>CM076575.1:232992579-234402053 GCA_034641835.2 Pinus albicaulis | reverse complement strand
GAGAGAAAGCCCAACAATCAGGATCATATCAATGCTAAGCCACAAGATAACTTGAAGGGCACCCCATAATGCTAACATTTCGACCCTACATTTATCCCCATTGCCTCCAAACGAACGAAAATGGTAGAGCAAGCAAGGGTCAATTTGGAGAGAGATGCTACACCCACAACGTCCAGCAGTGGAGGCTCCATCAAAATAGCAGATTGGGAAGATGCGGTCCAAGTCAACAAGCGAAATGGTTCTAGGAGTGGTCTTGGGAACCCATGGGCCAATTTCCCATAAATGTGCTACAATCCGTAGAGAAGACATCTTAGCATCTCAAGAAATGCCTTCGAAAATATACTCATTTCGAGTGCGTGAAATTTCCCATAAAACATATAGAGGAACCGCCCTATAGGCTTTTGCATGGCGTTCCCAAGAGCATATATAAGCAGGCGTGGAAGAACTATCTCCAATCACATGGAACGCTAAGAGAGAGGAAACCTTCGCCTAGATGTCAGCTACAAAGGGACAGAGTAAAAACAGATGGTGGAAATCCTCCATATCAGATCTGCAATGGGAGCATCTGCCTGAAGGCCCACAAAGCCCTTCTTCAGCAAAATATCCCAAGTTAAAATACGGTTACGAAAAATTAACCAAGTGAAACATTTGATATTTAAAGGGACTTCCCCACTCCATAGATGTGCAAATCAATCTACATAGGGTAAGGATGGAATACCGAAGGTAATATGTTCATATGCTTCATCGACAGCAATCCTTCCATTAAACATATGGTCACCCCAAACCAAACCATCTGACCGTTGTGTTAAAGTGATTCCAGCACGACATAGGAGGTTGTGATATCCTTCCCATGCCATCCAAGAATTCTGGGATACCGATTTCCATGCATGATGCGAGGAAGGGATAGATAGTGGCAATCAACAGCCCTCCAAAGGCTGGCCAGATTTTGAAGACCCTGCTGATTCAGGATGTTGATGATGGGAGCCGAGAGAAAATTACTGTTGGGAAATCTTTCAATGGCGTTCATCCTAATTGGGATCCTCTGCCCGTCTCCAACCAACTAGCGAAGGCTACCACAAATCCATGGGATCGCTTCTCTAAGGCTACGGCAGATGATCAATACACTGGAAATTGATGGGGCCCTTGCAACAACCCACTCCTTTAGCCCCTCATGGTGTATGTATTTTTCAAACATAATACTCTCCCACAGTCCTCGTTCACCAAAAATCGTCCAAATATTCGTAGCCAGTAGTGCAAGATTAAATCTCCTAAAGTAAAGAATGCCCATACGTCCTTCGTGACTGGTCTAGAGATCATACTTCACCCAGAAAGGTGTATCTTTTTATTGGATGCAGAGCTAGGCCAAAGGAATTTGGAAACTAAGGTATAGAATGCCCCATATGTCCTTCATGACTGATCTAGAGATCATACTTAACCCACTGAGGTGTATCTTTCTATTGGATGCAGAGCTAGGCTAGAGGAATTTGGAAACTATTGAGCCAATTTTGTGTATGATTGATTGGGGAATATGAAATAGGTGCATCCAAAATACTGGAATACCTTGTAACACCATCTTTATCATAATGACCCTACCCCCTAACATTACATCTTTTCAAATTTGGTGACAAGCCACTCCCAATCTGGGTTGTTGTATTTGTAGAGTTTTAAATAACATCCCATGTACTTGAAGCCCTCAGACATAGGGCGGATTTTCACCCCGAATAATTTGGCGATTTCGAGTAACTCCACCGAGTCCCCTTCATCAGAAATTAACTGAGTCTTATCTTAATTAATTTTTAGCCTGAACACTTTGTCAAGTTTGTCAAATATATTGTAGAAGGAGTCCCATTCAGATATTTTTGCTGCCCTTGCACATAGGACATCTTCCACGAACATTAGGTGAGACATATGGTAATTTCTAGAGATCGCACACCTGGAAATGGCGCCAACCTCCTTCATGGCATTCATTCCTCTACTAAATGTATCTACAACAAGGATAAATGATAATGGGGACAACACACAACCTTGTCTAACATCCCCGTGGATTTTGAAAATTTGAGTGAGCTCCCCATTGATGATGTTGAAATATTAAAGTCACCTGTCGTGCCTTGGGCAGGAAGAACAAAGAACAAAGTACAAAGGCACCAGCAGCAACAGAGATTGAGTGCGCAACACTCTGCATTGAAGAAGAATGGGAATGAATTAATTTTGATGGGCCGCAGCCACAGACAGCAGATGAAATTAACTCAGTGATGGGCAGAGCCGTTCTTCATAGTGGAAGGACGAAGATTTTCGTAGATCTTTTCTATGGAGGAGCAGACCAAATTAAAAACCAGTCGTTTCGGGCTTTAAAGCCCTCAACAACCAGAATGAAGAGAAATAGGCGGAAGTCTTTTTATTTTTGAATTGGCGGGACAAGTGGTCCCCACCATTTATATGCCAATCGGAATCGGAAAGCTATGTTGGAGCAGTGTCTTGTTGATATGGAGCTGCGATGCGATGCGATCCAATCGCAATCGCAAATCGCAACGCAATATTATAAGTCAAATGTCTTGCAGATGGGAGAGTTCCGCAAGCGGAACGTTTAAATACATTGAAACATATATATAATAATCGCCCCACAGCAGCGGAGGCCCGTGGGTCCACAAGACCATGTGGCAGAAATCTATTGAATCGCTTGATTTCAATTGCAAGGTTTAATCGGCGGGATTTTATTGTGTGCCCCGATCAGGGCGGATCCGATCGCAATCGAAGGATCGGAGGGCGCCCGTGTTTTCAATCGCAAGCGGAAGATCGGAGGCCGTGTTTCTAATCGCAATCGAAAGATTGAATGGGTCACAAAGTTTTTTGTCAAGCCGTTCGCCGATTGTCGATTGCCGACTGCGTAGTGGTCCCCACTCGTACGTAAGGCATTTCATATTTTTTAGTTCCGCAAAGGTTTTCCTTTGTATTTTTTGGTTTCATTTCTTTGATTTAAATTTTCATATGGTTTATATGTGATGTAAAAATATATGCGCGGCATATATAAAATGAAAAGGCCCGCGAGCCTGTAGCAGTAGTATTGCATTATTCTGTTTTGGTTTTTCGCACAGCAGCGCAGAAGAAGAAATACACAGCAGTGTGTTGAATGTAAAAGACAGAGTATTGTTCTTGAGAGACAGAGATTGTTTTCTGTGCACTGCGTCTGTAGCAGTCACCTTTTTTGTTATCCCTCTCTGAAGAGGAAGATCTGTATCAGTTTTTTGAAAGTAATAGAAGCTTGTTTTAAAGCGTGAAAAGCTCTGTCTCCTGTCAATTTTTTTTTACCTCTCTGTGTTTAGGAGGAGAACCTATTCTCTTCTTTTGGAATTCTCAAAATTCCAATATGGTATCAGAGCTAATCTAGGCTCTTTGAAGATTTCAAAGAAGCTGAAGAAGAAGACCTGTTGCAGCGTTTCTCTCCAGCAGCGTGAAAAAGCTCAACAGCAGTCAAGGTCAGGTATTTCTCAAAGATAAAAGAGCAGTTGTTTATTGTTTAAAGAAGTTTGTTCTTTCAAGAAAAAGGAAAGACAGTTTGTTAAAGCTTAGAGTTCAGTTTAAGAAGCAATGGCTGGACCAAGCACTGGTATGAATCTTGGAAGTGTTCAGCTTCCACAGTTTAATGGAAAGAACTATGATTATTGGGCCATTACCATGAGAGCCCTGTTTGTCTCACAAGACTTGTGGGAACTAGTAGAAGATGGTTTCACAGAACCAGCTGATGAGCAGGCTTTTAATGCCTTAACTCAAGTAGAGAAAGATGTGTTGAAGAATAATAGGAAGAAAGATGCTAAAGCTCTCTTTTGTTTGTATCAAGATGTAAATGAGAGTGTGTTTCCAAGGATAGCAGCAGCTAAGAAATCCAAGGAGGCATGGGAAACTCTGAAAGTTTCCTATCAAGGTATGGAGAAAGTTAAAACAGCAAAACTTCAATTGCTAAGAAGAGATTTTGAAACTCTTTGCATGAAAGAGTCAGATAGTGTTGACACATTTTTCACACATGTGATTGGGATTGTAAATCAGATAAGATCCCATGGAGAAACTCTTGAAGAAAGAAGGATTGTGGAGAAACTTTTGAGATGCTTACCCTCAAAGTTTGATGTTATTGTTACCACCATAGAAGAGACCAAAGATCTCTCACAGTTCACAGTTGATGAACTTCATGCCTCACTAATAACTCATGAACAAAGATTGAGCAGAGATGAACATTCATCTCTTGAGCACGCCTTCAAGACCCAGATGCCTTCAAGAAGAGGAAGAGGTCAAAGAAAAGGAAGAGGAAGAGGCAGAAGTCAGAATAAAAGTGGAAGGGACAGCTCTTCACATTCACATGGAAGGAGCAACAGTCAAAGCCAGAGCCACGACCAATGCAACAGCCAGCAAGGTGGACATCAACACCAACATGCTCATGGACAGAGGTATGACAAATCCAATGTCCAGTGTCATTATTGCAAGAAATATGGGCACTATGCCAATGAATGTAGAAAGAAGCAAAATGAAATGAAGAATAGGCAGAATGCTAATGTAGCAAAAGAAGAAAAGAACCCAAGTAATGTGCTACTAGCTTGTAATGTAGCACAAGATAAAAATGATGATGTTTGGTTCTTAGATTCTGGATGTAGTAATCACATGACTGGTAACAGAGCAATGTTTGCCAATCTTGATGAAGAAGTTAAATCTGAAGTGACCATAGGGACTGATACTAAGATCTCTGTCAAAGGGAGAGGCAGAGTAAGTATTCGAGCAAGGAATGGGGAGCAAAAATTTGTCCCTGATGTGTATTATGTTCCAGGTCTGAAATGTAATCTTTTGAGCGTTGGGCAGCTCATAAACAAAGGTTACAATGTTATATTCAAAGATGATGTGTGCACCATAAAAGATATTCCTCCAAGTAAGAAAATTATTGTTGAAATTCAAATGACCAGCAATAGAATGTTTCCACTCAAGCTCAACATTGACTTGAAAGGAAAAGGAAAGAATGTAGCAGCTGTAACTCAAGAAGCCTTCCAGAAGGAAGAGAAAGATGAAAATTGGTTATGGCATCTGAGATTTGGACATCTAAATTTCGGAGGATTAAATTTGCTGCACAGAAAAGGAATGGTAAGAGGTTTACCACTGATAGAGAAGCCTGACAGCCTATGTGAAGGCTGCATCTTGGGAAAGCAACACAGAGAAAACTTTCCTTCAGGGAAAAGCATAAGGGCGAAAGCACCTTTGGAGATAATCCACTCAGACTTGTGTGGGCCGATGCAAACAACATCTGTTTCAGGCAACAATTACATGCTGACTTTCATTGATGATTTCACACGAAAAGTGTGGGTTTATTTCTTAAAATATAAGAGTGAAGTCTTTCAGAAATTTCGTCAATTTAAAGCTCTTGTAGAAAAATAGAGCGGACTTCACATTAAAGTCCTCAGAACTGATAGAGGAGGAGAATACATATCAAAACAATTTCTACGTTTTTGTAGAGAGAACGGCATACACAAACAGTTTACCACAAGGTACACGCCACAACATAATGGAGTGGCTGAAAGGAAGAATCGAACCATAATGGAGATGGTGAGAAGTATGCTCAAGGAAAAGCACTTGCCGAATGAGTATTGGGTAGAAGCAGCAAACTGTGCTGTATACATTTTAAATAGATGCCCTACAAAAGCCATGATGAAAAAAGTTCCAGAAGAAGCGTGGAGTGGCAGAAAACAGGGAGTCACCCACATGAGAGTTTTTGGATGTGTGGCATATGCACACGTTCCTGAAAAATTGAGAAAGAAGTTGGATAGTAAGGGGGAGAAGTGCATTTTCCTTGGATATTGTGAAGATTCCAAAGGATACAGACTGTATAACCCATCCACAAAGAAGTTTGTAATTAGCAGAGATGTGCAATTCATCGAAGAGGAAGCGTGGGATGGAAGCATTGAGAAAACAGTAAATGTCAAAAACTGTTTATCTCATGATGAAGATGATGTAGATGTGGTTGAGATTAATAACCCATCCATTGCACAACCTCCAGCAGCGCAAGGCCAGCAAGGGACGCCTCAAGCGGCAGTGAGAACACCCTTGAGAAGAAGCGGCAGCGTTTCACCGAGTACACCACATGGAGCAGAATCAAGTGCTTCATTAAGCACGGCTACACCAAGTGAAAGAGGAACAAGATTCAGAAGCCTTAGAGAAATCTATGAGCAAGGAGAAGCAGATGAAGGTATGAATTCCTTATTTTCTTTGTATTGTCAAGTTGATGATCCTATTCATTTTGAAGATGCTATTAAAGATAGAAAATGGATAGAAGCTATGGATGAAGAAATTAAAGCCATAGAGAAAAATAGAACATGGGAGTTGGTAGATCTACCAGAAGGTAAAGAAGTCATTGGAGTTAAATGGGTATACAAGACCAAAAGCAATGCTGAAGGAAAAATAGAAAGACACAAGGCCAGACTTGTTGTCAAAGGATATAAGCAGAAGCAAGGGATTGATTATGAAGAAACTTTTGCACCAGTTGCAAGAATGGAAACGGTAAGAGAAGTGCTTTCCATAACAGCACAAAACAAATGGAAAGTATACCAGATGGATGTAAAATCTGCATTTTTAAATGGAGTTTTAATGGAAGAGGTATATGTGGAACAACCTCTTGGATATGAGAAGAAAGACCAAGAGCATAAGGTCTGTAAATTGAAGAAAGATCTTTATGGGCTGAAGCAAGCACCAAGAGCATGGTACAGCAGAATAGATTCTTATCTATTGGAGAATGGATTTGAAAAGTGTGAGGGAGAACCCACCCTCTACATCAAAGAAAAGGATGGTAAGTTATTGATTGTTGTTTTATATGTTGATGATCTAATTTTTACAGGTAATGATGATTACCTTGTTGAAAATTTTAAAACAGTCATGAAAGATGAATTTGAAATGACTGACATGGGTTTATTAAGATACTTCTTGGGAATAGAAGTGGAGCAAGGTGAGAAAGGAATTTTTATTTCTCAAGCAAAGTATGTGAATCAAGTTCTAGAAAGATTCAACATGCAGGAGTGCAAAGCTGCAATTACTTCCACAGTAATGGGATTGAAGTTGAGTAAGAATGACAGCAGCAAGGATTTCGATCCAAGTTTGTATAAAAGTATAGTTGGCAGCCTCATGTATTTGACTGCAACTAGGCCAGATATTATGCATGCTGTTAGTTTAATTTCCAAGTTTATGAAGAAGCCAAAAGAAGCACATTGGCAAGCAGCAAAGAGAATTCTGAGGTATGTGAAAGGAACAAAAGGATTTGATATTTTATATACTACTTCAGAAAATTCAAAATTAGTTGGATACACTGACAGTGATTGGGCTGGAAGTGTAGATGATCAGAATAGCACTTCCGGTTATGTTTTTCATATGGGTTCAGGAGCCATTTCATGGGCTTCCAAGAAACAACCTATTATAGCATTGTCTACAACAGAGGCAGAATATGTGGCAGCTATAGCAGCAGCGTGTCAAGCAATTTGGATGAGAAGGATGTTGAGAAGTTTGTGCCAAGAACAGGTAAAGGGCACTGTGATTTATTGTGACAATAGCTCAGCTATTGCATTGTCAAAGAATTCTGTGTTTCATAAAAGAACAAAGCACATAGACACAAAGTATCATTATATCAGAGAATTGATGAATAATGGTGAAGTTGTTTTACAGCATTGTAAAACAGAGGAGCAATATGCAGATATTTTAACTATACCATTGGGACAAAAGACATTTGAATTTCTAAGAGAATGCTTGGGTATGATGAATAACCCAGCAGCTGACTTTAAGGGGGAGTGTTGAAATATTAAAGTCACCTGCCGTGCCTTGGGCAGGAAGAACAAAGAACAAAGTACAAAGGCAGCAGCAGCAATAGAGATTGAGTGCGCAGCACTCTGCATTGAAGAAGAATGGGAATGAATTAATTTTGATGGGCTGCAGCCACAGACAGCAACTGAAATTAACTCAGTGATGGGCGGAGCCGTTCTTCACAGTGGAAGGACGAAGATTTTCATAGATATTTTCTACGGAAGAGCAGACCAAATTAAAAACCAGTCGTTTCGGGCTTTAAAGCCCTCAACAACCAGAATGAAGAGAAACAGGTGGAAGTCTTTTTATTTTTGAATTGGCGGGACAAGTGGTCCCCACCATTTATATGCCAATCGAAATCGGAAAGCTATGTTGGAGCAGTGTCTTGTTGATATGGAGCTGCGATGTGATGCGATCCAATCGCAATCGCAAATTGCAACGCAATATTATAAGTCAAATGTCTTGCAGATGGGAGAGTTCCGCAAGCGGAACGTTTAAATACATTGAAACATATATATAATAATCGCCCCACAGCAGCGGAGGCCCGTGGGTCCACAAGACCACGTGGCAGAAATCTATTGAATCGCTTGATTTCAATCGCAAGGTTTAATCGGCGGGATTTTATTGTGTGCTCCGATCAGGGCGGATCCGATTGCAATCGAAGGATCGGAGGGCGCCCGTGTTTTCAATCGCAAGCGGAAGATCTGAGGCCGTATTTCTAATCGCAATCGAAAGATTGAATGGGTCACAAAGTTTGTTGTCAAGCCGTTCGCCGATTGTCGATTGTCGACTGCGTAGTGGTCCCCACTCGTACGTCAGGCATTTCATATTTTTTAGTTCCGCAAAGGTTTTCCTTTGTATTTTTTGGTTTCATTTCTTTGATTTAAATTTTCATATAGTTTATATGTGATGTAAAAATATATGCGCGGCATATATAAAATGAAAAGGCCCGCGAGCCTGTAGCAGTAGTATTGCATTATTCTGTTTTGGTTTTTCGCACAGCAGCGCGGAAGAAGAAATACACAGTAGTGTGTTGAATGTAAAAGACAGAGTATTGTTCTTGAGAGACAGAGATTGTTTTCTGTGCACTGCGTCTGTAGCAGTCACCTTTGTTGTTATCCCTCTCTGAAGAGGAAGATCTGTATCAGTTTTTTGAAAGTAATAGAAGCTTGTTTTAAAGCGTGAAAAGCTCTGTCTCCTGTAAATTTTTTTTTACCTCTCTGTGTTTAGGAGGAGAACCTATTCTCTTCTTTTGGAATTCTCAAAATTCCAATAGATGAAAAGTGTCGTAGAAGTTGATGTGATGCATGCCATGATCCATTGTACATGTTTATGTTTGAATCCAATTTCGTTGAATCCAATTTCGTACAAAATCATATTGAGGAACTCCCAAGCCACACAATCGTATGCCCAATCGAGGTCGATTTTCATTACACAAGATTTTAGCTTCCTTGTTTTGAAAAGTGAATACATTATTGTGTTATGGCCATTACATCATGATTTTTCCTGTTAGAGAAGAAGCCAAATTACTCCAATGAAATATGAGGGGAAATAATATCTTTAACACGGTTAGGAATCATCTTAGACATCATTTTATAAATCGAATTACACAAGGAAATTTTCGTATAGTCATATAAACACAAAGATTTTTATTTCTTGAGAATTAAGGTAAGGAAGGTAAAATTAATTGCACCACAGATGTATCCATAACGCCTAACTACCTCCACCATGTTCACCAACTAAGATCCCATTAGCTCAAAAAATGAAGGAATAAATCGAGAGGCCAACCATCCGGCCGAGGAGTCATGTCCTTGGCCGTATATATAAGAGTTTGAAGCAACTCCTGTTCCGGGATTTGAGCATCCATCACAGTTGTATCCTCATCATTGACCATCGTTGGAAACAGGTTGGCCATTTATATTTTTTCATTCATGTAGTCTCCCTCCCTTTCCATGGATTGATTCCTGAAAAAACGAAATACCTATGCTTTTATTTCCTTAACTGACGTGTGAATGTGCCCAAATTCATCTTTTATCGCCCATATAGAGTTTAATTGTTTCCTTTTGGATGCAACCGTGTGATAAAATTTAGATTTTCGATCACCTCCCCCCGAACGAAGCTAATCGAATTTTATGGCGCCATTCCACTTCTTGTAGTTTAATAATTCTATCCTTCCTAATCACTATATCAAGGATGACCTGATGTTGGTGTTCAAAGAAGTAACTAGGGGCAATCAGGTCCATCAAGATTGCAATGTCATTTATGATTGGAAGAATCTCCTATGCTCCCATGTTCTAACCTCATATTTTAGTCGTTTGAATTTTCCATGATCACTTCTATAGGATTTTCAATGTTTGGATTTATGACGACAATCCATGAATGTAGAACCAATTCATGGAAGTCTGGATCATTGACCCACAAATGATTCAATTTAAAAGGTATCTACGAATCAGACGGGGTAATCATCCTTGCTTCTTATTGTGATGACAACCTTATAAGTGCTAGGGCTATGATATGTAATATATGTGTGACATAGTCACGTGATTCATGGTGTCATAGCCATTATATAACAATGGAGAGAAAAAAATCTCTATTTTATAAGAGTCTTAACTGTGTGTCTTCAATCAAATTTCGATAAAATTTATAGTTAGGGGAAAGTAAGTTTTAGATATAGAGAGCATAATGGTGAGCTTAGAATTGGATTTCTCAACTCAAAGTGTGATAAAATTTATATTTGTTGGAAAGTTTTAGATATGCAAAACATAATGGCGAGCTTAGAATTAGATTTTGAGTTATGTACAAGATCAAAAATTCTAAAATCCCATCACCTGAGTGACACACGCGGGTGTTAGGTTTATTACATGAGACTAGATGAACTATGGGATTATGATCATTGAGGTTTATACAAGTTAAAAGGAAGGATTTTATTTAGTGTTAGGGTCTCTAAAACAGCCAATGTTAGTGTTAGAGTTAGAAATTAAAAATTGTCGAAATGTAGGTTCTTTGGTTAAATTTTTATTTTATGGCAAGGGCGTGGAGAACAAATTAGTTAAAGACTAGAGCTCTCAATCATAGCTACTTCATTACAAAAAACAGTAATAAAAATAAAATTGAATTTAAATCAAGAGTACCTGTTTTAGATCTCTAACCAAGCTAGGAATAAAGCTTTGTGAATAAGATTCAATGAATTGTTGTACATATTTAATTGTAACTTGACGTAATTAAAACCAATTTTACATGAATAAGATAAATAATTATGTGGATAAAATGACTTTATCAATACTTGGCATAAGGCATTCCATGTAGTAATGATGTTAGAAGTGCTACTTGGAACTTATTCATGTTTTAGTTCAACATATACCTTGGAAATATCTTGATCACACAACCATCAAGTTTAAGTTTTTCTCGCATATTTCCTGCAAGAAGGAGATGTTTCTCTTCATTTATGGTTGGATATTTTTGGAAATAAGTTATTAGACTATGTACCCAAGAAATTAGGACATCCTTGTGCATTCTTCCACCATATTTAGGTAAGGAGATTTTAGTGTATATCTAAAATTTGGAGGGGGAAGTCGTAGCTTTCTATAGGAGTTATAAATAAATCTTGTAAAAAACTATGCATATTAGGATTTGTCTCCTTAGAGGACTATGTTCTATGAGAATCCATCGACGTAAAGGTGGAATTTTTAGGTGAAGCTTTAAGAGTTGGTAAGGGCTTTGTAAGCACTATACAAAAGTATCGAACCAAGGTTGTGGAGTGTAATGTATCCTTAGGAAAGATGATGTTGCTCTATGAAGAGGAAATGATGATGAAGGAAAGCTACTATAGAATCCAATAATGGGTGACATTGACTATGGGAGCTGTATCAAACCATTAAAGGTGTTACCTATTCAATATCTTTCCTTTCAAATCCATTGCTAGAAACAATTTAGAACAAAAGTCATCTAGTAACATCCATATTAGCTAACAAATACACTAGATAAGGGATTTCCAAAGGCCCACAAAGAAAATAGAACTAAATCATCCATATAAAAAACTATAAGTGTAAAAATTAAATTCTTAAACAAAACAAAAATATAACCTAAATCTTATAGAAGTCCAAGGTTGAACCATCTATATTCTAACTCCTATTATCATTTTACAACTAGATACCAGACACTAGTCTTCAATGATAGAGTGGGAAAGTGTACCAAATGTTGCTTTTCTAGTCAACCAATGCAACCATCTTCATAGGTGTTGCACCCTAAGAATGGTTGAAGCTCAATGAGTATTGGAACAACAAAATCTTAATGCTCTTAAGAATCCAAGCCAACCCCTTACTAACAAATCAATACGATTACAATCAATTTATCTTAGGTGTAGTGGTGAGGCTCTTAGACTTATTATCACCTCCAATTTACACATTATTTGGTGTGTAGGAGTCATACTACTACCTTCAAGTAATGATATTATTATTGAATTTAGTTAGTTATCACATTAGCACAATAATGGAATCTTTTTATATACAAGGATCTTATGATCACTTCAACAAGTGATTTCAATCATAAAGCAATGGTTTTCTACAATTTGGGCCAAAATAAAAGATACAATGAGCAAACCATATTGATGTTTAACACTACTTCATGTCCTAACCACAATCCTAGCCCCTTATATTCTATCCCACACATCATGCTCATACACAAATGCATTCATCGTATTTTTCTCCATAGAGCATTTTCTTATGATTCGTCTAGGTCCAACAACGGGAAAAACATTTTTTTGTAATCCATCATAATATAAAATTTTCCTCAATATTTTTCTCTTGGCCTTCCCATAACACATGCAAGGGATAATTTGGAATTGAGGGTAAATTTACAACTGTCCACAATAAGGTAAATCTGAAATGCAACTCTTTCCCCTTCTACCAATTTGCCTAAGTTAACTTGGGAGGTCAATTTCATAGGTCTCTTTGCATTTCCCAAGCTTCTTAGGCACTGGGATCAAATATCTATCCTCCTAGAGGCAAGATCTCTTTCGTTGCATACATTTCTCCTCTACCCACTAGAACCTCACGATGTGACATGCTATTCCATCACACACACACACACACACACGACATCATCATCATAATCCACCACCTAAAATTTCTCATTAATTAGGCATAAACCACATTAGATGTAAAAATTACCCAATATAGGTATATATCATACAAGGTCATCCAACATGTGAAAATATCCTAAACCATATCATAGGAAACATATCATGTGCAAGTATACATCATATCAAATCATCCAACATGTGCTTATGTTTTAAACCATATCAAAGAAAGGTATTCAATCATGTCAATAATCTTAATAAGGTATTTAATCACAACAATAATCATGATCGTTGCAAGGAATCCAATAATATTGAATCATCGGTCAACATGGATGCATTAGAAAGGTCGCACATTTTTCCAAAGGAAAATAAATTCCAACAAGAGGTCTTTTGATATAGGAGTCTAGTCAAAAGAAAAAATGGGAGCAAGGTGGAGGTTTGTCTTTACAAAATGTAATCAAGGGTGATGAAGATCAAAAAATGAATCTAAACATTACCAAGGGTGACACTCCCTATAAAATCCCAACTAAGGGCGCCCATGAAAAACTCAAGTATGGGTTTGATAACACTAAATAAATCCTATGGTGGGAGGGTAGCCTTAATAAGACCCGTAGGAGTGAAAGATATGGGTAAACATGTGTTATAACAAAAGAAAAATATGTTGAGGTATTTTCTTGGGGTGGATGATGGTCTCAAAAAACTAAAAGACAACATGTATTTTGTTGAGGAGGATAGTAGAGTCATCGGGGGGCCTCCACATAACCCTAAAAATCCAACAAATTATTTCCTTAATACCAAATCATAATAAATAGATACTTGAAAATGAGAGTTCGAGAAATAATCCACAAAATAATATTGTATCTAATCCAAGACGAAAAGAATTCACAATACAAAACTAAATTTTATACAAAAAAATAGACATGACATGAGAAACCTAGAAATTAGATAATATTGGAACAATTCTCTTTAATTTTAATGAATCTGAGAGGCATTTTAAAAGGATTACAAAATTTCCAAGTAAAAAACCCTAATCTATGTATACACATCACTCAAGCTCACAAAATAATATAAAATACATATGAACCACCGATGGGTTATAAAGAGATGCCTTTCTAAAAGTATCATAAAATAAATTAATGATATAATGAGTTTCTCCTATAATACAAACCTTGGAACGGAGTAGTAATCCTAAAACATATTTGTTGAATTGTTTGCTTCATCCTTTAGAATTCCCCCTTAATTATGGGTTTACTAGCTAGTTGGTTTTATGTGCTAGTTGAGCCCTTCTTGGGCTACGAATTAGTGTCGAACATCTCTTCTTATCATCAATTCAAGTAGTTTTAATGTTTCATTTGATTATGTTGTCAAACTATATTCTTCACTATATCGTCATGGAAAAATTGTTCAACTTGAACCTCGGAAACTAGAGCAAAATTAACTATGTCATCTCTAATATTAGTCTTTTGGAAATTTTTGCAATGCTCCTTGGAATTCTTAGAGGACTTAGACTTAATGTTGAAATGTGTTTGAGCTTAAGGAAGAAATTCTTGAAAATGAAACTTAATTACCACTAGAATTGAGTTGTTACTAGAGTTTGTGGGAAGCAAAGGGTTTTCATTTTCTAATGATCTTCTTCTACCATTTGTAATTTTTCTTTCTCTATACTCTTACAATTTCTACATTCCCTCTTCATCAAATATTGGATCACAATGATATATTAATTTCTTTATTATTAAATTATACAATGCATTACCCTTTATCCACCCCACTATACCCAATAAAACTACACTTTTACTTTATCATCAAGTTTTTTATGACTTCTCCTTAGAACATAAAAGTAATCAGTATATCCAAACATCTTAATATAATCCAAATTTAGATTTCTCTATTTAAGCTTCTCAAGATGTCATGTCCCTCACACTCTTTGGAAAATAGATATTCAACAAGTAGAAAATGTGTATTCAACAAGTAAAATTTAAGGTATAGTAACTTAAGACCACAAATATTTTGGAATACTCTTAATCTTAATCTCACACTCTAACATTTCAACTATTGTTCTATTTCTGCACCCCACCACTCTATTTTTGTTACACCCTACCACTATATTTTGTTGAGGGATATAAATAGGATATAAATACTTGTCAATTTCCTCTTCATTCTATTCTTTTTGGAATAAATTTTGAATTAGTGGAAAATAAATGTTCTCCCATATTTGTATGCGACAACAAAATAACCACTACCTTAAAATGCCTGAAAAACTAAAATATTTTGATTTATCTTTAAAAAAACCCTTTCATGATCTTTTATTAAAATCGTCAATGAAAATGTTGAAAATGTTGAAACACTTACAGCTCGTAAGATAAGATGTTCTCACTAAACTACATATTTCTGAATGCACGAGAGCAAGGTTCCTTGGCCCTCCATGATCTTCCTATGAGAAAAGAATCTTTGTGTTGTTTTTCGAGAATGCAACTTCACATACTTGTTAATTGTGTTGTATCATGGGAATGCATTTTTCTTATGTCTTTTATATATTTATATAGCAAAGGTAAATAGTGAAAACTTAAATTTCCAAGTCTTACTTATCACAACTAATACTTTTAATGGAAGATAACTTTGATACTTACTATGCAATTTCACTTTATTTCCAAAATTTATCTGAAACAACATTTTATTCATCAACATATTTACAATAATGTTACCATCTCTATCATAAATAAGAAATTTTTTTTTTTCTCAAAAATAAATGGATATCCTTTTTCAATTAGTTTCCCAATTTTAAGGTGGCTGCATTAAAAACCAGCATAGATCCATCTAAAACATGGATCTAACATGAGCCGAAAGGGATCAAATTCCTTTTGTTGCAAATTTATTTTAGAATACAAAAATTTGTTATTGTTTAAATTTCACTTTTGATTGTTATAGAGATTACATAACATGTGTATTGAAACATTTTATATTAATTCATATTAAATTATTTTATTCATAACTCACATTGGATATTTGATTCTATCATACATTAAAATATTTTCTTTTAACATTTTTTTTCTATATATAGATTTATATAAAGTTGATATCACTTATTAAAATATTTTTTAAAAACATAAGGTTTAAACATCTTACTCACATATTTTTTTTACTTCTAATTACTCTACATGATATTAGGTCATATGGACAACTAATTAAAAATGCATAGCATATATATTTTTTTTTTCATTTTTATTATAGCCGACATTGTTTTCCTATTTAGAGAATATTTTATTTTTATTTTACGAGGAATGAACATACTTAATGTAGCCTTCACACTGGGATGTAGAAACAATATAGATGCAGTTTAACCACATATCTACCAAGGGCCTTGAGAGATCCAACATCAAATTTTTTTAAAAAATTACATGTCAATTAATGCATTTTACTGCTTCGTAAATTTGTGATTAATATAGTTTTATGTGGTAATTTTTCATTGTTTATATTGTATAATTTTATGTTTTATCATTATTAATATTTTATATTAAAAATTGAATTAGTCAGACATTTTCCTCTTATTAAAATGTAACTACTCTACATTACCTTCAATTAATTTTTCCTTTCAAGCTAAGGTTAACACACACACACATATATATATACACACTTTCTGTAAAGAGAGAAAATCCATGCTAAAATATATTAGTTAAAATGGATATTCAAACACTTTCTTTAAGTTCTATATATATATTTTATTTCTATAAAGTTGTATAAAATTATAATATCAACCCTTAATTGTTGTGTTAATAGATTTTTAATTGTTTAAATTATTTTTATTATTTTTTGAGGACGTGACATACTTACACATCTCCCTTGTACTGGATTCTAGAATGAGCATTTTGGCTCAATTATAATATCAACACTTAATTGTCGGGTTAATATATTTTTAATTGTTTAAATTATTTTTATTATTTTTTGAGGACGTGACATACTTAACATCTCCCTCATATTGGATTGTAGAATGAGCCTTTCGGCTCAATGAGCCTTTTGGCTCAATTATAATATCAACACTTAATTGTTGGGTTAATAGATTTTTAATTGTTTAAATTATTTTTATTATTTTTTTAGGACGTGACATACTTAACATCTCCCTCATATTGGATTGTAGAATGAGCCTTTCGGCTCAATGAGCCTTTTGGCTCAATTATAATATCAACACTTAATTTTTGGGTTAATAGATTTTTAATTGTTTAAATTATTTTTATTATTTTCTGAGGACGTGACATACTTAACATCTCCCTCATATTGGATTGTAGAATGAGCCTTTCGGCTCAATGAGCCTTTTGGCTCAATTATAATATCAACACTTAATTTTTTGGGTTAATAGATTTTTAATTGTTTAAATTATTTTTATTATTTTCTGAGGACGTGACATACTTAACATCTCCCTCATATTGGATTGTAGAATGAGCCTTTTGGCTCAATTATAATATCAACACTTAATTGTTGGGTTAATAGATTTTTAATTGTTTAAATTATTTTTATTATTTTTTGAGGACGTGACATACTTAACATCTCCCTCATATTGGATTGTAGAATGAGCCTTTCAGCTCAATAAAATAGCTTGTAATTAATTTTATCCTCATATTTTTATTAAATAAAATTTGCAAAAACACAAATATATAATCATGCTAGAATTGGACTATGATACTAGAATTGTTAGAATGTGTAATTCCTACTTGTCCAGTTGTGACTCTCTATGAATAGAGTTTGTTCCTATTTCATAGGATAGCTAAAACTAGTTTCCTTATTTGGTGTGAGGTTGAGATATTCCCTCAACCAACTTATTGTACGTCCAAGATAGATTTCCTATCTTGAGACTAATTCATGTATAAATGTGTGTAATCTATTTTATCAAGAATATAGTTTGCATATTAAGATTTTATTTTGGTATCAGAGCGTAGGTGAGACCTCGGCCCTCCTGGGCTGAGGGAAACAAGACTATATATTTCATTTGTTTTTGTCGATTGGCTTGGCTCAGTCGCTGACAGAACGAAGGCCCGCAATACGCAGAGTTTCATCGCTCGTACAGTTTGTCAGAGCGTGGAGTGTGCACACCGGTTAACCAGCGCGTGAATTGCTGTTCGTGCCAGGCGCGGAGTATATGCATAGATCTGCTCGAGGTTGCGTGCCAATTTTCATTTGAGTTTTTTTTGAGTGCGGATATCTGTTCATAACAGGTGCGCGATATAAGTGATCGCTTTCAATCGCTAGTGAATTTAATTTGGCTGCAAACCTGCGTTTGAGAAAATAGCGAATGCTTGCTGCTCCGTCCTTCTCGGCGTGCATCCGGAAGAGCCATCGACCCAGCGGAAGAGCCATCGACCCATTCTATTGACAGATTGCCGGATCGAGAGTGGAGTTTTATTTGGTACAGTTTGCAGCGGAAGCGTGGAGTGGTTGCTGCCAGGGCATGTGCAGCAAAGGAGAAATCGGCCTGCGTCCAATCAAACAGTGTGAGCAGGAAATTATTAAAGGCGTTTTTTTTTGTAAAGAGTCGATTGTGAAGTTTCAAATCGTTTGTTTTAAGTTGGTGATTACCGTGGATTTGACTCGTGAACATTGAAAAAGGCTGTGTTCAGATTCGTGTGAAGTTCAGACTTAAATTCAAAAGGCAGGCTGTGCGATTTTTTTTTGAAACGATTTTTTGGTATTTAAGTTTTTTTTGATGCAGCCGTCCAGATCTGCAAACAAAGATTCATCTGTTTGCTAGTGAAAGGGGATCACTGATTCAGAAAAACAGAGAGGTAAGCACTGAATTAGACTCCCTGGTGTCCAAATTGAATGAAGATAATGCGAATCTTGCCCATTTGGAAGATGAAATGGAGCAAATTGAGAGTGTTCGACATAATCGTAGAGAAGAAAAGATTGATTTGCAGTCCAAGTTAAATGAATCCAAGGAAAGGATTCAGAATATGCTGGGACAAATTGAACAACACAGGTATTTATGGGACGAGGATGGAGACCACTCAAGCAGAGTTGGAAATAAGACTTGAGTTAATGGCTAGTGAAAGTGGATTCTGCTGAGAATGCAGGTTTGGAACTTCCATACTCTTGTAGTGCTGGTGCAAATCGAAAGTCGTGTAGCATGATTGTTTATTTTTAACAAGCTTGGGTAAATAATATTTTTATGGGGCAAGTATTTTGGAATTAAAATCAATATACATATTGAGATTAGCCCTCTCAATATGAAGTTATTTTGTTAGAATTGGCTACTCTAACAAATAACAGGGGAAACGTGAAGTTAAACGTGAAGTTCCAAGTTTCAATTGACAAAGACAAAGATGCCCAAGATGTGAACATTTCAAAATATGATGTAAGGGAGCAGCGGCAACATTTAAAGGAGGATGGACAACGAAAGTGAAAGTTTGTTTTGTGTGGTTTTTAATGAGTCACAGAATTGAATGGTAAGCAAGTCTAGGATGGTATTGTAGTGGTCATTTTATGTACCTGGTAATTCCAAGATATGGAGTATGTAAGCCTTATAAAGGCATGTGTATCCCTGTAAAAGTTCGTGGTCATCTCAAAACTACTTTGTAACTACAGGTTCATGGTCAGCCAGAAACCATTTTGCAGTGTCAGTTTGTGGTCAGCTAGAAACCACGTATAATAGTGAAGCAGACTGGAAATAGGTTTATGTCAGTGTTTGCCACTGAAGGAAAAGCATGGTTACGGGTCATCCGATAAAACCCCGATGAAAGAAGAGCATGGTTACGGGTCATCCGATAAAACCCCGATGAAGGAAGAGCATGGTTACGGGTCATCCGATAAAACCCACGTTGGAGGGGGATCTGTAGATACAGGTACATGTATGCAGTGATAATGGTTGACAGAACCATGTATACGAAGGACACCCTACGAGACCAGCGGTTGCAGCGGTTGGTACCCATGCATTCCGGTGGATGGTTGCTCCTTTATATGGACGTCGACATATTCTTTGTTATGTTTGATCACAACTAGATTTTGCGAAGTGATATCGAGACAAGTAGTCATTAAGGGGGTGTGTTAGAATGTGTAATTCCTACTTGTCCAGTTGTGACTCTCTATGAATAGAGTTTGTTCCTATTTCCTAGGATAGCTAAAACTAGTTTCCTTATTTGGTGTGAGGTTGAGATATTCCCTCAACCAACTTATTGTACGTCCAAGATAGATTTCCTATCTTGAGACTAATTCATGTATAAATGTGTGTAACCTATTTGATTAATAATATAGTTTGCAGATTGAAGATTTATTTAGAATTGTAATATAATTATAAATAACATGTCCGCAAATATATAATATGCTTAGACTATAATTCTAAATAACATATACAATGTTAAAATTTGAAAATGAAGTTTTTATAATCATGATTGGACTATAATTATAAATAACATATACAATGTTAAAATTTGAAAATGAAGTTCAATTTTTTAATCTTAGGCTAGAAAATATTTTTTAGTCTTCAATAAATGGTTGGCTATCTTTAAGTTAGTATAAATAAATAGTTGGCTCTCTTTTAGTTAGTATTTTTTATTCGTAAAATTGTTCATCTTAAATAAAAATCTTCAACCATCTTTTTTTAAGGATAAATAAATGCTCGTTATCTTTCATCTTCTTTAAAAAAAAAACCCCTTCCTATTTTCATTAAACTTCAAAAGGTTATTATTATTTGATATTAAACTTCAAAAGTTATTATTATTTAATATTAAGTTTCAAAAGGTTATTATTATTTGATATTAAGTTTCAAATAGTTCAAAATCAGAGCTTTCCTTGTAAGCTTTAAGTAGTTCGAAAATAGAACCTTTCACATAGAATTTAAGGACTTCAAAAATCATTCAAAATCAGTCAGAGTTCATTTCTTTTATTTTCTTAATAATCATATCTCTTTTATTCCTAATTTATGCATTTGCAATATTAGTAATGGTTCTAGAGTTAAATGATGATATTTGATATTATTAAATTACTTGAAAATAAATTTAATTATTATAATTTATTTTACTACAATCATTTGAAAATAATTTCATATTATTTATGTAAATATTAAACTTGATTTAGATATTGATGAAAGAATACTTATCAAAAAGAACCACACCACGTGGATACTTATACGTATGCATAAATTACTTATACAAAATTTAAAGGGAAAAAATGTAAATAAACCATTCATTTCGAACAAATATGAACCAGCTATTTGGTAACTGTTAATATCTGACAGAGATACTTACCCATCAAATGTGAACGCCCCACGGTGGGATAATCATTTTAGGGAGGAAGCATGCCCAGTATTCAATTCAATGGCATGCTGTAATATGTATTTCTCTATCATTTCGGTTATATTCTGTGGACTGAAGACTATTTAAAATAAGAATTGCTCTTGTCAAATTTTCCCTAGTCTAAAGCATTTTCTATATGATTTAAATTCCTTCAAACAGCAAAGACTTTCTATACCCTCGTTGCTACTACATGTTCTCAAAGTTTCTTGATTAATATGTCCTTCCTGCTGCTACCTGATCTCAAAGCTTTCTTCATTAATATATCACTATGGATTTTTCCAATGTAACCCAAGACACAATGCAGTGAAGTGATTAGTTTACACACATTTCAATAACGTAGAAATTCTACGCACTTCGTATTCTGGAAGTGAGAAACAAGAAACAAAATGTTTTAAGAAACTTGATAATACTTTGGGAACTTATCTCTGCATTGCGTAACAACATACTTAAAACTGAGCAAATATGCGCTCGATTTCAAGACTGCATCGCTCCTACCTTCTCCCTGCTATCTGCTACAGTGGGAACCTCTTACAGTCTTCATATAACGAAATCTCTCAGAATGAAGGAAATGCAACCAGAAATAATGGTGCGGATTATATGGGTAGATGTAATTTGTAGGGTTATTGATCATTTAATATGGTAATTATTACGTGGGGAGGACTTTGTTCAGAGACAGAGTATCTATCCATTTAATGTCGTTATTAGAGTGTTCACTGAATCTGAAGAATCACAGGTGTCAGAGTGAATATATATCGAAAGGCTAAATGTGCATACAAGTGTCCACCGCAAAATTGATGCACTTGTGCATCTATGTTATGATAACGCGTTGTCGGTAAATGTCTTGGTTTCGCGTCGATCTTATTATTACGTAGGGCCGTTAAGTGTCAAACTTTAACAGTGGAGTTCAATGAATATGGCCAACCAAGCGTTGTCTCACCTGCCCTGCGACCATTCACTGCCAAATACGATTGAGTTGCACGTGGACGAGGTAGAGCATGATGGAATTTGATGGGACGAGGTACTTTATTTTTTTCTTCAGTTTAAAAAAAACTTACAGAATAACTTAGAAATTTGAATAAGTTTATGAAAAATTTCAGTAAAGATTTTATAAAGTTTGGGTTACAGTGATTAAACTTCAGTGTTTTGAATACTTTAAGAGTTTTTGATGATGCTGAATCCATTTTGGCCATCAAAAATGCAATTCAAACACTCCAAATCCCAGATTTTTTGAAAAAAAAATTACTAGTTTCCTGGAAAAAAACTGCGCTCTATTCTATTGTGTCTATAAACAACTCTTTTTTTTTATGTGACAATATTCTGTTTTAAAATGATTAAAATTGGTGTTAGAGTCTCACTTTCAATTTTGAGGGGTGCTTCAGTATCTGTTAGTATGTTTTTCTCACATTTCAATTTTGAAGCGTGCAATAGATATTGGTCCATTTTTTTATCTGTCAATATTTTGTTTTAAAATGATTAAAAGCTGTGTTTGAGTGTTTTTGCACTTTCAATTTTGAGGTCTGCTTCAGAGTCTGTTATTATGCTTTTTTCACATTTCAATTTTGAAGGGTGTTACAGATATTGGGCCAATTTTGAAGTGTGTTTCAGTGTCTGTTATTATGCTTTTATCACATTTCAATTTTGAAGGGTGTTAAAGATATTGAGCCATTTTTTTTTATCTATCAATATTTTGTTTTAATTATTGGTGCTACAGATTTTTTATCCGTCAATATTTTGTTTTAAAATGATTAAAATTGTTGTTAGAGTAGCAGACACTTTCAATTTTGAGGGGTGCTTCAGTATCTGTTAGTATGTGTTTTTCACATTTCAGTTTTGAATGGTGCTACAGATTTGAACAAGGTTTCAGATTTGCACTTTCAATTTTCTATGGGTATTTTCAATTTGAAATTTTGTTAGTATGCTTTTTTTTAGATTTCCATTTTCAACCCTTTTTATGTATGAAATTTCTATGTTATTTTGTTTTTTTCACATTTTTCTTTTCTAGTGGTTTAGTTGGTTGATTTTCATTTTGTGTTTATCTATTTTTAATTGGAATTTTGGTTTTTTTGAATTAATCACTTTATCAATATTTGTTGATCTACATTTCAAATCCTCTAATGTAATTTATTCTCATGATCAAAATGAAAAAACCCATCTACATGCATCATGTTCCATAACTAACTCTTAGAAATATAATTTATTTTAATCAACATAAGTAATATAATTTAATTTATTTTAAACATAAAACTTTTAGAGAGAGTTTAGGTCTATATTTAATAAAATATTAAAAACAATGAGATCAAAGTAAATAATTTATTTTAATTTAGGTCTTAAGTCAAAGAAAATAATTTAAATCAATTTAAATTATTTACTTTGACCTGATTATTTTATTAAATATTCACCTAAATTCTCTCTTAACATTCTTATCTATATTAAAATAAATTATATTTTAACTTTTAGTTATGGGACACATACATTTAAGATAGATGTCATGAAGATGAAACATATTAAAAGGTTCAAAAAGTAAATCAACAAATATTAGTGATGTCATTATTCCCAAAATCAGTTTCAAAGAATCAATATAGATGTTCTAAATTATATTAAAAAATTTAAAAATATATGACTAGAGTTAATTTGGAATCCAATTTCTAAATCCATTACATTGAAATTATTATCAAAAAAGTTTGAGAGAAACAAGTACTGTTTATGTTAATTTTTAGAGACAAAAATTTCAAATAAATTTTCTACCAACTTCTAGGCATGATAATAAGTGAGAATGTAAAGAAAATCAAATATCTGTAAAAAAAAAAAAAAATCAAGAAAAAAACATGGTTAATAGTTTATCATATATATGTAAATTTTCTTGTTCCAAATCCATAATTCAAATAATTTTTTCTGATAAATCACATCATAAAACATAGAATCCACACATTTTTAAGTACCAAGTATAATTCATTACAAAAAAAATCATATCATTCTCCTTATGATAAACTATGGTAAGTAATTCTAAACATATATACTTTATATTTTATGATGTGATTTTCTTATATATAATTACTTTTCAGCATCAAGAGTGAAATCACCAATTGGAAGATGCGGGAATACTGACCCTCTCTTCAGCATAAGAGTGTGATCGTGGATTGTAAGATTCAGGAATATTAAACCAGAATCGATCTGCATGGGCACTTGAATAATTGATATCCCATTTGGTACATGTGGTACACTAGATTTCTAATGTTCAAGCTAGGGTATACATGAAATACAAGACTTTTAAGGGCTGGCACCAGTTCTTGCATGAAATACAGGATTTTTAAGCGCTGGCACCAATTCTTGCATGAGTTGGGACTAGGGTAGCCTTCTGGTAGATCAACCTGCTAACACAGGAACTTGCATGAGTTGGGACTAGGGTAGCCTTCTGGTAGATCAACCTGCTAACACAGGAATTTACAGCTGCCAAGAAGTTGGATTTTAGATTTTGTTTTATGAGTTCCCCGCAACCTACAAGTTTGAAATTTGCAGGTTTATTAACTGTGCAGGGAGACCAGATTGCATTCTAAGCGGGCTGAATTGCGGTGTATCATAGTAGCTTTGTGAAAAGGTTTATAATCTGTAAAAGAGAATGATTTTTGGGCTGCTATCAGAAAGATTGGATTAAAAAAAATGGTTCCATTAAAATTTTTAATAAAAGATTTATGGCATAAAAGACAAATCAACTTTACAATTAAGAAACAAAAATTAGGTTTACGTATGACAATAAAAATAATAATTAATTTTTAAGTAAAATATTTAAGTGATAAAAGAATTGCTAATGAAAAAATAATTGTTAATATACTAGTTTGGTGTTGGTGTTATTTATAGAGTAAATGATCTTTTTTATCATAATTTTGCATATAAAATTTTAAATAAAATTTTGAATTTTTGTTATTTAAAATATATTTTTGAATATATGAATAAATTTAAAATTTATGTGACAATCCATTTCTATATATTAAATAATTTAATGTTAAGTGGTAAAAAACTTTTGTTAGTTTTTGGTTAAAATTGATAAAAAAAACATGTAGTAAGAAATGTCATTTCATCTATTAGTTAAATTAAAAGCTTTAATAAGGGTATTGAAAATGGAAAATTTTATTTGATATATTTGAAGTAATAAAAAATAATGAATAGTTATTTATGTTGGTAAGCTAAGATTAAAATAAAACAAAATAATTGTTTTGGCTTTGTAAAAAAAAATAACTAATTATATATAGACATTCGAAAAAAAGCTAAATAAAAAATCTTTAATTATACTTATTATGAATATAGATTCATTTTACATATTATAAAAAGTACACTTGTAAAATAAAATCCATTTATGAATGTATGAATGAATTTTGCACCTTGAAATTTTTTTAGGGCACTCTAATTTTACAAGTTTTTAAAAATATCTGTCCTAATTTTGGTTAAGATTAAGACAAAAAAATATCAAAAAATATATTTGTTATGATTTAAAATACATTTATGAATGTATTAATGAATTTACCGCCTTGAAAAATCTCTAGGATACTCTAATTATACATCTTAAATTCGGGTTTTTAAAAATATTTGTCTAATTTTAATTAAAATTAACATACATTTTTCTCCAAAAACCTATTTCATTTATTATTTAAACTAATTTTTTTAAAATAAATCATATGATACAAATATACCTTCATCACATCATAATCTACATAGAAATGTGATAAATTAAAAATATACAATCATATTGTAAATTTATTATTTTAAATTCAAAATCTATTTCCATCAAAATATTTGACAAAATATCTATGGAATATGACCCATACAAAGAGAAAAATGAGCAACCAGAATGTAAAAAAATACCTATTGAATATGACCCGTGCAAAGACAAGAGTGGAAACATTGATGAAGGTCAATAAGAAACTATTTAATATAACCCGTGCAAAGAGAAGAATGAACAACCATTAATCAAAATCAACATGCTACAACAAGGTGTGTTGCAATGACAACGTGGCAAAGGGACGCATGAAACACTAAATTTAAATTTAAGTGAAATCTAATAATTCTTTTGTTTTTGGTAAGTTGAGCTATTCTATTAATTTCGAAAACATAAAGTTACATATGCTACAGGATGGGTTGCCAAGCTACGCTTAACCAATCCCAACATTTGTTACACTATTTTTGGGGTGCCTCGGGGGAGGAAACTAGCCTAGACAAAACTTAGAACCGAGCAGTACATTATGCGCAATAGTGTTGACATATCTAAAAAACACAAAGTAAATGATAGCAGAAAAGCCCTGAGGGTGAACATGACAAAAAATAGAAGAGATATGTATAGCTGTGCAGACGTTACTCATCATTTTCATCATTACTGTTAGGGTTCTCCTCCTCAATAGGAAAAGCTGGAACTTGCGCAGCAGCTGCCACCACATCGGCCACAGTACGCTTGGGAATGCTCACAGGAGCACAGAGGATGGGGGAGTCCGGGTCTACGCCATCAGGAACGTGCGTCCAGATGCCATCAGAGTCCATGACCCAGATGTCTATGTCCTCATCTTCCTTCTTCGGAGCCGTCAGAGGGACAGGATTGCGACGCGGAAAGTGCGTTTGGGGAGAGGAGGTGGACCACCACGAACCACGACCACCTCTATGCGCAACTTGCCTGGAGGCTTCATCACGCTACTCATGATCGGGACTTTGGTGCACAAAAGTGCTGGAAGAGGAGCCATCGATCGACTTGAGGCGATTATCCTCTCCACGGTGATATCGTCCAAGGAGAGCCCCTATTTGACCACTGCAGATAGTGCGTTGGCAAAGTCTAGGAGCCATAGCGCACCTGGTGTGAGGTGAGAAGTTCAGGAGAAACAGAAGCACACAGGACCGAGAAAAGGAGACTAGAATCACACTAGGGCTAGAGGGGAAGAAATATCTAGGGGGTAGATTCGTAGGAGGGAGAGCGGAAATCCAAAGAAGACTATGCAACTCCATGCTGGGATAGGGGGTTCACAGTCATTTGGATTCGGTGAGAAGCTAGAGCAGAGTGAGGGGAGTGAAAGGCTAAGGTAACAGGCTAAGTGAGGAAAGGGGCAGATAGCTCAACTTTATAAAGGGGCGGGAATGAGAGCTGTGAGGATAGCGACGAGTGGCTTTCACACGTATCTGCGTGCCATGACTGAGAACTTGAGCAAGCTTGGGGGAGGAGGTATGGCTTCGATATTGGTTAATCATTATGGACATTAATGGTGATAGATGCAAGGTGATGTTCAGGGCAAGCTGACGCAGTGCCCATCCTCTCGTCATCATTTCTGGTTCTGCGAGGTTCGTACGAGAGGCTAACGATATTTGGATCTGCAGCAGATGAAGCTCTGTGTGGGAGATCTCTGTTATCCAGGTGGGGTGGGATGTGATTGTCACTCATTTCTATTCTGTCACCCGCATCTAGGGGAAATATAATAATATGAAACAATGATAATAATAATAATTGTGACAGCTCGCTTAAGTGCTAACTAATTGTTATGTCATTTTATTTTTAAGAAATTAAAATTTTTTTTTTCAGAAAGATTACTTGATGAACATGAATTAATTTTGCTTTGTTGAAAATAAAATTTAGTAATGGAAAAGTGGTTCCATAAAAGTGAAAAACTCTGATGGTAAAAGTATTCCAAGAACTGGGAAGTGGTTGAATAGAAAACAATTTAGTCATTTACCTTTTTCTCTGAGGATAAAGGTACATCCCACTAAGTAAAAGGGGTTATGTTCTGTGGCTAAGGAAAGATAGTGATGATCTCCTGAGCTGGTGGTGACCAGTGGAAACACTTAGTACTCCTGAAATTCTTAGAAAAGAAGACTGGACTTGGGGTCCCAAGGTCTCTTTCGGAATCTCTGTCAACCTACTTATCTTAGGTGTGGAGCACGGGGGGAGATGAGGACGTAATTTCCTCCCTCATGGTAGGGAGGACATCATCAGCAGGATCTGGATAATAGATAAGTATCAAGTTACTAGAAAATTAAGTACGGGATATGTTGTCTAGTTATTTGTATTTCTTCATACAGTTATTGTTCTTTATTTCATGCAAGTTCTATTTTGTATCCTGAAGTAAAGAAATTAATGCTTACAGAAAACATAAAATAGCTAGAACCCCTGCTATCAGTAAGTTAAACAGAAAATCGTTAACTTAGAGTTTTAGAATCGAAACTCTGAACAACATGGTTGCCAATGAAATAGGCAACTGAACTTGTACCTACTTTTTTTAGGTAGCAAAAAAAACACTTGATTTTTAAAAGTGGTGATGCAGAATCACCCATCTTTTTTTTGTGCAAATTTTTGACATTCTAATATTTTTATTTATGAAGTATGAATATTTGTTTTAAAATGTTAGTGATTTTCATGCTAATTTTGAAACATATTGATGCAGCAGCAACCATTTTTATTGGAGTGTTGATTTTCATGTTGGTAATAAAACATAAAAATAAAATAAGAAAAACATGACAAATAAAACTGAGATTAAAAAATATATAAAAACAATAAAAAAAACCAATAAAAATGAAAAATTAACTTGTAAAAATAAAAAAAATAAAAATAAACAAATAAATAAAACAAAAATATTCGAAAATTATATAAAAAATGGAAAAAAACACATAATTTAAAGAAAAAAAAAAATTGATACCAAAAAAATAAATAACAAAATATCAAAAACAATATTTTCTAAGTTATTAAAAAAACCAATATAATTAAAAAAAATTTAAATAGAAAATTTAAAAATTATTAAAATCAAAAAAATTGAAATTGAAATTAAAAATAAAAAAATATTTAAATTTAAAAATTTAAACTAAAAATAATAATAATAAGAATAAAAAATTTAAAAAAAAATAATCAAATTTAAAATGAAAATTAAAATAAAAAATTTAAAATAAAAAAACTATGATTAAAAAATAAAAATAAAATGAAAAAAACCATTTTCAAATAATTAAAAAATAAATATATATAAATATAATGTTTTTTTAATCAAAATTGGAAAAAAGAAAAAAAATTAAATTAAATAAAATAAAATATTAAAAAAAATTAAACTTAAAATTTAATAAATTTAATAAATAACTCTGAAATTTGAAATTTAAAAAAATAATTAATCCAAAAATATAAATTTAAATTAAATTAAAATATAAAAAATATAAAAATAAAACAAATTTAAAATATAAAAATTGAATTAAAAATAAACAAAACAATTAAATTTTATGAAATTAGAAAAAACTGAAATTAAAAAAAAACTATTAAATTTAATAATAAAAATACAAATTAAAAAATTAAAATAGAATATTAAATTAAATTAAAAAAATATGAAATTAAAAATAAATAAATAAAAAAAAATAAAAAAAAAAATTTGCAATTAGAAGGGGTGGCAATGCCCAGGTGGTGGCGCCACCCCTTCTAATTGCAAAAACAAATTTTTTAATTTTTTAATTTATTTATTTTTATTAAATTTTAATCATTTTTTTTCGTTTTCAATTTTTTTTTTTGGTTTATATTTTTTTATTGAATTTTGTATTTTTCTTTTTAATTTAATTCTTTGTTTTTTAATTTTTTAAATTTTATTATTTAGTATTAAATTTCATATTAAGTTTTTTAATTTAATTTAATAAAATTCAATAAACTTTTAATTTTTATTTTTTTTTTAATTTATTTAAATTTCATATTTATTTTTTATTTTATTATATTTTATTTTATTTTTTTATTTTTATTTATTTATTTTTTGTTTTTTAATTACATAAAATTAAAAAAAAATTATTTAAATTAACCTTATGTATTTTAAATTAAGTTTTTTTTAATTAAACATTTTTTAAATTACTATGTTTTTAATTTTTTTAATTTTATATTTTTAATTGATTTTTAAAATTTTTAAATTTTCATTTTAACCATGTTTTTTTTGTTTTATATTTTAAATTTATATCTTATTTCAAAATTTATTTCTTTATTCATTTATTTATTAAAATTTAAAATTTTTATTTTTAAATTTAATTTGTTATATATATATATATATATATATATATATATATATATATATATATATATATATATATATATATATATATATATATTATTTTTTATAATTTAAATTAATTTTTTTTTTTTAAATTTATTTGTTTTTTAATATTTTTTTTTAAATTTAATATTTTTATTGTATTTTATTTTTTCATGTTTTATTTTTAAATTTTTTTTTTTTTAATTTAATTTAAATAATGTTTTTGTTTTTAATTATTTTTTTCTTAATTTTTATTTTAAAGTTTTAAATTTATTAAAATTTAATATATATATTTTTTAATTTATTTTTTTTTAATTTAATAAAAATTTTCTTTTTATTTTTTAAATTTATTTTGTATATTTCATTTTTATTTTATTGTTGTAAATTTCTTTTTTAAACTTGTTTTTGTTTTTTTAATTTAATATTTTTATTCTGTTTTTTTAATATATTTTTAAATTTTAATCTTTAAAATGTTATTTTTTTTAATTTTTATTTTTATTTCTTAAATTTTAGGTTTTTTTTTTAATGTTTGAATTTAAAAAAAAAAAAAAATTATAAAAATATAATGAAGTTTGTTCTTTTTGCAATTATTTTTTCTAAACTCACTAATCTATTAATTTAAAATGTACCATACAAACCAATTGCCAGGTGAGCTGGGCCAGCTGGGACTGATTATCATCACTGTTCTTGATTGTTTTGGGTTGCCCAGAGTGGGAAACCAACCCATTAAGCAGAATGTGCTGAGCCGCCCTTAGAAGGGAAACCGGCCAGAGGATTATACATAAAATGTAAACAACAATGTAAAAGCTAGAAACATCATACTGCTCATCAGTGGAGCAATTGAAACAGCAAAACTCAAAAAGACCAGAAGTGAATGAGCCAGGGGATTTAGCCCTCGTGCTCAGAAGACATTGGTTCCTCTTCAATCCTGCATGCATATTCATTCTCCTCGCTACTGTCCTCCTTTCCTGCATGGCTATCAATCTGCAAATCTTTGTTGTCAGCTCCAGAACGCAACTCCGTGGGTGGAGGGGGAGAGGGGCGATGGTCAATGGGGAGGGAAGGGGTGGCACAAGGCGGAATTTCCTCACGGAGCGAGACAGAGATGAGGGCGGTGATGATGGAGTCGAAGGAGGTGCAGTGGAAATGGAGTTCGGCATTTTGAGTAGTTTGACGGATTGTGGCTCCTCGAATGTGACTTTCCCGGGGAATGGGCTGACTGGGAGGGGTAGGGAAGTCAGAAGGAGGCTGACTGGTATGAGCCAGAGTTTCAGGAGGGCCAGGAAGCTCAGAGGCGAGAGGTGGCTGACCTGGGAAGTCACTAGAACTCCTAGCGCGAGCATGACCCCTCCCTCTGCCTGTATGAACATAATTCACAGCACGTCGACCCCGGCCTCTTCCTCTGACTCCACCACCTCGAGAGGCAGGCGGGGGCGTGTGGGCATCATCCTCAGAGGACGAGCTGAGCTCAGAAAGCGGGGAGGGTGGATTTTCCATGGCCAGACCTCGACTAGTGCCCCTTCTGCAGCGCATGCGCTGCCTGAGGCGTGGCATGGCTAACAAGGGGTGGCGCTCGCGAGGACTGCAAAGGAGGGAGGGCAGAGTATGGGGATTAGTGAGGAGGATACCAGGGTTAGGCCAACCAGACTGAGAAGCTATATAACCAGTCGAAGAAGCAATATAACCAGACGGAGAAGCAATAAAACCCGACGGTGAAGCGATATAACCAGACGGAGAAGCGATATAACCAGCAATACAATTGCTAGTGGAGTAATTGTCCGAGGAATGCAAATTGAGGCCAGAGAGAGCCGGATTACCTGCAGCGAATTCTGCTGTAGCTCCAGTTGAGGCCGAAGCACCGCAGAAGGGACTGTTGGAGAAATGAGCACCCGGGACGATCTCCAGACAGGCGAAAATGCTGCAGCGGCGTCCAGTCTGCGTTTTGCAGCTGGAATTGGCACAATCGAGCGGACAAACAGCATCAAGCGGGTTCAGAGGTCCGCCATGGCTCTCACTGTGCGGCATTCCCTCCATACTGCAGACGTTCCCCAAAACCAACACCATATACCCAAGAACGTTGATGCAATAACTACCTCTCTGGTCCGATCGAGGCGAATTAATATCTCCAAAATGTGGGCATAGTGCCATGAGCTATGGGGCACGGCGTTAGGCAGCGCTGGAGGTCGCGCGCCAGCTCCCGCCCACACCCTATCCGCACCGCATCCCGCGTTTTTGCAATTATTTTAAAATGTTTTTTTCAATTTTTTTTAATTTTTAATAAAAAATTTTGTTATTCTAAAATTTTTGTTTCAACAATTTCCGTATTCGAGGTGGTTTTTGCACACAAAAGATTTGGCTTGTACTTTTATTTTTAAAAATTTCAAACATTTACTCCGAAACAAAAAACCAGGTTATTCCATAAATACAATGTTTCATTTTCAGTGTGTTTTTTGCACCCAAAAAGGTTGGCTTTTACTTGCATTTTTAAAAAATATTGAAAATTTACCCCGAAAAAAAAAGGTTATTCCACAATACAACTTTTCATTTTCGAGTTGTTTTTTCATGGATTTTTTATGTTTTTTTGTTAGAGTTCTCGTTTTGAGGTACTAGTTCCCATTTCATCGGTAACTATGTTGAACCCTGAGTTGGTCGTTAACTGTACCTATGATATACATAGACAGAATGGTCTAGACGTTTCATTTAAATTTTGAAAGAAAAGTATTTAAACTCAGTGTTAAAACCTAGAAAGAAATTAAAAACTTTTCTGTAAACAATATATAACAAAAAGAGGGAAAGCCTCAAGGTTTCCATGTGTAGTATGTACCCAAAATGAAAACCTCTAGCGTAAAAATGCAAGAAATACAATGACAATGAATAACATTGCCAAAATTATTATTGTAGCTCAAAGTTTAAACTAAATAGTTCTCTAGGAGATAAGCTAGCCTAATTCGAATAGTAATCAAGGCTATTGAAAAAGAAGCTAGAAACCACATAATATACATGTGTACAAAGAACTAGAAATTTTGTTTTTCTTTACCATTCCTGAAATATGGAAAAGATGCAAGCCATTACATAGAGCAGAATTGCAACAATATTTGAGAGGCAAGAGATACTTGAAACATTGATACATATGTAAGAAGTACAGTAGCTTCCGGTAGATGAATTAAAGTATAAATAAAGTTATTAAATCTAAGGGTTTGCCTCCCTTAACACCGAACCAGAAATACAGAGTAAAATAGGAATAAACAGTAGTCACAAGTAGGGCGAAGCCCGAAATTTTCCAAAATATAAAATTAACAAAGCGGCATGTAGCCATAAAGCTAATACAAAGCTCACGTTGCTGTGAATGCCTTTGATGTCGGTGCAGAGGTCTCTGTAAAAGAGAACTTAAAAAACCCTACAATGAGGGAAGGGTACCTGAAGGGGCAAGTGAAACGAGTTAGAGAAGACCGAAATCGAGCATCCCAAAAGAGTTAACCTCATAGCCCAGCCATGGCGGTTACCTGCACAAGAGAACAAGGGAAGAAAATCATTAACAAAAGAGCCTATGAACTCCGTTATCATGTAGCGCACAAACATGAAGGAAAGAAAATCTCTTACCTGTGTAACATGCTTCCGTGGGTTCAAAGAAGAATTATGTGGACAAAGCCATGGAAGAAAGTCAATCATCACAACTGAAGGTTTGCATATAACTTAAATAAAGAACTCAAAACAACTTAAAAATATCATGGCTCTGCTATTAAATCGATGAGGGGACTCGGCAGGGAAGCCAGAGTAGCTTAAACGCATGAAAACTACTAGACCTAGCAAAGGAAAAATGGGAAACACCTTTTAAAAGAAAGATCATAACTCATGTAGTGAACTCTGCACAGGCACAAGTCATAGAGAAATAATCTAGCCATCGAAAAGAAAACAATAGGTTAGCAACCTGAGGAAATCAAATATAAATTCAAAAACAAAGGTAAGGGTAACTATGACTATCGAGGTTACCCACCCATGTTGAGCCAAGAAAAGCCAAACAAAGCCAAGGTGGAGTTGCAAATCTACGCGGCGAAGGATGGAAACAAATGGAAAGAAGCAGTTAGGGTTTGGGGAAGTCAATACCCTAATCGTGTACTCAATAAAAAATCCACCGTAGATTTCAAACCCTTGTAATCCAACGACGTGAAGTTCCTCACAACTGTCAACTGGAGTTAAGTTGGAGTAATGGCGTGTACAGTTATAATTAATCCAAAGAGATAAATACATAGATCTCCATAAAAAACATTAAGCTATGAAATAATTGTAGCCAAGATAAATATAACGTTGCCCATAAATGTAGTGTCCTTGTCGCATATTTGCTAAGGATATTATGTACTGAATGAAATAAAAATGAAATCCCGGTTGAATCAAATGCCAAGTCTCTCGTATATATATTGACAATTTTCCACCTCGGGACTTCTAATTATTTACCCGATCATATATTACCATGATAGTGAAAAAGAAAAGGTATGAGCACATAAGTGAAGAGACAGATAAGATTTCCAATAATATCATTTAGATAAATGTTGGGTAATGTAAGAGTTATTATTATTTTTTTTGTTAGTTGTATGTTGTTGTATGTTACAAGTGGTATCAGAGCAGCGTTCACACGTTGGGACCGTAGGGGTCACCTAATATAAAAAATTGTGTGTAAATGATGCACAACAAAGAAATAGCATAGTAGGAGGCGATATGTGAAGGGGGTAAATGCAGAAAACACCCCGGAATATAGGGGAACCTACACCCCAACCAAAATCAGAAATGAATCCTGAGATGTGAATTCAGTTCAGTGTAGATCAACACCAATAGACTAGTAGACTGCTCGAGGAACAACAGCACGAGACCAATATTCTGCTAAGCACAGAGCAGAAGGTATAGGAAGAAATGGTGCGGTTTAGGAGTGGTAATGAGCACTTAATGCAAGAACAAGAAATGATACTCTAGAGAATTTCTGACAAACAGAATCAGGGAGTGATACAACCTAGCCCTGATAGAGACACGCAGGAAGGAAATGAACGATAAGAAAGGGACTAAACCACTGACAGAATGGAAAGAAGCCATTCACAAAGAAGTAACAAAAATAGAAACTACAATGAGGCTGAGTCTGGTAATGTGCCGGAACAACAAGAAATTAAGAAACATAAAGTGGAACTGCAAGGTGAGTTCCGGAAGATAAACCCACCTATGTTTGATGGAGAAGCGAAGGGGGTGGATAAAGCATGTTTGATAAATATGAACAAGTACTTTAAAGTCTATGAGTATAGCAGCAATCTTAAGGCCAGACTGGCCATTTATTAGTTGAGAGAGAAGGTAACTCTGTGGTGGGAGGAAGTTAAGAATGTCCACAACATAGAAGATCAAGACATGACATGGGATACATTTCAACAATATTTTAAAGACAAGTCTCTAATTGAACGCTTCTATGACGAAAAGTATAGATAATTTCATGATTTGAAATTGGGTCAAGTGACAATGAAGGAATACATAACCAAGTTCACTTCCTTACTCAGATATGTTCCTTATCTAAGGGACAAAAAGGCTAAGGTTCAACGATTCTGAAGTAGTTTGTCGACCCACATGAGAGAATGAATTGAGTTTTTGAATCCAGGGACCATGAATAAGGCAATTCGAAAGGCAAGAATGTGTTACCAGTAATCTAAGGCAAAAGGAGAACTTGGTAAAAATTGGCGGCCAAGAAAAGGGCAGAAAAGCAGTTCAAATTTAAAAATTTTTAGAACCAATCAATTCAAGAATTCTGTAAGGAATTCAGTGAGTAAACAGTTTGGAAGGAACCATCAAAGAGTCTAATGGCCTATGCAAGAAAAGCCAACAGAGGCTTCCAACAAGCTTGAGCAAGGGAAAAATTAGAAACAACCTCTATAGTGCTGGAGTTGTGGTGAGGCTCACTATTATATGAATTGTCCACAACGGGGAAGGAGTGAAACAATTGCTAATCTACAAGAAGCTTCTATAGTAGGAGTTGTAGCCTGAAATATACCTAGAATTAACACAACATTGGAAGATGTCAGGCAGATTATCAATCAACGATGATAGAGTTGGAAGGTAAGCTATTTTCGCAACCTGTTTCTAATTTGGTTGACCCATGTGCAAGTTTAAGTTATGTAAACCCCAAATTAGTAGAAATATGTAAATTACAAAGTCAAAAATTCAAAAATCCATGGCTGGTACAACTAGCCACTGGAGCAAAGAGAAAGGTTTGTGCCAAAATTCCAAACTGTACATTGGAAATTGGTGAACAATAGTTAATTGTGGATCTGAATGTATTACCTTTTGGATCTTACGATGTGCTACTGGGCATGGATTGGTTGGAGAAAAACTGGACATTGGTAGATTGTGAAGAAAATATTATATATTATAGAATGAAAGATGGGACTCATAAGGAGATGCAAGGAATCAAGAAACCCCTACAACTGCATCCTATTACATCCTCTCAAATGAGTAAGTGTATGAGGAAGGGATGTCATTTATATGCCATTCAGGTGGGTTTTACTAATTCTAAGGAGAAGACTATGATGATGGAGAACATACCTATAGTGTGAGATTTCATGGACATGTTCCCTAAAGATGTACCAGGTTTTCCTCTAAGAAGGGACGTCGATATCACTATTGAGTTGATGCTAGGGGCATCATCGATTTCAAGGGCACCATACCGAATGAGTGTACTGGAGATGACCAAACTGAAGATGCAGTTGAAAGAATTGTTGGATAAGCGGTATATTCAACCAAGTGTGTCCCCTTGGGGAGCGCTACTGTTGTTTGTAAAGAAAAAATATGGAACCATGTGAATGTGCATGGACTATTGACAACTCAATAAATTGACCGTAAAAAACAAATATCGACTACCGCGGATTGATGACCTGTTTGATTAGGTGAAGGGGGCCACTGTATTTTCAAAGATAGACTTAAGGTCTGGGTACCACCAGATCAGGATAAAAGATGAGGATATCTACAAGACTTCTTTCCATATTAGATACGGGCATTATGAGTTTGCAGTATTACCATTTGGTTTAACTAATGCTCCAGCAAATGTTATGAGGCTGGTGCATGGTATATTTCACCCCTTTTTGGACAGTTTTGTGCTGATATTCATTGACGATATTTTAATTTATTCAAAGAATGTGGAAGAGCATAAGGAGCACTTAAGGATAGTGTTGGAGATGTTATGAAAACATCAGATGTACGCCAAGTTCAGCAAATGTGACTTCTTCAAGGAAGAAATCCAGTATCTAGGCCATGTTATTTCTGCAGAGGGAATAATGGTCGATCTAGAGAAAATTAAGACAATTATTGAATGGCGAGTACCCCAAATTGTGGAAGATATATGATCTTTTATGGCATTGGTTGGATATTATTGACGTTTCATCGAAGGATTCTCAAATATTTCTTTTCCAATTACCTCCTTACAGAGGAAGGGAAAATTATTTAAATGGACTAATGAGTGCCAGAACAATTTTGAAAGATTGAAACTTCTGTTGACCGCTACCCTGGTGTTGAGGGTAGCTGATCCCAATAAGGAATTCAAAGTTTTTATCGATGCTTGTAAAGAAGGATTTGGGGCAATAGTTTCGCAAGGAGGAAGAGTGGTTTCCTATGAATCACGAAAGTTAAAAGAGCATGAACATAGATACTCAACATATTATCTAGAGCTAAAAGTGGTAGTGCATGCACTCCGGATATGGAGGCGCTACTTGCTAGGAAGAAGATTTGTGCTAAAAACCGACCATAGCTACCTAACCAGCTACTTCAAGAAAGCTAATCTCAACTCTCACCAAGCAAGATGGAATGCCTTTCTAAGTGAGTTTGACATTGATATTCAGCATATAAAAGGTAAGGAAAACCGTGTGGTGGATGCCTTAAGCAAAAAGTTGCATTGTGTTTATGAACTTTGCTATAACCAGATTGAATGTAAATTTTTAGACCAGATAAAAGATGAAGCCTAGAACGATCCTGAGTACCAGTTTATATGGAAGTAAGTGGAGGATTCTAGAAGGCAAAAAAAACATTTTGACTATGGAGTTAACAAATATCAATTACTAACCTTTAAGGAAAAGATATATATTCCAAATCGAATGGATTTGAAGGCACTGATCATGAATGAATACCACCGCAGTAATTATTTAGGACACCATGAACATCAAAAAATGTTAGCAGCAATTAGAAAGGTCTATTTCTGGCCTGGTATGCGAAGAAACATTGTAGAATATTAAAACAAATGTCTGGAGTGTCAGCAGGTTAAGGTGGAGCATCAACATCCAACCGGATTGTTGCAACCCATACCGGTACCTAAGTGGAAATGGGAAGTTATATCTCTAGAATTTATTACTGGCTTACCAAAATAAAATAAGCACAATGACCCCATTATGGTGGTGGTTGATAGATTGAGCAAGGAAACACATTTCATAGCGGTCCAGTCTACTTATAAAACTGTGCAAATAGCAGATATATTTATGAGAGAGATCTTTAGACTGCAAGGCATTCCAAAGACTGTCATATCAGACATAGGTGTGAAGTTTACTTCAGCATTCTAGAAGACTTTATTTACAAGTTTGGGAACCCAAATAAATTCCATCACCGCTTATCATCCCCATACAGATGGACAAACTGAGTGGGTGAATCAAATTCTCGAGGATATGCTACGCATGTACGTGATGTAGTAGCCAACGAGATGGGAAGAGTATATACACTTGGTAGAATTTTCTTACAACAATGGTTATCATGAATCTCTTAATATGAGTCCCTTCGAAGCCTTGTATAGATGAGAATGTCATACTCCTATCAATTGGAGTAGCCCCAGAACAAAGTTGATGCTTGGACACGAAATTTTAGCTGAGATGGAATCATAGTTAAGAAAGATCAGACAAAATCTGAAGGCAACTCAAGGTCGGAAAAAATTAATGCATATAAGAAAAGGACTTATCATTAATTTTAAGTGGGTGATCATGTGTATGTAAGGATTAAACCAAAGAAGAGCACCCTAAGGTGGGCTTCCTATGCCAAGTTGGCTCCCAGGTTCTATGGACCTTTCTAGATATTGGAAAGGGTGGGACCTGTGGCATACCGATTGGCCTTACCCAGCCATATTCGGGTGCACAATGTGTTCCATGTATCCTTACTAAAGTGATACGTACATGACCTGAAGCATATAATCCATTGGCAAATAATTCAAGTAGGTTAAGATTAAAAATATTATCTTGAAGTACTAAATTTTATGAGAAATTAACCCAGAGTTTTGCTGACTACAGGTCAATCTGGACGAAAAATTTCTAGTCAAACCTTAGCATATACACGATCGAAGATAAATCATTCTCTGGAGGTGAGCCACCACCGAGGTTAAAGTGCAGTGGAAGCACTTCAGCTCGGATGAGGTTACCTGGGAAGATAAAGGATTTGTTTGGGAGGCTTACCTAGAATTGTTTGCTGAGTTAGAGTCAAACACTGAGGATGATGTTTACTTCCAGGGGAGAATTTATGACAGTTGGCTTAAGTGCTAACTAATTTTTATGTCATTTTATTTTTAAGAAACTAAAAAATTTATTTATTTTGAGAAATATTACTTGATGAACATGAATTAAATTTTTTTTTGTTGAAAATAAAATTTAGTTATGGAAAAATGGTTCCATAAAAGTGAAAAAGACAGATGGTAAAAGCATTCCAGGAACTGAGAAGTGGTTGAATAGAAAACCGTTCAGATAGTTACCTTTTTCTTGAGGATAAAGGTACATCCTAGTGAGGAAAAGGGGTTTTGTTCTGTGGCTAAGGAAAGAGAGTGATGATTTCTTGAGCTGGTGGTGACCAGTGGAAACACTCAGTACTCCTGATATTCCTGGAAAATAAGAATGGACTTGGGGTCTCGAGGACTCTTTCGGAATATCTGTCAACCTAATTATCTCAGGTGTGGAGCATGGGGGGGAGAGGGGATGAGGACGTAATTTCCAGTCTCATGGTAGGCAAGACATCATTGGCAGGATGTGGAAAACAGATAAGTAACAAGTTACTGAAAAAATTAAGTGCGGGATATGTTGTCTAGTTATTTGTATTTCTTGTTACAGTTATTGTTCTTTATTTCATGGAAGTTCTGGTTTGTATCCTCAAGTAAAGAAATCAATGCTTATAGAAAACAGAAAATAGCTAGAACCCCTGCTATCGGTAAGTTAAATAGACAACCGTTAACTCAGAGTTTTAGAGTTGAAACTCTAAACCCCGAGTTGGTCGTTAACTGTACCCATGATATACACAGACATAATGGTCTGGAAATTTTATTTCAAATTTGAAAGAAAAGTAAATTCAGTGTTAAAACCCAAAAAGAAATGAAAAACTTGTTTGTAAACAGTATATAATGAAAAGAGGGAAAACCTCAGGGTTTGCATGTGTAGTATGTACCCAAACTGAAAACCTCTAGCGTAAAAATGCAAGAAATACAACGAAAATGAATAACCTTGCCAAAATTGTTATTGTAGCCCAGATTTTAAACTCTATTTCTCCAGGAGATAAGCTAGCCTAATTCGAACAGTAATCAAGGCTATTGAAAAAGAAGCTAGAAAACACATAATATACATGTGTACAAAAAACTGAAAAACATGTTTTTATTTACCATTCTTGAAATATGCAAAAGAAACAAGCCATTACATGGAGCATAATTGCAACAATATTTGCGAGGCAAGAGATACTCGAAACACCAATACATATGTAAGAAGTAAAGTAGCTTCTGGTAAATGAATTAAAGTATAAATAAAGTTATTGAATCCAAGGGTTAACCTCCCTTAACACTGAATCAGAAATACAGAGTAAAATAGGAATAAACTGTTGTCATGAGTAGGGTGAAGCCCAAACATTTCCAAAATAGAAAATTAACAAAGCGACATGTAGCCATAAAGCTAATACAAAGCTCACATTTCTGTGAGTGCCTTCGAGGCCGGGGTAGAGGTCTCTGTAAACGAGGACTTAATAGACCCTATGGTGAGGGAAGGGTACTTGAAGGGGAAAGTGAAATGAGTCAGAGAAGATCAAAATCGAGCATCCCAAAAGAGTTAACCTCAACGCCGAGCCATGGTGGTTACATGCATAAGAGAGAAATGGAAGAAAATAATTAACAAAAGAACCTATCAACTTTTTTATCATGTAGTGCGCAAACATGAAGAAAAACAAATCTCTTACCTGTGTAAGATGCTTCCGCATGTTCGAAGAAGAATTATGTGGACAAAAACACAGAAGAAAGTCAATCATTGCAACTGAAGGTTGACATATAAATTAAATAAAGAACTCAAAACCACTTAAAAATATCACGGCTCACCTATTAACTCGATGAGGGGACTCGACAGGGAAGCCATAGTTTCTTAAATGCATGAAACCTACCAGACCTCACAGAGAAAAAATGGGAAACACATTTTAAAAGAAAGATCATAACTCATGTAGTGAACTGTGCATGGGCACAAGTCCTAGAGCAATCATCTAGCCAGCGAAAAGAAAACAATAGTTGAGCAACATGAGGAAATCAAATAGAAATTCATCACAAAAACAAAGGTAAGGGTAATTGTGACTATCGAGGTAACCTGTCCATGTTGAGCCAAGAAAATCTAGACGGAACCGAGGCAGAGTTGTAGAGCTATGCGGTGGAGGACGACAACAAATGGAAAGAAGTGGTTAGGGTTTAGGGAATTCAATACCCTAATCGAGTACTCAATAAAAAATCCACCGTAGATTTCAAACCCTTGTAATCCGATGGCGTGAAGTTCCTCACATATTTCAACCGAAGTTAAGTTGGAGTAGTGGCATGTACAGTGATAATTAATCCAAAGAGATAAATACATAGATCTTTGTCGAAAACTAAGCTATGAAATAATTGTAACCAAGATTAATATAACATTGCCCATAAATGTAGTGTCCTTGTCGCATATTTTCTAAGGATCTTATGTACTGAATGAAATAAAAATGAAATCCCGGTCGAATCAAATGGCAAGTGTTCCGTATATATATTGACAAGTTGCCACCTTGGGGCTATAATTATTTACCCGATCATATATTACCATGATAGTGTAAAAGAAAAGGAATGAGCACGCAAGTGAAGGGATAGATAAGATTTGCAATAACATCATTTAGATAAATCCTTGGTAATGTAAACGTCATTATTTTTTTTTTGTTAATTGCATGTTGTTGCACGTTACAATAATATTAAATAATAATAATAATAATAATAATAATAATATTAATATTAAAAAAAATCCCTGGATGCGGGTGTTTGAAAAAAAGAGGGAGGTGGTAGGCCCATCGCTTGCCACATGGCCACGCATGGGGCCTCTCCAGTAGCCTTAAATTACTCTAGCTGCTCACCTCATACCACCTTAATTACCTCTGCTCTCAGTCTTAATGCTGGTCCGGAACGTTGCCCTGAGTTGTTCATAATGTCTCTGCGTCCTCTATTGCTGCCATTCTACTCTTTCCACTTCTGTCTTTCTATTGTCTCAGCTTCGAGCTCTTGATCGCCCATAGAGATACATTGCGACCTTCATTTCAATCTTGCTTCGACGCCCATTCACTCCTGCTATCATTCCTTCTCGCATCTCCAGTTCGCCGACCCCTTCTCTCACTCAACCTCCTTGCCTCTGCTCGCTAGCCTCTCTCACGCTTCTTCCAGCTCCAGCATGTCACGGAGGCATTAGATGTTGTGCTGCCATGGTAAAGGAAGGGGTCAGGCCTCAAGACTGCCCTTATCTATCCACTCCGACAGTCGCTCCCCGCCTCCTGAACAAAATTCTGCCCAGTTCTACTATGATTGTTCCTTGGATAGACCCCGTCTTACAACCACAATCATAGTCTGCTTCCAGGAAATGCCTTCAAGCTCTGCAAGAACAGGCTCCAAAAAGCAACCAAAAAAATCCACAATATTTGTAGTGCCCCCACAGCTCTCATGGAAATCCAAAGTTTTGTCGATCAAGCCTGAAACTCACTCCACCAGCAGTGAATGTAGTGGTAGTGGAAGTCCTAAATGGTCAGGTGGTGTTAGGAGAAAGGGTAGCACTAGCACTGATGCCATGCCAGAACCCACCACCTAGCCTTCGAAGAAAGTTGATGATTGTTTAGATGAATACAAGTGTCCTATCGTTGAGGAGCCACCGACATCGCCGCACGACACCTAGCATGATACTCAGCCACAAAAATGAGAGGTTTCTTCTCTCGGTTTTGTTTAAATCATCTGTTATTATGTATTTCATGAAAAATTTGTCAAAATTTTGGTCGTTTCTAGAGAATGTTGGTTTCCCCATTGAGGGCAGCGATATTTAGACCAGTTTCCCCATCTGGGGCTTTTTTTGACTCCTACTCCCTCTGAAATTGGTTAGCATAGAAATTCTGGAGGCAAGTTTCGACTTGTACATTATGTTTTATTAATAGAATTAGTCAAATTTAGAAAAAAAAATATGAAAAAATGATAATAATAATTTAATTTAGGAAGTAGATGCATGAATCACTAAAATTGAAATTTAAGTGAAATCTAATAATATTAAACAATGATACTAATAATATTAATAAATGATAATAATAATTTAATTTAGGAATTATTAAATTATGGTTTTGCTCCTTTTTTTTTTAAAGAAAATTGATTGCTAAAATCGAAAGGGATGTAAGTTCTTTGACCTTTTGAATCTATTTGTATTTTTAATTACTAAATTTAAATTATTTTTATTAATATAATTATAATATTAAATTTAAATTATGTTTATTAATATAAGTATGATAATTTTTTGGTTAATGTTTTAAAATTTTTATTGTGGTTTATTATCAAGATATATATCGAGGAACTAATCCAAAAAATAAATAATGTCAAGCTGTTTTTGAAAATTCCAACACAAAAATCTAAATTTTGTGTTAGAAATTAAAATTTAATTAAATAAAAATAATAATAAAACTAGTTATTTAATTAAATAATGATGATGATGATTAACGTTCACTAAGACCAATGCGGCTTATTAGACCTTAAGAAGGGAAAAATAATCTAAGTGTGATTCTCCATATCTTGTTCCTAAGATCAAAGAGAAGGGAAAGAAACCCTCCAAGATCTCTATAGGCGACCTAGGATAATAGTTAAAGAAGATTGGAAGTGTGGAAGATGTTAGGGAATTGAGAGTGGATGTGAGCAAGATCCGGGCAGTCTAAAAGAAAGCTATTTTCATCTTCCACCTACTTAGTGTCGCAAATCTGACATATTTTATCATTCCAGGGAGCCCTGGGAATACACCACAGTCGGGTCTCACTTCGAAGCTCATGAGAATTAGTTCTAATCCTAGGGATGTTCATTTTTTTCTTAGTGCTGGTCACCATAGAGAGGTTTATTATCAAGGGTGGGGTTGATCACTTCCTTATAGTATCTTAGCTTGCTTTTACCCTCCAAATCATGTTCCTCCCACAACTTTTCCTTAAACTTGGAGGTAATAGTATTTTTGACCCTATCTTTGATTCCCATTTTGAGCTCCTCCTTAATTGCCCAATGGTTGAGCCAAGACTTGACATCCTTATGCCAGCAGCGCTTGAATCGAAGGTGGTGGATTTGATTAAAGTTAGAAGCAATTTTAGGGAGCATTTTTGAATCCATGTTATAAAGCTTCTTCTTATACATAAGATATCTAAACATAGCCACACTTTCAATGGGGGACAAATCAGCTTAGATCAAGAGGATAAGATAGGGAGTATTTCCCTTAATATCTAAATATATAAAAAGAAAATGAAAACTAAAAATTATGATGATGATGATGAAAAACATCCACTAAAATAAATACAATTTATGGTACTTTAAGAAATAAACCATTAATTAGAATTATTTAAAATTTTATTTCTGTAATAAAAAAAGGAAAAAACAATAATTATATAAAATAACCAAAATATATGAATAAATAAAATTAATTATATAAATATGAATAGAAATGTATTATTAAAAAAATAAAACTATAAATCAAAAAAAAAAAAATAAGGTTATGTTATCAATATTATAATTTTAAAAATCCCAAGGGGATGTATGTTTATGGTACTTAAATATAAATATTATGGCAGTATACAAGAATCAGATATTATAATTTATACTAAACATATATATTAACTTAATAATCGTATGGCCATTTGTTAGAGAGTAATATGTTAAAGAGTCAACATGATAAAACAAAAAGGTTAAGATAGTAACTAAAGTTTTTTATTCTAGGCATCGTGCTTCTTATGCTCTGTGGCATTGATTTTATCCTACTCTGTAGCATCGAAGGCTCTGCGGCATCGAATTTTTCCCGAGCCAAGAAGATTAGAGTCTAACATTTGAGCATGGTGGATAACCACGGGTCGTGGAGAGTGAATTAAGACATATGTATGTGGCATGATTTTCTGATCTGCGACGTGATTTTATGCTCTGCGGCATCAATTTTTTTCTGGGCTAGGAAGATTGGAGTCTAACAAAGACAGATTTAATTTTTTTTCTGTTCTGCGGCATCGAATTTTCTGCGACATCGAATTTTAAATAACCTTCTGCTGCATCGAATTCTCTGCTCTGTGGCGTCGAATTTTTGTCCGGGTCACACTGATGAACGAATTCTTAGTAACCTTCGGCTATAGTTTGCCCCGTGCTTACTCAGGGTTCGAAAAAATCTCTTCCTCAGTATGGCTCCCAGCTTCGCGAAGATAATTTCCGGCCCAGTTCCGCCCGCCTCTCAGAGTCAAGCTCCTGTCCATATTGTTAGTGAAGCCCCATGATGCAAGCAACGCCTGCAATACCCAAGATCTTCTCTCATGCCTATAAGAATGCATCTCATATCAAATTCTGAATCAATCAATATTCAAATCATACCAATGCCTCATTCATTCAAATAACCACCTGCACATGTGTTTATACACATCATCCAAAATTATAATCTGCATTTCCAACCCCAGTTTACGTGCCTTCATATCATCATTCTATCCAAAGCCATGCGCCTTTTCAAATTTCATTTCACAATCAAATTTTAATCAAACAAATGCGCCCATGGACAAGTGAGACTCGGACTTGACCATAATACCAGCGTTCTGCTTCATATTCAAGACATCCAGAATTCAATTTCAATTCACATTAAACTCAGTTCAAACATACCTTGACCGAATCCATCTTTAAATCTCATATTAATTTCTGGGTAGGTTGAAGATCGCCCTCAGCAAATTCTGAATTGTTTTCACAATTCATCTTCTGTCATATCGATTTCAGGCTTTGTTTAAAATCGAATGTTATCCGGAATTTACAACGTACTTACCAGTTCTGCGTCCATTCATTCCAGCGCTCTTACTATTCGACCATCATTAATGTCGATCTATACAACAATTTCTTACACATTAAACTTACCCTTTTGACACTTTTAGCTCTGCATCTAACTCTCCTCATTAGTTAACAACATGTTCACTGGTTTATATTCCTCTGTATCAATGCAATTACTAATTAATGCTGCACTTACTCTGCGTTACTTCTGCAAACTGGCTTACTGCTCCATGTGCTGAAACACATTACATTTGGATCAAACAACAAACTGCTCGAAGTTTCAAATCAGCCAACCATTCGATTTCCTGTAATAATCTCTGGATCGCGCCTTTAGATTGTGGACAGCGCCTTCTGGCATATCATTTCTGCACAAAATATCAATTGATGTCTCTGTCTAATTTGTGTGGAACTCTTCTCGAGTTGTAGATTTCTTATGATCAAAGGTCGATGAAACAATGCAACCTTGTTTCAACATTTTCAATTTGACACATAATCTGTGCAACGAAATTCTTCAAAGGATGAATCCCTTTGAATGACAGCTCCAGAACTCAAATATAACAGAGATGTGTTAGCGGGCGTACATTTATGTGGATCGGTTATGAGTAAAAAATGAAATGGTATCCTTTTACCTTTTACAACAATAGGTTACACTCTGTCAATACGTCTTGGCTACTGGTCTCCAATATAACAGAATGACTCCAAACAATAACATCGCTATAGGCTCATTGTGAACTACGGCAACTGAACATAATCGCATTCATGATTCTCAGCGTTTTCCACCGTGATAACAATTCAGTTCAACGCTGTCTATATCAGTAATGACACACATCATTAATAAATGTAACCAATCCTCCATACAGCAGAATCAAAACACGTTTATTCCCTATTTACACTAGCTCCCAATACAATTCATAACAGAAATAAGACTTGATCCTTAATTCCCATTCAACATTCCTCTTTCTGAATTGAATCTGAATATATAAAACTTGACAGTGCTATATCAAATCGAATCTCCATTCCATGCAATTTATTTCAAACTCATGAATCTATTTCGTTTCTCTTACCCAAGATATATAGACCAATTGAACCCAGAAAGGCGAGAATACTCTCTTCCTACCAGCGTAGCTATCAATTGAAGATCGAGCTTAATTGATTCGGTTGACTTTATCAAACAGTTTTAATAAGATTATGCAAGATTAAACTTCTTTTGCAGAGACTGAAACGCAATTCCCTTACAACATTAATATTCCAGAATTTAAAAACGATCGAATTTCCTTTGATTCGTTAAACACACAAATTCAATCTCACGCAAACTCAATAATGGCATAACTGCAGAAAATAAAATACTGTATTAAAACACACACTACCTACATAAAACCTCCTACTTTGGCCTGAATTTCGATCATTTGGCCCTTTACAAATTGCCCGAAGGCTTCCAAGGAGAAACCTTGCTCACTTCTCACACTCACTCACACCCCTCATGCCTTTGAGGCTTGATGAATTTATACAATTTGTAAAAATGAACTAATTAAATACTCAATCCCCTTAATATCTCAACACCACTAGAATATCTCAACAAACCCTATTATCTAGAATCTTATCCCTTCATATCCTTAACCAAATTCTCTCATATCCTTTTATTAATAAAAGGATATTTACAAAATCCTCACCTTCTCCTATTTTATTTAAAATAACAAATTAATTAAATAAAATATTAAAAATTAACACACCCCCTTTTCAAACATATTTACAAGAAAAAAATACCCTTGATGCTCCTGCATCAGACTCCCCATGTAAGAAAATTCATGACCACCTGGTCATAAGTCTGGATATTTCCTCCTGGATCCCAAATTTTATTTTGTAATCTTTCCGTGCTTGTCAATTGCTTTACTGCTGTTGCTATCTGCTGTTGTCCTCCAGGTTTCCATATTTTGTGTTGTAGTGCTCCACTTGCTCTGCCTTCCAAGTCTGCTACAGTCTTTCTCTTGTTGTCTCTCCTTTTCTTTCTTGCTACTGTCTTTCTCTGAGACATTTTCATCATTAACCTCCTTATCAACTCAATTTCTCTGTCCAGTATATACTCTGTTTGCTGATTGTTTCCATCTCTTGATTGCTGAACTCTCATTCTTGCTTGTTCTTCACTTGTTTTGATCACTTCCTTTTCACCCTTACTGCTGTTTTGCACCTTTTCTGCTGCTGCTACATTGTCTTTTAGAACAATTTCTTGCCTCTGTTTTCTGCATCTGTCAACTTCTTCTTGATTATCATTTATGACAACTATTTTGTCATCCTTCTTCAGCAGTCTCTCCTTAACATCCTTCAGTAGATGTTCTTCCTCTCCTTCTTCCATCTGTGCCAAATATGTTCCAGCGTCTGCAACAACATCTTCAATTATAAGACAATCATTATAATAAAAAATATAAGGCCTCTGTACCTCTTTTCCCTTTAGCAACACTTCAGTATGTTGCGTTGATTTCTCTTCTTCTGTCAGCATATCAGTATGCTGATCCAAACTCAAAGAACTCTTGAGACTGTCAGCTAGTCTCCCCTTCTCATCATCTATTTCAATGATGTCTTCCAGTATTTGTCCATTGTAGTGAACTGATTCTTTTCCAGCCTCTTTATTATATTCTGCTTCAAAACTTTCATCTTCTGGAAGGTACTCTTTCACATCTTTGACAACTTTAAAAGATTGTCTATCTTCTTCCAAACCTGCAATCATACACAAATCATTAGTTTTAAAATCACAAGACCTTACGGTCTTATTTGGTGCTTCAGTCATCAAGTCTTCGGGCTGCTTCGAATCATTCATATGATTCAACTCCTCTAGCTCTTCATCACTTTCAAAAAGTAATGGTCCACTCTCTGGGTAACATATCGAAACTTCAACATCTTCTTCAGCATCTTCATTTTGCTGTAGCTCAACTCTTTCGAGCTTCTCTATCCTCTGTCTGGCATCTATAACCTGTTCAAGTTCCCTTAGTTCCTTTATCCACTGCATATTCACCTGATGATTCCTCTTCTCTTGTAGCCTCTGCCACTTCAGCTTCTTTCTCATGACATAACCATGCTTCTGGTCTACCTCATTTCTTTGCAACATCTCCATTAACACCTCAAGCTGAACTGCTATCTCATCTTTCTCCCTTTCATATTCCTCTTTGCTTAACTGTCTCTGTATGCCAATTGCCTTGGCATCCTTCTTCTTTTGTCCTCTACTGTGGTTTATTTCAGAACCTCTGTTACGAATGTCACTAGTCATCATCCTTTCCATCTCTATGAGTTCCTCACTCACTTTACTATGAGTTGCACTAAAGCCTCTTTAGCAGCAAGTCCTGTCCTGCCGCCACTTACCTCACCAAGCTCTCCTCACTCAGTCTTTTGGTAAAAAATTGGTTCTCTATCTCTGGAACCTCCTTTGATCCCTTCTCTTTGCTCTTCCCGGGCTTCAACTCATCTACCTATTCACAACTGTCCTCCTTATCCAACCTCTATTGGAATTTCTCAAGGTTCTGCCACATCTATGTTTTCACTTAAAAACTTTCACCAGCTTCCTTTATCTGTTAGCAATTCTAATCACATTGCCTTTTGGGAGTTACTTCAATGCAAAGACTAAAATATTCTATTCTTCAAATCCAAATAAAACCATATCATCTTACCTCCAAGATCTTGTCTGATCTTGTCCTTCCATTCACCTGTACTTCATTTACCTTCAGAATCTCATCACTCCTGCAAATCTGTTTCAGCAAATCTTCATTGCTTCCTTTGCATAATTTCTCGATATTCATCTACTGTCAATCAGATTTTAAAATCTGATCCTCTCTTCCAATCTTCTGGCTTTATCTGGAAAACTTCAGCTGTCAACAATAATTCCTTTCTTCCACTCAGAAATCATTAACAGCTTCTTTCATTACTATCCCTTGATCTCCTTTGCTCAGATACTTTATTGCTGCAACCATCAATCCTCAATCTATTTCTTGTCAGTAAAACCCAATTCAAAATTAAACAAACACAATACCTGCATGGTTCTTCATTCTCCTAGCAGTACTCTGATTTTATTGACTGTCAGATTAGAATTTTATCTCCCTTATCTGTATGCACATCTGCTGTCATAATTTATCTCTGCACTTATCGCCTGCAATTTGACAATCACTCATACGAACCATATCAAATTTTACCAATCAAAACAGAATTCTATTCTGTTCGAATGCATAACCGAGAATTAATTCTCAAGAAATTTCATACAGAGCCAAGCTCTGATACCAAAAATTGATGCAAGCAGCGCCTGCAATACCCAGGATCTTCACTCATGCCTATAAGAATGCATCTCATATCAAATTCTGAATCAATCAATATTCAAATCATACCAATGCCTCATTCATTCAAATAACCACCTGTACATGTGTTTATACACATCATCCCAAATTATAATCTGCATTTCCAAACCCAGTTTACATGCCTTCATATCATCATTCTATCCAAAGCCATGCGCCTTTTCAAATTTCATTTCACAATCAAATTTTAATCAAACAAATGCGCCCATGGACAAGTGAGACTCAGACTTGACCATAATACCAACGTTCTGCTTCATATTCAAGACATCCAGAATTCAATTTCAATTCACATTAACTCAGTTCAAACATACCTTGACCGAATCCATCTTTAAATCTCATATTAATTTCTGGGTAGGTTGAAGATCGCCCTCAGCAAGTTCTGAATTGTTTTCACAATTCATCTTCTGTCATATCGATTTCAAGCTTTGTTTAAAATCAAATGTTATCCAGAATTTACAACGTACTTACCAGTTCTGCGTCCATTCATTCCAGCGCTCTTACTATTCGACCATCATTAATGTCGATCTATACAACAATTTATTACACATTAAACTTACCCTTTTGACGCTTTTAGCTCTGCATCTAACTCTCCTCATCAGTTAACAACATGTTCACTGGTTTATATTCCTCTGTATCAATGCAATTACTAATTAATGTTGCGCTTACTCTGCGTTACTTCTGCAAACTGGCTTACTGCTCCATGTGCTGAAACACATTACATTTGGATCAAACAACAAACTGCTCGAAGTTTCAAATCAGCCAACCGTTCGATTTCCTGTAATAATCTCTGGATCGCGCCTTCAGATTGTGGACAGCGCCTTCTGGCATATCATTTCTACAAAAAATATCAATTGATGTCTCTGTCTAATTTGTGTGGAAATCTTCTCGAGTTGCAGATTTCTTATGATCAAAGGTCGATGAAACAATGCAACCTTGTTTCAACAGTTTCAATTTGACACACAATCTGTGCAACGAAATTCTTCAAAGGATGAATCCCTTTGAATGACAGCTCCAGAACTCAAATATAACAGAGATGTGTTAGCGGGCATACATTTATGTGGATCGGTTATGAGTCAAAAATGAAATGGTATCCTTTTACCTTTTACAACAATAAGTTACACTCTGTCAATACGTCTTGGCTACCGGTCTCCAATATAACAGAATGACTCCAAACAATAACATCGCTATAGGCTCATTGTGAACTACAGCAGCTGAACATAATCGCATTCATGATTCTCAGCGTTTTCCACCGCGATAAAAATCCAGTTCAATGCTGTCTATATCAGTAATGACACACATCATTAATAAATGTAACCAATCCTCCATACAGCAGAATCAAAACACGTTTATTCCCTATTTACACTAGCGCCCAATACAATTCATAACAAAAATAAGACTCGATCCATAATTCCCATTCAACATTCCTCTTTCTGAATTGAATCTGAATATATAAAACTTGACAGTGCTATATCAAATCGAATCTCCATTCCATGCAATTTATTTTAAACTCATCAATCAATTTCGTTTCTCTTACCCAGGATATATAGACCAATTGAACCCAGAAATGCGAGAATACTCTGTTCCTGCCAGCGTAGCTATCAATTGAAGATCGAGCTTAATTGATTCGGTTGACTTTATCAAACAGTTTTAATAATATTCTGCAAGATTAAACTTCTTTTGCAGAGACTAAAACGCAATTCCCTTACAACATTAATATTCCAGAATTCAAAAAGGATCGAATTTCTTTTGATTCGTTAAACACACAAATTCAATCTCACGCAAACTCAATAATGGCATAACTGCAGAAAATCAAATACTGTATTAAAACACACACTACCTACATAAAACCTCCTACTTTGGCCTGAATTTCGATCATTTGGCCCTTTACAAATTACCCGAAGGCTTCCAAGGAGAAACCTTGCTCACTTCTCACACTCACTCACACCCCTCATGCCTTTGAGGCTTGATGAATTTATACAATTTGTAAAAATGAACTAATTAAATACTCAATCCCCTTAATATCTCAACACCACTAGAATATTTCAACAAACCCTATTATCTAGAATCTTATCCCTTCATATCCTTAACCAAATTCTCTCATATCCTTTTATTAATAAAAGGATATTTACAAAATCCTCACCTTCTCCTATTTTATTCAAATTAATTAATAAAATATTAAAAATTGTCACACCCCCTTTCTAACATATTTACAAAATAAAAAATGCCCTTGATGCTCCTGCATCACCCCAACTCCCACTGTGCAGGTGGTTAAGGCCTCACTGGATGAGGCCTTAAAGTTTTCTAAAAGTGCATTAATCTGCCGATTTAATGCCTTTTGGCCACAGCTGAAATCTCTCCACAAGTAGATCTCGGAGGTATGGAAGGGTGTCATTTGTGATGAAATTAATTCTACCCCTATGCTAAGGGTTTCTTTATAGTATATTTTGAAAACTCTGAAAGAAGACAATGCATTTTAGATTCCGACCCTTGGTTTGGGAAAACTCAGGCCTATTCATGAAGCCATAGAACCCATCATTCGATCCCTCAACAATAGTCATAACCTCAACACCAATTTGGGTCAGATTTCCAAACATACCTTTGCATCTCTGGAATCTCTCCTCGCTAAAAGCCATTGGAAATGCAATTTGGAAATTTTACTGCAAGTGCCCAAAAACATAGGAATATGTCAGAACCACCTATGAACGCATCTATGTAGAAATGGAATTCAACGCTGGTTTCCCAGCTGAAATAATCCTAACAAGAAAAGACTGTGTTTGGAACCAGAAACTTGATTGTGAAAGTGTCCTCTTCAGATGTCGATCCTGCTTTGAGACAGGCCATCTAGCCAAAAATTGCCCAAAAGTCTCCTAGAAAAATTATGCTAGGAAGAATCACCATATATCTACATGGTGGGAAGGAGCACAAAAGGAAAATTACACTGTCATCAAGGAAGAATACTCTCTAGAAAACTTTGAATCACAAGAAATCAGGCAAGAAAGAAATAACCCTCAAGACAAGCAGGGGGAAAGCCCTGCCCAACAATAAAAAAAAAAACTTGAGAGCCCCTCAAGTATCAACAAATATGAGGATTCTAATACAGTGCAAAAGAAATCTTCATTTAGCAGCAAAGAAGATCTCCCAGATCCCAAAGATAAGACATCAGTGTCCCAAGAATCAGAAGAGATGAAGGAGTTGCAAGATAAAGGAAATTGGAAGACCATAGAGAAGAAAAAGAAAGCTACAACACCAATCTCGCCAAGAAAGATGATAAGCCAGACAATTAAGAACTAAGAAAATTATAGGTCTGATAGACCAATGTTTGGTCTGAGTGGATGTTAATCATCATCATCATCATAAATTATAATATAATTACAAGAATAAACATATATATATCTTAATTAAAAAAAAACTAACAAAAATTATATTTAGTGATATCAATAACGTAACACAATTTTTATATTTTATTGTTTTAATTAAGTTTGAGCATGTATAAATGGAATAGAAATATATTGAATATATAATTATTAATATATATTAATAAATGTTTAAGTTTTAATTAAATAATATTATTTATAGTATATACTAATAAGTAAATATTAATAAACTGTGTTATTAATAGTAAATAAAATTATTTGAATATATTATATATATAATAAAGTCAAAATTTAGTAAAATACTAATCACGAAAATAAATTTACATGAAAGAAGATACTAAGAAGAAATGGAAGGAATCTAGCTATTAACGAATCTAGCTATTGTTTATCTTCCACTTCTCATCCTTATTTAGATCCTTGACGTGTTTCTCAATTCTATAGCCCTTTTCTAGTTCCTATCATGCAAGTGATAAATTTTCTCCCTGTAGTTCCTATGATGCAAGTGATCAATCTTGGAAATGCCTTGGGACTCCCAATACATATGTGGTGTTTATTTTTTTCTGCATTCTCTGCTAAGGTATAAGAGAGACATTTGTCATGCTTGATGTCCATTGCATGCTCCTAGATTCTCTACATGATGGAGTGACCAGTCTCTCCAATGTAGTGCATTGCACAAGAGCATGGGATTAATTAAACGCCCTTCATGTCCTTAGCGTCCACCTAGTCTTTGACTTATCTAAGGAAGCTATAGTTGGTGTTAAGTGGCATAAAGGTTGCATGCACCTTATTCCTTTTAAGAATGTGTGTGAAATTGTTTGTGGTATTGAGAATTAAATGAAGATGCACACAATTAGCTAAATCAATGGGATACTTCCTCTGCCTTCATCCATTGATGGCTTTTTGAAAATCTCTCATACCTATGTGTCTATTATAGCTATTATTTTAAAAAAAAATTAGCAGATGATATTTTTCATCTTCAAAGTGACTCTCATCAGAAATCCTCAAAGCTCGAGTAGATAGCGTGTTAAGAAGACAAAAAATTTTCACCATAGAATGATGAAAACTTGCATGAAGGTATTAATCAATGTGAGTTATTTTATGAAAATTTGATGAGAAAATGAACCATATCCTTTCTTAGAAATAAGAAAATCAAGGAAAGGAAGGCTATCATTGACTTTTGTCTCCATCACAAACTTCATGGAGTCAGATTGATTGTGAAGATGTAAAAGGAAAGAATCCAAATTGTCATGACCATGAGACCAAATGATGAAGGAGTCATCAAAAAAACTGCTTCCAAATTTTTGGTGTAGCGGAGGAGAAGACAATTCTATAGCTTTAAAGTCTTCTTTGTACAAGTTTGCGAAATTTTGGGAGAAACGCAGAACCCATGGCTACTCCACAATTTTCTTCATTAAATTCACCTTGGAAACTAGAAAAAGTAGAGTTAAGGAAAAGACTGACTAGCTTGATATTATCATGATCAATTATGCAATTAGTAGCCTCCATCACTTCATTAATATAGATATTTTTATAGACGGAGACAATGTCAAAACTGACAAGAATATCCCTATGATCAAGCTTAATACTCCTAAGCTCACTAACAATGGATGCAGAGTCCTTAACGAAGGATTATGTATGACCAACAAGGGGCCTGAGCTTTTGCACTAAGAACTTATCAAGAGGATAAGTGGACCCACCTATCATGTTCAAAATCGACCTAAGGTGGGCTTCATCTTTATGGATTTTGGGAATCCCATATATCCTAAGGGTTATGGGGTTTCTTACAATAAGATTCTTTCTAGTAGGGCTAGGGATTTTACTATAATTACTAGATAACACAACCTCTTTTGATATTTTCTTAATGGGGTTCTTATCTAACTTTTTGTAGCTACCAATACTAAGAAGGTGATCCATTATTTTCTTTTGGTAATAAACCCTATCTAGGATCACCACAACTCCACCTTTATCTACTTTTAGAACAACAACAAGAGGGTCATTTTTCAAGGTTTATTTATTACAATAATTTACAAAATCATAAAATATATATATATATATATAAATAAAATATATAAATAAATAAATAAATAAATAAATATATATATATATATATATATATATATATATATATATATATAAATATATATATAATTTATTTTATTTTTCACTTTATTATTTTACTATTTTAATTTGACCTTGATCCATTTTAACTTAAATTTTTTTAATTTTATTTATTTATTTTACTAATTCTAATATATCTCACCCTCCTTAGATTATTATTTAATATATCTTCAATATTCACATTTGTATCACATTTCCTAATAATCAATTATTTCCCTAATGGTCATATCCTTCCTCTATTTAATCATGGCCTTGCACTCTTTGTATCAACAATTTTAGCTTTTTGTCCCTAAATATGCGTGAAGCGTTCACCTAAAACGCGAGACACCTCAATAAGAACACATACTATTTTAGAATAAAATGCCAACATAAAAATGGTAAATGTGGAAATATTCATGTTAAAATTGATGAGATATATATGCTATATTAGTTTATGTAGAGTTTAAGGTTTATGTTTTGGGATACGAAGATGATATTTAAGGGCGGCCTCCAGGGCTTATCACTGGTGGGTTTGGTTTATTTTCTTATTTCTTTGCAGGGAGAGGAATTCATAACAGTTATTCGAGGCATACTCCATGGGTTATTTCCATGTTGGCTAGACAGAGAATGTGATGTAGATGCGTGGGGGGGGAGGGGGGAAAGGGAGGTGGTAGTGATCCTTAGGGTTTGAGAGGAGTGAGACTCTTCGCTCATGATTCGAGCTAAAATTGAAAAGTAATATCATCTGGAGTTCGAGATCATGGATGATATGTCAGCATGGGATCCTGACCCTGGGAACACTAAGGGCAGGAAGAAACAATACTTGAATTTGGTGGCTCTGGATTGGCAGATGAAGACCCCCTTTGGTATGGTCTTGAAAAATAAGCAAGTGGAGTATTATAATTCCTTTTCCTACTTGGAAGACATCAAAAGGATACTTAAAAAACAAATTTTTTTCCTGGACAGGTTGGAATCCCACTTGGTGTAAGTGGAAGGCTAGATGACTTGTGAATTAGATAGTGGTGATTTGATGGACTCTCTAGGATCTAGTGCGAGGGTCCCTGCAACAATATTCTCCATAGAAAATGATTAGATACCAAGCAGTATGTCTTAGTATTTTTGTGAATTATGCTTCAGTATTTGGCCCGAAAAATAAGTTGAATGTTTATTTTGAAGGTTTTGACAATTGTTTGTTTTATGGTTAATCTTGGGGTATGTTTTTATGTCTGGTTTATTATAGTGCCAACTATCGCATTTTTGTGGGTCTGTTTCGATAATTATGTTTTGGTGGAAATTTATGTTAGCTTAATGCTTATGTCATTGGCCTAGGTGCTCTATTTTTGTATTAGAAAGCTGCCAATTATGATGATTATATGGGTCATTTTTCATAATTAATTTTGTTGACAATGTAATGGTTTGTGGGATAATGTTTTTGTTGCCAACGTCGGCACACAACTATGTATGGTTTCTTTTGTTTTTGGACTTACATGTAGACTTTCCAATCTGAGTCTCGCTTATCAAAGTGTGTCAAGGAGAAATAAACTCCCAAAAGAGTAATATGGAAAAATTATGTACCAATGCTTTTATGAGTGATACAAAAGCCTTAATTTTCTAAAAAAAAAGGATTAAAATTTATATAATCAAAATAATATTTGTAATAATATTAGTTTTAAAATACTATATTTTTTTAATAAAAAAATATTATTATGTTTTAATAAAAACGAAGTTACATTTTAGAAATTAAGTTTTTAAATTTAAATATTTATATAATAATATTATTTTTTAAGAATAAAAATTATAGTTTACTTAATATTATGAAGCTACACAATCAAAACTTTCATTAAAAAAATTTAAATTATATGATAAAATCTAAGATTACATGGGAAAGGAATTCTTGTCCCTCGGAGTGTTACATATATATGCATTTATGTTTTTTGTAAGGTTGTTTGAGAGTTGGTTGGTGGACATTAATAATTTTTAAGAGAAGTGGGGTTTTAATAAAATTTCAAATTTTCAACTTTTCAGCAGAGGCTTCGGCACAAGCTTGCTCTTTGATGACCTCTTTATCTGTGACAAATTTTGCACCTTTACATGAACCCATACACGAACCCATACATGAACCTTTCTTTGTCTTTCACACTCTGCGTCCTACAACGGCCTCCCTGCCTTTGGCGAACTGGCATCCCTTTGACTTCCACGAACTTCCGGCGAACCTTCGGTGAACTTCAAGTGAGAAAATTAACTCACAGATATGTTCTCATAAAGAATATTTATGCAAATTAGAGAGATGTATCATATGTGGAATTATAACTCAGATTTCAACACAAAAGTGGATACTCATATTATTTCTGAATATCATATTATAGAGATAGTTCATACACAGAGATGGATTGATCAAGAAATTATCAGATATGGTTTCTTGATAAAAAAGCAGCGATCTGAAGGCTTCCTGGCCTTTTTCAGACTCTATCACTGAACTTATATGTATAACACACCACACAGACTGAAGTGACTCAATCCTAAGAATTTGGCCACTTTAGGTTCTCACCAGAGCTCTAACTTTGATGTGCAGGCTTCTCAGATCCAAACTCTTAGAAAGTTAGAAATAATAATTTCCTCGTGATGCAAGCAGATCGAACATATGTTCGTAGTTGCAGAGCATGAAGGGAACTCAGATTTCCTCCTTCGACTCTAGATACACAAGACTCAAGACTCTAACACTCCAACTCTGAATGTCCAAATGAGCCTTACTCCTTCCCTTATATAAGAAAAATGAGGGGACAAAAATTAGACAATCGTATAGACAAAATAATGTACAATATTCCATTAGTCACAGAGATGTGGGGTCAAACCCTACCAGGTGTCCGAGTCTCATCACTAAAGAGAACCTTTGTACCTTGAATAGAGAAAATTAATTACAGTGTGAATACTTTTTCTCAAAAATCTCACGAGAAAACTTTGTAGTAAACCCAAGTACATGGAAGGTTGTAAAATAATTACGTAGTGGATAATTTTTTACCAGAAAACTCCATGAGAAAAAATGGTGACTATAAGTCTGTGACTAGACATCATAACAATGTGGATACTTTTAAGGAAAAGCCCACGAGAACCAGAATCATTAGTCCCCCAGAGGAGTGGTCCATGGGAATATAAATTTTGTATATCTGTTACCATCCCATGCTTTAGTATAAATCCTCCTTACAATCATGGGTTTTCCCAAGACCACTTGATGTTTTATTTTTGTCATTACTAACCATTCATGGTGTCTTTTCATGAAATACCCAAGGATGTCTATATATAGAAATTTGTTAATATCACTAATAGTTTTACATGGTACATGGTAGCAATTTGATAGGAATCCACAAGTCTCACATTCAAGTTGAAAATCATTTTCAAAATATAAAGGGTCTATTGCAGTTTTGTTGAGGCCGAAATCATTCCACCATTGTTGAAGCCATTCACTTTGTCTATTTCTTTGTGAAGCCCATGTACATCCAAAATTGACTTTAGTATAGTGGGTTTCATCTTTGCCATCAACATTTAGAATATCCCACCATAATTTCTTATAAGAGGAAAAATTATAAATAGTAGATGGAAAAATAATGAATGGATCTCCTTGAGGCCACATTTCAGGAATATCATCCCATTTTGGGAATCTAGTTTGGTTTATGGAAAAATATTTGTGAAAGACTCTCCTTTGATTTCTACCTTCAGTACATATGACACTTATGTCCTTAAAGTTTTAGCTTAAGGATTCTTTGGGCAAATGTGCTGAAAGCATACTTCTATCATATGCCATATTGTGTATCCATTTATTACCCTTAGGATATATTTTTCTTTCTAGCACTAAATACTAGATATCATTATGTGATTGAATATTGGCATCTAATACTTTAGTATTTCTCAGTTGCCATGTTGGTTTCCAATTTGGACAATATTCGTTCCAATTATGTGTGTCATAAATGCTTCTAAGAGTCTCAGTATGGTGGGAAGGATCCCACTCTATTACTATAACCATGATAGTATTGATTTGACTTATGTATTCTCTTCTTAAGAAGTTAGGAAGGACATTTGATTCACCTTTGATATGCTCAACCTAAAAATCAAAATTAGCAAAAAGGGCTTTCCATCTGGCAAATTTTGCTTCTCCGGGTTTCTTAATGTCCTTCTGTAGAATTATTTTTAAGGCAAATGCATCTGTCGTTAAAATGAATTTTTTATGCATAAGATGAATATAAAATTTGTCTATGTAATTCCAAGCTGCTTTGACCTCCTTTTCTATGGTATAATAATTCTTTTCAACAGGATTTCAAGTTCCAGAAGCATATTGGACAACCTGTTCTTATTTTTCTTTTTTTCTGCTTCAATATCCTTCCCCATCCAATGTCGCTAGCATATGTTTCAACAATTTTAAAAGAATCTTCATCAGCAACATAAAGGATTGGCAAAGTCTTTACCTTGATTTTTATCTTCCTAACAGCTTGTGTATGTGCTTCTGACCAGGGTTGTGGATTCTTTTTCAACCTTTGATTGAGAAGAGACCAATATTTAGCATAGTATTTATAGAAATTACTGACATAATTTAAACACCCTAAGAACCTTTGTAATTGAGTTTTATCAATAATGATATTGGGGAATTTGTCAACAAATTCCAACACGTGATTTTATAGTGAAATTTTTCCATCTTTGATTGTATGCCCCAGGAATTTGATGTTGGTTTGAAAAAGTTCTATCTTTTTCTTGCTGAGGAATAATCCATTCTTTTTAACGAGTTGGATGAATATGTGGACATGCTTGAAATGGTCATTGGCATTTTTGGAGAAGATGAATATATCATCAATATACACTGATAACTAATCAAAATATGGTTTCAAAATTTTATCCATAACTTTCTGGAATTTTGAGGGGGCATACATAAGCCCAAAAGGCATCACGTTCCATTCATAATGCCCTGCTAGAACACTGAAGGTTGTTTTGAACTTATCTTCTTCTTTGATTGAAACTTGCCAGAATCCTGATTTCATATCAAACTTTGAGAACACTTTGGCTCATGCATTTTGGCTATAAGATTTCCTTTGTGAGGAATGGGATAAGTGTCATCTGATAGAACAGTATTTAGAGGTCTATAGTTTATAACTAATATTGGGATTCCTCTTAGCTATTCTGCATGTTTATTAACATAGAATCCATAACAATTCCAAGGGCTACTAGATTCTCTGATTAATTTAATTTCTAATATATTTTCTATTTCTTTTTGGCATAAATCTAGATATACCTTGTTCATTGGGATTGCCCTACTCTTACATCGTTTTCCTTCATAATCACTTTTGTAGGGAAACTCCACCCAATGTTGCTTTCTGTGCTAAAATGCATTAGGTTCTTTAACACAACATTCTGTTTCAATTTGTGACCTTAAAGTAGAGATTCTTTGTTTAATAGTATGATTTTGCAAAAAATCCTCTATTTTTATGGTACTTTTCAAATCTTTGAAATCAACCAGTTTATTCTCAGATTTTTCTATTTGCTACATAACTTGTACCATGGTTGATACAAGGGGAGTAGAAACATAGGGTAGTTTGATTTTTTGTAATCCACCCTCAAAATTAGGTACAGATATGAAATAGCTAGCCTTATTCCTTCTTAACTTTGCTGACCCATGAGGTTCTACTGCTGCTAAAATACATTCCCCATAATGCAGTCAATAGGAATATCAACAATAGAAAATTTCAATTTGATACAATGCTCCTGGAAGCATATGGATGACTTAGGAACTTCATATAACAAGTTTTTGTTTCCCAATCCAACAACTTGTCTGAAATCTTTGACCCAATATTTTGCTGGAATGAGTTTAGAATTCAAAACATTGACATCAACACGTGTGTCAATTAATGTTTTCAGAGTAAAAATTTTACCTTCTATTCATATTTCCAACATAACATGATGTTGCTGATATGGTATGGTCATAACCCTCATGTCTCTAAAGCCCATCGAATCATCATATTTTCCTTCAAAAATTTATATGTTTGAGTTTGAAGGGTTTTCCTCTTCATCAAACTGTTTTCCTTTTTTGATTTCAGAGACCTTTTAACTTTAGAGAAGAGATTTATTTTTTGAGATTATGTATCTCTTGACTTACCTCTCCTAAATTTAGAGATCTAACTTTGGAATGTTGTTGGCTATGCTGGAAAGCTCTAGTATTTTTTTCAAAAGAGGCATCAATAAATAATTCTTTTGAAGTTAACTTCCTGCTACTCTAGCCTTTATGCATAGTGTTTAAAAAGGTTTCTAATAACTTTTATTTCATTTCTCCTTCTCCTAGTGCTCTAATTTGGGCAAGTAGTTTAGCTTCTGAATAATCAATTGTTTGTGCCATAAGTACCTTTTCTTTAGGCATGGAGTTTTCCTCTTCAGAAGAGCTTTCATATTCTGTTTCAGAATCATAACAACTATCAGTACACCTCCATTCCTTCATGTGTAAGTTCAAATCTTCTTCAGAGGTTTTTGAGGAGGAATTTTCTAAGGGAGGTGAGCTGTTGTTGTTGGATTTTTTCTCTGATTGTGAAGTTATGAAAATTTTCAGGTTTATGGTTCTTAGAACCACATTTATAACATATAATTTTCCCTTCTATTTTTACAGTTTTCTTTTTCTTTGCTAATTCATGGGATTTTTTCCCTCTGTTTTTTCTGGATTCTTTTGCTACGGGACATCTATTTGATATATGTCCCATTTGGCCACATAACCAACAAGTAAGCTTGTTCCACTACTCTTTTTTCTCAGAGGGTAAGTGAATATCTTTAGGCTCATAATAATGAGTCTTTGGAACATACTTGTAATATCCTTTAGAGGATGGCCTTTTCCTATGTGGTTTAATATTGTACTCTTGTTTTTTAAGCTTTTTAGCCTTTTTCAGAAAATGGGGTCATCAATGGATAATCCATGTTTATTGCAGATTGATTTGCTGTCAGGTGGTCTTGAAAGATTTTGCAGCCATTTATTAACTTTCATACCTATGCCTAATCCTACCAATACCCTGGTTATAATGTTGTATATTCCCCCCCATGTAAAGGATTCAAAAGGCATCTGAAAAGCATCTTTTAATCCTAAATAATCAACAAAGTTTGAAGGGAGAACTGCTAGATAGAATTGTTTCCATAAGCTAATTTTACTATCTTGGACTTCATAAATTTGTTGAATCCAATCTCTATGGAAATCTTCATACTGAGACATTTTATGACATTTAATATTCATAAGAATGGTCTCATTTTTATAAGAAAGCTCAATTTTTCCTCCACACCAATGTTCTAAAATAAATGAAGTCAGGGCTCCTATCATATTTCTTTGAGGAGTTCCATCTAAATTATGGATTATGTCTCTTGCCTCATCTTTTGGAATTTCATTTTCCATTTTAGTAACAAATTTTGGAGATGTCTTTGTTTCCCACCACCTTAACAATGTTCCTTTAAAACACTTGATGACAGATTTACATGCTTCAACTTCTTTTTGTCCTTGAAGGCACATAAGCTTGTATTTGGTGAACATGAGGTCTATCATCTTTCTGATTTGGCCAACACTTATATTATCAATATTCCATTCTCTATGAGAATTGGGATGAAAATTATGAGTTTCTGGAAGGTTTCCTTTCCAAGAAAGGTCAGGTGCAGGATATCTGGTGTATTGGCTTTGGAGTGGTTCATAAATAGGAAACAGATGTGGTTCTGGGCTTTTGGGTTTTTCTAGAATTTGAGATTCAGGCTCTTGAAACAGAGAAGAAATAGTGATAGGCTCAGAATTTTCTTCTAAGGTTTCTTTTGGAAATAAAAAAGGAAAGTTGTCAATAGGCTTGACAAGGTGCTGGATATGTACTGATCTTTTGAAAAGATGAGAAGGAGGAATTGGTTTATCTTTAGGTATAGAATGCAATTTTTCAAAATTTTCAGGTAAGGAATCAATTCCTATATCTATCTTCTTTTCAACATCTTCCATTCTTGAAATGGACTCTTTGAAAAACCCCTTCAGCACTGTACTATAATAATTCACATTATTTAATGTACTATTAATAGATTTTACAGAAACTTGTAGATCATACAAATTTTATTTTACTTCTACAGTCTTGGAACAACTCATTTCCAAGCCTTCAATTGTAGTATTTGCCCAATTTATCTGTTCACTGACCTTTTGTATTCTACCATCAATCCCTAAATCATTATCATCTTTTACTACAAGTGTGATAGATTTAGCACTGTTTTTACCTTCTCCTAAGAGAATCCCCTTATAAGGAGGGAAAGTGGTATGTGTTTCGATTTTTTTACCATCTAGAGAAGTCCAACAATGCTTTGTAGATGATGATTCAACATCAGCCATAAGAATAGTTGAAGTTTCATCTTTCTTTTTCCATTCATAAAAAGATAACCAATTTTGAGATTTAGCCATACATGTCTTCCATTCTTGAGACATCTTGAACTTTTCTTTGTTAGGAGTGCTAATACTGAAATTTTTTTCCTCTGGATGTGTGTATAAATCCCAATTAAGCATACTTTTAATCCATTGAGTATCAAATAAATGTTGTTTCAATCCTTCCATAATAGAAAATAATTTGTGCATTTCAAGCTTAAATGGTTTGATATAATCTTCTGGCACAAAGTTACTGAATCTGGATTAGGGAATTATATCATCTAATTGTTCAAGATATCCTAGGCCGTATTTTGGCATACTCATTGGTCTCATTTTGGTCATCATCTCTTTAAGTCTAGGATCTTCTTTTTCCAGAGAAGGAAGATCATGTATAATTAATATATGATCTAAAGTAGAATGTAGATCTTTGTCTTTAAATTGGCTAAAAGAAGTTGTTTCTTCAAAAATTCCCATTTCTAAAAGCTTTAGTGATTATGAGTACTCACTGTATAAAACCAAAGTTATTGGCTTTGATACCAATTTTTAGTAGAGGCTATTTCACAAGCTTGCTCTTTGATGAGCTCTTTATCTGTGAGAAATTTTGCATCTTTACATGAACCCGTACACAAACTTGTACATGAACCTTTCTTCATCTTTCATGCTCTGTGTCCTATACTGGCCTCCCTGCATTTGGCGGACTAGTGTCCCTTCGACTTCCGTGAACTTCAAGTGAACAAATTAACTCACAGATGCGTTCTCATCAAGACTATTTATGCAAATTAGAGAGATGTACTCATATGCGGAATTATAACTCAGATTTCAACACAAATTTAGAGTAGTAATTTTACACACTTTTAAGTTTTTCCTTAATAATATTCAAATTTTACATTATTATAGATATTTAACTAAGAGTTTCTCAAAAAATTTAATATTGTCGGTTTAACTAGGTTTTCTATGCTCTTAAATAGGGTGTCAATGAGCGGGGCTATGACCACTTATCTTTGTGAATAGGTCAGTGCCATGCATTCACTAATATTCAATGTACTCTATGATAACTAGGTTTGATGTTTCCTGATGTGAGGATGAATTAGTTTACAAAAGGAGTATGAACTCCCTCCTATCTATTTCTAAAATGATAATTAATCGAAGAGAGAATTCGAGGAGGTATATGGATTTTATCTACATATTTTTTGAATGGGAGGCATTACTGTCTATGGGAGTACCAATGATTATTTTCTTGATGAAATATTCGAGAGGAATATAATATCACAACACATAGTGAGGGGTGTAACATGTCCCTAAATTCACCTAATTAATAGTTTTTATTTATTCACATAGTAAAAAAAATGTATTTAATAAATTGTTTAAATTATTTTTCCACCAATAAATAACTAAACCATTGTTTAAATTATTTTTCCACAAATAAATAACTAAACCATTGATTTCACTTGAAGATGAAACACCACAATTTGTATTTGTTTATCAAGAAGCATTTTTTCACTTTTTCTCTACAAATATTAGCCTACATTTATGATAGAAATGGATACAATGCTTGAAATATATAGACAATTCCCCTCATGCTCATGTATTATTTGGGGGAACTCTTCTTCATAATTTAATGGTCGTGAACATCTTAAGTCGATGACCTAACACAAATCAATGACTAACATATTTGAGAGTTTTTTTTTTAAATTATATTCTTGATTATTCACCAAGGACTTATAAGGTCCTACCGCTCTACGCAGAACCTTCACAACATATATTCTACCACAATTTCACCCTATAACACTCCATAGATTTATTGAGTTAATAAAGTTCTAAATTTTTTGAAGGTCTCAGTGGCACCTTGGGTTATATGCGGAGGGCTACACTATTCTTCATCCATGTGACGGGGCCACATGGTAGGAGGCCTCAAGTTAGACCATACCCTGATCACGTGAACTTGCACTTCATACTATGGCAATCTAATTTGAATTTTTTGATGGTGGAGATGGAACCTAATACCATTAGGGTAAGTGTGTACCCCTTGCTTTTCCACTTTGGGTAGCTCAAAAGGTATTTTCGAGATGAGAATACCCATCAAAAGGGAGTTGGTTCAAAACGTTACCCATGAGGTTGGGGTTTGGACCTCAGATAATTAATTTTATATTATAATTTGTGTTTGAGTTGTTAAATGATTATTTCTTCATGGAAAAGGAAAATCCCCATGTCACTTACACAAAAAGTATAAATAAGAGGCCAAATGAGAAGCATAGACACGCAAATGGAGAAGGAATTTCACTTGTGGATAGAGGGAGGCTAAAGGACCCAACCATAGACCTACATTATGGGAGCCACAATGATAAGAAGAAAATTAGATCTGAGAGCTAGAAGGTCAAATTTGCAAGAAGAAAATCAGATTTGAGTGTAGGAAGGTTAGATATGTAGGAATAAAGTTAGATCTGAGTGTTCAACGTAAAATTTGTAGGAATAAAGTAATATATGAGGTCTGGAAGGTTGGATATGCAGGAAAAAATGTCAGAGCTTTGTGCTAGAAGGTCAGTTCTATAGGAAGAAATTCATATCTAAGTGCTAGAAGGTTAGATCTACAGGAAGAAATTCATATTTGAGTGTTGGAAGGTCATATCCATAGGAAGAAAGTCATATCTGACTGTCAGAATTTCATATATGGAAGAAGAAAGCTAGATATATTACATGAAGAAGAAGATCTAAGAGATTCAGAAGTTGCAGCACAATTGTAGAAGGATTGGTTTCAAACGATTGCAAAGAATCCAAGGACCGTGAATTGCAGGACTAGCTCAGGTATGCACTTGTGTTTTTTACTGGGAATATAAAATATCTAATATTATATTAAATCCCTAGATCAATCAAAGGGAATATTGTGTAATCACTGTATACTATGTATACTAGTTTATATCAGGGTTTATGAAGGTCCATGATCCTTAGTACGAGAGCCCTAATGTTTTCTTATTGATGGATTAATAGGAAATGGGATTTTGGGCTCATAAAGCTTGGGTGTTAGTATTTATGTCATTGTTGTTATATTTATGCTATGAAAAGTGATTTTATGTTGGTTTTCTTTAGTGTCTTGTGTTCCTAGATAGGGAACATACTAGATCAAGGGGGCATGGAAAATTTCAACATGGTACGAGAGCTACTTTGAATGGCATGTGGATTAGAGTGTGTAAAGGAACCAATTTTAGACAGAGCTATTGTAGAGGGAAATAATGTTTGCTAAACATGGAACATGAGGTTCAGTAGAGAATGTGCCTTCACATGGAAGAGATGACTCTTTCTAAATGGTGATATGATCATTTTTATTGTATCTTAGTTGGGTTGTGGAGTTGCACATCTAGTAGAGGAGCCATGTGCACATAAGATATTTGACCCAAGAGGATGAGGAATCATGAAGAATTGAGATGTAATTGTATATAGAGGATTAGACCCAGTGTTCAACCGCATCTTGGGACTGACCTTAAAAGAACACAAGTTCAATAGCACCACTTTTCAAGAAGGAAACTTGAGTGATATAGTGGAGGCTTTGCAGACCTAGGTGCATTCTAACTTCAAAGGGAGACTACAAAGGAATGTTAGCTGCCAAATGGAAGTCTGAATCTTCACGTTCAAGCGAGAGAGGATTTTTGAACCCATTCAATGAAAATCATGAACCATGTGAGAACACTCATGGTGGTGTAAATAAAATTCATATTGCATTAGAAGAAATTCATGTACCATGAAAGATAAAGCTTGGACGCATGGCGCAAATCATGACCATGCAAGGGAAATTCATGACTCATGCAAGGATATCCATGAGCATGCAAGGAAAGTCATGGAGTTGTATATTTCAAGGTATTATCGAAACAAATTCCTCACTAAGAGGGAGTGTTGAAAATTGGGTACCTTAGAAGGTATTTATAAGAGGATAAAACCCACCAAAAGGGAGTTGGTTGGGAAATTTACCCAAGTTTTTGGGGTTTGGACCTAAGATAATTAATTGTTTATTATGATTTTTGTTTGAGTTATTAAATAAGGGTTTCTTAATGGACAAGGAAAACCCCCAAGTTACTCACACAAAATTTCTAAATCAGAGTCCAAAGGAGATGCCTAGAGACATAAGTGGAGAAGGAATTTCACTTGTGAAGAGAGGGAGGCTAAAGTATCTAGCCACAAATCTGCGTTAGAGGATCCATAGTGACAAGAAGAAATTTATATGTGAGTGTTGGAAGGTTAAATCTATAAGAAGAAAGTCATATCTAAGTGTTTGAAGCTAAGATATGTGGAAAGAAACTTAGATCTGAGTGCTAGAAGGTCATATATGTAAGAAGAATGTCAGATTAGAGTGTTGGGAGGTCATATATACAAGAAGGAAATCATATCTAAGTGTTAGAAGGTTATATTTGCAAGAAGAAAGTTAGATTTGAGTGCTAAAAGGTTAAAACTATAGGAAGAAAGCCATATTTGAGTGTTGGAAGGACATATCTACAAGGAGAAAGTCAGATTTGAGTGTTGGAAGGTCAAATTTGCATGAAGAAAGTCATATCTGAGTGCTAGAAGGTAAAATATATAAGAAGAAAGTAAAATTTGTGATATAAATAAGCATATATAGCAGATCGAGAATATGTAGTGTTGTTGCATAAGGACTAGTTGCAAAGGACTACAAAAAATCCAAGAACTGTGAGTTGAAGGACTAACTTAGGTATGCACTTGTTTTTTCTATTGAGCACGTTGAATATTGAAGGGGTCAAATATTAAGTTGTAGATAAGTCGAGGGATAGAAATAGTATGTATACTAGTTTGTATTAGGGTTCACTAAGGGACATGATCCTTGGTATAGGATACCTAATGTTTTCTTATTGACTCACTAATCGGAAATGAAATTTTGGGCTCATATATCTTACGTATTATTCTCGATTTCACTATTATTATATCTCCAGTGTGCAAAGTCCTTTTGTATTGGGATTCTTTGGCATGTTTTGTTCCTAGCTAGGGCACATGATAGATCTAGGGGGTATGGAAAATTTCAACATTTTTTGTTTCCTTGTTTCAAGAGCGTACCTCTGAAAATATGGAGGAAATAGGAATAGTAAGGTATGGCCTTTGTCTTTAGAGATACCTCTATGGATTTGGCTTCGTCTTAATGCCAGTTTTTTCGAGGAATATTTTGTCCATAACTGTCAACAAGGTTTCATGCTAAGTCAATACTGACACATGTTTCTTTTTTCTTTCACTCTCTACTCTTTCCTAGGATTACAATAACCTACCTACATGCATTTTGTGAGAGGCCACTTTTTTTTAGAACTCGGATATTTTATTGATTTTTGCAAAGAAAATGTGGGCTTCTTTCTCTGGTTGAATGATAATTGATAGTGAGTCATTCCATGGCATTCCAACTTCACCCTCCCTTCTCATGGATTTATGAGATAACTAAGCTCAATTAATCATCACTTTTTATAATTCCTAATTATTTTTTCTTGGAAAACGTGGTCCTCTCTTCCTGGAATATGCTTACTAAGGAAAAATATCATTTTTTTTCTTAGTAACATCAAGGGGATTTGTTGCGCATTCAAGTAAATACATACAATTGCTATGGAGATTCACCTGGACTTATTAATTTTCTCAAAGGTCCAATGTCTAGCTAAGGGTTGCTATATCTTGCAAGTTATATAGTCTTTGGTCCCTTCCTTAAGTTTTCATATAAGATTCACTTTCAAGGGTTATTAGTTATCAATTTTTTACATGTTTTCCTTTCTTAGCGACCTCCAGGTACTTATTCCTTCTAGTTTCATGCCTTTCATAGGTCTTAGAGTGATTTTTCCATATGCTCAATCTCTCTCACGTGAATAAAGTTTCACATTTAGGAGGTCTTTAAGAACAAAAAACTGAGTAGCTGAGGGTTTCCATTGTTTTTTATATCATATGAATAATGTTTTTAGAAATAGGCACAAGACTCGATCTCTATAGCTAGAATAGTATAAAACATTACTGATTAATGGTTCCTTTATAAGGAAATTGGAAGACACCTTTTCTTTTACTTTTGGGCCACAGACAAGAAATTATATGACCAAATGGTTGAAGTGGAAAACAATGATGAGCTTTGCTGGTTCCCGAATGGTTCCGAGAATAAACAGAATTCGAAGAAAACATTCACTAAGGGTTTAAAACCATCCCACTTCAGGATAAAAGGGATAGTATCCATTTTCCTTAGGGGGTACTACTTGTATCAATTTATAAAATTTATTTTTATAGGAAAATATATATGATGAGATTACATATATTGTAAAAAGAAGTATAAAATGTGAAGCTCTAGGTGGGTGAGGCTTACATACAACATGTAGTAAATGATATCAAATTAAAGCCTTAATTATGCAATAAGAAAATAATATTCCATAAACCTTAAAATGAAAGAAATGACAAGATAAAAAATAAAATAAATATTATTAAATGTTAGGTATGCTTATATCACTTTTTACTGGTAACTTGTCATAGTGTAGAGTGTAATCAATATAATATCATGTATTATTACTCCTCATTCACTCTGCAAAAGACAAGTGTTAAGAGTAAAATTATCTGCTATTAATATGTATATTAGATGATAAACCAATCATGTATGGGCTACAACAATAAAACCTTGATAATGTCAATGCTTATCTTGTTAAGAGGTACTCAGATGTAATCATATGAAATAATCAAAAAATTAATAATAGAAGAAGAAAGAGAAAGTACAACTTTTGTAACTGGTATTTGCATGAATTGTTGTAATAAAATAATCAATGTCATGCATTTTTAGTTCATATAAGCTACATATTAGGTAAATAATTCAATCTTCTAGCCCCTAATAATATCTATATCTGAGGGGAGATATAATTCAGTAATAGAGAATGATTTAATAATTGATCAAGCCAATCATTTAAATGACGAATACAAATCAAAATATGTCCATAAACTATAAATGAAAGATAAATACAAAAAATTTATTTTCAAATTTCCTAGTCAAATATTACAAAATATCATGATTTGGCCTGTGCATCAGGTGTAGTCATGCATCAAAAACATAAGTTTCTTCTTCTAGACCCACCCAAACTCTCCCTTTTCATGGAAAAATAGTTTTAATGATGTTTAGTCTTAGTTATGATAATTAATAATTTTTTAGTGGTGTGTATTGTGATCACATCTTAATTAGTGTTATTAATCATTTATGTATATTTATTTATGTGTGATAAATAACATTAAAAAATATAATAATAATAATAATAATAGAACCCACACTTTTATGGATATGAGACGTTATCTAAATAACATAGAAAAATATTATTAATTTTATTTTTGATGATTGGAGTTTTTATTTTTACTCATACAATTTTTGTGTGACTAGGGATACCATGTCAAATACGATAAATTCTAATGAGACATAATCCCTAGAGATATCCAAATTCTAAATGGGGTCAAATCTAGTGCCAACTAGGTCATAGTTTGGGTTCCCTCACTCTAATTTCTGTAGTCAAAGGAATTTATAGGGTTTTAACTTCTATATGTCCACCCTAATTCGTTTTCACATCAATTTCTAGTTTTCTTGCACTCATCAATACATAGATATATATACATATTTTTCACAAAAAAAATTATCGGTGACAACAAATCTAACTCACTACTATGCATAGTTGTAATATATGCTCACATCATAATATTTCTTTATGCATTTGCATTCCTAAACCTAAAAAATAAACCTATTTAGTACAATATTCCAACATAACTCATACACTTATCTAGAATTCCTGGAAATACAATAGAAGTTTCCATGTTCCTATTAGTCATCAGTATTTTTCACTATCTTTAGATGACTATAGGGTGTTTATATATTTTTGAAAACAATATTCCTTGAATATCTTAAGTTTTAGAAATCTCACTGCCTTCATTATCCTTATAAAAACTTTTTCACTATTATATCAGTTTCCCATTTCATGGTCACCCTGTTGCCCCTAGAAACTCCTCATAAGCTTATACCTCTAATTTTTATCCTCCTTTCCTACCTATAACCTCATTTCCCTATTTTCCCCTTGACACTGAACTCCACCTTCCCTCTAGGGTTTTCCTGTTGCAAACTCATTTCCCATGTTCTTGAGGTTCCTCAAGCATTGATGGTCTCAAAACTATCTTTGTAGGCTCTTTAGATAAGTCAAGTACCTTGTATTTTGGATCATCAATACAACACTTTTGATAATACTCTTTTTTCACTTGAAAAACCTCCAAGTGAAATTCTAGTCAAAATCTGGTCAAAGGACCCTCCCACTACGTCATTAGGGTTTACAATGCTTAAGGTTGTCATTGGATGTTTCAGGCGCTGCTTTTCATTTGCTAGAATCTGGCTCAAATTTAATAGAATTTCAAGACATGGTTATTCAAGAAGGACCTAAAATATTTCCAAAGAAGATAACCTCATCAGTTCAAATTCTACAAATGAGGAAAATGAATATGGTTTAGCACTTATGCAGGAGTGTTGAGGCTTCGTCAGCAGGAGGTATTGATAAAGTGGACTGTATATTCCTGAATGAAAAAAAATTACAACAAAAGAAGGGGAAACAACTTGGTCTTGTAAAGAATTAGGGTTTATACACTTGATGGTCAAGTTGAGTGCCAAAACAATGACCACTTGCAGAAATGACATGGAGGAGGCACACGAAGCCAAACATGAAGAAAGTATATCAGAAAAGATTAATGAAATAGGGAAGAAGGTGAGGTGAACTGGACATAAATTAATGAACATGAAAGGGCTATAGATAAATTAGAAGACAACACTGATGATTGCTATAAAATAGCTGCAGACACCTAGGGTTTTGAAGAAGATGGCCAGCGAAGGTGAAAAGCATGAGTTAAACTCCATGGTGGAAGCAAAATAGGATTTTGAAGATGTTTTTATGTGTAATCATCCTAAAGTTGTCAAATTGAACTTTTCATGCCCAAATGGCCAAAATAAAAACCAATTCGATGTTTTCAATCACCTACAGATCAAAAGTGTAAAAAAGTGTTAGTGAGAAAAGGTAAAGGACTTTAAACCTTAGAAAGTGGGTTTTTCAAGATTAAATTCAATTCAGAAGCCTATAAAGGGTCATTTTACACTTCAATGAATTATTTTTATCTTTCAAGGGATCAAGAGCGCTAAGGAGAGAAGGATTTGTGAGTTTTCAAGAAAATTCGGGCAAATTGTTTGTGGCGATGCGCATTTAGCTTGGCACTGCACAACTGGAAAAAGGCATTACGTCCTTGGCACTTTTTTCCCATGCATTTTCTGAAGGTTCTCTGCACTTGGGAAGTGGTGCTATGTGCCTGGCAGAGCATTGCTCTCTTTCCCAATAAGCCTATGAAGAAAGCCCTTGGCACTGTGCACTTAGGACTGGCGCTGCGCCCTCAGCTTTGGCATTGCGCCCTTGGCCAGGAAGGGTTTCTAAGCCCTCCAACCATTCAACCCACTTCAAAACACTTTCAATTTTCCACCAAAGTTTTCTACGGCACTCGGAAGAGGTAGGTACATGACATGAGCTCATCTTCAATTTATTTTGGTCATCATTTATTGAATGAAATGAAACCCTAATCAAACTATAAGTTTCAAGTTGGAGATCACAGTTTAAACCTCATTTCATATTCCTAGAAAGAGTGTCAATGATAGGAAGGGTAATTAAACAGTTGGAGGGTTTTCATTGAGTTTTTTTCCCTCTCACTCATTCTCATACACCTATACCCTCAGTTACTCATCCCATTCAGTTGCCAAAAATGTCATTTCTTACCATCCAATCATCTCCCTTCAATTTACACTCCAGGGTTTTATAAAAGCAGAGTTTACAATGTCAGAGGATAAAGACAGTGATGTGGAGGCCTAAATTCCAAGGAGGCATGATCATAAAGGAGGCAAGATAAATATATTTGAACCCGTCAACACAAGAGAGCTCATGACATCTCCCCTTACTATTTCTTGTTTCAAGCATGTAGGATGCTTTGAATTTTGTGAAAAGGTGCAAAACCACCCTGAGCTAACTATACTATTTATCATTAACTTGCATGACAAACAAGTTAATCTTGTAGGGGTCACCTTTGAATTGTCTACATATGCCATTACCAATGCCACATACATACCTAATGTAGGGGAGAAATGGTTCAAGCAAGATAACCTTGACATGAGTTACTTTGAGCCATAACTTAAGCCTGGGTATAAAGACCACAACAAATCCATCTTTCCTTTCTCTCACTTGCTTGAGAGATATGCACCTATGGTGAAGATTATCATGAAGTATTTCAAATATGAGGGAAGATTCTCCCATCTCTAATCATACCACATCAGGATTCTTATGCACATTACTAGAATGAGGATGGTGCATATACCATATTACCATTACCGAAGCATTGATAAAATGTCTTAAATAATGAAAAAGAGAGACTATCCTCAGCAGATGCAAAGCCTCTTTCATCACTCACTTATCAAAATGGTTGTTATGCACCAACTATAGTAGAAAGGAATTCCATGGGGGATCTTCATTGCCAATGAGGTTTTTTACTACTCCACAAGGCCATCATCAGCAATATATAACTTCCTCATCCCATTGTCCAAAATCCATTCCTCCATCACTTCCTATTGTTCACACATATCCACTCACTCACATTCCTTCACCCCATGATGATGCTCCTTCAACATATTCCTCCAACCCTTCACCCTCATCTCATGACACATCATCAAACAGTGAAGAGAGCAATGAAACAGATGACACTGAGATGGTTGAAATAGATCCTTTTCCTTTCATCTATCAAAGAGGTCATAGGCAGGTGTTTCATCCACAAATTGTGGAAGGGGCCCTGGCTTCTACTTCAACAAAACATCTTGACAGAGGTAAGGAAAAGGTCATTGTTGAAGAGGAGGAAGGCAAGCATGAAATTGAGCAAGAGTTTTAGCGAATTCACCTTGACAGTGAGAATGAGGATGAGGAGAGGATCACAAACATGTTGCTCAAGAGCAAGGATGCCCATATTAGATAGCTACAAACCAATCTTGGCCGAGCAAATAACGTGATCAACTTCCTTGAGGTAGAAAACCAGCAGTTAGAGACAGAGAAAGCCATTAGTGAGGTCAGAGCTATAAAATCTTAGAAAGAGGCTAGAAAAGCCAAGGCTATTCTAGATGAGACCTTGGGCACTCTTGATGAAAATGAAGAAGAGGAAGGAAAACTTCCTAGGAAGAGGCCAAGGACAATTGGTTTGAAGAAGGCCTTAGCCCAGGAAAGAGAGAAAGAGACAGAGTTGGCAGAGCAGCTCACTCCAACTGAGATGCTTTCCATGGAGGTTAGCTATGATAGAGAATCTTGGCTAGAAAGAGAAAATATGCACCTAGAAGGTCATCTTGAGAAGGAAAAAAGAGACATTGACCTACAGAAGAAGATGGCAAGACATTATGCCATGAGGAACAAAATTGCAAGGGCCAAGCTCAAAAGAGCCTTTGCAAGGATTCAAGCTTAAATGAGGCAAAGGAGAAGGAGAAAATTGAAATCCTTGCTGATGTATCCCTCCAATCCTCCCAAACATGATCAACAAAGTAAAAATCCAAATTTTGGCACTTGGTGCACATTTTGAAATTTTAACTGTTTGGCCAGCAAAAAAAAGGGCCAAATGTGGAGCGCCACTAGCACTGTGCTCTTTTTGGGGGCACTCAACTGAGAAAAGGTTTACATATTCATTTTCCACGGGCCAAGAACATTACCCTCATAAAATTTCAGGCCATTTGGAGTAGAATTGGTACCTCAAAAGGGCCAAAAACCACCAAAAAACCACCTTTTTGCCCTCTTTTCAACAGTAGCATTGCGCCCTAAGCCATCTTGGGAGAATGGATTTTTGTCTAGGAAACTGGACTCCATTATAAAAAATAAAGGCATATTTCGAAACTAGACAGGACAGGCTTTCCAATGAGCTATCATGTAGCTCATTTGGACACCAGGAAGTCCTCCAAAACACAACTGCAAAAAGGGCAATTTTTCTAGTTTTGGCGCTCCTCGTTTGACGTGGCACTTCACCCTTGCCAAAAAGTCAACAAAAGACACAAGAAGTTATTGAAAAATATATTTTGAAGGTTTTAAAGACAAATATCTCTAAAATTAACTAAGGAGTTATGTTAGAATTTATTTTGCATTTAATGAGTTTGGGATATTTGTGCCTTGGGCCTTGCATGGTCTCAATGGTCAAATACATTTATTATGTAATTAATGACTTCTAAAAGCATAGCTAGGGTTTAATTCACCATTTTGACAGTTAAATACTGCATCTAAGCCTCATTGTGATTGTTGGTTGATTGTTGAGATGAAAATCACATAGACTTGGAGTGATAAAGAGTTTTTGGCTTTAGAGCTTTGTAATTTTTTTCTGGACTGAATACCAATGGAGCTAACACATTTACTAGATTCATGAACTTTGTCAATGGTGATGTTTTTCCTATCTTACACTTGTTTCCTTATGTTTTCATATTGTTCATTAATTTCTCTTATGACAAAACAAAATGCTTAGCTTAAGACATGTTGTTGGAGACACCTTAAGTTTGCCTGATTTTTGTCATTTAAATGTTTTCCTCCACTAGGGTTGATTAGAGAATCTAGTTTGTTGTCTTGAAATTTACCTAGTAGAGTTTAGCCAAAGAAATCTATGGTTTGCCCTGTCCTTTGGCTATTCTTGAAATGTTGCTTTAAAGGCCTTCTTTGAAGTTCGATTAAAGAATTCTTAAATTCTCTTTAGTTTCACTGAACTGTTATTGTAAATGGTCTCTTTCTCTGAAAGTAATGATTAGATAATTCTTAACTACTCTCTATGATTACTGGATTATTGTCTTGAAGTTTATTTAATAGGGTTTGGTTAAAGAGGTTTATGGTGTGCCCTGCACATTGGTTCTTTCTCAAGCATAATACTATTAAAGGCTCTTCTTGTTCTAGTATGTTAAAGGATTCTTAATTTCCATTTAAACCTACTAAATTCACAATTTAATGTTCATTTCATATCCACCTAAGCTATTAAGATCCATTTGGCTTTGTTAACTTGCCTTATGAAACACCCTTGATTCATTTTTGTACTTTTGAATCCTTTCACAGACTCCATAGCCCAATGCTTTGAATTTCTCTTACTCTATATATTCTTCTTGACAACCTACCCAACAAAACAATCAAACCCTATCATTATAACTAGCCTAAAATCAGCATCATAAATCAAACAAGTTATATCTTTTACACAAACATAGAGAGAGCCCTCTTTGAGTCTAGGATGGCTAGGTCCTAGCACTCCAAAGTTGGTTTGATGTTACCTATGTATATTTGGTCATGCCAATCTGAAAAATTACAGGGACCTAACATAATGGCGACTCCATTGGGGACTGAGTAAGCAACAACTTAAATATTCCTTCAAAACTCAAAAATCCCTTGTCAAACTTAGATAAATCAAGTGTTAGCCAAAAATGATATCTGGTTGATTTTTGATACTAGCATAATGGTGAAAATACTGGGTAACTCTCATTAAAAATCTTAGTGTTACATAAAGAACTCAAAAAACCCAAAAATATCTCTAGATTGGTATCCAATTATTGATGGTGGACAAGAAACAAAACTTTAAAACAATTAGCATCATCCACCTAGTGACTCCACTGTCTTTCCTGTAGACCTGGTGACTCCATTGTTTCTCACAAACTCCCCTGGGAATGCATTAATAAATCCTAATAGTATAAAACCCAGCCACATACTGTGTGAATTCAGTATTTTTATAGATTGCTTTTGTTTTCAAAACTCTTATAAAATTTCAACCTCTCTATGTTGTGGGTCTAAAATCTATCTTCCAAAAGAATCAACACTAGATCTCACCCTAACGCAAACCCTCCTGATATAGTTGATGACCTGGAAATAATCGTAAGAAAAACTTCGAGGACTGAAGATTCAACTACTATCAGACCAATTCACAAAGCAAGTTCTGTCCTTGAAAATGTTACATCCTTGCAAGATACCCAATTTGACTTACACCATAGAAGAAACCTATTTAGAACTAAGTCTCAAAATTGGATAGAGCAGATAGACCTTGAGCCTACAAACTTACAGTAGAGTCCTAGTAGAGAAGCCTCTCATTCCACTCCTCCTGATTTTCAGCTTCTCCAACACTTTCACTCCTTTCGATTCAAATCTGCTCAATCTTAGCTAGCTGGTCTAGGTACATCTACTACCCCCACTAATAGATCCACTATGAAAACCACTCCATTTCATCCTCCACCTCCACTCATAAACCCCCCTCTTGTAAATCCTCCTTGGGTTCCATTACCTCGTATCATGGCAGCATGGTATGCCTCCCTAGTACTACCACAACCTTTACTACCTATGCCACAGAACTACCAATCTAATTTCCCTCACTATACTAGAGCTGATTCTACCACAACCCAATAACATGTAGACAAGATGAATGATGCTCTTGATTACCAAGAAATAGAAGAGGAGACCATAAAAATGAGATTTTTTTCCCAAATTTTAGGAGGAGGAGAAAATAAATGGTTCAAAATCTTAACTCCCAACAAAATTCATGACCTCCCTTCCCTTTATCAAACATTCATAAACAAGTGGGAGACTAAGAAAAATCCTCTTCAAATCCTAACATAGTATGATAACCTTAGGAGAAATGTTCGAGAAAGTGTCCAAGACTACTGCACTAGGTTCAATAGTGTATAGAATGCACTCCCTCCCCACATGAATTCACCACAAGACCTAGCCTTAGTAAAATTTCTAGATGGATTTGATCCAAACATGTCTTATCAATTAAGAGAAAGATATCCCCTTACCTTATAAGACATGCAAAGGGGAGCAGTAAGTGTAGAAGCCAACCTAAATGCTAAAAGGGCTAGACTAAGAGCAGACAAGAAGGTTACATACAAAGAGGAAATTATGGCATCCACATATGATGCTAAAATTGATATTCTAGTTAGGAAAATGGAAAAGATGATGGAAAGAATCAGCTTGAATGAAAGAGCACCTCTTAGGGAATTCCAAACAAACCCTCAAAACAGAAACAAAAACCAAAACTTTACAAGAGACACTCCTCAAATAATACAAAGAGAGAATGACCAGCAAGCCAAACCTCCTTTCCAAGAAAACTATGTAGATGAAGAGGAAAGAGAGACTGAGGAGACAGAAGAAATTCATGTCAATCTAATAGACTCCAATAATGAGGATGATTTTTTTCTCAGAGCAGAAGAACAAGGTATTTTTTCCTCAAACCAATCTGAAAGAACATATGAGGATTCTAAAGACTACAAACTAGGGTTTGAAAATTCTATCATGGAGGTTCATAAGTAGTATGACCTCAGAAGTAGGAAAACACAAGACATCCACAAGGGAAAAAACCAAAAATTTCTGCTAGGAAGACCCCTAAAAACATTCCTAAAAAGATAGTAGAAAATACCAACATAATGGCTAGGAATCCTAATCAAAGCAAAAACAAAATTAGCCAACATGATGGTGACCAAAGCTGCCCTATTACATCAACTAGTGGCCCTGAAAAAACTTCTCTAACCGACATTTCAAACGAAGATCAGCAAGCTAAAGTTGCTAAAAAGGCCATGTATGATAAAACGGATGTAAATATGCCAAAAACACAAACACCATTCAGTATTGAGGGAGAAATTGCCAAAATAAAAATAGCCATACCCCTTACTGAACTAATGACTCAATATGTATATAGATCTCAAGTTTTTAAGGCTTTAAACATAGGAAATGACACCGATACTCTGAATCTAACTGATGACAAGCCATAGTTGTTGTTTGGACTAGAAGTAGAGGAAAAGTTTCAAGAAGGATTTGTGCCTCCATTCTATGTCAGTTTAAACATCCATGACAAAATCCTACACAATGCTATGCTAGACTTTGGTTCTTCACACAACCTCATGCCAAAGGTAGTGATGGAGAGATTAGGCCTCGAAATAACCAAACCATACAAATATTTGTACTCTTTTTATTCAAGTAGAGTCAAATGCCGGGCCTGATCAAAGATCTATGTGTCAATCTAGCACAGATACCAGCCAAGAGTCTAGTCATGGACATTGTAGTGGCTGACATTCCCCCGAAGTATGGCATTCTTTGATCTAGATCATGGGGAGCCAAACTCCAAGGAAACCTCCAAATGGACTTAACTAAACAAGAAGACTGTATAGAGAATCTCACATGAAATATGTGGTAAGCAGCCAAGATAGGCCAAAAAACACCCCTCTCTATTCTATCCATTCAGACCTTGACTCATTTATCTTGTACAGTGAATATGACATTAATGAAAAATTAAATAAAAAAGAGGGAGATATAGACCTATTAGAACAGTCAAACCAAACAAAAAATGAAGAACATGATAGCCAAAACCCTAGCAACCATGAACAACAACATAATGGTGAATCTGAACATGAAACACTTTGGAACATAAGCTTTGATGGGTATTGTGGAAAAGTTGGTTCAGGATCAGGTGTTTGGATACACAACACCAATAAAGGTCACTCTTACAAGCTATATTTTCCATGTGCAGACAATATTGCAGAGCATGAAGTGCTTCTACTAGGGTTACAATGGTTGAAAAACATAAGAGCGAAGAGGATTTCTGTTCAAGGAGATTCCGAGCTAATCATTAGGCAAACCAAAGGAGAATATTCAACCAAAAATCCTAGACTAAGAGAGTATAGGAATGCTAACTTAGACCTTCTAAAAACATTGTAAAAATATGAACTTACTTCTGTTCCAAAAACTCAAAATAGCCTTGCAAATGAACTAGCCTTTATTGCTAGCACTTGCCAACTACCTCATGTCAATGAACAATACATGGTAAAGGTAAAAGATAGACCTACTGTCCTGGATAACATATATTATTAGAAAGTGTTTGAAGGTGAAAAACATATTGAAGACTACCTGCAATTCAAAAATGAATTCGAAATGCCAAAACCAAACTTGGATCATGAAGAAGATTGCTCTGATAAGGAACAAACACACAAAACAAAGCTTCCTTATGATGCTAATGTAAATCTGTTAGAACACCCTCTTGAGGTAGAATTGTTTGAAGACTCAGATCAAAAATACCTTGAGGTATTGAAATGAAAATATAACTTATTTCCAAGAGGTCTTTCCCCCTTAGAAGAGCTATTTGATTTCAATGATGTTGCTAGGAAGCCTAAAATGGAATCCACTGAAATAAATGTAGAAGAATGCAACATAGGCAGTAAAGAGAAACCTAAGATGATAAAACTATCCAAAACACTACCAGCTCTTATAAAACAAAAATACATTGAGCTTTTCAAAGAATTTAAGGATGTGTCTGCATGGGGCTATGATGACTTGAAGTCCTATGACACAAACATCATTCATCACAAGATTCCCCTCAAGGAAAACCAAAAACCATTCGAGCAGAAGTTGCGTAGGATAAACCATGTCCTAATGCCTCTAGTTGAGAAAGAAATAAAAAAATGTATGATGCTGGAATAATATTCCCACTCAGGTACTCAAAATGGGTCTCAAACCTTGTGTCAGTGAGGAAAACAACAGGAGAAATTAGGATGTGCATGAATTTTAAAATTTGAACAAAGCCTCCCTAAAAGAAAACTACCCTTTACCTAATATGGATCATATACTACAAAGCATAGTGGGTTCCAAAATAATATCTTTGCTTGATGGTTTTTCAGGGTATAATCACATGCTACTACATCCAAGTGATTAGCACAAAACAACTTTCACTACATCTTGGGGCACCTTCATGTATGTCAAAATGCCTTTTGGGTTAATGAATATCGGGGCCACTTTTCAAAGAGCCATGGACATTGTTGTTTCTAAAGAAATAGGTTACTTCATTGTGATATACCTTGATGAAATCACTGTTTATTCGAAAACCGGTGAATAACACCTAGCTCACTTAAGAAAATTCTTTGAAAAGTGTAGAAAGTATGGTTTATCTTTGAATCTCAAGAAAAATTTGTTTGGCCTTTAAGAAGGGAAAATTTTAGGCCACATCATATCTGAAGAAGGGATCAAGATAGACCCAAAAAGTGTTGGGTATGTGTTATATTCTTTCCATGACTAGCCCCATGCGCTATACGTTGCGTCAGGCGTCGCAGGGGGGTCACAGGGGGGCAGCAGCCCCCCCTATCGGGGTCCGGGGAAGCGCCCCAGGAAATTTTTTTTTGGTGTGTGGACCCATTCATAGGCGGACCCACCCATGTTTTGTGCATGAGTTTGCACATGGTTTTGGGGTATGATGGTTTTCGGCCCCTGGTATTTTGTAGATCCGGTAAAGGGAACTACGGTTATGTTCTAATCCAAGGTTAATGGATTGGGGTTTATGTATGTTTCGACATGTATATATATGTGTTGTAACACTAAAAGGAATATAATGAAAAATCAAGCTGGTTGTCCCGATTTGGGATCCAGGGGAAAATCTCTGTGTTTATCTATTTTATGTTTTATGGTCTCGCTATTGTTTATTTTATGTTATAAGATTTGTGTGTAGATAATTTCTGTTCAGGGTTAAAACCTACATTTGGTATCAGAGCTATTTCAGCTTGAAGGGGACGCCTTTGCTACTAAGGGTTTTTTGCTTGGGCCTGAGGTAGACCCTGTTCAATGGGAGATATTTGGGATCGATTCTTGCGGTGAAAGAAGATGGTGAGCAGTGAAAAGATAGAGATCGAGAAATTTAATGGTTAGAGTTTTGAGTTGTGGAAGCTAAAGATGGAGGATCTGCTGGTGGATAAGGATCAGTGGATCGTGGTAGATCTAGGTTTTAAACCAACGAAAATGTTAGATGAATACTAGAAGAAATTGGATCGGAAAGCTAAGAGCACAATACAGTTGTGTGTCTCAGTTTCAGTATTGTTGAATGTATCCGGGGAAGCTGCGACGAAGAATTTGTGGGAAAAACTTTGGACTTTGTACCAATCTAAGTCTCTGGTGAATAAGTTGTTCCTACGAAAAAATTTGTATAACCTGAGGATGAAGGATGGAGACTTGGTGACAGAGCATCTGAATGGCTTCAATACTATGGTAAGTAAGCTATCATCTGTTGATATTAAAATCTCAGATGAAGATAAGTGCATCAGTTTGTTGTGTTCTCTACCAGACTTGTGGGACAGTCTGGTTATTGCAATAGGTAGAAATACAACTACATTGAATTTTGATGACATTGTCTCAGCCTTGTTGTCGGAGGAAATGAGACAGAGAAATATGGAGGGCCAGAATGAAGATGCCTTATCTGTACGAGGAAGGTCCCAAAATAGAAACAAGAATAAGGTTTCGAGTGGGAGATCCAAATCTAGAGGGAGATCTAAATCTCCTGGAAAGTTTGTAAAGGTGTGCTGGAAATGCGAAAACAAAGGACACTACAAAAAGGAACGCAGATCTAAAGCTCGTAATAAAGGAAAGGGATCTGATGATGCTCCTTCTACAAAGGCAAAAACCACCTTGGATGAAGGTGGGATGTGTATTTGGCTTCTTCTTCAAATACACATGTAGATCAAGAGTCATGGTTGATTGACTTGGGTGCATCCTTTCACTTCACTCCCCATAGGGAGTGGTTCTGCGAGTATGAGAAATATTATGGCGGCGATGTATTCCTAGGGGATGATAGGAAGGCCAGAATCGTCGGACATGGAAAATTCAAGCTGAAGCTGCAAGGTGGAAGGATTAGAACACTTCTTGGTGTTCTGCATATTCCTGCATTGGCCAGAAATCTGATTTCTGTAAGAAAGATGGATGATGCAGGTGTAAAAACAATGTTCGAGAAAGATGCCTGCAAGATGGTTCGGGGAGCACTAGTATTAATGCAGGGAGTTCGGACTGGAACTCTTTACAACCTACAAGGTAGCACTATTATTGATGGGTGTAGCAATTCTATGGTTCTTGAAAGTGGAGCGAAAAGCCTAGTTGTCTCTCAAGAAAATACCATGTTATGGCATCAAAGGCTTGGACATATTGGAGAGAAGGGCCTTCAGATACTGAATAGAAATGGTGTGGTAGAAGGTATGTCTAATTACCCTTTGGATTTTGATTTCTGTGAACATTGTGTATATGGGAAGAAGAATTGGGTGATTTTTCCTTCTGGGGCTAAGAGGGCAGCGAACAAGATATTAGAACTTGTGCACAGTGATGTGTTTTGACTTGTGTCAGTTCCTTCACTGGGAAATTCTGTGTACTATGTTTCATTGATAGATGACTTCTCAAGGAATACATGGATATATTTCTTGAGCAAGAAATTTGAAGTCTTTGACAGATTTAAATAATTTAAGGCTCTAGTGGAAAACTAGATAGAGAAGAAGATAAAGGCGCTGAGGACAGATAATGGTGGAGAGTTCTACAAGAAGGAATTTGAAGAGCTCTGTAAGAAGTGTGGTATAGCACGACAGAAGACTACTCCATACACACCTCAGAAAAATGGAGTTGTAGAAAGAATGAACAGAACACTGATGGAAAAGGCAAGAAGCACGCTCAGTGGTACCGGGTTAGGACAAGAATTCTGGGCAGAGGCAATGGAGACTGCATGCTATCTGGTTAACAGATCACCTTCATCAGTGTTGGAGGAGAAGACTCCACATGAGGTATGGAATGGTAAGAAAACCTCTCTTTCACATCTAAGGGTATTTGGATGTGATGCATATGTACATGTTCCAAGGGAGAAAAGGACCAAGTTGGATAATAAATCTGAAAGGTGCATCTTTATTGGGTATAAGGATGGTTTAAAGGGTTACAAGCTTTGGAACCCAGAAACAAGGAAGGTTGTGTACAACAGAGATGTGGTGTTTAGAGAGGTGAAAGATGTTGTTACACATGAAGTCCTACCAAAGGAACCTGAGAAGATAGAGTTTGAGCTAAAGGAGGATGAATCAGGCTCTACAACAAAAGAATACTCGGAAGAGGAAGAGCCACAAGCCCCGGCACGAATATATCGGTTAAGGAAAGAAGGCAACCAGAAAGGTATATTCCATCTACTTTCTGTTCAGGTTTTGCCTTAACTATAACTGATGATGATCCCAGAACTGTCAGGGAGGCAGTAGATTCAGAGGATGGAAAAACTCTGGAAGGAGGCCATGGTTGATGAAATGGCATCCTTGCACAAAAATGAGGCATGGGATCTGGTGGAGTTGCCGGCTGGAAGGAAGCCCATTGGGAGCAAATGGGTGTTTAATAAGAAGATGAATGTAGAAGGCAAGGTGGAGAAATACAAAGCTCGGTTGGTAGCAAAAGGTTATTCCCAGGTGTCGGGAATTGATTTTGGTGATATTTTTTCTCTTGTTGCCAAGGTTACTTCTATTAGATTACTTTTATCTGTTGTTGCTTGCATTTGATTTTGAGATCGTGAGATGCATGGGAAGACAATGTTTCTTCCTGGGGATCTAGAAGAGGAGATCTGCATGGGACGACTGTAGAGGAAGCTTTATGAGTGAGGGGTAGAGAAGAACTAGTATGCGAGTTGAAGAAGTCTCTGTATGGGTTAAAACGAGTCATAAGGATGTGGTATCGGACATTTGATACCCATGCGGGGACACCTTCTAATGGGGAGGATCTTGTGTTTATTTTTAAATTAATTGGTATTGTGTTATTTATTTGGTCTTGTATGTGGATGATATGTTGTTGATTGGAAATGACAAAGTATCAATATTTGAAGATTAGCTGTTCTCAAGGTATGAAGGATCTTGGTCTTGCAAACTATATTTAGGCATGGAAATTAGAAGAATCAGACAAAAAGAGAGGCCTACAGGTTAAACTAGAAAAGATATTTAGAGACCTATATTACGAGAGGTTCAATATGCAGGATAGTAAACCGGTGAAGGTTCCTATTCCTGTAGGTGTAAGGCTATCTGCTGAACAGTGTCCCAAGACACAAGAAGAAGAGAAGTATATGTCCCATGTTCCATATGCAAGTGCAGTGGGTAGCCTGATGTATGCAATGGTCTGTACTAGACCGGACATTGCACATGCAGTGGGAGTATTGAGCAGGTTTATGTCAAACCCAGGGAAGGAGCATTGGACAGCAGTGAAGCGGGTTTTCAGATATTTACGTAGCACTAGTGATTATGGCTTGTGCTACCAGGGAAGACCAGGATTGGAAAGAATGTTGGACATTCATGGTTTTGTTGATGCAGACTGGGCTGGAGATCTGGACCAAAGAAGATCTACAAGTGGGTATGTGTTTAGCCTATTTGGAGGCGCAGTCAGTTGGATGAGTAAAAGACAGTCTGTAGTGGCTCTTTCAATTACAGAGGCAGAATACATAGCAGCCACTCATGCAAGCAAGGAAGCAATTTGGTTGCAGAGATTGTGTTCAAGTATGGGGTTGGTACAACAAGCTATAAGGATAGACTGTGATAGCCAAAGTGCAATTTTCTTGGCTAAGAACCCTGCTTATCATTCAAAGACAAAGCGCATTGATGTTCAATATCACTTTGTTAGAGATATGGTTGAGGCTAAAAGGGTGTTGCTGGTAAAGGTGGACAATTTGAAGAATGTTGCAGATGCATTGACGAAGTCTGTGAGCACTCATAAGTTCTCTTGGTGTAGAGAAACAATGGGTGTTGAATAATTGGGCCAATGACTAAGCTCTCTCGTGGCCCCCTGCGGAAAGAAAACAACAAGTGGGAAAATGTTGGGTATGTGTTATATTCTTTCCATGACTAGCCCCACACGCTGTACGTTGCGCCGGGCGTAGCAGGGGGGGGTGGTAGCACCCCCTATCGGGGTCCGGGGCAGTGCCCCAACAAATTTTTTTTTGGTGTGTGGACCCACTCATAGGCGGACCCACACATGTTTTGTACATGAGTTTGCACATGGTTTTGTGGTATAATGGTTTTCAGCCCCTGGTATTTTGTAGATCCGGTAAAGGGAACTACGGTTATGTTCTAATCCAAGGTTAATGGATTAGGGTTTATGTATGCTTCGGCATGTATATATATGTGTTGTAACACTAAAAGGAATATAATGAAAAATCAAGCTCGTCGTCTTGATTTGGGATCCAGGGGAAAATCTCTGTGTTTATCTGTTTTATGTTTTATGTGCTCACTATTGTTTATTTTCTGTTATAAGATTTGTGTGTAGATAATTTCTGTTCAGGCCTAAAACCTACAAAAAGGATTGAAGGGATATTGTAGATCATCCACCCTAGAAACATCAAAGAACTGCAATCCTTCATTGGAAAGATCAACTTCTTAAGAAGGTTCATACCAAACCTTGTTGAACTCCTAAGAAACATTACAAACATGCTGAAAAGAGAAATAGGAGTTAAATTGACCATAGAATCAAAGCAATCAGTTGAACTAGTAAAATGAGAACTTACCCAAACACCAGTTCTAATCAGCCCTGACTTTACCAAGGACTTCTTCATCTTCTCATTTGCACCAGAACACAGAATTGCTACAGTATTTCTACAAAAGAACATAATGGGACAAGAATAGCCCATAGCTTTCTTCAGCAAGGCACTAAGAGATGCACCTCTCAAATATAACATCATGGAGAAACAAGCTTTTTCCTTAATCAAATCCCTAAAATATTTCATAGTTTACATATTGCATTCACATGTCATTGCTTTTATTACTCATGCAGTTGTTAAAGACATAATAACTCAAGATCCTGATGGTAAAAGAGGTAAGTGGATTACTTTCATCTTAGAGAATGATTTGGAAATCAAGCCCACCAAGATAATCAAAGGGCAAGGACTGGCAAAATTGATGGTTGAAGCAAACTTTCAAGCATTAGACATAAACATGATACATTCCTTTGATGAAAAATAGGAGTTGGAAAATCCACCTATTGAAGAAGCATTTTGAACTCACTCTAGTATGCTGACATATTGCATGTTCTTTTTAATCTAAATGCTCCTCCTGGTTTGTCCAAAACCAAGGCTAGATTCTTGAAACAAAAGGCTGTAAATTTTTGCTTCCTAGATAAAGCTTTATATTGGAAAAATTATGTTGGTATCTTGCTTAAATGTTTACTTAAAGATGATGCAGATAGAATCATGCATGAGTCTCATGAAGGAGAATGCAGAGGTCATCTCTATTGGAAAACCACTACCAACAAAATCCTTAGAGATGGTTTCTATTCATTAGGGGAATTTTGAGGTCTAAAATGGGCCTCCTAAGAAAAATGTACAACAAAAATAACCTTTATAACAAACAATAGGATTCAAGATGATGATGTCAACCATGGGGGATGATTCACCATTTTTGAAATAAAAGGGTAAAAATATTAAAAAATAATAAAATAATAAAACTACTTTTTCAATTCGTATTTTCAACTTATCTCCCAAAATTTTTACTCAAATTTCGAGCGGGAGTACTCATTGGATGTGAAATTTAATTCCTCATCCAAGGAGTACCCATGTTGCATACTTTCGATGAACTCTACTACACGAAAAATGAGAAATACATAAAAAACATGATTGTAATCACGTTTCATTATGTATTTCTCATTTTTCGTGTAGTAGGACCCATCAAAAGTATGCAACATGGGTACTCCTTGGATGGGGAATTAAATTTCGCATCCAATGAGTACTCTTGCTCGAAATTCGAGTAAAAACTTTGGGTGATAAGTTGAAAATATGAGTTGAAAAAGTAGTTTTTCCATTTTTCCCTCTAAAATTTGATGATGTCATCAAATCTTATTTGATTTTTTCCACTATTATTTTATAATTTCCTTAGGAGGCCCATTTTAGACCTCAAAATTCCCCTAATGGGCCCACTCTTTTCCCTGATATCCACAAGATAGTAGTGACTTTCCATAAATGCCAAATCTTTGAGGGAAAGAGAAAACTATTGCCTTTGCTTTTGCACCCTACCAACGTTTAAACTCCTTTTCAACAGTGAGGTTTAGATTTCATTGGAGAAATCCATCATGCCTCCTTTGCCCAACATAAATGGATCCTCACTGCAACTGACTATTTCACCAAATGGATAGAAACCATCCCTTCAAGGAATGCCACTAACTTGGTAATCATCAAATTCCTTTAAAACAATATTCTATCCAAATTTGGTTCTCCGAGAAAGATCATCACTGATAATGCTGCTGCATTCAATTCCAAGAGAATGGTGGTATTTTTCCACAAATATCACATTACATTAGGGCATTCTACATCTTATTACCCTCAAGGTAATGGGTTGGCTGAGTCCTCTAACAAAATTTTGGTAAACATCATCAAGAAGTTGTTGGAAGAGAACAAAAAGTCATGGCACAACAAATTAGTGCATGCACTATGGGAATACAGATTAACAAGCAATAAATCAATTAACATGTGTCCCTATCAGCTAGTGTATGGCATGGATGTAGTTTTTCCAACATCCTTGGGAATCCCAGTGATGAAGCTCCTCCAAGAGGTACAATCAAAAGAGAATGATATGAAAATGATGTTGAACCAAACCATTCAATTGTAACAATCAAGGGAAGAAGTATACAATAGAACACAAGCAGTGCAAGAGATCATCAGAATTTTTTTTGATAAGAGGACCAAGGTAAATGATTTCCAAATCATAGATAAAGTGCTGAAGTGGGATTCAAGAAGAGAGGACAAAGGAAAGCATGAAAAATTTGAAAATATATGGAAAGGTCCATACATCATCCATTTAGCAAGAGGTAACAATGCATTCTTCCTACAAGAAATGGATGGAGCAGATTTATTTGGAGATCATGTCAATGGAAAGATGCTCAAGCACTTATTTTGTTTAAATGCTTAGTTTAAAGCTTTGTTCATTGTATATAACATTTCTTGAGTAAAATATCATAAAAATGAAAACACAAAAACAAATAAAAGAAGAAAAAGAGGGCATATGAAAAGAAAACGTAAAGCCCCATACCAAAAAAGAATATGTTTGATAGTGCGCAAGTCTAAATGTGACTACTTTGAGAAAGAAAAGTCTTGTTCAGTCATACAGCCTAACCATGATTGGAAATGTTTTAAATTTCTGCTGATAAATTAGAAAGTGAAGATTTTACAAACCATCTAAAGTTGGCTTATCAGTAGACTAGGTTAGGAAAAGATGTTGGTTCCCAAAGCTTAAATCTGAACCAAAGAGAAATGAGAGGGATGGGTGACCAACTCCAAATTATGAGCCCTCAAGTTTCTATTTTTACTTTTACAAAAATAAAATTTGTGTGCCACTTGTCTAAGATACCAAAGCTCATGAAAATTCAAACATCTTAACCTTGATTTGGCCATGTTTTAAATTTTATGTTGACAGGTTAGAGAATGAAAATATGTTAAATTTTTTAACCTTGACAGATAAGTATATTAGGTAGAGAATAAAAGGGGTTCATCAGTCTAATTTGAGCCTTTGGATGATATAAGGGTAGACATAGATAGTTTTTATGCTTTCAAAATAAAAAATTATGTCAAGGGTTTTCCAATCCAAATGCACCCAAATGAAGATAAAATGTTAGGAAAAGTATGATGGGTAAGTAGTGTTTATATTGAAGCAATCATGTTTTTCAGATTGTAAGATCACAACTTCAAAGAACAAGAGTAAATCAGCAAGCATGTGAGGCTTCTTATCTGCAAAACTAGAGATCTGAACTCTTAGGTTCTTGACACCTCCTGAAAGGAGTTGCCCTCCCAAAGTGGAGCCACTGTTAGTAATCAATATTTTTCACTATATTTAGATGAATATAGGGTGTTTATATATTTCTGAAAACAATATTCCTTGAATATCTTGAGTTTCATAAATCTCACTGCCTTCATTATCCTTACAAAAACTTTTTCACTATTCTATCAGTTTCCCATTTCATGGTCACACTGTTGCCCCTACAAACTCCTCATAAGCTTATACCTCTCATTATTATCCTCATTTACTGCCTATAACCTCATTTCCCTATTTTCCCCTTGACACTGAACTCCACCTTCCCTCTAGGGTTTTCCTGTTGTAGACTCATTTCCCATGTTCTCCAGGTTCCTCAAGCATTGATGGTCTCAAAACTATCTCTGTAGGCTCTTTAGATAAGTCAAGTACATTGGATTTCTGATCTTTAATACAACTCTTTTGACAATACTCTGTTTTCACTTGAAAAAACTCCAACTCAAATTCTAGTCAAAATCAGGCTAAAGGACCCTGCCACTAGGTCATTAGGGTTTACATTGTTTAAGGTTGTTCTTGGATGTTTCAGGCACTGCTTTTAATTTTCTAGAATCTGGCTCAGATGTAATATAATTTCAAGACATGGTTATTCAAGAAGGACCTAAAAGATCTCCAAAGAAGATTACCTCATCAATTCAAAGTCTGCAAATGAGAAAAATGAACAGAGTTTAACACTTCTGCAGGAGTGTTGAAGGCTTTGTCAGTAGAAGGTACTGATGAGGTGGATTGTCTATTCCTGAATGAAAACAACTTACAAAAAAGGAAGGGGAAACATATTGGTCTTGTAAATAATTAGGGTTTATACACTTGATGGTCCAGTTGAGTGCCAAAACAATGACCACTTGTACAAATAATATGGAGGAGGCACACAAAGCCAAACATGAAGAAAGTCTATCATAAAATATTGATGAAATAGGGAAGAAGGTGAGGTGAACTGGATAGAAATGAATGAACTTGAAAGGGCTATAGAGAACTTAGAAGACAACACTAATGATTGCTATAGCAGAGCTACAAACACCTAGGGTTTTGAAGAAGATGGTCAGAGAATGTAAAAAGAATGAGTTAAACTCCATGGTGGAAGAAAAAGAGGATTTTGAAGATGCTACTATGTGTAATCATCCTAAATTTTTCAAATTGAACTTTTCATGCCCAAATGGCCAAAAGAAAGACCAATTCAATGTTTTCAGTCACATGCAGATCAAAAGTGTAAAAAAGTGTTAGTGAGAAAAGGTAAAGGACTTTAAACATTATAAAGTGGGTTTTTCAAGATTAAATTCAATTAAAAAGCCTATAAAGGGTCATTTTACACTCCAATGAATCCTTTTTATCTTTAAAAATATCGAGAGCTCTCAGGAGATAAGGATTTGTGATTTTTCAAGGAAATTCAGGCAAATTGTTTGCGGCACTACGCGTTTAGCTTGGCGCTGCATGCCTATAAGAGGGTGGTGTGCCCTTAGCACTTTTCTCCTATGAATTTTCTAAAGGCACTACATGCCTGGAAGAGCACTGCTCTCTTGCTCGACAAGCCTGTGAAGAAATTCCTTGGCGATGCACACTCAGGATTGGAGCTGCATGCTCAGCCTTGGCACTGTGTCCTTGGTCAGGAAGGGTTTCTAAGCCCTCCAACCATTCAAACCACTTCAAAATACTTTCAAATTTCCTCCAAATTTTTCTAAGGCACTGGGAAGAGGTAAGTAGATGACATGAGCTCATATTCATGTTATTTTGGTCATCATTTATTGAATGAAATGAAACCCTAATCAAACCCTAAGTTTCAAGTTGGAGATCACTATTTAAACCTCATTTCATCTTCCTAGACAGAGTGCTAGTGATAGAAAGCGTAATTACATAGTTGGAGGGTTTTCATTGAGTTTTTTTTTCCTCTCACTCATTCTGATACACCTATACCCTGACTCACTCATCCCATTCAATTTCCAAAACTACCATTTCTTACCATCCCTTCATCTCCTTTCAATTTACACTCCAGGGTTTTATAAAAGAAAAGTTTACAATGTCAGAGGGTGAAGACAGTGATGTTGAGGCAAAAATTTCAATGATGCATGATCATAAAGGAGGCAAGATAAATAGATTTTAACCCCTCAATACAAGAGATCTCATGGTATCTACTTTTACTATTTTGTTTTTCAAGCATGTAGGATGCTTTCAATTTTGTGAAAAGGTGTAGCAAGTGCAAAACCACCCTAAGCTAACTAGACTATTTATCATTAACTTGCATGACAAACAAGTTAATATTCTAGGGGTCACCTTTCAACTGTCTACAAATGCTATTGCGAATTCCACAGACATACCTAGTGTAGGGGAGAAATGGTTCAAGCAAGCTAACCTTGACATGAGTTACTTTGAGCCATACCTTAAGCCCAAGTATAAAGACCAAAACAAATCCATATTTCCTTTCTGTCACCTGCTTGACAGATATGCACCTATGATGAAGATTATCATGAAGTATTTCACATGTGAGGGAAGATTCTCCTGCCTCTACTCATATCATGTCAGGATTCTTATGCACTTTGCTAGAGTGACGATGTTGCATATACCATATTAAATTTGCCGAAGCATTGATAAAATGGCCTACATAGTGCAAAAGAGAGACTATCCTCAGTAGATGCAAAGCCTCTTTCCTCACTCACTTATCAAAATGGTTTTTATGCACCAACTACAACAAAAAGGCATTCCGTGGGAGATCTTCATTTCCAATGGGGTTTTTTACTGCTCCACAAGGCCATCATCAACAAGATATACCTTCCTCATCCCATCCTCTAGAATCCATTCCTCCATCACTTCCTATTGTTCACATGTCTCCATTCACTCACATTCCTTCACCCCATGATTATCCTCCTTTATCATCTTCCCACAGCCCTTCACCCTCATCTAATGAAACAACATCAAACAATGAAGAGAGTAGTGAGACAGATGACACTGAGATGGTTGACGTAGAGCCTTTTCCTTTGACCTATCAAAGAGTTCATAGGCAAGTGTTTGCTCCACAAATTGTGGAAGGCACACTGCCTTCTACATCAACAAAACAACTTGACAAAGGTAAGGAAAAGTTCATTATTGAAGAGGAGGAAAACAAGAATGAACTTGAGAAAGTGTTTCAGCTAATTCACCTTGAAAGTGAGAATGAGAATGAGGAGTTGATAAAAAACATGTTGCTCAAGAGAAAGGATGCCCATATTAGAGAGCTACAAACCAATCTTGGTAGTGCAAAGGATGTGATAAACTTCCTTGAAGTAGAAAACCAATAGTTAGAGACAGAGAAATCCATCAGTGAGGTCAGAGCTATCAGAGCTTAGAAAGAGGATGGAAAAGCCAAGGCTATACTAGGTGAGACCTTGGGCACTCTTGATGACAATGAAGATGAGGAAGAACAACTTCCTAGGAAGAGGCCAAGGACAATTCGTTTGAAGAAGGCCTTATCCCGAGAAAGAGAGAAAGAGACAGAGTTAGCAGAGCAACTCACTCCAAGTGAGCTGCTTGCTATGGAGATCAGCTATGATAGAGAATATTGGCTAGAAAGAGCCAATGTGCACCTAGAAGGTTAGCTTGAGAAGGCAAAAAGATAGATTGACCTACAAAAGAATATGGTAAGACATTATGCCATGAGGAACAGAATTGCAAGGGCCAAGCTCAAAACATCCCTTGCAAGGATTCAAGCCATAAATGAGGCAAAGGAGAAGGATAAACTTGAAATCCTTGCTGATGTATGCCTCCAAGCCTCCCAAAAATGATCAGCAGGATAAAAATCCAAATTTTGGCACTTGGTGCACATTTTGAAATTTTGACTATTTAGCCAGTAGAAAAAAGGGCCAAATGCACAGTGCCACTGGCACTACACTGTTTTTTGGGACACTCAATTGAGAAAAGTTTTACATATTCATGTTCGTCAGGCCAAGGAAATTACCCTCAGAACATTTCAGGTCATTTGGAGTAGAATTGGTCCCTCAAAAGGGCCAAAAACCACCATAAAAACAACTTTCGCCCGTCTTTTTAGCACTAGCGCTTTGCCCTAATTAGTCTTAGGCGCACGGATTTTTGACTAGGAAAATGGACTCCATTCTAAAAGCTAAAGGAATATTTGGAAACTAGATAGGATAGGTTTTCCAAGGAGCTATCATGAAGCTCATTTGGACACAGGGAAGGCCTCCAAAACTCATCTGCAAAAAGGGAAATGTTTCCTATTTTGGTGTTGCACGTTTGGCCTAGCACTGCGCCCTTAGCCAGTGGAACTGTGCCCTTGCCACAAAATCAGAAAAAGGCACAAGAATTTATTGAAAAATATATTTTGAAGGTTTTAAATGCAAATATCTCTAAAATTAGCTAAGGAGTTATGTTAGAAGTTATTTTTGCATTTAATGAGTTTGGGATATTTGTGCCTTGGGCTTGCATGGTCTCAATGGTCAAATACATTCATTATGTAATTAATGGCTTCTAAAACCTTAGCTAGGGTTTAATTCACCATTTTGGTAGTTAAATACTGCATGTAAGCCTCATTGTGATTGTTGGTTGATCGTTGAGATGAAAATCACATAAACTTGGAGTGATAAAGAGTTTTTGGCTTTGGAGCTTCGTAATATGTTTTTGGACTGAATATCAATGGAGCTAACACATTTACTGGATTCATGAAATTTGTCAATGGTGATGTTGTTCCTATCTTACACTTGTTTCCTTATGTTTTCATATTGTTCATTAATTTCTCTTATGACAGAACATAAAGCTTAGCTTAAGACATGTTGTTGGAGACACCTTAAGTTTGTCTAATTTTTGTCATTTAAATGTTTTCCTCCACTAGGTTTGTTAGAGAATCTAGTTTGTTCTCTTGAAATTTACCTAGTAGAGTTTAGCCAAAGAAATCTATTGTTTTCCCTATCCTTTGGCTGTTCTTGAACTATTTCTTTAAAGGCCTTATTTGAGGTTTGATTAAAGAATTATTAAATTCTCTTTAGTTTCACTGAACTAATATCTTAAATGTTCTCTTTTTTCTAAAAGTAATGATTATAGAATTATTAATTGCTCTCTATGATTACTGGATTGTTGTCTTGAAGTTTATTTACGAAGGTTTGGTCAAATAGGTTTATGGTGTGCCCTGCACTTTGGTTCTTTCTCAAGCATAGTAATCTTAAAGGCTCTTCTTGTTCTAGTATGTTAAAGGATTCTTAATTTCCCTTTAAACCTACTAAATTCAAAATTTAATGTTCATTTCATATCCACCTAAGCTATTAAGATCCATTTGGCTTTGTTAACTTGCCCTATGAAACACCCTTGATTCATTGTTGTAGTTTTCAAGCCTTTCACATACTCCATATCCCAATGGTTTGAATTCTCTTACTCTATCTGTTCTTCTTGATAACCTAACCAACCAAACAAAACAATACAAAAAAACCCTATCATTATAACTAGCCTAAAATCAACATCCTAAATCAAACAAGTTATATCTTTTATACAAACATAGAGAGAGCCCTCTCCGAGTCTAGGAAGGCTAGGTCCTAGGACTCAAAAGTTGGTTTGATGTTACCCTTATCTATTTGGTCTTGCCAATCTGACAAATTACAGGGACCTAAAAATTCCTACAAAAATGAGAAAGATCATGTATATACTTTTTCAAAAGAGACACATGAAATACATTTTAAACCTTGATATGGTCTGGTACTGCTAGCTAGTAGGCCACCATCCTACCCTGGATAGTATTTCAAAATACACACAAAATTGAGGAGATAGTCTAACATAGTTTCCCAATTTTAAAGTAGTCATTTTTGTTCAAAATTTAGTATATCCATGTTCCCCCAATTGAAACACTTTGTGTGTCCTCTTCAAATCTATGTAGCACTTTTTCTTGTACTGCACTTCTTTTAGTTTATGTTTAATTTTCTTAAACATCTTATCCATTTCTTGTAAAATATTATGCCCTAACACAAGCCTATATTTAGGATGAACCTAACTTAAATGAGCATGGAACTTCTTTCCATTCATAACTTCGACTAGAGTCATTTTTAGTGATTCTTGATAACTACTGTTATAGGAAAACTTAAGTAAATGTAGATAATCCTCCCTTTTATTTGGATTTCTCATTACACACATGTGCAACATGTCTTCATGGAACTTATTTATCCTTTTTTTTTTCCCATTTATTTGTGGGTAATATGCAGTGTTGAAGGTCATCTGTGTTCCCATTATAGTAAGCAACACCTTCCAAAATTTTGAAGTGAATTTCGCTTCCTTATCAGATATGATAGTCTTTAGTATCCCATGTAGTTTGAATGTTTATTTCATGAAAATTTTTCCACCTATGCAACTTTATAGGTAGATTGAACATGTTGAAAATAAGTAGCCTTCGATAATTTCTCTACAATAACCATAATTGAATGAGTGGTTTTCTGGTTTTTGGAAAACTAGGAATAAAATATAATGAAATTACCTCATACTTCCATTTTCGTATAGGTTGGGGGTTTAATGATCTTGTTGGGTTTTGGTGCTCCACCTTTAGCTACTGACATTCTTGGCATTTTCCCAAGTACTCAGCTACCTTCTTCTTCATACCGAGCAATACAAATTTCTTTCTAGGAGCTGTAATGATTTTTTGATAACAAGGGTGGGATGTGAAAGGTATTTTATAGTGCTCATATAGTATCAACTATTTAACTCTAGGCACATTAGGAACAAAGGTTCTGGTTTTAAATGTTAGTAAACAATTTTCATTAATTGCATATTGTGACTTTTCTCCATAATCAGTTATATTTTTCAATATTTCACAAAGTTGTTATCTTAATTTGTGCTATAAAATTTATTTCAACAATACTTACTATTACCTCACAAATATGTTTTAGACTTCAACTTAGAGTATCATATACCTTTTTCTCCTTCCAGGGAAAATTTAAGGATGGAAATTTATCTTGAATTTTAGAAACCTTTGCAAATATTACGAGTCCCTAATGTGCATACTATATAATGTTTGGTGATATTTTTTTAAATATATCCAAATTTCTAATGGATTTATATAGTCTCTATAAAATTTTGACAATTTTTAGAATAAAAAAAATTTATACTATAAAATTTGGGCGAATCACTTCAGAAAAAAATGGAAATTGGAAAATATTTTTTTGGAAAAACCATGGAAAATTAGTCCACCTATGAATATTAGCCCCTAAAAATTTACTTGTCCCCTTCCCTTTTATATGCATAAATTCAAATTCACTTAAGAAATTAATCCATCTGGCTTTCCTGACATTCATATTAGGTTGGATGAAAATATATTTTAAGCTCAACTGATCAATAATTAAAGTAAACTCTTACCAATTAAGTAGTGCCACCAGATCTTAAGTGTGTGAATGACTAAAACTAATTGAAGTCCATAAACTGTATAATTTCTTTCATGATCCTTTAATTTTTTTAGATTCATAAGCTACCACATAATTTTCCTACATTGGTACTCCTAAAACTTCCAAACAAGTGTCAATACAAACTATAAAGTCTTTATCATTATCTACTATTTTTAGCACAAGTGGAACAATGACAAAATGCTTTACTGTTCAAAAATATCTTGAAATTTTCAAGTCCACTCAAATTGAAACCCCTTATTCTATAGGGAGGTTATGAGGTATGTCAATTTGGAAAGCCCCTAAAAAATCTGCATAGGTGCAATAGTCAGTAAATTCTTTAACTATTCAAAACTCTCTTGAAATTTTCGATTCCACTCAAATTTAACCCCCTTATTCTATAGGGAGGTTATATGGTATGCCAATTTGGAAAATCAATCTATAAAATTTTGATAATATCCCATGATACCCATAAATTATTTAACAACTACCACATCCTTAGTAATTTTCCAATTAAGAATGGAACTCACTTTCTTGAGATCTACTGCTATACCATCCTTAAATATCACATGTCCTAAATATTGTATTTTATCTTGATAACATTCACACTTGTTGAATTTATTTTATAGATGATGTTATCATAGAGTCTGCAACACTATTTATAAGTGTTGTTTATTCTCCTCTAGTATGTTTCAATAGATGAATATGTCATCAATAAATATTAACACAAACTTATCTAGAAACTTGACAAAAACATTTTTCATGAAGCACATGAAGGTAGTTGGTGCATTATAAAGTCCAAAGGGAAAATTGTAAACTCATAATTCCAATATTGGGTTGAGAGGTTCTTTTAGGGATATCTTCTTCTTTCATATTTAATTGGTGGTCTCTTGACTTGAGATCTACTTTACAGAAAATAGTTTCTCCCCTCAATTGCTCAAATAAGTTGTTGATCCGACGAAGTGGGAACTATTGTTAATGGTTAATTTATTTAGTTGCATGTAATGAATTCATAGTCTAAAGGTTCCATATCTTTTTTAACAATAAGACCAGTGCACCCCATGCTGAAACACTCAACCTGATATACCCTTTATTTAATAGCTCTTGGAGTTGCATTTTTAACTCTATTAATTTTGGCACACTCATCTCGTAAGGTGTCTTAGATAATGGTGCAACCCCTAGTATCAGCTCTATAAATCTATGTATATCTTAGGTTGTAAACCACGAATATCATTTTGAAATACAACTTGGTAATCCTAAATTACTTTCATATCATCTAAGGATTTAACTTTTGTTTCCAATTAATGGCCTTCCACTTAGAAAATAACTGACGCTCTTTCCTTGTATCCATTCTAAACCATAAAGAAGATACTTTCTGAACATAAATGTGTTTAGGTATGTCCTTTACAACTTTAATTTCTGCATTATCGAAGGTACATGTAAAAATTTTATCCATACAATTAGAAATTTCTCTATTACCCTCCATTCAATCATGTTGGGTGCAACCCTACTTAGCTTATATTTTGGCTAAGACTCTACATTTTGAGGAGCAAAGTGCAAAGTGGACTGTGCAATGGAGCAGTTTGAATCCACATTTTCTAGAGCGTAGCATGAAGTGTACCACATAGTGGATCAGTTTGAATATACCACGCAATATCATAGGGCCTTCGGGGTGGGTCGAACCCCTTATTTTTGTAAAATAGCACAATGTGCAATGGGTTTTGGGCTATAGTTTCTTATTTTAGGGTGCCCATGGTATTTGGACCATGGTATTGTAATGATGTAGCTTTGTGGTGTAATAATATATAAAGGGTTGAAATTATATGTTTATAAATGATCACATGTAATGGAAAAGCGATTGCAAATTGTATTTTGTAGCGAAGGGAAGGCTCTGTAGCTGAGTGCACAGAGAGCTGGGAAGAGTCCGTAACTTAGTTAATAAATTGCCTGCAACTTAGTGCATAGGTCGAGATTGGTTGTATTCAAAGATTCATCATAATAAAGGAGAATTTTTGTAGATGATTATAGTATTCTGATGTTTTTACTGTGTATATTTTCTTACTACCTGTTGTGGCGAAGTAGTTATTAGAGTTGCATGTGATGTCAGCATAGTAATGGTTTATGGATTTATATGACATGTTTCTGTGATGTATGTGAATGTGGTGATGTAATTAATGAGTGTTAAGAGTAAGAAAATATAAAAATACCACATATCCTTGTCCCTCAAGGCTATAAAAACCTAGTTCTTCATCCACCCATAGTCACTTCAGGTGAGACTACGATATGTTTGCAGGTCTTTACCGAAAGGGCCAGTGATCAAGGGTTTTTTTGGTGTGAAATAAGTCTAAACCTGGGTCATCCCAAATCAACCCAAAAAGTGGTTCTGTTTCAGGTCAAAAATTTTCTTTGAAACCCAAAAATAAGCAAAATACATATAAATAAAATGACATAATGTCATTGGTCCTCACTAAGGGGGACTTGGATAAAACTGGCGATAAAGTATAGGAAGCTACGACAGAGTCATGGAACATGATAGAGGATTTCTATGGTGCACTTCTCTCAGGTGTTGAGGAGCCGATTTCATAGTTAGATATGCTAGCGTAGACAACCAACCTTATAACTAACACAGATAAAGGAGAGATTGCGAGAAGAAATATTAATAGAGCTCACACCTGGGGCATGATTAATGTAGATACCTACCAGAGCCCTACAGTTTGACTCTGAAGAAGTAAAGTAGGAGGAAAGGGGATGGAAGTATGTTAACATGTACATCATAGTGTTGCAATTGCAAATATTGTAGGAGCTGCATCAAGGAATTATAGATGAGTTTAAACAAAAATAACAACTCACTTCAAAATCGAAAATTCAGGTAGAACAAGCGCAAGCTTCGCTGGACCAACCACTTGACCAAGCCATCCAAGAAAAGTACCAGGCCGTGAAGTAGAAATAGAAGTTGAAAGACTTGGTTGAATCCACATACCAAGAAGTACTGGACATAAATGTCCAAGAAGAGAAATCAATAGACGACAAGGTTATGAAGCTTGACCTTGCAATGAAGGGATCGAAGAAAGAGATCATAGATGTACAATTTGAGTATGATATAAAGATAGGTGAGTTGCATATGAAGATACAACCAACTATGCCAAAAGAAGTACCAGAGTAGTGGGAAACTGACCTAAAGAATGTAGTGGCTGGTATCTCGACATCAGTAGTATATTGTGGTAGATTGTTGGACGAGACTTTACAAATTTGGACTTCGCTACTTGAGGATACAAATATGCAGAAGCTATAAGAAGACATGAACATAAGTAGAAGCAGTTGGAGGATATTTGGGCAACTCTGAAGACCTTGCCAATATCTCAGAGGCTTTCCAAGATCAGTGAGGTAAATTCCCTCCAAAAGAAGCTAGAGAACCTGAGAAGGGAAGAACATACTTTGGTAGAGAGAACTCAACTGTGGCAGGATGATGCTATCCAACTGTCTCATGAAGTAGATGGGAAGCTTCAATAGATTCAACAGAAAGAAGATATATTACTACATAAGACTACAATGCCAATGAAATAATCAATGTTGGAAGAAGCATGCAGCGAGGAAAAGCAGATCACAGGCATTCTGCAGCAGTTAAACAATGCTTATGATAGAATAGAAACAAAAATCAGAGGAAAATCAATTGAGTGACTTGGGATGAGTCACATGTGAGTGTTGGGGGCCTGCTAGGTGCAACCCAACCTGGCCTAGATTTTGGTTAAGACTCTTAATTTTGAGGAGCGGAGCGTGAAGTGGACCACGTAGTGGAGAAATTTGACTCCATATTTTGTGGAGCGGATCGTGAAGTGGAACACACAGTGAAGAAGTTTTAATATACCACACAATATGATATGGGCTTCGAGGCAGGTATAAGTCCCTTATTTTTGTAAAAGAGAACAATGTGTAATGGGTTTTGGGCTATAGTTTCTTATTTTAGGGAGCCCATGGTATTGTAATGATGTAGCCTCGTGATGTAATAGTATATGAAGGATTGAAATTATATTCTTAGAAATGATCACATGTAATGGTAAAGTCATTGTAAATTGTGTTTTGTAGTGAATGGAAGGCTCTGCAGGTGAGTGCATAGAAACATGTCAAGAGTTTGCACCTCAGTGCCCAAACTGCCTGTAGCTTAATGCATGAGTTGTATTCAAAGATTCATCATAATAAAGAAGTTACTTTTTTGATGATATTATGGTATTCTTATGTGTTTACTGTGTACATTTTATTATTATATATTGTTGTGAAGTAGTTATTACAATTGCATGTGATGTCAGTGTAGTAATGGTTTATGGATTTATATGACATGTTTCTATGATGTATATGAATGTGGCAAAGTAAATCATGAGTGTTAAGAGTAATAAAATACAAAAATACAACATATCCATGTCCCTTGAGGTTTCAGAAACCTGGTTCTACATACACCCATAGTCACTATAGGTGAGACTATGATTTTCTTGTAGGTCGTTTCTGAAAGGGCATGTGATCAAGGGTTTTGTTGGTGTGCAGTAAGTGTGAAACTGGGTCAACCCAAAGAAAAACGAGAAATCCATCCCCATTAGTATATCATATGAACCTAATGAAAAAATGTTCAAATTCATGGTGTTTTTATTTCCATTTAAATCAACATGACATTTCTTTACGCAATTAGTGAATTTCCTCTTTGTTCTAATAGCCAAATTGACCAATCATGAGTTTTTGTACTTCTTCGAGTTTCATTTACATTTTTATACAATCTAGTGACTAATGTAAGTCAAAATTGCACCAAGCTATATATATAAAAAAAAATAGGTTCGTTTAAAATTGTACATTCTATATCCACCATGGTGGATTGATGTTTTTCCTTATGCTCTTCGAATGTTGAATTAATATGAGGAATATTTCTGGCCATGTCATTGAAAGTTAATGTGTCTTGAATATTTTATAATTTCCTCATAGAGATTGTATTATAGGGATAATTACTCAAAATATGTGGGTCTCGACAACCCCATAATTTTAACGGTTCCCTTTCCTTCCAAATAAGGCCTTTATTGTTCAAGTTTGTCTATTTAGATCGAGTCTAAGTCTGATTCTGCATTCTTTGTGTTTGATTATTTTTTTTTTTGATATTTTGACTCTAGTTTCCCTTACCAAAATTATTAAAAAGACAAGGTATTCCTCCTTTTATTCCCTATGAAAATATTTCTTTCTTTATATTAGGCCATGATTTTGCATTTTCATTTCTTTTTTTAGCCTCCTGGTAACATATTCTTGTTTTTTTAATGGCCTCATTCATCTTTTTGGGGTCATCATATTCAATTATCTCGTTAAAATAATTGGGCAAGAATATAATAAAATGTTTTACCTTAGTTTTGTCTTCTAGTATATATGACACATATCTCAAAATATGAGTAAATTTCGTCACCAACTCATCCATTTTTATTTTTCCAAGTTTCAACTCATGAAATTATTTTTATTTAGCACCATAGTAACGTTAAATTAGATATTTTTCCTTGAAAATTATTTGAAATTATTTCGAGTTAATATTATTATTCTCCAAATTATACATTCTTGTGACTTCCTCCCACCACAGGGAGACTTTTCCATGTAGCTGGTTGTTGACAGTGTTGGAAATCTGTCAACCAAAGGGATCTCCCTAATGTGAAGTCCCAATTATACCTCACACCATTTGGATTAGGATCCCCATCCGTATTATCGGCCCAACTACCATATACCCTTGTATATTTTCCATGGCCACAAAGTTCAACACAAGAGAGTAATAAATAGGTATTTTCAGATAAGAAAGTGCGTATGCCTTGTAAAATGTTTATCTATAGAAAGTATCAAGGTCCAAGCTCCATCGAAAGGGAAGGTAAAAGTGGGCCCATTAAAGACATGTAATAGTAATAATCTAGAAAAGGCACATGAGCATATACATAAGAATGAATCGTTGATCAACTAGTGAAATAGCTCACAAGGAGGCAACGATTGTTAAAGAAAATACAACACACCTTCAATAGGGTGTTAGGTACCTATATTACTAGTGTAGTCCATTATTGTTGTAGTGTAGCCCCCTTATTGTTATTTTTGTACCCTTGTAGTCCCCATATTGTTATTATTGTGCCCCATAGAACCCCACTATTGATATTTTTGGCCCTTAGATTATTATTGTTAGGTCAGCTAGCATTATATTGTGACCCCATGGACTCCTATATATAGAAAGGAGTTTTTTTCATTTGAATCATCCAATAATTGTTCATTTATGTAATGTAAAGGAGGTTTCCCCATCGAAGTGGTTGATTTCTAAGGCGTTGATCTCTCTTTTCTTCTATTTTGGGAGATGGTTTCATAGCATTTGGTACCAAAGCTTTGGATTCTAGGGTTTCACAACTTCAAACAGGTCATCGTGGATTTTTCTCTATAAAAAAAATTCTACGAAGGTTCAGACACTAAAAACAAAAACCATTTGTGAGTAAATCACAAAGAACTTCATGTAAAAATTTCATATCTTGGTTCGAAATATTTCTGGAGATATGATCTGTGGAAGTTAGGGTTATGCAGGCTCCCAAATTTCATTTGAAAGAGATGTCCTTGGGAAAATTTTCATAACTCTCTCTTTGAGAATCTGATTGGGATTCTGTAAAAAGTGGAAGAAATTAGATGGACTTTAGTTTACTGTGTATCAATTTCAGAGCCAAAGGAGGAAACATGGACACATGTAATGTCATACAAGTTGTCTCTACTAAACCCATAAATAATTAGGTTATTGTGGGAGATTGGGCATAAATTTGTCGTGAAGAATCCAAATCATGTCAGAATTGTGGCATTGGAAAGAAGATTTAGAGCACTACTAAAGGACTGAAGATAAAATCTTAGGGATTTGAAATTACATAGATACATCAGTTTCAATGTCGAGCTCCTCAAAATCAAGAAAAAGGTGTGTATTTTTTTTCTAATTACTTAAGTCTTGTTTGAAAAATCAGTTTTAAGTGATTCCAAGGGCATATTGAAGCAAAGATATCAATATTGGGTTCTAAAATTACCCATAAAAATAATTCAACACCCATTAAGCCCTGATAATACTCTACTATGACTCATGAAGAGGAAGAAGTGAAACTTGATATATCAAAATTACAAGAGCAAGTTCACCAAATTTCTCTCTCGCAAAGAGAAACAAAAAGTGAAATGGAAGTTTTGAAGAAAGGCATGGAAGCTAAGATGAATGGTTTGAAGAAAGGCGTGGAAGCTAATATGGATGGTTTGAAGAAAGGCATGGAAGCTAAGATGGATGGCATGTAAGCTAACATGGAAGTCATGAAGAATGATCTAAAAGCAGACATGGAAGGTTTGAAGAAGTTTTGATAAAGTTGATACAAGAAATGATCCCTAATGGTGAAAAGGTAGTACAGGAAACTCACGATGAGAATTTTTTTTTTTTTTAATCATGATTTCATAAACTCTAATGTTGGGTTGAAGACCCACCATATTCCAAAGATGGATATGAGGAAGTTTTATGGCATGGATCCCGTAACATGGATAGTAGAGATGGAGCAATATTTTTATCTCCATAATGTTCAAAACACACAAAAGGTATGCATTGCAACTTTACATTTAGAAAAAAATACATTGTATGGTATCGATGGATTTGATCTCGTAAAAAAATTGTCACTTGGTCAATTTTTACAGTGGAAATGATAGCACATTATGAGAATACAAAGAGAAACACCTTCTTTATCCAATTGATAATTCTCAAACAAAAGGGTTGAATGGTGGAGCACATTGAGGACTTCCAAAAATTGAATATAAGGGTAACTGATATTCCATAGGAACATAAGATTGATTTCTTCATAGGGACTTTAAAGGATAACATCCAACATGAGGTTTTCCTTTGGGAACTTGATTCATTAGAGAAGGCATTCAGGTTGGCAAGAAAAAATGAAATTAAATTTATGGCAACAAGGAAGAATACCACTCACATATATAAATATGGAAGTGTTGCTACTCCTAAGCTTCCACAACATACAAGGTTGACACCAAAAAAATTGGAAGAAAACATAGAAACAGGGCTTTGCAAGAGTTGTGATAGGAAATACACTAAAGGTCATAAGTGTGTTGAGAAGAAATTATTTTACATAGATTGTGAAGAGGAGGAAGAAAATGAACAAGAAACTTCAAAAAAAGATGATATACACTGAGAGCGAACCCTAGAGAAATAAGAAATAAGTTCGAAAATATCTTGTAATGAATTGTCATGAATTAACACTCCTCAAAATCTCAAGATAGAAGGACATACCAAGAAGAAAAAGGTAATAGTGTTTATTGATTCAGGTAGTACCCATAATTTTAGTCATTGCAAGGTAGCCAAGGAATTGAATTTCTTCCTATACCCAACACCAGAGTTTGAAGGATGGTTGCAAATGGAGGGACTATATATTTCTCTTGAAAATTCCATAATATCAAGTTAACCATGGGGGGATATTTATTGAATAGTCAAATGCTTTCCATTACAATGAGAGGTGCTGATGTTGTACTCGAAGTACAATGGTTACAATCTTTGGGGATGATAGCTTTTAATTTTCAAAAACTTTTCTTGAATTTTTTTTCGGAAGGAAAGGAAGTTGAATTATGGGGTATCGAAGGGAAGCCAAGAAAGATAATAAGCTATAATTTCATGACAAAGCTTCTGAAGAAAGAACAACGAGGTGTAATTGCACAATTATGCTCACTAGAAGTTCCAACGTCAAAATCATCTACTCATATAGATCTCCAAAACGTTTTGGACAGTCATTCCAAGGTGTTTGGAACTCCCAAAGGACTCACACCTGCTCGTGATAATGATAACGCTATTCATTTGATTCCAGGAAGTGTTCCTCCGAACATCAGGCCTTACAGATATCTTTATGTCCAAAAGAGTGAAATTGAATGTATGATTTCATAAATGTTAGAGGCTAATTTAACCTCGTCAAAGTTATTTCTCTGCTCTGCTAGTATTGGTGAATAGGAAGGATGGATCATGGCCCATGTGTCCGGATTATATAGAGATCAATAAGATCAGTATTAAATATCAATTTCCCATTCCTGTGATTGATGAATTATGGATCAGTTACATGGAGAAATTTATTTTACTAAGTTGGATCTTCATTTAGGATATCATCAAATTAGAATGAAGACTGAAGATGTTCCGAAAACAATATTTCAAACTCATGAGGGTCATTATGAATTTTTGGTCATTCCTTTTGGCCTTAGCAATGCACATTCTACATTTCAAGGGTTGATGAATTCCATTTTTAAATCATTCCTTAGAAAATTTGTGTTAGTATTTTTTGATGATATACTAATCTACAACAATTCTTGGAAGGATCATGTTCAACATGTTGACAGGGTGCTCAAACTATTGGAGGAGAAACAACTATATGCAAAAACCTCCAAATTTTTCTTTGGAGTAGAAGAGGTGGAATATTTGGGTCATATTGTATCTAAGAAGGGTGTTCAGGTAAACGATAACAAAATTAAATCCATTAAGGAATGGAAAATCCACAAAATGATAAAGTAGTTGCAAGGATTTTTCAGATTAATAGGGTATTATCACAAGTTTGTTAATAATCATGGGACAATAGCAACACCTCTAACAAAATTATTGAAGAAAGATGCATTTTCACGGACTCCTGAAGTAACTAAGGCATTTGAACATCTTAAAGAGGAAATGTGCCTAGCACTAGCCTTAGGTATGCTAGACTTCACAAAAACCTTTATTGTGGAATGTGATGCCTCAGGAAATGGAATTGGTGTTGTTTTAATGCAAGAAGGAAGACCCATTGCTTTTGAAAGTCGTCCAATCAAGGGAAAGTATTTACAGAAAGCTAGTTATGGGAAGGAAATGTTGGCAATACTACATGCACTAAAGAAATGGTGACCTTACCTAAGGGGAAGACACTTTAAGGTAAAAAATGATCATGATAGTCTTAACTAATTTTTGGAACAAATACTATCTTCAGAAGAGCAGTAAAAATGGGTCACAAAAATGATGGGTTATGACTTTGAAAACATCTACAAAAAAGGGAAGCTAAATCTTGTTGCAGATGCGCTTTGAAGAAAGGATAAGGAGGTGGAAGCATTGCTTTGTGCCATTTCTATTATCCAACCAAATTGGATAACTGAAGCAAGGGAGGAATGGAAGAATGAAGAAGAAGTATGGACACTCATTCAAAATTTGCAGCAAGATCCTAGTACATCTGATAAATTTAGTTGGAAAAATGATTCCTTATGGTATAGATATCGCTTATATCTTTGTAATAATTCCTAGCTAAAAAAAAATATTCTTTTGGAATTGCACATCTCTCCCATTGGAGGACACCAGAGATTTTTAAGAACTTACCACGAGGTGAAGAAAGAATTTTTTTGGGACGAACTTAAATCTAATATTCAAACGTTTGTGGTAGAATTTTTAGTTTGCCAGCAAAATAGAGTTGACACAATTAAGACCCTGCGTCTGCTACAACCTTTACCCATTCCAAGTCAACGTTGGGAGGAGGTTTCAATGGATTTTATCACAATTTTACCTAAGTCTGAAGGAAAGAGTGTCATCATGATGGTACTTGATAAACTTACCAAGTATGCACACTTTTGTGCATTATCTCATCCATTTAAAGCAAGTACAATTGCTGCTGCATTTATGTAAAGAATTTAAAAGCTACATGAAAACCAAAATATTATTGTAAGCGACAGAGATCCCATTTTCAATGGAAATTTTTGGACGGAATTATTTTATTGTTTGGGTACTCAACTAGCCCATAGCTCATATTATCATCCTCAATCGGATGGGAAAATTGAGATAATGAACAAATGTTTGGAAGGATATCTTCGTTGTTTTGTATTCGATAAACAAACACAATGGGTCAAGTGTTTACCTATGGGTGAATGGTGGTATAACACTTCCTTCCATACCACAACAAAAATGACCCCACTTATGGAACTTTATGGATATCATCCACCATCCATCACATCATATTTAAGCAAAAATTCTAAGGTTCAAGTAGTGGAAGATCACATCAAGCATCAAAAACATGTTCTCCAACTCTTAAAGGATAACCTAAATTTAGCACAAAATCAAATGAAACAACAAGCAGTTCAACATCACGGCGAGAGAAGTTTTGATGTAGGATACTGGGTATTTTTACAGCTATGAGCATACAAATAGATGCCCCTCAAGCAAGTTAAGAAGGATAATCAATTATCACCAAAGTATTATGGTCCTTACAAGGTGTTGAAAAATATTCGTACTATGGAATACAAATTGGAGCTTCCTACCTCTGCTCGAGTGCACCCAGTTTTCCATGTTTCATGCTTAAAGAAGGTTATAGGTGAAAAAAATTCAGTTCAAACAATACTTCTATAGCTTGATGAGTAAAGAAAAATTATATTAGAATGTGAAGAAGTCATGGAAGCAAGAACTCAACAGCTACAAAATCGATCAATTTTAGAGTATCTCATCAAGTGGAAGAACTTACCCACTGAAGATTCCACATGGGAGGGTGAGAATTTTATACAAAAGCATCTAGAGCTACTCAATCATTGAGGACAACACTTTTCTGAAGGAGATGGGCATGCTAGGTCCCTATATTACTAGTGTAGTCCCTTATTGTTGTATTTTAGCCCCCTTATTGTTATTTTTGTACCCCTATAGTGCCCATATTGTTATTATTATGCCCCATAAAACCCCACTATTGCTATTGTTGGCCCTTATATTATTATTGTTAGGTCGGCTAGGATTATATTTTGACCCCATGGACTCCTATATATAGAAAGGAGGTTTTGTCATTTTAAAGATAGAAGAATTGTTCATTTATGTAATGTAAAGAAGATTTCCCCCTTGAAGTGGCTGATTCGTAAGGCATTGATCTCTCTTTTATTCTATTTTGGGAGCTGGTTTCATAACACAGGGTAAGTACCAAAGGCAAAAAAATAGTTAAATTTCTTTAGTATAGATGAAACGACATACATTTCAAACATTCAAAGAATAGTGCTACAATATTCACGACATATACATGAAAGAATAATGGCTCAACGAACTTCTGAATTAAGTAAAAGCTGGAAGGTACTTGAACACATTGAACACCACTAGCCCGAATAGTGGAACATTTGAGTGGTCACTCGCTCCTCCAAAACAACTATTTTTGATGTAGGGCTAATAGCTAACCCTGCTCTTACCCCATGATTAATACTCATAACATAGTATACACTCCGAATTTGACTAAATTCGGATAGGTTCATAATATCTCGAAGAACGTTTAAAAAACCATTTTAAAAATAATCACATTCTTCATGAAATGCTTATACTTACCCTTACCTTTCTATTTGTTCTTCAAACATGACCACAACACGTCACCTAATGAAATTCTCCACACGTGGCTTCAATTATTCCTCTGTAGTATCGCCTTCCCTTATCGCAAACACAACAACGAAAAATGCTACTTTCCAAAATACTGTGACCCTATGGGTTATGGGCCCACAAAATTGGATAACCAAACATGGTAGATTGCAATATCACTATTCGTAGTTTTAAATAGATTTCAAATCACAGAACATGCCACTTCGCAATCAACGAATATAGCATTTCTCACAACGGTGATTATAAAATTTTGTACATCGCAACTTTTAACTCCACCGTTAACTATTATACCATATCGCATGCGTTATGCAATATGTGCTTGGACCTCTGCCTAACACATGTCCACTTCAGCACTTTCACAATTTAACTTTGCGATGTAATCTTAGCTATCAGTCTTTTGCCTATCTCTATGATTTAATATTTTCCGTTGAATCTCTTTTCTGGAATCTTTAAGGGTTTTCTGCCTTAATCGATTTTCTATTTCTGACTACCTCTGCCTTGCAACTCTCTCTCATCCACGCTACTCTTTCTCTTCTAGTTTTCACTCAGATATATAGCTTTCACGCTCACTACTCACTTTGCACACTGTTTCCAATCTAGAATACTATTTGATGCAGTAGCATCGAGTTATATTTTCATTATTCAATTGTGTAATTAAGGGGGTGAGATATTTTAATTATTTTATTAATTAATTTGCTCATTTTTAATAAATTAGGAGAGAAATTATAAATGTGATGATTATTGTAAATATACCTTAAATAATTAAGGATATGAGTGGAGTTAAATTAGGGGGATAATATAGGGATTAGGAATTCCATAAACGAGACTTAGTTGAGTCCAAAAAGAGATAAATCTAAATTAGATTTTAAGTTGAGATTTGTGTGGAGGAAATTATGGAGTGGAATAAATTCATATTTACGTATAAATATGTAACTTGTGAGAGTGTGAAAAGACACGAAGAGAAGTGAGGAAGTGAGGAATACAGAGAAAGTGAGAAATGGTTTGAAGGGCTGAGAGCCAAGAGGCCACCCATTGTAATATTTGGCCAAAGGGTTTTTTATGTTCTATAGCAGTATTTTATTTGTATGGCTCTCTTTCCTTCATATGTATTGTTTGAACTAAATATGATATGGTTTTAACAAAGAACCATAATTTGGATTGGAAGCACATGAGTTTTTTTTTATATGCTAGGATCTATTTCACCCAGTACCTTGGCATAATTTGGTATCAGAGCAAAGGAGATGAGTTGGAGGATGATTCTCTCCTATGTTGAGGCTATTTGGGTTGATTTTTTGTTGTGAGAAAAGAGAGCAGGAGTAGGTGTGGGATGGAGCCAACTCCGTTTGGTGAAAATCGATGGAGCAGTATTAAATTTGAAATGCACGGAAGTTGCTCATTAATATTAAGAGACTACGTGAGAGGTTGATTCAATTGGGAGAGAAAGAGGAGAGTTTGCAGAAGGGAAAACACATTGCAGTAAGATATGGTTGGAAACCACAACCTCACAGCAATTAAAAGGCCGCACTGTTGGTGGATGTATTGATGCGTATGGAAGGTTGAAATACCACAAGCATGGTGTGGCGTACAAGAACCACGTAGTGAAGTGGAGCCGTGGAGCCATGGTATGAGTACACAGTGAAGTGGAGGAAGATGAATTCACCTAGAGTCTAAGTTGTTGGTGAATTTGAATTGGCTAGTGTATGAGAAAAATTGACGTTGTGTAATGAAATCAAAGGATGGCATTCGAAGTAGAATGGATGGATTAAAGGTGCAGCACTCCCGGTTATGAAGCTGGATCGAAATTTTAAACGCAGTATTAATATCTGCAAAGCTGTGTTAGTCTGATGCGTTAGTGTTGGCAGTGTCCAGTGGATTGACTGTGATACAAAATAGCCTGACGATGAACGCTTCCAGAAAATGCAGCGTTAATGGTTTTGAACACATTAAAATTCATATATACAGTCATCTTCATTGGGTTAGTGTCCCATCTTCAGCAACGACTACGTATTTTTTTATTTGTGGACTGAATAAACATTTAAACCAATTCGAAAATTTTTGACTGGCATATCTTGTTGGTTATGTCATTGAGTTATAACTGTGTTGTTTTATTTGTGCATGGGTTCAAACATAAGATTATAGATTGCGTTGAGGTTTGTTTGGTTCTAAAAACAACTTGGAAAAGAAATGAATCCATACTTGCAAAACAATGTATCTAATATTGTTGTATGTATAACCATGGTCTTGAAAGAATTTTGTCCGTATTTGTGTAATGAAGTTTACATACAAATAAAATAAGCTTGATTGTTATCTGTGGAAATTGGGATTGCCATTAAGTGGCAAGTAATGAATTGTCTACACCATTTTAAATAGTAAGCCTGGATCTTAGTCAAGTTGCATATTCAACTAAAGTAAAAGAGCACTGGGAATAGTAGAACGTGAGCCAATCACAAGCGTGGCTGTGATACTTGACTGCACACAGGCCCAAGAGAAAATGGTATGCAATGGAGGCATGATTTGAAGCAATGCACACAAGTGAGAGCAGTCACGATATGCAACAGAGGTGTAGTTTGAAGTCTTGAAGCAACGTGTACAACAAACAAGCAGCGTGATATATGATTGCAGCATGTCACAACAAGTAAATGCTTGTGATATATAGTGTACACAGTAAATTGTGCCCAAGTCAAAAAGCATTTTGGTTGTGAAATCTTGGAAGACCAGTGGTATTGGTTATAACTTTAATATTTTTATATTCGATTTGGGTTGATATGCGCGTAGGCTCAAAATTAAATTGAATGAGTTTTGTTTTAGATGCAATTTTAATTATGTTATTATTGCATACAATTAAAATGGTCCTTCGTGGACTCATCAACTATGGTAAGAAATGGAGTTTTCACATATGGTGCAATATTGTATTACTATAGGTATAAAAAGAGAAGTAATTGGAATTGCAAAATAGGTCAATTTCATCATTTTGAAGAGTAAGCCTGGGCCTTAATAGAATTGGACATTTTTGGAAAAAAATTAAGTGAAATATTCATCATTTGTGGTATGTTGTAATTGGAGTGTAGTTTAAAAACTCGTGGAGGATGCGTAAGCCTTTAATGTCAATGTTGAGGAATGGCACAGAGATTGGTGTCAGTTCCAACCCAATACCAGTTTATAAAATTAACTCCATTTCCATGGAGGTGTGACACTGTGGATTCGACCAAACTAATGTTTTGAAAGCCAGTTGTATTAAGGCACTTAAAAAAGACATGTGTGGGGTTTGTGAAAGAGGTGCGACTCCAGCAGAACATTCAAGGTATGGATCCAGTCTTTCCCTAGTAACACCTTCCAACATAAGAAAAGGTCACTGGGATTGATCGAGGTAAGTTTTTGAAAAATTCATTTACATTTTTTTGGGAGAATGTAATCTTGAAAGGATATTCAGTTACATTAAGATTTCATGTTTTCAAAGCAATAAATTGAAATTAAAGAGATTGAGATGAAGGAGATTGGCTTAAAATAAAGGGGAGATTATGCGTACTTTGAAGGTTTCTAACATTATTTTCTGGGAAAATATTTATGTTAGAAAGTTGCTTGGAATAATTTCATTTGATGGGGAGAGAATGGACCTTACGCATTCAAATTAAATCTGTAGAGGCTTGACTGTATTCCTAAAATATTACGCGAGAGAAGGGTTGGATCATTTCAACCACGAGAAGATTCAAGGGAAATGTTTGCACTAAGATAAGGAGCTTGTGGGCATGCGAGTATTTACAATGACGAAGACGACACAGAAGAATGGAAACCAGAGAGTTGAGATTGCAAAGAGAAAGGTTTATTAATAACCATAATAGGAACATGAGGTATGATAATTCAAGAAGGTATTTTTGAACATTGAAGATTGAATGGTTTATTTATTTTCACCTTAAAATAAATCTTGAAAAAACTGAATTTCATTTTCAACTAAAAACTTCAGTATCATGTGAAATTATAATGGGAAAATGATGATTTTTCATAAGTATGAGAGAGAGTGAATATTTTACATCCTAAAATGTATTAAGAGTGTATGTTTGTTGGAGGATTGTATAACTTGAATTAAGTCAAAATATCCACTATCATAATTATTGGAGAAAATCTTGAAGTCAAAACATATGTTAGAGTCAAATGAAAGTTTGGATAGTTTGAGTAAGATTGATTATTCTCATCCAAGATGAATAACTGGTGTAAGTCTGAATTCAAAGAGTCGTAAGCTAAGTCAAAAGTCTGAATGTAATTGGGTAAATGATCGACAAAGCTCGACACCCAAATAATTGTTCATTGTAACACATGAGTTACTAAAGTGTTGTTTGCAGCAAATTGAAGCAAGAGGGTTGCTAGAGATTGGTTCCAAGATAGAGAACCAAGAGAAGCCAAGTGTAGGAGGAGAACTTGCATTTTTTATGAACGACAAGTGTGAAGGATTGCTGAAAGGAGGATTGAACGAAATCCACATGTGAAGAGATGAAGTTTACAAAGGAGGAGAAGATGATTGGTGTCAGTCATTTCAAGAGAACTGATGAGGACCATGACAGAAGAAGGAAGAAAGAAAATTCCAAGGTAAGTGCCATATGTGAGCAGTTGACAGATGAAGATTATGAGCATGAGAAGGCTGAGATAACAGTTCACCTTGAATTTTTAATGGATTTGTTGCAAAAAAATTTGAAAGACCAGACACATGGTTGGACCATGAGAAAGAAGGTAAAGTGGCAGAGACTACACGCAAAGAGGGAAAAGCAGGTAAACATACAGTTGACAGAAGAGCTGAGGAAGCTCGAGCAGATTTTGAGGTGTGAAGAACTCAGAGAGGCTGAGTTAAAAATGGATGTTTCCATTTGTGGCCCAGAACATGGTGAAATTTCGGGTGAAGAGATCAATGAGGAAGATCTCATGAACTATTGGGATAATTCAGAAGAATCTGAAGATGTGTTGGCAAGAGAAGCAGATGAGGCTATGAAGCCTTGCATTTTTTAATTTCACAGTTTATGTATGTTTGCAGGATGTGCGAAAGATGGTGAACAGTCTAATGGAACTATCACAGAGATGAATGGAACTTTTGAGGAGAATTCTGGTGGATAATTTTTTCAGAGGAGGAAGGTACTAATTTGTTGCAGTAGGAATAAATCATAAATGAATTCCTATTTGGGGAAATACAAAAAGTTGAAGCTTTTATGGAGTAGGAGCATAGTGGAAATGCCGAAGAGATATTCCAAGGAGGTAAGAAAATGTATTTGTTTAGTTAAATTCTTGATAGAAAATTGCAGTGTGATGATGCTAAAACTAGGACAACTTAAGAAGATTTCCAGAAGAAGAATTAAGCTAGGAATGAAGGTTGTCATGAAGTGCTGAAAAGATTTCATATGGAAATTGAATTCTTGGAACGAGGGCTTAAGGAACCTGATGGAGAAGTAAAACTTGCAGAACCTAATCCAGAAGAAATTACAGTTATTGTGCATGATAGGGATGAAATGTTTTTAACATTTATAGAGTTGAATGAATGTTATAAATTTTCAAATACTAATGTAACCATATGTATAGAAAATGACATCAACAGATATGATGTTGAAATCAGAGAAACTGAGCAGAAGTTATTTGGAGTTGAGATGGAAGACTAGAAGTAGCAAGAAAGTTTTTTCCATAGAGACATAAAGGAGACAGAAATATTGAAGTAGCAGGATGAAGATGGAAGCAACCAGCAGTTCAAAATAAGATCTATTGAAGTCCAGAAAGTTGATGGTGGGGGATTGGTGCTTGAAGCATTAAAAGAGACCAAAAGGTCTTATCTTTTTAAAACTAATAGTTTGTTGGTGAACACATGTACAACACCGGATGAGAGAGTTGTTTCTATAAAAGCAATCAAAGGCTATAGTTATAGTCAAGAAGGAGTTCTTAATTATTATTTGTGGAAGAAAGTTGAGTGTTCAACATAGGTGGAGATGAAAGAATTCGACAAAGAGGTGTTACTCCGAGGAATTGGTGAAAGGAAGTATTGGATAAGCCGATGTAATCCAATCAACAGAGTGCGTGATGAGTTACCAAATCGAGTTGATACTTCAAAGGACTAGCGGTAGAATAGAGTTTGGAATCCCAGAGGGAGAAAGTCATCAGGATTTGTGGCTATCACATTGTTACATAAAAGTGATGGACGTTATAGACAGGAGTCTATGGAAACTTCTCTACATGGGGAGTCTGATGCAGGAGTATCGAGTTAAATTTTAATTATTCAATTGTGTAATTAAGGGGGTGAGATATTTTAATTATTTTATTAATTAATTTTATCATTTTTAATAAATTAGGAGAGAAATTATAAATGTGATGATTATTGTAAATATACCTTAAATAATTAAGGATATGAGTGGAGTTGAATTAGGTAGATAATCTAGGGATTAGGAATTCCATAAATGGGACTTAGATGAGTCCAAAAAAAGATAAATCTAAATTAGATTTTAAGTTGAGATTTGTGTGGAGGAAAATATGGAGTGGAATAAATTCATATTTATGTATAAATATGTAACTTGTGAGAGTGTGAAAAGACACAAAGAGAAGTGAGGAAGTGAGGAATACAGAGAGAGTGAGAAATGGTTTGAAGGGCCAAAAGCCAAGAGGCCACCCACTGTAATATTTGGCCGAAGGCTTTTTATGTTTTATATCAGTATTTTATTTTTATGTCTCTCTTTCCTTCATATTATTGTTTGAACTGAATATGATATGGTTTTAACAAAGAATCATAATTTGGATTGGAAGCACATGAGCTTTTTTTTATATGCTAGGATTTGTTTAGCCCAGTACCCTGGCATCACTATTGCGTATTCATTCACTGCATCTAGAATTTACATTTGTTTCTCCTTCTCGGTCTACATGCACATTTACTTGCTCCAGACTGGAATCACACAGATTCTACCCAACTGTTAAGTCTTCTATCACTCAGAAAAGACATATGCATTCATTATAATTCATGCAACAATAATTTAATACACATAAATTAGATTTGCTCAATTACAGATCATTCAACTCGTGAGAGAGGCAAAAACACAATCGCAATGAACTCAATTTCTCATTATTGAAATAAAGTGTGCATACACAATAAAAACCTATTTACATTATATCTTTGGCTTAATGCGCCTTTACATTATCCTTTTTATCTTCAACATAACCCTCTCTGTTCTCGGCTCTCTCCTTTTTACTCTACTTTTTCTACTTCCTACTCTATCTAAGAATATGGTCCTATAATGCCTTAGAGGCTTACAAATATATACAAAAGGTTCTGCAACCAATTATGGTTCAGATCCTTCATCTTCTCAAATAAATCCTAAGAATCCTCTAAATCCACAAAATCATCAACAAATTCCTAAGTCTAGGATTTACAATCCCTATGAAATATCAACTAGCCTAAATATCTCATGTTCTCATACATTCGAGAACATTTACAAATATTCCTCTCAATATTAAATTAAATTTCTCAAATAAAATCTCTCAAAACATTGAAAATTAAATTAATTAAATACTTAGGGAGGCAACTCCCTCGAAAATATAAGACCCCCTAGATTCTACTAAATGTAGAAAATTTGGAACCATAATGTTCATGCATCAATTTTCCTCTCCAATGACTGGTAGGAGAAGCCAAGGTGAAAATTCCTTTGCATTAAAAATTAGGGTGTATATATAACATATGGGGTGATCATTCACCTCCCTTGTGACTCTTCGACTACCCTTGTGACTTGTTCATTTCTCTATGACCTTTCAAATCCCACATGAATTTTCACATTACATGGATGACTCTTGGACTTCCACTTTACATTACATTTTCAAATATAGAATTTACATAATCCAAAAATGATGTGGCACATGACGAATCATGACATGACATGACAAGAGAATAATGACATGGACTACATGATGACATGGAAATGTCAAGTCACTCTTTACTGTTGCTATCTTTGAGACTTCTTGAGAGATAGTTCATGTTCCTATTCTTCCTTCTCCTTAGGACGTAAAGGTAAGGAGTCTTCATTGTGATCTTGATCATCTATATTATATTTTAATATGGTGTTCCTTCATATTCTCACTCGATGAACATTTGTTCTTATTTATCTCCATATGTGCCTTCTAGCATTGTCTCCTTCTCCTTTTCCTCCATTATCATCATCTTGTCATGATAATATAAAGTACCCACAACGGAAAGTCATTCATGATAGGACGACATCAGTCTAAAAAAACCCTAATATAATATGCTCCATGAAATTAATTTTTAGGGCTAGAACGGGTGACCTTTTGAGTGAGTAACTCAGGGATTGCACAATTCTAGCGGCCAAGGTTCGACATTGAGGCTTGAGACTACGAAATGCATAGTTTAGGATGACCAAGGTCAAAGGATTGTGTAGTTGAGGGACTCAAGAGCTCAAGGCTGAGGCTCGAGGCTTGAGGTTTTCCAATGTGTATTTTAGAGAGGAAAAACTACGTGGCTACGTAGTTGAGGGTCTCAAGAGATCAAGGTTGAGGCTTCATGCTCGAAGTTTCCCAATGCATAGTTCTGGCAAGAGAACAATCTAGGAGATTGCGCACATGAGGAGTTCAAGGGATAAAGCTTGAGTCTTGAGTTTTTAAGGTTCCAAATGAACATTATTTGAGGGAGAAAACTCTCATATATTGCAAATTTTTAGAGTTCAAGGAGTCAGAATGGAGGATTGATGCGTGACACTACCCAATGCGTCGTTGAGGTTGACTAGGAAGCAATGATTGCATAATTTTGGAGTTCAAGGGTAGATAATAGGAACTGTGACTACATAGTGAGTTCTTCCAAGAGGTTAGGTCAGGGATTTAGTTGATACTACTCAATGCGTAGTTCAGGAGGGTTGAGTGAGGTCAAGTTTCCCGAGAGTAGATTTTTGGGATGAGGCTAACTGTGGAATTTGTGAGACCAAATTGAAGGAAAAAACTTGATCATAATAATACACTTAAAATAGTTGGAGACACAAAATTTATCACTTAGAATACATGAAAAACATACTTCCCTCAATGCGACAACATTGAGACGTCTTTCCCCAGGTGTGCAACTAAAGGTACACTTTGTGACGACAATGATGACACTGGTGTGACAATGCATAAAAATTTTGGAATGAGTGTAATACATTCCTACATGACTAGAGGAACCCACAAACACCAAATTTACCATTTGAAAGAATCCAAAACTCTACTTTACATGATAAGCAACACTTCCCATGACAAAGGATGACATTTTCTATATTAAGTGAAAATTGCCAATGATACTTGCGATATCCAAATGATGATGAAAGAGATACATGCCAGAGACAAGATAAAATGAAAATTCCACCAATTAAAGTGAAAGAAAGAAAAAATTACATTCAAAAACATGAAAATGACACTCTTGAAATCAAAGGTGTGCAAAAGCGACATTTTTAAACACTCACCGAAATAGAAGTACGGACATAGCCAGAAGTGAGAAACTGTCAATGATAATGCACACCGACTGTCAACATAAATTGAACATTGCACAAGAACTATCTTGGTGGAGTGTGTTAGTTATGTTCAAGCTTGCATGAAGGAATGCACTCATGAATTAATTACGATCTGAGCATGTTTAAGTAGGTGAATTCAACACTTATAACCCAAGAATGGAGGTTAAATTCTTAACAAAATATCGACCGAACAAGAAGTGAGTGCAAAACGAACGACTGCAATATCTATAGTAGGCTCCAAAATTCAAGTATAGGTAAGATTTTGGAGGGTGTCTGTCGCAGAGAAAACACTTAGCAACACACTGGTAGAACTCCAAGTTCTTTTCCTTGGTAAATTATTTGTGCAGGGTCTAGCCCTTCAGGGAATATTGATTCATCATTCATATCACTCCAACTTCCCCACTAACACCATATATAAATATAATCCACTTCATTCCTTCTTAGTTAAGCATGAACATATAACCAATGATATCACAATATTCCAAGAAAGGAGAACGGTAATGTAGCATGAGAGGTTTAGACTCTTAGAGTATAGTTTTTCATCTTTGGTGTTGCTCCAATGCTAGTAAGAATTGACAGTACCCTGACATATTCACTTTAGGAATAAAAACATCGCTTTGATACTAGAAAACCTAGACAGTACCTTGATGGAGTTGCTTGCTTCATCTCCCTGCACAAGAAGCATTTCTCTCATTTCACCCTTTATTTATTTATTTATTTATTTTATATAGGATTATGCATAAAAACTTATTAATTTCATGGGCAGAAGAGGGATCCTGAATTATTGGGAGATGAAAAGTTTGTTCCTTTAGATAAGCATATGTAAGACCTTTGATATTGGTTTTCTCGTTTATAGTTTCCCCTTATCCTTCTCTTCTTGATTGGATAAGCTTGGAAACCACTGAAATGTAAAGCACTGATCATAGACATGAGGTTTCTATAATATACAAAAATATCATGGTTCAACAGGAAGATTTCCTCATGAAAGTATCGTATTTTCTGTCAGGACATCATCAACCAAAAGATAACCAAGATGGATAATAAGGATGAGAGGTTAGCCAAATTTTCCAGTGTCAGAAATTTCTCTTCTATTTTTCCACATTTTCTTTGAGCCAAATGAATAATCCTTCATGTGCAATGTTATTAAACAAAAAATGAAAGGAGAGGTAAAATATTACATGAGAACCAAAATCAAAAGGAAAAAACGAAGGGAGGCTTAACAGAAAGAAGATTGTGAGACAAAAGCTAGGAAATGGATGAAAGACTACAGAAAGCTAGTGCAAGATTTATGTGTAAGGGAAACTGATGTGCAACAAGACCTACTCCTAACCTAGCTATATAGAAGGTTAGCTTCATGTATAATGAAATTCCCAATTTAGCCAATGTAGCTGCTCCCGAACTGCATTTACAAAGATAGGAGGAATTAAAAAATATAGAAAACAATGTGAAATATAAAATAGAAGAGATTCAATAACTTGCATAATGAATAGAAGGTATTTCTTGTGAGCAGAATGATGTGTCATAGTTACTACTTCTACCCAACTTTTGATCTTATATTTTCGAGGAAAATTAAAAACATAAAAACCTCGAAAACTTCTTATGAATTCACCTTCATTTGTGCCATTATTATTCTCAAGCATGAGAAATTATTGAAACTTTTTATTTGCATAAGATATTTCTAAGTAAGGTGCTTTGAGAAAATCATAAATTGGATCATGAAATATGAAAAAATCCTCTTGAAAACCAAAAAATCCGTGAAAAGATGAATTTTCAATTAGAAACACCGGGTCAGGATGAGAATCTTGTGAGGGAAAATGGATCTGACCATATTTATCTGACATGTCAAGACAATGAGGACTTGAAATAACCATCGACGAATGCAGAATGGCCTTCATTTCTTAACAATTACCCAGATAGTGAGATGTTAAAGCATAAAGATCAAAGGATGTAAAACAATTGTCACTGGATGCGTTGATGGGAAATTGGTAAGTTGAATCACAATCATTAAAGAAAAAATCATCATCATATGGGATGATTAAAGTTCATTATTCCTAGTTTGTAATTAACATGGATAAATTGATTTGAACATATTAAAAAATGCTTTGAATAATAAAATAGTTTCCTTCACGTGATGAGTGTAACAAACCATTTTCTTGTAATTGATTACACACTGCACTAGCATCATAATCATCAAAATAAGTGAAAAGGAATACTATTATAGAAATCACATGAAACCAATCAGGGTAAAATGAGTGAAGAAGAGTTTGATTCATTAGATAACCCATGCATTGACTAGTGCTCAAGAGGATTTAATGTGCGATGAGGAAAAATATTAGCAATATAAAAGTCACAAGAAAAACCACAAGCTCACTATTATGAAATGCATCCGATAGACATAATTCGTTCAACTAAAGATACTCTTTGAAATAATGAAATTCATATTTCCATGCTTTTGTGATAGATACAAACTCCAAACCTTGCTTAAGAATAAAATACTTGCATCGATAAGAATCAAATGATATAGAATCTTGAATCCAATCAGAAATCAAAATTTTAAAGTTTGAAATAATATATATGCAATTCCAAACATTTTTAAATAAGGAATTTACATCGAGTGAAACCATGGAGAAAGAAGAAATTTGCGAGGAAAATCATATCTAACTTAGGTTGAGGATCTTACCAGAGTCGGGAGTTCCTGACATAACCATCAATGGAAGTTGAAGTGCCTCGACTTCTTGACAACTCTTGAAACTTTCAAGGATTGTAAAATTACATTATGAAGATTGAATCAGGTCATGCATGGTGTGAGTATAATTGATTTCATTGAATTCAATCAGACCACTAATAACTGGATGGAAGGCACTCTATAACTAATTTGATAGGATTTTAAAACTTCAAAAACTAGATTACTCAAGTCCCAAGATTCTTCTGATCACAAATCTAGAGATGTATGAATAAAAAAAAATTTCATGGGTGAGTTGATTTGAAGATTTTTCTTCGTGCAAAAGAGGAGATGATACAGGATTGACATGATACTCAATGATATGGTTATTCTCTCTTTCATCATGGACAAGTTCACTACCTTGCTTCAATTTAGAAGTGATCTCATTTGATGAAGAACTTGAAGAGCATGGAGTATATTCATCACAAGTAGATGAATTACAAACATGAGAGAACAAGGGATAACGGGATGACGAGGAAGTTTTGATAAAAAAAATTCGTATGATGGATAAGATTACAAATCCATTTTTTTCAAATCAAAATCTTCACTTGGGCATTCATCATCACATACATTGACGAAGCTGTCGTCATAACAATAATTCTTTCCCGGAACTAAAGATTTAAACAAATTGATTTCATTTGATTCACTACTAAGATTAGAAGATTGAAAACAATCCAATAATGTAAGAGCATAACTTTACCTGGGGGGATTTGAAAGAGAGATGAAATATCGAAAGAATCTTCACCTTCCTTCTCCTCTACCTATGAAATATGACTACCTTTATGGTGTTTAATTGTTGGATTTGGAATAGATTGATTAGGTAAATTAATGGATAAGGGGTAATGAGAAAGAGATGATAGAGGCTGAAATTTATCCAAATCAGATTGAATATTTAAATTCTGAGAAATAATATTATCTTAAGGAGTGGAGAAATTAGTCTTGACCATAGGCTTCATCAACCATTTCAGTATTTACTCCATGGGATATGAATCATGAAAATCAAAAGGAGGATGAGAATATGGATTAGTAATTTTATTTATAGATTTCAAAACTTTATGATCATCAGAAGAAGGCACTCGTATAGGAACAAAAAAAAAAGGAGGAAAAAGAGAAAAAGGAATAAAAATTTCCTTCTTTGAAATTACGGGTGGGTCATGGATTACAAGATTTTGTGAAGGAGAAACATCAGGAGGTTTATATTAACTCTATAAAGTGATATGAACCAAATGCTCAGACATTTGTTTAAATAAATCCGAATTCTTGTGTTTCTCATTAAATTCGTAACAAAGGTGAACGAATCGATTAGAAAAATCCTCAATTGATTAATTAGGGTTCATTCTTAGTTGATTAATCGTTTTATGAACATCTCGGTAATCATACATATCAAATGTCAAATGAAGCACCTTCTTGAGCTGTTAAAGAGAATTAATTTAAGATGGTGGTAGAGTAATGACACCATTGGCTAACTCAACCTTCAAGTGTGAGGAAAAAAATAACACAATCTAAATATTCACAGTCAATTTCATAATATTTGTAGAACTTAAGGAAAAGGGAAGCGAGCTGGGTAATGGATGTATAACACTTACCATCAAACTTTAATTGAGACAATTCATGAAGAGGCTCATCGTGGATTAAACCTTTACTAGGGAAAAGGTTAGAAAAACACCCTGAGAGTATGATCTGGGGATGCACCATTTCACATAAGAGGTTCTAAATAGACTCAACAGGCACAACTAGTCATCTGTCCCTTCTTCTAGCACCATTTTTTTTATGGTGTTGGAAAGACGCCAACCAAGGGGGTATCCCTGATGTGAACTCCCAATTATACCTCACACCATTTGGAGTAGGATCCCCATTCAAATTATAGGACGTACTTCCATATATCCCTGCAGATTTTCCTTGGCTACAAAGTTCAACACAAGATAGTAGTACATAGGTATTGTCAAATCAACACGTGAGTATTCCATATGAAAATTTCAATTGGGGAAGGTATCAAGATCCTTATATAAAAAGTGAAGAGAAGAGTAGGCCCTTTAAAAACAATTAATAGTACTAATATTGAAATGGCACATGAGCATATACATAAGAATGAATCGTTGATCAACCAACGAAATAGTTTACAAGGAGGAATTAATTTTTAAAGAAGATACAACACACCTTCATCAAGATAAGTACCAAAGCCACCGAAATAGTTTAAATTCCTTATTACAAATGAAAAAGCATACATAAAAAACATTCAAATAATATTCTTACAATATTCAGGACCTATGCATGAAAACATGTTGGCTCAACAAGCTTCTGAATTAAGTAAAAGTTCCAATATACATCAAGGCATTTAACACCACTAGCCCCAATAATGGAGCATTAAAGCCATCACTCTCTCCTCCAAAACAACTATCTTCCTCTCTAATTCTCGGTAGGAGGAGCCAAGATGAAAACTCCTTTGCATGAACAATGAGGGTTTATATATAATGAATGGGTTCATCATTCACCTCCCTTGTGACTCTTGGACTACCCTCATCACTCTTTGACTTCTCTATCACTTTTTGACTCCCACATGACTTTTCGCCTTACATGGATGGCTATTAGAATTCCACTTTACATTACATTTTCCAACTTACAATTTACATAATCCACAAATGATGTGGCACATGATGACTCATGACATGAAATGATATGACATTTATGACATGGACTGCATCATGACATGGTAATGACTAGTCACTCTCTGTTGTTTCTATATTTGAGTCTTCTTTAGATATAATTCATTGTCTTGTTCTTCCTACTCCTTATTATTTGAACATAAGGAGTCTTCAATGTGATCATGATCATCTATCTTCTATTTTAATATTTGGTTCCTTTGTATTCTCACCCGATGATCATTTGGTATTCTTCATCTCCATAGGTTCCTTCTAGAATGGTCTCCTTCTCTTTTTCTTCCATCATCATCCTGTCATAATAATATAAAGTACCTGCAATGGAAATAAATTCATGAAAATATGACATCAGTACGTAAAACCCTTATTTTAACATGCTCCATTAAATCACTTCTTAGGGCTAGAATTGGTGACTGACCGAGGGATTGCACAGATCCACATGCTAAGGTTCAGAATTGAGGATGGCTAGTATCAAAGTATTATAAAGTTGAGGGGCTGAATATATCATGACTGAGATTTAGGCTTAAGGTAGACCAATGCATAGTTCTGAGAGGATAAACAAAGTGACAATGCATTTGAGGGGCTAAAGAGCTCAAGGTTAAGGCTTGATGCTTAGATTTTCCCAAAACATAGTTCTAGTAGGAGAACAAGCTGGTAGATTATGTGGTTTAAGGGTTAAAGGGATCGAGATTGAGGACTGAGGCTTGAATTTTCCCAATGCATTGTCCTAGAGGGAGACAAATCTCATACATTATGCAGTTGCATAGTTCAAGGAGTTAGGCTGGAGGCTTGATGCTTGGCACTTTGAAATGCGTAGTTGAGGCTGCCTGGAAGGAAATGATTTCACATTTATGGAGCTCAAGGTTTAATACTAGGCACTATGTCTGCAGAATGTGTAGTTCCAATAGGAAAGGTTAGGGCATGAGGGTTGAGACTGTAGAATGCGTATTTTAGGAAGGCTGAGTGAGGTCAAGCTTCCCAGGAGTGGATTTTTTGAATCAGGCTATGGAATCAGTGAGACCAAAGTGAACAAGGAAAAAATTTGAGCATGATAACGCACTTATAATAGTTGAATACACAACATTGATCACTCAAAATATATGAACAACATACTTCCCTCAATGCGATGACATTGTGACAACTTTCCTCAAGTGCGACATTAAAGGTACACTTTGTGATGAAACTTGTGTGAGAGTGCATTAAAATTTGGAAATGAGTGTAAAGAATATCTACATGACTGGAGGGACTCATCAACACCAAATTTAACCTTTCAAACAATCCAAAACTCCACTTTACATAATAAGCAACATTGTGCATGGAAAAAGACAAAATTTTCTATATTAAGATAAAAGTGTGAACAAAGCTTGGGATATCCAAATGACGATGAAAGAGACACATACTAGAGAAACGATAACATGAAAATAACACTAATTAAAGTGAAATCAAGAAAAAGATATAGTAAAAAACATAAAATCAACACTCATGAAAGTGAAGGCATGCAAAAGAGACAATTTTAAAAACTCACTGAAATGGAAGTATAAACACAACCTGAAGTGAGAAATTGTCAATGCCAATGCACACCGAATGTTGACTTGAATTGAAAATTTCATAGGCACTATCTTGGTGGAAATTTCTAGGCCTATTAAATCTTCCATGGAGGAATTCACAGATGAATTCATTATGGTTTGAGCATTTTTGAGCAGGGTACTTGAACACTTACAACCCAAGTAGGGAGCTTAAATTCTTAAGAGAATATCAACCAACCAAAAAGTGACTATAGAATGACTAATCAAAAAATTCAAAGTAGGATCCAAAATTCAAGTATAGGAAAGATTTTGGAGGGTGTTTGTCGCAATGACAACACTGGTACATAACTAATTTAGTTTTTAATTCACTAGAGTAATCATAGACTTGAAAATATTGAGTGATAATAAATAACCATGCCTTTGTTACTTATTGAAAGTATCCATCATAGTTTGGGGTTATGAATTTCTTGAATTCCCCATGCATTTCCATTTTTAGTCTCTTCCTTTGATTCATATGCAATTTTGGTGAGTTTCTCTCCTATCCATCCTTAGATTTAACTTCCTTTATTTCAACCACATTATGATAATTCTTCCACTTGGAAGTATCTCCTTTTTCCTCTTCCTCCATGACTATTTTCAATGTCTTAGGATTTGATATATCTATCATATTTTTCATGATATTTTCTTGTTCCACGCCCACCTTAAAAACATTTTCATGTTATTCACAATGGTTTATTATCTTTTTTCTCAAATCTATAACTTGTTGATCAATTCCATTATAGTTACTGGTGCCTTTCCCCTTAGATGTACCCAGATCCTATCTTCACCTATGTGTGTTTCTCCCTAAGGTTCTCTTATCACTTCTCCTATTCTTTACTCCCTCTTATTCAGTACAAAATAATGCATTCATTTCTTAAAAGAAATCATGGTCAAGCTCATAGGTCATAATGTTGAAACCTATTTTCTCTGATACCATATGTAACATGTCCCTAAATTCACACAATTAATAATTGTTATATACCCAATAATATATATACTTTTAACGAAAATATTTACATCATTTTTCCACAAATAACTGACTAAAAAATTCATATCATTTGAAGAGAAAAAATCCCATTTTCCATCTCATTTTCTATTTTCTCATGAAGAAATGTTTCACTTTTTGTTTACAAAGATTGGCTTGAATTTATGCTAGAAATGGATACAATTATTATACTTTCTAGACTATTCCCCCCATTCTCATGTATCATTTTTGGGCATTGTTTCTCATTGTTTAATGGTCATGAGCACCATGTTAAGTTTATTACCTAACACATTTCCAAGAGTAACATATTTTAGGGTTATTATTTTTTTTTAAATATTATTATCTTGACTATTCACTAAGGCCTTATAAGGCCTTGCCACTCCATTCAAAAGCTTTATGACATATAGTCTATTATGAATTCAGTCTAGAATACTTCATAGATTTATCGACTTAATGAAGTTCTAAATTTTTGAAAGGTATCCATGGCACCTTAGGCTATACATGGCGGGTTACGTTGTTCTTCATCCACATGACGGGGAAATATGGTAGGAGGCCTCAAGCCTTACCACACCCTAATCACATGAATTCACACTAAATATGGTAATAATATAATTTGAATTATTTTATTGTGGAGATGAAACCCAGTACCATTAGGTTAATTTTATACCCTCTTATCCTCCTCTGGTTGTGCCATTTCTATTTCCCTATTCCAAGAGTAGAGCATTTGAAACTATGGAGAAAGTTGGAAGAGTAAGGGATGGAACCTATCCATAGAGCTAGCTCCATAGATTTCACTTTGGCTCAATGGTTTTGCGAGGAAACATTTTTCGACAACTCCCAACAATGTCTCATACCAAGTAGATACTAACCATTATTGCATTGTTTTCCATTTTCACTATCTACTCTTTCCCAAACTTATGATTCCTTGCCTACGTGTGTTAAGTGATAGGATTTTTTATTCTAACTCAAATTTTCTTATTGAGTTTTGCAGAGAAAATGTGGGCTTCTTTATCTAGTTTCGACAGTGGCTACAAGGTTCCTCCATGGCATCTTATGTTTTCCCTGCCCTCTCACATATTCTTAGGGTAATTAAGCTTGGTTAGACACAACATCTTATATTTCCTTATTATTTTTTATTCGGCAAATACGTTTCTCTTTTCCTTGAATACACTTACTAATCATAAGTCCCATTTTATATCTCGGAAACATCAAGGGGCTCTACTACTCATTCAAGATAAATACATACAATTACTGGAGGGATTCATTTGGATTATTCTTTTATCGATTTTCTGATAGCACCAATTTCTAACTAATGGGTTTTTATATCTTCTAGGTTAGTCTTCGGTCGCTTCGTGAAGTTTCAATAGAAGAGGCACTTTCAAGCATTACCTACTATAGAGACTTGTTTCATTTTCTTGTTGACCTCTAGGTTCATATTCCTTATAGTGTCATGCCTTTCACAAGTTTTAGAGTGACTTGTCCATATGCTCAAGTTGTATCACACTGAGTTAATTTCTGCTTGAGGAGGCCTTTAGGAACATACAACGAAGAAACTAAGGGTTTCCTTTGATTTGTATACCATATGAAGAATTTTCTTAGCAATAGGGTCATGGTTTGACCTATGTCGCCAAAATAGTATAAAAAATTACTCAGTGAGGGTTCCTCTATATGAAAACTGGAACACACTTTTTTATTTTTATTTTGGGCTACAACCATGAAATAATATGGTCAAATGGTTGAAACTATAGTACATAGAATTCTTATAATGTATATAATTTTACTCTGATGCATATTTCTCTTGTAAAGGTTTATGGGTTCATGGAAAATGTTGGATACTATAGTTCCTTGGTATATTTACGTATATTAAGTTTTCCTTAAAGTCATTCTCTGCATGCATAAACATTTGGTTATGCTATCTCTTTAATGTAAGTTAGTTTACAATAATGACTATGAACAATGTACATGCACATACCATACATGAAATTCTATATGAAAAATAATTATATAGGTGGGGAAACCTCTTAGAATCGTATCATGGGTTTCTTCTTAAGGGCTCCAATATAGCCAATATTATTATGGGAAAGGACTACATCCACTTGATAGGTCGATGAGGTTTTCGTTCCTTGACAATGACCTATGGTATGTTAGGCTTGGCTCTAGTTTTTATACTCATTCGACTTGCAGTTTAATACTTTGCAAGTTTTATTTTCCAACTTTGATATATATACAGATTCATAAATATTTTGGATACTACCCATATAAGGCCAACTATACACATGTATACATTTATTATTTTCTAAGTTAAAATCTAATTTCACCGAGCCCCTTTTTCTTTCATAGATTTATTTTAACCATCGAATCAATATCTTTGTATAGTGGAAAGCAATGTTGGTGTCTTGGTTTGGGCTCCCTCACTCGAATTTCAATATTTAGAGGAAAATTTAGGGCTTTAAATATTCATATGTCCACCCTAATTTTTCTGCAAATTGATTTCCAATTTTCCCGCACTAATCAATAAACACACACACACACACACACATATTTTCCATAGAAATCATTAATAATGACAAAAAATTTAACTAAATACTATGCAAAACTATAGTATATCCTCACATTAGAATATTTCTTTATAAATTCTCATTCTTGAAGCTAAAAAATTAATCTATTTAGTATGGGATTCCAAAATAACTCATATCCTTATCTAGAATTCCTTGAAATACAATATAAGCTAAAAAATTCCTCCTAACTATTGGACTATAGTTTTAGTACTTACCCTTGAGATCTAGGCTCCTTTCTTTATAGGGAAAAAAATCATAAATTCTTCACATCTTTACACCTCCTCAACCCAAATAGTGTCCTGCTAGTTCTAGGTACATGTCTAGTCTTTATTTCCCACTGCCACCTTCTTCTCTTTTAATTCAGATTGCCTTTATCTCTCGTAGTCCTTTTCATAAAACTTATACACACGAAATTTTTCTATAGTCATGTCTTCTTGATGGTATGGTCAACCAACAAACACCTATGTGGTAATTAATGGACAATTTTTTTATTCTTTTGTGTTTTTCTTGTCCCTTCTTGGACCATAAACATTTCTAATTATTTACTGGCAGTTATGAGTCTAACATATCATGTGGTGGCTCCTCTTGTATTCCAAATAATAATAATAAGTAAAAAAAAAATTCCATTTTATTAATATATATAAATATTTAAATTCTCATAAAATGTTTACTTTTAACTTTTTTTCCTTTCAAGCACATGTAAAATGTTAGAAAATCATAAAATTCATTTACAATTGATTTACTAGGGGTATCAAAAGGGGTATTGAAGAAAGATTAAGGGTATACTTGTTTAATGGTTCAAGGACTCTCTTGGTTGGGTCGAGAAGTCATGAGAAGAAAGAATAATATCACTAGCCTCACTAGCATAACTAGCTTACAATAACTTTTGAGACTGTATGTCTCTTTAATATAATCATCATTCAAAATCTTCTTTAAATTGGAAATATTATTATTTTTCGAGACAAATCATTTGTATTTTTTGATCATATTGCAAGTTGGTTGTCACTGATGTCAATCCTAGTCATTGATGTCAAGGTAATACAATTTTAGGGGACTTTGTTGATGTTGTTAGTGATGTGTATTTGGTGGTTACCAATTTTTGGATGTTTATACCAATAGATTATATTTAAAGAAATTTTTTGTTTTTTGCAATTGAATTGTTCAAATTCTCTTGCATGGTTTTTGGTTGGATAGTCCTCTCAAAGAACTTTCTAATGGAATATGGAATATGGTACAACTTCTAAGGTATAAGGTGTTATCCCTCTTTGAATTTTCAACAAATTTATAAGGTTCATGGTTCAACCTATCCTTGTTAATGTAGAAATAATAGTAATAGGTGGAAAGCAGTGATGTCGCAGTAAGGACAGCTGAAATAATCTTAGTGCATGAAAATGATGATTTGGAAATATAATACAAATGCAAAGTGGGGATAGGTATAAGCACGATGATAGGGTTCCATATTTTTTTTTGATAGGGTTCCATATTTTTTTTTGTTCTTATGTACACAAAATGACAAAACTCAGATCCCTCCTCTTTTTCAAATTTTATTGCTGATGAGGGGGGGTCGGGGGTGTGGGGGTGATGGATAAATATCCACTATTCGATTTGAAAGAATGGTGGGATTGAATATGCCTTGTCATGGAAGGGTAAGTGTGTTAGTCGCACAAGTAATCAACTTCAAACTCTCCCTTAATTAATCTTCGTATAGGAGGGGGTCCTTAGGGTGATCCTCAACCATTGATAAATCGAGGTTCAAATAAATAAATGATTAGAAAATTTTGGAGATGAAAATGAATTGTTAAGTGACAAAGGTAGAGGTAGAGGTATAACACATGCATAATTCTATTCAACATTGATGAAGAAAATGACTCATAAATATGAAGTGGCATAGATAGGAGGATGGAGACACAACATGAGAGGTGATGTGTAGACTAGATGTTATTAGACACATGGTAGGGTATGGAAGGTGACACATCGCATGTAAAATTAGGACTTTTTGACTGGAAAGTGGGCCAATTCTGGGTGACATGGCATCACCGTGAGGATTCCAGAAGGCATGATAAAATTTTCATGATTCCATCAAAATATTTAACTTTGTACAATAAAGCGCATGGTCGCATGATTTGGTCTTATGGTGAAATTATTAAATGACACTCTTGAAGTTAAGCCTAAGGTTTAGTCCTATAGTATTATGAGGAAAGATAATAGCTAGTTAGTATTGCGACCATATTTTTTGCATTTAGTTAGCATAATTGTTTAAGAAAATTAAAGTTTGCAGGCTAAATAAATTTAACTGTGTACAACATATATAAATAATGTTGTATGACAACGTCAAAGGGTTTATTTCCCATTCAAAAATAAGTGTGAAAACTACTATTGTAAGTTTCTTTTTGAGTGGAGTTGAACATCAAGTTCGATATGTATGAGAAACGATGAGGGGAACTATGATGCATCATGAAATTAGTGAGCAGACTAATAATTAAAGAAGCCAAGACTATTGTTAATGTAACGAGAGGCTGCAGTGAAAGGTAGAAAGATGATTTGTTGATATAAAATGTTTAATTTATAAGTGTATTAACTACCGAGAGATATTAGTTTGAGCATGAATGAAATATATATCTAACTGTTAGAAATATGTTGGCACTAATCTGACAGGAAGTGTTATTAAGTGGCAACGATCTGATGGTTGTGGGGAGAAATGAAAATTGTTTCTAAAGAGGAATTATCTTCCAATAAATTTTTTCCTTATGTATTTAGCTCAAATTGTCTTAGAACATACATATATGGATAGAGCTCAAAAAATAATTTCCAACGATATGTGCAAGTCTGAAAAATACCTCGAGGATCAAAAGTTATGAGAAAAACAAGTTCGCAGGCCAAGGGTGGAATAAGTCAATATATTCGACTGGAAATATATTAGACTAATAGTCTATTCAATTAACAGTCTGATTGTCTGGAATCCTATTCTATTGGAATTCTATTCGACATGAATTCTATTTTACTAGAATTTGGTTAGACACAAAGTCAACTAGGTAGAAAGTGGGTTAGAATAGAAGTCAATTATACAAGAAGTCAATTAGACAAGAAATCAATTAGAATGAAGTATATTAGATTGAAGTCTATTAGGTTGGAAGTATATTAGACTAAAATAATGTTTTATTAGTCTAGAACAAAAGTATAAAATTTCTTATTCTAGAATAGAAGTCTAAATTCAGCATTTAGACTAGACTAATTTGGTGGTATATTTGGTAGTCTTACTCATTTTGGTAGTTCGCTAAAGTTATAAATGTAGCTAAAACTTCTGCTCAAATCTGTAACTTACCAGAATGGGGCAAAAAAGTATATTAACTCATAGATTAAGTTCAAAACCTCATGCAAAAATGGAATTTGAGTTGAACACATGCAAAAATTATGCTTAAATAGGTTGAAAATCAAATAAAAAGGAAAGACTTGAAGAGAACAATACAAGATCTAAACTTAGCTAAAGTTCTGAATTGAAAAATTAGAAGATTGAATTAGTTTTCTATTTTAAGGAAACAGTCCAGAGACAAAATACGATCAAACCACGTCAATAAGACTTAACAAAAAATTGAAGAACATCAAATTAATGAGATAAAAACCTCTATTAAGTGTAAATTACGAGTTGACCATAATTAAAGTTATAAATTAAGATTATTAGCTCAAATTATTAATAAGAAGAATTTAACAAGTGAATTGGTGGTTTTTGTTGCAGCGCAATAAATATTAAGTATGAATCATGGGTGAGTCAAAGATCATATTGGGTGTGTGGAAGGTGTTTTAGAATGCAAAGAATGCATTGGTGATATTGGTGATGATGGTGTTTTCGCTATATGCAATAGAAATAAGAAATAAGTGAATAGTATTTTCTAACCTTTTTTTTGGTGGTAGAGGTGTTTAAATAGGTGATTGAGGCATGTTAAATATAGAGGGGAAACTATGTTTAAATAAAAGTCTTATTGATCTAAGTTTTAATATTAATGAAAGATGATGTTATCACTCTGACAATGACCCTCCAAAAATTTTTCCTAACTCAATTTTGGAGCATAAGTGAATTGTCATTCAAAGCTATCTAGTGTCATCATGTTGTTTGATTGACTATCCAATTGTTTCCTCTAAGTGTTGTTTCCTCCTAAGTAAATGTTTTCTAAGCATCATCACCCTGTCTTTAAAAGAATTTGTGTTATCTGATCCAAAGAAAGGTGAAGGCGTAGCTTTTATTGACTTAGTAATTAGCTTTTTTCAACATGGAAAATTCCCACAAAAGCAGGAAAATGCACATATTTTCACAATTTTAGTTGAAATAGGCATAGTTAATTAGAACTGTGCCCTCCTTGAGTAAAATAACACTCCAATATGACGAAGCATTGCGCCCTTGTTGAGCGCACACCTTCGAGTTGAACAATTGTGCCCTTGTTGAGCACACTCCATCAGGCTCAGTGAGTGCACCCTCCAGTTGAGCACACTCATTCAGCACAAAGAACTCTTCCCTCTTCAACCTCATGCATGGCACTTATTTTTGCATGTGGTTGCACTCCTAAAAAATAGGAGCCCACCTCACATCACTTAAATAACTCATTCATTTTTCAACAAGGGGCAATCATGAATGGAATGTATTTTCATGTAATATATCTATTATCAACCCAATTAATATTTCTTTCACATAATCATTCTTATCTGGGTTGAGTGCACTTCTTTGGATCAAAGAGCTCTTTATCAATCCTCTTTCCAAGTAGGTTTTGCATGTCAATTCTATTGTTTTCCTTTGATGTTTTTTTGCTGTCGATCTTGCATTATTTGTTGGTGCTTTAGTTATTTTCATTTTCCTTGATGGAATTTTAGTCTATTCTCTATAGTACAAGTGTCAAATTATTTTTGCATGTTGTGAAACTTCACATTATGATCATGATTGTGACATAATATATAAGAATTTGTGGGTCCTTCCTCTCATCATTCAAATTTTTTTATCTTGATTCTATACTTGTTCTTAAGCCATTTCAAGCCAAAGTGCCCTTTTGGAAATGAAGGCTTGACTCTCTTATTAAACGGAGCCCAAAAATTCATGTTATCCTCTTGAGCACACTCCTTCAACTCGAATAATTGCGCCCTCCTTGAGTGCATGGGTGCACCCTGAACCAACGAATATTTTCACATTTGTGGTTCGACTATGCACCCAATTCCATCCTTATTCCTAATGGGCACATGAGTGCACTAGGAATGATTGAAGATTGTCCCCTTCATCCCTTCGGAGTGTGCCCTTGCACCCTCTTATCCTCCTTAAGCACATGAATGCACCTTGAACACACAAATTACTTTCCTTTTTTCTTCTACAATGCACCCTGTGCCCTTGATGCTCTCTCTCTCTCTCTCTCTCTCTCTCTCTCTCTCTCTCTCTCTCTCTCTCTCTCTCTCTCTCTCTCTCTCTCTCTCTCTCTCTTGAGCACATGATCACACCTTGAATCCTCGAGTGAGATCCAAACTTCCCTTCGTGCTTCGATAATGCACCCTCCTTGTTTTAGTGTTGATTTATTAGTTGTACATCCAACCATGTACCAACATTGATAGGATTACACTCTTATCTAACTGTGATAGCTATTTGAACATGGCTTGAAATTTATTTCTTGTAATAGATAAAGGTTTTCTTGAATATAATATTTGTTGTGATGAGTGTGCTTCCACGTGAAAGTGTTACAGGTACTAGTATTATTATTCTATCATAATATGTTGGAGAGATGTCTCCAGTTACTCATCTAGTCGCCTTAAAAGAAGTTTCAGAAGCAAGCACTCGAGAAGTAGTGGAAGTTACAAATCCTAACATTATTATTCTTATAGATACATGATTTTTTATAAAAAATTTTAATGAGATCACATGGAAGGATAATAAAGACACTTTCATGCAAAACCAGTTCCCTAAGAATTTGAAAGACAAGAAAGTCAATATCATCATCAATAAGTCCAAGATAAATAGGATCACATGCAGGTTTCCAGTCATACCTTGTGTAGAGGTAATTGAATGGATTCTAACAGAAATGGATGATTCATATATGATGTTTTGTAGTTAAAGTGGTGGTAATATTTCACCTACCATGGAGAGGACAGACATACTTATTATAAGATGTTGAAAACCACAAAGTATGCTAATAGTAGATTCTACACCAGATGGGACAATCTCGAAACAAGTGATATCATCAATTCCTAGTGTCAAGAGCCTTCCGAGTTCTGACACCACCCAAGTGAAATTTACCCAACTAGGATTTCGAGAGAGCTGTACCAAAATATTATTGCTATATGTTTTAGTTTGAATGGGTGGAATAATCCAAAACTATTTGAAGAGAATTGGATATTCATGCTCAATTTGGTTGTTACTCATGGCAAAATATTCAATTGGGAAGATATACATTCTTTTTAGTTGCAACGTGTTAGCTCCCTATATTACTAGTGTAGTCCCTTATTGTTGTTAGTGTGGCCCCCTTATTGCTATTGTTGTACCCCTGTAACCCCCATATTGTTATTATTGTGCCCTTACATTATTATTGTTAGGTCAGCTAGGATTATATTGTGACACCATGGAAACCTATATATATAAGGAGGTTTTTTCATTTGTATAATCCAATAATTATTCATTTATGTAATGTAAAGGAGGTTTCACCCTAGAAGTGGCTTATTTCTAAGGCATTGATCTCTCTTCTCTTCTATTTTTGGAGTTGGTTTCATAAAATTTGGTATGAGAGATTTGGATTCTAGGGGTTCGCTACTCCAAACAAGTCATCATGGAATTTTCACTACAACTTGTTTTGTATGAAGGTTCAGAAGCTAAAATATCTAACACGCGAAGTTGAAATCCTGAGGAACTTTGTGTAAAAATTTCAGATTTTGGTTTGCAATATTTTCGGAGATATGATATGTGGAAGTTAGGGTTTTTGCAGGCTCTCGAATATTATATAAAATAGGTTACCATGGGAAAATCGTCATAAGTCTCTCTCTAAGAATCAGATTTGAATTCTTTAAAAAGATGCCGGAAGTACATGGAATGCAGTTTCTTGTGTATCAATTTCAGAGCTAAAGGAGGAAAAAATGACACGTGGTAATACACACAATTTATCTCTACTGAAACATTCCATAATTAGGTCATTGTGGGATATTGGGTATAATGTAATATTCCTTTTTAGGAATTGTTGCACTCTAGATAGTGAAAACATTGTATTTAGAAAATTATGTTATAAAGACATGAAAAGGACTTGGATCCTCTTATATATGCTATATGTACCTTGCATACCAAAAGGCATCAGAAACAAATCATCCTAGCTACATTAAATAGATCTCCCCAACTCAATATAGCTTAAAAACATCCCAATCCCATGACTTTCAACAACAGAATTTCTGAAGACTGCAGTACCGTAATTCACATGAGGGTTTCTACAGAAAATGATGAATCAATACTGATATGGATATTATATTAATCATAGAGCCAAGAAATGGAGGTTTAACCTCTTTTATACAAGAAATAAGACAACCCGGCAAGGGTTTCTGGCATTACACAAGTATAAAAGGAAACATTGTAGAAAATAACGTAGTCTACTACAACTCTATATTTGATATGACTAAATATAACATGAAATAGCTGATCAATAAATAAAATGGCCAAAGGCCATCCTTATTAGACTTTCTGGAGAGAAATAGACACCTTCTCCTCAAACACTAGCACAAGATCAAGCGATTGAACCTTGCTACTGCTGCACCTGCATAAAAGACGTAGTTCCTGGAAGAAACTACATTGTATATGTTGATGAATGATTGAACCTAAGTCATATGGTGAAATAATAGCTTAGAACCTTCCCTTTAGATCCCTTAAACAGGTTGATCCAAAAAAGAGGATGGAGTTCCCGCATGAGAATCCCTTGCACTAAACAGTGCTGCAACCACAGCTAAACAGCTGAAGCATGAAAGTAGTCAAAATACCAAACATAGATGAATATTGAATTCCTTCCTTGCTGCTATCCCCTTCTTCTTATCCTTGGTGAGCCTCCTCGCCCCTGACCCCACTCATTAATGAGGTGACTTCCTAGAAAAGATTCCTCCTTCAAAACTGCTCTGTCCTTACTGGCTTCCCTCCTCTTGTAGCAAAGCTGTTGAATTGGTAAACTAGATCTTGTTCACCTACATTGCCCCCTTTCACACCAAGGTGGATTTACTTACCCTCCTAATCTGATCCCCTTTCACATTGGGATTGTTTTATTGCCCTTTTATTCCTCTAATTGCAAAAATGGAGCAACTATAATATTCCAACTAGTAATAGCTAATTGGGAATATTACAGTCCTCCCCACTCAAAAGTTGCTTGTCCTCAAGCAACAGCAAAGAAGGATGCTATAATATCTTCTCTCCCTCCCAAGTGGCATCCTCATCTGGTAGATTCCTCCATCGAATCAGATATTCCTTGATAGCTCTGCTTCTTAGCTTCCTCTCCCTTGTGTCTAATATTGCTTCTAGCTACAAAATTAGGTGGCCCTCATCATCTATGGGGGGAAGATCCATGTTGGCAACTAAATTCCTCCCAATGGCCTTCTTGAGGCAAGAAACATGGAAAATATTGTGGATCTTTTTCCCCTTAGGAAGCTCCAGCTCATACGCTACCTTACTGACACAATTGATCACCTTGTATGGCCCATAGAAACATGGTTTGAGATTCTTAGCTCCCTTCTCCTTGAGTTTGGACTATCTATAAGGCTGAATATGCAAATAGACTAGATCTCCCACCTCAAACTATTTCTCTACCCGACCATGGTCTGCATATATATTCTGTTGGTTTTGGGCAGTAGAAATGTTGTCTTTGAGGGCTCTACGTATGTCCTGTTTCTCCTGAATCCATTCCTTTTCTCTTGGAGCCTTACTTGCCCCAAACATAACATCAGCAAATGAGAGTGAATCATACCCATATAAGGCCTGGAATGGACTCATACCAATAGACATATGGTGAGTAGTGTTGTAACAATACTCCCCCAAGTGGAGCCAACACAACCAAGCCCTCTGCTATCCTGCAACATAGTTTCTCAAGTAGCCTTCTAGCCACTTGTTCACTATCTTAGTTTTCCCATAAGTTTGTGGGTGATAGCTAGTGCTTGGTGTCAAATCAGTTCCCACTAACTGGAAAATTTCTTGCCAAAATCCACCCATGAAGCGGTTGTCCCGATCAGTCACTATGGTCCTTGGGAGACCATGGAGTCTAAATACATCTCTGAAGAAAAGCTAACTACCTATGAAGCAGTATAATGTGCAGAAATGGAAAAGAAAATAGAGTACTTTGTTAGTCTATCAACAACTATAAAGATGCAATCCTTACCCTATACTGTCGGTAGGCCAGTGATGAAGTCCATAGAGAGGATTTCCCACTTCCCATCCAGAATAGGTAGTGGCTGCAATAACCCAGCATGGTGGGTGTGATCTCCCTTGTTTTGCTGAAAAATTGTGTACTCCTTGACATGTTGGAGCACATCCTCTTTGATAACCTTCCATGATAATCTCTCTCTTATAGCCCTATAAGTATTTGTGAAGGCTTGATGCCCTGCAAGTGGGGAATCATGTGATGCTAGTAATATCTTCTCCTTGAACTTGGAATTCTTAGCCAAGAAGATCCAATCTCGGTAATAGATGATCTCATCCATCACCCTATACCTCTCATCCGGTACCAATCCATCAAGTATCTCACATGCAAAGTCATATTTGGAATACTCAACTAAAATTTCAGCCTTCCAATTTGCGCCCATGCCCCTCAAGTACAACGTTGTAGGCCTCCTGGATAGAGGATCAACCACCACACTACTCTTCCCCTTGACATATTCTATGTAAAAGTCATTTGCCTGGACTTTTCTCACCCACTTTTGTTGTCTCTGTTGGAGTTTCTTCTGTTCAAGGAAGAATCTAAGATTGTTATGATCAGTCTTCACCTTGAACTTATTTCCCACCAAATACTGTTGAAACATGGCTAATGCATGGAAGATAGCCAACATTTATGTATCATATATGGGGTATAAAATTTCATGAGGAAGCAGCTTCCTTCTTTCAAAGGCTATAGGATGGGCTCCTTACATCAAGACTGTTCCAATTCCTTCACATGATGCATCACATTCTAGAACAAAAGGTTGAGAAAAATCATGCAAAACCAATACATGAAAGCTACTCATTACCTATTTGAGCTTATAAAAAGCCTTCTGCGCTGTAGGTGTCCAATGGAAAGCTCCCTTCTTGGTCAAGTCTGTGAGTGGTGTTGCTAGTTGTGAGAACCCTTTCACAAACTTCTTGTAATAAGTGCATATGCCAACAAACCTCTCGAGTTCTGTGATGTTTCTGGGCTCAGGCCAATCTTTGATAGCTCAGATCTTCTCCTCATGCACCCTTACTCCATCCACTCCTATGATGTGTCCCAAATACAGCATCTCCGTGAGGCCAAATTCACATTTGGAGAGCTTGGCATAGAATTGTTTCTCCTTGAGAATATATAAGATTGTCTCAATATGTTGCAGATGCTCCTCCCAAGTGCGGCTGTAGATAAGAATATCATCAAAGAATACCAATAAAAACTTTCTCAAATGACCACAAAAGAAGTGGTTCATGCAATATTGGAAAGTTTCTGGGGCATTGGTCAACCCAAAGGGCATCACCAAAAACGAAAAATTCTCGTAGTGACATCTGAACACTGTCTTGGGGATATCCTCATCCATCACATTGATTCGATGATACCTGGATCTCAAATCAATCTTGGAGAAGTATTTAGATCCCCTCAATTCATCCATTATTTCATCGATCCTTGGTATGAGGTACCTGTTCTTCATGGTCTTCTTGTTCAAGGCTCTATAATCAATGGACATCCTCAATGTGCCATCCTTCTTCTTTACCAAGACCACTGAACAAGCAAAAGGACTAGTACTAGGTCTGATGTGTCCTAGAGCTAGCAGCTCTTAGATGGCCCTCTCAATCTCATCCCTATAAGCCTTGGGGTGCCTATAAGGATTTGTGATTACTGCTTGGATCCTTTTCTCCAACTCAATAGTGTGTTCAAAACCTCGGTCAGGAGGCCTCCCTGGTGGAATGTCTCCAAATACTATAGAATACCGATCCAAAAGAGACAGTACATCTGGATGCACTAGTGAATCCTTACCCCCTACTTCTGATAGATGCATCTCCACTGCCCATTCTATATCTCCTTTGCGTAGATCTTCTTCCATTCTGTGTGCTAAAAAAATCTGAGGGGGGTATGTGTTTATGCCCTTGATCTTCTGATGCTAACCAGTCTTCCCTTTTGTCCATTCCATCTCCAAAGTTTTGCAATCAATGGTAACTCTACCGAGAGTGATCAACCACCGGAATCCCAATATGATATTGGTGTCTGGAATATCTACCACAAAGAAGTGGTCTGTCAATGTGTAGGTCCCCATGGTAATAGATAGTGCCAGAACATACTTGGCACAGTACAGGGTCCTAGCTCCTGGAACCAAGACTGAGAATCCCTCAAACTCCTCCATGTGGATCCCTCTCCTCTGTACTAGCTATGCATCAATAAAATTATGAGTTTCTCCACTATCTATCATTCCATAAACTCTTTTCCCCATATTTTGGGACCCCTCTTAACGTTGAATTAACTCGCCCTCTTGGAGCAAAGTCTTCTATGGATGGTACCGCGTTGGAATCCTCCCCTTCTTTTGAGAATGTCTTAAGGTAATGTGCCTCCCCTGCAACACATTCTTCCTTCAAATCATGAACAAGGATTTTCCACTTTGGCTCTGAAGAAGTCTCTTGCTGCAGTAATGTTCTTGCCCTCGGCAAGGTGTGTTGTAAGTCTCTAGCTTTCTCCATAGCTTCAAGGAGAGTGGTTGGTTTACTGGATTTTACCAACCCCTGCAACATTTCAGCCACCCCATTAACAAACATGCATACCTTCCTGCTCATGGTGAGGTTGGATATCATCACTGAAAGCTGCAAATATTCAGCTATATAGTCTTCAAGATCTCCCTCCTGTTTGAGTTTGGTTAACTTGACAAAATGGGCTTCCGGATCTCTTGGATCAAATATTTCTACTAGTCTTTTGGTAAATATTGAGTATGAAGTGATGTGATTATTCCCAAGTGTGGTTAATCCATGAAACCACCATTCATGAGCCTCCCCTCCTAAGTGCAATGCAGCTATCTTGATGGCTTCTATTTCAGAAACCTTGTTGAGCTGAAAGTAAGTGTCCGGCTTCTCCACCCAAGCCTTGACTGTACACTTATGTGTTCCATCATATGTAGGTAGGAATAACCTCCCCATACTATGTTGTAGGTATGATCCCTGAATAAAACTTCTCTTCATTTGATGATGATTAACTTTCCTCCCATCCTTGATCTAACAAAACTCCTAAAAGCTCAAGTGTTGTTTGAACCTTTGAGATTGGGATTCATATTCCTCAAAATAATTACCCAGGGTTTCCTAATTCTCTTCTCTATATAGGAATTAAGGCATGGTAGAGTGTTTTGGTGCAGCTGAATGCTCCATGCCATATGAATTTTTGGTGCTTGCCTCATGACAGAACCCTATAGAATCCCCTTTATGCCTCATCTCCTTGAGGTCTCTTGCAATGTTCTGAATGTTCTAAAGTAGGATTTTTGAGACACCTTCCTCCTCCATACTATATATAGATTATCCCCACAATATAAGACAAGAGAAGAGCTCTGATACCACTGTAATATTCCTTTTTAGGAATTGCTGCACTTTGGACAGTGAAAACGTTGTATTTAGAAAATTACGCTATAAAGACATGAAACAGGACTTGGATCATCTTATATATTTTTTATTTACCTTGCATACCAAATGGCATCAAAAACAAATCATCCTAGCTACATTAAACAGATCTCCCCAACTCAATATAGCTTAAAAACACCCTAATCCCATGACTTTCAACAACAGAATTTTTGAAGAATGAAATACCATAATTCACATAAGGGTTTCTATAGAAAATTATGAATAAATAATGATCTAGAGATTTTATTAATCATAGAGCCAAGAAATGGAGGTTTAACCTCTTTTATACAAGAAATAAGACAACCCGTCAAGGGTTTCTGGCATTACAAAAGTATAAAAGGAAGCACTACAGAAAATAACGTAGTCTACTGCAACTATGTATTTGATATGACTGAATATAACATGAAATAGCTGATAAATACATAGAATTTCCAAAATCCCTCTTTATTAGACTTTTCGGAGAGAAATAGACACCTTCTCCTCAAACACTAGCACAAGATCAAGGGATTCAACCTTGCTACTGCTGCACCTGCATAAAAGACATAGTTCTTGGAAGAGAATACACTGTAGATGTTGATGAATAATTGAACCTAAGTCAGATTGTGAAATAATAGCTCATAACCTTCCCTTTAGATCTGTTAAACAAGCTAATCTAAAGAAGAGGATGGAATTCCCGCATGAGAATCCCTTACACTAAACAGTGATGTAACCACAACTAAATAGCTGAAGCATGCAAGTAGTCAAAATACCAAACATAGATGAATAATGAATGCCTTCCTTTCTGCTATCCCCTTCCTCTTATCCTTGGTGAGCCTCCTCACCCCTGACCCCACTCATTAATGAGGTGACTTCCTACAAAATATTCCTCCTTCAAAACTGTGTCCTTACTGGTTTCCCTCCTCTTGTAGCAGTGCTGTTGACTTGGTCAACTAGATATATTTCACCTGCATTTCCCCCTTTCACACCAAGGTGGCTTTATTTACCCTCCTAATTTGATCCCCTTTAACATTGGGATTGTTTTATTGCCCTTTTATTCTTCTAACTGCAAAAATGGAGCAATTATAATATTCCAAATAGAAATAGCTAATTGGGAATATTACATATAACTTTGTATTGAAGCATCCAAATTAGAGCAGACATGAGGCATTCACAAGAAGATTTAGAGGGCTACTATAGGACCAAATTTAAGATATTGAAGATCCAAAATCATAGAGATAATTCACTTTCAATATCAAGCTCCTCAAAAGCAAGAAAAATGTGTGTATTTTTTTCAAATTGCATAATTCTTGTTTAAAAAATCAGTTTCAAGTGATTCCAAGCGCATATTGAAGCATAGATGTTAGTATTGGGTTCTAAAATTCTCCCTAAAAATAATTCAACACCCATTAATCCCTCAGAATACTCTACTATGAATCATGATGATGAAGAAGTGCAACATGATATATCAAAATTACAAGATCAAGTGCACCAAATTTCTCTCTCGCAAAGAGAAACAAAAAATGAAATGGAATTTTTGAAGAAAGGAGTGGAAGAGAAGATGGATGGTTTGAAGAAGGGCCTGGAAGCTAATATGTATGGTTTGAAGAATGGCATGGAGGACATGGAAGACATGAAGAATTATCTAAAAGCAGGCTTTGAAGGTTTGAAGGAAGGTTTGACAAAGTTGATGCAAGACATGATTCTTAATGGCGAAAAGATAGTAGAACAAACTCATGATGAGAAAAAAATAAATGTTAATCATGATTTCATGCATTATAATGTTGGATTGAAAACCCACCATATTCCAAAGATCGATATGAGGAAGTTTGATGGCAACGATCCCGTGACATGGATACTACATATGGAGCAATATTTTGATCTCAATAATGTGCAAAACACACAAAAGGTACGTCTTGCAACTTTATATTTAGAAAAAAATACATTTGTATGGTATCGATGGCTTTTCTCCCGTAAACAAATTGTCACTTATTCAATTTTTACGGAGGAAATGATAGCTCATTATAAGGATACAAATAGCAACACCTTTTTTAGCCAATTTATAAATCTAAAAAAAAGGGTTCAATGGTGGAGCACATTGAAGACTTCCAAAAATTGAATATAAGGGTAGCTGATATTCGAGAGGAACACATGATTAATGTCTTCATAGGGACTTTAAAGGATAACATCCAACATGAGGTTCACCTTTGGGAACCTGATTCATTGGAGAGGGCATTCATGTTGGCAATAAAAATTGAATGTAAAATTATGGTGATAAGGAATCCTACCACTCACGTCTATAAATATGGAAGTGTTTCTACTCCTAGAATTCCACAACCTACAAGGTTGACACCACAACAATTGGAAGAAAAAGAGCAAGAGGGATTTGCTACATTTGTGATATCAAATACACTAAAGGTCATAAGTGTGTTGAGAAGAAATTATTCTACATATATTGTGAAGAGGAGGAATAAAATGAACAGGAAACTTCAAAAGAAGAGGATATACACCAAGAAAAAACCCTAGAGAAAGAAGAAATGAGTCCGACCATATCCTGTAATGCATTGGCAAGAATTACCCATCCTCATACTCTCAAGATAGAAGGACATATCAACAATAAAAAGGTAATATTTTTGGTTGATTCGGGTAGTACCCATAATTGTATTCATTGTAAGGTGGCCAAGGAATTGAATTGCTTCCTATACTTAGAATCAGAGTGTCAAGTGATGGTTGCAAATGGATGAACTATAAATTTCTCTAGAAAATTCCATAATATCAAGCTAACCATGGGATAATATGTATTGAATAGTCCAATGCTTTCCATTCCAATGGGAGGTCCTGATGTTGTACTAGGAGTACAATGGTTACAATCTTTGGGGATGATAGCTTTTAATTTTCAAGAACTTTTCTTGAATTTTTTTCAGAAGGAAAGTAAGTTGAATTACGGGGTATCAAAGGGAAGTCGGGAAATATAATAAGCTCTAATGTCATGAAAAATATTCTAAAGAAATAACAACCAGGCATAATTGCACAATTATGCTCACTAGAAGTTCCAACATCAAAATAATCTATTTCTCAAGATCTCCAAAAATTCTTGGACAATTATTTGAAGGTGTTTGAAACTCTCAAAGGACTCCTACATATTCATGATCATGATCATGCTATTAATTTGATTCCAAGAAGTGGTACTCCAAACATCAGGCCTTACAAATATCCTTATGTCCAAAAGAGGGAAATTGAACGTATGATTGCAGAAATGTTAGAGGCTAGTATAATTAAACCTAGTCAAAGTTATTTCTCTACTCTAGTAGTATTGGTGCATAAGAAGGATGGATCAGGTGCATGTGTCCAGATTATAGGGAGCTCAATAATCTCACTATCAAATATAAATTTCCCATTCCTTTGATTGATGAATTATTTGATGAATTACATGGAGAAATTTATTTTACCGATTTGGATATCCGTTCATGATATCATCAAATTAGAATGAATACAAAAGATATTCCGTAAACATTTCGAACTCATGAGGGTCATTATGAATTTTTTGTCATGCCTTTTGGCCTTACCAATGCACTTTCTACATTTCAAGGGTTGATGAATTCCATTTTCAAACCCTTCCTTATCAAATTTGTGTTAGTATTTTTTGATGATATACTAATCTACAACATGTCTTTGAAGGATCATGTTCAACATGCTGACAGGGTGCTCAAACTATTGGAGGAGAAACAAGTACATGAAATGTTTCTTTGGAGTACAAGAGGTGGAATATCTAGGTCATATTGTATCTCATGAGGGTGTTAAGGTAGACCCTAAAAAAATTAAATCCATTAAGGAATGGAAAGCCCCTACAACCATAAATCGGTTGCGAGGATTTCTCAAGTTAATATGGTATTATCGCAAATTTGTTAAGAATAATGGGAGAATAGCAACACCTCTAACAACATGATTGAATAAATATGCATTTTCATGGAATCCTAAAGTAACTAAGGCCTTTGAACATCTTAAAGAGGCAGTGTTCCTAGCATTGGACTTAGCTATGCCAAACTTCACAAAACCTTTATTGTGGAATGTGATGCCTCAGGAAATGGAATTGGTGTTGTTTTAATGCAAGAATGAAGACCCATTTCTTTTGAAAGTCATCCAATCAATGGAAAGTATTTACATAAAGCTATTTATGAGAAGGAAATGTTGGCAATACTGCATGCACTAAAGAAATGGTGACCTTGCCTAATGAGAAGACACTTTAAGCTAAAAACTGATCATGATAGTCATAAACACTTTTTGGAATAAAGACTATCTTCAAAAGAGCAGCAAAAATGGGTCACAAATATGGTGGGTTATGACTTTGAAATAATCTACAAAAAAGGGAAGCTAAACGTTGTTGCAGATGCACTCTCTAGGAATGATGAAGAGCTGGAAGCATTGCTTTGTGCCATTTCTATTATCTATCCAAATTGGATAACTGAAGCAAGGGATAAATGGAAGAAGGAGGAAGAAGTGTGGACACTCATTCAAAAGTTGCAGTAAGATCCTAGTACATCTCATACATTTAGTTGGAAAAATAATTCCTTATGGTACAAAGATCACTTATATCTTTGTAAGAATTTCAACTAAAACAAAATATTCTTTTGGAATTGCACATTTCTCCTTTAGGAGGACACTCAAGATTTTTAAAAACTTACCACAAGGTGAAGAAATATTTTTTTTGGGATGACCTTGAAGAAACATTTACCAGAGAATATTAACTAACTACTGAGAGGAATAATTAAACATAACCAGCAAAAAATCATAAACAATAAACACAAATGTTTAACCGGGAAAAACCCCAAACTTCGGGGAAAACCCATCCTAATGAAATTTCATTAGACTTGGCCAAAACCCTAGCCAATCCACCCAAGTAAGCGTTCACCACTCACATCCAGGCCTTACATTACAATGAAATCCTCCAAGCCTTTTATAGGCTCCATTACATGCAATACCATGAGCTTAAAACCATGGGTGCACAATACCATGTGCCCCAAAACCATCACTATTTAACTTGGTCAAACTTGACTATAATCACAAGTAAATTTACCTAACATTCCCCCCTTAAACTTGACTTGGGGTTTCCTGACTAAATCCAGCCAAAACTGCTAAATGAGACAACCCCGCTCACTCTAGCTCCTCCCCCCTCAAATTTTTACCCAGGGTAATTGTTAACATGACATCCCCCTTATCACCTAGGTCTAACCCAGAATTTACCAATGATTACCCAAGGGTACGCATGCCATACCAGGTCTTACAGTGGTATGCCCATTTACATGTAAAAATTAACTCCATTACAATAATTAATTAATGTTTTTGTTTTTTTTTGTTTTTATTTTTTACCCTTGTTGCTCTCTTAATATAACCATCCTCTCATCTTTGAATTTCTCGGACTAGCTTCTCATTAGTGCTAGTGGCCAGATTTGGGTTGTGGCAGCAAAATTGTCCTCTTTCTCCATTGAGAAACCATCCATGGAATTCCCCATGGAATCAATCAATCATATATTTCCTATTTCCTAGCAACACCATGCTCTATATGGCTAGATCTGCAAAAGGTTGCATTGATTTCTCCATTCACAAGCCAATAAAACCCATGGCTACAAAAGCGTCCCTCTGAAGCCAAATATGGCTCTAATACCAAATGAAGAAACATCTACCAGAGAATATTAACTAATTACTGAGAGGAATAATTAAACATAACCAGCAACAAATCATAAACAATAAACACAGATGTTTAACCGGGAAAAACCCCAAATTTCGGGGAAAACCCATCCTAATGAAATTTCATTAGACTTGGCAAAAACCCTGGCCAATCCACCCAAGTAAGCTTTCACCACTCACATCCAGGCCTTCCATTACAATGAAGTCCTCCGAGCCTTTTATAGGCTCCATTACATGAAATACCATGAGCTTAAAACCATGGGTGCACAATACCATGTGCCCCAAAACCATCACTATTTAACTTGGTCAAACTTGACTATAATCGCAAGTCAATTTACCTAACAGACCTTAAATTTGATATTCAAATGTTTGTGGTAGAATGTTTGGTTTTCCAACAGAATAATTTTGGGACAATTAAGACCCTAGGTCATCTACAACCTTTATCTATTCCAAGTCAACGTGAGGAGGAGATTTCAATGGATCTTATCACAGGTTTACCTAGGTCTGAAGGAACGAGTGTCATCATGGCGGTAGTTGATAGAATTACCAAGTATGGAAAATTTTGTTCATTATATCATACAGTTAAAGCAAGTACAATTGCTACTACATCTATGGAAACAATTCGAAAGGTACATGGAAACCCAAAGATTATTGTAAGTGACAAATATCCCATTTTTACTGGAAATTTTTGGATGGAATTATTTTCTTGTTTGGGTACTCGACTAGATCATAGCTCATCTTATCATCCTCAATCTAATGGTCAAACTGAGATAGTGAACAAATTTTTGGAAGGATATCTTCGTTGTTTTGTATCTGATAAACAAACACAATGGGCCAAGTGGTTACCTCTGGCTGAATGGTGGTATAATACTTCCTTCCACACTGCATCAAAAATGACCCCATTTATGGCACTTTATGGATTTCATCCACCATGCCTCACATCATGTTCAAGGAGTGGAATATCACATCAAGCATCAAAAACATGTTCTCCAACTCTTAAAGGATAACCTAAATTTGGCAAAAAATCGAATGAAACAACATGCAGGTCAACATCATGGCGAGAGAATATTTGATGTAGGAGACTGGGTATTTTTACGGCTACAACCATACAAACAAATGTACCTAAAGCAAGCTAAGAAGGATAATAAATTATCACAAAATTACTATGGTCCTTACAAGGTGCTGCAAAAGATTGGTACTATGGCATACAAATTGGAGCTTCTTGCTTCTTTGGGAGTGCATCGAATTTTCCATGTTTCATGCTTAAATAAGGTTATAGGTGAGAAACTTCAAGTTCAAACAATATTTCCAGAACTTGATGGGGAAGGAAAAAATATATTGGAACCCGAAGCAGTCAGGGAAACAAGAACTCGACATCTACGAAATCGATCAACTTCAGAGTATCTCATCAAGTGGAAGAACTTACCTACTGAATATTCTACATTGAAGGATGAGATTTTTATAGAGAAGCATTGAGAGCTACTCAAGCATTGAGGAGATTTTTTTTTTAAAGGAGAGGGGCATGTTAGGTCTCTATATTACTAGTGTAGTCCCTTATTTTTGTTAGTGTAGCCCCCTTATTGTTATTATTGTACCCATGTAACCCCCATATTGTTATTATTGTGCCCTTACATTATTATTGTTAGGTCGGCTAGGATTATATTGTGACCCCATGGAATCCTATATATAGAAGGAGGTTTTTTCATTTGTATCATCCAAGAATTTTTCATTTTTTTAATGTAAAGTAGGTTGCCCACTCGAAGTGGCTTATTTCTAAGGCGTTGATCTCTCTTTTCTTCTATTTTTGGAGCTCATTTCATAACACAATGACTTGTTGGGAATTCCAAAGTAGCTCTAAGGGAAAACCAAGCACTAGAGTTCTATATGTCAACATTTCTCTTAGAGGGAATCTGTTCCCAATATGCATTCCCAATGATGTATTTTAACTGGACCCCACAAGATAAATTCCCAATATACTTTCATTTCAAGCTGTTGTCAGAGTTGAGTTTTAGGGAAACATATGAAAAATTAGCGGAGCATTTATTTTCATTCATATTTATGATTATTTATGAAATTGACCCTCCTTATATGATAGACCAAGTTAAAGAGGAATTTCTTGATATCACATATTGGTTTGCTTCATTAAAAGCTACATATATCATATGCTTCAGATTCAAAATTTTACCTTATCTTATGCCACAGTATCTCACTGACAAGGTGGTCCTGCAAGAAGTTTCTTATTAGTTAAATAAAGTGTTGTCAAGAGTTCTTCATAGAAGGAAGAAGGCCCCTTGGCCTACTTTCCCTTTGAGGATTGGAATATATGAGCTGGAGAGCCTCCACGTAGCAGATGCTAAAATACAAGAGCAATATCTATTGCACTTTGAATTCAAGTTATTTCATGGGTATGGCCCCAAGAAATTGTGCAAGAGAAATTGTGATAGGATTGGCTTTGCTTGGGGATATACATCAATGAGTATTATAGAGGATGAAAAGTTGAATACATGGTACAATTTGTTGGCATTATGACTGATTTTTTGCCCTTGATGGAAACCTACTTGTAGAAAGATGCGTATGTGTTGTCCTTGATGAAAAACTACTTCATAAAGTTGTCAACATGATGGTAATAGGACAAGTATAAAGGTCATTATAGATGCTACAAGAGAGATAGAAAAAGGAATATGAGTTTAGATAGAGGAGAATAATAAATGTGATGTTTGGGAAAGTATATGTCGGTCTTGTAAACAAAGGTCACGTACATCCATGGGTATGGTGAAGAAAAGTCTCGTACATTTTCCACACCATGTTATTATAAATAACAGGGGTATTTACCATGGTATTTCCCATAGTAAGGAGCGTGAAAGAAAATATTTGATCCTGTCAAAGAATACCATCGACATTACTAAGGGTTTGACCCACGGTATTGGCTAAGGCCTAAGCTATAAAATGAGATTTTGATCAAAGTGTTATGTGTCCATGGAATGGGTTATTGATGAATTTTTGATCTGAAATAAGTGTGCACCAGGGAGTATGATGATGGATTAGATCTAATATATTTGAAATTACTACACATTGAGTAATCTACTTATGGGTTGATAGGTATGGGATGATGATTTTATGATGTGTGTCTATGATGAAATTTGGGTTTGAATGATGTTCTATTGTGCATTGAAGGTATCACTCAGTAGTTACAAATATATACACTGGTTTTCTTCAGAATTATCACATACATACGCAGATATGCTTCAAGGTAGTAGCGTATATATTCCACAATATGCACATATATCTACACAGGTGTCAAGTATGAAAGGAGCTTACATATGCAGAAGTTATTTATAAGGGTCACATATATATGCTAGGATTTTGTAGTATGAGATTATGATAATGGTTGATTTTTTTGTTATGTTTGGTGTTATCTGTCAATGTTGTCTCTCTCATGATAATCTATGTTTAACAGTTCTGTTTGGGTTGAATTTTTTATAGAATGATATGTTGAATAAGGATGATGCTACTGTGTGATAATATGTATCTTATTCAGTGATCTATGATGGGTTCAATATGTGATTTAGTGATTTATTCAGTGTGACAATGACTTAGACTTAAGTGTTCAAAATTTTGAGATCTATGCACATGTCAGCATAAGGGAAAATGCGTATATACATAGATATTCTTGAGAGCAGTAGTGTATTTATTCTGACATATGATTAATTAGGTTTTGAAGTAACAAGATATGTTTTATGTGATGAAAAATATGTGGTTTGATATTCTGATGATAGATATACAATGATATGAGTTGATCTATTTTCTTTGGATACTTGAGATTCAGTAATTGGATTATTCAATGATTTTGTGATTCAGTTGGCTTACTGATTAAGTGATTGGATAATAGTGTTGGAAACATAATTTTTATTTAATATTGAGCTTAAATTATGGTAGTGGGTCTAGTTTAAAAATATGATGAAAAGTGGCGTAAAGGTGTGATGTTTTGAGTCAGGTGTATCCAGTATGAAATATTATGAAACTTGGTCCACGAAGGTGTTGAGGGTTGGAGCCTTTAGTGAGGGATTTGAAGATTCCTTCAAGTGGTAGTTGGTAAATATGATTAGTGTTTTGGATCTCTCTCCTAGTGGGTGTCAGTGAATGATATCAGGGGGTTGGAGCTCCCTTCCAGTGGGTTCTCAAGAATGAGAGAAGGTTTCATCCTTTTACAAGTGGGTGCCTGCGTGCTGCTATGAGTTTGTGTCAGTAAAATGTTGTAAGGTGTTTAATTTATAATAAAATATGAAGCCAAAGATGAAAACAACAGTGGTTTTATCCGACATTGTGTTTCCACCAAAAAATGTTGGTGTTCATGTGTGTTTATGTGTTTCTTATGTGTGATGGTTTATTCTATTTTTACTACACATGGTTACTGTTTAATTAATGTCTAAAGAAGTATTGATGCAATGGTTGAATTTAGACGGATGATGTATTAGTGTAAAAGTTATTTTATTACATATAAGCTACTTGTGTTCATCATAGTTGTGTACATACACCGATTTACTTCATTACAATCACATATAGAAATATCAATAATAAATTGAAATTTTAAGTGAGTTTTAAAATAATGATTCACCCACCCACTCTCTCAGTGTTTTTCCAAAAAAATGCACTAAGAAATATGCATCCAAGAATTGAAACCAATCCCCCCCCAAGTTCCACCAGCTCAATATAAGAAGATACATGAGGCACCACAAGAAACAAAAATCCAAGCAAGTATCGCAACTCCCTGGAAAAGGATGAAGTAGAACATAACAGAAAATGGAAATCTGAACCAGTGGATAAGGGAGCTATTGAGGATGAATAAGAGGAGAGAGAATTATAGGAAAATATGCAACAAGATTAAGATGATAATAGGAAGCAAGATTAATTTATTAGAAAGAAACAAAGATAAGAAAAGGAAGGAAGGAAACTAGAACAATAACAACAAAGGAATTCACAAGAAAAGGAAGAAACACAATGTCTGGAAGAGGAACAAATGACTCAAGAAATAGAGGAAGAGTTAGAGGAGGATGATTCCATGTAGCCCATATATGATTAACTTGGTTCTCCAATATAACATCCTCTTACAGGTGGACATCTCCCATTTTCTGAGATGGGAATCACACCTCCACCAGAAGACAGATTCATGGTCATGTTTAATGTTACATTTGATTGGATGAAGAAGAATATCATGTACAAGAGGAAAATATTGCTCCCAAATGATCCTCATGTTTAGTCAATTTAGTGTCCTAAATTGATAGCATAAATTATCGACCAGGGCTAGTAAACTGATGAAGTGTAATGCAATATATGTGCCTAAGTGTCCATTTTTCTTACTTCTTTGTTTTCATTGTTTTATTGATGTTTTGGGGTTTTTATGTTTGAATCTTAGTATGCTACTCTATGCTAAGAAGATGAAGTTGAATCTATGTTAGAAGTGAGAAAAGGAAATGTTAATAAATGAATTAAAACAGAGTTTATTTGCAAGTTCTTTTCCTAATTAGAAAATGATGAAAATAGAGAGTCCTAATCCATGGATATTATAGCTTCTAAATGAACATTTATGAAATGAAAAGTAACTCAAAACACTACAACTTAATCTGATTCATTTAATTAGAGATTTTTTGGAAGAGCTTGTGAAAAAGATTAATTCTAATGCAATGAGGATCTCCTAAAACATAAAGGGAAGTGCTAAAACAAACAGTAACTTAGAACATTATAGTGGAATCTCATTGATATGATAGAGGTTTATTGGAAGAGCTTCAGAAAAAGATTACTATAATGTAATAAGGATCTCCTATGAAATGCTCAAACAACTTATAACGTTACAACTAAATATCATTCATGAGTTAGAGGTTTGTTGGAAGAGCTTGTGAAAGAGATTCATCATAATGTGATAAGGATCTTTTTATGAAGAAAAACAATCAATAACTCACAATATTACAACTAAGTCTCATTCATGAATTATAGGTTTATTGGAAAAGCTATGGAAGGAGACTAACTGTAGTATAATGAGGATCTTATAAATAATAGAAAATGAAATAGTAATAACTCACAATATTATAATTGAGTCTCATTCATTTAATAGAGATGTATTGGAAGAGCTTGAGAAAGAGACCAACAGTAATATCATGAGGATCCTTTATCTAAGCTAATGTCATGAAACATAATACTAAAATCTATGATTTCGGAAAGCAGTCTAAGTAAGGAAATATGACATAACATAATTGAAAATGACTTATCTAGAAAACATGTAAAACCTCCTCGAATAGCAGGGGCCCTCTGCTATCAATTCGGAATTAATCCTTTAACTCCTCAAGGTTGTATTAAGAATAGCATCAAGGTTAAAAATCATTTTTATTAATCACAAGACTTGAAAATAGAGTATCACCGTAATGATAAAATAAGTATCAACTTGTTCCTCTTGGTATTACAGAACTTAATTTATATGTAAATTCACAACTAACATTGAAAAAAAATAGGTACAGGTGTAGGTTTGAAGTTAAAATAAAATTAGAACTCTTTTGGGACTCATGATTTGTTGTAAAGAAAATTAGGAGTCCTGATTCCTATAGAAGACATCTTCCTTAACCTTTTCTTTGACCACGTGCTTAGGCACCTCCAAATATCAATTCAGTCCTCATGGAAGGAAAGAATCATGTAGGAAATCCACCTATGTGTGAATTTTCTCCAGATGACACCTGTAACATACTTAAACACCAAAACAACTACGGAACGCTTGACTGGCTACAGAATGACTACATTTTGTAGCTAAACTATTCAAAAATCATTAAGACAACAAAAATCACAAAAGTACAATAAGTTAGTCATTGTATGCAACCTTTAAGTATTCTTAGCCATTCTCATTGAGTTTTAGGTTTATGAAATGATAAAGGAATGATGAAATGAAGTGAAGTTTTGCAAAAGATAAGACAATTTCAGGGCTCAACATACCCCCACTGCAAAACTCTTGCATGTCCTCATGCAATTTCATCAAAACTTTATTCCATTTGCACTGATACTTCTGCAAGAACATCCAGCCTCCTTTTTCTGCTTCTTTTGTTAGTCAATGCCATTCCGGGCTTCCTCATGAACAATTTGAGCCTAAGATCAATGAGTGCCCTATTCAGTTTCTTGTTTCTCTTCTTTAGCTTCCTGTTTGCTTTATACAGTGTTTTCATTTGTTGAGAGAGAGAGTTGTTCATGCTACTCTTCAATTTGACCTGCTCTCTTAAGATTTCATTTTCATTCTTGATATGGTTATTCAGTATCTCCAATTCATAATTGTATCTTCTCAAAATTTCTATTGGAGGTTCTTGTGGACTGAGAGATCTTTCTCAATTTTCTGAGGCCCTTTTTTCTAGTGATTCCACATAGTCATAAATCTGTTGTTGAGTAGGATCTATATCTGGGGTTCTTCTATTAGGGTCTTCTTCATACTGGTGTAAAGGATATCCATCAACTGGTGTTTGGATTGGAGTTTCTTCTTCGTCAATATTTATAACTCTTGTTTCCTTAATCCCTGTCTTTTTCATCATACCTTTTAGTCTAGAGTTCTTCTCAATTTGGGTGGATTTTCATCTTTTTCCTCAGCACATTCACTTGTTAATTTCTCTTTTCTTTTAACCCTGATTTTTCTCTTGATCTTTGTCAAATTTTCAGAAAGTACTTCTTCACTTTCTTCCTTTGTTGATGTATCGGGTTTTATTTCAATAGATTTATCAATTTTCCCCCTCCTACTTCTTCTTACAGTTTCTTTTCTAGATAGTGTTTCCTCTGGTTCTTCAAAATGGTTTCTTAGAAGAAATTCAACCCAACTAACTCCTACTTTCTTCAAATGGAACTCAATCAATATTTTGATTAGGCCATATTGGTGCAGGGTAGTTTCTAGGAATTGGAGTCTTTTCTGAACATTAGAGGCCATCCTTTTCAAACTATTAAGTAGGAAGAAAGGTAAATTTATTTCATCATCTAAGAAATTCATCATCAGTCTGATATGATAGACATACAAGGTGCCGAACCTACCCTCATATGTTATGCATTTTTGTAAAATTAACAACATATTCCTGCATTTATTTTTCGGAGCTGTACTAGGAATCCCTTTTGTAAAGACTGAAATGTCCATACCTGGTTTTTTTTAGCATTTGTTTCCAAGTTTCATTATGGAATTGCTTGTTTTTAAACCAACGTTCTCCCTGTCTTGAAAATTATGTGGCTTCATCTATGAATGAATCTGTGATGGTGAACTTAATATCTCCAATTTCTACCTCTGATCCATCGAATGACCTAGAAAATGATTTCGTGATTTCGTGATTTTGGAATCCATTGAAATTCTCCACAAAGTTCAGCCATCCAACCTGTTGTAATAGCCCCTTATCCTGAGGGTATCCTTCTAAATATTTGATCCCAATTGGCTCTGTTCTCACAATTAGCCCCATTTCTCCTTGGTATTGATTGCTTCTTTTCTTTGGCTTAGTTCTACTGCTCTGTCTCTGATCCTATGCCTGAAGAAAGAGAAACTGTGGAAGGTTGTTTTTCCCTTAAAATGACTTCTCTGCAGATGAAACTGGCTATAGAATGTAATGGCAGTGAGTGGATATGGATGAATGAACAAGCTAATGGTGAATGGTTAAAATGATCGGGTTAAGAGTTTGATATGAGATGAAATACCACAAAGATATTTTATGATGATTTAAAAAAATCATCAATAAATGATACAATCTAAGGACGTGACCTAATAGGTCACATCTAAGTTTTTGACCATTTATCCAATTAAATATGAACTGTTATCGAGTGGATGGTAAGGTGTATAGTTGAAGTGTTTTTATGATAGGAAAATATCAATTCGAATGATAGATTAACTTTAGGAAACATATGATTTAACCATACTATATCTTTCATGTTTTGCTATCAAAATAATTTCACATAGTTTACCTCAGCCCTTTTGATTCTGATGCTTGTTGTATTTGTCCTTCATTTTGTAAAATTTTGATCTTATAAGCTCCATAATATTCTTTGAATATCATCCTTTGTGTATTAAGTTAGGCTTACAGGGTCAAATTGGCTGCAGAACAGGATTGGCTAGAGAACAACCAGTTGTAGAATGTACCTATTAAAAATGATGAAATATGGATATGGAATGGAATGGATCATGAATATGGAATGTAATGATTTAGATCATGAATATGGAATGGAATGGAATATGAATTAAATGAATTATGGAATGAAAATGAATCTGGAATTTTTGATTTTATGATATTTAGTTGCAGAACAAGAACAATTTTAAAGTATAAAGTGTGAGAAGAATTTTGATTTTCACCTTACACTTTCTGTATAAACATGGAAATCAATGATTGGTTTTCACATTTATACTTTTATTATTATTATTATTATTTTGTTTTTTTGTTTTTTTCTCTTTTTTATTATTTTTTTTTTTTTTAGAATTATTGAAGAAAAATACAACTAAGTTAGTGAAGAAGAAGAGTTCTTCTTCACTAACTTCATATCAATGTTATCTTGAAATTTCTTGACAAATTCTTCTCTTGAAAGTGGCTTATGATACAATTTCAGTATGTGTCCATTTACAAGAAATGCTACCTTTCCTTCATCTATTGTCCTGATCTTTATTGCTCCATTTTCAAAGATTTTCATAATCTCATATGGCCCAAGCCAATGAGTTTGAATTTTACCTTGAAAATCCTTGAATTTTGAATCAAACAAGAGTGCCCAGTCACCTTCTTTAAATTTATTTTCTTTGATATACTTGTCATGCCATATAGTCCTTTACTGTTGGACTATGCTTTTTCTCTGGACTGCATCTTGTCTGATCTCATCCAATTCATTAATCTGCTCCAGTCTATGCTTCTGTGCTTCTGTCAAATCAAGTCATAGTTGGACTACCATTTTTAAAGTTTGGATCTGAAACTCTATGGAAAATAGGACTTTTTTTCCATAAAAAAGTTCATAAGGGGTGTGTCCTATTGTGTTTCTCCATGTAGTTCTGTAGGCCCATAAGGCTTCAGGAAGCCTTTCTGCCCAATCTCTTCTATGTAAATGAACAGTCCTTTTCAGGATCCCTTAAATCACCTTCTTGGTAGATTCTACTTGGCCATTTTCTTGTGGATGGTAGGGAGTGGATTTCCTGTGTCTGATTTTTTACTTCTCTACCATTTGTTCCACCATTTTTGATGTGAATTGAGATCCTTGATCTATAAAAATTTCTCTTGGGACACCAAAATGAGTAAAAATATCCTAAAAAATTAAATTAACTGTAGATGCTTCAGTAGCAGAAAGTAATGGCTTGGCCTCTACCCATTTGGTAACATAATCAGTGCAAACTAATATATATTTATTTTTCTTTGATGGAGGATTAATAGGTCCTACAAAATCCAAAGCCCATTTCTAAAAAGGTTTAATATGTACCTGAGGTTGCAATGGAATTTCACCTGAAGGGGAAGGTTTCCCTACCCTTTGGCAACTGTCACACCTTTTGACATACTCTTTAGCATCTTTAAATAGGGATGGAAAATAATATCCTAGGTGAAGGATCTTATAAGCTATCCTCTTATCAGCAAAGTGTCCACCACAAGGTTCATCATGACATGCCCTGAGAATCTCAGGCATCTCGTCTTCTCGAACACATCTTCTGATAATAAAGGCTGGACCTATTTTGTATAACTCATTATCAATCCATGAATATTTTGCACTGTCATAAATGATTTTTATTTTGTCTCTTGCATTCATAATTGAAGGAAATTTTCCTAAAAATAAATAATTGGAAATATCAGCAAACTAGGGAGTTTGAGTAGTAATTGCAAAGAGATATTCATCAGGGAATTTATCTTGAACTGGAGTATTGTCTTTAATGTTTTGGAGTATAGATAGAAATCAGCCACTGTATTTTTTTTTTTCCAGGCCTATCTAGAATAGTGATGTTAAATTCTTGTAAAAGCAATAACCATCTTATGACTCTTCCATTAGTAATAGATTTGTTCATTAAATACCTAATTTCAGAGTGATCTGTGTGGACAAAGGTTTCATAGCCTATTATATAGTGTCTGAATTTATTTATGGCATGAATAATAGCTAAGAACTCTTTTTCAGTTACAGTATAATTCAACTCTGAAGGAGTCAAATTTTTACTTGTATAGTAGATGGCATAAGGAATCAGGTCTTTTTGTCCTAGCATAGCTGCTAAAGTTGTATCTGAGGCATCTGTCGAGATGTGAAAAGGTAATTTCCAATTAGGTCACCTTAAAATAGGTGCTTCAGAGATTTTTGTTTTCAGGGTTTCAAATGCTAACTAGCAGTCGGGATTCCAATTGAATTCACAGTCCTTGGAGAGTAGTTTAAAAAGTGGAGATGCTATCTTGGTGAATTTTTCTATAAATCTTCTATAATATCCTGTAAATCCTAGAAAACTCCTAACATATTTCTGGCAACTTGGAACTAATAGTCTAGAGATGACTTCAACTTTTGACTCATCAAATCTAATCCCATCTCCTGAAATATGATGTCCTAAGACAATCCCTTCAGTGAACATCATGAAACATTTTTCATGGCTTTATAAGAGGTTTTCTTCTTTACATCTTTTTATAATTTTTTCCAAGTTTGTTAAGGCTTCTTCAAATTTGTTTCCATATATTGTGAAGTCATCCATGTATACTTCTACACAGTCATGTATTATATCTGAAAAGATTCCCTATACTACCCATTGGAATTTTGTAGGTGCATTGCACAATCCAAAAGGAAATACTCGATAGACATAGGTACCCCAAGGAAAGGTAAATTTGGTTTTACCTTGATCCTCAAGTGCAACTTGAATTTTATTATAACCACTAAAACCATCCAAAATCGAAAAGTACTTTTTTCCTGCTAATGTATCTAACACCTGATCTATGAAGGGTAAAGGAAAATGATCTTTAAGAGTAGCTTTGCTTAATTATCTGTAGTCAATGCATACCCTGCATTTACCATTTTTCTTGGGTACAATCACTAAAGGAGAGACCCACTGACTGTCTGAAATGGGATAAATAAAGTTGACATTTAACAATTTCTGCAACTCTTTTTTAACAATCTCCCTAAGGTTTGGATTCATCCTTCTTTGAGGTTGTTTGATTGGTTTAAAATTTTCCTATATATAGATATGATGAGTGCGAGTCTTAGGGTTGATCCCTTTCATGTCAGTGTACTCCCATGCATATGCAGAAGAATGTCTCTATAATATTTTGACTAGCTTTACCTGTTGAAATTTTTCTAGGTTTTTGTTTATGTTTAAGGTTTTTCCTGGACATATCTCAATTGTAGAGCTACCAAATTATTCCATGGAGTAAAGAGACATTTGTCCTGATGACAAAAACTCAATGTTGGATTCTTCTTGGAATTGTTCATGCTTGTATTCTGAAGAATATTCATGATTTTCTAAGGCATTCAAAATCTAACTATCTTCACTAATTTCTGAAATAGTGAAGAGGGGTTGTATGTCTTATTCATCATCAATACATTTAGTATCATTTAATTATGTGATTGTTCTTGCCGGAGGATAAAAAGTGAATTTCTTGGTTGAAATTCCATCAGATATGTACATATCACCAGATCTACAGCTAATGAAAGCATCAACTGTAGCTAACCAAGGTCTTCCTAATATAATAGGATGTCCTCCTAGATCATTTTTAGGAGTTAAAATCATGAAATCCACAGGATACTCCCAAGAATATAAGGACACTAGAATGTATTCTAATACCCCATCTGGTTTGATCACAGATTTATCTACTAATTGCAGTAGTGTGGCTGTAAAAATAAGATTAGGAAGTTTTAGTTTTTCCATGATTGGCCTACTCATGATATTGATTGCTGCTCCTAGATCAATAAGTGTGTTTGGAATTTCAATTCCATTGATATGTATCTTAACAACTGGATTTACGGGATCTAGATATTTTGGAATGGCAATATTTCCCATCATTATGTCTGTTATTTTTCCTACCAGTTGTATTTTCTTTATCTCTTTTATTCTTTTTCCTAGTTTTTTCATACTCAACTCTTTTATTGTCTTTGCTAAAATTGGGATTTTCTTGATGGCTTGTAATAATGGAATCTTAATACAAAAATTTCTTAACTCATCTAGGAAATCATAGTTAGGCATAATAATTTGTTTCTCTACACCTCTATCAATTTGTAATCTTTCAGGAAAATGAGGTGTAGTAGTAGATGTTGATGGCTACTCTAACATAGGAGTTGAAATAATTGGTTCTTTCTGTTTTTCTTTTTCAATGTTTTGGTCTTGAAGAGCTGTGTTTTCTTCAAAAATTTTATTTACCCGTAGAGAATCTTCCTCAGAAGTGCTTCTTTCTTGTATAAATATAGAAGGTTTCTTTCTTTCAAGTATTCTTCTAGACCTAAGTTGAACATCATTAAGGTCTAAAGGAGTAATAAAATAGGTTGGAAATTGCTGAACTTCTATCATATATGTATTCTGAGGGTTTTTATTGTTGGGGTTTGGTATTGGCTTGGCAGGTAACTGATTTTGTTTTTGAGGAAATGGTAATGGAAGTGGTGGATTTTGATTTTGATTTTGGTGTTGTGGATTCTACTAAGGATTTTTTTGAGGAGGAAATTTTGGATATGATGGATATGATAGATAAGATGGTGGATATTGATAATACTGGGAGAAACTTCCATAAGGATTTTGTGCTTCGTGAGCCCAAGGTTGAGATTGATTTTGAAATTGGGGCCAAGGTTGCTGCCAAGAGTTCCAATTAGGTGGGGGTTGATTATACAATTGATTACTAAACCCTTCTGTTTGAGATCCCTGCCAAGGTATTCTAGAGACAAAATAAAGAGATTCTGTGGAATTTGTGGTTGTTTCTTCTTATAAGATAGCTTTAAGACCAAGGATTGAAGTACAATTCTTGGTCTCATGCTTTTATGAACAAATTGCACAAGTCTCTATTACTTTTGCATCCAAAGGACACTCTATTGAGGCATGCTTCTTCCTACATTTGGGACAAAATATTGCTAAGGCATCAGTTTCGACTTTCTGCTTGTTTTGTAATTTAAGGGTGTCTATTTGCTCACTAAGACTCCCTAGAATGTTAGTTTTGAATTCATCAAGCATATTTCCTATTTATGCCCTACTTACTATTCCAGCTACAGATTTGCTTTCTCTTGCAAGAGTAGGGTCTCTTGGTCCTTTTAGAATCTTAGATTTTCCTCTTAAAATATTAATACATAATTCTGCTATATCAGGTAATGAAAGTTGAGATATGTCTCCTTTCCCCATCATATTAGGGATATCTATCCATTCATCCCTAATTGTATTCAACAAAAGAGCTTTCAAAGTATCTTTGTCTAAGTTTTCCATTTTTTCCCTCTTGATGTTATAGTTAAATCTTTCCAACAAATATTCCAGATTTTCATCCTCTTTTTGCATCATCTTGAACACTTCTTCCTTATGGTTGACTCGTATACAGTAATCCAAATATCTATCTAGAAATTATTTTCTCATATCATCCCTTGTCCTAATAGACCTAGTGATGAAACTCATAAACCATTTTAATGCTGCTCCTTTCAATGTTGAAGGGAACAGTTTAAGTTTCTGAGCATCTTGTAGGTAATCATAGGTTCTACATAGACCTTCAAATTCAAATAAGAAGGTCTCAGGATCTTCACTTTTTATTCCATCAAAATTTTGGAAGAACAGAGGGTGAGATATTTTTCATAGTCGTATTAGTCTCTTCATCTATTATAGGGAATCCAAAAGGGATTCTAGTTTCCCTTCTACCTCTTCCTCCTTCTGCATTTCCTTTTCCTCTACCTTTTTCTGTACCTCTACCTCTTCCTCTATCTCCTCATCTACCTCTACCTCCTCCAAATAGTGTATGTTCTCCATTAAATACTTCTCCTTCCCCTTCTTCTACCATGATAGATTCTTCTGAACTGATATAGGGTTCGGTTGGGAGAGCTAGTTGTTCTACTGGTTCTTCTATCAAGGGTATATTGAAGAAATATTCCTCTTCTTCCTCTTCACTAGGGATTTGTAATCCTCCTTCTAGAATATATTCTCCTGTGGAAGTGAAAAAGGTTATCCCTTCTGTAGGAGTCCTTGGATCTTATTCCTATAGAATTTCTTCAGTGGATGAAGTGGGAGATCTTCCTGATGGGATATCTAATCTTGAGACTTCTGGAAGCCTATGACTAGTATAGTATGGAATGTGGATTTGAGTTGGAGGTGTGTTGCTTCTTGGTCTTGGTGGAGTGAGTAGATTTTTGGGAATTAAGATTTTGCCTCTTATAAATATACCCCTAGAATATCTTTCTCTACGCATATAATTTTTTTTGGGAAATAGGAAATAAGGCTACCTAGTTACACTTCCCCGGCAATGGAACCAAAATATTTAGTCAATTTAGTGTCCTGAATTGATAGCATAAATTAACGAATAGGGCTAGTAAAATGATGAAGTGTAATGCACTATATGTGCCTAAGTATCCCTTTTTATTACTTCATTGTTTTCAATGTTTTATTGATGTTTTGGGGTTTTTATGTTTGATTCTTAGTATGCTACTCTATGCTAAGAAGATGAAGTTGAATCTATGTTAAAAGTGAGAAAAGGAATTGTTAATAAATGAATTAAAACATAGTTTATTTGCAAGTTCTTTTCCTAATTAGGAAATGATTAAAACAAAGAGTCCTAATCCATGGATATTATAGCTTCTAAATGAAAATTTATGAAATGAAAAGTAACTCAAAACACTACAACTTAATCTGATTCATTTAATTAGAGATTTGTTGGAAGAGCTTGTGAAAAAGATTAATTCTAATGCAATGAGGATCTCCTAAAACATAAAAGGAAGTGCTAAAACAAACAGTAACTTAGAACATTATAGAGGAATCTCATTCATATGATAGAGGTTTATTGGAAGAGCTTTAGAAAAATATTACTATAATGTAATAAGGATCTCCTATGAAATGCTGAAACAACTTATAACATTACAAATAAATCTCATTCATGAGTTAGAGGTTTGTTGGAAGATCTTGTGAAAGAGATTAATCATAATGTGATAAGGATCTTTTTATGAAGCAAAACAATCAATAACTCACAATATTACAACTAAGTCTCATTCGTGAATTAAAGGGTTATGTGAAAATATTTGGAAGGAGACTAACTTTAGTATAATGAGGATCTTATAAATAACAGAAAATGAAATACTAATAACTCAGAATATTATAATTGAGTCTCATTCATTTAATAGAGATGTATTGGAAGAGCTTGAGAAAGAGACCAATTGTAATATCATGAGGATCCTTTATCTAAGAAAATGTCATGAAACATAATACTAAAATCTATGATTTTAGAAAGCAGTCGAAGTAAGGAAATATGACAGAACATAATTGAAAATGACTTATATAGAAAACATGTAAAACCTCCTCGAATAGCAGGGGCCCTCTGCTATCAATTCGGCATTAATCCTTTAACTCGTCAAGGCTGTATTTAGAACAGCATCAAGGTTAAAACTCCTTTTTATTAATCACAAGACATGAAAACAAGGTATCATCGTAATGATAAAATAAGTATCAACTTGTTCCTCTTAGTATTACATAACTTAATTTATATCTAAATTCATAACTAACATTGAAAAAAAATAGGTACAAGTGAAGGTTTGAAGTTAAAATCAAATTAGAACTGTCTTGGGACTCATGATTTGCTATAAAGAAAATTAGGAGTCTTGAGTCCTGTAGAAAACAACTTCCTTGACCTTTTCTTTGACCATGTGCTTAGGCACCTCCAACTATCGATTCAGTCCTCGTGGAAGGGAAAGAATGATGTAGGAAATATTTGGAATCCACCTATGTGTGCCTTTTCTCCAGATGACACCTGTAATATACTTAAACACCAAAATAGCTACGGAACGCTTGACTGACTACAAAATGACTGCATTCTATAGGTAAACTGTTCAAAAATCATTAAGATAGCAAAAATCACAAAAGTACAATAAGTTAATCATTGTATGCAACCTTTAAGTAATATTAGACATTCTCATTGAGTTTTAGGTTTATGAAATGATAAAGGAATGATGAAATGAATTGAAGTTTGGAAAAAGAGAAGACAATTTCAGGGCTCAACACCTCATAACCCAATATTTGTATCGATAGAGATGGTGAGAACTACAAATACTAGGAGGAACCCTTGAGAAATCATGGAAACTAATATTTATTTTTCTACAGTAGCACATGATAAGTTAGAGTATCTTTTAGATGTGAATAAACGTATGAGGAAATAATTAGATACAATGAAGCAACAAGAGGAACACATTTCCACTAAAAACCAGTGATTATCATCCCATAACTTCAACACAGAAAAAAACAATTCAGTCATTCATACATGAGGAATTGGGGCCATTGGAGGATATGATGGCACAGTTGTATGATGAAATGATACTTATACATGAAGTAGTGGTGCCCATATTCATACACAAAAGAAAGTGCAAGAAGTCGTAAACCTCCTAAAGGTGGAAAGCAAAGTTGTTGATCAAATCTAGGAACAGTATACCAAATATCCAGTTGTTCTGCAAAAATTGGTAAAAAAGGATAGGTTTGCTGGAAAAGTTGGTAGAGTACAGTTGAGACTCCATAACTTGAAATACATGTGTCTGGATGAACAATTATCTAACACCATAAATACCCATAGTTGACTACATAATGGTTGGATTCCATAACACAAAAGCACGAGATGCTTTCAGTGGGATCATTTGTAGAGAGAAGAGGCATGGATATCATCATACTAGAGGTGAAGCAGTACATTGAGCAAATCAAACAAACATCAGAACAAGATGGCTTAGAGATCGCTAAGGAATTATTATATAATATGCCATTTCCCTAGCTAAAGCCCACATGATAATGTCATGGATGTGGAATCATGTACAATCTAGCTCAAAATCTATATTTTCAGAAGCCTTGGAGGTGAGGATGAAATTTGTTACATATTTTCCAATATGAGTCAAATTCATCACTACAAAATTCATAGTGCGACATACATACATTACTAATGAGCTCCATGAAGAACCAAATGACTTATCTATTTGATAGAATTTTTGTCCTATTAGAATTTTTTTCTCATATATCCACCATCTTGTATGTACTTTGTATTTTTAATATGTTTAATGTATTGAAGTCTAAGATACACATCTAGAATATGAAAAGGAAGATGTAGAATGTAAAAGGTCATGGCTAGAATGTTAAAGGTTGTATGAAAGCCCATAGGTCATAGAAGTTGAAAATTCATGATGATACTCAAGAGTCATTTTCATTTCTTATAAATAGTTCCTCATAACTCAATAAATGGGTTTGGATTCTTAACATTTTTCCTTGGCTTATCTTGTATTATAGAGGAGGTAAATCATTCTTTGGAGAAGAAATTCGTGGCTTCATGTTCCACTACTAGATCTAGTGTTTCACCTATGTAACAATATACTTGGATCCTTTCATTAATAATCATAAGTTCTTCAAGGTAACACTTCATGCATGTATCGTGAATATACCAATACTATTTTTATTGTTTTTGTGGTATATATTTTTGTATTACATATTAAGACTAATGAACTATTTTGTTGCTTAGATATGGATATTGTTGAATAAGTGTTGTTATTATTTTATGATTATGTTTTATCTTGCGAAGTAATTTTCAAGTAAATTAACAAGTCTTTATTCTCTACTCATGGATCTCTCTTAGAATAGTCCTATTAATTCCCTACCCGGAGGCTCGTTCCCTTTACTAGCCGTGGAATATTCTAGTACATTCTACATTTGGTGTCATACAAAGATTACATAATTGCTTCCCCAAAGAGGTGTTTGTGATCTCTTGTGTATGTGCTATAACCAAGGTGTACCTCTAAAGCCTTTGCAATGGTGGGCAGACCATATATTCGGATGGGTCTCCTACACTAAACAGTGTGAGGTCTAATTGGGACTTCACATTGGGGAGATCCCTTGTATGTTGGAAATATCCAACACCACTAATATTTTGGTGCTAGAAGGAGGGAGAGATCACAAGTTGATCCCATGAAGTCTATTTGAATCTCTTATGTTTAAATGGATTCATTTGAGATCATAATCGAGAGGTGTTTCTCCTAAGCTTTAGATATTTCAATCCTCGTGGAATTTTTACATAAATAGTGTCATTTAAAATTTTATGGAAAGGGTACAACAACCATCCTTCATTACATGATTTAATTTGTTCAATTTTATTTTTCAAGTGGTGTATATTCCAAAGATATTCTTACAAGGTCATTTACCCTTACATTGGATGGTGGTGCTAATTAGTGGTGTTCTTCTTTACATGCTGCTTCTATCTCATCTTTTATGCATTTGGTTAATGATCTTTGTCCTGTTTTCAACAAGTATGAGTATCAAGATGTTCTCAATGAAATAAATAAGCTTAGAATGGAATCAAATGAATCTTGAGAAATTTGTTGACATGTTTCTTCATCTTTACTATGAAATTTTTGGATAAAAAGTTCTGTTTCTTAGCCAAAATTTCAAGAAAATATTTTTAATTAGATTCATCATGTACTTCCACTCAAAAGGAATTTCAAAGTAATGAAGAAGAATATGGTTTTCCTTTTATTCCTTGTCCCCATCCTTTTGATGTTCCATGTTGTGAGCCTGCATTGATCAATAAATCAGAAGATCAATTTGCTAATGATGAATTAAATTTTCTTTCACATATTTTTCTAGATCATGATTTTCCTAATCCTATTAATGAATCATATTTGAATTTTTATAATCCCCTTGTCGATCTTGGACCCATTAATCAATTTAAATCCTTGAACATCCATTATCTCAATCATTTCCTTTTTTTGAATTTTATGGTAATGATTGTTCAAGTTTCATGCTTGGATGTTTATTCCTATAGGAAGATTTATATTTGTAGAAGTTTCAAATGGAGTCTGATGCAATTATTGAAGATTTTCTTTCAGTTATATCTCCTTTTTTTGACGAGGATGATATGCTTATTGTTGAATATATTTGTTGAAATCTTCAAAACCTTTCTAATGAACCTCAATTTCTCCATGAATCTCATGATTTGAATAACTCTGGTTTGGTTGATGAATGTTGTTAGAACAAGTATTTGACTTCCTTTCTTAAGTATAAATATAAATATTTTAATAATTAAATGTTGAGTAAGGTAGAAATGGCACTTCAACCCATGTTTATACTTATGTTAGGTTCATGTCACCCGGACAGTAGTTATGATTTTGGTTAGTTTAAGATTTTCTTGGAGAATATTGTCATTAATGCCACTTCATGAGATGTCAATTATCTCTTAAAGGATCCTTTATTTATACATGTCCAATTTTAAAACCTCATGGTAGAAATTTTAATCATACTTTTAACGTTTATTTTCTTCATATGTATTCTTGAAAATCTCTATTCTATGATGTGGAAAGAAAATCTGATCTTAACGATTTTCAAATCATTTGATCTGACACTAATTATACACCATCCATTTAAAAGTTCAACGAGCATGAAAGCATGGATTATGGTTAGTCTATCGGTATTGCTTATAATATGGATTTGTATTTGGTCAATATTTCTTGTCAGAGTGTTTCAAAAGGTTGTTTCCATGATCCTATTATCGATTGTCTTGAAGAATGCTATTGATTAGGGCCCATTTCTCATGGAATGTTCTTTAATGAATTCATTTGACTGTTGTATGGTTCTGAACTCGGGATTTTTTTTGTGGTGGAGTTATTAATTCCATAGAGTAGGAAAGTAGGGCACACCATTCTACTTGCACTTTTTTCTTTTACCTGCCATTGTGGAGCAACACCAAAGATGAAAATTGACACTCTAACTAGTTTTGACTCATGACTCTATATTACCATTATTATCATTGAAATGATTTGGTTAACTTCATGTCATGTTATTCAAATTAATTTAATAGGGAAGAATATATATTTAATTGGGTAAAATAGGGAGATGAGGTGTCTCATTGATTGAATCAATACTTTTTGGAGAATTGATACTTCGTACATAAAGTGAAACCAGAATAGAGAGGCTAGGGTTCTCCTAGTGTGTCGCCAAGTGTTTTTTCTATGACAACAACCTTGCAAAATGTTTTCCTAACCCAATTTTGGAGTCTACGTGAATTTTCATTCCAAGCTATCTAGTGTCATCATGTTTTCAAATTGACTATCCATTTGTTCCTCCAAGTGCCATTTCCTCGTATGTCAATGTTTTCTAATTGTTGTCACCTTTTCTTTAAAAGAACTTGTGTTATCTCATTGAAGGATAGGTGAAGGTATAACTTTTCTTGATTTAGTAATTAACCTTGTTCAACATGAAACACACACACAAAAGTGGGAAAGACACATATTTTTCACAAATACAGTTGAAAGACGCATGGTCGCTGAGAATTGTGCCCTCCTTGGGAAAATGAACACTCCAAGATGATGAAGCATTTCACCCTTGTTGCACACACTCCTTTGAGATCAAGAACTATGCAATTTTTTAGCCCACTCCATTAGGCTTAGTGAGTGTTCCCTCCATTTGAGAGTTCTCCTTAGGCACAAAGAACTGCGCCCTCTTCAACCTCATGCATTCATTTTTTGTTGCATGTGGACACACTCCTAGAATATAGTAGCCCACTTCAATTAACTTAACTAACTTATTCATTTGTTGATAAGTTGGTAGCATGCCATGATAATATTTGCATGTAATATCTTTATAATAAACCAAATTAATATTTTCTTCACATAATAATTCTTATCTAGGATGTGCGCACTTCTTTGGATCAAAGAGATCTTCATCAATCCTCTTTTCAAGTAAGTTTTTCATATCGATTCTATTATTTTCCTTTGATGCTTTTTTTTTCTATCGATCTTGGATTATTTGTTGGTGCTTCACCTGTTTTGAGTTTATTTTTGGGCATTTTAGTTTATTCTCTCTAGTACAAGTGTCAAATTTTTGTCACAAGTTGTGACTCTTCACATTATTTAACTCTTCACATTCTGATCATGATTTTGACAGAATCTATATGAATCTGTGGATCCTTCCTCTCACCTTTTGAACATTTAATATTTTTATTGGACTTATTCTTTAGAAATCTCAAGCCAGAGTGCACTTCTAGAAGTGAAGGATTGTCTATCTTAGAAAAATGCACCCAAAAAATCAAGTTCTCCTCTTGAGATCACTCCTTTTATTGAAAGTATTGCGCCCTCCTTTAGTGCATGACATAACCCTGAAGAAATGAAATTTTTCTCCTTCATGCTTTGATTGTGCACCCTGCATTCTCCTTTTTTATCTTGATCAGATGAGTGAACCAGTAAGGGTTGAAGTGTATCCCCTCTCTCTCGCTTGAGTGCATGAGCACACCTTGAAGCCTTGAGTGAGCCATGAACTTCCTTTCCTTCTCTGAATATGCACCCTCATTTTTTTAGGAAGATTTATTACCTATACAAGCGACCATATCCTCTCTTTGATAAGCTTACATGCTTAGCTAATCCTGATGGTTTCCTAAACATGATTTGCAAAGTTATTAGTTGTAATAAATAAAGGTTTTCTTGAAGCTAATGTTTATTATCATCAATGTGCTTCCATGTGCAGGTGTTCTAGCTACTAGGTTTATTACTCTATCATCATATGTTGGAGCAATGCCTCCCACTACTCATTGAGTGACCTAAAAATAAGTTTCAAAGGAAAACATTGAAGAAGTAGTGGAAGTTACAAATCCTATGATTCATATTATAAAAAACACACAATGTTTTATAAAAAAGTCTACTGAGGTCACATTGAAAGATATTAAATACACATTCATGCCAAAACAATTCCCTAAAAATTTGGAAGAGAAGAAACTCTATATAAGAATCAAGGAGTGAAAGATAAATAGGATCACATGTAGGTTTCCATTCATACATTATTAAGAGGAAATTGAATGGATTCTATCAAACATGGATGATTTATATATGGTACTTTGTAGTGAAAGTGGTGGTAAAATTTCCACTTACCATGGAGAGGACATGCATACTTATTACAATATACTAAAACACACGGAGTATGCCAATGATATATTCTACACCAGATGGGCTAATCTCAACACAAGTGATATAAAAAATTCTTGGTTTCAAGAGCCTTCCTAGTTTCGAGACCAGCTGAGTGTAGTTTACCTAGCTAGGATTTTTAGAGAAGTGTATCAGTATCTTATTTCTGTGTGTTGTAGGCTACATGGGTGAAACAATGTAGAAGCGTGTGAAGAGAACTGGATATTGATTCCCAATTTGTTGTTACTCACGAAAAAATATTCAATGGGGTAGATATACTTTCTTTTGAGTTGCAGTTACATGTTGGGTAGGCCAAAGAAACTCTAAGGGAAAATTAAGCATTAGAGTTCTATATGTCAACATTTCTCTTAGATGAAATTTGTGCCTAATATGAATTCCAAGGGATGTGTTGGAACTAGACCCTACACGACAAATTTTGAGTCTACTTTCATTGAAAGGTGTTGGTAGAGTTTAGTTTTATGGGAGAATATGACATATTAGGAGAGAATTTATTTGTATTCATATTTCATATGATTTATTGATAGCAACAAGACTGAAAGTCAGCCCCTAAGGAGAGTTGGTCTCTTTGCATAGCTCTGTCAGCATTTTCCTTTCAGTTGACTAAATTCCTCGCCATGTGGTCTTCCACAACTTCTTGTAATATTATTTATCAATTCCGGAGAAATTGACAAATAAATATACTCCGCAACCTTTGATAAATTAATTATATCTCCCATACTTTATATTAATACACGACACTTTTTCTTAAACAAACAACCTTAGGCCTCGGGCCCACATATATAACCAATGGTCCAATCAAATACACACACCGTACCTTGGTTATCCTTCGAGCTATTACTACACGCGATCACCATTTAGTTGGCCTTCCTCCAGATCGACGGTATGCATCAATATCGCACGGGCTCCGATGTCGAACGTTAACGTGCGATGGCACGCAATGAATGTGGTTTTAGGGGTCCCACCTTTGACATGTATCGAACACTCAATGGAATCGCTCCGAATTTAGGAATACCACTTACTCCGTGGAAGCAGTGCGATATGGGCAGTCCGGTTTAGCAAATCCACTCGCGGTTTTGGAACAACGATTAACCAAGGTTACTTAGGGGTTGCACTATCCTTATTATTCATTTAATTCTGGTCTAACCTCAGGACAGAGACTCTCAGTTCACAACAAAACAAACATACTTCTCTTAGGCAAGATTTCACCACCATTAAACAGAGTTCGACGACCACGGCTTCTCTACACAGACCTTGCCTGCGATTGGGATTTAATTCATAGAGTTTATTTGAACAGAAAATGGACAGAGGGATGCGGAACTGTGCAACGGTTCAATTATAAATTATATACGTAGAGAGTTCAATTTCCTCACAGTTAAACAAATTCCCTCACAAATATCAATTCGAGACAGTTTGATAATCAACAGGAACTGAAATTCATTCAACCGGAAGCAATTTCTTAAAACACAAATTTTATTGCAGAAATCTCCCCCTCAATAGATCCGAGGGGTACCAGTTATATACATTACAATGTGTCTCTTCGGTTCCTCGGTGAGGACCGTTTAGAAAATCAAAGGCCTAATTACAATTTACTCAAATAACTGAAACATGAAAGATGGACTGAACCTAACTATTCGACTTCTATGGACTCTAACTAATCTAAATGAAATAGTCAGCTGAGGTATTGACACCTAGCTGTTACAATTCAATGATTTTGAACCCTCCTAGCCACAACATGTGGACAAAAACTCTTACATTGCTGGTTAGTGTCTAATGCCCATGCATCAGACTCCCGAGGGAAATTTTCGTCATGGACTCCTGTCCATGAGCTCTTCCACTGACCTGCCTATCTTTTGCAACCTTCCTTCAGTCATCTAGGTGGCATATTCCACTGGCTTGTCCTTCCATTTGATTAAGTACTGAAAGTACTCTTGTCCTCTGGTCTTCCTGAACACTCTTTTGTCCAATATCTTCTCTCGTTGTAATGGTTCTGCTGGAGGTAGCTGATTTTCCCACTCAATCTGTTCCTTGTCTGTTGATATTTCTTCTTCACCATCATATTCATTCTTGTACAAATATGCAACATTAAAAATGGGAGATATTCCAACATCAGGTGGCAATTCAATCTCATAATCATTTGCAGAAAACTTTCTAAGTATCTTGCATGGCCCAATCTTTTTGAACTTTAGTTTATTATACTGCTTCTTTGTGAATCTTTCCTTTCTCAAGTGTTCCAAACCTAGATCTCCTACTTCAAAATGAACTTCTTTTCTGCTCAATTCTTCTCTTCCCTTGTATTTGATGATGCTTCCTTGCAGTTTCTGTTTCACTTGTTCATGTATGGCCTGGATCTCTGAAGCAAATTCCTCACCATCTGCACTCCTTAGCTCTGCCCTTCCCAAGTTCCTTAACTCTGATATTCCCCTGGGGTGCATTCCATAGATAATATGGAATGGGCTCTATCCTGTGCTCCTGTTTGGTGAGTCATTAGATGCATATTCTATTTGGGAAAAATATGATCCCATTGCTTGGGATGCTCTCCTGCAAGACTTCTCAACAAATTTCCCAGACTCCTATTCACTACCTCAGTTTGTCCATCAGTCTAAGGATGATAAGCTGAGCTGAAACTCAGTTTGGTACCAAGTTTCTTCCACAGTGTCCTCCAAAAATGGCCCACAAATCTGGTATCTCTGTCTGAAACAATAATCTTGGGCAACCCATGCAACCTAACAACTTCTTTGAAAAGCAAGTTAACAACATGGGTGGCATCACTAGTTTTATAGCATGGAACAAAATGTACCATTTTGGAGAATGTGTCCACTAAAAAAAAGACTAAATCATTCCCTCTCTGAGTCTTGGGAAATCCTAGAAAAAAATCCATACTCACCATGTCCCAAGGCCTGTCCGGAATAGGTAAGGGAGTGTACAATCCTGCATTCTGGCTCCTTCCTTTGGAATATTGAAAGATTTTTCAATTATTCACAAAATTGTCCACTTGTGTTCTCATCTTAGGCCAATAATAAAAGTGAATTAGCTGATCATAAGTTTTATTATTACCAAAGTGTCCAGCAAGTCCACCACTATGCTTCTCCTTGATCAAATTTTCTCTCATGGAACATTTTGGTACACACAGTTGGTTTCTTCTGAATAGGAAGTCCTCCTGCAAGAAATAATCTAGCCACTGGCTTCTATCTGTTAGAACAGGATTACAACATGCCTCAAATGCTTCCTTAAAATCTGAATCTGTTTTATACAATTCCTTAAGAAAATCAAATCCTAAAACTTCAAAATTAGTTTCTCGAGCAAGCATGTGCCTCCTACTCAAAGCATCAGCTACTTTATTTGCTTGGCCACTTATTTGTTTCAAAACAAAGTTAAAACCTTGGATATTCTCAACCCATTTGGCATGCTTATGATTCAACTTGGGCTGTTGTACAATGTACTGCAAAGCATGATTATCAGAGTATAATACAAATTCTTTGGACATCAAATAATGTCTTCACTTTTTCAATGCCTAAACAATTGCATAGAATTCCTTCTCATAAGAGGAATAATTTCTTCTGGTGTCATTCAAATTTTCACTGAAATAGGCTACATGCCTATCATCCTGACTCAGCACAGCTCCAATGGCCTCTCCACTGGCATCACACTTCACTTGAAATGGTTTAGTAAAATCAGGCAGAATCAAAACAGGCTTTTGAGTTATCTTTTGCTTCAAAAGTTTAAAGTTTATTTCTGCTTCAGCAGTCCACTTAAATGGCTGTTTGTTCTTTTTTATTGTCTCAATTATGGGTGCATTAATCTTACTGAAGTTTCTTATAAACTTTCTGTAAAAACTAGCAAGTCCATGGAAACTTCTTACCTCAAAAACATTTATGGGTGAAGGCCATTACATAATTTCCTTAACCTTCTCTGGGTCCATCTTCAATCCTTCTGCAGAAAAAACTAAACCCAAATACACCAAATATTCCTTCATGAATGAGCACTTCTTTAAGTTTATCAACAATTTCTCTTGGTGCAGCTTCTTCAGGACATAATTAAGATGCCTTAAATGTTCCTTTTTAGTCTTGCTGAAAACTAATATATCATCCAGATACACTATCACACATTTACCAATGAATTCTTTCAATACTTCATTCATAAGTCTCATAAAAGTACTAGGTGCATTTGAAAACCCAAAAGGCATGAACATCCATTCATATAGTCCTTCATTTGTTTTAAATGTAGTTTTCCACTCATCCCCCTCTCTTATTCTGATCTGAAGATATCCACTTTTCAAATCTATCTTTGAAAAATATTTAGCACCACTCAAACAATCCATTAAATCCTCAACTCTGGGCAAAGGGAATTTGTACCTGATTGTTATCTTATTGATTTCTCTAGAATTAGTACACATCCTCTAGCCTCCATATTTCTTTGGGCTCAATACTGCTGGTACTGCACATGGACTAAAAATTTCTCTGATCAGTCCCTTGTCCACCAATTCCTGTACTTGTCTCTTGATTTCCTCATTTTCTGTGGGAGTCATTCCATAGGCTGCCTTATTTTGCAGATTGGAACCAAGGATAAAATCTATTTGATGGCTGATATTTCTCACAGGTGGCAGGTAGCTCATCAGGTAAATCATCCACAACAATGTCACAATAATTTTCTAACATCTCTTGGATTTCTATTGGCAAATCATAAATCTTGGTAGAAGTAAGAACTACTTTAGGTTTGCAAACTAAAGAAAAACTTACCTTTTCTTCTTCTATCTGCTGCAGATGTTCCTTCCCGCTTAGCAACAAGCTCTTTGGATCAATCACTCTGCTGGATGGATCTTCTTCCATGGGTATCAATGTATGATGTACCCCATCCTTAAAGAACTTCTAAGTTTTCTTCTTGCCATCATGCACCGCTGCTTTGTCAAACTGCCAAGGTCTACCCAGCAGTATGTGACACACATCCATGGGCATTACATCACACAGGACCTTATCTTTGTATTTTCCCATTTGTAGCTATATCTCACACTGTTCTTTTACAACCAGCTGGTGCCTTTTATGCAGCCAGGACACCCTGTAGTGAGTTGGATGCTCCCTTGTCTTCAGTTTCAACTTCTCTATTACCTAAGTGGAAACCATATTATCTGTGCTGCCACTATCAATGACTAGCTGACAACATTTCCCTTGGACTTTTCATATGCTCCTAAACAAAGTCTTCCTTTGTGCAGGTTCAGTGACCTCTTTGGTTTGTTTCAACAGGACCTTATTAACCACCAAGGACTCTCCCCTCTATGGTAGAATTTCTTCTTCAATTTCTACCTCTTCTCCGGCTCGAGAAACAATAGAATTTCTTGGACTAGCACCCACATCCTCTGGACACTCATAGTGCTTGTGTCCCACTTCCTGACATTTATAGCACCTCAATTCTCTACCTCTACCTCTGTCTTTGCCTCCTCTTCCTTTTCCTTTGTAAAAACCCCTTCTGCCCCTTGCATCATCCTCCGTAGATGCATTCTTAGGTGAGCTACTGTTAGCTCCATCCCTCGATGTGGTAGGCTTTCCTCTACCACCCTGACTTCCCTTTCCATGGAAATTACCTCTCCTTTTGGCAGACTGTTTCCTTAGGAGCTTCTCCTCTGCTTTCAAGGCCATATGATACGCCTCTTCAACTGTATTAGGAGATAGAAGACCAATCTCATCTTGGATTTTCAGCTTGAGACCATTCACATATCTGTCAGTCTTCTCCGGTGTGTCTTGAAATTGCCCAACTCTTATGCTTACTCTATAGAATTCCTCTGTGTATTCTTTTACTGTCAGCAACCTTTGTCTCAGGTTCTGCATTTGCCTAAAAAATTTCAGCTGATAATCACTGGGCAAGAATTTACCTTTTAATTTAGCCATCATTCTGGTCCAACTTTTGATAGGCTGCTTGCCAACTCTCCTCCTTTCTGCCTGCACTCCATCCCACCAAAGTGCAGCTTGTCCCTTCGACTTTGTCATTGCAATCTTAACCTTTTTATCTTCGCTTATTTCTTCATAGTCGAAGCACTTGTTCATTTCATTAATCTAATCCAGCAGTTCCTCCTGATTCAGTCCTCCTGCAAAACTCGACACTTCAATCTTGGGCTTAACTGCAGACCCCAGAATAGTTCTGAGGAGCCTCATGTCAAGAGGAATCTCAACATTTTCTTCCACTTCTTCTGATTCAGGTTCACTGATGTCTTCAAGATCTCTGGGTTACCTTCGCTCCATGGCATCCATTATGGCCTCGAACCTCTGCAAAATTCCCAATACTTCTGCATTGGCAATGGGTTCGCCTCTCCTTCTGCCAGCACCTCTACCAACTCAGATTGCCATGTCAGTTCCTTGCAAAGACAAATTAAAAACAACAGCTCCGATACCACAAATGATAGCAACAAGACTAAAACTCGGCCCCTAAGGAGAGTTGGTCTCTTTGCGTAGCTCTATCAGCATTTTCCTTTCAGTTGACTCAATTCCTCGCCACGTGGTCTTCCACAACTTCTTGTAATATTATTTATCAATTTTAGAGAAATTGACAAATAAATATACTCTGCAACCTTTGATAAATTAATTATATCTCCCTTACTTTATATTAATACGTGGCACTTTTTCTTAAAAAAACAACCTTAGGCCTCGTGCCCATATGTATAATCAATGGTCCAATCAAATACACACACCGTACCTTGGTTATCCTTCGAGCTATTACTAAATGCGATCATCGTTAAGTTGGCCTTCCTCCAGATCGATGGTATGCATCAATATCGCGCAGGCTCCGATGTCGAACGTTAACGTGCAATGGCATGCAATGAAAGTGGTTTTAGGGGTCCTGCCTTTTCCATGTGTCGAACACTCAATGGAATCGCTCTGAATTTAGGAATACTGCTTACTCCGCAGAAGCAGTGCGATATGGGAAGTCTGGTTTAGCAAATCCACTTGCGGTTTTGGAACAACGATTAACCAAGGTTACTTTGGGGTTGCACTATCCTTCTTATTCATTTAATTATGGTCTAACCTGGGGATAGATACTCTCAGTTCACAGCAAAAAAAACATACTTCTCTTAGGCAAGATTTCACCACCATTAAATAGAGTTCAAAGACCACGGCTTCTCTACACAGACCTTGCCTACGATTGGGATTTAATTCACAGAGTTTGTTCGAACAGACAATGGAAAGAGGGATGCAGAACTGTGCAACAATTCAATTAGAAATTATATACGCAGAGAATTCAATCGCCTCACAGTTAAACAAATTCCCTCACAAATATCAATTCGAGACAGTTTTATAATCAACAAGAACTGAAATTCATTCAACCGAAAGCAATTTCTTAAAACACAAATTTTATTGTAGAAAACTCCTCCTCCCTCAATACATCTGAGGGGTACTAGTTATATACATTACAATGTGTCTCTTCGATTCCTCGGTGAGGACCATTTAGAAAATCAAATGCCTAATTACAATTTACTCAAATAATTGAAACATGAAAGATGGACTGAACCAAACTATTCGACTTCTATGGACTCTAACTAATATAAATGAAACAGTCAGCTGAGGTATTGACACCTAGCTGTTACAATTCAATGATTTTGAACCCTCCTAGCCACAACATGTGGAAAAAACCTCCTACATTGCTGGCTAGTGTCTAATGCCCCTGCATCATTTATTAAATCAACCCTCCTTTCATGACTAAATATGTGAAAAAGGCATTGCATGATATCAGAGATTGGTTTTCTGCACTAAAAGGTACATATATCAGATACATCAGATGCCAAACTTTTACTCATATTATGCCAGAGTATGTGTATAATAAGGTGGTCTAGCAAGAAATTCTCATCAGTTAAATAACGGGTTATAAAGAGTTATTCATAGAAGAAGGAATGTCCCTTGGCGTACTTTCCATTTGAGGGTTAGAATGTATGAACTGAATATCCTCAAGGTGGTATTGGTGAAATACAAGAGCTCGACCACTCACACTTTGCAGTCAAGGATTTTCATGAGTATGACCCCCAGATAGTGTGCAAATAATAATGTGACATGATTGAATTTTCTTGGGGATATACATCAATGACTACTGCAGAGGATGAAAATGTGAATAAGTAGTACAATGCACAAAGAAATATGCATACATGAATTGAATCCAATTGCCCCCAAATTCCACGAGCTCAATATGTGTAGGCACAAGAGGCATCATAAGCAACAACAAGTCAAGAAAGTACTGTAGCTCCTTGGAAAAGGATTAACATGATCCAAAAATACAAAGTAGAAGAAAGTGGATAGGTGACCTATTGAATAAGGGAGATATTAGGACTGAACACGAGGAGAGATAATTAGAGGCAAAGATGAAGCAAAATGAAGAGGAGAAGAGGAAGAAAGATGAATTGATTAGAAAGAAACAAGAAGAAGAAGAGGAAGGAATGAGAGTAGAAGAATAACAAAAAAGGAATTCATGAAAGGAGGAAGCAACACAGAGGATATAAGAGGAGCATACGACTTATAAAATACCATAAGAGTTGCAGAAGGGTGATGCCATCTAGCCCATAGATGATGAACTAGGTTCTCCAGTAGAACCTACTCTTACCAGTGAACATCTCCCATTTGATGAGATGGGAACCAGACCTGTGACCGTAAGAAAGAGTCATGGATGTGTGTATTGCTACATTTTATTTTCTGAAGAAGAGGATTTTGTAGTACAGGAAAATAATCTTCCCAAATCATCTTGAAAACCCAGTCTCTATATTGACAGAGAATGTATAACTACAAATAATAGGAGGAATCCCCAGGAAATCGTGGAAGGTAATGTTTCTTTTTATATAAAAACATAGGATAACTTAGAGTATATTTTTAATGAGAATGGATGTTTGAGGAAATAATTGGTTGCAGCAAAGGAACAAGTGGAACAATTCACTCCTGAAAACCAACAACTATCTTCCCACAACTTCAACACAACATAATGGAAGCCATCCATATAGGAGGAATTGGGGCCAATGGAGGATATCATGGTGCATTTTTATGATGAAATGATACTTTTTCATGAAGTAGTGGCACCCCTAGTCTATATATAATAGAAAGTGCAAGAATTCCTAAAGCTCCTATAGGTGGAAAATAGAGTTGTTGATCAAATCCAGGAACGGTTTGCCAAATATATAGATATTTTTTAACATTTAGTCAGAAAGGATAGGATTGTAATATTCAAAATGTTCCATCAACTAATTTTAATATTAGAGTTCTTATTTTTCTTATTTAGCTAATTAAATAAGAGGGTGGAGGGACCCATACATCAGTGGATGAATAAAATATGCTTCTATAGTGTGAATGTTCCTTAATTAAGTAGTGGAGTAGGATTATGGATTAGTGGAGTAGCATAATAATGAAGAAAGAGTGGAGGTCATAGAGCCCTAATGAGAAAGATGATGGATATAGTGGAGGAATAAATGCAAGATGATGGAGATAGTGAAGAAGAAATTGCATAGATGATGGAGGAAGTGGTGCATTAAATGCACACATGATGGAGGAAGTGGAGAATAATTGCAGCAATGATGGAGATCATGGAGGATAGCGCAGTATTTATGGAGGCTAGTGGCCACATGTGCATCAAAGTTATGAGGTGGGCCAAGGCTAGGGAAGGCTGACAACCATAAAAGGAAGATGAGGGTAGAAAAGGAAGAGGATTCTAGATTTTATTGTTGAGTGTCATAAGACATTTCTTTGCACATTTTAGTTGTTTAGCTAAGTTTGTTGTGCTGTTTAGCACTGGGTGTTCCTGAGTGGGAATCCCCCTTATCCACAGGGCCCTTTGAGTGCTTACTCTGGGAAGGTTTTCTTGGGCAGCATTCATCATCCAAAAATAAGGGCCACTTTTAGCCACTCTCATCTACACTTCTAGCTACAGGAATTATGCATTCCTGAACTTGGGTTTGAGAGTTGGAAGGTTGTTATCGGTACTTCAGCTGAGAAAACTATGGGGAGATCAACCCTTCACACTATGGATCCATTGCAGTATTATGGGAGTTTCATTGACATATCCGGCGTCAAGGCATCCATTTATTCTCCTATGCAGCAACATTTCATGCATAAATTGCATATTTCTGCAGTGAGGGTTTGAGGAGAAGAGGATGTTCCAAGAAACTCATCTTGGAATCTTGTGGGGGATTAATCCTTCACTCCAAGAATCACTTCAGAAACCTAGGATCAACATTGTATTATCTATCAACAGGCTACATCATCATCCCTCCTAGATAGCGCAGTATTTTCCAGTTGTTGTGCATGCAACAGCTAAATATTCAGTGGAGGAGCCAGAACTCAAGTTTTGATCTTGGGAATCGGGAGAAGGGATTGATCCTTCAGTTAGTTAGTTGAGTGGGTGATATTGTAGCATATATATTATTATTTGAGCCCCATATCATAATTTGTCTTCAGGGAGTGCGTAACTCAATCAACAAGGGTGTAGTGTGCAACCCAAAAAGGGCCGAAATGCCAAACTCAGAATCTGGCCAAACCATTTCTGGGTTTTTGTGGGTTTTTAGAGTATAGTCCATGGTGAAAATCTTGGGTCTTTATGAGCACTCTAGTAGCCTCTCACACATAGATATTCTTCCCAGGAACAATAGTTTCCAGAAGCAACAGTTTATACTTTCGAGTGCTAAGTTTCATTAGCATATTTCAGCCATCTGCTGGCTAGAGTGCATTCCTTTTGGGGCACTGTATATTGACATTCTTGTTGATACATAATGATATGGCTCAGTTGTTTTTGCTCATATGTATGATTTTTTGATGTATTCCAACATTTTTCCAGTGCTACATGTTTTATCCTTATTTTACCATAGTTTTAATTATGCATATGTTCTATATTCATGTCTTTCCCATTTTGGGATATTACAGTGGTATCAGGGCAAGATCTTTGGCTCAAATTTTGGGCATTTTATGACATCAGAAGAGTAAGAAGAAGAAGCAAAAAAATAAGAAGTCTACAATGGCGAAAGGATTGAGTTTTTCTACACTTCTCTTTAGATCTATTCAAGATCTCACCACAGAGATCAAAAAAATGAGAAGGGAAATGAAAAAAGAAACATCAAGAGTGTTTCTGAATGGAGAAGGTCTAAGCACTTCCTATCAGCAGTATAAGCAACCGACGATGTAGAAAGTTCCACTAAGCCCTACTATGCCCACTTTCCTTGCAGAAGGAAATGAATTGCATGGAGATGGAGGATATTGGGAGCATGAGACTTTGAGTGATTATCTTGTAGAGTACAAATCTCAATTTAGAGCATTCATAGAGAATCTAACATTCCAACAGTTTTTCCTGAATAAAGAGAACCAGAGACCCCGCAACAACAGTAGAACAAAAGGAAACATGCAGAATATATTATTTCTTCCTACATTCAATGGGTCATCCTAAATCACATCAAAAGCTTGGATGGAGAAGTTATATGCATTCTTCCAGCTACACCCAGTAGCAGAAGAAGAGGCTATTTAGATTGCAGTGCTACACCTTGAGGGTGAAGCAAATTATTGGTGGTTCGGCAGATTGAAAAATGCAAGAGTGAATGTGTATGCAAAGTTCAATCAAAGGTTGGTAAAGACATTTGATAGAAGAAAACCAGAGTCACCTTCCATTGAGACATTTTCCAACATTGGTGAGGAAGTATACGAGGCAAAAAATGAAGATTTGAGAACTGATACTCTGGGCGAAGAACAACTACCACCACCACCAATTGCAATAGAGGTACTTGCATCGGTGGGAGGAGCACTTTCGTTTTGGCAAGATGTTCCCAAGACTTCGAAATTTAGAGTCCAAGGGATGGTTCAGGAGGTGCTTAAAGAAGAGGAAGTAGATACCAGCAATGGTGCAACAGTAGAGGAGAAACCATTAGCATCACCAGTAGTTGGAGATGCAATTGCACCAGTTGGAGGAAATCTTGTAGCTTTTCAGGATGTTCCCAAGCATCAGCTGATCCAAGGTATGCAAACATTTCTGCCCTAGATTGTTTTATCACATCATCTTGAGATTTGTGGAGTCATGCCATCATGGAAATTGCATGAACGAGGGTTAGAGCTCATTACTGATTTGGAGCAACAGACTATCACTACGCAAAGGACCCTTGAATAGTTCAAGGAGAAGATGTATAACTATCCTAGTTTGACATTGTTGAGCTGCACACAACACTTTGTGTTGGAATGTGGAGTTTTTGAGGATGGCATTAGCACAGTCCTAATGTAGGGAAGCTATATAATATCTTTCAAGGACTAGAAGTTATTGTCACTTGAGTTGTAATATTCTATCTATGACAAAGAGATATTGGCCATTATGCATGCATTGGTCAAATTCCGATAGTTTTTAATTGCCAGTATATTTCAGGTGAAGACCAACCACCATAGTCTTCAACATCTTTTTGAGGAGGAACAACAACTGCATAAGAAGCAGCAATGGTGGATCAGTACAATGCAAGTGTTAGGTCCCTATATTACTAGTCTATTCCCTTATTATGTTAGATTAGCCCCTCTTATTGTTATTTTTTTACCCCTGTAACCCCCATATTGTTATTATTGTGCCTTTACATTATTATTGTTAGGTCAGCTAGGATTATACTGTGACCCCATGGACTACTATATATAGAAAGGAGGTTTTGTCATTTGTATCATCCAAGAATTGTTTATTTATGTAATGTAAAGGAGATTTCCCCCTCCAAGTGGCTTATTTGTAAGGCATTGATCTCTATTTTCTTCTATTTTTGGAGCTAGTTTCATAACATTTGGTATCGGAACTTTGGATTCTAGGGTTTCGCTGCTCCAAACATGTCATCATGGAATTTTCACTATAGATTTTTTTTCTATGAAGGTTCAAAAGCTGAAATTTTTACAGAGAGAAGCCAAAATCCTGAGGAATATCGTGTAAACATTTGAGATCTTGGTTCACAATATTTTCGGAGATATGATTTGTGGAAGTTAGGGTTTTTCAGGCTCCCGAATTTCACCTAAATAGGTCATCATGGAATTTTCGCTATAAAATTTTTTCTGCGAAGGTTTAGAAGATGAAATTATTACAGAGAAAATCCTAAATCCTGAGAAATGTCATCTAAAAATTTCAGATATTGGTTGGCAATATTTTTGGAGATATGATCTGTGGAAGTTAGCGTTTTTGCATGCTCCTGAATTTCACCTAAAAGATGTGATCGTGGGAAAAGCGTCATAACTCTCTCTCTGGGAATCAGATTAGAATTATGTAAAAAGTGGTCACAAGTACATGGACTACAATTTTCTGTATATCAATTTCAGAGCTAAAGGACGAAACAGTGACATGTGGCACGTCATACAAGTGTGCTCTACTAAACTTGTCCATAATTAGGTCATTTCGGGAGATTGGGCATAACTTTGCCTTGAAGAATCCAAATCAGGTCATACCTGTGGCATTGGTAATAATATTCAGAGGAGTACTACAAGGAAAATTTTCAGATATTGAAGATCTGAAATCACAGAGATAATTCAATTTCAATATCGAGCTCCTCAAAAGCAAGAAAAAGGTGTGTATTTGTTTTCAAATTGCATAAGTCTTGTTTGAAAAATCTGTTTGAAGTGATTCCAAGGGCATATTGAAGCATTTTTATCAATATTGGGTTCTATAATGTCTCCCAAAAATAATTCCATATTCATTAAGCCCTCAGATCTTGGTTCACAATATTTTTGGAGATATCATCTGTGGAAGTTAGCATTTTTGCAGGCTCCTGAATTTCATCTAAAAGAGGTGATCATGGGAAAAGCGTCTTAACTCTCTCTCTACGAATTAGATTAGAATTAAGTAAAAAGTAGCCACAAGTACATGGACTAAAATTTTTTATGTATCAATTTCATAGCCAAAAGATGAAATAGTGACATGTGGCACGTCATACAAGTGCGCTCTACTAAACCTATCCATAATTAGGTCATTTCGAGAGATTGGGCATAAATTTGTCCTGAAGAATCCAAATCAGGTCAGACTTGTGGCATTGGAAAGAAGATCTAGAGGGCTACTACAGAAAAAATTTCATGTATTGAAGATCTGAAATCATAGAGATAATTCATTTTCAATATCGAGCTCCCCAAAAGCAAGAAAAAAGTGTGTATTTGTTTTCAAATTGCACAAGTCTTTTTTGAAAAAGTAGTTTGAAGTGATTCCAAGGGAATATTGAAGCATTTTTATCAGTATTGCGTTCTATAATGGCTCCCAAAAATAATTCGATATTCATTAAGCCCTCAAAAAGCTATACTATGACGCATGAAGAGGAAGAATTGCAGTATGAGATATCAAAATTACAGTACTAAGTGCAACAAATGTCGATCTTACAAAGAGAAATCAAAGATGAAATAGATGGTTTAGAAGAAAAAATGAAGGCTAAGTTGAACGGTTTGAAAGATGAAACAAAAAATAATATGGATAATGAAGTAGTGGAAGATCACATCGAGCATCAACAACAAGTTTTCCAACTCTCAAAGGATAACCTAAATTTGGTGCAAAATCGAATGAAACAACACAAAGATCAACATCACAGTGAAAGAAGTTCTGAAGCAGTCACAAAAATAATAAATCAAAAAGTAAAAAATCAATCAATTTAAGAGTATATCAGCAAGCAGAAAAACTTTCCCATTGAATATTCCACATAGGAGGATGAGAATTTTATACAGAAGCATCACGAAATAATAAAGCAATGAGGACAACACTTGTTTGAAGGAGTGGGGCATGTTAGGTCCCTATATTACTAGTCTAGTCCCTTATTATGTTAGAGTAGCCCTTTATTGTTATTGTTGTACCCTTACATTATTATTTTTAGGTCGGCTAGGATTATATTTTGACCCCATGGGCTCCTATATATAGAAAGGAGGTTTTTTCATTTGTATCATCCAAGAATAGTTCATTTATGTAATGTAAAGGAGGTTTCCCCCTCAAAGTGTCTTATTTGTAAGGCATTGAAATCTCTTTTCTTCTATTATTGGAGTTGGTTTCATAACATTAAGACTATGATTTCAACATTTTTTGTGGAGAGGGACATGTGGCAGTAGATGCACTATCATGGAGATCAACAGCGCTATCACTAAGGAGAAGTTATGATTTGAGGGCCCAGTTATTATTTGAGAATTCCGATGATTGCTTCACTTATGAGGCATTGGATGGGTAGATTTTAGATGGTAGAAAACATGTAATGGTTAACATCTTCCATTATTAGGAAAAAGCCTTCTTGAAGAGCACCTCACAGCTCAAAGAGAGGTTTTTTCTTGCACATATTCAAAACCTCATAGGTTCTACCAGGCCATCAAAGAGAGGTTCTCATGGAGAGACCTCAAGGAGGATGCGCTTTGACATATCATGGAGTGGAAAGATTGTCATCAGATTGTGGAGGATGGTATTGTCGACATTGATGGACTGTCAAGGTCTTCACATTTCTTCAACATTTTCACAAAGTACGTCTCTTCACTCATGACTAGATTATCTTTCTGAGATGTATTCATTCTTCATGGTCTCCCCAAGGCCATAGATAATGATGGGGGCAATTATTTTATGAAAATTTGTTGGTAGGAGCTTCTCCATTGGGTGGATACCTTGCTGGTGCATGATATGAGTCATCACCCATAGTTGGATGGTTGGATGGAGCTGATGAAAAAGTAGTTGGAAAGGTACTTGCAAATCTATGACACATGGAACCAAGAAGCATGGCTACGCTGGTTGCCCTTGGGTGAATATAGTTACCACTCAGAATTTCAAATCGGTATGTTCCATGCCTTGCACAGTACTGAGGTGATGAAACAACAGGAGGGATGGTTACACTGGCTACTCTTGGGAGAGTGTGGCCGAGACATTACATCTTATATGCCCATTGGTATATCATTGTTTCCTACCTTGCACCGTAGTGATGAAATGCAACAGCCTGAGGCTTGGCTGTGCTGGTTACTCTTGGGAGAGTATGGACAAGACATTTCATTTTATATTTCCATTGGTATGTTATTGTTTCCTACCTTGCACAGTAGTGGTAATATGTAGTAGCTAGAGGTATCGCTATGCTGGTTACTCTTGGGAGAGTATGGCCACCATATGACATTCCACATGTCAATTGGGATGTCACTATTTTATACTTAGCATGATGATGATGTGTTGTCGCTGAAGGAGGCCTTGTTGTGTTGCCTTCTCTTGAGAGAGTATGGATACCATACTTTGTATGATGATGATGTGATGTGGCAGCAAGAGGCATTGCTGCAGTGACTTCTCTTGAGAGAGTATGTCTACCATACTTGGTATGATGATGAGGTGGTGTGGTATCAAGAGGCATTGTTGTGGTGGCTTCTATTTGGAGAGTATGGTTCAACATTTCACATGTCAATCCATACGTCTCTATTTCCTACATTACAAAGTGTTGAGATGATTCTTAGAACAAGAAAGGCCACCAAGGCCAAGGATTGGAGAATGGAGAGACATAACCTACTCCATGTAGCATAGGTTGGAGAGATAGTTTATGAGTTGGGACTTTCCACTTGGGGAAGGAAACACTACACTTCACATATCTCATGTATAGAAGAGGCTCTTGGATAGTAGATGGTTGCCACTTGGGTACTCATTGATTAGGAGAGGCATCTAGCTACAAATCTGGAGGCCATTCTAGGCATTCTAGAGAGGCAACTATGGAGCTAGGCATTCATAACACATTGGAACAGATGGGGAAACCTTCCATATGAGGATGCCACTTGGGAGGGAAATGGATTTCTTTAGCATCCTCTTTTGTAGTTGCTTGAGGACAAGCAACATTTTGGCGGGGGGGGGGGGGACTGTAATATTCCAAATTTTTCATCAGCTAAATGGAATATTAGAGTTCTTACTATTCTTATTTAGTTAAGTAAATAAAAGGGTGGAGGGACCCAAAAACCCAGTAGATGAATAAAATCCACTTCTATAGTGTGAATGTGGGTCAATTGAGTAGTGGAGTAGCATTATGGAGTAGTGGAGCAACACAATAATGAAGAAATAGTGGAGGTCATAGAGCATTAATGAGGAAGATGATGGAGATAGTGGGGGAATAAATGCAAGATGATGAAGATAGTGAAGAAGCAATTGCAGAGATTATGGAGGATGTGGTGCATTAAATGCACACAATGGAGGAAGTGGAGAATAAATGCAGAAATTATGGAGATCATGGATGATTGCACAATCTTTATGGAGGCTAGTGGCCACATGTGCAGTGCAGTTATGAGGCAGGCCAAGGGTAGGGAAGGCTCACAACCATAAAAGGAAGATGAGGGTAGCAAAGGAAGAGGAGTCTGGATTTTTATTGTTGAGTGTCATAAGACATTTCTTTGCACACTTCAGTTGTTTAGCTAAGTATGTTCTTTCTGTTTAGCACCGAGTGTTCCCGAGTAGGAATCCAACCCTTACCCATATGGGACTTCGAGTGCCTACTCTGGGAAGGTTTTCTTGGGTAGCATTCATCATCTGAAAATAAGGGCCACTTTTATCCACTCTCATCTGCACTTCTAGCTACAAGAATTATGCATTCTTGAACTTGGGTTTGAGAGTTGGAAGGTTGTTCTTAGTACTTTAGCTAAGAAAATCGTGGAGGGATCAAACCTTCACATTGTGGATCCATTTCAGTCTTTCGGGAGTTTCATTGACATATCTAGCATCAGGCCATCCATCTATTCTCCTATGCAACAACATTTCCTGCAGGAATTGCGTAATTCTACAGTGAAGGTTTGAGTAGAAGAGGAAGTTCCAAGAAACTCAACTTGGAATCTTGTGGGGGATTAATCCTTCACTCCAGGAATCACTTCAGTAGCCTAGGATCAGCATTGTATTATTTATCAACATGCTACATCATCATCCCTCCAAGACAATGTAGTATTTTCAAGCAGTTGTGCATGCAGCAGCTCCATATTCAGTGGAGGAGCTAGAAATCAAGTTTTGAGCTTGGGAATTGGGAGAAGGGACCAACCCTTCAATTAGTGAGCTGAGTGGGCTCTATTGCAACAGATAGATCATTCTTTCATCCCAAAATCAACAGTTGTCTCTAGGGAGTGCGTAAATCGGTCAGCATGGGTGCAGTGTGCAACCCAAAAAGGGTTGAAATTCCAAACTCAATATCTGGCCAAACCATTTCTGTGTTTTTCTAGGTTTTTGGAGTAGAGTGTGTGGTTAAAAGTCGAGATCCTTCTATGTAGATCTAAGACTTCAATGATCCATAGTATCGATCGATAAATGTCTTTCAGATTAATCACAACATTAGGATTAGTTGACGTTTCGAACCAGCTAATGTGGTTCATCCTCAGGATAAGGTGGAGAAACTAATCGATCTCGAAGAATAAATAGTGGAGATGCATCATTGCCCAAAAATAGCTGTTGAGAACTAGTTGTTAAGAACTAGCTGTTAATTCTGGTTGTTAAGAGCTAGCCGTTAGAAAGATAGCTAGTTAAAAAATGATTAATTAAGTAAAATTAAATAATAAATTAATTAATTAAGAAGGAACTTTATTAAAAGGGGGGGCTTATAAATTTATTTTGTAATAAATATAATAGATAATAGGGAGGGGCAGGGGGGGGGGGGGGGTGTGGGGAATTTAAATTTAAATTAAGATAACCATATAATTAATTAATTAACTAATTAGATTAAAAATAAAAATAAATCAATAAGTTAATTAATTAATTAATTGTATATAAAAATATAAACATAGATAAATAACCAAAATTACCTAAGTACGTAATAGGGGAGTAAATTTTTAATTTAATAAATAAATAGAGTTAAATAATCACAGAAGCCTAGATTCTAAAAATAATTAAAATTTAATTAAAAAGGGGGTATATAAATTATTATGTAATTAAAATAAATATAATAGGTAATAGGGAGGGGTAAATTTTTATATTAGAAATAAATAAAATAGATAAATAAAATAAAGATAAATAAGATAAATAAATTAAACAAAAATAAAAGAAATCCATAAACTAATTAATTAATTAATGGAATTTAAAAATATATAACTAAAATTAAAATAAAAAATAAAAATTACCTATATAGGTAATACTGAGGGGGGGAATTTTTCCATTTAATAAATAAATAAATAAGTAAATAAAGTAGAATAAAATTAATTAATTAATTAATTAATTAATAACATAAAAATAAAAATAAATCAATAAATTAAATAAATAATTAAGAATATAAAAATAAAACTAAAACATAAATAAAAACAAACAAAGTTACCTGGCAAGAGCTGGGGTCCAACTCTTAATTTCAAACCATCAACACGGTTGAGATTCTCAGCATGTCGCTCAATTTTTATTGCCTCCCTTAATTTCCTATGGTGGAAGTGATTCCTTCTCTCAAGGAATGAAGATGGTTCCATTTCTCACCTATTTTTTCACAAGAAGAATCACATGGAAAAATACCTTCATGCTGGGTCCCATCATTTTCCTGCTCAGAAATTTGTTGTCCGGGTACTCTTGCGACTCGTACTCTTAGAATCTCTGATGAAAAATCCTTGGAATCAGAGAAATCCCATCCTCTTGACGTCTTTGGAAATAATGGTTATAGTAGATCTCAATGTCTTAAAACCTTTTAGAAGGCATATAAATGGTTGAGTGGAAAATCTACTCGGGTGGATCCTATTTCCAAGGTCCATCTCCCATTTATCTAGGGGAAAAAGGAAAAAATTGCCCATGCCCTTAAGAGAAATAATATCTCTGTTTCTTTCAAACCTCTCTACACTATTAGAAATTCTCTCGGGCCTATTAAGGACCCGATTGATACTAAGGACATGAAAGGGGTTTACATGATTCCTTGTTCTTGTGGAACTCCCTATATTGGAGAAATAGGTCGATTCATTAGGGAAAGAATTCGGGAGCATGCTACAGATATTAGACACAATCGGTCACGTACCTCAACTCTTGCTAAACATGTGGAAAAATCCTGCCACCATGCTTGTATTGAAGATTCCAAAGTTGTTGCCAAGGTAGATCACTTCCACCATAGGAAATTAAGGGAGGCGATCGAAATTGAGCGACATGTTAAAAATCACAACCATGATAATGGTTGGAAATTAAGTAAGAGTTGGACCCCAACTCTTTCTAGGTAATTTTGTTTGTTTTTATTTATGTTTTAGTTTTATTTTTATATTCTTAATGAGTCATTTAATTTATTGATTTTTTTTTATTTTATCTTATTTATTAATTAATTAATTAATTTATTTTATTCTACTTTATTTATTTATTTATTAAATGGAAAAATTTTCCCCCTCCCTATTGTCTACATAGGTAATTTTTGTTTTTTATGTTTTATTTTCATTTTTAGTTATATATTTTTAAATTCCATTAATGAATTAATTAGTTTATGGATTCATTTTATTTTATTTATCTTATTTTTATTTATTTTATTTATTTATAATATAAAAATTTACCCCTCCCTATTACCTATTATATTTATCTTAATTACATAATAATTTATATGCCCCCTTTTTAATTAAATTTTAATTAATTGATTAATTAATTTACTATTTAACTCTATTTATTTATTTATTAAATTAAAAATTTACCCCCCTATTACCTACTTACGTAATTTTGGTTATTTATTTATGTTTATATTTTTATATACAATTAATTAATTAATTAATTAACTTATTGATTTATTTTTATTTTTAATCTAATTAGTTAATTAATTAATTATGTAGTTATCTTATTTTAAATTTAAATTCCCCCCCTCCCTATTACCTATTATATTTATTACATAATAAATTTATAAACCCCCCTTTTAATAAAATTCCTTCTTAATTAATTAATTAATTAATTAATTTTATCTATCCTTCTAAGCATTCTAGTAGCCTCTCGCGCATAGATCTGCTTCCCAGCAACAGTAGTTTATACTTTCTAGTGCTAAGTTTGATTAGTGTATTTCAGCCATCTGTGGGCTTGAGTGCATTCCTTTTGGAGCACTGTGTACTTACCTTGTTGTTGATACATAATGATATGGCTCAGTGGTTTCTACTCATACGTATGATGTTTTGATGTATTTCGACATTTTTTGAGTTCTACATGTTTATTCTTATTTTACAGTAGTTGGAATTATGCATATGTTCTATATTCCCATCTTTCACATTTTGGGATATTGAAAGGATTTTTGTCAATGTAGAGAGAGTAAAGTTGAGACTTCACAGTCATAATTACATCTATCTCAGCGAAAAATCGGCTAACACTATAACTTCATATAGTGAGCTACATAGTGTAGGAGTCCTTGGCATAGAAACATGTGATGCCTTTAGTGGGATCACTTGGAGAGACAAGAGGAAGGTATATCATCCTATGAGAGGTGAAGTAGTACGTTGAAAAATAAAACAACCATCAAAACAAGAAGGCTTGGATATCACTAGGGAAATTATTCTACACTATGCCATTACACTAGCTAAATCCCATATGATATTGTCATGGCTATGAAGTTGTGTACAATCTATCTCCAAATTTATATTAACAGGATACTTGGAGGTGAAGATGAGTTTGTAGAATATTTTTTCAGTACAGGTCAAATTTATTGCTACATAATTCAGAGCTTGGAATACATACATTACTAATGAGCTCCATGAAGAACCAAATGAATTATCTATTTGATAACATTTTTGTCCTATTACAAGCTTTGTCTCATATAGCCATCATCTTGTATTTATTTTGTTTTTGTAATAATTTACATGTAATGAAGTCCAAGAGACACATGTGGAATGTGAAAAGGGAAATATAGAATGTAAAAGGTCATGAATATAATGTGAAAGGTTTTATGGAAGCCCATAGGTCATAGAAGTTGAAAAGTCATGAGGAAAATCAAGATACATTGTCAATTGTTATAAATAGTTCCTCATAAATCAAGAAAGGGGCTTGGATTCTTAGAGTTTTTCCTTTGTTTCTCTTGTATTACATAGGAGGTAAATAATTATTTGGAGAAAAGAATTGTGGCTTCATGTTCCACTACTAGATCAAGTGTTACATCTATGTAACATTGTACTTGGAACCTTTTATTAATAATCAGAAACTCTTCAAGTCAACTCTTCTTCATGCATGTATCATAAATATATAAGACTATTCTTAATGTGTTTCCAACATATGTTGGCATATTACGTACTAAGAATAATGAATATTTTCATTGTTTAGAGATATTGTTGAATAAGTTTTGTTATGATTTTTTTATTATTGTTTATCTTGTGAACTAATTTGTAAGTAAATTAAAATGTCTTTCTTCTGTTCTCACGGGTCTCTCTTAGGATAGTACAAGTAATTCCCTAACAAGAGGCTCATTTCCCTTCACCATTCATGAAATAGTCTGGTACATTCTACATCCGGTGTAACACAAAGCTTATGTACTTGTTTCCCCAAATAGGTGTTCGTGATCTCTTATGTATGTGTTATATCGTAGGAATACCTCTAAAACCTTTACAATGGTGGTTGAGCCATATAGACAAACAAGATTCCTACCACAAATAGTGTGATTTCTCATTGGGAATACACATTGGGGAGATCCTGTATATGTGTGTGGTATCGAACACCATGAATAGATTGATGTGTTGAGAAATCGAAGGATGTGGCAGTTAAATGATTACTATTATTATGACATTATATTGGGATTTTTTTTTTTTAATTTTTCGTTATTTTGATTAATATTTTCTTATAACCAAGACTTTCCAAGAAAAAAATAGAAGAGGACACAAGATGTAGGCACATAGCTAGGGAAAAACCCACTCTAGGGGAAAACCCATTCAAAATTATTCCTTCAGTAGATTCAAGATGAGATGACCAATACCCTTACAACCTAGACTAAAGTCTTCCTCCATCAAGTCATCCATGGTCCATGTCACTGTGTTAGTACCGAATACTTGTCACTATGTTTGCACTGAGACATCATCACTATAATACCACCAAGACCTCATCATTGTCATTTCACTAATAAATCCTTATTGTACTACCACTGAGACCTTATCATTGTCATGGAAGAAAGATCTCCTCTCATCACTTTCATGGCACCGAAACTATGTCTACTGTAATAACATCGAGCCTATAGTAGCATATGAATTATGTGGTAGCATCAAACTACATCATCATTCTGAAGTTGACTGTAATTCTACCAAAATATTCATTCTGAAATTATTCGAACTCTTATTTTTTGGTCACTCTAAATGATCTTTCTGATTAACTCGAAATTATCTCTCTAATTACTTTGAATTTTTGTGGTGGTGTAATGTGAATACCTTAGACTTGTATATATAGTGGTTCATCCATCATAAATTAGACGAGATGAAATATTGAATAGGTGTGTCTATGTTTTAGGCCAACATGAGTGTATTGAGGGAAAACTACTTGAAGAGGTTGACTTAATGCAAAAATCATAAAGCTTAAAGTGGAGGCTTGACCTATAATTGACCCACGCATGAAACCCATGCTTTAACAAGTCAATTCAATAATAATAAAAATTATTTTTTCTTTTTTTTGACAAATATATTACATTTTGACTTAAGTACAATTTATGAAGACCAAACCTAGTTACATTCCTCAACACTCCCCCTTAACTAGGGAGGTATTCATAGTTACATATAATAATATAGGTAAATGGAATATATCAAAACACATCATCTATGAAGAGTTTTAGGCATGAAAATGCCATAGACTAGATTTTCGACATGAGCAATCTCTCCAAGGTCTCTCAACAATTTAGGCACCATAGTGCCATAGACTAGATTCCTAACGAGAGAAATCTTTCTGATTGGGAATAAAATGGACTAAAGCTTTTAGCTTCTCTAGGTACCATCAAGCTTACTTAATAAACATAAACCCAATGATCTAGATGCGCATCCAACCAATGAAAACCTCCCTTCCAGACATCAATACAAAGTGTCGACCCTATGTCCCCCTAGTAAATGCTTCACTGACAAAGTCTCAACAAAAAATATCTCCTGATCAAACTGGTCAGTAAAAAACATGCTATCAAAACTTTGAGAGATTTACCTATACAAACACAACCCAAATTAGTAGTACACTTTCAAAATTAAATAACCAAATACAAACCTTTAGGCTCTTGATGTTTATTTTATACTTATCTCATTAGGACTACCAATTGAATCTTTGACAAGAGATTCCTCAATCATACACATTTCTACTTTTCATGTAGCAACATATTCTTCGAAATGCATTCTCCAATTTCCTCTTTCAAGGTTTCCATCAAGACTATAATATTCCCTCCCTCTCAACCAGGGATATTTCTTCTATCCAAACTCCTTCTTAGCCTAGAGATATCAAATTCTTCTTACGATATTGAATAATTTTCCATGGCTTCCATGCATCTCATCATGGTTATCATATCAACTTATTCTCGAACATCTTCACCATCTTGAAGATGATGTACCTATACAGCTTAGATAGAAAGTACAACCAAATATATCGAAGCATGAATTTAATCATAACAGAATCTTATAATCATTATTTCAATCAACATAAGGCCTTTCATTTGACATCCTATATTACTTCTAAATCCTAGAGGATGGGGTTTTCATATGTTATCTAAAGATTACAATTTGTATACTAAGTTGTAAAAAAGAATTATATGAACCATCTAAAATCTTATGAACATATGTACCTTGGGTTCACATACCTCTAAATTGATATGGTATTAGAATTTTTTCATGTGCATATTATTAAGTGACAATACTTACTTGATTTCCTTGAGATGGTACCTTGTACTCAGATTATAAATTTAGATGCTTAAGGCTTGAAAAGATTTTAGATTTTGATGACACAATTCATTAAAATGCTTCATAATTTGGTTTTGTATGGGTGAGAAACACATAGTAATAATTTCCATAAAATTGTAGTACCATCCCAATATTCGTTATTGTAGGAGTAACATGGTTCTTTAATAATGGCACTGTAGAATGGTATTGTGAAGATAGCCTAATCAAATGATGATGAATACTAAAACCTCGGTTCTTTAAGTATATTCATTGTAATATTCCACAATATTCACTGAGATTATTTGGAATTTATTACATAATTTCTATCCAAATTCTTCTCTAAGCTATCAATCCAAAATTCTCTGAAATATGCACACGTGCATCTTAGATAGATATGCCGAAAATATATTTTGCAGTTTTGGTCAAAGATAGCACTTCGAACTAGTTTAATATGGTATTTAAAATCATGTCACATGATTTCATCTAAAACCTTCAAGTTATATCTCTTCTAGATTGTGAATTCACCGATCATTATTCTCTAAAATTTTATTCAAATTCCTTTAGTGTGGTATATCGAAATCCTACTTCACTAACGAATACTAATATTTTGCATTACTATGATATAACTAAACTGTGTTTATACTGAGACTTATCTATGTGATTAATCTGATATTTATCAATGATTTTGATACAAAGTACTTCTCAAGCTAGGCTCTTGATCATTTAATACAAATGTAAACATAATATTTCTCTGAATAGTCTTCAAAATGCCTTTAGTCATTACCTTAGCTTTGATAATATGCTGAGAAAGCCAAGCAGGTGGTAGTTAAATGATTTCTCTTATTATGACATTATCTTGGGATTTTTTCAATATTATTATTCGTTCTTTTGATTTATCTTTTCTTATCATCAAGAATAATCCCAAGCAAAAAATAGAAGAGGACATAAGATGTACGAATGTAGCCAGAGAAAAAACCCACTCTAGAAGAAAACCCAGTCAAAATTCTCAGTTCAGTAGATTCAAGATGAGACGACTAAGACCCTTACAACCTAGACTAAATAATCCCTCCATCAAGTCATTCTTGTTCCATGTCATTGTGGTAGCACCGAATACTTCTCACTCTTTTTGCACCAAGAAATCATCACCGTAATACCACCAATACCTCATCACTGTCATCACACTGATATCTCCTTACTGTAATACAACCAAGACCTTATCACTGTCATGGCACCAAGATATCCTCACATCACTGTCATGGTACCGAAACTATAACCACTCTAATAACATTGAACCTATAGTAGCATATGACTTATGTGGTAGCATCGAACTGCATCATCATTCTGAAACTAAATGTAATTGCATTGAAATCTTCATTCTGAAATCATCTAAACTCATATTTTGTGGTCACTCAAAATAATCTGTGTTATTAACCAAAAAATATCTATGTAATTACTCTAAATTTCTGTGGTGGTGTAATGTGAAGACCTTAGACTTGTATATATAGTGGTTCGTCCATCATAAATGAGCCGACATGAAATCTTGAATATATGTATCTCTGTTTTAGCCCGACATGAGTATATTAAGGGAAGTCGATTTGGATATAATTTATTTGAGGCTGACTTTAAGAGGATAACTTGATGGAAGCGCCTTTGACCAAAAAATAATTTACTTTTCACTTAGATACAAAAATCTTAAATCCTCCATTGGAGGTTTGAATTATAATTGACCCAAGTATTAAACCCATGCTTTAACAGGTCAATTCAATAATAATAATAAATCTTTTTTATTTTTTTTGACAAATACATGAAATTGGACACAAGTACAATTTATGAAGATAGAACCTAGTTACATTCTTCAACTAGATCAACATGTCCAACGCCTTCGAGCTTGCATTTCAAGGTTCTAGTAACTGATATTAAACAATCAAGGGTTGGAGATCCTTTTAGTGGTATATGATAAATCATGGGTAGTAGCTCCTTCCAATGGTAGTTGATAAAATTAGGGGTAGTAGGTACTTTGAGTGGTAGCTAATATATTTGGGAGTGGTAGATTCCTTTAGGTGGTAGCCTGAGAAAACTGTAAGTAGAAGCTTACATGGTAGTGATGTAAAAGCTAGTTGTAGCTTACCTTGCATGAAAAAATGAAAAAAAAAGTTTCGTGTCTTTATCTGTTGCATATGTGCATGATTTACTTATTGATTTCTAATTCTATTTACATGAATGATTACTAAGAAAAACGGAAACTTTAATTTGTTTATAGTTTTATTATTTTCTCACATTACTGACTCAACTCCCCTGTCAGTAGTGTGTTGGTTTCTAACAATTCATATCACAGAAAAGATTCTTTAGAATTAGTTTAACAACTGGAAGGAATATTGGGGATCACAAAGAACTAGGACTGGATTACTTCATATGGAGTTCCATATTTAAATGTGTTAAATTATACAACATGTAAGGTAAGAATGGAAATGTTCATAAATACTTTTTAATTTGATATATGGTCATCTATAGAGAATGGAATTCTAGACAATGATTTTAATGAGCAAGCTACAAAGGAAATATTGAAAGGAATGACTAAGTCAGACCTTGAAAAAGTGATCTATTATAAGAATGTCGAGGAGATATGGAATAAGGTACAATCCATCTATTTTGAATACAAAAAAGCTACTAGTGATATCAAGGACCCTTTTTTGAAGAATGATCCAGATAAAAATTCAAAGAGTTTTGAAGAGGATTCCACTTCATTAAGAGGCCAATATGTTTACCAACACTTAGAGAATACCAAGGAGATGAAATCAATAAGTAAGATTTTTTTTCTTCTATTGTTATTGTAGAAAAACAAGTCATTTATCTTCTAGCAACTCAATTCTAAGTTCTGATGAAAGAGAGAGTTTTTAATCTTGTAGTAGTGATGAAGTAGCTAGTTTGATACTAGTAGTATATATATATATATATATATATATATATATATATATATATATATATATATATATATATATACATAGATATATATATATATATACATAGATATATATATATATATATATATATATATATATATATATATATATATATATATATATATATATATATATATATATATATATATATATATATATATATATATATATATATATATATACACACTTCTCAAAAATAAAATGGGTGCACCTCTGGTAGAGAGGAAGATATAATATCTCATTTTTCTACCACAAAATCCCTATACTCAACAAGGGAACAAGTTATTGAATAAACTATAAGTGAAATAGACATTCATTGTGAATCTATTACCTCCTCTATTGAGTTGGAAGATATTGAATATCATATATATTTTAGAAATAAAATCATATCACCTTTGAGGAGATTAAGAATATTAAAGCCTCAAATCAGAAGCTGGAAGCATAAATTGTTGTATTAAAATATTTCTTGTCCAAATATCAAATGTTGGATGCTTTGTATGAGATGGAAAGTAACAAAAACCCCCCTCGTGTTAGGATAATTTTGGAATCTAGAGAAGAATCAAGTAAAGAAACAAATAAGGAGGAAGGAAATCATGAAGATAAAGGTAAATTTCCCCTCACATGTTTTTATTCTGGTGAAGAAGTACATTTTTCTTCTAAGTGTCGAGAGAAGAAGAAAGAGTTGGTTCAAAAGAGAAGAAACATGTTGTTTCAGCCAAAATAATGAATTTCTTAGAAATTAATTTGAATAGCCACATACAAAGAGCCTTTTCCCCTGAAGGAGAAAATTTTCAAAGGAAAAATAGATCTAGAGAAACATCTAATGGATATGTTAGTAGAGGCTATGGTAAGAATAATTCCCTTACCTCCTTCTTAAATAATGTTGAATTCTATGGGTGTGGATATTATGGGAACTACGTAGCTGCATGTATATTTCAAAAGAGAACACCTTCTTCTAAAAACAATTCAAACAACAACATACATCGTGATCAGGAGAATCAAGGACCATTTCAAATCAATAATAAAAGGACCATGCCAAAAGAAGTAGGAAGGCATCAAAGACCTACGTATTATCATAAAATAAACAAATCAGGGTTGGATATTGACATGGTGGATATCACTAATAGTATTAAATGGGCTCCAGTGAGTCCTACAACATAGTGCATGCAGAAAGAAAGCATAAACAAAAATAAATAAGCACAACAAGAGATATGCAGGCTAGCTCTCTTTTGTGAAAAGAGGCACATGTGGCTCATATGCTCAAATTATGGTAGAAATTAACTCAAAAAAAATTAGAGTAGGTTATTAGATGATTGTGTTTCCCCAATTAGGACCCAACATAAAAAGGTGTGGGTGAAAATGATAGACAATTTACTTAGGGGGAGTAGATCCCTTGTCCCTATTCATTAAAAAGAAGAGATTGGATTCAAGTGAAGTTAGAAATATAAAATTCAAGGAACATAAGAAGATATACTGAAGTAATTCATATAAAATATCATATGAAGACATTAGCTAGCTGAAAGAAGGTCAAATTTGATTATGCATATGAGGAAAAATGTTAGTCCACTACAACCAGAAATATTAGAAAATTACATTTAGAGAACCATTCATATATCTCAAACCATAGTGAATTTTGGAAAAAAAATAATTGGTTAAATAAATTGGGCCATTGTGCACAAAACCCATGTATCCTATATTTGACATTCATCTGAAATTTCTTAATAAATCCAATAAAAAATTATTACTTCTTACCTAGAATATTTCTCCGTTGGACATTTGACCATGAGAAGGATCTCGAATTTGAGATTTGGTTGAGAAATTGGATGTTGAAACTAAATATTATATGGAATATTGAACACTTATTGCAAAGATAACAAGTTTATGGTAGTTGAATTAACAATTAGTGACATATATGTGAAGAGATCAAACATTGGTGAGAAGATCAAAGTGCAACAAAAGATGACTAGTTGCGGATTCTTAATGCCAGAGGGAGACCATGACAATAGGGTGAGAATAATCAACTAAAAATTGGTATTAAATATGCCATGTCATGTGCCAGGCTTGAATTATATCGTTGACCCAAGTCTATTTCATGTGATTATGAGATGACATGTATAATGGAGTTGACACATAGTATGCTAGAAACTAAATTACGGGCATTTGAACAAGTTGGGTAACACTATGAATATCATTCATGTATAATTTACGTTTCTAAAATTTCATTTCATACAGGTTGACTAAGGGAAACAATGGAATGATTTTATTACCATTACAGGATACAACTAGTTTTTAGTCAACTTAATGTTGTTAAATTGCTCACATAAATTATCGACCGAAGTTCGTAAACATGTGAATTGAAATTCAACTACATATGCTAGAAGCCTCTTTTTTCTTAATTTATTGGTGTGATGATTGAATTTGTAGAGATTTATTCTAAGTATTTTTTTATTCTTATTTCCTTAATAAAATTGATTAATTAAATTACAACTAAGTTCAACTATGAAAAAATCAACTAAATTCTACAATTCAACTAAGTTTATACTCTGCAAAAACTGAAACAAATCTTTCTCTATTTGTTGTCTACTCTAAGCCCTTAGGGGGAGAATATCTCAAAAATATCTTTATTTCTTGCAATTAATTCAGATTAGGAAACAATAAATGAAAAACATCATACACCCTTCTTATTAACAATAATGTGACAAAAAATGTAGATAAATGTGAGAGGTAACTGAATAGCTGAAGTATGGAGTTTTAACCCATTAAAATATACCTAACGATGGGCCTCATCAGAGGGCATAGTATTGGATCCATAAAAGGTAATATCTATCATGCAGTGGGCAAATCCTATAAATGTAGATGAGGTGAGATCCTTCATGGGATTGGTAGGTTATTACAGGAGTTTCATTATAAACTTCTCACAGATTTCTTATCCTATTAGATCATTACAGAGGAAAGGTAAGAAGTTTGAATTCACATAGGAGTATGAGGCCAATTTTTAGCAGCTTAAGGAGTTTTTGAGACATGCTCCAGCGTTAAATTTTACATATCCAGAAAAAGAGTTTGTAGTATGTACAAATGTTTGCTAGAGAGGTTTGGGTGGAGTCCTTATGCATGATGGACACATGTTATGCTATCAGTCATGACATCAAAATGAGCACGAGAAAAACTATCTGACACATGATCTTGAGCTAGCAATAATCATACACGCATTAAATATGTGGACTCATTATCTTCTTGGCAGGAGGTTTGTATTGATGAGTGATCGCGGTGGATTGAGGTATCTATTTGACTAGCCAAATATGAAGACTAGGGAAGCTAGATGTTTGGCAATGATTAGTGAGTTTGACTTCGAGATTAGGTACACCAAAGTAAAGGAGAACACATTCACAGATACTCTTAGTAAGAAGATACATATAAATACCATAGTAGCTATGAGATACTATGGGAAAAATTTACATGATAGTATCTTATAGGCAAGTTAGTAGGATGAAAGGTATAAAGAGTTGATGCACCAGTTACAACAGAGTACATGTATAGGTACATGTACAATTAGTGGTATAGGTACAAGCATAGGTGCACAAGATGTGGAATATTGTCTTACAACAAATGGATTGGTCAAGTTTATAAATAGGATATATGTGCAAGACAATAACGAGCTCAAGAAGGTGATCTTCAGGGAGTTTCATGTGAAACCATATTCAAATCACCCAGGATACCAGAAGATATTGATAGTAGTGAATAATTTTTATTATTGGCAGAATATGATGAAGGATGTGGAAGATTTTGTGGTTATATGTTTGGGTTGTCACTAGGTAAAGGCAGAGTGTAGGTATCCTGGTGGACTACTACAACTGATTCCGATTCCAAAGTGGAAATGGGAGTTCATCTCTATTGATTTCATCATAGGTTTTCCTAGGATGACTAAAGAACATGATACCGTCATGGTTGTTGTTGGCAGGATGACAAAGGCTACACACTTCATTCTAGTGAAGACTACGTATTCAGCTAGTGATTTGGCACAAGAGTTCATGAGAGATATGGTCATATTTCATGGCATTCCAAAGAAGATTGTATCAGATAGGGATGACAATTTCACTTCCAAATTTTGGAATAATTTATTTACAAGTTTAGGTATATAGTTGGTCTTCAATAAAACTTATCACCCACAGATATATCGACATACTGAAAGGGTCAATAGGATATTAGAGGAAATTTTGAGGATGTATGTGATGCATCAACAAAAGAGATGAGATGAGTACATTTTGCTGGTCAAGTTTTCTTACAAGAATGGTTATCAAGAATATTTGAATATGAGTCTATTTGAGACACTTTATAGATAGAGTTGTAATACTCCCATCAGTTGGAGAGATCTGGTGAACAAGGTATTGATTGTACTAGACACGTTAGTAGAAATGAAATAGGAAAGGTAGGTAATCAAGAAGAATATGAAAACAATATAGGATAGGTAGAACATATATGCAGGTTAGAACAGGTTTTTTAAGGAATTTTAGGTTGGGGAACAAGTGTACTTTCTTATCAAACCAAAGAAGAGATCCTTGCATATTGGATCATGTGCCAAGTTGACACCATGATTTTGTGGACCTTTAAGGATTATTGAGAGGATCACATGAATAGCCTATCGAACTGAATTGCCACCCACAATGAAATTCCATGATTTTTTGAATTCTTAATTGCCTAAGAAGTATGTTAAAGATGTTTTTCATGTGATTGACTGGTCTGTATTGCAGGTGGAGCCAGATGGATAATTCCAGTCGAAAGCTTAGTGTATATTGCAGAGAAAGGTGCTCATGCTCTAGAATCGAGAAATTGAGCAGGTTAAAGTGCAATCGAATCATTTTTTTCCTAATGAAGCTACATGGGAGATGGTCGATCAGATGTGGGCTGTGTATCCTTCATTTTTTGTTAGTTCAGGAAAAGAATTTTTGGTATGATGTCTTGGTATATGTTTTTATGTGATGTTTTGATATTTGTACATATGTATATGGATGTGAATACCACCATGAGATATTCTATAAAGATCTAATAAGTGGTATGGGTCTCATGCCATTATATTTTTCATGTTTTTATCTTGTCATGTGGTTTTCTCTTCAACAGGGTGATCATTGTAAATAGTGCAATGAGCTAAGTTATAAATCTCCAAAGGAAATATTTTTTATTTTCAGTAGTTTTGCTGAGGTATAGGTGTGTTTGAGCACCGATGACAATTTCCCCCAAGGGGGAGGGTTCTGAAAGAGCCCTAGCGAAAATTCCATGTAATAAAAGTTAAGAAAGGCAACATAATAACCATAGTTGATGGGACACTTATTTAGAGTTGAATGTTGGGAAAAACATCCTAGTGAGGGTGTTCATTGGTTTATTATGGCTAAGGAAATTGACAAAGGTAATGGAAAAGGATTTGGAAAGGAAAAATGGAATTTATTAGCATTTATTTATGAAAATATTGGAAATTAGGACAAAAGGAAGGTCAAAGGTCACAGGTTGCATGTGTGGAGGAGAATGAAGGAAAATAAGGAAAATGAAGAAAACAGAGGCCTAACTGATGAAAAGGATTTTGAGGATCACTTGTACCTTTTTTCGGGAAAGTTTTGGAACTCTCTCTTTATTCTCTCTCTCTCTCTCTCTCTCTTGGAAAATTATATTTTTCTTGGAGCACTTTGCCATTGGATCAAGAAAGGAAAATAAATAAAGAGGAAGGAAGAAGGAAGCAAGGAAGAGCAAGGCCAAGTAGGTAAAGCAGGATTATTTGCAAGTATTTATTTTCATGTGTGATTTCCTTACTATATTTTGAATGCATGGCATTGCATCTGTTTCTTTGTTTTCATGGCATGGGTTTTTCGAGGCGTGACAATGTTTTCATCATATCCTTTCCATTTTTGAATAGCCATGGTGGGATGGGGTTCCCATGTTTTGGTTGAGCTGAATTTCCAGATGGATTTGAAGCTATATGAGGTAGATATATAAATGGGAGAACACATTTCCTAGTAGCCCCTCAACCAAACTGTGGGTTGTGGTAAATCCAGATAGTGTGTTTCCTCAGTGGGCATAAGAATCCTCATACTGGTGAATGACGGGATATACAACAAATACTATAGGTGGGTGCTCTCCATTGGCCCTAAGAATCTTTGGATAGGATATACAATAATCCTGGAGATTAGAGTCTCGGATAGGTCCTAGTGATATGGTGTGGATTGTGGCAAAGCCTGAGAGACTAGGATATAGGAAAATTCCTCAGGGTGTAGGTGGAGAAATCCAATGGAATTCATGCTTGTTTTATGTCCTAGTGATCCGGGATGGATTGCAGTAAAGCTTGGTTTCTATTAATGAGGGTGAGGTGGTTTAGCCTCAGGATGCTCTGGTTGGTTATTTCGGTTTGAGTTTCACACTCATTCTTGGAATATGGCATAGGGGTGATTGGCTTAAGAGAGATTTGGCTCAGCCAATCTATGGTCGGGTGGAGCATGGTAGTCCCATGCCGGGTGGGTTTTTGCTTTAAATAATAAGAGGTTATTTCCTTGACATATTATGAGTAAATGTATTAGTTTATATGTAGATTATGCAGATGATGTATACTTGATATTTTTTTTGTTCTTATGTTGGTTATAAGCATGTTTTATGAGAGTGATGATGTATGGCTCTCCTCATATTTTTATTTGTAAATGAATGAGTAATGTATATATGACCTAATAGATGATAATGCAGCTAATGAAGTAAGGGAATGATGCTTCTTGGAAATTCTTAGATAAGTATGAGATCCATATGCTCAGACACGTTATTTAAACCTGTAGATTACATATTTGTGACATGTTTAACAAAATTCCTGTCATGGATAGTAGGGGTCCAGTCTAGATCTTGTCAATGTTTTTACAAATGTATCATAGTTTCATTGTTATAATTTATTTTTGAACCTATCATTGAGTTTTGGGTTATGAAATTGGTGATGGGCCTTGAAAAGTGGCTTAAATCCCAAGGACGCTTGCATAGGTTTGAGGAAAAATGTCCTTGGAAGAATTCATTTCCATCCTGTGGGATTGTCCAGAGCCTCCCAGAGGCACCCTTTCTTATATCAAGGGATGTATGAGGTCTTAATGGTCTAAAAAAATAGTGGGACACAAGGGCTAGTTACTTGAGTGGTTGGGATGGCTCATGGGAGTTTTGTTGATCATGTGGAAAATCTGTGTGATGTGTTTCCGTCAATTACAATTTCTTAAGGTCACCTATGAGGTTGAATAATATCATAGTAGCATCTCGTCACATGTTTACCTTGTGGTTACTTGGGTAGATGTGGAAGTAGGGTTTTACAATAATAAAATAAAAAAAGGGCACCAACAACAAAGTCGCAGATATGCTTTCTCACCCTCCTATTTGTAAACCAATAGTTTTGAAAAATGCTTCTTTATCTTTTGAAAGTTTTGTTGAATTGTACGCTGATGATGATGATTTTAGGGAGATTTATGGAAAAATAACCCATGGATCGTAGGTGGATAATAATCACTTGGAGGGGGAATTATTGTACCATATTGGAAAACTTTTTAATCCCACAAATGAAAGGATACACGTAATCAAAGAGGCACATACTACTGGTATTATGACTAGTGTTTTCCTTGATGGAAACTAACTTGTAGCAAGATAAGTATGTGTTGAAATGATGGTAATAGGATAAGTACACAGGCCAGTTCAAAGGTGACAAAGTGATTGAACAATGCCATAAAATGATTGGATATAGGTATCTAGTTCAAAGACAAAATAATTATGAACATGAACATTTGAAGAAATATACACGAGTTTGATGAAGCAGAGCCACGTACACACGTGAGTATGAAGATGAAAAGGAGTGGATATCTTACACACTATGATTCAATAAATAGCAAAGGTCTTTACCATGGTATTATCCCACAATATTGAGGAGAGTAATGACTATTTGATCCCATCATAGTACTAAGTGTGGTTTTGAGCTATGGTATTGGCTAAGCTCTAAGCTATAAAAGGATATGAAGATCCAAGTGTTTGTATGTGTATGTGTGGGGATCATTGATGTATATTTCAATATAAAGTATGATTGCATGGTATTCTCTATTGATGAGTGGTTGATCTAAAATAAATATGCACTTGCTAATACAATGATGGATCAGGCTGAATAGACCTTAAATGACTATGTATCATATGATATGCTTATGGGTTGCTTAGAGTTGTGGTATGATTCATGTTTATTATTATGTATGTCGTGATATGGGTATGTCTGAATTTCGGAAGTGTTGTGTAGCTATGAATTGATAATTGCAGATCTGTACACGGGTTTGTCTCTGGTAAGATGTGTACATATGTGGATACTCATCTAAGTAGTAGCATACTGATTATGCAGTATGTATAGATATGTACGCGGGTTTCATTCCTGAAAAGTGTGTATAGACGTGGAAAGGATTCATGAAAGCTAGGGTTTCTGCTAAAAAATATCTCTGATCAATCATGCTTGCTGTGTTTCTGTTTTCTGTCAATGAAGTCTTCACATTGATCTAGGTTTAAACGTGATGTTTTGACTATTGATGATGCTACTAGGTGCATGTGATTGAATATTAGTGATTGGGTGTTCGATTCAATGATTGGTTGAATTATTTGGCACAGTGATCAATTTCCATTTTGATATATGGTATTGGGATTAAATTATGGTAGTGGGTCCAGTCTAAAAATTTAATGAAAAGTGGCCTACAGGTTGTAATATGTTGAAGCAAGTGGATTCAATGTGAAAATTTATGAAACATGGTCCATGATGGTGCTGAGGGTTGCAGCGTTTAGTGAGGAATTTGAATCTTCCTTCTAGTAGTAGCTGGTGATTAGATCAGGGGGTTGGAGCTCCCTTCTAGTGGGTGTTGGTAAACGAGATTAGGGAGTTGGAGCTCCCTTCCAGTAGGATCTGGAGAATGAGTGAAGGTTACAAACTTCTGTAGGTGGATTCCTCTGTGTTGGTATGAGTCTGCATGAGTACAATATTGTAAGAAGTTTTCATTAAAATAAAAATTGAAGAGAAAAAAGACAAACAACACTAGTTTTCTCCCACATTGGGTTTCCACCTTAAATCCTGGTGTTCATGTGTGTTGCTTATGTATGATGCTTTATTATATTCTTACTGTACATGCTTATTTCTTATCAAATGTATGATGAATCAATGATGCACTAGTTTAAGATGAACATATGACTATTTATCTCAAACATAAGTTCATTAAATATACACTAGTCGTCTGCATACAAGTCATGTATATACGCAAGTTCACTTCAATATAGTCGTGTACGTAAATCATAACAATAGAAAAATTTTATGTATGTTTTAAAATAATTATTAACCTCCCCTCTCGGTATTTTTCCCAACAATTGGTATCACAATAGGTCCTTCTAAAAAATCTTGATCGCTTGAAGTAGATCCGTCAAGACGGGAAGTCATGAAGAGGTATTTTCTATCAGGACACCATTTTTCAATGGAAGTAATCTATTTTTCTGGAAGAAAAGAACAAGATATTATCTAAATATTCTTGGATTAGGTGTATGGGGAATCACAGAAGGAGGTTATCAATATCCATCCTCCATTCCCACAGATGTAGAAGAAAAGAAGAAATATGAAAATAATGCAAAAATTGGCAATGCCTTATTGGGAAGCATGACATAATCATAATTTTTCAAAGTCATGAAGCTAAATTTAACAATAGACATATGGGAAAAGATCATCGAGAGATATGAAGGAAACACCAAGGTAAAAAGTGCTAAACTTCAAACTCTTAGAATTCAATATGAAACTCTCAGAATGCATAATGTTGAAATTATTGCAAGTTTCTTCCTCAGAATAGATGAGATTGTGTATTCTATGAGAAATATGGGTGAAGTAATTAAAGAATCATCCTTCGTATGGAAAATATTTAGATCTCTAACTTGGAAAATTTGAGTCAAAAGTGTCCGCCATTGGAGAAATGCAGGATATGCATAACCTTACTATTGTACAAATCCATGAGATTTTAACAACCTTTGAAATGAGAAAACGAGGTCCTTCATAAATCATAGAAGATGCATTCAAGGCAGCTGTAGGAGGAAGAAAAGAAATAACATAAGGAATCAGGTCATATATCAGAAAAAGATTAGGAAAATTTTGTAAAGAAACTCTAACCAGGCATCGAAAGGTTCATAGTAAAGCTTCCCATCAAGTGTTTTTCTTGAGGTAGAGTTTGTCATTATGCTGCTAAATGTCCTCACAAAGAAAATAATGAAAATGGGAAATGGTTTGAAAATAAGAGAAGTTATTATAAAGATGAAGATAGTGATGGTTTATCACTTGGAGAAGAGGGAGAGTCTGATCAAGATCCTCAATTACATAAGGAATTTAGTATTAATGAATCTAATGCCAAATTCATGGATGCCCTAGAAGACAATGATATTTTTATCAAAGAATCTCGTAGATAAAGGGAGAAAACATGGTTTCATGGATATTGTTTCTCTTGTAACTCATTCATGAACAAGGCCACTGATTGTAGCTCAAATGTGTTGAATAGAACGAAGAGATTGGATAAGTTCCAGCACATAATGAGAAATTTCAAGAAAGTCGGGAGAAAGAAGGAACACCAGTCAAAAACGTAGGGAATGTTGACCCTAGTGCAGTAAACAGATTCTAAATATTACTTCTCTTACTAACTGTAGAAGTGATGAGAGGTACATTACCAGGTCCTCATGATCAATAATGTATCATTGCAGGGGGAGTAATATATGATGATTCACATGGTTGTTTTGATGGTTTCTTATATTTCTGATAGTGCATCTCATGTGACAACAATATATAGGTACAAATTGTACAAGCTCAGGGAGAGCTGAACTTGTGAAGTTTTAGTATTTCACTTCATGTATGCGGATACTATGAAATAAAGTTGCGTATATACATGATTTCCTATACATATGGTGACAATGTTTTTCTTTGATAGAGAAAAAATCAAATAGACTCAATGAACTACTTTGATATGCTTTAGAATTTTATTATTTAGCTTTCTTTTTTTGATGCTTAGGGTTAGAATCTACCGATTTTAGTTATAAGCGGTATTGAGTTATGGTGATATATGAGTTGGTACAACATGACATTGATGCTTTTCTGATTGATGAAGATGCTTTGATGTATGAGTTGATATGATCATACTTGACAATGTATGGTTGGCACAGGTTCAACAAGAGCATTAGAATTGATGCTAATTATGCATTATTTGAATTAGGTTTGCGATGTTGTCGAATAAACTCTTGATTTCTCACTATTAAGGTCCTTGGTATTGGTTATAAATGTCATATCTGCCATTTGATGTAAAGGTCATATAAAGAACAATAATGCAATTCTTGTTATAATTAGTCATGTTTGGATTATTAAGGGTCAAGTAAATCATGTATGTAATCCCATGATGGGTAGTTCATGTTATGATGGAGTCAAATATGTAACCCAACTTGGTTGGGTGATTGATGTGAGTTTGAGTCCTTGGTGATATTAAATGTCATATTCACTTCAGTCATAGAGTCATGAATGTCATTGAAAATATTTTAGAAGATTAAGCATGTGCTGAGGGGGAGCATTCTTAGTATATAGTGCAAATCAGATCTACAATGCTCATGTATCTACAAAAGAGAAGCCTTCATTGGGAATTGGTCATCCCTTTGCCCTTGATGTCAAAGGGGGAGGGAAACTTCATGTTTGAATTAAAAATATTGGTGCTTAGCTTGATGTGTTTTATAGGTATCTACAAGTTGCCGTAACCAAATACCAAAGTGGCTGCAATCAATTCCAAAGGGGGAGATTATTGGCATTATGACTAATGTGTTGTCCTTTATGGTAACCCACTTGTAGCAAGATAAGTATGTGTTGACATGATGGTAAAATAATGAGTACATAGGCAAGTTCATAGGTGAAAAAGTGATTGACCAGAGTGAGAGAATGATTGGAGAGAAGTATGCAGTTCAGAGATAGAAGAATTATGAAGATGGATATTTGAAGAACTATACAGGGGTTCAGTGAAGCAAATCCATGTACACATGTGGGTATGAATATGTAAAGGCGTGTATAGTTTGTACACTATGATTTCCTAACTACCAGGGGTCTTTACTCTGGTATTGGCCCACAATATTGAGCACAATAACATTTATTGATCCCGTAAAATATTACCATCGACACCAAGTGTGGTTTTGACCTATGGGATTCGCTAAGGCTTAATCTATATAAGGATATGAGGATACCTGTGTTTGTGTGTGCATATGTGAGGGTGATTGATGAGTACTTCAATCTCAAGTATGATTTCATGGTATGGGCTATTGACGACTGGTTGATATGAAATAAATATGCGCTTGGTAATAAAACGATGGATCAAGCTCAATATGACTAAAATGACTATGTATGGTATGATCTTCTTACTGGTTATTTATATCTGTGGTATGACACATGTTTATTACTGTGTACGTCATGATCTCAATATGTATGAAGTTCTAAAGTGTTACGCAAGTATGAGTTGATAATTTTAGATATGTACGTGGGTTTGTCTCTGGTACGATGCATAAATACGTGGATACTCTTCTCAGTAGTAGTGTATCGATTCTACAGTATGTGAAGATATCTACACAGGTTTCATTCCTAAAAAGACCATATACATGTGGAAATTATTCATGAAAAATGCGTATGAAAGCTAGGGTTTTTGTTGAAGAATATTTTTGATCAATCTATTTTGTTGTGTTTCTGTTGTCTTTCAATGAAGTCTTCATGTTCATTTGGCTTTAATAGTAATTTTTTTACTATTGATGATGCTACTAGGTGCCTATGTTTGGATATCAGTGATTGGGTGTTTGATTCAGTGATTGGTTGAATGATTTGGTACAAAGATCAGTTTCTATTTTGATATATGGTATTGGGATTAAATGATGGTAGTGGGTACAATATGAAAATTTGATGAAATGTGGCCTACAGGTTGTAATGTGTTGAATCAGGTGGATCCAGTGTGAAAATTTATGAAATGTGGTCCAGGATGGTGTTGAGGGTTGGACCCTTCAGTGAGGAAGTTGAAGCTTCCTGCCAGTAGTAGTTGGTTCTCCGATCAAGGGGTTGGAGCTCCCTTCTAGTAGGTGCTAATAAACGAGATCAGGGGGTGGATCTCTCTTTGAGTAGGAGCTAGAGAGCGAGTGAAGGTTGTAGCCTTCTGCAGGTGGGTGCTTGCGTGTTGGTATGAGTTTGTGCTAGTACAATATTTTAAGAAGTTTTCATTATAAATCCTGGTGTTTAGGTGTGTTTCTTATGTATGATGCTTCATTCTGTTCTTAATGTACATGTTTACTTCTTATCAAATGTCAGATGAAGCACTGATGCACTAGTTTAAGATACAAATGAATATTTAACTAAATATAAGCTCACTAAATATACACTAGTTGTATGCATAAAAGCCACATATATATGCAGGTTCACTTCTGTATAGTCGTGTACAAAAATAATAATAAAAGAAAATTTTTATGTATGTTTTAAAATATTGATTCACCCCACTCTCAGTATTTTTATCAATACATATCTCTCTTGTGTTAGGTCATTTTTGTGTATAAAATACTTTATGTCATTTATAGAGGTTTTTTTTTTGGCCTCACATGAAAAATATTATGACTCAATATGTAAAGGAATGTGTGTTTTTTGCAATTTTCAAGCCCACTAATAGAAAATTGGTGCTCTACCCACCACTCCCTGTTCTGAGTTGTCCATGGGAAAGTGTGTCAATGGATTTTGTAGGTAGTATTCCTTTGTCTAGGAGAGGTCATGACCATTTGTATGTAATTGTGGATCGATCTATAAAAATGTGTGTATTAATTTCTTGTAAAAAACAAGTCAATGTAGAGCATACTTCTCATCTCTTTTTCCAATTTGTGTGGGTCCATTTTGGGTTTCCCACATCCACTTTGTCTAATTGAGACTCTCTCTTTCTTGGAGAGTTTTAGATGAGTTTCTAGAGAATTATGGATACCAAGTTGAAGAGGAGTGTGCAATTTCATCCATATACCGATGAACAAGCAAAGGTTCTCAACTTGAAAATGATACACTTACTCTAAGGCTATTGTGGCAAACATCCAAAGTTTTAGGATGATAAAATACCTTATGTACAACATGCATAGAATTGGCCAATGCATTCATCTACATAGAGATCACCATTCGAGTCATGCTTTGGTTATTTTCCAACTAATCCCTTAGACATAGTCTTTGGGAGAGATGAATATTCTTATGGACGAGATGCCAGGGACAAAGCACAAAAGTTCATTCTGTGGATTTAGATGATTCACCAACAAGTGCAAGAGCAGTTGGAGAAAATTCAAGATCGATACAAAGCTCAACATGACAAGCACCAAGTCAATCACCAGTTCTGGGTTGGAGACAGAGTGTGACTCCACATCAGAAAGGAAAGAATGAAAGGGGAGGGAATGAACTTGCGACCAATCCAATATGGTCCATTCACCATATTAGATAATATTGGAAACAATGACTTTCATCTCAATTTTCTAGCATACATGCAGATGTACTTAGTGATGAATGTTGAAAATTTGAAGCTTTATAAGCCTCCTTTGATCATCGACATTGAATAGGTTGGGTAGGTTCCTATAGTGGATGATTTTTCACCTAGATACTTGGAAAAGCTACCAGAGGACAACATTCTTGAGAGGAAGATCAATAATTCATGATGGGGAGACATGGAGTATATTCATATTGGCTTCGAAGGAATGAATCCAATTAAAGCTTCTTGGATTGAAAAGGAGAAAGTGAGGGAGAAATTCCCTCATTTTCCAATTTACTAATAAATATTTTGGTGCTTCGAAATATCCTTTGTTGGGAAGAATGATTAAGGAGGATCTAGAAATACAAGTGTTCTTGAAAATAGCTCAAAATCCAAAGTAATCATATGGAAGTGAAACTAAGACAAGATTTTAGTGCTCATCACCCTGATTCCAACAGTTTAGATGACACTGAAATTCAAGTTCGTATGCTCAAGTTATAACTGGTCAAATTTCTTGTCAAACTTGGCCAAATGGTAGTCTTAATGAGGAAAAATTTTGTCAGAGTCTCGACGCATGGAATCCAGCCACCGAAATGGGTAAATTTGTTGCCTGGTTAATTTTCTTAGTGACCCTTATTTTCCCCCGGGGGGGGATTTTAACTAGTGGATTTATAAAAATAAAAATAAAAAATGTATTTTTGGGTGGGTGGGTTTCCACCCCCGCCACCCCCCAATGGTTATTGACCAATGATATAATTAAAAGATACGGTGGGCCACCCCCAATAGACCCTCCAAACCCCAAACCACATTATATCATATATTAAAACACACACACACACACACACAGATATATATATATATACGCGAAGGCGAGTCATCGCCCGACGGAGCCGCTTGACCCAAGACTTGTTGCCACCATATATATTTTATGGGAATGGCGGGGATTGAGCCCACCTAGTCCATGTGGGTCAGCCCACCAAACAAGCTATCCCACATATCATTTAAACTATATTACAAAACAACAAAACTGTCACTCATATATATGTAACAATTGTATAAAATTGGGGCAGGAGGGGTGGGGGGGTTGAACCTACTCTGTCCCCACGTTATCCGTGGGCTTGGCCATTGGGCCAATGGCCCATGCCTTGGACAATATTCCCCAATGATTATATAAGAACTCGATTACATTACTCAGTAGACCGACAAAGGGAATGAAACCAAGAGCATCCTGGGCAATAGAACCATGATCGAGGGATCTCCAATGATGCTAAAAATATTCCCTTAGAGGGCTAGAGGTGCAAGTGTTAGAATTTAAAAAATTTATAGTCATTTATGGACGTTTTCGCACCAGGAATCCATTTGTGAAGTACGTTTCTCCAGCCGAGGTCTCCATTTTTCGGATATCATCTCAATTGCAGCTATAAGGGTCATTTTTGTAAATTTATCTGTAAATGATTTATTTTATTCCACTTAATGAAAGAAGGACTCCCCACCATTGAGCAGGGCCCAAAGACATAGACGACACTGGGCGAACTTCGTAATCAAATTTTTGTGTATTTTATGTCATGTTTTCTTATGATTTTCACTTCTTTTAATGTGGTTTAATTTACTTGGTTAACATGTTATTTTATATGCAATTTGGAATACATACTTGAATTTAAAAGATCTAGATCATGAAGGGAAACACGATAATATATTCATGTGCATATGGTGTAGATTATGGAATTTTTGCAAAAATGAGGAGGAAAGGAAATTGAAAAGTTGTTATGCTTGGAAAAATCAAATTTCTTCACTAAAAAATTCAACCACTTCTTAAAACCTTTTGCAAGAATCATTTCATAGATCTATAGCACTAAAAAAACCTAATATATTCATCATATCATCATGTACAATCACTCCTACATGTTTGCATCAATGTCCATCACACAAGTGGCGAACTCTTGATATCAATTCCAACACCATGTTTCCAACAATAGTGGGAATAGCCCTAGAAAGAAGAAGTAAAAGGAAGTTGGACCATAAGGGGAGTAGTCTCAAGAATATATATATATATATATATATATATATATATATATATATATATATATATATATATATATATAGCAAGGACATATAGACACAACACTGATAGTGGAGCTTAATTACATACAAATAAGAACTAATAAATTACATAAAATAACTATTTTATTGAAAACATATTGAGAGAATAAATTGTAGCGATAAGTAAAAAAAGTCATTTCCATTGATGTAAAAGCATGGAGAATATCAGTACATAAGGAGAGATAACATATAGGGGAGATATTGGAGTCATTATGAGAAGTTGGAGATAAATATAGGCTTGTAGTCACTAAGAGAAGTTGCGATAGTGAAAGAGTTTTGGACATTAAGAAAAGTTTCATAGAGAAGAAGATTTATAGATAGGGAGAAACACAAGTTTAGGAGGAGTATACCTTGTAAATTTATGTCAAATGAGGAAAATTTTCATGCACAAATGAAATTATAGACAAGGGGATTTCAATAGTAATATTGTAGAAGACTAAGGGCTTCCATCAATGACAAAGGGGGGGAGATTGTTGAAAATTTTGTTGTCATCGATGTCAAAGATAGAGTGAGCCTACTTATGTCTAAGATAGAGATTGGATAATTAATATTGTTCGAAATACTGTTTCCAAAATTTAGATTCCCCATTTGGATACTTTATATCTGAAGTAATGTTGATCAAGTGCTCAAAATTATGCTCAAAATTCAAGGTTCTCATAATGAGATGAAACCTGAATGACCGCGTAGTTCTCGTTATTCTGAATTTGGAACAAATTTCTTCAAGAAAAATGGACTCCCTATGGCTTCAAAAATGATTTATGTTCGTTTTAATAAATAGGAAAAAAATGTAGACACAGAGCCCAGTCAACAGTTCGTACTACTAACGTGGCATGCTGACTAGGCAGGTCAAAGTTTGTTTAATTTCTCCTCTGGATAATGGGAGACTACCTAGTGGCAATTGTGGATTAGTTAAAATTTATGGTGAGTTGGAAGGTTTTCATTGGGGTTTTATGGGCTTATGAGGAGTGGACACATGGCTAAGACTAATTCTGCCACGTGTCCTCCGCACAGTGTAGAAAATTTGTTATAAAATGGAAGGACTAGGTGGGGGTCAAACACAAGACCTCCTCCCCACAAAAAACACATGCCATCAGTCTACCAACCGCTTGAATATTAACCTTAAAGTGAACCTATTATATTTAAGGTTTAACAGAAATCTCGACAGGGGGAGATGGGGCCAACCCGCAATACACGTGACCTAGACCTAGAGACCATGGCAGAGCACCGGAGGGGCTTACCCTAAGCATGGTGGTTTAAACTTAATCTACAGTTATTAATGCTAAGCTCCATTAATTAAGCAATAATTCGAGTTTATCACAAAGTGAGGGTTTAAGCGCTAATCCCATCTAATTAACTTAATGCGGTTTTATTAATTTAATCCGAATTAACTTGGTAGTTAGACAAATAAGATAGAGTTGCTATTTTTGGTGCTAGCTAGCCTGAATTAGTGGCAGTTAGCTAAATTTAGGGAGGAAATTATGGAGCAGACTTGTAGAGGTCATAACTCAGCCAATTTTTGACCAAATCAGGAGAAGAAAGAGGCGAAGGTACCATTTTTGAGTATTCTGAACTCATTGGTGTAGGTTTTAGAAATAGAAAAGAATTGTAAACACATAATTTTGCAAATTTGAGCACAATATAGAGGCCCAAGCATGGAAGCTGGACCAAAGAGATGTAAGCCAACAGGGGTGAACTCCTTCATCAAATCCCTATGTTGATGTGTTGTATGGTGATGTACTGTACTTTTATTTGTTGTTGTTCAATATTTCTTTTATGTTAAATTGTTCATAAAAATAACATAAATATCACTCATGAGACTTAATAACTTGCAAGAGAACTTGAACCCTTAAGCACATGTAAAACATTGGTTTTCAAAATATGAAAGAGGAATTAGAACACCATTATTAACATACCTCATTTAGATCATTTTTGGTATCATAGATTTCGGTTTGTTGTGCATGAAGGGATCTAATTGTTTTCAAGTTTGTGTCATGCTTACAAGGTTAAAACTCAAAAGAGGAGAAGGGAAGATGGTTGAAAGCCCTACAATTGGGTCAAGATGAAGAAGGGAAAGGTTTCCAAAGTCTTCAACACCAACACATCCTCAATTTGAAGTTGAGTCTTTAGTTAACATGTCTCATGAAGGAGAACCTACCATGAAATAAGATGAGAGATCATTCAGAAAGACATTTTTTGATATGATTGAGATGGTAAAGGTCCTCTATGAGGAGAGGCATTTAAGGATGCAAGGAGAAATCTCTAGGCATCCTAGAGGAGAGGGTTCTCCAGGAGGGGGAGGTCATGGTTATGGTAGGAAACCACCATATACTCCACCATCATCCTCACCACCATCTACACCTTCCTCTTAATCATATTCCACTACCACAACCTTCAAATTTGTTCATCCACATACTTCAAAAGGATCTGGTAAATCACCCTTACTTAAAATTCATGTCAAATTTGAACTACCGATGTATAATGGCGAAGTGAATGCAAATAAGCTGGATAATTGGACTCATCAGTTGGAGGTTTATTGAAAAATTCAGGACCTTCAAGAGGATGACAGAAAGATTCAATTAGCTTCCTTGAGAATGGATGGTGAAACACTTGTATGTTGGGAAGCAAGGACTGATGATGAGATTAAAAAACATGGTACGATTTCGATATCTTGGTATATTTTTATTGCTTCCATTAAAAGGAAAATTTATCATCTAACGTACATGTAAAAATCCATTATGGACCAGCATAATTTTAGACAACTAAAGGGAAAAAGTGTTCAAAATTATACTGAAGAGTTTAGGAGAATAGCACTAGTTTTGGGTGTCAATCTATCTTCTCAAGAAACTTTGCTAAAGTATATTGGGGGTTTTCATAACTATCTTAGAAATAATATTCTCATGTTCAGTCTCACAAACTTAGATGAGGTTTGTGTTCAAGCCACACATCTAGAAGCAAGAGGGAAACATAGTGCAGATGAGAAAAGTGATAGTTTCCTTGAGTATGAAGGTAAAGGAAAGGGTAACTTTAATGGAAGAGGAAAGAAACATGTTTCTATTAAATTAGAGAAATAGAAACTCACATGTAAAAATTGTTCGAAAAATGGCCACGATGAAGACCATTGTTGGCAACACCATATAGATCTGAAGCCAAACAAAATCGAAACCAAAGTGAGGGAGAAAACAGTTGCAATCATTGAACATGACTTAGGTTCAGATTCAAGAGATGAAACCAAGATTATAGCAATGGGTTTGAAAGGTAAGAACATAGCAAGAACTAGTACTTCAATTTGTTCTAATGTAACTCAAGATGATGATACAATAATTGAACTCTTCAATATTAGAGTTGTTTCAAAACATACCAAAATAGACACACTATTTGATAGTGGTTCTCAAACCAATTTGATTTCTGAAGACTTATTTACGAGGTAAATCTAGAAACTGTTACACATCCAAGACCTTATCCTTTAGGTCATATACGCAAGAATGAAAACTTGCAGGTAACAAGGAAGTTCGTCCTAATATTTTCAATCAATTCAAACATTCTTGACGAAGTTCAACTTGATGTAGTTACGCTTGATATTTTAGGTATTGTTTTGGGAAGTCCTTATCTTTATGACAGGAGGGTGTTATTTCATTGCCTTGAGGATACGTAGCACTTATTAAAGAATGGAATTGAGTACATAGTTAGAGTGCATAAGAAGAATATGAGTTTTTCTCTTATACATGCAAGAGAAATGAAGAGAATAGTTAATGAAAGTCAAAATTTGGCTTTGTTAATGTTCAATCATAGTGATGTTTTGAATGAGACATTCCAAGGGGATGCATCAACTGAACAAGATGATTTCATTGAAGTTTCTAATGTTTGTAATAATATGTTTCATGGCTCTAACATGTTGCCTTTGAAAATAGGAAAAAAAGATGTGAAAGATTTGCAACAGTCCACATCAGTGTTCAACAATGATGGAAACAAGATGCCGGTTGTTGGGAAAAATACTGAGAGGCGGGGGTGACTCAGTATTTAGATCTGACTGAATTTTTTTTAGTTTTTCTTTAACTAAAACCCATACGCTACTTTACTGAACCCAACTCGCATATACACGCAGATATTCTTAACAAAACTTGCGTATTACCAGAGATCTGATTATGCAGATAATTATTTACTTATATCATTGCATCATTCATTCATTAGATGTTTAGTAAGAAGTAAACATGTGCAGTAAGAACAGAATAAATCATCACACATAAGCATCACACATGAACACCAGGATTTAAGGTGGAAACCCAATTCGGGAGAAAACCACCATTGTCGTTGTCTTACTCTTCAATATTTATTATAAAGAAAAACTTCTTACAACATTGTACTGGCGTAGACACATACCAACACACAGGCACCCACCTATAGAAGGCTACAACCTTCTCTCATTTACTATCCTCTCCTATAAGGGAGCTACAACCCCCTACTCTCGTTTACCAGCCTCTCCTGGAAGGGAGCTACTACCCCCTGTTCTCATTTCCCAGCTACCACTGGAAGGGAGCTACTACCCCCTCACTGAAGGCTTCGACCCCTAGCACTACTGCAGACCACGTTTCATCAATTTTCATACTGGATCAAACAACTTCAACACAACCCTTCACTTAACATCAACAAACATACTTTGCCCAATACTTCAAACAGAACAGTGATACCACTGTAACCAAAATATCAGAAATAACCCAGACTTCAGAATAGATATGCAGATGTAAACTCAACCCTGAACATTCATTGAATCAAATATCATAAGCTACTTCTCTTTACTGAAACCACGTGTATATGCGCTTCCCTGCTTACCAACCTGCATATGCCTCTGTGCATAACATGAAATGCATACGCCACTTCTCTTCATTGAAGACGCGTTTATACACGCTTCTCTTCGTATCAACCTGCGTATACTTCTGAGAACACTGATTTTCAGAATGTGATCACACTCAGATTGAAATCAGATTTCTGTTTAGACAATCTATCAACCATGTAGAACTGTTTAGACAGTCATTCTTCCTTCATTGAATCATCAACCAACAACTTGATCTTTAATCAACATAATTAGCAGCAAAATCAACATTCAAACAACCCAGATATGTATGAATACATCTTTGAGAGATAGCAGTAAAACAACATAACAGATCAGACATTTCATTCCACACATTTCAGCAAAACCCTAGATTCCATACGCGCTTTTAATTCACTGAACCTGCGTATATATGCTCTTTCATAGAGACAAACCTGTGTATACTTCAATGCATTTTATTCTTCAGAAAACCTAACTGCCATACGCGCTTTTCTTTAAGCAGACCCGCGTATATACGCTCTTTTACCGAGACAAACTAGCGTATAGATCTATAAAATATAAACTGTGCAGAATAGACCAGATCTATAAACTTACCCAGATTTCTTCAATTTCTTCATCAGACTTGCACCAAGTCTTCATCATTTCTTTTCCAGATCATCCTAGAGATTCATCATTCCTAGATCTAGAGATCTGAACCTTCATCATATCTATAGGTGCATCATAGATTCAGATCTAACAATTAAGACCAGAGTTCATCCATACAGATATTCCTTAGATGAATTTATTCATCAACAACCCTTGCACCCACACACTCGCACTATGATCCTCTTCTCCTTATATAGTTTTAGCCTTTATCAATACCATGAGTCAAAACCATTCAACCGCTGATGGTATTCCTGGATGGGATCAAATAGATAATCCAACACTCAATACTATAGGCCAATACCATGGTAATGTCCCCTGGTTTTATAAATTTAGAGTGAAAATAGGCATACACTACTTGGTACGTACTTTTCCGCGTACATACGCTACTCTGCCTTTACAAACCCACGTATGCTTTGTGACATACCATTTTTATCATTATTCTGGCACTTACTGGAATTTATTTCTCTATTACTTCTGAGCTGCTCTATAAATACATCAGATTTACATCATTAATAAACTCATCAAGTCAGTTTCCATCAAGGACAACTTCATCAAGTAGTTTTCCATCAACTTCATCAAGTAGGTTGCCATCAAGGACAACACATTGCATCATATTGCCAACAATCTCCCCCTTTGGACTTGATGGCAACCATGATGGTGTTTGATCACCACAACAAATAGATACATTGAATATAACCATTATGAAAACACCATGATACTCTCCCCCTACTCAAACACCATGATACTCTCCCCCTTTGACATCAAGGGAAAAGGGCAGATCAAAACCAAAACAAAGTTTTTCTTCTCATGTAGAAAGAAGAGCTCTGTAGATATGATGTGCACTAAAGTTACCATGTTCCTCCTGAGTTCATGCTGAATCTTCAAACATATTTTTCAATGAAGTACATGACTCTATGACCTTTACTATCACCAAGGACTCATACTTACATCAAGGATCCAACCAAGTTGATTTACATATATGACTCAAATACCCAACCAAGTGGGTTTACACATTTTGACTCAACTACCCAACCAAGTGGGCTTACAAATTTGATCAATGTCCTCACATGACTGAATATTACAATTTTATATCATAGGTCTCACCATGACCTTTTCATCTAATTACAAATATGACCTTAAATACCAAAAATACCTCAAGAGAGAGATCATATTTTAGAACCATCATAATGCCAACGATGCATTATTCTCAGCAAGGCTAATGCTCCCCCTGAACCTGTACACCTACTCTTGATCCATTTCAACATATGCTTCTGTCTCCATTGGAGCTTGCGTGTATACGCGGCTTTAGTTCATGAAACCCGCGTATATAAAGTGAGATACAGAAAAAATTTCACTCCTTCATCTCCCCCTTAGCTTGTGCATCCTGAACACTTTCAACAGTAAATCATCAAGGCATCTTCATCAAATATCAGAGAATGAAACAGAAATATGAGAGCTGAGACAGCACCAGAGATACCCAACAACACCATAGCTATGTTGAAGAATGCTGACCCAGAAAAAATTGTCAACAACCACCCATACGCGGTTTTCTGTGTATAAACTCGCGTATATGTGCGACTGTATTTCAGGAAATCTGCGTATCCAATTTAATCTTCTGAATTTAAGCAGATCTGATCTTCTGCATGGTAGAGACTACTCCTAGCTTCTTTCTGAGATATTCGAACGCTTCCCTGGGTAGAGGTTTGGTAAATATATCAGCAACTTGTTCTTTGAAGGGAACATACTCCAACTTCACCTTTTGTTCAAGCACTTGTTCATGTAAGAAGTGATACTTGATGGGAATGTGCTTGGTCTTGGAATGCATAACAAGATTCTTTGAGATACTAATGGCACTTGTATTATCACACATAATGGAGATAGGAGGTGAACATTTGATTTGAAAGTTTTGTAAGGTTTGCATCATCCAAAGAAGTTGAGTGCAACATGATGCAGTAGCCAGATATTCTGCTTCTACTGTAGATAAGGCAATAGAGTTTTGCTTCTTTCTGAACCAAGATACTAACTGGGGCCCCATATAGAATGCACCACCACTACTGCTTTTTCGATCATTAACATTTCCAGCCAATCTGCATCAGTGTAAGCATGAAGAGTGAGATCAGCATTCTTTGGATACCATAGTCCAAAGTCTTGAGTTCCTTGTAGATATTTGAATATTCTTTTGACATCTTGAAGGTGAGACTCTTTTGGATTAGCTTGGAATCGTCCAAAAATACCAACTGCATGCATAATGTCTGGTCTAGTCCTAGTGAGATAAAGTAGACTTCCTATCATAGATATGTATTTTGGCAGATTCACCGTGGGAGAATCATCATGAGAACTGAGATTACATCCGGTTATCATTGGTGTACTTACAGTTTTGCACTCTTCCATGCCATACTTCTTCAAAATTTGCTTAAGGTATTTTGCTTGTGATAAGAATATGCCATCTATTGTTTGATGCACTTGCAAGCCAAGAAAGAATGTTAGTTCCCCAAGTAAAGACATTTCAAATTATTGCTGCGTAGCAGAAGCAAATTTCTGACTCATAGATTCTTCATTACTTCCAAAAATGATATCATCAACATATACAACCACAATCAATAGTTTATCATTTTCAGTTTTTGTGTATAAATTGCTATCAGCAGACCCCTTCGAAAATCCTTGTTGATGAAGATATTTGTCAAGACGATAATACCATGCCCTTGGAGCTTGTTTGAGACCATATAGAGATTTTTTAAGTCTACAGACAAGTTTTTCATCATTTCCCAAGATGAATCCTTCTGGTTGTTCTATATAAACTTCTTCTTCTAGATCACCATTGAGAAACGCAGATTTAACATCCATTTGATAAACTTTTATTTGTTGGAAGCTTGAAAAAGCAAGAAACATTCTTATGGCTTCAAGTCTAGCTACAGGAGCAAAAGTTTCTTCAAAGTCTATACCTTCTTGTTGAGCATACCCCTTGCAAACAAGTCTAGCTTTATTTCTTATAACATCCCCATTCTCATTTAACTTGTTTTTGAATATCCATTTAGTTCCAATGACATTTTTTTCATGAGGTGTTGGTACTAATTCCCAAGTGTGATTCTTTTCAATTTGATCAAGCTCTTCATTCATGGCTTGAATCCAACATTCATCTTTGCTAGCTTGATTGACATTGTGTGGTTCAATAGTGCATAGAAATGCCAGATAGCTAGAAGATCCCACAAGAGTCCTTCTTGTTTGTACACCTGATCCCTTATCTCCCAAAATTTGAGATTCTGGATGATTCTTTTGAACATATCTGGATGGAGATTTTTCAGATAAATCATCTTTAGGTTCTTCATTGGGTTCACTGTCTATATCATTGCTATTTGATGTAGAAGGACATATGTCACCATCGTCTTCATTTGTTGTTTTTATTTCTTCTTTTGGGGCTGGAGGAGACTCATCAATAACAACATCAATACATTCAAAAATCTTCCGAAGTCTTTTATTGTAACATTTATATTCTCTACTCCTAGAGGAGTAACCAAGAAGTATTCCTTCATCTGCTCTAGGTTCAAACTTGCCAAGTTTTTCATCATTATTTTTGATAAAGCATTTGCTTCCAAAAACTCTAAAATGCTTCACAGTGGGAGGATTACCATACCAGAGTTCATATGGAGTTTTATCACTATTTACTCGAACATGTGCCTTGTTAAGAATATTTACCGCTGTATGTGCTGCTTCTCCCCAAAATGTGTCAGGTGTTCCGGAATCATCAAGCATAGCTCTAGCCATTTGTTGAACTGTTCTATTCATTCTTTCTGCTACACCATTTTGTTGTGGAGTGCCCGCTACAGTAAACTGTCTTTTTATGCCATGTTGTTCACAAAATTCAAGGAATTCATCTGATGTATATTCTCCTCCTCGATTAGATCTAAGACACTTGATTTTTAGATCTAATTCATTTTCAACCAGTGCTTTGAAGATCTAAAATTTCTCAAATGCTTCATCTTTGTGTTTAATCAACCCAATCCAACACATTCTAGAGAAATCATCAATGAATAAGATATAGTATTCTTCACCACGTGGTGAATTTTTTCTCATAGGTCCACATATGTCAGTATGAATGAGTTCAAGAGGCTTACTTGATGATCCTTCCTTGGCATTAAATTGCACTCTGGTTTGCTTACCGAATTGACAGGATTTGCATATGATACTTTCAGGCAGAGTAATATTGGGAAGACCACGAACAACATTAAGTCTGCTAGATTTGTTGATTTGAGAGAAGATTAGATGCCCCAACCTTCTATGCCATAGCCAGTTTTCTGAAGATTTACTCAAGTAACATTGTTCTTTGCAATTCTTCAATACATACAGATTGCTTGGAGTTCTTTTTCCTTTTATAATTGTTTTATCTGTATCAAGATCACGAACCACACATTATTTTGAACTAAAGACAACTTCAGTTCCTTGATCACACATTTGACTTACACTTAACAGGTTATGCCTTAATCCATCCACATACATGACATCATTAGCCTTCACTTTTTCTTTTAGAAACACAGACCCTTTTCCTTTAATTACAGCAGGAGTATCATTTCCAAATGTAACTTTCTTTTCCTTTTCTAGAGCACTATATGCAAGAAGTTTGTTTTTGTCACCTGTCATGTGTCTTGAGCATCCACTATCAATGTACCATTGATTTTCTTCACCTTCTACAAATAATGCTATGCCACAATTTTCAACCTGTAATTCCTTCTTTTTCCATACTTTGGAGCTTGAAGGAACATGTTCTTTTGGCTGAACTTTGCTCCTGCATTCAGATTCTTCATGGCCAAAGTTATTGCAATAAGCACATTCAACTTCATTTTGAAGAGGAGAAAATTTGTTATAAGTATTATTCTTTGTTTCAATATCAATCCTTTTCTTTCTTGCTTCTCTTGTCATGATGGTTTTATATGCAACACATTGAACAACTTTATGACCAAAATTGTGACATGAGAAACATTGTCCATTGAAAAAGAAATTTCTGCGATCATGAAATCTTCTACTTGAATTTACTTGTTGATTGGTGTTTCTTTGAAAGATATTCCTGTTAGTGTTCTTTGAATTGAGATGATCATGCTTTACCTGTAAAGATTCTTTATTCCCTTGCTGAGTGGTAGAATGTTGTAAACCAGCTGTAGCTGCTTTTAGATAATTTGGTGCTGAAGCCTGAGAAGATTCTCCGATATATCAAAGACCTGTCTTTATAAGAGGAGAACGTTGTACCTTGATAATCTCATATAAGGTTTCAGATCCTTTAGCAAATCTAAGATTCAGAGTCTTTACTTTCTCAAGTTCTTTTCTTAGACTTACCACTTCACATTCTAATTTCTCATTGTGTTACTTCTCTTCTTCAATCTGATTTTTCAGAGTCTCTATGATTATTTTACTTTATTCTAAGCATATTTTGAGTTGATTGTTTTCATCAAGAAAATAATTGTCCTCTAGAGCATCCATAAAAGTATCCTTTTCTTCTCTAGATTCTTTTTCAAATGCCATGAGAATTCTAAGATCTTGTTCACATTCTTCCTCACTATCAGATAACCCATCACTGTCTTCATGAGTATAGTAACTTTTTCTAGTGCTAGACTGGTTCTTATTCCTTCTTGCTACTTCCTTCCCTTTTGTAGGTGTTTATTTATGAGGACACTTAGCAGCATAATGATCAAATCTTCCACAATCAAAACATTTGAAAGGAAGATTACCTCTGAAACGTCCTGTGCCAAGTTGAAGTTTCTTTACAAAATTTACCTCATCTTCTTCTGATATATATACTGATCCTTTTGCTTCTTGTACTTCTTTCCCTTTTGTAGAAGCTATAAAAATGGCTTCTTTGACTTCAGATGGTCCTCCTCTTCTCATTTCATATGTAGTTAGTATGCCATGAAGCTGCACCATAGTAAGATTTTGAAGATCCTGCTTTTCTTCAAGAGCAGAAACTTTTGACTCAAATTTTGCCATTAGTGATCTTAAAATTTTCTAAACCAAAGTAGATTCGGTTATTGTTTCTCCTAGATTTCTCATACAATTTACAATATCATCAAGATGTAAAAAGAATTTGGCAATTCTCTCCTCATTATCCATTTTTAGATTCTCATATTGAATTCAGAGAGTTTGGAGTTTAGCACTTTTTACCTTTGCATCACCTTCATAACTTAGAATGATTTTGTCCCATATTTCCTTTGCTGTATTCAGCTGCATGATTTTGACAAATTATGATTCAGTTAGACTTCCCAATAGAGCATTGACAGCTTTTGCATTTGTTTCATAATCCTTCTTTTTCGTCGGATCTGTTGGTACTACGGCTGGATATTGATATCCTCCTTCAACAATAGCCCATACATCTGCTCCCAGAGACTAAAGATAGGATCTCATCCTTGTTTTATATAATATTAATTTTTTTATTTTAAAGAGAGGAGGCCTGATAGATGCTATTCCATCTTTATTGCTCATCTTGCTTGATCTTCCTTCTAGCGGTTAAGCTTTTTCAGAAGGACCTCCTCTGATACCAATTGTTGGGAAAAATACTGAGAGGGGGGGGGGGGGGGGGGGTGAATCAGTATTTAGATCTGACTGAAAACTTGTTGGTTTTTCTTTTTCTAAAACCCATACACTACTTTACTGAACCCAACTCGTGTATACACGCGGATATTCTTAACAAAACTTGCGTATTACCAGAAATCTCATTATGCAGATAATTCTTTACTTAGATCATTGCATCATTCATTCATTATATGTTTAGCAAGCAGTAAAAATGTGCAGTAAGAACAGAATAAATCATCACACATAAGCATCACACATGAACACCAGGATTTAAGGTGGAAACCCAATTCGGGAGAAAACCATCGCTACCGTCGTCTCAGTCTTCAATATTTATTATAAAGAAAACTTCTTACAACATTGTACTGGCGCAGACTCATACCAGCACGCAGGTACCCACTTGCAGAAGGCTACAACCTTCTCTCATTTACCAGCCTCTCCTGGAAGGGAGCTATAACCTGTTGCTCTCATTTACCAGCCTCTCCTGGAAGGGAGCTACTACCCCCTATTCTCGTTTACCAGCTACCACTGGAAGGGAGCTACTACCCCCTCACTGAAGGCTTCGACCCTCAGCACTACTGCAGACCATGTTTCATCAATTTTCATACTGGATCAAACAAATTCAACATAACCCTTCACTTAACATCAAAAAACATACTTTGCCCAATACTTCAAACAGAATAGTGAGACCACTGTAACCAGAATATCAAAAATAACCCAGACTTCAGAATAGATATGCAGATGTAAACTCAACCCTGAACATTCATTGAATCAAATATCATATGCTACTTCTCTTTACTGAAACCGTGTGTATACGCGCTTCCGTGCTTACCAACCTGCGTATGCCTCTGTGCATAACATGAAATGCATATGCCACTTCTCTTCACTGAAGACACATGTATACGTGCTTCTCTTCGTATCAAACTGCATATACTTCTGAGAACACTGATTTTCAGAATCTGATCACACTCAGATTGAAATCATATTTATTTTTAGACAATCTATCAACCATGCAGAACTGTTTAGACAGTCATTCTTCCTTCATTGAATCATCAACCAACAGCTTGATCTTTAATCAACATAATTAGCAGCACAATCAACATTCAAACAACCCAGATCTGTATGAATACATCCTTGACAGATAGCAGTAAAACAGCATAACAAATCGGACATTTCATTCCACACATTTCAGGAAAACCCTAGATTCCATACGCACTTTTACTTAACTGAACCTGCGTATATACGCGCTTTCACAGAGACAAACCTGCATATACTTCAATGCATTTTATTCTTCAGAAACCCTAACTGCCATACGTGCTTTTCTTTAAGCGGACCCGCGTATATACGCGCTTTTACCAAGACAAACTAGCGTATAGATCTATAAAAGATAAACTTTGCAAAACAGACCAGATCTATAAACTTACCCAGATTTCTTCAATTTCTTCATCAGACTTGCGCCAGGTCTTCATTATTTCGTTTCCAGATCATCCTAGAGATTCATCATTTCTAGATCTAGAGATCTTGAACCTTCATCATATCTATTGGTGCATCATAGATTCAGATCTAATAATTAAGACCAGAGTTCATCCATACAGATATTCCTTAGAGGAATTTATTCATCAACAACCCTTGCACCTACACACTTGCACTATGATCCTCTTCTCCTTATACAGTTTTAGCCCTTATCAATACCATTAGTCAAAACCATTCAACCGCTGATGGTATTCCTGGACGGGATCAAATATATAATCCAATGCTCAACACTATAGGCCAATACCATGGTAATGTCCCCTGGTTTTATAGATTTAGAGCGAAAATAGGCATATGCTACTTGGTACGTACTTTTCCACGTACATATGCTACTCTGCCTTTACAAACCCGCGTATGCTTTGTGACATACCATTTTTATCATTATTTTGGCACTTACTGGAATTTCTTTCTCTGTTACTTCTGAGCTGCTCTGTAAATACATCAGATTTACATAATTAATAAACTCATCAAGTCAGTTTCCATGAAGGACAACTTCATCAATTAGGTTTCCATGAACTTCATCAAGTAGGTTGCCATCAAGGACAACACATTGCATCATATTTCCAACACCAGTGCAAGAGAGTACAAAGGTCAAAGAGAAAGCACCAAAATAATTTGAAAAAGAGGGAATTGGGTTCAAAATTTATTCTTGTGGTTTTCAAAAAGTATTTTCTTTGAAATTGGATGTTGCATGGCAATTGAGATTACATTTGATCAAGAATCGAGCCAAGCATAAGGTGATACAATCTAAAAATTGCAATGTCGATAGTGTTCAAGGTGAAAAGTTGTTCAAGTTTCCTTTGATTGACAGCGAAGGTAGGAACAAGCTTGTTTCTTCAAGGAAAACTTGTTGTTCTAAAAATTCTGGGAAATTGTAGCATGATGGTGTCTACAAAAGCAAGACAAGGTCTCAAGAATCAAGGAAAAATATTAGCTTTTATGAAAATCTCAAATTTTTGAATTTAGGAAAATTCTAGTGGATTGAGACTAGATGGGTGAGGGAACTCTACTCTCATCCACATTTTTTGTAATGAAAGATATTTTTGGGTATTAAATATTCCAATGGGGAAGAATGATCATGTGCTCAAAATTATGCTATAAAATAAAAGTTCTCAGAATGGCACAAAACTTAAATGACCACGTAGTGTTCATCATTTCGAATCTGGCGCAGCTCATTTCACACAAAATAGAATATTTATGGATTTAGAAATAAGTTCTGCTCTCTTTACTAAATAGGAAAAAAATGCAGACAAGGATGTGAGTCAAAATCCTGTACTAATGATGTGGCATGCTGACTGGGTAGGTCAAAGTTTGGTCAATTTCTCCTCTAACTAATGGGAGTCTGCCAAGTGGAATATGTGGATTGGGTCAAATTTATGGTGAAATGGTAGGTTATCATTGGTTTTTGAGGAGCCAATGAGGAGGGTACATGTGGCTCAACCTGGGGCCACCACTTTTCCTCCTCACAGTGTAGAAAATTTTGTTTTAGACTAGAAGGATCGGTCGGGGGTCGAACAGAAGACCTCCACCCTGCCAACAACACAAGCCACCAGTCTGCCTACCGCTTGAATCTTAACCTTATGGTGCACTACTTATATATAAGGTTTAAAGGAAATTGTTAGGTCCCTATATTACTAGTATAATCCCTTATTGTTGTTAGTGTAACCCCCTTATTGTTATTATTGTACCCTTGTAACCCCCATATTGTTATTATTGTGCCCTCAAATTATTATTGTTATGTCGGATAGGATTACATTGTGGCCCCATGGACTCCCATATATAGAAAGGAGGTTTTGTAATTTGAATCATCCAAGAATTGTTCATCCATGTAATGTATTGGAGGTTTCCCCCTCGAGGTGGCTTATTTCTAAGGCATTAATATCTCTTTTCTTCTATTTTTGGAGCTGGTTTCACAACATTTTGTATCAGATATTTGAGATTCTAGGGTTTTGCTGCTCCAAACATGTCATCGTGGCATTTTCTCTATAATGTTTTTTCTACAAAGGTTCCAAATCTGAAATTTTTAGAGTGCTAAGCCAAAATCCTGAGAACAACGTCACAAAATTTCAGAGCTTGGTTCGCAACATTTTCGAAGATATGATCTATGCACGTTAGGTCATTTTGCAGGCTCCTAAATTTAACATAAACAGGTCATCGTGGTATTTTCGTAATAACATTTTTTCTATGAAGGTTCAGAAGCTAAAAATTTTAGAGTGCAAAGCCACAATCCTAAGGAACATCATCACAAAATTTCAGATATTGGTTCGCACTATTTTCGGAGATATGATCTGTGGAAGTTAGGGTGTTTTGAGGCTTCAAAATTTCATCTCAAAGAGGTTATCATGGGAAAATCTTCATAACTCTCTCTATGAGCATCGGATTGGAATGCTGTAAAAAGTGGCCTAAACACACGGACTGTAGTTTTAATTCTAACAATTTCAGAGCCAAAGGAGGAAACAGTGACATGTGGAAAGTCGTACAAGTTTTCTCTACTGAACCAGTCCAAAATTGGGTCATTGTGGGAGATTGGACATAACTTTGCCTTGAAGAATCCAAATCAGATCAGACCTGTGCTTTTTTGAAAGAAGCTTCAGAGGGCTACTACAGGGCTGAATTTCAAATATTGAGGATCTGCAATTATAGAGATAATTCAATTTCAATATCGAGCTCCTCAAAAGCAAGTAAAAGGTGTGTATTTGTTTTTCCGAATTGCATAAGTCTTGTTTGAAGAATCAAGTTGAATTGATTACAAGGGCATATTGTAGAATAGATATCAGTATTGGATTCTAAAATGGCCCCTAAAAAGAATTCAACACCCACTAAGCCTTTATAAATCTCTACTATGACTCATGAATACGAAGAATGGCAACGTGACATATCAAAATTACAAGAGAAAGTGCAACAAATTTCGCTCTCGCAAAGAGCAACAAAAAATGACATGGAAGTTTTGAAGAAAGACATGGAAACTAAGATGGATGGTTTTAAGAAAGGCGTGGAATCTAAGATGGATGGTTTGAATAATGGCATGGAATCTAAGATAGATGGCATGGAATCTAAGATATATGGCATGGAAGCTAGCATGGAATCTAAAATGGAAAACTTGAAGAATGATCTAAAAGCAGACATGGAAGGTTTGACAAAGTTGATACAAGATATGTTTCCTAATGGTGAAAATATAGTAGAGGAAACTCATAATGAGAAAAAAATAAATGTTAATCGTGATTTCATAAAATCTAAGCTTGGCGAGAAGAACCACCATATTCCAAAAATGGATACGAGGAAGTTTGATGGAAAATATCCTGTAACATGGATACTACAGATGGAGCAATATTTTGATCTCCATAATGTACAAAAAACACAAAAGGTATGCATTGCAACTTTAAATTTAGAACAAAATACATTTTTATGGTATCTATGGCTTTTCTCCAGTAAAAAAATTGTCACTTGGTCAATTTTAACGGAGGAAATGATAGCACATTATGAGGAAACAAGAAGCGACACCTTCTTTAGCCAATTGATAAATCTCAAACAAAAGGGTTTAATGGGGAGCACATTGAGAATTCTAAAAATTGATTATAGGTAACTTATATTCTAGAGGAACACGAAGTTGATCTCTTCATAGGTACTTTAAAGGATAACATCCAACATGAAGTTCACGTTTTGGAACTTGATTCATTGGAGAAGGCATTCAGGTTGGCAAGAAAAATTGAATGTAAAAATATGGCGACAGGGAAGCCTACCACTCACTTCTATAAAGAGGGAAGCATTGCTACTCCTAGATTTCCACAACCTACAAGGTTGACACCAAAACAATTGGAAGAAAAAAGAGCAAAAGGGATTTGCTATAGTTGTGATAGCAAATACACTAAAGGTCATAAGTGTGCTGAGAAGAAATTATTTTACATAGATTGTGAAGAAGGAAGAAGAAAATGAACAAGAAGAGGATATACACCAAGAACCAACCCAAGAAGAGGAAGAAATGATTCCGACCATATCATGTAATGCATTGGCAAGAATTACCACTCCTCAAACTCTCAATATAGAAGGACATATCAAGAAGAAAAAGGTAATAGTGTTGATTGATTTGGGTAGTACCCATAATTTTATTTATTGTAAGGTAGCCAAGGAATTGAATTTCTTCCTATACCCAACACCATAGTGCCAACTGATGGTTGCAAATGGAGGAACTATAAATTACTCTGGAGAGTGTCATAATATAAAACTAACCATGGGGGAATATGTATTGAATATTCCAATTTTTCCATTCCAATGGGAGGTGTTGATGTTGTACTAGGAGTATAATGGTTACAAACTTTGGGGACTATAGATTTTAATTTTCAAGAACTTTTCTTGAATTTTTTTCGAAGGAAAGGAAGTCGGATTACGAAGTGTGCGAAGCGAGAAAATATAATAAGCTCTAATGTCATGACAAAGCTTCTAAATAAAGAAAAAAAGGCATAATTGCACAATTATGCTCACTAGAAGTTCGGCATCAAAATCATCTGTTGTGTAGATCTCCAAAAAAGTCTTGAATGATCATTCCAGGGTTTTTGAAACTCGAGACGACCTATTCGCAGTCACAGTCTACTATTCATTTGATTAAAGTGTTCCTCCAAACATGGAGCCTTGCAGATATCCTTATATGCGGCGAAGAAAGTGAACATATGATTGCGGAAATGTTAGAAAGCGGGTTATAATTCAACTTAGTCAAATATATTTCTCTACTCCACCTTCAGTATTGGTACCGCGAAGGATTGAATCATGGTGCGTAATATGCGAGTTATGGGAACAAATACGGCTCACCATTAAAGATAAATTTTCCATTTACGTGATTGATGAATTATTGGATGAATTACATGGAGCAATTTATTTTACCAAGTTGGATCTTTATTTAGGATATCATCAAATTAGAATGAAGACTGAAAATATTTTGAAAACAACATTTTGAACTCATGAGGGTCATTATGAATTTTTGGTCATGCCCTTTGCCCTTACCAATGCACCTTCTACATTTCAAGGGTTGATGAAGTCCATTTTCAAACCCTTCCTTAGAAAATTTGTGCTATTACTTTTCGATGAAATACTAATCTACTATAGGTCTTGGAAGGATCATGTTCAACATGTTGATAGGGTTCTCAAACTATTGCAGGAGAAACAATTATATGTAAAAACATCTAAATGTTTCATTAGAGTACAAGAGGTGGAATATCTGGGTCATATTATATCTCATGAGGGTGTTAAGGTAGACCCTAACAAAATTAAAGCCATTAAGGAATGGAAAGTCCCCACAACCATAAAGAATTTGCGAGGATTTCACAAGGGTTAACGGTATTATCGAAAGTTTGTTTGGGATTTGGGGTGTAGAATATCGAATGAACCTCTAACAACATTATTGAAGAAAGATGCATTTTCATGGACTCACAGGCAACTAAGGCCTTTGAACATCTTAAAGAGGCAATGTGCCTAGCACCGGTCTTAACTACGCCCAAACTTCACGAAACCTTTATTTTGGAATGACATGCCTCAGGGAATGGAATTGGTGTGGTTTTAATGCAAGAAGGAAGACCCATTGCTTTTGAAAGTCGTCCATTAAAAGGAAAGTATTATAGAAACCTATTTCTGAGAGGGAAATGTTGAAAATACTACATGCACTAAAGAAATGATGACCTTAACTAATGTGAAGGCACTTCAAGGTAAAAACGGATCATGATAGCCTTAAATACTTTTTGGAACAAAGACTGTCTTAAGAAGAGCAGCAAAAATGGGTGACAAAGATGATGGGTTATGACTTTGAAATCATCTACAAAAAAGGGAAGCTAAATTTTGTTGCAGATGCACTCTTAAGAGAGGATGAAGAGGTGGAAGCATTGCTTTGTGCCATTTCTATTATCCAACCAGATTCAATAACCAAAGAAAGGGATGAATGGAAGAAGGACGAAGAAGTGTGGACACTTATTCAAAAGTTACTGACAATATCCTAGTACATACGATACATTTAGTTGGAAAAATGATTCCTTATGGTACAAATATCGCTTATATATTTGTAATAATTCCCAACTAAAAAAAAATATTCTTTTGGAATTGCACACTTCTCCTTTAGGAGGATAATCAAGCTTTTTAAAATGTTACCACATGGTGAAGAAATAATTTTTTTGGGATGGAATTAAATCTGATATTCAAAATTTTGTGGCAGAATGTTTGGTTTTCCATCAAAATAAAGTTAAGACAATTAAGACCCTGGGTCTTCTACAACCTTTGTCCATTCCAAGTCAACGTTGGGAGGAGATTTCAATGGATTTTATCATAGGTTTACATAAGTTCGAAGGAAAGAGTGTCATCATGGTGGTAGTTGATAGACTTACCAGGCATGCACACTTTTGTGCATTATCTCATCCATTTAAAGCAAGTACAGTTGCTACTGCATTTATGAAAACAATTCAAAAGATACATATGGGGAAACCCAAGGTTTATTGTAATGACAAGCACATTTCACTGAAATTTTGGATTGGAGTTATTTTCTTGTTTGGGTACTCAATTAGCTCATAGCTCATCTTATCATCCTCAATACGATGGTCAAACTCAGATAGTAAATAAATGTTTGGAAGGATATCTTTGTTTTTTTGTATCTAATAAACAAACACAATGGGTGAAGTGGTTACCTCTAGTTGAATGGTGGGATAACACTTCCTTCCGTACTGCAGCAAAAATGACCCCATTTATGGCACTTTATGGATATCATCCACCATCCATCACATCATCTTTAAGAGAAAATTCAAAGGTTAATGGAGTGGAAGATCATCGAGCATCAACAAGAAGTTCTCCAACTCTTAAAGGATAACCTAAATTTGGCACAAAATAGAATGAAACAACAGGTAGATCAACATCGCAGTGAGAGAAGTTTTGATGTGAGAGACTCGGTATTTTTACGGCTACAACCATACAAACAAATTTCCCTCAAGCAAGCTAAGAAGGATAATAAATTATCACCAAATTACTATGGTCCTTACAAGGTGTTGCAAAATATTGGTACTATGGCATACAAATTGAAGCTTCCTGCTTCTTCACGAGTGCATCCAATTTTCCATGTTTCATGCTTAAAGAAGGTTATAGGTGAAAACATTCCAGTTCAAACAATATTGCCAGAACTTTATGAGGAAGGAAAAATCATATTGGAACTTGAAGCTGTCATGGAAACAAGAACTCGACAGCTACGAAATCGATCAATTTCAGAGTATCTCATCAAGTGGAAGAACTTACCTACTGAAGATTCTACATGGGAGGATGAGAATTTTATACAGAAGCACTCAGAGCTACTCAAGCATTGAGGACAACACTTTTTTGAAGGAGAGGGGCATGTTAGGTCCCTATATTACTATTATAGTCCCTTATTGCTATTAGTGTAACCCCCTTATTGTTATTATTGTGCCCTTAAATTATTATTGTTAGGTCGGCTAGGATTACATTGTGGCCGCATGGACTCCTATATATAGAAAGGATGTTTTGTAATTTGAATCATCCAAGAATTGTTCATTCATGTAATGTATTGGAGGTTTCCCCCTCGAAGTGGCTTATTTATAAGGCGTTGATATCTCTTTTCTTCTATTTTTGGAGTTGTTTTCACAACAGAAATGCTGATAGGGGGAGAGGGAGCCAACCCCCAATACACGTGACCTAGACCTAGAGACCACGATGGAGCACTGGAGGGGCTTACCCTAAGAGCGGTGGTTTAAACTTAATCTGCCATTATTAACGCTAAAATCCATTAATTAAGTGCTAATCCGTATTTATCACAAAGCGCGGGTTTAAGCGCTAATCCCATTTAGTTATCTTAATGCGGGTTTATTAAGTTAATATAAATTAACTTGGAAGCTCGAAAAATATGGTGGAGTTGCTTTTTTTGGCGCCAACTAGCCCAAATTATAGCCGTTATCTAAATTTAGGGATGAGTAGACTTGTAGAGGTCATAACTCAATCAATTTTCAACCAAATCAGGAGTAGAAAGAGGCTAAGGTACCATTTTTGAGTATTATGAACTCATTGGTGTAGGTTTTAGGAGCATAAAATCATTTTAAACACATCATTTTTCAAATTTTAGCATAATATAGAGGCCCAAACCATGGAAGCTGGACCAAGGAGATGTAGCCCAGGAGGGGTGAACTCCTTCATCATATCCTTGTGTTGATTTGTTGTATGGTGATGTATTGTACTTTTATTTGTTATTTTCCAGTCTTTCTTTTATGTTAAAATTTTCATAAAAATAACATAGAAATCACTCATGAGATTCAATAACTTGCAAGAGAACTTGGACCCTTAAGCACATGTAAAACATTGTTTTTCAAAATCTAAAAGAGGAATTGGCACAACATTACCAACATACTTCATTGAGATAAAATTGTTACTAAATTGAGAGAGATAAAATTGACACATAGGATATATGGTGAGAAAGTGCAATTTTATACCTTTCAAACAGTATATGGAACTCCCTATAATTCCATAGGAATGAGGAGATATGAAGCCTTTCGTTACAATGACCCAAGCATGGTACAAGTAGGTGAACCCAACAAATTTTAAAAGTTAGTTGCATACGTGATTGTACACACACTATAAATAAAAGAAATATTAGTTTGTTTGAACAATAATCCATAAAAAAGATATGAGAGGTCATGAGAGGAGTTGAGGAAATTTGTTCGGGGTGATTATTAGAGATTATATGTGGAAGAAAAAATGTGATTTATGAGGTGAACAAGTTAGTTTGGAATTTTCAATATATATTTTCTTTTGGGATGTTTTAGACCATGATGTTTAAAGGGCCTTGAGAGAAGATCTCCATGTATATGTGGTTAAAAGTTAAGAAATTGTCTTTCTATATTTTTGTATATATATCCTGAGGAAGTTAGGCTTCCTGAATGCTCATGGAATCTTCTTGAAACAAGTCCACATGGTATTTTCTCTATAACTTTTATTTTAAGATGTTTTAGAACATGAAATTTGGATTATATATATAGAATTTATTCAAATATTCATAGATACAATTTTAGATCTTCGCTCACTATAATTTCATAAATATGGTGTAAGAATGTTAGGCTTCTTGAATCGTCATAAAATATACTTCAAGTAGGTCATGGTATTTTAACTAAAAAAATATTTTTATGATGTTTTAGACTCTAAAATATGGAGAAAGAGAATAGATATCAAGCTATTAGTGACATAAATTTTAGATCGTTATTCACTATAACTTAAAAAATATGCTTTAAGGAATTTATGCTTCTTGAATGTAACTTAAATATACCCCAAACATGCCAGCTTGGTATTTTCACTATAACTTTTTTATGTGATGTTTTATACTAGGAAATTTGGAGTAAATAGGGAAGCAATCTCAAGGAACTTGTAGTATAATTTTTAGAACTTTTTTTCACTATTATTTCAAAGATCTGATTTTAGGATGTTAGTGTTCGAGAATAATCCTAATGCAAGCTTTAAATAGGACAACTTGATTTTATTTTATAAAATTCCTTCTAATATGTCTTAGGTTATGAAATTTAGATGAGATAGAGATAATATCTCTAGGTACCAGTGGTATAAATTCTAGGACTATGTTTCCAAAATTGAATTTCTGGAATGTTGTGCAAGTTTGTTCTTCGAAAGAAGCTAGAAGAAATAAGTTTTGGGAGAAGTAGAATTAATGAAGAAAGAAGAAACAAGTATACATGATGAAGGAAAAAGACGATAAAATACCTACTGAAGGGAAAAGAAATAAGCATACTTGGTGAAATTAGAAGAAACTAGTATACATTATGACTAATAAAGCATATTCAATGAAGTAGGTTGGTTCCTACGAATATTTTTTGTAGAGAGGATTGATGTTTCTCGTAGGTTATTTCCTAATAATATTTGCAGTAGTGGGGATTGGTGTCTCCTATAGGTTTATTCCTACAAATCTTGCAACAATAAGGATTGGTGTCTCTTATATTATGGTGCATACAAAGTAGAAAATGGGTTTGGCGTCTTATACAAAAAAGTAGTAGAGGGGATTGGTGTCTTTTGTAGGTTATTTCCTATAAATAAATATAGGAGATTGGTGTCCCTTATAGGTTGTTACCTAAAAATTGATGTAATAGTATTTTGGTTGCTACCAAATACTTAATATAAAGGATTTTTGTGGTTTTCTCCTATAAGGGTTTATGTGAATATTTTATGTTGTTCAATTTATGACATTGATGTTTTATAATGCTTGATTGTCTAAATAAGTAAAACTTGTCATTATATTAATTCATGCCTCTTCCCAATATAATTTTGGATCCATAAAAAATGTACAGTGTTGTCAATAGAATAAATGTATTTTCAATCATTCATACAAATTTGAAATGTAGTCTTCATATTTTAGTGATTTTTTGTAAACCTTTGAATATGAAGGATTATATTTGGAATTTAATAGCTAGGATAGTTGGAAGGTAAAATACAGAGTACCACAAGAATAAATATCTCTGAATGAAAAAATGGCCTCTCACTCTACTTTAATTTAGATTTATGTATCACTAGTTGTTATGGTTTCTAGAGACCCACACATTGACTCTATGATTGTGAATTGGTTTGACAGAGTTTTCCACAGATTTGATCAACTTGTAGTGACTTTCAAATGCCTTTTCTATAATTATTTGTCTTCACATATAATTTGTGTGCAATTTTTGTTCAAATAATGTGTGTTTTAATTTGTGGTTTTCTTTTAGTTCTTTAATTGTGTGACTTGGGTTTACATTTAACAAGCACTACATCAATTCATATTAGAGTAAGTTAATATTGATATTTGATTTATAGGTATAATAGATAGTGTTAGGAAAGTGTGAAGTGAAGTAGAATTATCTAAGAATTAAATTTCATAGAACGTGAGACGAAGTGAAATATCTCATAGTAAATCATACAAGATTAATGAAGAAAATGTATAATATAGAGGTGGAAATGTGGGAAATGAGAACAATAGTAATGTTTTAGAAGAGAGAAAAATGATGTAGACATAATCCCATGTGATATTGATGCATTTTGCATGAGGAAAAAAACATTATAGAGAGTCGAATTTCTAAAGAATACATCATGACAAGAAGTATAAATAACGTAAAATTTCAAACGGGAACTATAAAATCAAAACATGAATTCTAGAAAAAAAACCAAAAAAACGTGAAAAACAACCTAAAAAAAAAAAATGCGCCGGATGCGGCTGACATGGAGAATTAATGGGCCACCGGCACCTACGCAGCTCCCAATGCTGCTTGCATGCCCCGCCCACATGGCCTCGCGTGTTCACAGTGCTGGAGTTATTAATATGCCTTGGGTGGATCACTATGGTATTTACTGCACCCCCGCTCTCTGGTATATGGCGCTGGTTTTGTTATTTGCTTTCACTATGGAAGAAGAGCAGTGTGCCGGAAGCCATGAGAGAATTATGATCCCTCTAAGCAGTGTTTGTCCTCCTGGTGCGGCCACTTCTAGCTGCAAAACGAATACTGGGCGTCGCTGCAGTGTTTTGGCTTGCCTGGAGACGTTGCCGGGCGTCCACTTCTCCAACAGCCCTTTTTGCAGAGCTTGCGTCTCTTCTGGAGTTTCGGGCATTCTCTTCATAGGTACTTCGCCTCCCTTCAATTTCAATTCGAATTCTCAGAATATTTGTCCCTCTGTTAATCGAACCTCCAGTTCTTCCGCTTTCTTGCATGGTCTGAGTCACCCTGGTGGTCTCCCCGCCTTCTCCCCTTCTCCTGACCCCTACTTAGGCAGGCCTCATCTGCGTCATCTGCTGCTAGCCATGCCCCGACTCCGTCAAAGAATGCGAGCACGACGTGGTGTTAGTCGAGGCCGTATCTCTGATATTCCTCCTTTGCCCCTATCTGAGCTCAGCTCCTCCTCTGAAGGTGACGACCTCACCCCCCCGCCATCCTCACGTGATGGTAGACGCAGGGGCAGAGGCAGAGGAATCCTTGCTGGCAGAGGACGTGGGCGTGCGCGGGTTTTTGGTGAAGTTTCAGGCCAGCCTGACGCTCACTCTGTGCCTCCCTGTCATTCCTTCCCTCCTGAAATTCATGCTCCTCCCCGTCAGCCCCTCTCTTCTGACGTTACCGCCCCTCCCTGTCAACCCATTCCTCCAAGAAACAGGGTTCGGGGGACCACCATCAGGCAGACCACTCAGAATGCGGAACTTCACTTCCATTGTACCTCTTTTGACTCCATCATCACCGCCCTCATCACTATTTCCCTTCGTGAAGAAATCCCCCTTTCTGCTGACCCCTCCCCTCCTCTTGACCTTCGCCCCAATCCCTCTCTTCACGCAGGGGTCAGCACTGAAGCTGAGCACCAGAACATGAAGTCTGACAGTCAGGCAGGAAAGGAGGACAGCAGCACTGGAAATGAATATGCATGCAGAGTTGAAGAGGAACCGATGTCTTCTGAGCATGAGGGTTGATCCCCTGGGCTCAATTACTGCTAGTTTTTTGTGTTCTACTGTTTTAGTTACCCACCTGTTGGGCAAAATGATGTTTCTAGCTTTTTTTGAAGTTATCCACATGTTTTGTATAAGCTTCTGGCCGGTTTCCCTACTATGGGCGGCCCAACTTCTCATGTTTAATGGGTCGATTTCCCACTATGGGTGACCCAGACTTCTCAAGGACAGTTTAGCTAATCAACCCAGGCTGTCTGGCTTTCACAGCAAAAGTCGTGGCAGTTTTGTATCAGTATTTTCATAATTAATAGAATTAGTCCTATTTAGAAAAAAAAAAAAAAAAAAAACCTAAAAACAAAAAATGATGATGCTGGAATACTGGAATGCTGGAAAACCTTAAAATTTTGACAAAATTTCAACCATGACATTATGGAAATTTTTTCGACTAAAAAAAATTTCAAAATGAACACCTAGATGAAAGAATCAATATTCCAGGAGTCACTTGTTTTTTAAATGCTAAAAATATGATGACTCTAAAATCTTAGCCTAAAACAACTTGACAAATTGCAATAAAAATTTAAAAGGCAACCATCAAATTGACACACAGTGTAGGCAAGCTCGACCCATTGAACTGAAAACTTAAATATCAACCATGAAATTGACACATTGTGCGGGCAAACTCTATCTTTTAGAACGAAAACTTTAAAATCAACAATCAAATTGACACATAATGGGATCAGCTTGCTAGTCGAGGATCGACGCAGACCCTATATGAAAAAATAAAATAAAACAAAATAATAAATAAATGTATAAAAATGAAAAATATAAAAAAAACAAAAATTAAAACATTGAAAAAAATAAAATAAAATAAAAACCAAAAAAGTTTAAAAAATAATAATAAGTAAATAAAGTTCATGATGTCTTGGGTAGACAGTGATTGTGTGGATTGTTAAAGCACTTCTTGATGTGAAGTCATTGGAAGCGCCCGATCGGGGTGATGTATTTGGACATGATGATGAAGATGTTGTCATATACAGCTTATATATATATACACTAAAACATAAAAAAAAAAAAAACATGAAAAAAAACAAAAAAAAAATTATATTGAGAAAAATAAAAACAAAAAGGAAAAACAAAAAAAAAAGTAATAAGAAGTAGATAATAATATATATTAGAATATAAAAATATATAAAAAAATTATGGCAAAAAAAAGCAAATATAAAAACATGAAAAAAGTATATATATATGAAAATGACAAAAAAACAAATCAAACATAAAAAATGTAAAAAAAAAAAACATAAAATTATATATAAAAAGACCAAAAAACATTAAAAATGTAGCAAAAAATAAAATTAACTTAAAAAAAACAACAAAACTAAAAAGTTAAAAAACTATAGAAAATAAATAAAAATGTAAAAACATATTTCAAAACAAGCATAATTAAAAATAAAAATAAAAAATTAGAAGATTAGCATAAAAAAAAAATGAAGCAATTTTAAATAGTTAATTTAAAAAAAAACATAAATTAAAAAAAAAAACATTAAAATCAAATAAAAAACATAAAAATAAATATTATAAAAAAAATAAAAAAGATTAAAAAGAAAAGTATAATCATACTTAAAAAAATTTAAAAACAAAACAGGATTAAAAAAAATAAAAAAAAATTGATATAATCTAATTTAAAAAAATATTTAAAATCCATTATTAAAAGTAAAAAAAAAAAAAAAAAAATTTACCCCGACCGAACTGCCAAGGGTGGCAAGGCCAATTTTGAGAACTAGCCTTGCTGCTTGGTTGATGGGTTGGGCAGTCGTGGGAGCCATTCACACAGCTCTCACGGTTTCCCAACCCAATGACCAAGTGACCATGACTGACTCGCTAACCCTATTAGTTGGCTGGCCGCCAATGGTCATCGCGCCGTCGGGCTAGGCAACCATGGGAGCTGCGTGCGTAGCTCCTACGGTCACCCAGCCTGACGGCTGACCGGTCAAGGCCGGTCAGCCAACCCACGAGTTTGGCTAACCCATCATGGCCGCTTGGCCATCGGGCTGGGTTGTCATGGGAGTCGCCCACGCAGCTCCCATGGCCACCCAGCGCGGCGACAGAGTGGCCATGGCTGGCTAGCTGACCCCATGGGTTGGTCGACCGACGATGGCTGCTCGGTCGTTCGACTGGGCGGCGGTGGGAGCTGCGTGCGTGACTCCCACGACCGCCTAGCCCAGTGGCCGAGAAACCCTGGTCTGGCAAGCCGATTCTGAGAATGGGCCTGCCAAAATCGGCCTGCCAGCCCAAAGTTGCTCGGCCGCTGGGCTGGGTGGGGTAATTTTTATTTTTATTTTTTTATTTTATTTTTAATAATGATTTTTTTTTTAATTATGTTATATCATTTCTTTAAATTATTTATTTATTTATTATTATTATTTTCTAAGCTATTTTTATTTTATTTTTAACTATGGTTATTGTTTTAATTTAATTGTTTTTTTATGGTTTTATTTTTATTATAATATTTTTATTTTTATTTTTATGTTTTTTATTTAATTTAAAAGTTTCTTTAAAAAACATTTATGGTTTTTAAATTTTTTTTTTAATTATTTAAAAATGCTTCGATTTTTTTTTTCTAATTTTTTTTTTTAATTATGTTGTTTCGAAATGTCTTCTTTCATTTTTATTTATAATTATAGCTTTTTCTATTACTTTTTAGTATAGGTTTTTTTTTTTTAAAGTTAATTTAGTTTTTGGTACATTTTTTTGGTTTTTTTTTGTCTTTTTATATATAATTTTATATTTTTTTTACATATTTTTATTGTTATTTTTTTTTTTTTTTGCAAAAAGTAAAAAAATTCATTATAAAAATAAAATTGCCAAAAAAAACAAAAAACACATGTTTGGAAAACCCTTAAAAAATATATCCTAAGATGAAAAACACGAAGAGACGTAAGACAATTTGAAAATTTGTTTTAGTGTATCTTCCAGATCCATCACATCAAGTGATTAATTATACCCATGTTTTGAACAATTTACCGAGGTTCATTATCAAGATAAAAAGAAACTTGAAATTTTGTTAAATAATATTTAAAAATGTCAGAAATGTCTTTAAAAAAATAAATATTAATGCTTTTCAAAACATGCATGAAAATCCTCAATAGTTAAAAAGAATGTCGACACTTAATACATTAGAAAATTTAAAGTGTCAAAAATAAGCCCTCTAAAAAAACGGGTCAATGATACATCAACACTTTTTAAAATAAACATGAAAATCACTAACATTTAAAAATATATATATATTCTTGATACAAAAGAAAATTTAAAATGTGAAAAATATGCTCCAAAATAAAATAATGTATTCTGGATGACCACTTTTCGAAATTGGATTACTTTTTTGCTACCTCTAAAAATCGAGTACTCGTTTCCATTCTCATTTCAAAGTTTACATTTTTTATAAATGTGATGTGAGTGGTAAAGGAATAACAATCGAATAAGTGAGTAAGATCACATAAAAAAATGTTAATGATATGGAGGAGAATGGATGCAGGGTCTGAAATTTATATCTATGTGTTATATTCTTTCCATGAATAACCCCACAGAATTCATGATGTCGAGCATACGTGGGTGTCATAAGGGAATGGTATATTCCCATGTCATGGTATGATAACCCTTGTAAAGAGGCCCAAAGGGCCATGAAGGGGCCCATTTAGTGAAATATCATTAATAAGTTTTTATTGAGTTGTCTTTATTGGTATGGATTTTAACCTTTGTTAGCTTCATGTAAAATAGTTTTGAGGTCCATGATAATGTAATTCCAACTAAGGAAGTATGGTTATATTCTAATCCATGGTTAATATATTAGGTGTGGGGGGCTGGGGTGGGGGGGATATTGCATTATAACAATGTAAATATAGAATATATCCAAAAGTACTTATAGCGAGTCTAAAATATATATGTTAAATGTATGTCTATGAGCCATTTCATTTTTACAAGGTTAAAACACATAGAAATAAATCAATAGAGGTAACATGTTAGAACAACAAATGGGGTCGGGAGTTATTCAATTTGTTTTATAGTGCATGATTCATTACATATTAATGAATACCCCTAATCTCAGTAGATATTGATAAAAAATTTAAAATACTTTTGTTAAACCCCCTCCAATACATCTTTCTAATAAAAATAACTCCTAATTTTGTTGAACACTCTTTTGCTACCTTGAATTACCTATAATCTCCCCTTACTCCACACATGCACCCCACACCCCACAACACGTAAAATATATTGAATATATTTTTCACAATTAAAAAACCCCCTTTATGATAAATTTGGTGAGATATCAGTCAGAATAAGGTGAAGCCCCATTACAACCAAACTAATCTAAAAAAGTGATAAAGATGAGGATGTGCGCTCATAACAAATGAACATATATTTGATTTATGGAAGTTCACACCTAGAATTCTAGATAGAGTTTATTAGATATAAAAGATCGCAATGGATTCAATGAGATGGTGGACCCCTAGAGAGTGAATATTGATAATAGGATATTTAGGAGATATAGATATGGTTGGTGCTAGTAATTGGATAGGCGTGGAAATAGAAAGGAACAAATATCATTTATAATTGGTAGGAGATGGTCACCAAATTGAGAGGTAAGTTTGTGAGCTCTGAATAAACTTTTAAGAACATAGAATAATATACGTGTAAAATAATATTTGATGAATTTTTTCATGTTTCCATAAGAGTTAATATTGAAAGGGATAATGCATACTAAATCTTTAATTTTTTATGAAACATAAAGAAAAGGATTGCAAAATAATGCTACATTAAGAAGACTTAGGTTGAGAGGATTTTAAAGAAAACTTAAGAGGCAATAATGAGTAATAGTATTTTCGAGTGAATCTATGTGTAGGGTAGAGAATCTATTACATTAGATATAAATGTTGTAGTAGAAGATGGTGCTCCAAAATAAAATGGTATTGTATAAGTATTGTTGCGCGGATATGATGTTATAGTAGAAGATATGTAGATGGGAAATAATGCCTCCCCCAATTGTTTAAGTGTTAATGATTTTGCAAATTAAGAAATAAATAATTTTCTTAAAATAAGTGACTAAGAAAAATAAAGAAAATATGCATCCAATGTATTTCCGAATTGAAGAAGATGTCCAGGTGAAGATATAAATTATAAATATATTAGACGAGAAAAAAAATGAAGAGATTATTGATTGTATTGGAAACAAAGAATGATTAAAAGGAGATGCCTTACTGGCAAGCATTGATGGAATTTGGTGAGATAGTGGTTGTGGCATAGAATAGGGAGGATGAGGAGGTAAAAAACACCATTATCTTGGAGCACTTTAAGGTAGTAAGAAATTTTTTTCCCAAGTAGTTTGAGGAAATTTACATTATTCGAGAGAGTGGCACAAAGTTGCATAGATTTTTAAGATGATGAAGAAAAAAATTGAATTAGAAATGTAGGCATGATTTTCTTATAGTAGTTCAATATTATAGAGGGAAGGGTTCAGCAGAAGAAGAATATGGATATGTATAGAGGAAGGTAAAATAATGAGGAGAAGGGTGTGGAAGAGGGAAAATAAGAAAACAAACAAAATACAAGGACATCCTTTACTTGTTGTTCGTCAATAACCTTTTGAGCAAGATGTTAAACATTTTCCAAAAAAGGGAGTATCATATGAAGGATCATCCATGATTAAGTGAGTAATCATGCATAAATTAGAATTAATAAGTAGGTGTGGAAGATTAAGAAGTTATTTTAGTTATACTTGGGTATGTTTTCCTTTCCCTACATTTGTCTATTAATGATTCTAAGTGTGAGTGTTCTTAAATTGTGGAAATATTAAGAAAACATTGTTTTGAAGCACGTTAAAATATAAGAGTATAGTCAATGAAAAATATAAAAAGGATTTTTAGAGAATTGAACTTATAGTTGATATCATATTATATAAAGTGATTTGGATCCTTAATTTCGCCTTAACATGTATTTTTGTGGTGATGGCATGCATTTTATAGAAAAAATGTCATAAGGCATTTTTATAGGTCAAGCTATATGCATTGCAAAAGAAAAAGAATCATTTATGGAATATTTCTTGTTAAAAAAACAATGGAAAAGACAAGAGATATTAAATATCAACCTTAAATGCATATATTATTCATAATGATACATATTTATACAAGTATATTGACCCTTGGTTTAGTGGTCTCTTAGACTCCATTTGACTATTTGACTTCCACACCAACCCTTAGAGGATTAGGTGTCCAAGAAGAGAGTTCTAATACAAAATGTGCAAAAATATCCATGGAAGCAGTAGGTTGAATGTTCTATTTTAAATTTTGGTATAAGAGGATGGTTTAAGGATGAGAACCAACACTAGAATGCTTAGTGAAATTCTCGAAACTCCTCCAAATATGGAAAGAAGATGAAATCTTATACTACAAGAAGTGTCCCTAATTATTTGGAGAGGGAGACCTTCAACCTGCAAAAGGGAGGTTTGCAACCTATGTAAAAAGGGAGAACCTCAACCTGAAAAGGGAGGAATCAACCTACGGTGGTTTAAGGATTACCACCAAATCTGGAGTGCTTAATGCAATTCCTAAAACTCTTCCAAAACTAGCAAGAAGCTAAAGTCTTCTGCTGGAGGAAGTGTACCCAATTTTTTGAAGAGGGAGAAGCTAAAACTCAAAATGGAGGTCTCTCCCTGAATATATGGTTTAAGGATGACCTCCAACCAAGGGAATGTTATGGGGCATCTTTGTCTCTAGATACATCTCTGAATCTCGTATGAAAGGTTGTGGCTCAGGCTTGCTTGAACGTTTGTGTCTCTGGATATAACTCTGAATCTAGTATGGTAGGTTGTGGCTCAGGATTTCTTGATGTGGCTTTCAAGCTTGTATAAGACCATTAATTTCCCCCTGTCAGATACAAGGTGAGAAAATGAATAAAACTCAACCGAAAGACTGTTGAATATTCTAGAACAAGTTTCAAAAAATGGCTAAAATATCTTCTTGGTTGTTGAAGCCCATTGCCAAGAAGTGATCCATCAAATATGAATCTTTGTTCTTGCAGGAGGCTTGTTTTTGATGGATATGTTTGAAGAATGAGTGGTTTTATGAAATTACTTACATGGATGAATATCGAAATAGTGATCTTTCATATGGCCAACTTGATCACCATGTTGGCATTTAACAACTTTTGGCTACGAATGTGGAAGAGGAGTAGAATTTGTAACCTCTGAAGGTGAACTGTCATGAAGAAGCCCAACACTTTGAAATTGAATGGACTTCGAATAGTTTTTAATATGAAACGACACCTCCTTGTCATATCCAGGACTAGTTTTGTGCTTGTTATAGATAAGCTCATCCCAAGGTCTGATGATTGGCTTGGGAAGTTGAGGATGAATTTCTACTTCTGCATGAAAATATGCTCTTGCACTAGGAACTGAATTTGAATCAATCTCAAATTTACATTCTTGGTGTTGATGGGATTTATTATTAATTTTATGAATAGAAATAAGTTCATAATGATGACCTAATTGTTTATAAACATGTCTTTCGGATTAATCGCTCCATTTCTTTAATTATTCTTGCTAAATTTGAGACTTAAGTCACATAAAGCCAATATTTTATTGTGCCTTTTGCAAACATATTTGAATATAAGAAATAGTGTACCTTCTGATTTTAATAGTTCTTTCAACACTAGACATGATTAGAGTTTCCATAACTCTAATAATTTTTCAATTTGATCGATTTAAAAATTTAAAAATTTTCTTGCAACTCAACCCTTCAAAAATTAGTAAACAATAACGAGGAAAACCAATACCGACTTAAGGTCTTAACTCATATGCTATTGATTTTTATAAGAAAAAAAATTTCCAGTTATGCTTTCAACAAGGTATATAATAATCCCGGTTATTCTACACTCAATATAGAACTTAAGGTTCCACAAATGCCTCGAGAGGATTTGAATTTTGTCATCCTATGTCCAAGTCCTTTATGAGGGTTGCTTCGAGATATAAGTCGCATTACTCAACTTACCACAAGAATAATACATGAGTATTGCAACATCCCACCGCTACGAAATTTATTTTTCAGCTCTCAAAATATTATTGGGTGGACCATAGGCAGCATGCCCCAAAAAAATATTGAAGAATGTTTAAGGCTACATGAGAGTAACCAATGAGCAAAGCCAATATCTCATCCATTTTCCTGCAATACTGTTATAGTACAAATTCGTTCATATAGGAAGCGATATTATTGAATCCCTCTATATATTCCCATTTTTATTCCTAGCCTTCTTATCCATATCTGTTATCTGTAGGACTCGAAACACTGCTGTGAAAATCACATGAAATTATGTTCTTCACCTCAAAACAATTTGGACCCTTGAATATAAAACAAAATTATATTTTGTTGCGATGGTGGTAGCCTCTAAATAATTAACAGGCCAGAGAGAAAATATTCATCTTAGGGTCCATGATTTTAAATTCTAGCCCGTCCTCTCTGCTCTTCTTTAGATGATTTCAATACGAAATGTTGAGTAGAGATCATGATTATTCGAGGGACTCTCTAGTTTATTTCAGATACTTTGGAAATTCCTCTCAGCATATGGGGTTCAACGGTTCCAACGTGAAATTCCACAGAAATTCTTAGGCTTATTCGAGGGACTCTCATATTTATTTAAGATTTTGGATTTCAGAGGTCGGTGATTTGAGCCACTACGATTCCATTTGTAGTAGCATAGTCACCATATCCCTCTCCATAATGTCCATTCGAGCATGCTAGTCTTTGTTTTTTTTGACAAATTTTTTTAGGGTTTTAACAAGCAAGACTCAGTTGACCCATTAAAAATGGAAGCCCTACATCTCGCACTGAGGTACTCTAGAAAACTGGCAAAGTCACTGAACAGGAAACTACATTAACTAAAGAAAATATTCCACCCAATGAAATTTTTCTGAAGAAACAAATAAGTATGGAAGGTAGTTGCTCATGTATCTACACAAATACCTTTCGATATTAGTTCAATTTCATTTAGATCCAATATGAATTTACAGAGAGATCCCAAAACCTTGGAAGATATGGATGAATTTTATTCTGCTACTGAAATTCAGAGTAAGAATTCTAAAAGCATGGAGTAAATCCCAATGCTACCTGGATTATTGAAATAAAATATGCCACCTTTACGGATTAATGTTGAGGATGGGTAGCGCTGACAAGTTCTAGATGTCGATTATTCATAGGAGTTGGGGGGTTTTTGAGCATCGTCGTACGAGTGAGTGGGTGAGCCAGAATCGATACAAAGGTTTATAGTGTGGAAGGTGTGGCAAAAAATGGTTATAAGGATTGAAAATGAGAGGAAATAATTCAACTACAATTTAGCTTAGAAGTGCAAGACTAGTTGCAGGGATGAAATGCATAGAAATACCACAAAACTAGTGATTCAAATTTGACTAGGGTCAGTTTTGGTTCAAATTCTAATGGAAATACTCCCAACCACTGCCATGAATAAAGTGGCAACAGTCCACACCTTCATTTATTTTATTTTATTTTTGTAGGGAAGGACGAGGCTCAGGGCTCAAATTCGCAGGTTTTGTTTTCTTCACGTAAAAATCAAAATAGAGTACCTGAACCCATGTCCGCGTTTAATTTCTTAAACCACGATCGTAGACTTACCATTTCCCACAGTTCGAGGCCCACAAGATTTATCGTTTAACTCTTAAGCCCTTCACCGAACGTTATATTTCCGCCGATACGATCTGGCAGGACCCACCAACCATTTCCGCATTTGCAAACCCGCATAAACCTTTGTATTTCCGCTATATACCTAACCTTTTGTATTTTTCACTTACCACGGTTAACCGCATCGCTGCCTGCACTTTGAAAAGTTTAAGACTTACCTATTTAGCACCCGCAAGTTATGTTATTTTGTTTGTGATTCGATGTGCTCGCAATGGCACATGGAAAGCTTAGGAGGATAACACATATCAACCCTCGCAAGCTCAGCAGGGAAGTGCCCACAAAGTAAACATGTTAAGTTGCGATGTGATCGTGCTGTCGCACATCACAATCGTAAAGATTTAAGTTTTCCCGTAAGTGGCCAAGTTAAAATTTATAATCACTGGTATGTGATTTGCGATGGAGGCATGGATGCGATGTGGCTTCGCAGGCAGAACCCATAATATTTCAGGTCTGCCATTTTGTGTTTTTGTATGTTGTTTCCATGTAGAAACAACAGAACAGAGTGGTGGATGATTTGGTTGTTTTACATCCATTCCCACATTGAATTGCATTGAATCACAGGCTCCACCATTTTGTATTAAACGATTATAATTTCCATATGTTTCTGAGAGGGATGAAAGAAAGAGAAGAGTTGAATAAATTTGAAAAGAGTTACTCTCATTTGTTTCACGTTATGCTTATGTGTGTATGATTTTTATTTCCGCATTGCATTATTTGTGTTGTCAGGGGGAACACATCCCTCTGTATTTATTCATAGCTTCCAACATTGTATTAGATTAGGTCTAGGATCTCAGTGAAATAATGAAATCTTTACTGAAGAAGTTGAAGGATTGTTTTGAGAAGCTGATTCTCCAGCAGTGAGAAGGTTTAGTTGACATAGTCAAGATGTTAGCAACAGGCACAATCCTGACTAATCCCTTACTACCACAGTTCAATGGGAAGAATTATGATTATTGGGCTATTACAATGAAGGCCCTGTTCTCCTCACAATATATTTGGGAGCTGGTGGAAAATGGTTTCAAAGAACCAGCAGGTGCAGTAGCATATAATGCTTTGACACAATTAGAAAGAGATTTTTTGAGAGAAAATAAGAAGAAGGAATCCAAAGCCCTCCTCTATATTTTCTAAGTAGTAAATGAGAGTATTTTCCCAAGTATTTCAGCAACAACAAAGTTGAAGGAGGCATGGTATACCGTCCAGACATCCTATCAAGGGATGGAAAAGGTGAAGACAAAAAAACTTCAAATGTTGAGAAGAGATTTTGAAACTCTTTGTATGAAAGAGTCTGATAATATAGACTCATTATTCACACATGTGATTGGGTTGGTTACCCAAATTAGGTCTCATGATGAGACACTTGAAGAAAGGAGAATAGTTGAGAAAGTATGGAGAAGTTTACCATCAAGGTTTGATGCCATAGTAGTGGCCATTGAAGAGACAAAGGATCTATCACAGTTTTCAAAGGATGAGCTTCATGCATCACTAATGTCTCATGATCACAGACTGAATAGAGCAACAAAATCCTCATTGGAGCATGCATTGAAGACATAAATGTCTTTTGGTCAAGGTAGAGGTCGAGGAAGATCAAACTACCGAGGAAGAGGAAGAATCCCACACATACATGGAAGAATCAGCCTTGCAAGCACAAGTGGAAGGGGCAGGAATCAGAATCCAAAACAAGGCTCAAGGCAGAATCAAGCACAAGGACAAAGGTATGATAAATCTCATGTCAAGTGTCATTATTGCAAAAATTATGGTCATTATGAAAATGAATGTAGAAAGAAGAAAAATGACATGTTTAGTAAACCAAGTGTAAATTTTACAAAAGAAAATCAGAACCATGGGAACGTGCTTTGAGGCTGTAATGTAGCACAAGAAAAACAAGAAGATGTATGGTTCTTAGATTCGGCATGTAGCAACCACGTGATTGGAAACATAACAATGTTTTCCAATCTAGATGAAATTGTAAAATCTGAAGTGACAACGGGGACTGATAGCAAAGTGTTTGTCATGGGAAAAGGAAGAGTAAACATATTGATAAATAAGGGAGAGAAGAAGTTTTTGCAAGATATATATTATGTACCTGGACTAAAATGTAACCTTCTAAGCATTGGAGAGGTTGTGCAAAAGGGCTACAATGTGTTCTTTAAAAATGATGTGTGCACAATCATAGATATACCTCCAAGTAGAGAGCTCATTGAAAAATTTCATATGACAAGCAATAGGATGTTTCCTCTCAATATTAGATCAGACTTGAAGGAAGGAGGTGTTGTAGCAGTTGTCACACAAGAAGTCTTTCAGGAAGAAGTGAAATATGAGAACTGGTTATGGCATTTGATATTTGGACATCTCAATTTCAGAGGTTTGAACTTATTGCATAGAAAACGCATGGTAAAGGGATTACCACTCATAGAGAAACCAGATAGCTTATGTGAAGGCTACATCTTAGTAAAAAAACATAGAGAATCATTTTTAATAGGAAAGAGTATAAGGGAAAAGGCACCTTTGGAGATTGTCCACTCATATTTATGCGGACCAATGCAAACGCCATCATTAGCTGGCAGTCATTATATGTTGACATTTGTAGATGATTACACAAGGAAGACATGGGTCTATTTTCTAAAAAATAAAAGTGAAGGGTTTGAACAGTTATACCACTACTAAGATCTTGTTGAGATGCAAGGTGTAAACTACATAAAAGTGTTGAAAAATGACAGAGGTGGAGAATATATCTCCAAAGACTTCCTATGTTTATGTGGGGAGCATGGAATACACAAGTAGTTTACCACAAGGTATACACCTCAGCAAAACGATGTTGTAGAAAGAAAGAATAGGACCATCATGGACATGGTAAGAAGTATGTTGAAGGAAATGCATTTGCCAAATGAGCATTGGGTAGAAGCTGTCAATTTTGCATCATATATCTTAAACAAATGTCCAACCAAAAGTGTTATGAGCAGAGTTCCAGAAAAATCATTTAGTGGAAAAAAGAAATTTTTCACTCACATGAGATTGTTTGGATGTGTGGCATATGCACATGTCTCGGATTAGTTAAGGAAGAAGTTGAACAACAAGGCGGATAAATGTATATTTCTTGGATACAGTGATGAATCCAAGGCTCATAAGCTCTATAACCCATCAACCGAGAAAATAACAATCAGCAGAGATTTTCAGTTCATCGAAGAATAAGCTTGGGATGGAAGTCTAGAGAAGACTGTAAATGTGAAGACATGTATTTCACATGAATACAAAGAGGAATTGATTGCAGAAAGCAACTCCTCAATGGTGGCTCCTCCTCCACCTACACAAGCTCAACAGATCACATCATAATAAAGCAATACAACAACATTGAGAAATCAAGGAAGTGCTTCTCCAAGCACACCACAGGGATCAACAACTCCCTCGAGTTCAAGTGCAACTCCAAACACATCTTCAGCAAATACAAGAAGACCAAGATTCAAAAATTTAAGTGAAATTTATGAGCAAGAAGAAGTTGATAATAATGCTGGTCTGAATTCTTTATTTGCATTATTTTTTCATGTTCATGACCCAATCCATTTTGAAGATACAGTCAAAGAAGAGAAGTGGATTGAAGTAATGAATGAAGAGATAGGAGCAATAGAAAAGAATGACACATGGGAGTTAGTGGACCTCCCACAAGGAAAATAAGTTATTGGAGTGAAATGGGTCTATAAGACCAAAAGAAACATTGAAGGCAAGATAAAAAGGCACAAAGGAAGGTTAGTTGTCAAAGGCTACAAGCAGCAGTAAGGAAGAGACTATCAGGAAATATTTGCACTAGTTGCAAGGACGGAGACAATGCGAATAGTGTTGTCCATAGCAGCACAACAAAAGTGGAAAGCTTATCAAATGGATGTGAAGTAAACATTCTTGAATGGAGTGCTGAAAGAGGAGGTGTATGTTGAACAACCTCCTGGCTATGAGATAGAAGGCAAGGAACACAAGGTGTGTAAGTTGAAGAAACCTCTTTATGGGCCGAAGCAAGCACCACGAGCATGGTACAACAGGATTGATGCTTACCTGGTGGGCAATGGGTTTGACAAGTGTGATGATGAACCCACACTCTACATCAAATAAAATGACGGTAAAATCCTTATTGTTGTTTTGTATGTAGATGATTTAATTTTCACAAGAAATGATGTTTCTCTCATTGTTGATTTCAAATCAGTCATGAAAATTGAGTTTGAAATGACTGAATTGGGTTTGTTAAGATATTTTTTAGGCATAGAAGTAAAGAAAACAAAAAAGGGGATTTTTATCTCCCAAGAAAATTATGTTGAAGAAGTTTTAAAAAGGTTCAATATGCAGAACAGAAAGCCTTCATCAACTCCAACTGTCATGGGGTTGAAGTTGAGCAAGGAATATTGCAGCCTGAATTTCAATCCAACATTATACAAGAGCATGGTTGGAAGTCTAATGTATTTGACTTCAACTAGGCCTGATATAATGTATGTCGTAAGTTTGATATCCAGATTCATGGAGACACCCAAGGAGATACATTGGCAAGAAGAAAAAATAATATTGAGGTATGTAAATGAAACAAAGGAGTATGGTGTTCTTTGCTATGAAAATGATGATTTTAAGATGATTGGTTACACTGACAGTGATTGGGCTGGAAATGTTGATGACAAAAAGAGCACATTATGGTATTTTTTTCATTTGGGGTTGAGATCTATTTCATCGGCTTCCAAGAAGAAGCCAATAGTTTCATTATCGATAGCAGAAGCTGAATATGTAGCAGCAACATCAGCAGCATGATAAGAAGTTTGGATGAGAAGTATGCTGAGAGATTTATGTCATGAAGAAGACAAAGGAACCATAATTTTTTGTGATAACAGCTCAACAATTTTATTGTCAAAGAATTATGTTTTTCATAAGAGAAAAAATCATATTGATGTCAAATACCATTTCATAAGGGAATTATTTAACAATGGTGAAATGGTTTTGTAGCATTGCAGGTCAGAGGAACAATTTGTTGATATCCTCACAGGGCCATTGGAATAGAAAATTTTTGTTTATCTCAGATAGCGTCTAGGAATGATTGATGGCAACAGTTCTGATTAAGGGGGAGTGTTGGAAATACTCCCAACCACCACCATGAACAAAGTGGCAGTATCCCACACCTTCATTGATTTTTTTGTTGCAGGGAAGGACGAGGCCCAGGGCTCAAATCTGCAGGTTTTGTTCTCTTCACAAAAAAATCAAAACATAGTACCCGAGCCCATGTCTACATTTAATTTCTTAAACCATCATCGTTGACTCATTTTTGCTCATAGTTCACAACCCATAAGATTTACTGTTTGACTCTTAAGCCCTTCACCTGATGTTATATTTCCACCAATGCGATCTGGCAGGACCCACAATTCATTGCCACATTTGCAAACCCATACAAGCCTTTGTATTTTTGCTTTATACCTTACCTTTCCTATTTCGTACCAACCATGGTTTACTGCATTGCCGCCTGCACTTAGCAAAGTTTAAGACTTTCATGTTTATCACTCGCAAATTATGTTATTTTTTTTGTGATGTGATGCGCTCGGAATATCACATGGCAAGCTCAGGAGGATAGCACATATCAGCACCCGCAAGATCAGGAGGGTAGCGCCTGCAAAGTTAAAATTTTAAGTTGCGATGCGGTCATGCCATCACACAATGCAATCACAAAGATTTAATTTTTCCCGTAAGTGCCCAAGTTAAAAGTTATAATCATTGGTATGCGATTTGCGATGGAGGCATGGATGCGATGTGGTTTTGCAGGCTGAACCAATAATATTTCAAGTTTTCCATTGTGTATTTTTGTATGTTGTTTTCATGTAGAAACAACGGAACAGAGTGGAGGAAGATTTGGTTATTTTACATCCATTCCTGCATTGAATTGCTGGCTCCACCATTTTGTATTAAAGGATTGTAATTTCCACATGTTTCTGAGAGAGATGAATGAAAGAGAAGAGTTGAATAAATTTGAAAAGAGTTCCTCTCCTGTGTTTCATTCTCTACCTATTTATGTATGATTTTTATTTCCTCATTGCATTCTCTGTGTTGTCGGGGGAAACACATCCCTTTGTATTTATTCATAATTTCCAACAACTTCCAAACCAACCATTAGAGGGTTAGGTGTCCAAAATTTTGTATGGTCAACATGGTGGAGTATAAACTATTGTGGATGATAACCTTACATAATTTATCAGGGATATTGGGAATGCATTATTATAAGGCATCAAATTTTTTTTAGACATTTTCAAAAATATGGCATAATATTAATATATCTGCACATGAAGGAGTTTGCGGTATTGGATTTAAAAATATAGAAATTTAAGAAGATACAAAATTAGAAGATACAACTTATCCAATTTGAATCACTCACATTGGCTAATAATTAACTTATAAATTCATTTTAGTGAAGTGGGACGATTTTGGTCGATCGAAAAAAAAAGGCGAATTGGTAGAATCAATGTGGGCAAATGGAGGTGAATTTGAAAATTCCGAGAAACTAATTTTGTTGGAGAGACCAAATCCTATAGAAATTAAGTCTCACCTTCTCAAATGGAATCATTTATATTTTTTATCTTTTTATAAGCCCTCTCATGCATATTTGTACCTCCTTTTTTTATAACAAATGTGAAGTTTGAGCAATTAATGTAAAACTAATCTGAAAAGCATAATTTTTTTCATAGTGAATTTCTATAAATTGAGGCAATAGGAAGGATTATATTTTGAATTTGAATATTTATTTACTTATATGGATAAATTTTAAGGATCACAAGTGTGTATGTGTGCGTGTGTCAATTACAGTTAACTTAGGTCATTGGGTGGAATTGTTGTTATCTTCCCCACCTAGGTTGAAATCTCGATAAGTGAAATTATGAGCATTAATTTAAAGGATTTGTGCCCTGTGAACTATTGAGTAAGTATAATTGTGGACTAGCCTGGTACTTGAAATATCACTCTATCCCTCAAGCTAAGAGACAAGTTGATTTAATTACTCCATATATACATATGAAATATATGAAAATTGTTAGTCCACATATGTCCTTTATAACTATTCGTTGAAATTGTTCCATGTATTATTGGTTGTTGTGAGCTACACATGCCTATGAATTGGTTGTATGAATGCAAATAGGATGAATATAATAACCCATTTACCCAATAATTTTCCAAATATTGTTGAATTTATTTCCTATAATTTTTTGTAATAATATATTCTCTAGGGGTCATGTTTGTTTAAATTAATGAAGTAGTTGAGTTGTGGTCCAATATCAATATTTTTGTTGTGTGAATTTGATTTATAGGATAGAATGTCTCCATCATTTTAGTTTCAAAAGGAAAATAAATACTTCTTTTACACACTTGTGATTATGATATTATTTTATAGATATGTTATGTTTGGTGTTGCAACATTTCGAAAGAAGCTTGGAGGAAAAAATCCATAACATTAATATTAAAAGAAACAAAACCTATTCAACCTTCCTCTTAGAGGTTGGGATTTCACCCATTGCAAGAAAGGGATTTTTCATGTATTTATTGGACAAGAAGATTATAACACATATCAATGATAGAGCATTCCTAGCATTGCTTCCAATTTTAAGAAACACACCCAACAATAAAAAAAAAGGCAACACAAATATGTTGATTCTTAGTTAAACTATTTGAGAATAGAAGGGGAGACAACTAAATGGAATATTGAAATAATTAAAAGCAACTAAACTTAAGAGAAATTATGGTGAAGTAAATAAACATAGAATAATATAAAGTTAAATTAGTATCAATACATCATTAACCCAATTTTAGAATGTTAATGAAGTTTTTAACTATAACAAGCTTAAAAGACAAAATAGAATTTCTCAAATGAGAATGAACTTTCTTGATTTTTATAGTAAAATTGGATATTAGGAAAAAAACAAACCTAAAATATATTGGGAAGAAAGATATCTAATTTTTGAGATCCTATTAAAAAATAGTGAAAGAAAAACACATTTTATTAAATTCTATTGCCTATATACACATTATATCTCAATATAAAAATATTTATTACCATACTAGTCTTTATAGCTTATTAACTCATCGAAAGTTTTTTTTTTTTAATTAATAATTTATATTACTAAAAGGAATTGTATTACATGGATATCAAATTTGATCACATAGGGTGTAAAACACCTCATTTTACTTCCCATTCCTCCTAAGAATACAAGATAATCTCATGGTCAGATTAGATATGGATCACGACCAAAGGTGGCCTGGCTATGTTGTGAAACCATCTCCCAAAATAGAAGGAAAGATAGATCAACGCCTTAGAAATGAGCCACTTCAAGGGGGAAATATCCTTTACATTAGATAAATGAATAATTCTTGGATGACAAAAATGACAAAACCTCCTTTCTATATATAGGAGTCCATGGGGTCACAATATAATCCTAGTCGACCTATCAATAATAATGTAAGGGCACAAGAATAACAATAGTGGGCTTTTATAGGGCACAATAATAACAACACGGGGACTAAAAGGGTACAACAATAACAATAAGGGGGCTACACTAACAAAAATAAGGGGATACACTAGTAATATAGAGACCTAACATGCCTCTCCAAAAAAGTGTTTTACTCAACACTTCAGTAGCTCTGGATGCTTTTGTATACAATTCACACCCTCCCATGTCGAATCTTAAGTGGGAAAGTTCTACCACTTGCTGAGATACTCTAAAATTTATCGATCTTGTACCAGTCAAGTTCTTGTTTCCATGACTGCTTTAGGTTCCAATATGATTTTTCATTCCTCATCAAGTTTTTGAAATATTGTTTGAACTAGAAGTTTGTCACCTATAACCTTCTTCAAGCATGAAGCATGGAGAACTAGGTGCACTCAAGAAGAAGCAAGAAGCTCAAATTTGTATGCCATAGCACCAATCTTTTGCAACACCTTGAAAGGACCATAGTACTTTGGTGATAATTTATTATCCTTCTTAGATTGCTTAAGGGACATTTGTTTGTATGGTTTAGCCATAAAAATACCGAGTCTCCTACATCAAAAATTCTCTCGCTGCGATGTTGATATGCATGTTGCTTCATTCGATTTTGTGCCAAATTTAGGTTATCCTTTCAGAGTTGGAGAACTTGGTGTTGATGATCGATGTGATATTCCACTACTTGAACCTTAGAATTTTCTCCTAAAGATGTTGTGATGGACGATGGATGATATTCACAAAGTTCCATGCATGGGGTCATTTTTGTTGCAGTTTGGAAGGAAGTGTTATACCACCATTTAGTGAGAGGTAACCACTTGCTCCATTGTGTTTTTTTATCATATACAAAACAAAGAAGATATCCTTCCAAAAAAATCTCACTATCTTAGTTTTCCCAGCGGATTAAGGATGATAAGATGAGCTATGAGCTAGTTGAGTACCCAAACAAGAAAATAATTTCATCCAAAAATTTCCAATGAAAAACAGATATTTTTTTCTTACAATAATCTTTGGGTTTCCATGTAACTTTTGAATTATTTCCATAAATGCAATAGCATCTGTACTTGCTTTAAATGGATGATATAATTAACAAAGGTATGCATAATTGGTAAGTATATCAACTACCACCATGATGACACTCTTTCCTTCGGACTTAGGTAAACCTGTGATAAAATCCATTGAAACATCCTCCAAAGGTTGACTTGGAATGGATAAAGGTTGTAGCAAGCTCGGGGTCTTAATTGTGTCCACTTTATTTTTCTAGCAAACCAAACATTATGCCACAAAATTTTGAATATCAGATTTAAGGCCATCCCAAAAAAAATATTTTTTCAGCCTGTTGTAATTTTTTAAAAATCCTGAGTGTCCTCCTAAGGGAGAGGTATGCAATTCCAAAATAATCTTTTCTTTTAGTTGGGAATTATTACAAAGATATAAGTGATCTTTCTACCATAATGAATCATTTTTCCAACTAAATGTATCAGCTGTACTGCGATCTTGCTACAATTTTTGAATGAGTGTACACACTTCTTTGTCATTCTTACATTCCTCCCTTGATTCCTTATCAAATCTAGTTGGATAAGAGAAATGGCACAAACCAATGCGTCCACCTCCTCATCCTATCTTAAGAGTGCATATGCAACAACATTTAGCTTCCCTTTTCTGTATATGATTTCAAAGTCATAACCCAACATCTTTTTCACCCATTTTTGATGCTCTTCTGAAAATAGTCTTTGTTTCAAAAAGTATTTAAGACTATCATGATCATTTTTTACCTTGAAGTGTCTTCCAATTAGGCCAGGTCACCATTTCTTTAGTGCATGTAGTATTTCCATAATTTCCTTCTCATAAATAGCTTTGTGTAAATATTTTCCTTTTATTGGATGGCTTTCAAAAGTTATGGGTCTTCCTTCTTGCACTAAAACAATACCACTTCCAATTCATAAGGAATCACATTCCACAATAAAGGTTTTTGTGAAGTTTGGCATAGCTAAGATCGGTGCTAGACACATTACGTCTTTAAGATTTTTAAAGCCCTTAGTTTCTTCAGGAGTCCATCAAAATGCATCTTTCTTCAATAATATTGGTAGAGGTGATGCTGTTCTCCCATAATTCTTAACAAACTTGCGATAGTTCCCTGTTAACCTTAGAAATTCTCGCAACTGCTTTATGGTTGTGGGGAATTTCCATTCCTTAATGGATTTAACTTTGTTAGGGTCTACCTTAATGCTCTCATGATATAAAATATGGCCTAGATATTCCACCTCTTGTGTTCCAAAGAAAAATGGGAGGTTTTGCATACAGTTTTCTCTCCTCAAATAGTTTGAGCACCCTGTCAACATATTGAACACGATCCTTCCAAGACCTATTTTAGATTAGTATATATTCAAAAAATAATTACACAAATTTTGTAAGGAAGGGTTTGAAAATGGAGTTCATCAACCCTGGAAATGTAGAAGGTGCATTGGTAAGGCCAAAAGGCATGAGCAAAAATTTGTAACGACCCTCATGAGTTGAAAATGTTGTTTTCGGAATATATTTAGTTTTCATTATAATTTGATGATATCCTGAATGGAGATCCAACTTGGTAAAATAAATTTCTCCATGTAATTCATCCAATAATTCCTCAATAATAGGAATGGGAAATTTATCTTTAATAGTGAGCTTATTGAGCTCCCTATAATCCAGACACATGCACCATGATCCATCCTTCCTATGCACTAATACTACTGGAACAAAGAAATAACTTTAACTATGTTGAATTATACCAACCTCTAACATTTTTCCAATCGTACGTTCAATTTTTCTCTTTTGGACATGAAGATATATGTAATGCATGATGTTTGGATGAAAAATTATTCAAATCAAATGAATAGCATGATCATGATCAAAAATAGGTGGGACTCCTTTGGGAGTTTCAAAAACCTTGGAATTATTGTCCAAGACTTTTTGGACGTATGGAGACATAGATGCTTTGGATGTTGGAACTTATAGTGAGCATAATAACAAAATTTCACCTCGATGTTATTTCTTTAGAAGCTTTTTCATGAAATAAGAGCTTATTATCTTTCCTGACTTCCCTGCGATACCCCATAATTCAACTTCCTTTCCTTCCATTTTTTTTTGAAGAAAAGGTCTTAAAAATTAAAAGCTATCGTCCCCAAAGATTGTAATCATTGTACTCCTAGTACAACATCAACACCTCCCATTGGAATGGAAAGAATTGGATTGTTAAATACATATTTCCCCATGTTTAGTTTGATATTATGGTATTTTCCAGAGAAATTTATAGTTACTCCATTTGAAACCATCACTTGACACTCTGGTGCTAGGTATAGGAAGCAATTCAATTCCTTGGCTACCTTACAATGAGTAAAATTATGGGTGCTACCTGAATCAATCAACACTATTACATTTTTCTTCTTGATAGGTCCTATCTTAAGAGTTTGTGGAGTTTTAATTACTAGGGTAGGAATCATTTCTTCTTTCTATAGGGTTGGTTCCTAGTGTATATAATCTTCTTTTTAAGTTTCTTTTTCATTTTCTTCCTCCTCTTCACAATCTATGTAAAATAATTTCTTCTCAGCACACTTATGACCTTTAGTGTATTTTCTATCACAACTGTAGCAAAGTTATTTTTCTCTTTTTTATTCCAATTTTTGTGGTGTCAACCTTGTAGGCTATGGAAGTTTAGGATTATAAACACTTACATCTTTATAGATATGATCGGTAGGCTTCCTTTTGCATAATTTTACTATCAAATTTTCTTGCCAACCTGAAAGCCTTCTCAAATGAATGATCCAAAGGAAAAACCTCATGTTGGATGTTGTCCTTTAAAGTTTCTATGAAGACATCAATATTGTGTTCCTCTTGAATATGAGTTACCCTTATATTCAATTTTTGGAAGTCCTCAATGTGCTCCACCATTCAACCCTTTTGTTTGAGATTTTTCAATTGGCTAAAGAGGGTGTTTCTCTTTGTATCCTCATAATGTGCTATCATTTTCTCCGCAAAAATTGACCAAGTGGCAATTTTTTTATGAGAGAAAAGTTACCGATACCATACAAATGCTTTTTATTCTAAATATAAACTCTCAATGCATACTTTTTGTGTGTTTTTCACATTATGGAGATCAAAATATTGCTCCATCTGTAGTATCCATGTTACGGGATCCTTGCCATCAAACTTCCTCATATCGATATTTGGAATATGGTGGGTCTTAAATCGAAAATTAGATTTTATGAAATCATGATAGACATTTATTTTATCCTCGTCACGAGTTTCCTCTACTACCTCTTCGCTATTAGGAATAATTTCTTGTATCAAATTTGTCAAAACTTCCTACAAACCTTCCATATTTGATTTTAGATCATTCTTAATGTCTTCAATGTTGTCTTTCATTTTTTCATCGATCTTAGCTTTCATTTCATCCATCCTAGCTTCCATGCCATTCTTCAAATCATCCATCTTAGCTTCTGTGCCTTTCTTCAAAACATCCATGTTAGCTTCCACGTCTTTCTTCAAACCATCCATGTTGCCTTCTACACCACCCATCTTAGCTTCCATGGAATTATTCAAAACATCTATCTTAGCTTCCATGCCTTTCTTCAAACCATCCATCTTAGCTTCCACGCCTTTCTTCAAAACGTCCTTCTCATTTTTTGTTACTCTTTGCGAGATTGAAAATTGATGCACTTGGTCCTGTAATTTTGATATATCATATTGCAGTAATCTATATTAAAAAGTTTTGAATTATTTTTAGGGGGAATTTTAAAACCCAATACTGATGTCTATGCTTCAATATACCCTTGGAATCACTTCAAACTGATTCTTCAAACAAGACTTATGCAATTTGAAAAAAAATACACAACTTTTTCTTGCTTTTGAGGAGGTTGATATTGAAACTGATGTATCTTTGTAATTTCAGATCTCTGATATTATATCTTCATTCATTTAGTAGCCCTTTGAATCTTTTTCCAATGCTACAGGTCTGGCATGATTTTGATTCTTCAAGGGAAAGTTATGCCCAATCTCCTGCAATGACCTAATTATGGACTCGTTCAGTAAATCAAACTTGTACGACATGGCACATGTCATTGTTTTCTCCTTCAGCTCTAAACTTGATACAAAGGAAACTACAATCCGTGTGATTTTAGCCACGTTTTACATAATTCCAATCCGATGCGCAAAGAGAGATTTATGACGATTTTCCCAAGGTCACCTCTTCAAGATGAAATTCGAGAGCCTACAAAAACCCTAACTTCCACAGATCATATCTCTGAAACTGTTGCGAACCAAGATCTGAAATTTGTACACGACGTTCCCCATGCTCTCTTCAAAAATGGGTTTTTTTAAGCTTCCGAATTTTTTTATAAAACATGTTATAGAGAAAATTCCATGATGTCCTGTTTCAAGTAGTGACACCCTAAAATCCAAAGCTCTAATACCAAATGTTGTGAAGCCAGATTCAAAAATAGAAGAAAATATAGATCAATGCCTTAGAAATCAGCCACTTTGAGGGGGAAACCTCCTTTACATTACATAAATGAACAATTCTTGGATGACACAAATGACAAAACCTCCTTTCTATATATAGGAGTCTATGGGGTCACAATATAATCCTAGATGACCTAACAATAATAATGTAAGGACACAATAATAACAATAGTGGGATTTTATGTGGCATAATAATAACAATGTGTGGACTACAGGGGTACAACAATAACAATAAGGGGGCTACACTAACAACAATAAGGGACTACACTAGTAATATAGGGACCTAACAGACTATATTCCCAAGAATTCCCATTAAAAATGTAGCAACTAATTCCCATAGAAATTCAATAACTAGAATTATCATAGAAAAAGTATCATCCTAAAAAGAAATATGATATGTGAAAGATATGCCATGCATGGAGTAATGGAAAACAATAGGAGACTATTGACTTGCATCCATTACTTAACATAATGTCAAAGCATGTAGCCAATGGGCATGAAAGAGACTAGTGATGTGAGCCTAGACTCACCATAGACTTCCACAAAATATATATAATTTGTGTCCATACATTGATATATAACAAAGATAAAAATGAGATAACTAGATTCGAGCTAAAAATGAACTAGGTCCATCACATAGAACACAGATTTGTGACCAAGATATGTCGTTTTAATATTCAGCATAGAACAAAACTAAAGTATCATGAAATCTCCAGACTACACCACCCATTTCCCATCGTCACTATTCATTTCTATAAGATGATATATTTTCTAGAACCCTTGCACTAGAGCTAAGAGGATCCATCAACTCCCAACTATCCAAGTCATCGAAAATATGGACATCCACATGCGCTATAGGGGAGTCAATATTATATAGGAAGAGACTTTTATTCCTTATAATCCTCTTGAAATCCTCTAGAGGAGTAAAAATATTATATTTCTGCACTTCTTTTTCCCTTAGTCCCAGGCCCAACAAGTTATTCATTTTCCAATGGAGAGCCACTGAGTTTAAATACTAATTCCTCGTACCTCTTGTTGTAATTATGATTCTTTTGATTTCATATGTTGTCCTTGATGGAAATTCACTTGCAAAAGCTGAAGTATATGGCTTGTGGAGCAACACTATGGTTTACCGAAAGGTCTAGTAGAAGATGGTTATGGTTTAGCAGAAGGTATAGTAGAAGATGGTTAATGTTCATATTTAAGGATCTATATGCAATTTAGTGTAGGGAAAGTTGCGTATACATGTGAAAATGAACGAGAAAAGTGGTGTATGCCTTTTGCGCTCTAAAATTATGATACTAGGGATCATTACCATGGTTTTAGCCCATTGTATTGAGAGTTGTGTCATCTATTTGATTCTATCCAAGAATACCATCGACACTTATGTAATTTTGGCTCATGGTATTGAGAAAGGCTCAAACTATATAAGGAGAATAAGATCATAATGAAAGGTGTCAAAGAGTCTGGGTTTTGAGTGAATACTTCACTCTGAAGTATATCTGCATGGAATGGGTTACATTTTATTGATAGATCTGAAACAATGATGCACCTGTGAATACAATGATGGATTAGGATCTCTATACTTGAAATGACCATGCATTTTCTTCATCTGTTTGTGAGATGTTTAGATCTATGATCTAGCACATGTTTGCTGAAGTAAAGGGTTTGATCTGAAACTTAGCACAATCCAGTATATTTACATATCTATATGTTGGTTTGTCATAGTAAAAGTGCATATACACGTGGCTTCATTTCAGCAAAAGCGTGTATGGAAGTTAGAGTTTTCTGAAGCTTGTTTAAGAGGTTGTCTAATTATTTTCTATATGTCTACTTTCTGTCAATGAAGTATTCATGTAGATATGGGTTGTTTGAATATTGTATATGCTGGTAGTTGATTATGTAAAAATATGATGAATGACTGAGTGATTAAATATGATAGATGATGCTGACTGAATAAGGGTTTTGTAAATCTGGAAAAGTATGAATGAATGCCTCAGATCTATCCTCAGTCTGATTAGATTATTAAAATTAAATATACATAGCTCTATACTCAGGTTGGTGTGCAGGAAAACATGTATACATGCAAGTTACAATAAAGCAAAGTAACATATGAATTTGGTGTTATGAATGATCAAGGGTGAAATTGATTCTGCACGTTAATTCAGAAGTTTGGGTTTATTACTGTGTTCTGGTCACTGTGATCTCACTATTCTGTTTAAAGTTTGGGTTATGGATATTAGTGTTGATCTACAAGTTGAGTTGTGTTGAAGCTGTTGGATCTAGTGTGAAATTTTTTGAAACGGGGTTTGCAGTGGGTCTAGGGTTGAAGCCTTCAACGTGGGCATAGAAGCTTCCTACCAGTAGAAGTTGGTGTTCTTTTCAGGGGGTTGTAGCTCTCTTCTAGTAGTGACTGGAAAATGAGATGAGGGGGTTGGAGCTCCCTTCTAGTAGTAGCTAGAGAACGAGAGAAGGTTGTAGCCTTCTTTAGGTGGATGCCTACGTATTGATATGAGTCTGCATTAGTAAAAAATTCTAAGAATTTTTCTATATAATAAATATTGAAGACAGATACGGCAACAACAGTGGTTTTCGATGTTAATGTGTGATGATTTATTTTTTTATTACTACACGTGTCTACTGCTTAACTATATAATGCATAACTGATGATTTGTGCTATGTAATGTCTCTGAATATTTATCTAAATAGTAAAGCTATTTGGGTATACGCAAGTTTCTTTTAGAATATCCGTGAACATACGCTATATGGGCTAATCAAAGTCACGTATAGTAATCAATAGAAGAAAAGTAAAAGATTGTGATTCTTGTAAATACCGATTCACATACCCCCCCCGCCCCCCCTCTCAGTATTTTTCCCAACACCCATATTTTTTCAAGGGTATGGAACTGAAGCTGACATGTCCTCAAGAATTTCAGAAAATTATATTTATTACATTTCCTCCCTGGAAAATCTCATATTTCCTTATGAGTATCAGGTGGAACTGCGTTAAAATATGTGGTCTCCAAGTCATGGGAAAAGAGTATTTCCCCTTGTCGACCAGGCTCTCCTCCAATTCTACTCATCATCCTTTATCTAGGTGGAATCATTGATTCTTAGGGAGGAGACTTAATTAATACCACTAAAAATATTTCCTCTACCTGCAAAAGAACAAAATGACCAACCCGACTGACCCTCTGTTTAACTAGGGAACTAGTAGAATAACTTGTCAAAATAACACAAAAAAAAATACTTAGATGAAGACACACTGGAAAAGGAAGATGATAATACCTCCTCAGCCAAAGAGCCTTTGCCCTTGAGCATTGAATAATATAGGAGAAACACTAGGATCCAGGAAATTCGACACCTAGAAGAGTGTAACTTGACACCCACTACCCACAACTAACACTTGAATTGCCATAGATATAAATCCACATAGGAAAAACCATTGTAAATAATTAGTATTATGACATAAAAATATGAACTTAAACTGAGAGAAAAGGAGCAAAGACACACCCCGACACTACAGTAAACAAGCACTCCCAACATTCTTCCCATACTAAAGAAGAAGATTCATACAAAGAAAATCGAGCTCAGAACAGTTGCGACTAAACCCACCTACACATCTATATAGGGGAACCAAAAAAATAAGAGAAGATTAGTGAGTGGGTGTTATATGATTACAATTTTATTTCATAAATGGAACCTATGTAGTGGAGACTTCCACTAGCCACAAACAAAACCATGCTCCGCAGATGCCTTGAGCATCAACACCCCATAAACATTGAACATCATTAATTCCTTTCCAAACATCAAAATTCACCTGTTCCAACAACACTAGGAACCTTACGCATGTTAATTTCATAGAGAGTTCACTCCAGAAGGCCAAGGGCCATACCTTGAATACTTTCCTCTCGCTGCAAATGATTTCAGTGTCCATTGAGGCCCACAAATACACCACCGTCTAATTGTTAGTGTGCATTCTCATGCATGCGAGGTGCTAGCTGCATCCTCTACACATTTATGAGTTGCTAAGTACTCGAGGGTGGTTGGTGTATCTCCCAAGGCCCCATTCCATCTACCATGACACACCCATATGGGAATAAAAAAAATAAAATTATTTGTAATAACTTTAACTACTAAAACAATATGTTAAAACATATCAATTAATTCCCTTCTTATTTCTTAAAATCTGTTAAATCAAAATAAATTTCAATAAAAGATTGTCTTATATTGGTCATCATTTTATTTTGTTTCTCTAAACTATATATATATATATATATATATATATATATATATATATATATATATATATATATATATATATAATTCTAAAACCTTACTCTTTATATATATGCACACACATTACTCATATTAATATTCAAAAATATTTAAACATAATTTTTTTTTTCTGTTGAATGTTTTCTTGCAGCATGAAATCAATCATTGAGCGATACGAGAAGTACAATGTGAAGTTGTTCGAGAAGTCACACATCAATGGATTTCAATATGACAATGTAAGTAAATATGCTTATATTTTTTATTTATATTTTTTAAAATAATTATTTATTTATATATGTTAGTTTATGGAGTTGAAATTAATTTTATACTACAATTATGTGGCTAGATATTGAAATTTTATCAATTCAAAGTAAATTGGGTTGATGTAGAACTTAAATATTCGTTTGTGAAAACTGCTAATATTAGTCAAGATATATAAATTAAATAGTGATTAAATATTAGTAAATGTTCAAAATTTTAGTACGCTGGTGTAAATTAGAGAGATAACTATGATAATATTCTTAAAATGATTTCAAAACTTAGGGTTGGAAATCCACAATGTCCGATAAAAATATTTTTGATAGTAAAAATAATCACAAATATCGGTTCATAAAATCCCAAGTACCATATTAAATTTAATCACATATTTATTTCATAAAATCCAAGTACGATATTAAATTTAATCACATATTTATTAAATTGTGACTACAAAGAATAATTTTCTATTAAATCTTGAATAGAAACGTAACATTTGTAATGTAAAAACTATAAAATTAAATTTAACACCCTCTTTCTAATATAGATAGGCCTATCAATGTTATGCAACCATATCACAAAGGAGAAGCAAAGAGATGCAGGGTCAGCATGCTAACCCCACTTATTTTAATTTTGGAGTCATACTTACTCCATTTTTACCCAAATGATGGTGTTTCTCTAATTCTCCATGAGTTTTTATTCAAACCCTTAATTCATAACCCAATTTATTATTTTATACATTATCCTTTAATACCCTTGCAGAAGCTTATTTTAAAAGTGGTTCTTTGGTTCAAAAACTCATACATACGCTTTTGCATTTGATGAATCAATATTACCTATTACCCATTTTGCAATTCGCGGAAAATATTATATATCACACTGCGCCCATTTATTATTCCACCGATCACCGATTTCTATCACATGCGATATGCGATCGCATTGCATCGCATCACATACTTTACCGATTTTGCAAATCTTCAAACATAAGATTTTGCATATCGCAAATATTAACTTATCTCACTTTGGCTCTTCCAAAATTTACAGCCATTAGCACTTTGCAACTTTAGACTCATCGACACTTCATAGATTTACCTTTCCACCGTTAAATGTTATGCCATATCACGAGTGCTCTACGATATGCGCATGGCTGCTCCGCCCAACACGTGGATCTTCTTCGCACATTCCCAATTTATATTGCGATGAGATCTTTGTCGTTAATCTTCACCTTCATCCTTGTCGTCCGATCTCTTCCTTTGGAAAAATTCTAAGGGTTTTCTCTAAATAAATTTCTTCTATTTGTCGACTGCCAATGCTTTATAACTCTGTCTCCTCCACGCTACTCCTGCTCAGCTTTCGCTTCTAATTCCCACTCAGATCTATGGCCTTCAAACTGTTGCACGCTTATCACACTATCTTCAATCAAGAATACCATGGCGTATTCGTTCTCTGTGTTGGGAAAAATACTGAGAGGGGGGGGTGAATAAGTATTTACTGCATATTCAAAAATTTTACTTTTTCACTCTCTAAAACCCATACGCTACTTTGCTGAAGCCAACTAGCGTATACACACGGATATCCTTCATAAAACTCGTGTATACACAGAGATCTACTTATGCCATTAGTTCTTCACTTATATCATTCCATCATTCATTCATTAGATGTTCTATAAACAGTAAACATGTGTAGTAAGAACATAATAAATCATCACACAAAGCATCACACATGAACACCAGGATTTTTAGGTGGAAACCCAAGTCGGGAGAAAACCACCGCTGCAGTTGCTCAGCCTTCAATATTTTATTATAGAGAAAAACATCTTACAACATATGTGCTGGCGCAGACTTGACCAGCACGCAGGCACCCACCTGCGCTCGTTTACCAGCCTCTCCTGGAAGGGAGCTCCAACCCCCTGACTCGTTTACCAGCCTCTCCTGGAAGGGAGCTACGACCCCCGATCTCGTTTACCAGCCTCACCTAGAAGGGAGCTACAACCCCCTGACTGAAGGCTACAACCCTCAGCACCTCTATGGACCACGTTTCATCAATTTTCACACTGGATCCAAAGCTTCCTTTAGAACACCACTTGCAGGCCACGTTTCATCATATTTTCAGACTGGACCCACTCCATACTTTTAAGCACAGTCAACCATGAAACAGATACATATAACTCACTGACAGATATCAGTAAACCAGCAGAACAGATCAGACATTTCTTACCACAAACTTCAGCAAACCCTAGTTTGCATACGCGCTTTCCTTTCTCTGATGTCGTGTATATACGCGCTTCCGTTCACATAAACCAGCGTATACTTCTGTACATATTACAGAGCTAATTTTATTGCGCATACGCGCTTTCTCTTCAGCGAAGCCGCGTATATACGCGCTTCCTATTCGGCGAACTAGCGTATGGTTCTTTAACCATTATAGAGCGACATACTTCTTCGAATCGAATGTTCGATTCGAATTTGCCCTTTTACATCGAACGGTCTTCGCCTCATCTCGGAATCTAAACCTTCCATAAGCAAGTCTAGCGATACAAATACATTCAGTCTAGATATTCGCTTCAATAATTCTTCCCAGGTTCATCATAGATTAGGAATCAAACATTAACCCTTTCCCACTCTGAATATAATTCACAGAGAAATTACTCATTCCAAGCCTGGACATCTTGCTCACCACTCATGAATTGCCTGATAGATTTCTTCTCATATAACAAGTTTACCCTTTATCCCATTATGAGCCCCTTTTTCAATACCATGAGCCAAAAAAACATTACTTCCGATGGTATTCCTGGACGGGGTCAATTAGGCGGATCATTACCCAATACAATGGGTCAATACCATGGTGGTTACCCCTGGTATTGCACTTTTAGAGCAATTTAGCCCATACGCGACTTGGCACGTTATTTTCCACGTGCATACGCGACTTCCCTTAGACAGATCTGCGTATGCCTTGAGACATACTCTTTCACCATAGATTTAGAACAATCTGAATTCCTTTCTTCACTTCCTTCTGTACTCACTGTAGATACATCAAATTTACTTCATTAAGAACATATTCTATCAAGCACAACTTCATCAAGTAAGTTGTCATCATCTTCATCAAGGTGGGTTGCCATCAAGGACAACACTCCGCATCATATTGCCAACAATCTCCCCCTTTGGACTTGATGGAAACCACAATGGTGTTTCGTTACCACAACAGATAGGTACATTAAGAATACAATGACACCATGTCACTCTCTCCATTTTTGACACCATTCAAACACGATGTCACTCTCCCCCTTTGACATCAAGGGCAAAGGGCGGACCAAAACCAACATACTCTCCCCCTGAGTTCATGCTGAATTTTCAAGCATATTTTTCAATGAAGTACATGACTCTATGAAATTCCTATCACCAATGACTCATACTTACATCAAAGATCCATCCAGGTGGATTTACATATGAGACTCAACTACCTAACCAAGTGGGTTTACAAAATTTTACTCAGCTACCCAACCAAGTGGGTTTACAAAATCGACAAGTCCTTACAAGACTGAATATTACAATCTTACATCATGGGTCTTAACAAGACCTTTTCATCAAATTACAAATGTGACTTTTCATAACCAACACTAGAAATTCCTCAAGAAGGAGAACATATTTCAGAATCATCATAATGCCAACAATGCATTATACTCAGCAACGCTAAAGATCCCCCTGAATCTGTGCATTCAAGCATCCTTTCCATATGACTAAGGCGACCCCTTAGTTTGTGCATCCTGAACACTTTCACCAACAAATCATCAAGGCATCTTTATCAAAACATGAGAAAAGAATTATGAGAACTGGAACACCACCAGATATACCAAACAGTGTCAGAATGCAAACGATTCTGTAATTTGTCTTGAAGAGCTAACTCAATAGAAAAAATGTCGACAATCGGACATCAACGGTTTTCTGTACGGGAACTCGCGTGCTCCTCTGTTGTTGTGTTTCATAGGCTGTATCCGCGCCTTATTCTAAATTTATCGATTTTCTTTTGGTAGCGAGCACACTCGGCTTCTGTCTTAGATATTTCGAACACTTCCCTGGACTGGAATAGATAGAGCAGTGTAGTTTTAATCTTCAGCTTCATCCAACTGTTGTAGCATAAGCACATTAGGAACCAAACCTTCAAATTCTTTGCAGCATCGATACAAGCTTTCCAAGAGAGATTATCATACCATAACAACATCTTCACACAAGTGTCAAGAAATCATTCATGTGGTCCACCACCATCCTACATCACCATGACCTTTAATATTTAACATGAAGTAACATATGTAGGAAAATATCTCAGCCATAGTAACAAACTATGCATGAACTATTCTTATCTCTGAATCATAAGACTTCCAATTTCATCTGACAGATAAACTTCAGCAAGCAGTAAACACAGCTCATTCAACGTCTCATCATAATAAACCATGTACCAAGCCATCATCCTTTGAGTATGAGTATCACAATAACCAAAGAATAAGTAGTCATAGTGCCAACAATGCAATCATTAGTATTCAACCTGCTGCTCCTCCTGAACCAGTGCTCCTTCTTAACTTGTGCAACCTGAAAACGTTCATCAGCAAGTCATCAGCAACAATCTCTGCATGGGCTACCCTTATCTCCGAATTATAGGACTTTCATCTCAACAATGAATACTCTTTATCAACAAGAAAACAGGACTCATCCACAATCTTCAACACAAGAAACCATGTATCGTATCCTCATTATTTAGAACTAAGAAACTAAGTTGAAATTGAGTCAATAATACAATTATTAACAATCAGAATGATGCTCCCCCTGAACCTCTGCTCCAGATATTCAGCTAGCATATAAATTCTCTTATCATCAATGCATATGCAACGATGTCTGATGAAACTCACGTGTATACGCGACTTTTGTTAATATAACCCACGTATGGAAAGTGAAGCATAGAAAATTTTCATCTTCCTTCATTTCCTCCTGATCTTGTACCTCCTGTACCTGTCCTTTCCACATCAGATGCACTGCCAGAATAATCAAATCAACCATGAGAGTCATCATGCATTGCTCCCCCTGTGACGATACATTACTAAATCTCATAATGTATCCCACATCATTCATAACAGTCATGCAAAGAAGTAAGCTTCGACGGATGGCTAGCTGTGGGGCCCGGAAATTCCCTACGTTTTACATTCGGTCTTCTATCTTTCTCGGTTGTTTTGAAATTTCTATTTGTGTCATGGATGTTATCGATTTCTCATATACATTCCTTTGCATTCGCACCCTATACATGTCCATACTTGTTAAAGAATAACATTCATGTGTCGAGAGAAATAAGCATAAGAATCATAATGAGTATTTCTAATCTTCTCCTTTTCTTGATCAAGCTTGCTTTATGTCCATACGTGTTACACGAAAAACAATATCCCTTGAAGAAACCAGAGTACCTTTCTATGTAGGAACGGTTTGATTGAGGCTGAAATGATCTGCTTCTGTAATTTGCTGCAACATGCCCATAATTATGACATTTAAAGCATTCAAATTTATTGATTGATTTCCTTTGAGATTTCATCATTGTTGGTTGACCCTTTGTTTCTTTCAACACTTCAGGTTTTGCATTGACATCCTCTGAATTTTTAGCACTTCCTTGTGAGCTAGATTCTCCTTTAACGGTTTCATGGAAACCAAGACCAAGTTTGATAGCAGGAGACCTTTGATTACTCAGAATATTGTCCAAAATGTTAGTACTATCTTGAAACCTCAAAGTTTAACACTTTTCTTCTAATTTACCTTTGAAGATGTTTACCCACTCAACCTCGAGCTTGACATTGCTTTGTCATGCTTTCTTCTTTCCTTCTTCATCTTCTACTTTGGTCCTTCAGTTTTAGAATCTTCTTTCAATAATTTTCGTTTTCAAAACATGTTTATTCAGCTCTTCATTCTTCTTATTTGATTTTTCCAGATCTTCTTTGAGAGAGATGATTTCTGCTTCAAGGCCTTCCTTTTCAAATGGTTGTAGAGGTTCGTCATTCTTCTTAATTGATGCTTCAAGATCTTCTTGCAGAGAGATGATTGTAGCTTCAAGTCCTTCATTCTTCTTGCTTGATTTTTCGAGATATGCATTTAGATCGTTGATTTCTACTTCTAGTTCTTTAATTCGATTGGATGCATAAGTATGAAACCTTTGATACTTGTCCACCTGTCCATTCAACATTTCTATTTGATCTTTCATTTGAGAGATCATCTCATTGTGAAGACAATCGTTTTTATTAAATGATCTTTGTTGATCTTCAATTTTCTTGATAGCTTCCTCCAGATCCAAAACTTTACTTACACTATCTTCATCATTACATGCACAGGAAAGTTTATCACAAGAACAACAATCAATACCTGTTTCATCTTCTTCATTTTCTGCTGCACATGTTTTCTGAGATATCTCCTTGCTTTGAGTAGCCTTCTTCTTTTGCTTCTTTCCCATGAGCACTTGTAGAGCAGGTAGAATCTTCATCTTTAATCTTGACAGCTTCTTCTAGATCCATACTGTCACTCTCACTAACATAACCTTTGCATATACAGTTAAGTAAAATACAAGAACAATGATTAATACCTGTTTCATCTTCTATACATGATTTCTGAGGCTTCTTCTTTCCTTGAGTGACCTTCTTCTTTTGCTTCTTTCCCATTGCGATGGATCTCCTTCAAGCGATCAAGCTTCGGCAGAAGGACATTCCTCTAATACCAATTGTTGGGAAAAATACTGAGAGGGGGGGGTGAATCAATATTTAGGTCAAACTGAAACTTTTTACTTTTTTCATGCTCTAAAACCCATACGCTACTTTGCTGAAGCAAACTAGCGTATACATGCGGATATCCTTCATAAAACTCGTGTATACACAGAGATCTAATTATTCCATTAGTTCTTCCTTTCCATCATTCATTCATTAGATGTTCTATAAACTTCGGTCCACATGTGCGATGAAACAGAATAAATCATCACCTGGCTTGTCACACATGAACACCGAGAGTTGCAAGTTGGAAACCGAGTCGGGAAAACCCTTTCTTTGCGGGTTATCGGCCTTCAATATTTTATTATAGAAAAACATCTTACAACATATGTGCGGTACGAAATCTACCGACACGCGAGCACACACGCTCGTTTGACCTCTCTGGAAGGGAAGCTCTAACCCCCCGACTTGTTTACCGACCTGAAAAACCTAACCCCTCGACCCACAACTCACTCCTCGACCTCACCTGGAAGGGAGCTACGACCCCCTGATCTCGTTTACCAGCCTCACCTGGAAGGGAGCTAACACCCCCTGACTGAAGGCTACAACCCTCAGCACCTCTATGGACCACGTTTCATCAATTTTCACATTGGATCCAAAGCTTCCTTAAGAACACCACTTGCAGGCCACGTTTCATCATATTTTCAGACTGGACCCTTTCCATACTTTTAAGCACAGTCAACCATGAAACAGATACATATAACTTACTGACAGATATCAGCAAACCAGCAGAACAGATCAGAGATTTCTTACCACAGACTTCAGCAAACCCTAGTTTGCATACGCGCTTTCCTTTCTCTGATGTCGCGTATATACGCGCTTCCGTCCACATAAACCAGCGTATACTTCAGTACAAATCACAGAGCTAATTTTGTTGCGCATACGCGCTTTCTCTTCAGCGAAGCCGCGTATATACGTGCTTCCTATTCAGCGAACTAGCGTATAGATCTTTAACCATTATAGAGCAGCATACTTCTTCAGATCAGATATTCAGTTCAGATTTTCCCTTTTACTTCAGACAGATGTTCGCCTCATCTCAGATCTAAGCCTTCCATAAACAGATCTAGCAGATACAAATACATTCCAGATCTAGATATTCCGCTTCATCATTTCTTCATAGGTGCATCATAGATTCAGATCAAACCTTTACCCTTTCCATACATATATAATTCACAGAGAAGTACTCATTCAAGCTCAGACATCTTGCTCCCACACTCATGAATTGCACAATGAATTTCTTCTCCTTATATAGGTTTACCCTTTGTCAATACCATGAGCCCCTTTTTCAATACCATGAGCCCAAAACCACCTTACATCCGATGGTATTCCTGGACGGGGTCAATTAGGCGGATCATTACCCAATACAATGGGTCAATACCATGGTGATTACCCCTGGTTTTGCACTTTTAGAGTGCTTTAGCCCATACGCGACTTGGCACGTTCTTTTCCGCGTGCATACGCGACTTCCCTTAGACAGATCCACGTATTCCTTGAGACATACTCTTTCACCATAGATTTAGCACAATCTGAATTCCTTTCTTCACTGTCTTTTGTACTCTCTGTAGATACATCAGATTTACTTCATTAAGAACATATTCTATCAAGCACAACTTCATCAAGTACGTTGTCATCATCTTCATCAAAGTGGGTTGCCATCAAGGACAACACTCTGCATCATATTGCCAACACTCTGAAATGGGAATTCAGATTTGCTTCTCTTTCTCGGTCTGTACATAGGTTTATCTGCACTTATTGCCCCCATTAGATTCATTTACAACCATTTAACTCTTACATTAGAATCACACAGATTCTACCCAACCATTAAGTCTTCTATCACACAGTAAGACTTATTCATTCATCAGAATTCATGCAATCTATAATTTATTACACAGAAATAAGATTTTCTCAATTATGAATCATTCAGCTCGTAAGAGAGACAAAATCACAATCACATTAAACTCAATTTCTCGATGGTACAAATACAAATAAAACCTTTTTACAGTCTACCTTTGGCCTGATATGCCTTTACATGACCATTTTCTCTTCCTCACTCTCTATGTCCATAGGCTACAATCAAATCTCCTCTATTACTATCTAAGAATCATATATCTTTATGCCTTTAAGGCTTACAAATATATACAAAAGGTTTTGCAACCAATTCTGGTTCAGATCCTCAATCTTCTCAACTAAATCTTCAGAATCCTCTAAATCCACAAAATCATCAACTAATTCCTAAGTCTAGGATTCACAATCCCTATGAAATCTCAACTAGCCTAAATCTCTCATGTTCTCCTACATTCAAGAAGATTTTCAAATATGTTTCAGAATATTTAATTAAATCCTATTCTAAATTTCTCACATAAAATCACTCAAACATTGAAAATTTACATTAATTAAATACTTAGGAAACCAACTCCCTTGAAAACAGAAGACCCCCTAGAGTCTACTAAATGTACAAATTTTTGAAACCATGATGCTCTTGCATCAAACTCCCAAGGCAGAAATTAATGATGATCTCTAGATCACGTGTCTCCAATTCTCATGAAATTCCTCCTAGATCCCAGAATTTAGTTTGTAATTTATCTTTGGCTGCCTCTCTTCCTTTATAATGTTGTGTTGTTGTTCTTGTTTATTGTTGTTCTCTAGGTCTCCATACTTTATGATGCATTGCTACATAGGCTATGCTCTCACAATCTGTTGTTTTCTTTCTCTTGTTGTTGCTTCTTTGCTTTCTTAATGCTATCTTCTTCTGATACACCTTCATTATCAACCTTCTTATTCTTTCAATCTCCATGCCCAGTTTATCTTCTAACAGGTACTCACTTTGCCAATTGTTGTTGCACTCTATCCATTCATCTTCAAACTGTTGTTTGTTACCTTCACTTTGGAGTTGTTGGATTCTTAATACCACCCTTACTTCCTTACCCTCTTGTTCATTTTTATACTTAGCTTCTCCCAACTTAGCAACCTCCTTACAAAAATTTCATTGTTGTCTTCTATAGAATTTTTTACTTTTTCAGTTGATGCTACATTTTATTCAAAGGAAATCTTTTGACTCTGTTCATTGCAACTAATAATTTCTTCTCCACGATTTTTATTCATGACGATTTTGTTGTCTTCCTTCTTCAACAATTCATCTTGAGTATATATCCTCTGCTTTTCCAACTTTCTTCTGTGAAGGTCTAACTTTCTATATAACTCAACAATTTCAATTGGACTAGAATTTGGAAACTTTACACAGTTTTCAATACCTTCACTTGTTGTTGACCAATCATCAGATGGACCTTCTCCCTCTGCTAAATCTATACACATGTCTAAATCATCGCGCTTAAAAATTACAATCTCATTAGGCATAATAAATAACTTTTCTTCATCATGATTTTTAATTGCATCCTCATTGTAGACTTCTTCTTTCGTTTTCTTTGCTATGTGATTTTTTGTTTCATGTTTACTTCCTTAAGCTATATTATTTTTTTGACTGCATGAACAACTTCCATGGTTATCTCCATTGTGCCTATCATCATGATGGAATGATGATCCTTCACTATGTTTTCAGCTAACATTGTTTCTTGTTCATTAGGTTCCTTGAAATTTTCCATTTTTTGTCCTCCTTTACGTGCATAATTTATATTAACACATGAATTATCAGCATTAAAAATATAAGGCCTCATTGCCTCTTCCTCTTTTGGCAACATCTAAGTATGTTGCTCTGAGATTTCCTCTAACTCCTTTGTCAGCACATCAGTATGCTGATCTGATTTCTCCTCTGAACTCTTCAGACTTTCATACAATCTCACCTCTTCCTCTTCATCATTAAGATATATTCCTTCCTCTAGCTTGCGGAATTCCATTTTCTCCCTTAATAATTTCTCCTTGAACAAAATTTGATGTGGAATCCTCAAATTCCATCCTTGACTCAAAAATATATGATCTTCCTTCCATAAGGAAAAATCCTTCTGCCTCCACGTCATTTTTAATGAGTGCTAAATTACCTTCTTTCCCTTCAATGGAGAGATCCATCTTCCTCTCTAGTTTTCTTCTTATAGCCAATCCTTTAGTACCTCCAACATCACTGTAAGATTTCTCTCACGCTCCTCATTACTCATCTTACCTTTATGGCATTCTCTAGAACCTCTTCTATGACCCTCCATGGCCATCCTCCTCATGAGGTCATCCATGCTTGATTAGTGATCTCAATATCACCTTCTCTTATAACAATATCCTCTTGCTACTCAATACCCTAGCAAGATTCCTCTCTGAGCTTAATCTCTCCCTAGGTACTCTCTATATTGGTTCAATCTCCTGAACCTTCTAGAGCTTCACTGCTCCTCTGGATGTTGCACTTAGTCACCTCTCTCCTTTCTTCCAGCCTCTAGTTGGATAGTTTCATTTCCATCATCATAAAAAAATCTTCTTGTTCTTGGATATAATCCTCAAAAATCTTCATAGTATTTCTTTCAATCAATAATTCATCATTAATTAACAGAAAACATGAATACCATACCTCATTGACCAATTTTTTGAACACATGTTGCTGTTGGAGTTTCTCTTACCAATCTCCCAGCTTTATCTTCGTCGAAGTCAACAACTGTCAGAAATACTCTGCTGCACATTTTCACAAGCATTTTCTTTACCTGTCATTCATTGTTCAAAATTTTCAAATTATTTTTTACTCCTTCACTAAGTTTTATTTCACTGCTTCACCCTTAAAGGAACTTACGTTCTGATACCAAATGATGCAGGGTTAGCATTCTAACCCCACTTATTTTAATTTTGGAGGCATGATTCCTCCATTTTTACCCAAATGATGCGGTTTCTCTAATTCTCCTTGATTTTTTATTTGAGCCCTTAATTAAGAACACACTTTATTATTTTATACATTATCCCTTAATACCCTTGTGGAAGCTTATTTGAAAAGTGATTCTTTGTTTTCAAAAACTCATACATACACTTTTCCACTTGATGAATTAATCTTACCTACTACCCATTTCGCAATTCGCAACAAATATTATATATCATGCTGCACCCATTTATTATTCCACCAATCGTTGATTTCTATCACATGCGATATGTGATCGCATCGCATCACATCGCATACTTTACCGATTTCGCGAACCTTCAAACATAAGATTTCGCATATCACAAATATTAACTTATTTCACTTCCACTCTTCGCAACTTAATACTCATCAGCACTTCGCCACTTTACACTCATCGAAACTTTGCATATTTACTTTTCCAACATTAACTGTTATGTCATATCACAAGTGCTATGCGATATGTGCATGGCTACTCCGCCTGACACATGGATCTTCTTCACACATTCCAAATTTATCTTGCGATGAGATATCTATCATTAATCTTCGTCGTGGAAAACTTCTAAGAGTTTTCGGTAAATAAATTTCTTTTGTTTTTCGACTGCCACTGCTTTACAGCTCTGTTTCCTCCACGCTACTTCTCCTGAGCTTTCTCTTATGATTCTCACTCAGATCTATGGCCTTCACACTGCTGAACTCTTATCACACTATCTTCAATCCATAATACCATGGCATATTCTTTCTCTGAATCTGGAATTCATATTTGCTTCTCTTTCTTGACCTGCACAAAAGTTTATCTGCACTTATTCCCCCCATTAGCTTCATTTACAACCATTTAACTCTTAGAATGGAATCACACAGATTCCACCTAACCATTAAATCTTCTATCACAATATAAATTATTCATTCATCAGAATTTATGAAATCAATAATATATTACCAAGAAATCATATTTTCTCAATTATGGATCACTAAACTCATAAGAGAGACAAAAATATAGTCGCAATGAACTCAATTTCTCATTAATCAAATAAATTGTAAAAATAAAAATAAAACATGTTTACAGTCTGGCTTTGCCCTAATATGCCTTTACATGGCCCTTTTATCCTTCTCTCTCTCTATGCTTGTAGGCTTACAATCAAATCTCCTATATTACTGTCTAATAATCATATATATTAGTAGCTTCAAGGCTTACAAATATATACAAAATTTTCTGCAACCAATTATGGTTCAAATCCTCAATATTCTCAACTAAATCCTACTAATCCTCTAAATCCACAAAATCATCAACTAATTCCTAAGTCTAGGATTCACAATCCCTATGAATTTTCAACTAGCCTAAATCTCTCATGTTCTCCTACATTTAGGAACATTTACAAATACGCCTCACAATATTTAATTAAATCCAATTCTAAATGTCTCACATGAAATCACTCTAACATTGAATATTTACATTAATTAAATACTTAGGAAACTAACTCCCTTGAAAACACAAGACCCCCCTAGATTCTACTAAATGTATAATTTTTTGGAACCATGATGCTCCTCTATCAAAAAGATAGATGAAAAACTTCAAAATTAGCCTCTCTGAGGGTGCAGACTCCTTTACATGACATAAATGAAAAATTATTGGATGATACATATTACTATACCTCCTTGGTATATATCGGAGTCTAATGGGTCACAATGTAATCATAGCCTACAAAAACATAATAGTGTAAGGTCGCGATAATAACAATTGTTAGTATGAATATTCCGTCGAAGTGTACGAAAAAAGACCACTTTAGCTACGCATAACTAATAGCCCTAACATCAAATAAGGCTGCTGATATCTTCAGATCTGTAGTTAGTTGATCAAGACAAGAGCTGCAACAACCAGATCTATGCATAGAAAGACATTAAGCAGTAAAAGGAAGGTTTTGCTCCATATATCCAATAGACAAGACAAGAACAATTTTTTGAAATAATTTTTGTATTAAGGGCACCTGGGAGGAAAACAAGAAGGTGTTTCCAATTCTCCTCAATGGGATGGGTTCTTCGAAGTCCTCAGCACTTCAGATCTAGCATTTCTCTCTCCTGTTGGTGTAGAAAACCCAGACAAAGATAGAACTCAAAGGGGAGCTCAACCACAATGAATAATGGAAAATATGACAATGATAATGGCTCGAAGTCGGACCAAGAGTATAGATCCAGGTGATCTAATAGGTATGGTGAAGAATAGTGAAAGAAAACCCTTCTATTTATAACAAAATATTAGGTTAGTCTAGATCTTGGTGCATGATTAAAATAATATTAACCAAATCTAGATCCACCTTTTATGGAATATTTTATTATATTTGTTGGAGGAAAAAGAATTTGACTTGGGTCAAATCCCTTTATTTGTAAATAATAAATAAATAAATGATTTATTTATTATTTTAAGGAAGTGGTTAAATGATAATTAGTTAAATAATGATTTATTTAATTATTTATAAATGATTTAGTCAAATTTAACAAGGAATATTATTTAAATAAGGTTTAAATAATTATTCCTAGAAAATAATAAGATAAATAAGGATTTATCTAATTAATTTTCTTGTTTTGGGTTAAATATGATGAGGAATAATAATTAAATTATTGTTTAACTAATTATTCCTTGAGAAAAATCAAACAAATGTGGATTTATTTAATATTTCCTCATGGGGTTTCTTGTTTAGACCATAAACAACCTAATAAATGTGTTTTATTAAGTTATTTTACATAGTGAAAGCAATTTTACTTAAGGTAAAATTGGTCTTACATGGTATACTTGGGTCCATCTAATGATAATTGGTTAGATGACCAAAAAATGGTGGAACAGATTTCCCCCCAGCATGCGAGTGTTAGGAGAAAATGGTATGACCGAAGTACGTTGTGAAGACAATGCCCGGACATGAAAGGTTGCTCAGAGAAATGTAAAGGTGAAAGTAGTAATGAAGAACTAGACCCTGAGGAGACGAGACTTGCAGGTGCAACAAGTCTCTTTTTATGAGAGGGTACATGTGCTAAAGGCGGCGGGGGAGGCATACCTATGCCCGCCGAGACAAAGTAAAAAATAATAGTGTGTCCAGTAAACAAGGGACCGAACCATAGAGTACAGCCAGCATAAACATGAGCCAGATAAAAATATAATGAGGAATCCCAAATACATGCTGTGCCTGGGATAACAGCCAGGACTTATACAATAATATCTGAGTACATGAGATACAAATACAACCCAAATGCCCCCTATAAGCGGGGAAGGGCTCACAAAATCTGACTGATACAGGCAAATCAAAGAGGCGCTGCAAGCAGCTAAGGCCGACATCATAAAATATATGGAGCTGCATTGAGGGCTGCAATGAAGAGGTCATCCGGGCATGTGGGCGCTACCTGCAGGGCCACCCCCTCATGAGGGCTGAGACATCTCACACACACCCGAGAATCACCAAGAGCTGCTGCTGCATCACTGAACCATCAAGTATACGGATCTCGATCATGCTAAAAGGAGCTGGAGTGGAGAAACAATCAAGTCAAAGGGAAATGAGAGATCCCTTTGCCTGATCCGAGGCACCGAACAAGAGTGGAAGATGGAACCAAGGTACCACGCCTACGAACACAATATTGCGGAATGAAGGAGCTGATGTCGACAGAAGGAGGTCTGCCATAGGTGAGGCAATGAGATATCCTCAACTAAGGCACGAGAGAAAATAGTATAGCGATGAACAGACTAATACCAATGATGATGGTGGAATGAAGGGGACTGAGTAGCGAATGGACAACTTCCCTTGCTAGAGCATAAATGGCATGAATGACATGGCAGCGACTGACACAAGATCATCACGCATAAGGGACAGTGGAACTGAAGGCCATAATGCGCGACACAAGAGAGAAACCAAGCAATGAGGGATGGAGGACTATAGTGGGGTACAAAGGGACTCGGGATAGACTCCATGAATGCGATGATAACTCCACTTGGATGCTCTAAAAAAGGGCGACTCGATGGTGCTGCCACACAGTAAAGGTCCAATGGGGGACCATGAAAACATGAGTACAAGATGGTAACTCATGATGAAAATCAACACGAACAAAGACAAGTAAGGAGGCAAAGTGGTGCCCCAAGTACAAGTGTTGTAAGTGAAGAAATGCGATTTTAAGGAGAGGTGAAGTGACCCATCTTGGACAAAATTTGTCCTAGTGAAGTATCAAATCACACAAAACTAACAGATACCCATTTGAGGGCTCGGTGAGAGCTTTCCAACGGTGCAGACGGTTTGTCAAACGGAGCTACGGTATGGTCACAGCAGGCGAAAGAAGAAACGAGGGTTCTCTTTTAATAATGCAGTTTTCCCTCCAAATCCATTCATGTGCTAGTGTTGCTATGGTGAATGTAGAGAGGAGAGAAGGCCCTAAATCTTGCGGCGAGCATAGCGGACAAAATGACCATTGGAATCAAGATCTGTCAGTTGCAGGTAAGAGGCCTAACCTTACTCTTTCATTTTGATGGATTGAAAGTTCAGATTAGGGCCCAGAATCTCAGGAACAGACCCCCTTGCATCTTTTCGGCCGAGTCGCACTTTCTGGGCCAAAATCTACGACCTGGGATGCAGATTTTGGTCAAAAAGGTGCAACCTGTCTCAGGAATTGGCAGAAAAGTGCGACCTGGAAGATGAGGGGGTTTTAGTGTTGTTTGAGGGCTGAGAGTTGGGTTTTTTGTGTTTGGTTACAATATTCCCTATCTGTAGGCTGAAAAAGATGATTTTTTTGTGCAGATATGGCAGATATATGGGTGAACTAGAGAGAGAGAGACCTGGGTACATTACGGGTAGAGATCCAGGCAGATTAGGGTGTCCGTCGTGTGTTGGCCAGGTTTGGGGTTCTGAAGTTTTTGGAGAACCCTTTGATGAGAGCTCGAGAGCCCTTGTTGGCCCGGATTATCAGTTATTGGGATCCAGAGCATGAGGTCTTTGTAGTGCAGGGGCACAGGATCAAACTGACAATCCAGGATGTGTATTTCCTGAAAGGTCTCCCGCCACTTGGGATGGTGGGAAATACGCAGCCAGTGTTACCGCGGGGGTGGAACATCATGGAGTATGTGGAGCGGCATTGCCGACCGGGTCTCCAAGTCAAAGGGACGCGGATACCGATCGGGGACCTAGAGAGACTGGAGACCCGGGGAGTGGCCGCATCGGTGCTATGGATCCTAGGCAGCCATGCGTTCCATCACATCACTGGGGGGCAGATGATGATCGTAGAGAGTGTGTTGAGTGGGACCTACTATGGGTGGGCCCAAATGATATTGGTGTCATTAAAACGACAGCTGTCGCTTTGCAAGCGGCAAGTGAACCACGATTGCTCGTATGGGACTTTATTGTGTTCCTTCTTTTTTGAGAATATCCCGACCCTATGACCTCGTATACAACTCCCAGATGGGGGCCTGAGGGAGCCCAGGATGCGTCGGTGGTGGCGCCTACTGTGTAGAGGAGGAGGAGGGGCGGTCGGACGGGTGTTTCGTCCTGAGTTTTTTTCCCATTGGGATCAGATGCCGCTATACATAGATGACTATCCCTATATTGGGATGAGTTATTGTGGAGATCCAGACCTGCCACTTCTGCCTGGTCGAGTATGGGGGCCCGATGGTAAGTGAAAAATTACTATTCTTGTATGGGCATTTTAAAGTTATTGAATAGTAGATAGGGTACTGATTCATGTACTTTTGGTATGCAGATATAGCTCTAGTAAAACCGGCCAGATATATGGGACGACAGGCAGCATCTGGAGCTGCAGGGCCGAGTGGGTCGAGAGCAGCGTGCAATGAGGATGCGGCTGCCCTTCTGGAGGACATCCGCCGTAGATGCGAGAGGTTTTTGACTGGAGTTTCAGAGTGCGGGTGGCAAGACTTAGACAACCAGTACGTGGAGCCATGTATTGGTCTACCCTCGGAATGGCGAGGTGTCATGCGGCGCATGGCGATGGCCGGTCAAGGCATACATGATCTACGAGCAGCAGGAGCAGAGCCATTAGGTCGGGATCCGTTAGATAGTGATTAGGTGTGGGGCATGTGGTGCCCCCTAGTGTGTATGTAGGGTAAGGTGGTGCCCCCATTTTTGAGTTTTTTGTAACATGCGAGGGGCATGTCATATGTATCAGAGTAGATGGAATCTAAACACATGTTTTGTGACACATATTATGGATATGCATCTTTTTAATGATTATGGATGTTATTGTCTTGTATGAAATGCGTGTGATAAATGCCAATCTAGAACATGGTTTGCAATACTATCTACATAGTGATTCTGTTCTCGAGATACATGGTTGAAAGTTATGGTTTCAAATTCACGTATCAAGAGTTTCACTCGTAAATATCATCTAAACAGCACAGTGTTATGCACACGATAGACACCATTTAGTTGCATGACAAGAAGTAGGGAATCCAAACGAACATGCGGATGGAGGATGCGATGAAAGAGGGCATCGGCTAAGAGACCACGCACTTCATCATATTCGGCTTGATTTTTGGTGGCAGTACCAATGCAGACCCCATTTGAAAGAACAAGGGCATGCAAGGGGGTGAAAATGGCCCAACCTGCCGAGGCTAGATTCCGGGAGTAACGACTTGCACCATCGGCGTAACCGATATAGGGTGGGGATGGGAGGTCCTGCGGAATAGTGTTACAAGACAACAAAAGGGGGGAGGTGGGAAAATGAGAGCAGCGTCAGTGTACAGAAGACATCGAGTGGCAACTGCGGGAGGGAGTGCGATGAGCAGGATGGCTATGACTCATATACAAACTAGAGGGTGGTATATGAGGGCTATAGGAGGTATGGCGGGGACTCGGGCTGTGGAGGTCAACAGAGACATGGGTGGAGGTATCGAAATCATCCGTAGGGGAAGAAAGGCTCGCATACGGATCGTCACAGGAAATGACAGAAGAACAGGGAAACAAATGGGTAAAAGATGTTGAGCCCAAGGTGGTCACTGAAGGGGGATCGAGCGAAACAACAGGGGAGGATTCAAGGTGAATGTTCTCCAAGGGTCTCACAGAGGATGATAGGTAGAGGATGGTGGTAGTAGACTCCGTCATCTGGACATCAGGAGGGGGGATGTCAATGGGAGCGGGGGGATCCTCAAGCTATCCTAAAGCATACTGCGCAAGTATGGGAGAGGCGATGATTTTGTTCAACCTCATACTCTCAAACTACTTCTAAAGAGGCGCAGTAATGCATCAGGTGAGGACAATGGTGGGAGTAATGGCCATGGACACCGCACAAAGCACAGGGTTTGCTGGTGCGAATATTTTTTGGGTTCTTGGTTACGAACGAGGACGGGAGAGAGGGGTCAGGGACCGTAGACTCAGGGAACGCGACTTTAACCATGGGTTGAATGCGGGGCAATTCAGGACAAGTATGGGTGGCGTGACCGACGACATCACACAAGGCGCAAGGCTTTGCGGGCGGAGGAGGGACCGGGTCAGTCGGGGTGACCTTGTCTTTGGATGCCCCCCTGCGACCTTTGCCTTTCTTTCCTGGAGCTGTCACCACAGGGGTAGGGTCCTGGGGAGGTGCAGGGGCCATGGTAGCAACGGCCGAAGCGAGGGGGACCGGTTGAACCGGTGTCAAAGCAAGATAGGGCTTGGGGTGACCAAGAGGGGTAGAGGCTGGAGGGTCAAGGTACCAGATGGGTATACCCAAGGTTAGGTTAGGGAGAGAGAGGGTGGCCATGACGGGGACAGAATAGAATCTGGGAGGGGGAGCCAGGAAAGGTATCTGACCAGCGGGATAATGACTAGGAGGGATGGCTCCGAGATGGTTAAGGCCTGGTGGAACTGATCCAGGGGGATAAAGGGGTTCAGGGATACCAGCTGTAGGAGAAGGGCCAGAAGGAGGAGGTCCGGCTGGTGGAGATGAAGGGCTAGGAGCGGGTTGCGGTGGACGAGGTTGAGTCTAAGGTTGCTGACTAGCTGAAGTGGGTCGCTTAAGGGCAGCCCGAGACGATTGCATCATGCAAACATTCGATAAGCTAGGATCAGAGATATGAGGACTAGGAAAAGTTCCAAGCAGGGAGGAATCTTTGTAGACGCCAGGGGAGACACTAGTCAAAGAATCGACACTTTGCTTATTGGCTACAGAAGAGATGGTCGTCTCCGGGGAGGTCTGAGACATCGGCTCATGGTAAGTCAACTGGTCGATGGTGACTATCTTTCCATTGTGAGGAAAATACATCTTGCGAAAAACCGCGGATGGGATAGCAGACATGGCATAGGTGTAGCTTCGCCCCAATAGAATGTTGTAGTCTAGAGGGGCGTCAATGACTTCGATGTCAACGCAAACGGTCTTACCGGCAAGGGTGATAGGACAATTACAGAAAAGGCCAATGGGCTGGGAGGCGTGGCCGTCCCACGATCGAAGGGTGATCGTGGAAGGGGCCAACTCAGGAGATCTGAGTTGCTTCCAAACCGAAGCGGACATCACACAGGTGGATGCCCCCTCATCAATTATGCACCGAGAAATGTTGGCATTCTAGATTTTGACTGGGATTTGGAAGGCGACGGAAGCAGGAAGAGGAGGATGGTCTAATTGATGAGCGTCGAACATAATCATTTGGTCATCGGCAGGATATACAGCGCCCATGGCAGATAGCAGAGCCTTCTTTTGGGAAGGGCACGACTGGAGAAGTTCCAATGTGGAAATGGCAGCAGGAGATTGCGCCAAATCATCTACTATGCTATATGCATGAGCAGCTCGACCAGGAGCAGCATTGCGACGTAATGGACCCTTAGGAATCTTGGTATGAACCTCAACTTTGGGTTGAGCGATATGTAAGGGACCATTGGGTGTCGAAAGAGGCTCTGTTGAACCTGAAGAAGGGGACTCAGGGGCAGACTGAGCGGAAGGCTTGGGGTACTGGTGAGACCGAGTTTGAAGGTGAAGGTCGATGGTTGGGGATGGATCAGAGTTCATCATAAGGATCTGGTAATCGGAGGAACCAGAAGGGGAAGGTTGAGTAGCGATCTGGCCGTCAGGCGGTTGGGTAGCCACGAATCCTTGCCGAGGGAAAGGATCAGTAAACACAACTGGTTAAGTAGTGGCCACATTAGGGGGAGCATGAGGGGAGGCATGCTGTCCTCGCAATGTGGCTTGAGACTCCCATATCTGCCACGTCTGTGGTAAGAGGGGATAATTGTGGGTGTAATGACCATAAACACCGCAACATGAACAAGGCTTATTGGTGCGGAGAGGCCTGTCCGACTTGGGCTGAGTGCCTTGTTGTTGGTTAGCGGTGTTCGAGTCAGTACTTTGAGGATTGGGTCCACGCATACCAGGAGCGGATTGATTTGGGTTGCCTCTCTGCCTTCTTTGAGAAGGGGGATTAGTCGCGCCCTGCTGTGCAAAGACTTGCCCTGGAGGGGGTTGTAGGCGTTGTTGCGGGGTTGGAGGAGGCAAGGGAGGTGGAAGCGCATATGCTGGAGGAGCTGGCGCACCAGGCTGCGGATAAGGGTAATGGTTAGGTTGGGCAACATTGAGGTAAGCAGGAGGTTGGGCAAAATAATGAGGCATGCCATATCTTGGATACATGCTACCGGGGGGGAAGTGCTAGAGGTGCTGGCCCCTCCCTGAGGGAGGCCATAGCCCATAGGAGGTTGAGCATATGGATGAGAAAGGGCTCCAACGATACCGTCGGCGGAATGAAATGCCCCCGGGGCGTTAGCGCCACCGAGCCTGGGGAGGTCAGGAAGGACGGTATAAACATAACCAGACTGAGCGTAGATCAGGTCATATTTCAAGGCTATTTGGAGGGCAGCTTCTTCAGTTTGAGGGAAATGGGAGGCGAAATATTTGCCAATGGGAGCTAAGAGAGTGCGAAGGAGCCAGTCCATATAAACCCGATCTTCGAAGGGGGGAGCTCGACATAAGCTTTGTCTTCTTCACCATTCCTGGACATGAGTGGAAAGGTGGGTTGAAGAGGTTTGCTTGAAAGAAGTCAAAAGCTCCGTACCAGTATCGTATCGGAGAGGGAGCTGGAAATAAGATAAAAAGGCTTGGGCAATGGTCGCAAAGGTGGTATGGGAAGAGGTGGCTTGGTCGACATACCATTTAGAAGCTTCGCCGGTAAGCGTGCGTTGGAACAATCGAAGACGGATGGAGTCATCGGTAATGGAATTGGAGGAACACCACATGTGGAAAGATCAGACATGGTTGGTTGGATCTTCTCCAGCAAGGCCTTCGAACTTAGGGATGTCAGAGGGGAGCTTGGTTGGCATAGCAGGCCAACCAACATCATGGTGGATAGGGTCATTGATCAACTGATTGAAATCGGGGAGGCTGAGGCCTGCGATGTACGGGAGAAAAGGTGCAGTCGAGGTAGTTCCTGTGGTGGTTCCGCTAGTAGTAGTCCCGGCATTAGGGCGGGATTACCGTTAGCGTTAGGCCCTGGGCGAAACGTAGTGAAGGTGATAGGTGGAGAACCAGAAGGAAAAGGAGAACCCAATGAATCAGAAGAGGAGTCGAAGTGCAGACTCAGAGGAGGACTGGCTCGACGACGGCGGGACGGAGTAGGTCGATCGACCGAAAACTGAGGGTGAAGGCCAAGAAGTCTCCGGGAAGCGCGCCTTGGGGGCGCAATGGTGACAACACAGACACGGCACGAGGGGAAGAAGAACGACTGACAAAGGCAGGGAGGTGCAGAATCAAGTGATTATAATGTCGGAACAAGGGCAAAAAGGTGTAGTGTCAATTGATTTTAAAGTATTTGCCTCGCGGTGTAAACCAGACTTTTATTCGCTTAGGGTGAGTGTGTGGCATGCATTAATTTTAATTTTTAAACCCTTTTCGTTTTGAGAGCAACAGAAAAAGTGTGCTGCGTAACTGAAAATAATGCTGCAAAAACAATATATAATGCTGAAATAACAGAAAATTAACAGCTACTAGGGCATCGATCTAACCCTAGAAGGCGGGCCTCTCAAAACTAATCTAAGAGAGGGAAAAAATCTAGTCAAAACACACTAAAAAAAGGCCAATAGATCTAGGGTCAAGAGGGACAGGGATCTAAAGGAGAAAGCTACTGAAAAGAGGTGCAGATCACAGCCAAGAGGCAGAGGCAAGGTGGCTGGAAAAAGGGAGGAAATCAGCAAAAATCAGAAGGGGCAAGGAGGAGGCCCTAAAGGTAGACCCAAACAAATCTTCAGGAGGTGATTTGAAAAGGAGGAGAGCTGATTAAAAGGGATCTGAAAAGGAGGTATCAGATCTGGAAAAGGGAAGGCTGAAACTCTGAAAAAACAGACACCTGAAATAGCTAAAACTCTTCCACCAAAAGTGGAGGGTACTGAAGCCCTAGGGGGCTAGGTTCCCACTTAGATGAGTAAAACAAATCAGAAACAGGTCCAAACGGGTGGAGACAGAGGCTGGAAAACCCTGACAGAAGCTTCAGCAAAACCCAGAAAAATTGCAGAAAAACAGCAAAAAAAAGTATAGGTCGCAGGTTCTAACCTGTTTTCCTATTCAGGTCACAGAAAAGGAGCTGAAAAGTGCGACCTGGAGTCCAGGTCACAGTTTTTGGGCTGAAAAGTGCGACCTCCAACTCCGGTTGTCCCGGCGGCAGATTTGTGGAAAAGTTACCGTCTCAGTTGCGGCGGATGTTTGTCACCTGCGCAATAGGGCCAGAAACACGTGAAAGTTAGAAATTTTAATGTTTTAGGGTTTTATATGTGAAAAAAAACATGAAAATAGGAAAAAAAAAAATTTGAGAAGAAACCCTAGGGTCTGAAGTAGCTGGATATGCAGGAATATGAAAAACGACAGCGGTCGTAATTGAAAACCCGTGTGGAGTCGCCAATTGCTAGTATGAATCTTCCGTCGAAGTGTACGAAAAAAGACCACTTTAGCTACGCATAACTAATAGCCCTAACATCAAATAAGGCTGCTGATATCTTCATATTTGTAGTTAGTTGATCAAGACAAGAGCTGCAACAACCAGATCTATGCATAGAAAGACATTAAGCAGTAAAAAGAAGGTTTTGCTCCATATATCCAATAGACAAGACAGGAACAATTTTTTGAAAGAATTTTTGTATTAAGGGCACCTGGGAGGAAAAAAAGAATGTGTTTCCAATTCTCCTTAATGGGATGGGTTCTTGGAAGTCCTCAGCACTTCAGATCTATCATTTCTCTCTCCTGTTGGTGTAGAAAACCCAGACAAAGATAGAACTCAAAGGGAGCTCACATAGCAAATAATGGAAAATATGACAATGATAATGGCTCAAAGTCAGACCAAGAGTTTAGATCCAGAGTGATCTAATAGGCAACAAAAGGTGAAGAATGGTAGAAAAACCCTCCTATTTATAACAAAATATTGGGTCATTCTAGATCTTGGTGCATGATTAAAATAACATTAACCAAATCTAGATCCACCTTTTATGGAATATTTTATTATATTTGTTGGAGGGAAAAGATATTTGACTTGGGTCAAATCCCTTTATTTGTAAATAATAAATAAATAAATGATTTATTTATCATTTTAAGGAAGTGGTTGAATGATAATCAAATAAATAATGATTTATTTAATTATTTGTGGGTGATTTAATCATATTTAACAAGGAATATTATTTAAATAATATTTAAATAATTATTCCTAGAAAATAATAAGATAAATAGAGATTTATCTAATTAATTTCTTTGTTTTGGGTTAAACATGATGAGGAATAATAATTAAATTATTGTTTAATTAATTATTCCATGAAGAAAATCAAACAAATATAGATTTGTTTAATATTTCCTTTTGGGGTTTCCTGTTTAGACCATAAACAACCTAATAAATGTGGTTTATTAAGTTATTTAACATAGTGAAAACAATTTTACTTAGGGTAAAATTGGTCTTACATGGTGTACTTGGGTCCATCTAATGATAGTAGGTTAGATGACCAAAAAATGGTGTAACAACAATATTGGGGCACATGGGCACAATGATAACAAAAATGGGGCTACACTAGGATTATAGTGACCTAGTATGCCCCTTTCCTTCAAAAAAATTCTTTTCCCCAAGACTTAAATAGTTCCAGATGTTTATGTATAAAATTCTCATCCTCCCATGTGAAATCTTCAACGGCAAAGTTCTTCCACTTAATGAGATATTTAAAATTGATCGATTCCATAGATTTTAGGTTCTTTCCCTGACGACTTCAGTCTCCAACATGATTTTTCCTCCCTAGTCAAGTTTTGTTAATATTGTTTGAACTGGGATTGTTAAAAATAACCTTATTTAAGCATGAAACATGGAAAACTAGATGTACTCAAGAATATGTAGGCAATTCCAATTTGAATGCCATAGTAACAATGTTTTGCAACACCTTGTAAGGACCATAGTACTTGAGTGATTGTTTATTATCCTTCTTATCTTGTTTGTGGGGAATTTGTTTGTATGGTTTTAAATATAAAAATACGCATTCACCTACATCATATTTTTCACTACGATGCTGATATGCATGTTTTTTCACTTGATTCTATGCCAGAGTGAGGTTATCCTTTAAAAGTTGGAGAAATTTTTGTTGATGCTTGATGTGATATTCCATTGCTGGAACGTTAGAATTTTCTCTTAATGTTGATGTGATAGATGATGGATGATGTCCATAAAGTGTAAAAAATGGTGTCATTTTTGCTACAATATGGAAGGAAGTGTTATACCACCATTCAACTAGAGGAAATAACTTGACCCATTGTGTTTATTTATCAGAGACAAAGCAACAAATTTTTTTTTCACTATATCAGTTTTCCCATTAGATTGAGGATGATAAGATGATTTATGAGTTAATTGAGTACCAAGACAAGAAAATAAATCCATCCAAAAATTTCCAATGAAAATTGGATCTCTGTCACTTACAATAATCTTCGGGTTTCCATGTAGGTTTTGAATTGTTTCCATAAATGAAGTAACAAATGTACTGGCTTTAAAAGGTTGAGATAATGAAAAAAAGTGTGCATACTTGGTAGCTCTAGCAACTACTGCCATGATGACACTCTTTCCTTTGGAATTAGGTAAAATTATGATGAAATCCATTGAGACCTCTTCCCAACACTGACCTGGAATCACTAAAGGTTTTACCAAAGATGGGGTATTAATTGTCCCAACATTATTTTCTTGGAAAACCAAACATTCATTCACAAACTTCTGAATATCAGATTTAAGGCCATCCCAAAAAAATTCCAAAAATATATTGGAAATTTCCCAAAGAAGAGGTGTGAAATTCCAAAATAATATTTCTTTTGAGTTTGGAATTCTTACATAGATATAAGCAATATTTGTACCATAATGAGTCATTTACCCATATAAACGTATCAAATGTACTGTGATGTTGTTGAAGCTTTTGAATGAGTGTCCACACCTCTTCATCATTCTTCTATTCCTCCCTTTCTTTAGTTATCTAGTTAATTTGGATAATAGAAATTGTATAAAGCAATGCTTTGTCATTCTCATCCCTTCTTGAGAGTGCATATGCAACAACATTTTGCTTCCATTTTATGTAGATGATTTAAAATTCATAAACCAACATATTAGTGACCCATTTCTAGTGCACATTTGAAGATAATATTTGTTCCAAAAAGTATTTAAGACTCTCATGATATCATTTTACCTTCAAGTGTCTTCCCATTAGGTAAGGGCGCCATTGCTTCAGAGCATGTACTATTGCCAAAATTTCCTTCTCATAAATAGGTTTGTGTAAATACTTTCCCTTCATTAGAAACCTTTCAAAGTGAATGGTTCTTCCTTCTTGTATTAAAAAAAATTAATTCCAATTTCCGATGCCTCACATTTCACCATAAAGGTTTTTGTGAAATATGGAGTAGCTAAAACTAGAGCTTGGCATATTTCCTCTTTAATATTTTCAAAGGACTTAGTTGCTTCTGGAGTTCAAAACAATGCATATTTCATCATAAATGTTGTTAGTGGTGCTTCTATTCCCTCATAAGTCTTAAAAAACTTGCGATAATACCCTATCAACCCAAGAAGTCCTCGAATATGCTTTAGGGTTGTTGGGATTTTCAATTCTTTGATGGATTTAATTTTCTAAGTATTTACCTTAACATCCTTATGGGATACAATATGACCCAAATATTCCACCTCCGATAACCCAAAGAAACATTTGGAGGATTTTGCATACAATTGTTTCTCCTCCAATAGTTTGAGCACCTTGTCAACATGTTGAATATGATCCTTCTAAGACTTGTTGTAGATTAACATATCATTAAAAAATGTGAACACAAATTTTCTAAGGAAAGTTCTGAAAATGGAATTTTGGAAAACCTAGAAATGTGGAAGGTGCATTGGTAAGGAAAAAAGGCATGAAGAAAAATTCATAATAACCTTCATGAGTTTTGAATGTTGTTTTCAGAATGTCTTCAGTATCCATCTTAATTTAATGACATCTTGAATGAATATCCATCTTGGTGAAGTAAATCTCTCCATGTAATTCATCCAACAATTCATCAATGATAGGAATGGGAAATGTATCTTTAATAGTGTACTTTTTGAGCTCCCTATAATCCAAAAACATATGTCGTGATTCATCCTTCTTGTTCACCATTACTACTAGAGTAGAGAAATAACTTTTGATAGCTTTAATTACACCTATCTCTAGCATTTTTGCAACCATACATTCAATTTCACTGTTTTAGGCACAGAGATATCTGTAAGGTCTGATGAGTTTTGGAGGAACAATTCCTAGAATCAAGTGAATAGTAAGATCATGATAAAAAATAGGTGGGATGATTTTGGGAGTATTAAATACCTTGTAATTATTGCCCAAGATTATTTGGAGATATAGAGAAACTGATGATTTTGATTTTTTAACATCTTGCGAGCATAATTTTTCAATTATGCCTCATTTTTATTTCCTCAAAATATTTTTCATGCCATTAGAGTTTATTATCCTCCCTGGTTTCCCTCTGATGCCTCTTAATTCAATTTCCTTTCCTTCCTAGTAAAATTTCAAGAAAATTTGTTAAAAATTAAAATGTATCATTCCCAAAGATTGTAACCATTCGACTCCTAATACAACATCAACACCACGCATTAGAATGGAAATAATTTGACTATTCAATGCATATTACCCTATGGTTAGATTGATATTATGAAACTTCCTTGAGAAATTTATATCTCCTCCATTTTCATCCATCAATTGACACTCTCGTGCTGGATATAGAAACCAATTCAATTCCTTGTCTATCTTACAATGAAAAAAATTATGGGTACTACCAGAATCGATCAACACTATTACCTATTTTTTCTTGATATATCCTTTTATCTTGAGAGTTTTAGGAGTGGCAGTTCCTGCCAATGTGTTACGAGATATGGTTGTATTCATTTATTCTTTATGGGGGGTTATTTCCTAGTGTGTACCCTCTTCTTTTGATGTCTCTTGTTCCCTTCTTCCTCCTCTTCTCAATCTATGAAAAAAAAATATTATTAGTACAATTATGACCCTTACTGTATTTTCTATCACAACTGTAACAAACCCATTTTTCTCTTTCTTCCTCTAGTTGTTGTGGTGTCAACTTTGTAGGTTATGGGAGGCTAGGAGTAGAAACACTTCCATCTTTATATTTGTGACTGGTAATCTTCATTGTTGCCATATTTTTTATATCAATGTTTCATGCCACCTTGAATTCCTTCTCCAATAACTTAGGTTCCCAAAGGTGAACCTCGTGTTGGATTTTATCCTATGAAAACATCAATCATATGCTCCTCTATAATATCATTTACTTTTATATTCAATATTTGTAAGTCCTCAATTTTCTCCACCATTTAACCCTTTTGTTTGAGATTTATCAATTGGATAAAGAAGCTATTGCTCTTTGTATCCTCATAATGTGCTACAAATTCTTCCATAAAAATTGTTTAAGTGACAATTGATTTATGAGAACAACACCATCGACACCAAAAAAACTAATTTTGTTCTAAATATAAAGATGTAATGAGTACCTATTTTATGTGTGACACAACATGTAGATAAAAGAATAATTGCTCCATATGTAGTATCCATTTTACCAGATCCTTGCCATCAAAATTCCTCATATCTATCTTTGGAATGTGGTGCGTCTTAAACCCACCATTGGAGTCTATAAATCATAATTCACATTCGTTTTTTCCTCATCATGATTTTCATGGATTACCTTATCACCACCAAGAAGCCTTTCTTGCAGAAATTTTGTCAACCATTCCAACTTAACATTCATCGCATCTATCTATACTATAAAAAATCCTCTGTCTGATTTCTTTCCAACCATCCTTCAAGCCTTCCGTGTTGCCTTTTTTTTTTTCTTCTAAACCATCCATCTTATCTTCATGTTCATTTTTTGTTACTCCTTGTGAGAGAGAATTTTGTTTCACTTGGTCCTGTAATTTTGACTTATCGTGTTGCATTTCTTCCTCCTATTCATGTGTCATAGTAGATATTTTTGGTTTCTTACTAGGTGTATCCAGATTTTCTTTAATGATTTATGGAATAAAAATTGATATATATGCTTCATTATTCCCTTTGAATAACTTCAAACTAATTTCATACAAAAACTATGCAAACTTAAAAAACAATACGCACATTTTTCTTTAGTTTATGAGCTTGATCTTAAAACTATTGTATATTTGTAAGTTTCACCTCCCAAGGTATTAAATTCTATCCTGCAATATCCCTCTGAACCTTCTTTCCAATTCCACAAGTCAGACCAAGATTGGATCATTCAAGATAAAGTCATGAAAATCTCCCATGATGGCCTGATTATGGATGAATTAAGTAGAGAGAAGTTGTACGAGTTTCCACGTGTCATTGTTTCATCATCTGGGCCTAAAATTAATACATGAGAAACTAATGTATGCACACTTGTGGTCACTTTTTTATGAAATTAAAATCTGATTCTCGAATAAAATTTTATGATGATTCTCCCTAGGTCACCCGTTTGAGATTGAATTCTAGAGCATCCAAAATTCCTAACCACTTCAGCACATATGTAAAAATAAATAGCAAACCAAAATCCCAAATTTTTACATAAAATTCACTAATATTTTTGATCCACGTGGTTAAAATATCAAGTTCTGAAACCTTGTAGAAATGTTTTTATAGTGAACATTCGAAGATGGTTTGTTTGAAGCAACAAACCCATATAATCAAAAGCTTTGATACCAAATGATATGTAACCATATCACAAAATAGATAAAATGATAGATCAACGACTTGAAAATTAGTCTCTTCTAGGGTGAAACCTCCTTTACATCACATAAATGAAAAATTCTTGGATGATACAAATGACAATACCTCCTTGGTATATATAGGAGTCTAAGGGGTCACAATTTAATCATAACCTACATAACAATAATAATGTAAGGGCACAACAATAACAATAACGGGGCTACACTAACAATAACAATAAGGGGACTACACTAGTGTTTTAGGGACCTAGAAATTAATATAATTATTATCGCTCACATAATGAGTGTAGATTTTAAAGTGAATAATTAAAAATATGTTTATGTTATATTATTTTTTTCTAATATTGTATGCATATTTTGTATTATTTATTTCAAAAGTATATTTATATAGAGTTGGACGGAATAAAAATATGTTGATATATAATTTTAATGAGAATGAAATTGATGATGATGATGATGAAAAATTATGATAATTAAAATTCATTATTTTTAGCATCATATGTGGAGACTAATATGTTGATTGGAAAAGTAAAGGGAATTAGAGTAGATATTATTGAGATTGTCATTTCAATGTTTAAATATGGTAGGATGAAGGCAACAAGATCATTATGGATTCATAGCTTTCATGAGGATGACCTTAACAATATTTATGTTTGAATTGGGGGAATTTTGAAGTAAAAAAAATGGGTCTCAAAACACAAAATTTACTATCAAAATTAAATTTAAAAGAACCAATAGGATTCAAGATGATGCCATCACCGGGGGAAAATATCTTGGAGGGAAAAGAAGAAAACTAATTTTTTAATTGTGTTTTTTTTTTAAAACTCATTATAATTTTACTCAAATGTTAAGTTGTAAAGGTTCATAAGATGTGAAATTTAATTCCACATCCAATGAATACTCACTCTGCATAATTTTGAGAAGACACACATTTAAAAAACATGAAGATACATGAAAAAATGTGTTTGAACATGCACTTTTCATGTATTTTCAATTTTGTTTTGATGTGGTTTTACTGAGAAGTATGTAGAGTGGGAACTCATTGGATGTGGAATTCAATTCCACATCCAATGAGTTTCTACAATTTAAATTTGAGTAAACCTCTAAGGAGATAAGTTGAAAATACAATAAAAGGTAGTTTCCTTTATTTTTCTTTAAAAAATCATCTCTTACTTTATTATTTTAACTATTATTTTCTTATTATCCTTAGGAGTCCCATTTTAGACCTCAAATTCCTCCATTATTTTCATTTATGTCAAATTCAAGGGGTGACTACTTATGTCAGAGATAAATATTGCAAAATGAATATTGTTGGAAATATTGTTCTTGGACTTTTGATGCCCCAAATGGATACTATATCTTTGAAGGAATTTTTATGACAATTACGTATCTCAAATAGGAGCATATGATCTAGAAAAATGATTTGTATCTTTCAAATTATATATGACACTCCCTCTAATTCTGTAGGAATGATGAGATATGAAATTTTTTGTTAAGATGACCCAGCCAAAGTAGAAGCAAACCCCATTTGGATACTCTAATTTTTAGGCATGTTTACTTCAATTACCTAGATCAAATGGAAGAATTGTATGTATTGTTGTAAATATTATTCAAAGGAATTTAAAACTATATATGGAACTCCTAATTCTATAGGAATGAGGACTTATGGAATATTTTCCAAGATGACCCAACCAAAGTACAAGTAGTTCGACCCAACTAGTTTTACAATTAATCGACATAAATACATGAAAAAAAATTATAAATAAAGGGAATATGACTTAATTATAGCATAGATTCATTGAATAATACATTTGAGGTCCCAAGAGGAGTTGAGAAATAAATTTTGTGGTGATTCTTAGAGTCGAAAAGTGGAAAAAATGTGATTTATGGAATGACTCAGACACCTTTGCATTCTCATTGTATATTTTCATTAGTGATATATCAAACTATGAAACATCAGTGAGATATATATAATATATTGATATAGTTGTGGTCAAAGTTAAAAACCTTTATTTGCCTCAATTTTAGAGGCATCACTGAAGAAAGTTAGGATTCTTGAATGTTCCTGAAATATTCTTCAAATTGGCGAGTTGGAAATTTCTGCTGTAACTTTTGTTATATGGCGTTTCAAACCATGAAAATTGGAGGGAATATAGATAAGATATTCATGTATAAATGGTTCAAGTTTTAGACCTTGATTTATATATATGGCCAAATGACATTATGATTTCAGGATGCTCATGAAATATTCTTTAAGTATCCAAAAGAAACATGTTTTTGGAGAAGTATAATTGGTGAAGAAAGAAGGAGGATGTAGAGCTTGTGAAGGCATAATAATATAATACTATTTATGAATATATAATGAGTAAGCAGAATTTGTGTAAGAATAATCAACTAATAAACAATGGGAAGAAGAAAGAAAGTAGGTTGGTGCCTAAAAATATTGTAGTAGAGGGGATTGCTGTCTGTTATAGTTCAATTCCTACCAAGAAGTAAAGGGGATTGTGTCTCCTAAATGTTTCCTCCTAAAAGGAATTAGAGGGCATTAGTGTTTCTTTTAGGTTGGTATCTATGAAGTAGCACAAGGGATTGGTGTCTCTTATAGGTTGGTTCCTAAAATTGGCAAAGAGGATTTGCATCTCATGTAGGTTAATTTTTACAAAGTAGAAAAGGATACTAATGTCTCATGTAGGTTGGTACCTACAAATTGATGTAATATTAGGTTATTTACCACAATATATTTCATATTAATAAGTTTTTTGGTCTCCTCCTCTAATGGTTTCCGCATATATCTTATGTTAATTGTTTAGTTTATGAGATTGTCATTTTATGATGTTTGAACAGAATTAAATAAGTGCATTGGAATTATACTAATTCACCCCCATCTAAGTATAATTGTTAATTCCAACAATTGGTATCAAAATACGTTCCTTCAAAACTAGTCTAACAACTCAAAGGTATATCGCCAAGGGACCATGGATAGTGAGGAAGGATCTTACACAATTAAACTTCCATTATTTGATGGATAATTTTATGCTTTCTAGAAGATAAAAATGAAGGAACATATAATGTATTTTGGTGATGATGTTTGGCATTCAGTGATATAAGGTTATAAAGTTCCATAAATTCTTCTAGAAAATGTAGATGAGAAGAAGGCCTATGTAAATCATTCCAAAGAAAAAAAAAATTCACAATAATTCCCTATGACTTTGCTAAAGAATTTTTTGGAAAATCTTTGAAGAATATATGAAGGAGACGAAAAGGTGTAAAGGACTAAAATTCAAAATCATATAATGCAATTTTAAAAGTTACATATGAATAAGGAGAATAAATTATATATTTTTTCCTTCATGTAGATAATTTTTTGAAAAAAATTAAAGGATTTTGCGAAAATATTTAGGAATCAACAATTGTTGATAATTTCTTGTTATCTCTTCCATTAAGGTTCAATAAAAAATTTTAAGCTATTGAAGAAATTAAAAATCTCAAAAAATTGAATATGGGTGAAATACTTGGAATACTCACTGCATATGAGATGAGAACAAGAAAAGAGAAGTTTGGACTAAAGGAAGTATCCTTCAAATACACAAAGAAAAAAAAAGGAAAAAAGGATTATGGTTACTCTAACTGTGAAGCAAATGAACAAAAAGCTCAATTCATGAGAAAATTGAAGAGAGGTTATGGAAAATATAAAGGTAAGTGACTCTTAAAATGTTTTAATTTTGGTATAATAGGTTATCATGCTTCAAAATGTCCATCTGAAAAATTAGAAGATAGCTATGATGAAATAAACCATAGAAATAGAGGCAAATTTTATAAAAATGAGAGATTTTTCAAGAAGAAAATTTTCTATTCCAAGGAATATAGAAGTTCATCAAAATATAGTGATTAGTATGATTTTGTTGATGATCAAGAATAATTCCTACTCATGGTTTGATAAATCAAAAAGTGGAATAAGATGCAATACAATCTATCTCAAATGGAACTAGAAAAGGAAAAGGTAATATTTTTCTCTATTTTAGTTGTGGTAATGAAATTCCTTTTTCTTCTAGATGTCCATATGTATAATATGAAGGGGATGATGGTGAAGATGATTTTTTAGTCTTGACTTCTCAAACTATTTATCAATAAAATAAAGATAACAAAAAAGAGAAGAAACATATAGACGACACAATCGAAGTAAAAAATGTTTTCAAAATGAGCTCTTTGATGCCTTAGAATAAATAAGGAGGCTCATAATAATAAACAAAATCCAAATGGATACACTTCGGGAGTATGAGAATAAGGATCATGATGAAACATAGAAAATTATTTTCATCCTTAAAACTCAATTAGAAGAATCAAAGGGAATGAAATAAGTGATGGCAAGCCAACTTGAAGAAATGGAAGGACATTGTGAGAAACTAGAAGCTAAGATTGTTTTCTTGAGAAATGATATTGAAAAGGTCAATTATAGATTGAATTTTAGAAGAAGTTTTGCAATATTTGATACTTTAATTATTTTCCATAGATCTCCTATTATTAAAATAGGTCTTAGATATCATGAAATTGCAAATGGGAATCAAGCTCAATGTCATCAAAAGAAAAATTAAAAAAGGAACCCAAAAGAATATATTCATGTATCTATGGTTCAAGTTTCAGTCCTTCATTCACTATAAGTTTGGAAATATGGCCGAAGGAAGTTAGGCTTTTGTAATGCTCTTGAAATCTTCTTCAAACAGGTCAGCTATGAATTTTTATTATAACTTTTCTTCTGTGATGTTTTAAACTAGTAAAATTTGAGTAACTATAGAGAATATATTCATGTAATAATGGTTCAAGTTTTAGACCTTGATTCACTAAAATTTTGGATATATGGCCCAGAGAATTTAACATTCATGTATGCTCCTAGAGCCTTCTTCAAATAGCCAGAAGAAACAAGTTTTAGGAGAACTATAGTTGTTGAAGGAAGAAGAAATATGTAGACCCATTGAAGGTAGAATAAAATAATAGATTTATTTAATAAATAAGTGGTAAAAAAACTTGGTGAAAAATGAAGAAACTAACATACAATGTGAAGAACTAAGCAATTAGGTCGGTCCATACAAATCTTGTCGTAGAGGTAATTAGTGTTTGTTGTAGATTGGTTATTACAAAGAGGTAGAGGGGATTATTTTCTGTTGTATTTTGGTAGCTACAAATTAGTATATGTGAGTAGTGTCTCTTATAGGTTGGTGCCTTCAAATTAGAAAAGGAGATTAGTGTATCCCATAGTGTAACCCTTCTCTAAATTTCTTCATTCTAAAGTCCTGATGATGGATCCCCGTTGGGATTAAAAACGTCGACACATGTTCCTTAATATTGTGGATAATCCAGGAATCTCATTAAGAAATGATCACCACAGGAGTTTAAAAAGCAAAATTTTTGTGGTTTTCTCCCATAAAGGTTTCCACCTATAGCTTGTGTTACTTGTTTAATCTATGAGATTTATTCTTATGATGTTTGAAACTAATTAAATAGGTAAATATTTGATTGTACTAATCCACCCCCCCCCACCCCCCCCCCTCCCCTAGTTTCAATATAATTGTGAATTCCAACAAGTTTAACTAATAAATTTTGTAAATCTATGCCTTCGGTTATAAATGATATGGCAAGTTAAAATGAAATGATTCTCATCCTAAACCTCTTTTATATTGAAATTTTTACAAATTTTAATTATTCCGAAATGTTTTTGGGTTAGTATAGAGATTAGCTTTGTGACGAAGATCAGGAGCATTCGTCTTGATTTTGGAAATATTAATTTTGTTCTTTGAGAGGGTGTTGAGGTGTGAAAATTCACTTTCATAACATTCATAACTTCCTTTATTGATATGTAAACCTTTCTAATTATACCTTAATTATCATAATTTTTGTTAGATAAATTAAAATAAAATGAAACCAATAATGAAAACACAAAAATGTAACTACGCATATCCTAGGTTAGAATTGTAAAGAATATTAGAATAAGTATATATGAAAGATAATAAACACAAAAAATAAGGGATTAGTCCATTGAATATACCCTATGAAAAAATATGAAATATATAAGAAATAAATAAAATACCCAAAAGTCATCGAGATATAATTTATTTCATACCAAATGATATCAGTTGAAATAAAAGTAGGAAAAAACATGACAAACATAATAATAGTTCACAACTTGAAATGTAAATTCCTACAAGAATCACGAAAAAAGAAAGGACGAGTTAGTCTACAATGATTCACATTTTGTAGGAGCATTCATGCCATAGCTCCAATATGTCAGCCCTAGGTTGATCCAACTCTTTCCTTTTTCATTGAATAAGGAAATTTTGGATTTTTTTCTTTGAATTATTATTATTGTTGTGTCAAATTTTCTATTTTCTTCTTTGAGTTACTATTTTTTTTGTATAAGAGAGTTGAAGCACCTTTCCATCCTTATTTTTTATGTAATAAGTCTTCTAACGTGTTTGAAATGGTTTATGCTTCTTTTAGGTCCTTATAATACTCGTGCATCCCCTTATTGTTCTTATTAGTGTAACCCCCTTATATTTATTGTTGTGCCCATGTAGTCCCCATATTGCTAATATTATGCCCCATAGAAGCCAACTATTTTTATTGTTGTTCATGTACATTATTATTTTTATGTTGGCTCTGATTATATTGTGACCTTTTACACTCCTATATATAGAAAGGAGGTTTTTTCCTTTGAATCATCAAAAAATTGTTCGTTTATGTAATTTAAAGGAGGTTCCCCCCTTGAAGAGGATATTTTTTAAGTTATTGATCTATTATTTGTATTTTTTTATGATTTGGTTGCATAACATTTGGTAACATAGCTTTGGATTATAGTGTTTCACTTATTTAAACATGTCATCTTGCAATTTTTGCTATAATGTTTTTTAAACAAGGCTTCAGAAGTTGAAATTTCGACCACGTGGACCCAAAATCTCGATGACATTCTTGTAAACATGTCAAATCTTGGTTCACTATATTTTAGGAGATATAATCTGGGGAAGTTAGGTTTTTTTCAGACACCAAAATTCAATCTTAGACATGTGACCTAGGGAAAATCATCATAACTTTTGTCAGTCATCGGCTTTGAATTCTGTAAAAATTGGCTGAAATCACACGAACTTTAGTTTTTAGTGTAGTAATTTCAAGGATGAAGGTAGAAACAATGACACGTGTCACTCTATACAATTTCACTCTACTAAAATAGTCTATGATTAGGTCATTGTGGAAAATAAAAAATAACTCTTTGTTGAAGACCCAAATCTCAGTCTGACTTGTGAGGTTGGAAATTAGATTTAGAGGAATATAACAAGACTAAATTTCAGACCTTGGAGATCTGAAATTATAGAGTTACAACGGTTTCAATATTGAGCTCATAAAATAAAGAAAAAGGTTTTTAGTTGTTTTTAAATTGCATAACTTTTATTTGAAAAATCAGTTTGAAGTGATTCCATATGCATATTGAAGCATAGATATTAGTATTGGTTTATAAAATTCCTCCAAAAAAAATAATTCCACACCCACTAAGCCCTCAGAAGGCTCTACTATGACGCATTAAGAGGAATAATTGCAGCATAATATCTCAAAATTACGACACTAAGTGAAACAAATTTTTCTCTCATAAAGAAAAACCAAAGATGAACTAAAAGGGGACATTGATGGTTTAAAAGGCGACATTAATAGCTTAAAATCATACATGGAATGTTTGAATAATGAAATGGAATCTAGTATCGATTTAATAGAAGAAAACCTAAAAGGCAACATGGAATATTTGAAGAAATACATGGAATGTTTGAAGGAAGGTTTAACAAAGTTGTTACAAGAAAATATTCCTTATAGCGAAAAGATAGTAGAGGAAAATCATGACGAGAACAAAATAAATATAAATCACGACTTCATAGACTCTATTGTTATATTGAACACCCAGCATATTCCAAAGATCAATATGAGGAATTTTGATGGCATGGATCTCATAACATGGATACTACAGAGGGACCAATATTTTGATCTCCATAATGTGAAAAACAAAAACAAAAAATACGTATTGCAACTTTATATTTAGAACTTAATTACTTTGTATGGTATCAATGGATTTTCTCTCGTAAACAAAATTTCACTTGGTAAATTTGTATGGAGGAAATTATACCACATTATGAGGATACAAAGAGCAACACCTTATTTAGTCAATTGACAAATGTCAAACAAAATGGTTCAATGGTAGAGCACATTCAGGACTTCCAAAAATTGAATATAAGGGTAAATGATATTCCAAAGGAGCATAGGATTGAGGTATTCATAGGGAATTTAAAGGATAACATCCAAAATGAGGTTCACCTTTGGGAATCTAATTCATTGGAGAAGGCATTTAGGTTGGCAAGAAAAATTGAAAGAAAAATTATGGAGAAAAGGAAGCCTACCAGTCACAACTATAAATATGGAAGTGTTTCTACTCCTATCGTTCCACAACCTAGAATTTTGACTCCACAAAAGTTGGAAGAAAAAAGAGCAAAATGACTTTGTTATAGTTGTGATAGAAAATACACTAAAGGTCATAAGTGCGTTGAGAGTAAATTATTTTACATAGATTGTGAAGAGGAAGAATAAAAGGAACAAGAAAATTTGAAAGAAGAGGATCTACACCAGGAACCAACATTAGAGAAAGAAGAAATGAATCCAAATATATCTTACAATGCATTCATAGTAATTACCACTACCAAAACTCTCAATATATAATGGCATATCAAGATGAAAAAGATAATAGAGTTGATTGATTCGGGTAGTACCTATAATTTTATTCATTGTAAGATAGCTAAGGAATTGAATTTATTCCTATATTCAACACTACAGTTTCAAGTGATGGTTACAGATGGAGGAACTATAAATCTCTCTAGAAAGTGCCATAATATCAAGCTAACCATAGCTGAATATGTATCAAATATTCCAATTCATTCCATTCCAACGGGTGCTCTTGATGTTGCACTAGGACACCAATGGTTACAATATTTGTGTATGATATATTTAATTTTCAAGAAATTTTCTTGAATTTTTTTTGCAAAGGAAAGGAAGTTGATTAAAGGGTATCACATGGAAACCAGGAAATATAATCAGCTCTAATGGCATGAAACATATTATAAAGAAATAATAAAGGGTCGTATTGCATATTTATCCTCACTAGAGGTTCAAACATTGCAATCATCCATTTCTCTAGATCTCCAAAAAGTGTTGGCCAATCATTCCAAGGTATTTGAGACTCCCAAAAGTCTCCCACATATTTTTGATCATGGTCATGCTATCCATTTGGTTCCAGGAACTGTTCCTCCAAACATCAAGCCTTAAAAATATCCATATGCCCAAAAGAGTGAAACTGAATGTATGTTTTCAGAAATTCTAGATGTCGGTTCAATTAAACCTAGTAAAAACTATTTCTCTACTCTGGTATTATCAGTGCGGAAGAATGATGGCTCATGGAAGATGTGTCTGAATTATAGGGAGCTCAAAAAGCTCACTATTAAAGATACATTTTTCATTCTGGTCATGGATGAATTATTGGATGAATTAGATGGAGAAATTTACTTCACCAAGCTCGATATTCATTTAGGATAACATCAAATTAGAATGAAGACTAAAGACATTTCAAAAACAACATTTAGAACGCATGTAGGTCATTATGAATTTTTCGTCATTCCTTTTTCCCTTACCAATGCACCTTATACATTTCAAGGTTTGATGAATTGCATTTTCAAGCCCTTAGAAAATTTGTGTTAGTATCTTTTGATGATATACTAATGTACAAGTCTTGTAAGGATCATGCCCAACATGTTGGTAGGGTGCTCAAACTATTGTAGGAGAAACATTTATATGAAAAAACCTCCAAATTTTTCTTTGGAGTACACGAGGTGGAATATTTGGGTCATATTGTATATCACGAGGGTGTTAAAGTAGACCATAAAAAAATTAAAGCCATGAAGGAATGGAAAATCCCCACAACCATAAAGCATCTATGAGGATTTCTTTGGATGATAGGGTATTATCACAATATTTTTAAGAATTATGGGAGAATAGTAGCTCCTCTAACAACATTAGTAAAGAATATTCATTTTATTTGACTCCGGAAGCAACTAAGACCTTTGAACATATTTAAGAAGCAATGTGTGAAACACCAGACTTATCTATGCCAAACTTCACAAAAACCTTTATTATGGAAAGTAATTTCTCAAGAAATGGAATTAGTGCCATTTTAACACAAGAAGGAAGACCCATTTCTTTTGAAAGTTTTCCAACCAAAGGAAATTATTTACACAAACCTATTTATGAGAAGGAAATGTTGGCAATACTAAATGCACTAAATTAAGGGTGACCTTACCTAATGGGAAGACACTTCAAGGTAAAAAAAAATCAAGATAGTCCGAAATACTTTTTGGAAAAATAATTATCTTTAAAAGAGTAGAAAAAATGGGTCACCAAGTTGTTGGGTCATGAATTTGAAATCATATACAAAAAAGGGAAGCGAAATGTTGTTTCAAATGAAATCTCAAGAAAGGATGAGGATGTGAAAGCAAGGGATGAATCGAAGAATGACTAAGAAGTGTGGATACTCATTCAAAAGTTGCAGCAATATCACACTGCATCTGATACATTTAGATGGAAAAATAATTCATTATGGTAGAAATATCGCTTATATATTTTTACGAATTCACAATTAAAAAAAAATACTATTTTGGAATTTCACACCTCTCCCTTAGGAGGGCACTGAAGATTTTTAAAAGCTTACCATAGGGTTAGGAGGGAATTTTTTCAGGATAGCCTTAAATCTGATATTCAATAGTTTGGGGCAGAATGTTTGGTTTTCCAACAAATAAAGTTAATATAATTAATACCCTAGGTATGTTACTACTTTTATCCATTCCAAGTGAACATTGGGAGGAGGTTTCAATGGATTTTTTCACATGTTTATCGAAGTCTGAAGAAAGAAATTTCATCATGGTGATAGTGGATCGAATTAACACGTATGCATACTTTTTGTGCATTATCTCATCCATTTAAATCCAACATAGTTTCTATTGAATTTATTGAAACAATTCAAAAGTTGCATGGAAACCAAAATATTATTGTAAGCGAAAAAAATGCCATTTTTAATAAAAAAAATTTGACAAAATTATTTTTTTGTCTGGGCACTCAATTAGCTCATATATCATCTTATCATCCTCAATCTGATTGGAAAATAGAGACAGTGAATACATTTTTGGAAGTATGTCTCTGTTGCTTTGTGTTTGATAAAACATAATGGATCAAATTGTCACATATAGTTGAATGGTGTCATAAAACTTCCTTCCATACCGCATCAAAAATGACCCCATTTATGGAAATTTATGGATATCATCGACCTTTCATAACATCATATTTAAGAGAAAATTATAAGGTTAAAGCCGTGGAAGGTCACATATAGCATGAACAATAAGTTATCCAACTCTTAAATTATAACCTCACTTTGGCACAAATTCAAATGAAACAACAAGCAGATCAACATCGCAATGGAAAACGTTTTGATGTAGGAAAATTGGTATTTTTATTGCTACAACCATACAAAAAAATGTCCTTAAAACAAGCTAAGAATGATAATTAATTATCACTAAAGTACAATGGCCCTTACAAGGTGTTGCAAAATATTGGTACTATGGCACACAAATTGGAACTTCCTGCATCTTCCCGAGTGCACCCGGTTTTTCATGTTTCATGCTTAAAGAAGGTTATAATTGACAACCTTCTAGTTTAAACAATATTTCCAGAACTTGACGAGGAAGGAAAAATCATATTGGAACCTGAAGCAGTCATGGAAACAAGAACTCTATAGCTATGAAATCAATCAATTTTATAGTATCTCATCAAGTGGAGGAACTTACCCACTAAAGACGTGAGATGGGAGGATGAAAATTTTATACAGAAGCATCCAAAATTACCCAAGTGTTGAGGACAACACTCTTTTTAAGAAGAGGGGCATGTTTTGTCCCTATAATACTAGTGTGTCCCTTTATTTTTATTGTTAGTGTATTCCCCTAATTGTTATTTTTGTGCCCATTTAGTCCCTATATTACTATTATTGAGGCCCATAGAAGCCCACTATTGTTATTTTTGTGCCCTTACATTATTATTGTTATGTTGGCTCTAATTATATTGTGACCCCTTACAATCACATATATAGAAAGGAGTTTTTTTCATTTGAATCATCCAAGAATTGTTCATTTTTGTAATTTAAAGGAGGTTTCCCCCTCGAAGAGGATATTTTTTAAGTTGTTGATCTATTATTTCTATTTTTTTTTATATGGTTGCATAAAAAATTATTTACATGTCTCTTTGAAGTCTCCCACATTTCTCAAATAATATTATTGAACCAATGCTACATAATCATCAATTTATAGTCTGTATTCATTGGAATCATTGGTGTTGTATTCTTCATATTTCTAGTGTTCCTCTTAGTTTTTCAAGAATTAAATTTCTTTCTTATGGCATTCCATATTCTACCATTTTAAGAATGTTAGACTCATTTTTTTGAGTTGTGGCCACCCATGATATGGAACTTGAAAAATGGATCTATATCACCAACATTTAGCATTGTTCTTGTAGCATTTTCAATTATAATATAATTTGTCATTGTTTTCATTTTTCAATAATTATAGAAAACCATTTGTTTCTTCATTTTATTGAATGTGAACAATTCTAGACATGTCATTTTTCCTCCAACTATTTGTGCCCCTCTTAAAAATTTTTGTAAGTTGTAATCTTGTGGACTTAGTATGCGGATTCCTTCCATTCCTCTAATGTGAGAAAAAATCCATATTTTTGTCTCTATTAATATTATAGGATTTATTGCTTATGTACGCATGACTATGGTACATGTGTTTATGACTCTTTCAGAGGAAGTAGTAACATCTACCTTAGGAACTAAACTTTCATTTTGTATACTAGTTATAATAGTATTTTTATAATCTAGTGAGGGACTCATTGATAAATTTGTGTTTTTATTTTCATATCTTGTTTTGGATAATAATCATGATAGCAATCATGTTAGATCCTCAAAACCAACTTATGATTTATGAAAATCTTTTTTGGTTCATACATATTTATGTGCTCATAATTAAGAATATATGTGTATTTTGTTTCTTTTATTAGAAATATAGAATTTATGAATACATACATTCCTATATCAATCCAGTGGATTGGTAATAATTTTATAAAGCCTCCATAAAGTTCTTCCCTAATCCATTATAGATGGTATAATATTGTCTCCTAGGTCACATATTTATATGACACATTCTTCCACAAGGTGTGGGGTTCTTTAATGATGCCATAAATTATAATATAGATGTTTCTATTCATCTACATATCATTTTCCTATTCCTTTTAGAACATATATTGCAATGTCAAAAATCCAAGGAAACTTTTTATAGAAGATCAACTCACACAATGGGGATAAGAACCATGAACTATAGCATACATGTGTTTAAAGAATTATTTGTAGCACATATGCACTAGAGTACATAAGTGCTTCCTATTCTAAATTTTCCCTTGAAAGACATTGGTAGTTCATACAATGCCCAATAGATAAAAGGTTGTAAAATTCATGATTTGATTTGTAAACTACTATGCATATTCTACTGGATAGTTTATCATCATTGATCTATTAAAGTAAACTAAAATATATACAATGAAGTGTAATTCCTTTAGATTTTATATCCATTATTACCTATTTTATTATTTATGCATGTAGTAGGTAAAATCCAGAAAATAGAGAATAGTGAAATAGAAAAAAAAAAACACCTATCATAATGAACATAAATATATGTTTTAGAAAGAATTTTCGAGGGAAAATCTAGCTGGAACGTGAGGCTACTTTTTTTTTTTGGAATGGAAAATAATTCAAGTACAAAGGAGAAAACACATTCTATGGAATTAGCTGAGACCTGTGGCCTGTGGGATGCTACCAAACAAAAGAGACCATATATTATTCTCTCTCTTTACCCACTCCCATCTCCTCTTTTTTAATATGGAACAAAATTCAAGTAAATATGTTGGAACCTAATTTCCTCCTAGTTTCTTGGCTATAACACAACCCATTATCCTACAAGGGGTTAAGTGAATCCAACTCTTAATTAGAGTTACGAATTTGACCCTTATAGATTCTTCTTCATAGTTTTCATATGGATAAGCTCTTTTCCATGAGTAAGGTGGGTTAATATATCATTATCTCAAATTATTGTGGTAAATCATTTAAGGTCAACATCTGAGAGGGATCACTTTTTCATATGAACTCTAATTGATGTATTTTTTTTGCAATGTTGGAAAGACCGTTGAGTGTATATTAATGTGACATATTTTAATGATTAAGAGGGATGTTCTTTTCCTGAAAAAACATCATTTAATGCCTCAAATGTTCCTTGTAAGGTTTATTACCCTAATTCTCCAAAAAAATTCTTGTCGATAAAATTTCTTCTAGAAATTGATTCCTTCAATTTTTCCACTCTAACGGAGTTGTGATGGATGAAAATTTATATAATGATCAAATCCAAGTCATGGGTAATATATGATAGGGTTGAATTTTTTTTCAATAGAACATCATTTAATGTGTGTGATATTGTGGTTTCATAATTGAATATTGTTCCCTTGTATTGATTGTAGCAAAGGGATACACGCTTCTCTGAAATGCGAGACATTTTTTAATTATAGAGCCTATGAATGAGAACCACTACACTTAGAAATAGGGGATTTTTATGTTGGGATATAATTTTTCTATTAAATTGAATTTATTTTCTTCATATAACCATCCATTCATGATCTCACAATAATTTTTCTATTCAGCATATTGTTGGACCCACTATTCACAATTTATTCCTTAACAAATGATAACTTGTATTACACATAAAGCTTGTCATATTAACATGTTATTATATATATTAGATCGTAATATAATTTTTCATCTATATTGTTACTTTATTAGTGGAAAAATATGAATTGGAATATAGAGCCCATTTTAGTGGTAGGTCCCATTTTGGAAAATGAGGGTCTCAATCCTTCTAGAGCCATTTTAAGTCATGAAAGGAAATATTTTGGGTCAAAAGTTTGTGAACATATCTCTAAATCGCTCAAACTTATTTTAATCTATGATGCCTTTCCCATAATGCAAATATCATCTTAATAAAGCTCATATGTGAAATTTATGCCTCCTACAAGTCGAGCTACCTTGTTGACCACCATGGATTCGTGGATCTAATATAATCTACCTTTACTCATGTGTGTGGGGTTATCCACATGTGTAATTTGAATAAGGTTATATAAGTTCCAAAACATTGTCAAAATTGAGGTTTGAGGAAGTCAAAACCATATCCCTAGACGGATATCAAGCTATGTTAAATTTGAAGGTACTAGGAGGAGAAGGGTGTCCATCCTTTAACATTGTATCTTGTTCCCTCATTAAGAAAAACACATGAGAGTGATATTTTATGATTGTAATGTAGGGGGAGCATTTTTTAGTACCCATTAAAGGTAAAGCGTAAAAGGGTAACTTCATATTGATTTCTCATTCCTTTGTATGTGCAGTTCGAAATTCAAGCAAGGAGAGAAAACTGTTTTCTTCACCTTTTAGCTAGTTTTCTCTACTATATTAGGTTTCCACTGACAAAACTTATGTTAATTTGTATAAGTGGCATATAATTGTTCCCATTCTTTCATTTTTTGTATTTCAATTACTTCATAAAAATCAAGCAATTCTAGTAACTTATTAATTTGGGTTCTAAAGGAAATAAATTTGTATAATTATAAAATTCATAAAACATATGATATGTTGTGAAGAATTGGTCAATTGTAATATCCACAATGTTTTACAGATCATGTTGCATATCAACCAAAATTTATACATAAATCTTCCTTGTATCCACAATTAGTGGTCTCAATGAGCTATCTAATAATTTCAAAGTATGAAAGGACTATTAATCAAGCTAGTACATTATGAAGTTGGGATGTACTAACATTTAAATCATAATAAAATCATACAAATTGTTTCACTTTATTTGGTATGTGTACATTCATATCCTTATTTACTCCATGTAAATTATAAATAGCTCACAATATTCATAATAATTTGGGATAACTATTTTCATAGTGATATTGACATCAATATCCATTGCACCTTAATATCGATATGATATCAATGGTGGATGATGTTTCTTTAGTCCCTAGTATCTATGGTCTAGGATAGTGGTTTCAATATTTATTTCCTTGGAGCCATCTAATAGATCTTGTCATCATTAATTTCATATAAACACAATTACGTTTCACATTAATACATTAAAATAACAAAGATATAGGGAATGTTGGTTGTTGAATTATGGGATACTAAGATTTTGAAATATTACGAAGTTTATTTTTCTATCAATGCGAAAGGACTCAGTACATGTTCAAAGGGGGATGGTGTCTAAGATTGTGTTACTTATTATAAAAATAATTCCAAATGAGTTTGTTGATGTAATGAAATTTAAAGGATGTCTTTCAACACACTATTTAATTTTATTGTAATCCAAACGTTCTACATTTTGGCTTTTGTTTTCGCATATTTTCCAATAAATTTTACCTAAATATTGTAATAATAAGTTCGAATTGTAAATTCAAGTTCTTGAGTCACTACAATCCTAGTTTGAAAATGTATTGTTTAAGTGTTGAATCCATTTTTGCATCCAAAGAAACAATTTAAACAATTGAATATTGTGATATAAACCAGAAATTGTAACATTGAATTCCAATCGAAAAGGCCAAAATGTAGAACTCCATGATTTTCCCCATTTTTATGCATATAACTAACTGAACCAAAAGGAAGAAAACTAGCATGCTCAAATGGACAACCAAAGGTTACCTATGTTTCAACTAACTGAAACTATTAGGATTGTTTTAAAATAGGTCTAAAAATTTGATGTGGGATATAAACAATTGAGTGAATTGAAATAAACATATTGTGTGTTGTATGATATGAAACATAGAGGTTGTATTCTAGTGAGGGTTTTTAGTTTTCAATCCATAATTGTAGCAAGGTTGAGGGTAACAATGGTATCGATCATTGAAGTGCTTGGAATTATAACAATGGAAAACTCACCTATTCTAATTCAAATTGTGCATCATAAATTCCTAGTCTAACTTAACCATCAGTAGGATGATGGCCACAACTTCTAAAAATATTACAACAAATAACATGTTCATGGCTTGAATGATTGTAACATTTGGCTTTGGAAAAACCTAGTGTAGTGAGAGAGACAAAAACTTAAGTAGATAATGAATTTCAAATGATACCAGAACATGTAGGCATCTATTTTTCTATTAGGTGATTTCAAACAATCAAATGGTTTAAGGATTCCATGGATGATATAGAATATTGAATGGATTTATTCCAAAATAATTCAAAGGTTAATAATTGTTGTGGGCTTTGGTATTTTATGTATTTTGGGAATATTTCTAAAGCGTTAGAGTAATATTTGAATTGGTTTCTTGAGCTTATGTTTGTACAAATCTTTACATGGAACCACTTCCTTTCTCAATTAGATGGCAATATAAGCTTAACATGGTAGTTCGAAATGCCACTAGGTGGATATTCCTTTTGAACTAGATTTAAGGATTTATTGAAGGTTTGGGACCCATCATGGCATTCAGACTAAAACTAAAGTTGAACATTAGGAAAGTTCAAAGGAGGAGTGAAGGAAATATTTTTTATAAAATATTTCAAGGCGTTCACTCATTTGGCTCATGTGGGACCTTGGGGCAATTATTTTTATCATATATCGGGGTGGAAAAAACATGGGGTCTCTAGGTATTATTTTTAATGATTGAGTAAATCCTATTATCTAAGTTTGAACACCTGAGTTCATTTCCTCTTTTGGGATTTGGAGGAAATTTAAAATAGTAGTGAGGGAAAGGTTCCTTAGAAGGGTCCATAACCTGTTCTTCCTTCTTCTTTTCTCCCTTAATTATATGGATTTATGTGGAAAGAAACATTGAGCCCCTAGGGAATTTTAATATTATTTAAAAAAGTATTAAAAACCTATATTCAATGAACAAATCATTTTGTGTATTGGGACTCAACTAGGACTAACATAGTGGGGCATATTAATATAAAATCAAGATATTCTCAGTAAGGATTAAGGCATTCCTTGGAATATTATTTTGGAGGTATCCATCTACTCTACTTATCAACCATTGGGGGGAGTTTGAATATTGGGGTATTATGAATTTCAATACTTATAATTCTTGGAACTCTTCATAGTTAAACTTTTTAAGGCTATGACAATTTCTTAGAATCTCAACTAGAATTATTTATTGACATTAAAGCTTCATACATTATTCTTGGGTGATTCCAAATCATATCAAGTTACTAGAAAATATGATAGGTCCTAATGGATTGGCATTCGGATTAAAACTAAAGTTGAACATTAGGAAATTTCAAAGGAGGAGTGAAGGAAATCTTTTTTATAAAATATTTCAAGGCATTCACTCATTTGGCTCATGTGGGACCTTGGGGAAATTCCTTTTATCATATATCAGGGTGGAAAAAACATGGGGTCTCTAGGTATTCTTACTAATGATTCAGTAAATCCTATTATCTAAGTTTGAACACTTGAGGTCATTTCCTCTTTTCGGATTTGGAGGAAATTTAAAATAGTAGTGAGGGAAAGGTTCCTTAGAAGGGTCCATAACCTATTCTTCCTTCTTCTTTTCTCCCTTAATTATATGGATTTATGTGGAAAGAAACATTGAGCCCCTAGGGAATTTTAATATTATTTAAAAAATTCTTAAGAACCTATATTCAATGAACAAATCATTTTGTGTATTGGGATTCAACTAGGACTAACATAGTGGGGCATATTAATATAAAATCAAGATATTCTCAATAAGGATTAAGGCATTCCTTGGAATATTATTTTGGAGGTTTCCATCTACTCTACTTATCAACCATTGGGGGAAGTTTGAATATTGGGGTATTATGAATTTCAATACTTATAATTCTTGGAACTCCTCATAGTTAAACTTCCTAAGGCTATGACAATTTCTTAGAATCTCAACTAGAATTATTTATTGACATTAAAGCTTCATACATTATTCTTGGGTGATTCCAAATCATATCAAGTTACTAGAAAATATGATAGGTCCTAATGGATTGGGAGAGAAAAACATATTGTGACTTAAAATATTGAATGGTTTTACGTAACCAAATAAAAAATGAAACAAAATCTTGATCAAAAACTTGAAAGTAATCATATTCAAGGGGTAAAAATCCTTTTACATTAGATAAATGAATAATTCTTGGCTGATAAAAATTACAAGACCTCCTTGGTATAAATAAGAGTCTAAATGGTCACAATATAATCAAGTCCTATATAACAATAATAATGTAATGGCACCAAAATAACAATATGGGGGCTACATGGGCACAACAATAATAATATGGGGGCTATACTTGTATTATATGGACCTATCATGCCCCTCTCCATCAAAAAAGTGGTTTCCTCAACGCTTGAGTGGTTATAGATACTTCTGTATAGAATACTCACCCTCCCATGTGGAATATTCAACAGGTAAGTTCTTCCACTTAATCAAATACTCTAACCTTCATTGATTATGTAGCTACCAGGTTGTTGTTTATGTGACTTCTTCAGGCTCCAATATGATTTTTTCTTCCTTGTCAAGTTCTAGAAATATTTCTTGAACTGGAGCTCATCACCTATAACCTTATTTAATAATGAAACATGGAAAACTAGATGTACTCGGGAAGATGAAGGAAACTCCAATTTGTATGGTATTATGATGAATCTTTTGCAACATCTTATAAGAATCATATTAATTGGGTGATAATTTATTATACTTCTTAGCTTGAATGTGACATTGTTTGTATGGGTTTAGTTGTTAAAATAACCAATCACCTACCAAAACTTCTTTCACTGTGATTTCAATCTACCTGTTGTTTCATTCAATTTTGTGTCAATGTCAGGTTATCCTTTAAGAGTTGGAGAATTTTTTGTTGATTCTCGATGTGATCTCCCACTACTTACACCTTATAATTCCCTCATAAATAAAATATGATGGTCATTTGATGATATCCATAAACTGCCATAAATGGGGTCATTTGTTCTGCAGTGTGGAAAGAAGTATTATACCAGCATTTTTCTAAAGGTAACCACTTTAACCATTGTGTTTACTTATCATATAAAAAACAATGAATATATCATTCAAAACATTTATTCACTATCTTATTTTTCCCATATATTGAGTATGATAAGATGAGCTATGAGATAATTAAGTAATGAGACAAAAGAATAATTTTGTCCAAAAATTTCTACTGAATATGGGATCTATATCACTTACAATAATATTTTTTTTTCAATGTAGATTTTGAATTGTTCCCATAAATTCATTGGAAATTGTGCTGAATTTGAAATGATCACATCACAAAATTATGCATACTTGGTAAGTATATCAACTACTCTTGGTGGAAAAGAGTCTTGAGAGCCAGGATTGAAGCCCCAACCAAGTGGAATAAGAAGATTGAAAATAACAATCATGCAAGCATGTAAACCGTTCAAATTAAAAAAAATTGATAATATATGTACCTAAGGGTCCTACATTTCGAGTAGATCATGTAGGGTCTAAACCCTCTGCTTCCTCCAATATGTGTAGATATGACAATCAAATACAAAATCATATAAAAATAATAGAATTCAAAAAAAATAGTAGAATTCAAAGTACATGTATATATATGTTAGACAATCATAAATAATATCATAAGTTAGCATTCAAAATATGAAAACATATTTTAGGAACAAGACACAAGCCTCTTTATTAATGAAAATCAACAAGCACATGAAAGCTACAACATGGTCCAAGACAAAGGTACTGATGAAAACATCCCCTGAAAACTTCCAGCCTGAACCAACATAGACTTCCTCTCTACTAGGTGCAAGGATGCTCTAGGTAATATAATTTAACGTCACTGCAAGGAAACAATGATTTCTTATAGATTGGGAGTGCAGGAGGCACAGGAATATGCAAACTTAATCTGGGGGAATTTGTGTATAGTATCGATACTTGTCATATGATTTCCATTAGGCCTACCCAAGGGTGTATATATAGCACCTAAAATTAATTATTGTAATTAGGACACGTGCTCCCGTACGTGAGTTTTTGGTGAAACCCATAAACCTCACCCAAACAATAACTTTTATTTATTTTTTTCTAATTTAAAATTTTATATGCAAATATATTGTATAGGAACCAAATATATACATGTTTTTCTAGTGGGTATAGTCATATATGGATTTTCAAAAAAAAATCATTAAGATCAAGTCAAGTCTTCAAGGGAAAAGTAGCTATCAAGGCCACACAGGAGCATCTCATCTATACGAGTTGTGAAAGATGCTATAACAGATGTCCCCTAATGTATAAGGTCACAAGGCGGGTGGATGATGGAAATATATTATGTATAAGAGAGGAGTCGTCCGAAAAACCTAGGAGGACATAATTAGATTGTAGTTCATCAAATAGATGTGGAAGGAGTTAGAAAAAGAACTCATGTCTAAGGTAGGTATACCCATGCTCAGAGATAATATAGCATGTATACTAATTAAGTATTAAACAAATTCATGATGTATACATAAGTTCTATAGTGATATATATAATACATAATGGAGTATCTGTTGGGGTTCCTATGTTTTGGCTAGATTGGAAAAACCAAAAGATAAGACAACATCAAACTGCTTTGGGATTCAAGGATCTAGCCCTCCTGAATCCAGAGAGGGATCTCTCTATGAATGAGCTTAAAGATGTGATCTTTAAAACCTGAAATGTGATATTAGGCTAGTTATGAAGAGATTGGGTTTTGTTTTGTTTGTTTTGGTTGGGCAAAGACATGATGAAGGTGAAGGCAGTTTCAAAATGAAGGGTGAAGGTGTCTACAGGTGAAGGAATGATTTGGCTGACAGAAAGGAAAAGACAATTTTAACCCATTGGGCTATGGAGTCATAGGATTATTTTAATTGGACAGCAAGGCTCAAGCAGGATCCATGGGGCAAGTCACTTATGTCAAACGATCTTTTAAGGTGATTTTATGGAATGAAACATATAGGAAATGGAGAACAAACAAATTAAGAAACAGTGAAACAGCCTAAGATCAAGTAATTTCTTTTAAACTATATTTCTTCAACATGTACTTAAAGAAAAACATATGAGTATTCTGATATTAGGTTAGTACCTTTAAACTAGCCTGCATTGAAGTACTTTTAGTTAGAAAACATTAAAAAAAATAGTTGAACAACTTAAGAGTAAGTGCCTTTAAACTACCCTGCTTTCAGCATGTTCAATAAGAAAAACATAAAAGTATTCTGAGATCAGGTTAGTACCTTTAAACTAGCCTTCATTGAAGTAATTTAAGTTAGAAAACATTAAAAAACAATTGAACAGCTTAAGATTAGGTAAGTGCCTTTAAAATACCCTGCTTTCAGCATATTCAATAAGAAAAAAAAATTATTCTGAGATCAGGTTAGTACCTTTAAACTAGCCTGCATTGAAGTACTTTCAATAAGAAAACATTTAAAAATAGCTGAACAACTTAAGATCAGGTAAGTTCCTTTAAAATACCTTTCTTTCAGCATATTCAAATAAGAAAACCACAAATAACAGTGACAAAGAGCAATTTATATCAGGCAAGTGCCTTTAAACTGACCTGCATTGATGTACTCTTCAAAGAGAACATTCAAATGAAGAAAACATAGACAATAAAGCTTTCAGTAAGAGTAGGGTAATGTTGAGAGTAAATCCTAGCTCTATGTTTGCTACTCTTTATCAGAGAAAGTGATCAGAGTGAAAACATTAAGAAAAATAACAATTGATAGTGAGGAACACATCACCATTGACATAAATCACGATCCCATAAATCAGCAGCTTGTATTTGATGTTTCGAACTAGTTACAATCAGCAAGCCCGGTGGGTCTCTACAACTTCAAACTTCTCATATCAACGTCTGTATCTTCAAGTTGCAAACAGGGCATCAGTAGCTTCAGAAACCATTACATGCACTTAGATTTCCAGAGACCAACAACTACTCATCTTCTACATAATTATTTATAGAATAATGAGGAGGTGGGATCTGATAAAATATCTCCTGGGTCAATTAATACAGATTGATGACTCTTCGGCCTTTGAAGGGCTCGATGAAGTAATTTACAGATAATCTGTCTGTATTAAATTGATGTACATTTATGAATTGAGTTCAGTGGGAACCTTTGTTGACTTTTGAGGCTCACTTTCATGTTTGAAGTAACTCCATTGCTACTCCCCGAGGTCTAATGATCGAAAATATTAGCTTCTAGGCTGCTCTTAATCTTTTAAAATAGTTTTGCCGACAATTAGAGATAAGATCCTTCAGTAGTATTATTTGTTCGGCTGTCTTTGGGAAAATACCTCTTGTTTGTAATAATGACTAAGCCTTCTTTAATTACCATGAGGCTGCAGGTGCCTTTTAGGAGCTGGAGAGGTTTATTTACTTTAGTTCAGTGTTTTCAGGATAGATCATGCTCGGTCTGTGTCTTCGGTCTTCTGTTCTGGTATAAACTGATACTCTTTAACTGTGATTTCAAAAACACAATGTCTTGTTGATGTGCAGGCTGTGGAGGGCTTATAAGGCATCAATGCCTCATGAAATGCTCATGAAAACATCGAATCCGCACCTCGCGAATGGTTTCCATTGATGAATCATTGGCATGGGAAACATCTTTCCCGACCCTTTGGCCTTTTCTTTCAACATAATGGAAAACCTTCATTACCTGAAAAATTCAACAAATATATCATAAAATCCTGCGTTTTTTGGTTTACTACTACAGAGGCATGGGATGAGAGTAGAGCCGTTGGATGGCATCATAAAAACGGTGGAGATTAGCCGAGAGGAGGTTTAAAAGGAGAAGAAATAAGAATTGAACAAAACTGTTGATTGCGCAATGACTGACGGTAGAGATTGGTCATGAAAACCCCTTGGTGAAAGGTGGAGGGCGATAGTATGAAGCGAGATTAGATCTGGGCCGTCTGATCTAGACACGTGGATGGTCCAGATCCAATCGGAGGATCGCAATCGAAGGGCCAATGTGATTGAGTGATGACCGTTGATCTGAGGATCAGATCAACGGCGGGGAATGAATTGGAGGGATGGGCGATCGGGGGGACAAACAAATGTATGCGATTGAAACATTGCGATGCGATTGAAAATTTGCAATGCAATTTGCGTGGGCCATTGATTAGCTTTAGATCAACGGTCAATATCTTTTGGTTTTTTGCACCGGCAGAAACCCTTATACTTTATAAAAAACCCAATTTTTCACATAATACAAATTTTTGGTAAGTCGGGCGGAATATATATATATATATATATATATATATATATATATATATATATATATATGATGGCTGGCGCCCGATTGCGGGGCCCTTTTGTTGTATGAAACACAAATAGGCCCAGGGCTATATATATATGGGGGCCGATCGCATCGGAAGTTTTATGCGGGTTTTTTTAATCAACCCATTGGATTTCTCCGATGCGATTGCGCGATAAGACAAAGGCCAATTGCAATCAGAGCTTCGGGCCTGGTCTTTCAATCAACCCATTCGGATTTCTCCAATGCAATTGCGCATCAGTCTTTTTTATCTAACCATTTTTATTTAACACGTGACTTTCGCTCTTTTAGACCAAACATTGGATAAATGGGTTTTTTGGATTTATGAAAGAAATAACGGACCAGATATGGATTTTCAAAAACTTTCAGTTCCCGATTGCGGGTCCAAAGGGTTATATATATGATAACAAAATGATCGGAGGTTATGACTGTAAGGCTTAACCACATCAGAACTATTTGGCATGGCACAAAGACTTGCGCTCTTGGGTTTGTGCGATGCGATTAGCTCCAAAAGGTTCTAGCGCTTGGTATGAGCACCATGGGCATACGGTGGGGAAATGGTTGAGACTTGGCTCAAAGGGGCTTAAACCCTTAATAAGAAATGGGTTTTTTCGTAGATTTTCAATGGTTTTTAAAGGGTTTTAGGGGTTTCGATAGAGTTTAAAAAAGAGTTTTAAACTCTGCAAAGGAAATTTTATGAAGGGGAGATGAGGAAAATGGAAAACAGAGAAAAATGATGGGAAAATATGAAGGTTAGTTTCTGAGTGGGGGAAGGGGAGAGAAGGGGATTTTGTAGCAATTTTTTTCATCGAATTTTTAGCAGAATTTCTGAGTTTCTGAAGGGAAAGAGCAGTGAAGACCTTTAGACATGAGCATGAGATCTTCCAAAGGCTTCAAGAGATAAAATTTTGGCCATGAAAGTCTTTCTTGAAGACTGAACAATGTTTTGGCCACCTTTTGATAGAACAAATTTTATAGGTGGCCAACAGTGGCTCCACTTGGGGATGGTGCCTTCTTGAAGGCATCAAGAACTTCAGACCTGTATTTCTCTGGGAGGCTGACCTGTGCCTGATCCATTATGTTCTCTAGGAGGCTGACCTATGCCTGATCCATTGGGCTTTCTTTCCTTTGCTGGGATGATCTTACTCTGCTCTGAAAACATGTCAGCAACTATAAAAAAAAATGGATCTTCATTCAACAAGCTTTCTACCTACCCAATCCTACTGATCTAACATTTTTTCTTCATTTAGAGTGCATTTGGATTGGAAAACTCTTTTACAATATTTATTTCTTTTGAAAATAGGAAATCTAATCTATTTCTACTCCTTATTTCTCCATGGACTCAGATTAAATAGTTGAGCCCATATGATTCTCTACCTATTCTATCAATCTGTTAGGATTAAATAGTCTAACAGATTTTATTCCCTAATTTCTACAACAGAAATTTAAAAGCATTCAAGTCAGGATTAAACAGTCTAACTTGATGCTGGTCTATGGCATAAAAGCAAGCTGCACATAGACATTTATTTTGCAGAAAATTTAAAACAAAATGGAACGCTTAAGATCTATAAATTTCTCAACATGGCCTTCCCTTTTTACAGCTCTTTTTTGGCTCTTGTTTGAATTGTTTCTTCCTTTTTCTCTGGTTCATATTTTGAGCTAATTAGAACCAGATTTACTTCTTTTTGACTCAGAAAAATAAAACAGATTTGAGTCACCTCTCTTTTGGAAACTTAGGTTCAAATTTTGAACATGTTTGAACCTTTAATTTCTATCCTAAACTATCTACTGATAAGCCAATATTTAACATTTTGGAAAATCGAATTCACTATCCTATCAGCAGAAATTTAAAGTTAATTAGTCAAGATTAGGCTGTTTGACTAACTAGAAGTATGTTTTGTAGCGGTGGCATTTAAACTTGCACACTTTCAGATTTTTTTTTCTTTTTTTTTGTATGGGGCTATACCTTTATTGTTTTTTACAATCTGCCCTCTTTTCTTTTTCTTTTTTATTGTTTTTGTAGTTTTTCTTTTATGAGACTGAACAAAGAAAATGGTATTTATAATGGGAATGAAAGCTTTAAAATTGAACTCAGCAGTAGTAATGCTTAAGGACCCTGCCATTGACAAGACCCCCAAACAGATTTGTGCCATCTAAATCTTGTAGAAAAAAGGCATTTGGACCAATGGTGGACTGAATGATGTAAGGACCTTGCCACAAACTATCAAATTTTCCATGTTTACCCTTATCCTCTCTTCTGGAATCCCATTTGAGTACCTTATCTCCAATGTTGAAAACACGAGCCTTTATTCTCTTGTCAAACAACTTCTTTATGTTTTCTTGCACCTTCTGAGCCCTATTGTAAACCTCTTCCCTTATCTACTGGAGATGTACTGTCTGACTGATCCTCCTAATCATGATGTCCTCTTCTGACTGTATTTCTTGGATTAATTTTATTATTGGTACACCTAGGCTAGTAGGAAACACTGCATCTGCTCCATAAACAATCTGGTAAGGGGACATTCCAATGGAATTTTTTGTGGTCAATCTGTCTGTCCATAGAGCATGCACCAACTTGTTATGCCATGATTTTCTATTCTCTTCAAGCAGCTTCTTGGTGATGGTCACCAAAATTTTATTTGATGATTCTGCTAGCCCATTACCTTGAGGGTAGTAAGCAGTAGAATGACCAAGTGTAATATGATACCTGTGACAAAAATCAATCATCTTTTTGGAACAAAAAGTAGTAGCATTATCAGTAATAATCTTCCTAGGGCATCCAAATCTAGACAAGATATGGTCTTCAAGGAATTTTATAATGACAAAATCTGTGGCATTCCTAGAAGGGATGGCTTCAATCCATTTCGTGAAGTAGTTAGTGGCTGTGAGAATCCATTTGTGTTGGGCAGACAAAGCAGGATGGATTTCCCCTATGAAGTCTAGGCCCCACTATTGAAAAGGAGCTTCAACAGTGACAGGTTGTAATGGTAAAGGAAGAAGTTTTCTTTTGCCTTCAAAAATTTGGCATTTGTGACAAGAAACTATCATTTTATGGACATCTTGGAAGAGGGAAGGCCAGTAATAGCCATCTCTAAGGATTTTATTGGCTATGGTTTTCCAGTAAAGATGACCTCCACACTCTCCTTCATTGAATTCATGTTTGATCCTTTCTGTATCAACTTTAGGAAAACATTTAAGCAATAAGCCATCAGCATTTTTCCAATATAAACATTCATTTAAAATGAAATAGTTCCTAGCTTTCAACTTTAAAAACCTTGCCTTTGTTTTTGATAAATCAGGAGGAGCATTAAGATTTGTAAGCACATACAAGATATCGGTGTACCAAGGTGATTTTTGAAACTGCTCTTCGACAGTGGGAGCAGGTAATTCTTCCTGTTCATCCAAGGCATCTACCATGTTAATTTCAAGGGCTTGTAGATTAGATTCAACCATTAATTGAGCTAAGCTCTGACCTTTAATAAGTTTGCTGGGTCTGATTTCCAAATCATACTCTAATATAGCAACAATCCATTTGCCTCTCTTTCCATCTGGGTCTTTTGACAAGATGTATTTTACCACTATATTAGGTGCATAGGAAATGAGGTGGGAATGTAGAATATACACCCTGAAGTCCTTTAAGGCCTTTACCAAAGAATAGGTCTGTTTTTCCATTATGTTATATTTCAAGGGTGCATCCCTTAAAGCCTTGCTGAAAAAAGCAATGGGTTGTTCCTGTCCCTCTTGGTTTTTCTACAACAGGACTATAGCCACAGTATGCTCTGAGGCAAAGGAGAAAATAAGGAACTCTTTTGAAAAGTTTGGGCTGATTAGGACTGCTGCCCGAGTGAGTGCATGTTTTACCAACTCGAAGGATTTTTTGGCTTCTACAGTCCACTTCACTCATACTTCTTTCTTGAGCATATTAGTCATGTTTCTAAGGAGCTCTACTAAGTTGGGAATAAACCTCCTCAAAAATTTAATCTTTCAAATAAAGGTCTGCAATTCTTTTATGTTCCTTGGTTGGCTAATCTATAGTATTCCCTCAACTCTTTTTGGATTTATTTTAATCCCTTCTTTTGATATGATATGGCCAAGGAGTTTACCTTCTTGAAGGCCAAACAATGTCTTTTTGGGATTTAAAGATAACCCAAACCTTCTGCACTTTTCAAGGACCTTTCTTAAATGTTTCAGGTGCTCTTCATCAGATTTGGAATAAATTGTTATGTCATCAATGTAAATTACAATGAAGTTCCCTATCTCCTCTAAAAATGAAATGTCCATGGACCTTTGGAAAGTGGCCCCAGCATTCATTAATCCAAAATGCATTTTCACATACATGAAAGTGCCCCAAGGAGTGCTGAAAGCTGTCTTGAGTTGGTCTTCTGGGAGTACTAAAACCTGGTTATACCCTGAAAAACCATCTAACAGAGAAATCCTCTTCGAACCAACTACCCTTTGTAGAATGTGTTCCATTTTGGGTAAAGGGTAATTGTCTTTTAGGGAGGCTCTGTTAAGGTTTCTGAAATCAATGCAAAATCTGATTTCTCCTGTCTTTTTCCTCATGGCTACAAGGTTAGAAACCCAGTCTGAAAACCTCACAGGCACAATGATTCCTGCCTCATACATTTTCTTGCTTTCCTTTTCTACTAGAGGCAGTTGTATTGGATTAATTCTACGCAGTTTTTGCTTAAAGGGTTTTTGGTTTTCTTTCAAAGGGATCTTGTGCTAGATGATTTCTATATCGTAGGCTTTTAAGTCTTCATAGCTCCAGGCAAACACATCGAAAAACTCTTTAAACAGGTTAACTTATTTCTTTTTCATGTCTGGTGGCAAGGACCTAGCTAATTTAATCATTTTAGGCTGATCCTCGGTGCCTATGTTGCATTCCTCGACCTCAGACTCTGTGTATTCTACGGTGGGCTTCTCTGCTACGTCGTTAAAATCAAAGAGGTCTTCTAACGGTGCTAGCCCCCTAGGTATGTTCTTGTCCTTTGACAACAATACCTCAATGTCTTCATTTTCTTTGTCCTTGTATTCTTCAGTATGAGTTTCGAGTTTTTTAGTTAACATAGTGATTTTTACGAGACCAGATGGTTTTTCTTTTTTAGGGGACTTTTCGTTTAGGCAATTTTCATCGGATTTAGAATCCGAATCAGATAACTCAAATTCATTCCTGCCAAGCAGAAAATCCTCTATCTGTTTGTCACCCTAAAAGACCTGCCAATATTTTTCATTATCTAGCACAGCTGGGCTAAACTTAATTTGAGTTGTACAGTCTTTGGTTTCAAATGGTGTTAAGCATGTTCTAGCCGCAAAAGCTAAATTGTGGGCGGAAATTTTTCTTTTTCTTGGAACAAAAATCAATTTGGACTCCTCAAAAGCTTTTAAAATGTCCATGACATCATTTCGGTAAGCTCTAAGTCTAGGATGATTTGCGTTATATTCCCCATTGACTTGCTTAATGACTAGTTCTGAATCCCCATACACATTAATTCTTGTGGCTCCTAACTTTTTTAATAGATGTAAGCCTAAGAGAAGGGATTCATATTCTGCTATGTTATTGGAACACTGAAAGTTTAATTTGCAGGAAATTCTTTCTGTGTGGTTTTTTTCAGTGTTGGTAATCCATACACCTGCACCAGCATTGTTCTTAGTGCACGACCCATCAAAATACATACTACACAGAGGAATATCTTTGGTTTCGTCTTGGTTATTGTCTTCTTCAACCAATGTGCTCAAGGGTTGTTGTGAAATCTTGGCACTTAGTTGTATTTGTTTCACCTCCTCAGGTTTTTCGCTGTGTCGAAGGTTGTTCTCTTGATTTTCAAGTTTTGAGAGTAATGGACACATGACTCGTAGCTCAAGACCTTTGCTTGGTTTGCTAATGTCTTCAAATGCAACAAACTGTTTTGACACTTCTGAGTTGTGTTTCTCTTCCTCCCTATCGGCCATTAATCCTGTTAAAGTGACTTGTTCACTAAGTGTTTCATCATTACGTTCTATTCTAAGATCCACAACATGTTGTGCTTGGTCTCGTTCCTCAGGATTTTCATGGAGTTGAGCTTGAGGGGCAGTCTACTGTTTTCCATCTTGGATTTGTTCACTCTGGTCTGTTGTTTCAACGCGCTGTTCCAAAATTTCTCTCTCGTTTTCTTCCATATCTAGAACTGCATTTATTTCTAGATTTTGGGTCTCTAACTGTTTGGCTGAGTTGCTGTCTCCTAGTTCTGGCTTATTCAAGGATTCATCATTGTAAAGGATAAACGAATCCAGGTTCGTATGGACAGAGTAAATGGGGGAATTTTCAGGCTTTTCTAGGCTACTGACCATGAATTTCAAGTGTGCCTCTCTGTATAGCCTTCTGAGCTGGCTCAAGACAGGGATATTGGCATATGTCCCATCCATCTGCATTGTACCTTGTAGCTTGGCACCCCATGACCTTGATAACAACATGCCATACTTAGGAGGCACATCAGCCACCACAACATCCATAACCATGTACTTGACTGGGATTTGAGTCAAACTTACACAAAGGTCTTTGATTAGGCCAAGGAATTTCACTCTGTTAGAGTCAAAAGAATATAAATCCTTGTAAGGTCTAGTTATTTCTAGCCCTAGCCTTTCCATTATCACCTTTGGAATAAGGTTGTGTGAGGCTCCAGAGTCATGCATATCATTATGCAGGATTTTTTCATGGATATTAAGGCTGACGTAGAATGGAGGTACTATCCCTTCTTGAAATTTCCCTTCAATTTTAGGACCAAAAATGAGTTTTGGGTGGTCATCATTAAAATTGGATGTGTCATTATTATCCTCAATATTTAAAGCCTTCAAAATTTGGGCTCTATATACATGATGGGTAGCTAACTCAGTCAAGGGAACAGAGATTTTTATCTTTGAAATTTCCTGCTCAAGGCTGAAAGGAATTCAGTTTTTTGAAGAACTTGCCTCAGCCTTACTAGTTGCTAGATTATCAGTAACATCAGCTCACTGATTTGTTCTATTTATGTTTGATATAATGGTTTTAACAGGAGTACTAGCTGAAGTGTTAGTACTACTAAGGTATACATTCTGTTTTTCACTTTTTTGAGTGCATTTCTCTCTACCATTATCAGAAGTCACAGCTACTATTTTGTCCTTATGTTTGACAACTTTAGGTTTGGTTGCAGTGTTGTTTTGTGAAGGTTTGTCAGAGGTTTTCGTGTTGGGATTTTGTTGATTGGCTTTGCTTCTAAGTTCATATTCTTTTTGGGATTCTATGAGGACATTTTCCATGTCTGGAAAATAACCTTCATCATCATCTCTGTTGTCATCATAAGGGGCATAAAGACCTTGTTTCTATCATAATGAACCTCAAAGTCATCATTATCTACTCCCAGCATGTTGATATCATCTTCTTCTATTATCTCATCCAGTTCCTCAACCTCACTAATATAGTTTTTATGAAAGGGAGGAGTGATCTGTTGATCATCTTCCCTAGGTTTGTTTGGAGGTTGGTTCCTTCTAAAATTATGCTTCTAGTTCTGGTTTTTGTTTTGAGGAGTAGTTTCCTTTTGACTTGCTTGTGCTCTCTCAAGGATGCTCATTTTCTTCATCATCTCCTCCATCATTCTTTCCATCTTTGAGTTGGAAGTAGAAGGGGCATTTTCCTCTCTAAAGGACACTCTCTTTTCAATTTTCATTCTTGCTCTCTTCTCCATCAATTTGACTTCCACAGAAAGAGCACCCTTTTGCACATCTTCAAGAGTTGCAAAATCTCTCTCTCTCAGCTGATAGGCCATCTCAATGTCAAACCCTTCAGGCAACTTGTTTAAAGCTGAGCCTTGTGGAGGTTTTAGTTCTGGGGAAAGTGCATTATACACACTATTGAATCTAGTGCAATAAGCTTGCACACTTTCCCCAGTGTCTCTATGGAGATTCTTATAGTCAGAAAGGACTTGGAGAGGGTTTTTCTTTACTTCCCATTTGTTTAAGAATGTTTGATCGAAGGCTTGGAGATCATTGATACTATGGGGGGTTAAACCTTTGAACCATTTTGTTGCCTCTCCCCCTAAGCTCTGAGAAAATAATCTAAGCTTGACAGAATCATTATCAATTTCATTTCTGTCAAAGTAGTCATTCATCTTATCCACATGTTGTGATGCAATTATAGCATTAATAGCATCATGCAATGGAATTTTGGACTGATAGTCCTGTGGAATATTGACTAATGGTACAAGAATGACTAAGGGAGCATACCATGCTGCCATGATATGTGGTGGGGGTGGATTCACAAGAGGTGGATTGACAAGAGGGGCAATGGGCTGAAGTGGAGTGGTTTGAACAGTGGATGTAGGGTGAGCAGAAGTGAATGGACCAGAAATAGATTGTTGAGCTGATCTTGGATGAGAGATACCTAAGTTGTGAAGAAAATGTAAATTAGGAGGTGTGGTTTCTCTACTACTAGGATGTGCACTTGTTTCAGGAGAAGGAAGTGAAGACTCATAATCTAATTGATTTAAATCGCCAAGAGACCTAGTTCTAAAAGGATTTACTAAGTCAGCTTGTGATTTCTGTAGAGCTGAAAGATTTTCAGGAACTAAATTAGCTCTCAAGGGTGATCTGACAATAGTTGATAATTTAATCCTAGGAGAGTTCCTGAGAATACTTTCTGGGTTATCAACTATCTCAAGTGGATTTGGGTCAGGATGGGCTCTAGTGTGAATCTTTCTAGGAGCCACTATGTTGTGTTTTTTAGACCCAAATAACCAAGACAAGTTCAACTAGGTATGACAATCTTTAAGAGGTTAACTATTCTGTTTTACTCAAATTTTAATCCTACAGTCTTCTGATTGAGTTTGAAAGATATTACAATGATAAGGGTTATTCCCTGTGGAGTCTTAAGGTCTGTTTAGGATTGTGGAGCTCCCAAGTGGAAGTTTTTAGCTCTTTTCAGAGGTAAAAGGTCTTATGGTCCACCACCATGTTTATTGAATACCAATTTGAAATATTTTTAGGTTATTTTTTAGTTGTGTGGTTTCTAAGAATATCCCAAATCCGTTTCACAACTTAGCTATGGTTATGAGACAAAGACAGTCTACTCTTACGGTAAATTCAGCTGATCTTTCAAGGTTAGATAAAGACTTAGGAGAATCCTAGGGTTTGCCTAGTTTGTCACTGATTCAACACAAGTTTTACCATAATTACTATTACTTGGTAGTGCTTAGAAAGGTTGTGTTTACTCTCAAGTTTTTATGAATTTTTAAGGGAATTATTCCCCAGTGGAGTCGCCATTATGTTGGGGTTCCTATTTTTTGGCCAAATTGTAAAAACCAAAAGATAAGACAACATCAAATCGCTTTGGGATTCAAGGATCTAGCCCTCCTGAATCCAGAGAGGGATCTCTCTATGAATGAGCTTAAATATGTAATCTTTAAAACCTGAAATGTGATATTAGGCTAGTTATGAAGAGCTTGGGTTTTGTTTTGTTTGTTTTGGTTGGGAAAAGACATGATGAAGGTGAAGGTAGTTTCAAAATGAAGGGTGAAGGTGTCTGCAGGTGAAGGAATGATTTGGCTGACAGAAAGGCTAAGACAATTTTAACCCATTGGGCTATGGAGTCATAGGAGGATTTTAATTAGACAGAAAGGTTCAAGCATGATCCATGGGGCAAGTCACTTATGTCAAAGGATCTCTTAAGGTGATTTTATGGAATAAAACATATAGGAAATGGAGAACAAACAAATGAAGAAACAGTGAAACAGCCTAAGATCAAGTAAGTTCTTTTAAACTATCTTGCTTTAGCATGTACTTAAAGAAAAACATAAGACTATTCTGAGATCAGATTAGTACCTTTAAACTAGCCTGCATTGAAGTAATTTCAGTTAGAGAACATTAAAAAATAGTTGAATAGCTTAAGATCAGGTAAGTGCCTTTAAACTACCCTCCTTTCATCATATTCAATAAGAAAAACATAAAAGTATTTTGAGATCAGGTTAGTACCTTTAAACTAGCCTGCATTGAAGTACTTTCAGTTAGAAAACATTAAAAAATAGTTGAACATCTTAAGATCAGGTAACTGCCTTTAAACTACCCTTCTTTCAGCATATTCAATAATAAAAACATAAAAGTATTCTGAGATTAGGTTAGTGCCTTTAAACTAGCCTGCATTGAAGTACTTTCAGTTAGAAAAAATAGTCGAACATCTTAAGATCAGGTAAGTGCCTTTAAATTACCCTTCTTTCAGCATATTCAAATAAGAAAACCACATATAACAGTGACAAAGAGAAATTTTTATCATGCAAGTGCCTTTAAACCGACCTGCATAGATGTACCCTTCAAAGAGAATGTTAAAATGAAGAAAACATAGACAATAAAGCTTTCAGTAAGAGTACGGTATTGTTGAGAGTAAATCCTAGCTCTATGTTGCTGCTCTTTATCAAAGAAAATGAACAGAGTGAAAAAATTAAGCAAAATAACAATTTACAGTGAGGAACACATCACCATTGACATAAATCAGGATCCCATAAAGCAGCAGCTTGTATTTGATGTTTCGAACCAGTTACAATCAGCAAGCCCGGTGGGTCTCTACAACTTCAAACTTCTCATATCAACTTCTGTATCTTCAGGTTACAAACAGGGCATCAGTAGCTTCAAGAACTATTACATGCATTTAGATGTCCAGAGACCAACCTTTTTCTCATCTTCTATAGAAGTATTTATAGAAGAATGAAGAGGTGGGAGGATTTCCCAGGGGTCAAGTATCATTAATTATGTAATCAATGCAATTCCTGGCCTTTGGGAACCAGGGAAGGCATAAGGCAGGAATGTAATCATCTCTAACTCTGCTTTATAACTCTGTTTCTGCCTTTCGAGGCCTAATGATTGAAAATATCTACTTCTGGACCATTCTTAATCTTCCAAAATGGTTTTGCCGACAATTAGAGATAAGATCTTTGATTTTTATTATTTGTTCAGCTGTCTTCAGGTAGACACCTCTTGTCCAGGTGATAACTAAGCTTTCTTTGATTTCTGTGAGGCTGTAGGTGTCTTAGGAGCTGGAGAGGGTTCAATTGGCCTCTGCTTATGGCGGTGGAAGCTTTCTTGAATCGACATTTCTCTTTGTCTTTTCCTGAAAACACCTTTAATTCACTTTAGTTCAGTTTTTTCGATCCTCTGTTCTGGAAAAAACTGATACTCTTTTAAATGTGATTTAAAAACACAGTGTCTTGTTGATGTGTAGGCTGCGTAGGGGAAATATGGATCTTAAACCATGTGGACGACTTTCCCTTGATATAGCAATGGTATGGGAATCGTCATTCCCAGCCCTCGACCCTTTCTTTCAACATAATGGAAAACCTTCATTACATGCAAAATTCAACAAATATATCATAAAATGTTGTGTTTTGGGGTTTACCACTTCAGAGGCATGGGATGATAGCAGATCCGTTGGATGGCATCATCCGACGGTGGAGATTAGCCGAGAGGAGGTTTAAAAGGAGTGGAAGGAAGAATTGAATAGAACCGTTGATTGCGCGATGACCGATGATGGAGATTGGTCTCGAAAACCCCTTGGTGAAAGGTGGAGGGCGATAGTATGAAGCAAGATTAGATCTGGGCCATCTGATCTGGACACGTGGATGGTCCAGATCCAATTGGAGGATCGCAATCGGCAGGAGGAAAATAAGGGTGCGATGAAAATCTCTGATGCGATTGCGCGATCAGGAGGGCCATTGTGATTGAGCGATGACCGTTGATCTGACGATCAGATCAATGGCGGGGAATGAATCAGAGGGATGGGCGATCGAGGGGACAAACAAATGTATGCTATTGAAACATTGCGATGCGATTGAAACTTTGCGATGAAATTTGCGTGGGTCGTCGATCAACTTTAGATCAACAGTCAATATCTTTTGGTTTTTTGCACCAGCGAAAACCCTTGTACTTTATAAAAAACCTAATTTTTCACATAATACAAAGTTTTGGTAAGTCGGGTGGAATATATATATATATGATAGGTGGCGCTCGATTGCGGGGCCCTTTGGTTGTATGAAATGCAAATAGGCCTAGGGATATATATATATGGGGGCCAATCGCATCGAAGTTTTCCGGGCCTGGTATTTCAATCAACCTATTGAAATTTGCGATGCGATAAGCGCATTGGGACTTAAACTCTTGGTCCTGGGCACAGGATTTATGAATGGAAAGTAGTGGGGGTGGGGGTTATACATATATGACCCAATCGCATCGGAAGTTTGATGCGGGTCTTTTTAATCAACCCATTAGATTTCTCCGATGCGATTGTGCGATAAGACAAAGGCCAATCGCAATCGGAGCTTCGGGCCCGATATTTCAATCAACCCATTCGGATTTTTCCGATGCGATTGCGCATTGGTCTTTTTGATCTAACCATTTTTATTTAACACGTGACTTTCGCTCTTTTAGACCAAACTTTGGATAAATGGGTTTTTTGGATTTATGAAAGAAATAACGGACCAAAGATGGATTTTCAAAAAGGTTCAGCGCCCGATTGCGAGCCCAAAAGGTTATATATATGATAACAATATGATTGGAGGTTATGACTGTATGACTTAATCGCATCAGAACCATTCGGCATGGCACAAAGACTTTCACTCTTGTTTTTGTGCGATGCGATTAGCGCCGAAAGGTTCTAGCACTTGGTCTTAGCACCATGGGCATACGGTGGGGAAGTGGTTGAGACTTGGCTCAAAGGGGCTCAAACCCTTGATAAGAAATGGGTTTTTTCGTAGATTTTCAATGGTTTTTAAAGGGTTTTATGGGTTTCAATAGAGTTTAAAAAGGATTTTTAAACTATGCAAAGGAAATTTTATGAAGGGGAGATGAGGAAAATGGAAAACAGAGGAAAATGATGGGAAAAGATGAAGGTTAGTTTCTGAGTGGGGGAAGGGTAGAGAAGGTGATTTTGCAACATTTTTTCTTATGGAATTTTTAGCAAAATTTCTGAGTTTCTAAAGGGAAACAATAGTGAAGACCTTTAGACATGAGCATGAGATCTTCCAAAGGCTTCAAGAGATACCATTTTGGCCATGAAAGTGTTTCTTGAAGACTGAACAATGTTTTGGCCACGTTTTGATAGAAAAATTTTTATAGGTGGCCAACAGTATCAAATCATAGTTGTAAAAGAACACAATGGAGCTATGTGTTAGTATCTTATAGGAGGATATATATACAAAATACGATGTATAATTTATCCCCAAAAAAGTACCTATTCATGTACATGTGGTGGTACTGCATAAAACTCTGGTTCCAACATATATGATGTTGTTGAAAGAGTCTTCAACACATAAAGCTAGAGGATGTCATTGGAAAAAAAATGACGGATGTTTCAAGTGAACCGAGATGTTGACACAACCTGAGGTCTTCATCGACCGCAAATGGTACATTTATACACTATGGGAATAAATGAGCTAAATTTGACCATGTGAGGAATTGTTTGGATATAGGTCATTGATGTATATTTTTAACAAACATGAGACAACTCACCAATAATGATAATGAGTTTCATGCTACCCCAGTACAATCTAACAAGTGTCAATAAATGTGTTGAAGTCGAACACGTGAAATAATATTTCAATCAGGATACATTGACATATTCTAATTGTAGATAGTATTCTAATTGTAGATAGTGAAGGAGTCTATCACTAATGACTGCAAACCCTAAGGTAATGAAAAAAATAAAATATAATAATAATAATAATAATCTTGACATTTATCCCAAAGAAATGAGTTGGATTCGATGGGAAAATATCTACTAGAAGGAAGGAGTTGAGGCATCCCACATCAACCAATGTGAGTGTAACCTGCAGTCCAATAATTTGGAAGGACTCTAACGAATAAAGATGAAATAACGTAACAACCCCGAGTTAAAAGTTCATGTAGTAAAAGTTGATAAAGTAAAAATAAGACCATGGTTAAGGGACACTTATTCCAAGCTGACTGCTGGGAAAAATATCCCATTGGGCATCACACATTGTGTTTTATGGCTAAAGGGAAATTGGAAAAGGAAATGGCTAAGGCTTTGCAAAGCAAAAAGACTATTTTTGGCATCTATTTATGAAAATATAGGAAATTTGGAGAAAAGAAAGATGAAAGGTCACTGGTTGCATGTGAGGAGGAAAATGATGGAAAATAATAGAAAATTGTAGAGGCGTCATTAATAAAATGACCTCATAGCATCAGTTGGTAGCCTTTTGTTTGTTCAGTTTTGGAATTAGTCTTAGAGAGGAAAATAGCACCAAGAAGAGAAGGAAATAACAAAAGGAAAGGAAGGAAAAGCAAGGAAAGAAAAGAAAAGGAAAGAAAAGGAAAGCAAGGATCAGGCAAGGAAAATTTAGATCAAGCAGCTTCAATGTGACTACTTACAGGTAACAGGTTTCATGTATTATTTCCAAGATAGTTTTGACATGCATAGTATGGTCATGTCGGTATTTGGTTATTTCTCTATCATTGGCATGGGTTTTGTTGGGTTGGATAACAGATTTTAGCCTAGATTTTCCATTTCTGGATAGCCATGGTGTGATGGGTTGATTCTCAATTGACACTTTGGATTACCGAAATATTTTGGATCTGGGTGAGGTGGTCTCACGAAAATTCCCAAAGGCCTAAGAATCCCTTGACCAGTAATGGCAAGATACATGGTAAATCTTGATGGTGGAGAGGGGAAAATTCCTCAAGGTATTGGAGAAAAAATTTGGAGGCATCCAAGCTTGGTTGGGTTTTGTGATCATGACACCACTTTAGGTGAGATCATAGTATGGTGAGGGTGGAGGTGGTTTAACCTCTAGATTCTCTTCATTGTTTTTGGATTTGTTTATCCCATCGGATCCAACATTCATGCTTGGAATATGGCACGAGGGTGATTGGTTGAAAGAAATAATTGGCATAGAAAATATATGATCGGTCAGTACATGGAAGTCCCAAACCTAGTTGGATTTTTCCTATGTTTAATAAGAGATAAGTTTCTCTTGATTTAGATGAGTAAATGTTCTTGTTATTATGTGGCATTAACGGTTTTTATCCCATTGTTATTTATCTGGTTATATGTTGGTTATAAGCTACTAGGTCCCTATAATACTAGTGGATCCCCTTATTGTTATTGTTAGTGTAGCCCACTTATTGTTATTTTTGTGCCCATGTAGTCCCCATATTGTTAGTATTGTTCCCCATAGAATCCCACTATTGTTATTTTTGTGCCCTTACATTTTTATTGTTATGTCAGCTAGGATTATATTGCGACCAGTTGGACTCCTATATATAGAAAAGAGGTTTTTTCATTTGTATCTTCCAAGAATTGTTAATTTATGTAATGTTAAGGAGGTTTCCCCCTTGAAGAGGCCTTTTTATAAGTCTTTGATCTATATTTTCTTCTATTTTGTGATCTGGTTTCACAACATTTGGTATCAGACCTTTGGATTCTAGGGTTTTTCTACTGCAAATAGGTCATCTTGGGATTTTACCTACAAAAAAATGTTCATGAAGATTCAGAAGCTGTAAAAAAATCACAATTGAGCTGGAATCGTGAGGAACTTCTTGTAAAAAATCCAGATCTTATTTCTCTATCGTTTTGGAGATATGATATGAGGAAGTTAGGGTTTGTACAGGCTCTAGAACTTCATCTCAAACAGGTGTCCATGGGACGATCGTCATAAAATTCATTTCATACATTGGATTGGAATTGTATAGTTTCTTGTATATCAATTTCAGAGTTGAAGGTAGAAACAGTAACACAGGGCATGTCATACAAGTTTGCTCTACTGAACTAGTCCATAATTAAGTCATTATAGGAAATTGGGCTAGACTTTATCTTGATGAATCCAAATCAGGTGTGACATATGGAATTGGAAAGAAGACTTATAGGGCTACTATAGAACCAAATATAAAATATTTGGGATATGAAATTATAGATATACATCAGCTTCGATATCGAGCTCCTTAAAAGAAAGAAAAAGGTTTGTATTTTGTTTTTTTAGTTGCACAAGTCTTGTTTGAAAAATTAGTTTCGAGTGATTACAAGGGAACATCGAAACATAGATATCACTATTAGGTTATAAAATGTCCCCCGAAAATAATTTCATACCCATTAAGCCCTCAAAACGATCTACTATGACTCATGAAGAGGAAGAAGTGTAGCATGATATATCAAAATTACGAGACCAGGTGAAACAAATTTTTCTCTTGCAAGGAGTAATGAAAAATGAAATGGAAGTTAATATGGATGGTTTTAAGAGTGGTGTGGAAGATAAGATCGATGGTATAGAAGAAAAAATTAAAGGAAACATGGATGGCATGAAGAATGGTCTAAAAGAAGATATCGAAATATTGAAGCAAGGTTTGACAAAGTTGCTACAAGAAATAATTCCTAATGGCCAAACCATAGTAGATGAAACTCATGATGAGAACAAAAGAAATGTTAATCATGATTTCATAGACTCTAATTTTTTATTTAAAACCTGCCATATTCCAAAGATAAATATGAGGAATTTTGATGGCAAGGATTCAGTCACATGGATACTACACATGGAGCAATATTTTGATCTCAATAATGTGGAAAGAACACAAAAGGTACGCATTACAATATTATATTTAAAAAACAAAATACATGTGTATGGTATCTATGGATTTTCTCTTGTAAATTTTTTTTCAGTTGCTCAATTTTTAAGGACGAAATGATAATACATTATGAGGATACAAAGAGGAACACATTCTTTATCGAATTGATAAATCTCAAACAAAAGGGTTTGATGGTGGAGCACATTGAGGACTTCCAAAAATTGAATATAAGGGTAGCTAATATTCCAGAGGAACACATGATTGATGTCTTCATAGGGAATTTAAATAATAACATCCAACGTGAGGTTCTCCTTTAGGAACCTGATTCATTGGATAAGGCATTCTAGTTGGCAAGAAACGTTGAAAGAAAAATTATGGTGACAAGGAAGCAATATGGAAGTGTTTCTACTCCTAAACTTTGATAACCTACAAGGTTGAAACCACAAAAATTGGAATAAAAAGGAGTAAAAAATAATTTCTATAGTTGTGATAGAAAATACACTAAAGGTTATAAGTGTGCTGAGAATAAATTATTTTACATATATTGTGAAGAGGAGGAAGAAAGGGAACAAGAAACTTCAAAAGAAGAGGATATACACCATGGACCAACCCTAGTGGAAGAATAAATGAATTCAACCATATCTTGTAATTCATTAGCATGAATTACCACTGCTCAAAATCTCAAGACAGAAGGACATATCAAGAAGTAAAATGTGATAGTGCTGATTGATTTAGGTAGTATCGATAATTTTATTCATTGTAAGGTAGCCAAGGAATTGGATTGCTTCCTATACCTAGAACTAGAGTGTCAAGTGATGGTTGCAAATGCAAGAGCTATAAATTTATCTATAAAGTGTCATAATATCTAACTAACCATGGGGGAATATGTATTGAATAATCCAATTCTCTACATCTCAATGGGTGGTGTTGATCTTGTACTAGGATCACAATGGTTACAATCTTTGGGGATGGTAGCTTTTAATTTTCAAGAACGTTTCTTAAAAAAAAATTCAGAAGGAAAGGAAGTTGAATTACAAGGTATCACAGGGAGGCTAGGAAATATAATAGACTCTAATTTCATGAAAAAGCTTCCAAAGATATAACAATGAGGTGTAATTTCACAATTATGCTCACTACAGGTTGAAACATCAAAATCACCTATTTCTCCAGATCTCCAAAAAGTCTTGGACACTCATTCTAGGGTATTTGAGACTCCCAAAGGAATCCCACCTATTCGTGATCATTATTATGCTATTCATTTGATTCTAGGAAGTGTTTCTCCAAACATTAGGCCTTATAGATATCCTTATGCTCAAAAGAGTGAGATTGAACACATGGCTCCAGAAATGCTAGAGGATGGTATAATTCAACCTAGTCAAATTTCTTTCTCCGCTCTAGTAGTATTGGTGCCCAAGAAGGATGGATCATGGCATATGTGTTCAGATTATAGGGAACCCAACAGGCTTAATCTTAAAGATAAAGTTCCCATATCATCATTTATGAATTATTGGATAAATTACATGGAGAAATTTACTTCACCAAGCTGGATGTTTGTTCTGGATATCATCAAATTATAATGAAGACTGGAGGCATTCCAAAAACAACATGCATAACTCATGAGGGTCATTATGAATTTTTTTAATGCCTTTTGGCCTTACTAATGCACCTTCCACATTTCAAGGTTTGATTAATTACATTATCAAACCCTTAGAAAATTTTTTTTAGTATTTTTTTTATGATATACTAACGTACACAAAGTCTTGGAAGGATCATGTTCAACATGTGGACATGGTGCTTAAAATATTGGAGGAGAAACAATTATATGAAAGAACCTCAAAATGTTTCTTTGGAGTACAGGAGGTGGAATATTTGGGTCATATTGTATCTCATGAGAGTGTTAAGGTAGACCCTAACAAAATTAAATCCATTAAGGAATGGAAAATATATACATCCATAAGTCACCTTCAAGGATTTTTGAGGTCAATAGGGTATTATCGCTTGTTTGTTAAGAATTATGGGAGAATGTCGACACGTTTAAGATCATTACTAAAGAGAGATGAATTTTCTTGGACTCCAAAAGAAGCTAAGGACTTTGAACACATTAAATAGGCAGTATTCCAATCACTGGTCTTAGCTATGCCAAACTTCACAAAAACCTTTATTGTGGAATGTGATGTCTCAAGAAATGGAATTGGTGTGGTTTTAATGCAAGAAGGAAGACCCATTTTGTTTGAAAGTCATCCAATCAAAGGAAAGTATTTACTGAAACCTATTTATGAGAAGTAAATGTTGGCAATACTACATTGACTAAAGAAATGGAAACCTTACCTAATGGGAAAAGACTTAAAGGTAAAAACGGATCATGATAGTCTTAAATAATTTTTGTAAAAAATATTATCTTCAGAATAGCAGCAAAAATGGGATACAAAGATGTTAGGTTATGAGTTTGAAATCATCTAAAAAAAACGAAAGCAGAATGTTGTTACGGATGCACTCTCAAGAAAGGATGTGGATGTGGAAGAATTTCTTTGTGCCATTTCTATTATCCAACCTGAGTGGATAACCAAAGCAAGGGATGAATGGAAGAATAGTGAAGACGTGTGGATACTCATTCAAAAGTTACAGCAAGATGGAAATACATCTAAAACATTTAGCTGGAAAAATGTTTCATTATGGTACAAAGATCTCTTATATATTTGTAATAATTCCCAACTCAATCAAAATGTTATTTTGAAATTGCACACATGTCCCTTAGGAGGGCACTCATATTTTTTTTTAAATTCCGACATGGTCAAGAAGGAATTTATCTGGGATGGCCTTAAATCTGATATTCAAAAGTTTGTGGCAGAATGTTTTGTTTGCCAAAAAAATAAAGTTGAGACAATTAACAACCCATGCATGTTACAACCTTTATCCATTCCAAGTCAACATTAGGAGGAGGTTTCAAAGGATTTTATCATAGGTTTACCCATGTCCAAAGGAAATAATGTCATCATCGTGGTAGTTGATAGACTTACAAAGTATGCATAATTTTGTGCATCATCTCATCCATTTGAAACGAATATAGTTGCTACTGCATTTATGGAAACAATTAAAAAGCTACATGGAAACCCAAATATTATTGTAAGAGACAAAGATCCTATTTTTACAGGAAGTTTTTGGACAAAATTATTTTCTTCTTTGGGTACTCAATTAACTCATAACGCATCATATCATCCTCAATGTGATGGGGAAAGTGAGATAGTGAAAAGATTTTCGGAAGGATATATTTGTTGCTTTGTATCTGATAAACAGACACAATGGGTCAAGTGGTTACCTATGTATGAATGGTATTATAAAAATTCCTTCGATACCGTAGCCAAAACGACCCCATTTATGGCACTTTATGGATATCATCCATCCACCATCACATCATCTTTAAGATAAAATTCTAAGGTTCAAGCAATGGAAGATCAAATTGAGCATTAAAAATGAGTTCTCAAACTCTTAAAGGATAATCTCACCTTGGCATAGAATCGAATGAAAAAATAGGCATATCAACACCACATCGAAAGAAGTTTTGATGTAGGGGACAGGGTATTTTACAGTTAGAACCATACAAACAAATGTTCCTCAATCAAGCTAAGAAGGATAATAAATTATCACCAAAGTATTATGGTACTTACAAAGTGTTGCAAAAGATAGGTACTGTGGCATACAAATTGGAGCTTCTTGCATCTTCTCAAGTGCACCCAATTTTCCATGTTTCATGCTTAAATATGGTTATAGGTGACAAGCTCCTAGTTCAAACATTATTCCCATAACTGGATGAAGAAGGAAAAATCATATTCAAACCTAAAGTAGTCACGAAAATAAGAACTTGACAGCTACAAAATCGATCAATTAAAAAGTATCTCATCAAGTGGAAGAAATTACCCACTGAATATTCGGCATGAGAGGACGAAAATTTTATACAAAAGCATCCAGAACTACTCAATTATTGGGGACAACACTTTTTTTAAGGAGAGGGGAATCATAGGTCCCTATAATACTAGTCTATCCCCTTATTTTTATTTTTAGTGTATCACCCTTATTGTCATTTTTGTGCCCATGTAGTCCCCATATGGTTATTAGTGTGCCCCATAGAAGCCCACTATTGTTATTGTTGTGCCCTTACATTATTATTGTTATGTCGGCTAGGACTATATTGTCACCCCTTGGACTCCTCTATATACAAAGGAGTTTTTTGTCATTTGTATCATCTAAGAATTGTTCATTTATGTAATGTAAAGGAGGTTTCCCCCTTGAAGAGGTTGATTTATAAGTCATTGATCTATCATTTCTTCTATTTTGTGAGCCGGTTTCATAACATAAGCAAGGTTTTGTGACAATTCTCAGTTATGACTCTATTCATGTTTTTACTTGCAACTAAATGAATACTAAGTACATGACCTAATTGATGTTATGAAACCTAATGTGAGAAGGCATTGGTCCTTCTTGTTAAACCTAAAATAATTTTTTAGTCCCTTATGTTCATATTTGCATTGATGACCTATAGGTTGCATATTTACCAAGTGTTTGACGAAATGTTAGTCACAGTTAGGGAATTTCATATCAAGTCCTGGTTTCAGTTTGTTATCAAAATAATTATCTTCATGTCTATTATGAGTTATAAAATTTATATAGTGTTATGGGCAGATGTTAAGCCCCAGCCCTAGAAACTAACCTTAAATATTGTAGTCACTAGCATGGAAATGACAGAAAAATGATATAGTCGCACTCAGGCAGGATTATGAGACCGACTGGAGGATATTAGTTTCTTGGAGGGCTTGGAAAGGGAGTGAATAGGCTTATAGCTTAGCAAAAATGTGATTTGTCTCGATGACAGAGGTCCAGGAAGGGTGGGTCAGCCCTTGGGGGCCCTGTGTCATCAGAAATAGATTTGTAAGGTCTCGTTGAATTACTTCCATTTCCTTAAGGTAATCTAAAGGTTAAGTCTTATCATTGTAACCCCGTGCCTCATGTTTAACCCAGGAAAGCTGGTCGAAGTAGGTAGATATGAGAAGATATGTGTTACAAGTAACCAACACCAGCTACATTTCTGATGTTCAGAATATGTATATAATGCATGAAATAAATCCTTTAAACAAACCAATAATGAAAGATGACATAGAGGAAAGGAATTCACCAATATGGTCAAATGGAAACCAAGGTATTGCACGAATCTCAAAATTTGATAGTGTAAGCTAATGTCGAACACAAGGGAAATAACTTAGTCAAAGAGCCATGATATTGATCGATGCTAAGCACAATGACACCTATAAATGATGTATATAGGGGCAGGCTATGACTCTAGGCTTATGTTGGCATTATGCCTAATTTTTTGTCATTAATGGAAACATTCTTGTCAAATATGTCGTTGATGTCAACTTGGTTATAATATTATGGTTATGGAACTATATTATAGATGATATGGGAGATAATTGACAACTAAGTCACAAAATGCATGGAACTTATGAACTTTTAGAAGAATATGTGGTTCCTATGAAGATGATTCATGTACATATGCGGGTGTTGTGAATAAAAGTCACGTACATAATTTGAACCATGGAACACATAAATTCAAGAGCTATTATCATGGTAATTGTCAATTTTATTGTGATGACAATGCCCATCTAATCGTGTTAAATTATAACATTACCAATGGATTTTCCTGTAGTATTGGAAAACGAAAAATATTTATAAGGAGAAGGAGATCAAGGAGCCGGAGTTTGCATTTGAAATATTGTTCATGTATGATCTGATCTAGAACACGTGTGCACCAGTAAGAAAGAAGAAGGCTCAGATCTCAAAAATCTGAAGATGTATTGAATATATGCTTGATTGATTGGATTATTTAAGTGGATAACAATGTAGGATCTATTATTATGGTGGAAATATGATCTTAGTATATATTTATTGATACATGTAGCTTTTGATAGTATGTGCACAAATATCTAGGTTTGTCATGTCTTATGTTTGTAGCAAAGTTTTGATTCAATGATTTATTATATGTACGTAGGTTTTCTTCTAGATAGTCACGTACATACACATATTCTTTTCATGTTAGTCACATATATATTATGATATACTTTTTCAGTACATTAAAATCTGTACATGGGTGTTATACGTGTATATTCTTACATACGTAGATACGTTTTATGGAAGTTGTGCATATGTACTAGGATTTTCAATTACTTCTTAGTGATGACATTTGATGATTTCTATTTGATTTGTTGTTTTATTTCAATGATGTATTGATCATGATGGTCTTGGGTTGACAACATTGATTGGATCAATTTTTTTATGACTTGGTACATTAATCAATGATGATGTTGCATTATGATTGGGTATTCAATGACTCAGTCTTTGTATAACTATTATTAGTTACATATGTAACTCAATATTTCAGTGATTCAGTTTGACAATGATTCGATATTCAATGATTTGAGATATTTACGTAGGTGTTATGCATAGGAAGCACATATATATGCAAGTATGCTTTATAACAATCACATATATATTCTAAAGTAAATTTGATCATTTTTTGTAATGACTACATATTATCTCTATGTTGATGACAATGTTATTAATCAACGATTAGTTGATTTGAACAATATTTAGTGAATGGTTTTAGTTTGATTTTGAGCATAATGTCGGGTGTTGATCTAGTTTGAAAATTTGATGAAATGTGGCCTACATGTTTTTATGAGTGTTTGATATAGGTGGATCCAATATGAAATTTTATGAAATGTGATCCAGAAGGCATTGAGGGTTGTATCCTTCAGTGAGGGATTCAAAGCTTCCTTCTAGTGGTAGTTGGTAAACTTGTTTTTGGGGTAGGTGCTCCCTTCTCGTAGGAGTCGATAAATGAGAATAGGGGGTTGTAGCTCCCTTCCAATGGGTGCTATAGAAAGAGTGTAGGTTGTAGCCTCCTACATTTGGGTACCTATGTGATGGAAAGAGTATACACCAGTGCAAGACCTTGATGTAATAAATTTTCATTATATCAAGAGAAGAATACAAAGATGATAGAAACAATGGTTTTCTCGCACATAGGTTCTCCACCTAAAATTTTGGTTTCCATATGTGTTGATGTATTACTTATGTGCTATGATTTATCTATTTTTTACTGTATACTAAATGACGAGTGAAGTAATAATGTAATGATTAATTTAATCATCTGATGGAAATTATGAAGATTTAGTAATCTAGATATACATGGTTTTACTTCACTAAAGGCACATGCACACACGAGTCGTGTGAATAACAATAGCATATATAATTTTGAACGTGAAATTAAAAGTTAAAGTGAATTAAAAACACTGATTCACCCCCCCCTTAGTATTTTTCCTAACAATTGGGAATCATAGTGTTGGGCCTTATAATTTTTTCATTTTTTAACTAAAAGCCCCTACCTTAAACCTCTATTTTACAAGTCAAATACCCCTCCATGCATATATTTTTTACCTTTTCTATGTTTATTTGGGTTAATGGATAAAAATTTTCTTATTTATATTACAGAGGTTTATTATTTTAATATTTTAGTTAAAATCCTACATTCGTATTACCTAAACAACCTTTTGCAGTAGTTGTCACTAATCTTAAATTGAGGGTTGTGGTACAAGAAGACATCTCGAGATTATTGCACCAATCTTGGTTCCTACACTAAAGGAGGGAGACTGTTTGATTGAATAAGTTGACTGAGTAAACTTCGTGGAGCCAAAATCTTAGTGAACTTTGTGTACAAATTTGAAATCTTGGTTTGCTATATTTTTTGTGACATGGTTCGAATAATTTAGGGTTTTTGCAGGCTCTAAAATTAAGTCTCAAATAGGTGAACTAGATAAAATCATCATAACTCTCTCTCTCTTTGGGCATCATATTTGAATTTTGTAAAAAGAGAATGAAAGTGAAAGGACTTAAGAATTTTTTGTATCATTTTCATGGCTAAAGATTGAAACCGTGACACATGGAATTTCGTACAATATGGCTATACGGAACTAGTATGTAATCATGTATTTTTCTAGAAGAATCCAAACTTGGTATGACTTGTGGCATTGGAAATAAGACTTAGTGGCTACCACAGGATGAAATTCCAGACCTTGGAGATCTGAAATTGCAAAGATACAATAGTTTCAATATCAAGCTCCTAAAAAGAAATAAAAATATATCATTCTTTGATTGAAAATGCATTGAAACAGAAAAATTGAAACACCTAGTAAGCAACCAGAATGCTATAATATGATGCATTAAGAACATGAAGAAATGCAGTGCCATATATAAAAATTATGAGACCAATTGCAACAAATTTCACTCTTGCAAAGAGTAACCAAAAAAGAACTAGAAGCTAAGAGAGATGGCTTATAAGAAAAACTAAAAGGAATCAAGGAAGGATTGAAGGAGGGTTTCAAAGGAGATACAAGAGTTTTTAAAGTAGACATGGATTCGATGAATGTAAAATTGGAAGGGTTTACAAATTTTCTACAAGAAATGATTCCCAGAGGTGGCAATGTAATCCATGAGAATCATGATGAGTACAAAAGGAATAATAATTATGATTTTAGAGAGCCCAATGTTGGGTTTAAGACCCTCCACATTCCAAAGATCAACATGAGGAATTTTGATGGAAATTATCAAGTAACATGGATACTACAAATAGAGCAATTATTTGATCTACATAATGTGTTTCACACACACAAGGAATAAATTTCATCTTTACATTTAGAACAAAATAATTTGTTATGGTATCAATGGTTTTTTTATCATAAATCAATTGTTGCTTGGACAATTGTTTCAGAAGAATTGGTAGCACTATGTGAGGATATAAATAGAAATACATTATTTATCGAATTGATAAATTTCAAACAAAAGGGTTCAATGGCGATGCACATTGAGGAATTCCGAATATTGAATATCAAGGTAAATGATATTCTAGATAAGCATAGATTTGATGTCTTCATAGGGAATTTGAAAGATAAAATCCAATATGAGGTTTTCCTTTAGAACTTGATTCATTGGATAATGCATTTAAGGTTTCAAGAAAATTTGAAAGAAATAACAAATGAATTAGAACATATATTTTAATGAATTGGCAAGAATTTCCACTCCTCAAACTCTCAATATAGAAGGATATATCATGAAAAAAATGTAATTCTGTTGATTGGTTCTAGTAGTACCCATAAAGTTATTCGTTGTGTAATTAAGAAGGAATTTATTTTCTTTCTATATCGAGCACAAAAATGTCAAGTAAAGGTTTCAAATGGGGGAACTATAAATTTCTTAGGGAAGTGTCATAATCTTAATCTAACCATGGAGGAATATGTATTGAATATTTCAATTCTTTCATTCTAATGGCTGGTGTTGATGTTGACTTGGATTCTAATGGTTACATTCTTTGGGGACGAGAGCTTTTAATTTGCAAGAAATTTTCTTGAAATTTTCGAGGGAATGTAAGGAAATTGAATTAAAGAGAATCACAAGGAAACAAGTGAATATAATCAGATCTAATGGCATGAGAAATATTTTGAAGAAATAACAACAATACATAATTTCACGATTATGGCCACTATATGTTCAAACATAGAAATTATCCATTTCTCCAAATCTTCAAAGAATCATGGACAGTAATTGAGAGGTATTTTAGAATCCCAAAGGCCTCCAACCTATTCATGATCGTGATCATTATATTCACTTGATTCCACGAATAATTCCTCCGAACATAAGGCCTTATAGATATCCATATTCCCAAAAGAGTGAAATTTAATGTATAGTTGTAGAAATGCTAAAGGTTGGTATAATTAAACCTAGCTAAAGTTATTTATATTATCGAGTATCATTGGTGTAAAAGAAGGATGGATCATGGCGTATGTGTCCAAATTATATGGAGTTCAACAAGCTCTATATTAAAGATAAATTTCCCATTCCTATCATTGATGAATTTTTGGATGAATTGCATTGAACAATTTACTACACCAAGCTAGATCCTCGTTCTGCATATCATCAAATTATAATGAAGACCAAATACATTTTGAAAACAACATTCAGAACTCATGAAGATCATTATGAATTTTTGGTCATTCCTTTTTTCGTTACTAATTCACCTTCCACATTTCAAGTTTGATGAATTCCATTTTTAAACCCTGCCTTAGAAATTTTTTGTTAGTATTTTTTGATGATATACTAATCTATGTAAAATCTTGGAAGGATCATGCTCAACATGTTGACAAGGTGCTCAAACTATTCAAGAAGAAAAAATTATCTGAAAAAAAATATCCAAATTTTTATTTGTACTATAGGAGGTGGAATATTTTGGTCATATTGTATCTCATGAGGGTGTTAGGGTAGACCCTACAAAAATTAATTCCGTTAAGGAATGGGAAATACCCACATTCCTAAATCATATTGGAGTATTTCTTGGGTAACAAGGTATTATCACAAGTTTTTTAGTAATTATGGGAGAATAGTATTGTCTCTAACAACATATCTAAAGAAAGATGCATTTTCTTGGACTCCAGAAGAAACTAAGGCCTTTGTTCATATTAAAGAGGAAATGTTCCAATCACTAGTCTTAGCTACGCCAGACATCACAAAAAACTTTATTGTGGAATGTGATGGCTTAAGAAATGGAATTGGTGCACTTTTAATGCAAGAAGGAAGACCCATTTATTTTAAAAGTCATCCAATAAAGGGAAATTACTTACAAAAACCTATTTATGAGAATGAAAATTTGGCTATGCTATACGCACTAAACCAATGGAGACCTTGCCTAATTTTTTGGAAAAAAATTTATCTTCAGAAGAGAAGAAAAAATGTGTCACAAATATGTTCCATTATGATTTTGAAATCATCTACAAAAAGGAGAATCAAGTTGTTGTTCCAGATGCACTCTTAAGAAAGGATGAGGATGTGGAATCATTGCTCTATGAAATTTCTATTATCCAACCTGATTGAATATAACCGAAGAAAGGAATGAATGAAATGATAAGAAAGAGATGTGGAAAATCATTGAAAAGTTACAGAAATATGCCCATACATATGATACACTTATTTGGAAAAATGACTCATTATGGTACATATGTCATGTATATCTAGGCAATAATTCTCAACTCAAGAAAAATATTCTTTTGGAATTGAACACCTCCCCCTTAGGAGGGCACTCAGGATTTTTAAAAACATACCACTAGGTCAAGAAGGATTTTTCTTTGGGATGGTCTTAAATTTTATATTCATAAATTTGTGCTAGAATGTTTGCCAGTTTACCAACAAAAAAATGTTGAGACAATTAAAACCCCGAGTTTGTTACAAAATTTAGCCATTCCAGGTCAGTGTTGGGAGGAGGTCTCAATGGATTTTATCACAGGTTTACCCAAGTCCGAAGGAAAGAGTGTCATCAAGGTGGTAGTTAATAGAATTAACAAGTATGCGCATTGTTTTTCATTATCTCATCCTTCTAACTCCAGTAAAAGATATATTTTATTTATGGAAACAATTCAAAAGATAAATGGAAACGAAAAGATTATTGTAATTGATGGAGATCCAAATTTTCCCTCAAAACTTTTGGACAAATAATTTTCCTGTCTTGGTGCTCAATTATCTCATTGCTCATCTTATCATCCTCAATCAGACGGGCAAACTAATATAGTGAAAAAATGTTTGGAATGATATCTTTGTTGCTTTATATTAAAAAAACAAAAAGGGGTGAAGTGGTTAGCTCTAGGTGAATGGTGCTATAACACTTCCTTCCATACTTTAACAACAATTACCCCATTTATGGCACTTTATATATATCATCCACTCTCAATCACGTCTTATTTAAGAGAATTTTATAAGGTTCAAGTAGTGGAATATCACATGGAGTATCAACAATAAGTTCTGCAACTCTTAAAGGATAACCTCACAATGGTGCAGAGTCGAATGAAACAGCAAGTGGATCATCATCGAATTGAAAGAAGTTTTGACATATGCAACTGTGTATTTTTTTTACTAGAACCATACAAACAAATTTCCCTCAAGCAAGTGGAGAAGGAAAAAAAATTATCACCCAATTACTACACTCATTACAAGGTGTTGAAAAATAATGGTACGATGGAATAAAAATTGGAGCTCCCTACATCCTCTTGAGTATACAATTTTTTCCATGCTTCATGTTTAAAGAAGGTTATCAATGACAAGCTCCCAGTTTAAAAAATATTTCCAGAACTTGACAAAGAAGGAAAAATCATATTGGAGCTTGAAGCATTCATAAAAAAAAGAACTCGAAAACTATGGAATCGATCAATTTCATAGTATCTGATTGAGTGAAAGAACTTACCCGTTGAATATTCCACATGGTGGCATGCGAATTTCATACAGAAGAATCTAGAACTACTCAAGTGTTGAGGAAACCACTTCTTTTGAAGGATAAGGGCTTTTTAGGTTATTATAATACTAGTGTAGCCCCCTTGTTGTTATTGTTACTGTAGCCCCATTGTTGTTATTTTTAATGTATCCCCCATATTGTTATTATTTTTTCTCATAGAAGCCCACTATTGTTATTTTTGTGCCCTTACATTACTATTGTTATGTAGGATCATATTATATTGTGACCCCTTAGACTCCTATATATAGAAAGGAGGCATTGTAATTTGTATCAATCCAGAGTTTTTCATTTATGTGATGTAAGGGAGGTTTTCCCCTTGAAGAAGCTAATTCTCAAGTCATTTATCTATCTTTTTCTTCTATTTTGTGTTCTATGAGCATAACATCTCTCCTATAGTGGAGGCTTCTGGCTCTCAGCGCACACCATACGAATTCCTATGGAGGGCTTGGACCCTGTATATGGATACTAAACCCCAAGATGAAGACCCACCTGTAATCCTTCATAAGATATAATTTTTCTCCTCATCTTCAAGCATGAAAAATTAGTAGTCTAATTGATTAAATGAGCTTAGAAATAATGGATCCAGGTGAACACTTCATAGTGGAATTCCCTTCCATAGTGGGCTTTAGAGTGTATAGGTGTCTCCAAGTTCAAGAAGGAGATTAACCAAGGACCCTTTTACGTGGTTTCAACATCTAAGGGAGTGACAGGTCCATCGTACATCCCTCAAGTGGTAGGTGTCATGTGAAATAAGGATGGAATGGAATAGGGAAATAAGGGAAAGTTTCCAAACAACATGCCACAGTACAAGGGTAGATTTGATAATGGGAATCCCACACCTAGGTATAGATATGTAGGGGAGAGAAATCGTGGTAAATAATTCACCATGATATTTCGTTTTCCAAACTTCTTCATATGTTATTTTCTTGTTATTGATTTTTTCTTTTTATAGCTACTCGGGCCTCTAGGGAGTGACATCATGATGTGAATGATATAATAGTGTGGCCCCATTAGTATTGGGAATTTAATTTCTCAGCAGGGTTTGGGACAATCATGGGTTCCTTAATGATGCAGGGGTCTCACATAAGGGCCTGAGGAACTTAGGTTATGTCTCAGATAAGGGGTGGAGCTATTGTTTGGATTTTTCCCATGTGCTAATTTTTTATGTCGCGACCTCCCTTTTCATTTTATGGTACATTTAATATTGTAAGTGACTAAATTATTCTTTTAAATTTATTTTTAGTTGCATCAGCCTTTGGGGAAATGTTCCAGGCCCGACCTAATGTATGGAAAAGGGGATTCCTAGGCTAAATTCTTATGGATCCAATGGACATATGTGGAATCAAATGGAAAATATCTGAAAAGGGGTTGTAATGAGTAGATGGGAGTGATGTATGTGATGTCGTGAAGAAGGAAAACACAACTAAAATTAGGTTTTACCATGTAATTCCACTCTTAAGTCTAGTTTCCAATAGAGGATATCCCACTAGACTATGATGCAAGGTTAACCACAAAGTTGGAAAATGGGAAAAAAGTGCAAAACAAGCCAATTTTTTCTTCTGAATCCCCCCACTAATCCAAGCCCATAAGTGTTGATGATAAGTAAGCATAAATACCCACCTACATAATCAAAGCCATACCTATGGGATTAGAAGGCCCACCTTCAAAAATATAATCGTAACATATGGGAAAGGGTGCATAATGGTTGGCTTAGGTGGCGGAGATGGTGAAATATTGAGATATCTAGGGGCTACAAGGGGCTACTAGCTAACAATTGAAGACAATGTAGGAGAAAATTTTCTCCTATGGATGTCACCCACAACTGGTTGGTAACATCTGGCTCCAACTAGGGCATGCTCTCTTAGTAGAGTGCATGATCGTACCTAAATAGGGAGGTCATGAGAACACCAACAATATCTTGGGAGAATAAACCTGTTACCTGCACATTAAAGACCAAGCACATGGGGAAACATGTTTTTGTGGTTTTTGATGTTCACCCATGCTTTTGTTATGCCATACAAAGAAACAAGAAAAAAAAATTATGCTAAATGCAATTACTATAGCATGATAAAAGAGTATGATGTTAGTTATAATGAAAAATACAACATTCTATGCATTCTACCATAACATGCGTATTATCTAAGGAAAATACTAAGTGTAATCATAGAGCCAATGGAACAAACATATAATTACATTAAAAAAAAAACATGATTATCTATATGATTACTCATATAATAGACCCAAAATCCAACACAAAAACAATCATATGAAGGATGATGCAGGTGGTAGGAGGGAAAATATGAAATCCATATGAGGTATAAGTGAGTTCTAAACGATGGGAAAGACATCAACTTAGAGGCTTGGAGCTTCTCCTACAAGCACATAATGTATAAATTATACAAACACTATGTATACCAATGGATTCAATCCAATCATGCAATATGTTAAAGAAAGATACGAAATCCTTCTACAAATCAATTATGGAAAATAAACATGATCACAAAATCACACCAAGTAAAAGAAATTAGCAAATCAATCGCACAACACAGATATTTTTCCTAGGTAAATCTTACTTCTCAAAACCCCTGTATCTCTAATGTATAATGAACCAAGGAATAATGAAACAATATCATGCATTATTGATCACAAGAATCTGTTGCACTCTACCAACTGTCCCACACTGATCGAGACAAAATTGGTCCAACACTTAGCCAATTCTCAGCTTGTCCTCGACCTGCCTTTCTCACGCAATCCCTAGGCAATTAATCCCTATTATTTAGGATAATTATCCTTCCTTGACTGTGCAATACATCATGGGCATCCTATGGTGTATATAATTTCTATCGGGAAATTTTCTATAAATACAACTGATAGATAGCTTCCCTTTAACCTCTGTCTCAACTAGGTTTTCATCATAACTGACATGCATGTAGCTATTAATAGTAAATCATCAGTTACTTGATAGATCACTACATATAATTTAAATCTGATTTAATTCACTTGACCTCTCGCTAGTGCAACAATTAGTTACAGCTAGTTAGACTCACTTTGACTCACATAATTGAGTTAACTAATTTCTCATGCATTAAACTAATACACTAACTTCAACTTGGAATATTAAACAAATAGAATCACTCTACATGCCTCACTAACCACCCTCAAATTGAATTTCATGAGCTAACTGAGTCTATCAGACTCAGTTAACTATTACAAGTGATTATGAGATAAGGTTACAATTTATTATCCACTTTATTTAAGGGATAAATAAATTTGACACACATTTCTTCTATTTTAATTAAGAAATAATTAAATCAAAAGCCTTGCATGGTAGCCATTTCTGGGTGACATTTTATTGATGTTGTTTCTAGATGCCAATTTCACTATTTCTTGTTGAAAATTTTAACACATAATGGATGAATCAATAACCAAACTAAATAACTCCCCATCACAATCAATGTTCATAATTGTATCCTTCGTGTTCATCAAAAATTCATGATGGGATGGAAAATGGAACTGAGGACATGGAGGGACACACCAAATTGGTTTCTCGATATGATGGTCACAATAGAAAGGGGCAATGATGGTGTGATACTAAGGGTATGATTGAGAAGAAGAGATATATCTATTAAGTGTCCCTTTACCATCATATCCCGGTGGCGGAAAGAGTTCATCAATATTAGTTATGGTATGAGAAAGAGAAAAGCAAGGGTTCATGGATAATGCAACTATGTCATTGGGTAATTGGATAAGGCAAGGGAAAGTAGGGCTCTTTTCAGGGTCATTATCGATATCATATACAAGGTCAACTACTTCCAATAGCCCTTATTCATGCATGGGAAGGCCATGATCCTCCCTTTCAATGGAGCTAATAAATATATCATTGTGAGTATTGTACGGAAGAAAGGGACAATCATTTTCAACCTCATTGTCGGTATCATAAATAGGGTCATTTCTAAAATAATGGTTTCCAAGTTCCCATTTTCCCTTGTTGATGCATAAGAAATTGGAAATGTCAACCTCACAGGGAGCTATAATACCCATATTCTTCAAATCTTCATCACGCACACTTTCTTGAATGAAAGTTCCCATTTCATCATGCCCATGTTAGTGGGTTTCGATAGGGATTCACTCATACCATATTCATACCTAATTTTGAAATTTGTATTCCAAGTGTCTTTCATGGATTCTTCATTTGCTTCATCATCATGATTTTCATTTTCCATTCTTCCATATACCCCTTATTCTTATTAGGGTCTCCGACATGTGGGTTTTATTTAGGATCATCCCAGTCATCAAATTCATTGGCTTCTATGGGATCAATTTGTTGAAAATTGTAATATCTTCTGTTGTATAACCCAATCAGGATGTTGAAATCACAAGCATAGCGAGTGAAATCAAAGATACAATTAGTTCTCATAGGAACATTGTACTAAGTAGAGATCCTTTTTCTTCCTATTAAAAAAATAAAATATGAAATACTTATCTTTGTACTTAATCAAATATCCATTATATTAAATAAACAAATCCATGCTTTCTTGTAACTTTTGAAGATCCTCACAATTAAGTTAATTAAAATAAAAGAAATTACAAATATCTTTTTCACAAGAAGCCATTTTTCATGATTTTTCATTTAGGATCAAAATCGTGTCACTAGGGTGAATCTATATGCCTTGATAGATGCTTTCTTCGCCCTACAAATATCTAAATTTAAAGGTGAGTGAAGAAAAAGGACTTCATTCTTCCAATGGAGTCCCCAAAAAGATATATAAATGATGTCGTAAGGGAGCAAGACACGTGTCTTGTGTCCTCGACAATAATGCTAGAATTTTTTTTGCTCAATTTAGCATGGGTCGTAGGAGTGGTTCCAAAGGGACTACTACTATATAAAGTGGTAGCAATTGAACAAGGACCATTGTCACCTTAGTCGATATCCGCTTCTCTTTATAAACTTTTACCGATAGGAGGATTCCCATTGTGAGTTAAATCACTATGAATTATAATTCAAAGATTGAGTAGATAGTGATTTCAAGAGTCCATTCAGAGGAGAGAATCAAATTATGGAGCTTCTTTTCTTAGAAGCAAGATGTAGGGATATCCACGAAAGGCTTTAAATGAGAACCCTAGACCTAGGGATGAGGAACATTTATAGATAAGGGATGTGGTAGACCTAGGAATCATAGTATAATAAGGTTCCTAAAAGGATCCTTGGGAAATTAGGATGGTAAAGGTGCAGGGCCACAAATAAACCATAATGAACCCAACTAGGTTAATGGTTTTAGGTGAAAATTGAAACAAAAATTCTTGACCAAACAACAGAGAAGGATAAAAGAAATTGTATTTGACTTGAGTTTTAAATACAATGATCCTGAACGGATACACTAAGGAACGAAAACATACAGACATAAAAACAAGTGTATCTAGGGCTTAAGATATTTCCGAATCTAACCATGGGAGATACTTCAAAATTTGAATGGGCCTAGAAGAAACCCCAAAACAGTTGTAGGTCAAGTCTCTTACAAAATGGATTACTATAATAAATTATGTGTGATGCATTAGGGGACACTAGGGATATGGCATAGAAAATGGGAGAGAAGGAGATGAAAATATTTTCATTCAAGTGATCACCAAGGATTATACTAGTGCATGGTCTATTGGGAGAGTGGATTCAATGATATTTCAACATTTGGATTTTTCTTTTATCGAATTAAGGAGTTCCCCAATAAATTCCTATAGCCCTAAAGGAAAAAAATAGGTTATCAAATAAATTTATACTTCTTCTGCTACAATTTGATGACTTATCAAGGTAATTATTAGGATAATGTACCCCTAGGAACATTCATTCACTATACCCAATCATGTATCATATGCAATACGCTCACAACATTAATATTTGAAAAATTCACATTTCATTAGGGAAGAAACTTAGATTTGATGAGTGAAAATTCTATACATCATACATGAACACATGAAAGTGGAGAAATATACCTTAAAAATCACTTACAAGTATAATTCATATATCCAATCATCAAATTGAGACAAAACTAAAGCTCCATGACCAAGGAAATATCCAAACAACAAAAGGCATTAATGATTCTACAATTAGTCTTCAAATAGGTATAGAAAAATTATCAAGAGAGAAAGAGATACCATTCTAAGTGACGATGAAAATCAAATGATCCTCTCACCAATATATATCATCCTCTAAGGGTTCGATTTTCTTAATTATGCCTAATGATGCCCGAACTAATAAAATAATTATTCAACATAAAATTAGTTGGTGACAATCCCACAAAGATAGCTCCATAACATTAAAATAATCCTCTTAAGAGGGAAAAAATTATAGATACAATATTTCAAAGTGCCATTTAAAGGAAAAATGGAGTCCAACATGTGCTAAAATGAGTGGAAGGGCTCTAACTATAATGATAAATGGGGTGGGCCCATGATCTCCAAGAAAAAAACTTATGGTGATCCGAAGTGGTTGTGGGGGCACATAAACATCCCCATGGATCTCTAAGTATATCGATCAAGTCTGTATATGTTATGAAACCAACTCAAAGAACATAAGAAAATATAGATGAACGACTTAGAAATTTTCCTCTCAAAGGGAAACCTCCTTTACACTACATACATGAACAATTTTTGGATGATACAAATGACAAGGCCTCCTTTTTATATATAGGAGTCTAAGGGGTGACAATATAATTAGATCCTAGATAAAAATATTAATGTAAGGTCATAATAGTAAAAATAGTTGGCTTCTATGGGGCACAACAATAACAATATGGGGGCTACATGAGCAAACCAATAACAACAAGGGGGCTACACTAACAATAAAAATAATGGGGATACACTAGTATTATAGGGAACTAACATGTCCCTCTCCTTCAAAAAATTATTGTCGTCAATGCTTGAGTAGTTCTAGATGCTTCTGTATAAAATTATCATCCTACCATGTGGAATATTCAGTAGTTAAGTTCTTCCACTTAATGAGATACTCTAAAATAAATCAGTTTTGTAGCCATTGGATTCTTATTTCTATGACTTCTTTAGGCTCAAATATTATTTTTCCTTACTTTTCAAGTTATGGAAACATTGTTTGAACTAGAAGTTTGTCACCGATAACCTTATTTAAGCATGAAACATGGAAAATTGGGTGTACTTGAGAATATGTAGGTAGCTCCAATTTGTATTCCATAGTACCAATATTTTTCAACACTTTGTAAGCACTGTAGTACTTGGATGATAATATATTATCCCTCTTAGCTTGCTTGAGGGAATTTTTTTTGTATGGTTGTATCCATAAAAATACCCAGTCTCCTACTTTAAAACCTCTTTCACTATGATGTTTATCTACCTCTTATTTAATTCAATTCTGTGCCAGAATGGGGTTATCCTTTAAGAGTTGGAGAACTTGTTTTTGATGCTCGATTCGATCTTCGATTGCATTAATGTTATAAATTTCTCTTAAATATGATGTGATGGATGGTGTATGATACCCATAAAGTGCCATAAATAGGGTCATTTTTTCTGCAATATGGAAGGAATTGTTATACCACAATTCAGCTAGAGGTAACCAATTGACCTGTTATGTTTGTTTATCAGATACAAAGGAATGAGGATATCCTTCCAAACATTTGTTCATTATATTATTTTTCCCATCAAATTGAGAATGATAATATGAGCTATGAGCTAACTGAGTGCCAAGACAAGAAAATATTTTCTTCCAAAAATTTCAACTGAAAATGGGAGCTCTTTTACTTACTATAATATCTAGGTTTCCGTGAAGATTTTGAATTATTTAATAAATGCAATAGAAACTATATTGGCTTCAAAAGGATGAGATAATGAACAAAATTGCGCATAATTTGTAAATCTATCAACTACCACCATGATGACACTCTTTCCTTTAGAGTTTGTTAAACTTGTGATAAAATACATTGATACCTCCTCCCAACACTGAATTGGAATAACTAAAGGTTGTACCAGACCTAGGGTGTTAATTGTCTCAACTTTATTTTGTTAGAAAGCCAAACATTCTACCAAAATTTTTTTAATAATATATTTAATGCCATCCCAAAAATATTTGTTCTTAACTCTGAGGTAAGTTTCTAAAAATCTTGAGTTCCCTCCTAAACGAGAGGTATGAAATTCCAAAAGAAAGTCTTGTTTTAGTTGGGAATTATTACGAAGATATAAGAGATATTTGTACCATAATGAATAATTTTTCCAAATAAATGTATCAGATGTACTAGGATCTTGCTACACCTTTTGAATGAGTGCCCACACCTCTTCATAATTCTTCCATTCATCCTCACTTCGCTTATTTTCTCATGTTAGATAATATAAATGGAATAAATAAATGTTTCCACATCCTCATCCTTTCTTGAGAGTGCATCTGCAATAATATTTTTCTTCCCTTTTTTGTAGATGATTTCAAAGTAATAACCTAATAACTTTGTGACCCATTTTTTTTGGTCTTGTGAATATAATATTTGTTCCAAAAATTATTTAATACTATCACGATCCATTTTTTCCTTGAAATTTCTTCCAATTAGGTAAGGTCACCATTGTTTTAGTGCATGTAGTATTGCTAAAATTTCCTTCTCATAAATAGGTTTCTGTAAATATTTCCTTTAATTGGATAACTTTCAAAAGGAATGGGTCTTCCTTCTAGCATTCAGAACTAATCAATTCCATTTCCTGAGGCATCACATTCCACAATAAAGTTCTTTTTTGAAGTATGGCATAGCTAATACTGGTGCTTGGCACATTGCCTATCTAAGATGTTCAAAGGCCTTAATTGCTTCTAGAGTCCAAGAAAATGCATCTTTCTTCAGTAATGATGTTAGAGGCAACACTATTCTACCATAATTCTTAAAAAACTTGCAATCATACCATGTCAACCTAGGAAGTCTTGAAAGATTATTTATGGTTGTGGGGATTTTCCATTCCTTAATTGATTTAAATTTTTTAGGGTCTATCTTAACACTCTCATAGGATACAATATGACCCAAATATTCCACCTCATGTACTCCAAAGAAATATTTGGAGGTTTTTTCATATAATTGTTTCTCCTACAATAGTTTGAGTGCCCCGTCAACATGTTGAAAATGATTCTTCGAATACTTGTTGTAGATTAGTATATCATAAGAAAAAAAGCTAACACAAATTTTATAAGGAAGGGTTTGAAAATGGAATTCATCACACCTTGAAATGTGGAGGTTGCGTTAGTAACACCAAAAGGCATGACCAAAAATTCATAATGACCCTCATGAATTCTGGATGTTTTTCTCGAAATGTCTTCAATATTCATTTAAATTGGATGATATCCTCAATAGATATCAAGCTCGGTGAAGTAAATTTCTCCATGTAATTCATCCCAAAAATCATCAACAACATGAATGTGAAATTTATATTTAATAGTGATATTTTTTATCTCCCTATAATCCAAACACCTATTCCATGATCCATCCTTGTTGTGCACCAATACTAAAGGATAAGAGAAAGAACTTTGGCTAGGTTGAATTATACCAACCTATGGAATTTTTGCAAAATACATTCAATCTCGCTCTTTTGGGCATAAGGATATTTGTAAGGCCTAATATTTTGAGCAAGAATTCTTGGAATAAAATGAATAGCATGATCATGATCACAAATATGTGGGAGGCCTTTCAGAGTCTCAAACAACTTCAAATGATTGTCCAAGAATTTTTGGAGATATGGAGAAATATATGGTTTTGATGTTTGAATCTCTAATGAGCATAATTGTGAAATTACACCTCATTAATATTTCTTAGAAATTTTTTTCATGACATTAGAGCTTATTATATTTCTTGGTTTCTTTGTGATACCCCTTGATTCGAATTCCTTTCCTTCCCAAAAAAAAAATCAAGAAAATTTCTTGAAAATTAAAAGTTATCATCCCCAAATATTGTAACCATTGGACTCCTAGTACAACATCAACACCACCCATTTGAATGGAAAGCATTCGAATATTCAATAGATATCTCCCCATGGTTAGCTTTATATTATGGCACTTTTGAGAGAAATTTATAGCTCCTCCATTTGAAACCATCAGTTGACACTTTGGTGCTAGATATAGGAAGCAATTCAATTCCTTCCCTATCTTACAATGAATAAAATTATGGGTACTACCTGAATCAATCAACATTGTTACCTTCTTCTTCTAGATATATCCTTCTATCTTGAGAGATTGAGGAGTGGTAATTCCTGCCAATACATTATAGGATATGGTCAGTTTCATTTCTTCTTTCTCTAGGGTTGGTTCCTAGTGTATATCCTCTTCTTTTGATGTTTCTTGTTCCTTTTATTCCTCCTCTTCAAAATCTATTTAGAATAAATTTTTCTTAGTGCACTTATGTCCTTTAGTGTATTTTATATCATAACTATAGCAAATCCATTTTGTTATTTTTTTCCACCAATTGTTGTGGTGTTAGCCTTGTAGGTTGTGGAAGGATAGGAGCAACAACATTTCCATCTTTCTAGTTGTGAGTGGTAGACTTCCTTCTTGCCATAATTTTTCTTTCAAATTTTCTTGCCACCCTGAATGCCTCCTCCAATGAATCAGGTTCCCAAAGGAGAACATAATTTTGGATGTTATCCTTTAGGGTACCTATGAATACATCAATATTATGCTCCTCTTAAATATTATTTACCCCTATATTCAATTTTTGGAAGTCCTTAATGTGCTCCTCCATTGAACCCTTTTGTTTAATATTAATCAATTGACTAAAGAAGGTGTTGTTATTTGTATCCTCATAATTCGTTATCATTTCCTCGATAAAAAATTACCAAGATACGAGTATTTTATGATAACAAATCCATCAATACCATACAAATTGGTTTGGTTCTAAATATAAAGTTGCAATGTGTACCTTTTGTGAGTGTTGAACATCATGGAGATCAAAATATTTCTCCATTTGTAGTATCCATGTTACCGGATCCTTGCCATCAAACTTCCTTATATATATCTTTAGAATGTGTTGGCTATTAAACCAAACATTGGAGTATCTAAAACCATAACTCATATTCCTTTTTTCCCCATCATTATTTTCATGGATTACCCTGTCACCAATAGGAAGCCTTTCTTCTATCAACTTTTTCAAACCTTCCTTCAACCCCTCTATCTTGAAATTTATCATTTCTTCCATGTCTACTTTTAAACCATCATTCAAAACTCCCATGTCCCATTTTATACCATCTATCTTAACATTCATCATGGAATCCAATTCATTTTTTGTTACATTTTGCGAGAGAAAAAATTGTTTCACTTGGTCTGATAATTTTGATATCTCATGTTGCATTTCTTACTCTTCTCCATGCGTCATAGAATATTTTTGTGGTTTCTTCGTAAATGTTTCCATTTTTTTTTTAGTTATTTTGGAATAAAACAATGATATTTATGCTTCACTTAAAATTTTTTTCAAACAAAATTTATGCAAAATGTTAAAAAAATACCCACCTCTTTCTTTATTTTTAGGATCTCGAGATTGAAACTATTGTATCTCTGTAATTTTGGATCTTCAAGGTCTGAATTTTCATCCTGTGGTAGCCCTGTGCATATTATTTCAAACCCCACAAGTTAGACTCATATTGGATTCTTAAAGAAATATTTAGGCTCAAAATATCATGATGGTCTGATTATGGAATGGTTCAGTAGATCTAACTTATACGGAGTGTCATGTGTTATTGTTTTAACTTTCGACATTAAAATTTCTACAGGAGAAACTACAGTCCATTCTCTTTTTTTCACTTTTCAGAAAATTTAAATACGATGCTTGAAGAGAAAGTTATGACTATTTTCCCTTGGTAATTTTTTTAGGATTGAATTATGGAGCATGCATAAAACCTAACATCTTCGGCCCATATCTCTGAAAATATAGTGAACCAAAATGTAAATTAGTGCATGAATTTCAAAAATATTTTTTCTCCATGTGGTTTCAATTTTTGCTTTTGAAGCTTTGTATAACAAATTTTATAGCCAGAATTTCAAGATGACCTATTTGAATCAATGAAACCCTACAATCCAAAGCTCTAAAACCAAATGTTATGTTATCAGCTCAAAGAAAATAAGAAAAGATAGATCAATGACTTAAAAAATTTCCTCTTTCAGGGGGAAACCTCCTTTACATTACATGAATGAACAATTCTTGGATTATACAAATGGAAGGACCAATTTTTTTTATATATGAGTCTAAGGGGTCACAATATAATCAGAGGCTACATAACAATAATACTATAAGGCCACAAAAATAATAATAGCAAGATTCTATGGGTCACAAAAATAACAATATGGGGCTACATGGGCACAGCAATAGCAATAAGGGAGCTACACTAACAATAACAGTAAGGAGGATACACTAGTATTATAGGGACCTAAAATTATACCATTTGTAAGAGTTGAAATAATTATGCAAGCCCTCCCTTTGTCTCCCATGGTGAGACACAACCCCATCTGGGACCTGGATCAACTTCCATGTGTGTGGTGCAAGTGTTTAGCTAGTTCGTCTAGGTGCTCAAGTTGCATCATCATCATTAAATAGGTAGAAAACGAGTGAGAAATGGATGGTACTCGAAGACCCCATGGCATGGTTATCTTCTCTTCGTTATGGTGGAGGCCCATGGCTCTTAACACACAACCTACAAATTTCAAGATGACCCTCTCCAGGGCTTGGACCACGTATAGGGAGATCAAACACAAAGATTAAGACCCACATTTTATCCTACATAAGTACAATGTATCTTCTTGCCTTCAAGTATGTTAAATCATCAGTGTAATTGAGTAAATGAGCTTAGAAATTATGGAACGAAGTGGACACTTCATAGTGGCATGCCCTTCCATAATGGGCTTTAGAGTGTACAAGTGTCTCAAAGTTCAAGAAGGTGGTGAAATAAAAATCCTATTAGATGGTTTCAACATCTAATTAAGTGACAGGTCCATGTTACATCACTCAAGTGGAAGGTGTCATGTGATATAAGGATGGAACAAAATCAGGGCATCAGGGAAAGGCTCAAAGCCACATGGCATAGTACAAGGGTATCTTTGATAACGGAATCCCACACTTGGGTATATAGATGTGAGAGGGATAAATCATGGTACATGATTCACCCTGAATTTTCTTTCTCCACCCTTCGTCATATGTATTTTTCCTTTTATTGATTTTATTTTTATAACTACTCAGGGCTCTAAGTAATGAGAGCATGATGTGAATGATATAATAGTTCGTACCCCCTTAAGGTTAGATGTTTCATTTTCCACCATAGTTGGGAAAATCATGGGCCCCTAAATGATGCAGGGGGCTCACATAGGGGCCATAGGAATCACGGTGATGACCATGATAAGGGGTGGGGATCATGTTTGGATTTTTCCCACATGTTAAATTTTTATTTCCCGGCCATATTTTTCCTTTTATGGTACATCTCGTATTGTAATTTGAAACATTATGTTTTGAACTTTATTTTTAGCTACATCAACCTCTAGAGAAATGTTTGTGGATCGATTCAAAGTATGGAAAAGCGGGGGGGGGACAATAACTCCTTGTGGTCCCAATGGACAAATGTGGACCCGGATGGGAAACATGTGAAAATAGGCTATAATGAGAGGAGGGGAGTGATGTATATGATGTCGGGAACCGGGAACACACAACCAAAATCAAGATTTATCATGTAACGCCACTCAAGCTAGTAGTCGATAGAGGAGATCCCACTGGACTAGGATACAAGGTTAACCAGCAAGTTGGCTGAGGGGACACAATAAAAAACCAAGCCCATTCTTTCTATTGAATACCCCTATTAATCTATGCCGATAAGTGTCCATGATAAGTAAGAAAAAATTCCCACCTACATAATGAAATCATTACCTTCGAGATTAGAAACCCTGCCTTCAAACATACAATCATGAAAAATGGGCGAGGATGCATAATGGATGGCTGAAGTGGCATATGTTGTGGCACATGAAGCCATATAGGGGCTGCAAGGGGCTATTGGCTATTGAATGAAGGCATTATAGGAGAGAAAATTCTCCTATAGGTGTCAACCACAGGTGGTGGGTAATAGGACCCATGAAATAAATAAATCATAGAGTCATGGTATTATGAATCCATAATAGTTGTGATTTATTATATATCATAATTGTTCATCACTTTTTTTGGACTAGAATTACGTTACATTTAATTCATCAATTTAGGTTTGTAAATTAAGTGTAATACAAAATATATTAAAGAATTTGTTTCTAATTTTTCTATTGAGAAATGCTTTGTAAAATGGGTATTATTGGAAACATAAATTTAGGTATGAAAAATAACTTGCGATAAAAATAACCAACACATACATGGTTCTAAAGAATTTTAAACCATCACCATGTAAAGGGTTTTTCATAAACAACCAAATAATCATTAAAGTTATAATTCAAGTGTTTTGTAATTTCAACTAAATAGTTTTTTAATCAAATGGATGGTTCATACGAATAACATCCATTGTGTTGTCACACCACACCAAATTGTAAAGAATGAGAATTAAAGGATAAAACGAAAATGCATTTGATAAACTATAACTAAAAATAAAATAATGTATAAAATAGCAAGGATTCCTTTATACAGGGGGGCTCCTAACTCGGTTATGCATTGCTAAAGTGAATGTATAAATTGATACTCACAAAGAACTCTTCAAATATGAAATCGGTCATGAAATAAACTTACATATGAAAATTAATTCAATAGAAACATAACTTATATTAAATATCATGCTTATCCTAGATCAAATTATATTTTTAGGTTCACATGACTACCATTCATATATTACAAAATAGAATCCCAGATATCAAAAAACCACATATCCTTAACCTAGTTGTAACATCAATTTTTGGAAAATATGGTTTAAAAAATCAAGAATATCTCTTATATACTTCACATTCTGGAGGAACCATCTACTTGGATCCTAAATCGACTCATCCTACAAAAATACCAATGTTTCGAGTTTCCTAGATTCATCATCGTCTACTTGCAATTGAGCCCAAAAATATATATCTCTATTCTAGCATGGGTTTCATAAACTTTTTTATAAATAAAATAACGCATGTGTGCATTCAACTTTAGATCTAAACAATTTTTTTCATATGAGATAAATTAAATCATGCACATCATAAACACATTTATGCATCTTGTGTATATTTAATGAAGATCCAACTCACTTAATTTCACCACTTATACACATGTTAATTGTAAGTTTGACTTTTCTCCTATGTTGATTTTGAGGACGTTTAGTGGAAATGATAGTTGGATGGACTTGAGGGATATATTTTTTAACTACCATAAGTTAGAATCCCAACCTAGAATGTGTACAACCAGTTGAAACTATAATTATGCTTCAAAGCATTCCTTAGTGGATAAATAGCTATATTCGAGTTGCTAAAAAAAACTTAGATTCATAGATACTCATTTAAAGAATTACTAATTAAATAATATTGCATAAAAAATAATGAAATTAAGCATGAAAATGGATAATTTACCTCTGATATCCTTCCATAATTAAGTTTTATAGCTGAGTATGATAATAATATCAACTGGCATACAACTCATTTCATGGTATAGGATTTGTATCAAAGTTTATGATAGAAAAGTGACAAAAGTGCTATGCTTTGGGGACTGAATATCTCCCTCACAAAAAAATATTTTGCATGTCCTCATGAAACTAAAATTATACTTTTCTTCCTCCAACAATATTCAAAATTTCTTAGCCCTATCCTCTCAAGCATCTTCCAAATAATGTAATAACATTTCCAAAGTCAAGGATGCAACTTCTAAATTTCAATATTCTATTTGTAGAATAATTTTTACTTAATATCCTCCAAGGCTAGATGATATTTGTGAATTATTGGTTCATCAAAATGTGTTGTTGTTTTCTTAATGTCATAACATGATATTCTACTTTTCATCTCTCAAGTTGAGGGAGAATTGAATAACAACTTGGTCCTAGGCTTATTTCACAAAATTTTTCGTTTCTAAAATACTTTATTGTTTTTCTTCATTCTTATTCCTCAAGCTCAAACTACCTTAATTGTTTCTTGTTGTTAAACGTTCCATTATTCTCGTCATTGTAATTAGAGATCTCCAATTCAAGCCTTCCAAACATCAAAATAAAATTCATGTGCAGAATTGGATTATCTTGACAATCGAATGAAACACTTTGTTATAATATATGTTGAAATATCATTTTATTAGGTCCCTATAATACTATTGTAGCGCCCATATTCTTATTTTTGTGACCCATAAAAACCCACTATTGTTATTGTTGAGCCCTTACATTATTTTTGTTATGTAGGCCCTAATAATATTTTGACTCTTTAGACTCGTATATATACCAAGGATCTCTTGTCATTTGAATCATCCAAGAATTATTCATTTATGTGATGTAAAGGGAGGTTTCCCCATTGAAGTGCCTTATTATCAATTTTTGTATCTATATTTTCGTATGTTTACGCATTATTTTGATATGGATACATAAAATTTGGTATCATAGATCTTATTTCTAGGGTTTCACTTCTTCAAACATGTATTCGTGGAATTTCCACTATAACTAGCTTTATGTGAAGCTTCAAACCATAAATTTATTATCACGTGTTGAAGAAATATTGATGAACATATGGTTACAGTTGTAGATCTTTCTTCACTATATTTTTTGATATATGGTCCAAATAAATTAGTGTTTCTGTATGCTCCGTAATCGAGTATGCTGCATAATTGAGTCTCAAACAGGTGCCCTGGGGAAAATCAAAATAACTTTATCTTCGAGAAATCGATTTGAATTTCCTAAACATAAATGGAAATTGCAAGATTTTTTTTTTTCGGCTATTATTTTTAAGGGATAAGATTAAAACCGTGACACATGGCATCCCGTAAAATTTCTCTCTACTAAACTAGTCCATAATAAAGTCATCGTGGGAGATTCGACACATATTTAACTTCAAGATTCCAATATGTGTGTAATTGGTGGGCTTGGAAAGAATACACATAGGGATACCATAGGACATAATTTCTGACTTTGGAGGACGAAATAACATAGATAAAATAGTTTCAAGTTAAGCCTTATCAGAAAGCTCAAAGTCAAGCTCTTAAAAGGTGTGTATTTTAAATTTGCAAAATATTTGTTTGAAAAATTAGTTTGAAGTGATTCAAAGGGAGTAGTAAAGCATGGGCATCATTAATCGGTCCCAAAATTCCTCAAAAATAAAAAAATTATACACCCATTAAGCCCTTAGAAATATCTATTATGATGTGTAAAGAAGAGGAAATATAACATGATATATTAAAATTATGAAACAAAGTGAAAAAAAAAATTCTCTCGAAAAGAGAAAAAAAAATGAAATGGATGCGATGATGAAGGGCTTAAAAGTCAAAAGAAAAGTGGACATGGATGGTTTAAATGAATACATTCAATTTTTGAAGGAAGGTTTGACAAAGTTACTAAAAGAAAGGATTCCTACTTATGACAAGGCAGTCCATGAAACTTATGATGAGAACCAAAGAATGTGAATCATGATTTTAGAGACTTTTTTTTATTTAAGAGAAAACATATTCCAAAGATCGATATGAACAAGTTTGATGGCAAGGATCTAGTAACATGGATATTACATATGGAGTATTTCTTTTATTTATGCTATGTACAACACATAAAAAAGGTACACATTGAATATTTATATTTAGAACCTAATCCATTTGTATGGTATTGATGGATTTTTTGTCATAAATTACTTGTCAATTGGAAAATTGTTACGGAGGAATTGATAATACACTATGAGGATACAAAGATAAATTCCTTCTTTAGCTAATTTATAAATCTCAAACAAAAGGGTTTAGCTCTAGAGCTCATTGAGGACTTCGGAAGAGTAAATATGAAGGTAATTGATATTCCATATGAGCATCTGATTGATGTGTTCCTAGGCACTTTAAAGGACAAGATCCAACATGGGGTTCACCTTTGGGAACCTAATTCATAGATAATTCATTCAAGGTGGAAATAAAAGTTGAAAGAAGAATTATAGAAACAAGGAGGCCTACCACTCAAAACTATAAATATGGAAGTATTGATGCTCCTAGCCTCCCACAACCTAAAAGTTTGACAACACAAAAACTAAAGGAAAAAAAGAGAAAAAGATATTTGTTATAGTTGTGAGAGAAAATACATTAAAGATCATAAGTGTGTTGAGAAGAAATAATTTTAAATATATTGTGAAGAGGAGGAAGAAAAGGAACAAGAAACATCAAAAGAAGAAGATCTACACCAGAAACTAACTTGAGGGATTGAAAAATAATAAATGAATATTACAATATGTTGTAATGCATTAGCATGAATCACCACTCCTAGAACTCTCAAGATATAAGGATATATCAAGAAGAAAATGGTAATAGTGTTGATTGATTTAGGTTGTACCCATAATTTTATTCAATGTAATATAACCACATATTTGAATTACTTTTTATATCCAACATTAGAGTTTCAATTGATGATCACAAATGGAGGAACTATAAATAGCCTAGGGAATTTCCATGATATTAATATAGCCATGGAGAAATATGTATTGAATAGTCCAATGTTTTCAATTCCAATGGGTGGTGTTGATGTTGTATTAGGTGTCCAATGGTTACAATATTTTGGGATGATATCTTTTAATTTTCAAGAAATTTTATTGATATTTTTTTGCGAAGGAAATGAAATTAAATTAAGGGGTTTCATGGGGAAACCTAGGAAGATAATCAAATCCAATGGAATGAAACATATTTTGAAGAAGGAACAATCAAGGGTAATTACACAATTGTGCTCACTAGATTTTCAAGCATATAATTCATCCATTTCTCCAGATCTCCAAAGGTTCCTTGACATCCATTCAAATGTATTTGAGAATCCAATAGGTCTCCCACCCATTCGCGAGCATGATCATGCTATTCACTTTATTCCAGGAAGTGGTCATCTAAACATTTTACCTTACAAATAACCTTATTCCTAGAACTAAAAAATTGAACATATGGTTGCAAAAATCCTAGAGATGGGTATAATTCAACCTAGCCAAAGTTCTTTCTCTTATATAGTAGTATTGGTGCATAAGAATAATAAATCATGGAATATGTCTCAATATTATGGATAGCTCAATAATATCACTATTAATGATAAATTTATCATTCATGTCATTGATGAATTGTTGAATGAACTACATGGAGAAATTTACTTCACCAAGCTAGATCTTAACTCATGATATCATTAAATTAGAATGAAGATAGAAGACATTCTAAAAGCAACATTTAGAACTCATGAAGGTCATTATAAATTTTTGGTCATGCCTTTTGTATTTACTAATGCACATTCCACATTTCAAGGTTTGATTAATTTCATTTTTAAACCTTTCCTTAGAAAGGTTACGTTAGTATTTTTTGATGAGATACTAATCTACGCCAAGTATTGGAAAGATAAAGTTAAAGATGTTGATAGGATGCTAAAACTATTGCAGGAGAAATAACCGCATGAAAAAACCCTCCAAATGTTTCTTTGGGGTATATGAAGTGGAATATTTTGGTCATATTGTATCTCATGAGGGTGTTAAGGTAGACGGTAACAGAAATAAATCCATAAAGGAAAGGAAATCCCATCAACCTTAAGGAATCTTCGAGGATTTCTTAGGTTGATAAGGTATTATCGAAAGTTTGTTAATAATTACGGGGAAATAATAGCATCACTAACAACATTATTGAAAAAAGATGCATTTTTTTGGACTCCAAAAGTGATTAAGGACTGTGAACATCTTAAAGAGGAAATCTGTCGATTTGTGGTCTTAACTACACTATACTTCACAAAGACATTTATTATGGAATTTGATACCTCTAGAAATGGAATTGGTGCTATTTTAATGTAAGAATGAAGACCCATTTCATTTGAAATTTGTCCAATCACTCGAAATTATTTACACAAAACTATTTATGAGAAGGAAATGGTGGCAATACTACATGCTCCGAAAAAATGGAACCCTTCCATAGTGGGAAGACACTTCAAGGTAAAAACATAACCTAATATTATTAAATACTTCTTGGAACAAATATTGTCTTTAGCAAAGAAGCAAAAATGGGTCACAAAGATGTTGGGTTATGACTTTGAAATCATCTCCAAAAAACGGAATAAAATTGTTGTTGCAAATGCACTCTCTAGAAGGGATTAGGATGTGGATGCATTTCTCTCTGTTATCTTTATTATCCAACATGATTGGATAACTAAAGCAAGGAATGAATGGAATAATGACAGAGAGGTGCAAACACTCATTTAAAATTTGCAGCAAGATCCTAGTGTATCTGATACATTATCTATAAAAATGATTCACTGTGGTACAAACATCACTTATATCTATGTAAGAACTCCAAACTCAAGAAAAATTTTCTTTTCGAATTTCACACCTCTCCTATAGGATGGAACTTAGGATTTTTTTAAACTTATCATAAGCTGAACAAGGAATTTTTTTGGGATGGCCTTAAATCTTATATTCAAAAGTTTGTGGTAGAATGCTTTGCTTGCCATACAAATGAAGTTGAGGAAATTAATACCCTAAGTATTTTAAAACCATTAGCCATTCCAAGTGAACAATGTGAGGAGGTATCAATGGATTTTATCATAGGTTTACCCAAGTCTGAAGGAAAGAGTGTCATGATCGTGGTAGTTGATAAACTTAACAATATGCAATTTTTTGTGTAATATCTCATCCTTTCAAATCAAGTACAATTGATATTGAATTTGTGAAAAAAATTCAAAAGATACATGGAAAACAAAATATTATTGTAACTGACAGAGATGTCATTTTCATTGCAAATTTTTGGAAAAAAAAAAAGTTTTCTCATCGTAGTACTCAATTAGCTCATATCACATCCTATCATCCTCAATCTGATGGAAAAACTAAGATAGTGATAAAATTTTTAGAAAGATATATATTTTTATTTGTATATGATAAAACAACACAATGGGTCAAGTGGTTACCTATGTAATAATGGTGGTATAAAAATTCCTTCCATGCCACAAAAAAAAGACCCTATTTATGGCACTTAATGGATATCATTCATCATCCGTCACATCATATTTAAGAGACAATTGTAAGGTTAAAGCTGTGGAAGATCACATTGAGCATGAAAAACAAGCTCTTCAAACCTTAAAGGATAACTTGACTCTGGCACAAAATTGAATGAAACAACAAATATATGAAAATCGTAGCTAAAACTGTTTTGATGTGGCTGATTGGGTATTTTTACGGTTACAACCATACAAACAAATCTCCCTCAAGCAATCTAAGAAGGATAAAAAATTATCACCTAATTATAATGGCCTTTATAAATTGTGTCAAAATATTTGTACTGTGGCATACAAACTGGAGTTGCCTACATCTTTTTAAGTAGACCTAATTTTCTAGGTTTCATGCTTAAATAAGGTTATAGGTGGCAAGATCCCAGTTCAAAATATATTTCCAGAACTTGAAGGGGAAGGAAAAAATCATATTGGATCTGGAAACAATCAGGGAAATAAGAATCCAACATCTATAGAATCGATCAATTTCATATTATTTGATTAAGTGGAATGACTTACGTGCTAAAGGTTCCACACAGGATGATGATTATTAGATACATAAGCATCCAAATCTACTCAAGCATTGAGGAAAGCACTTTTTTAAGGACAGGGACATGTTAGGTCCTTACAATACTAGTGTAGCCCCCATTTTTTATTGTTGTGCCCATAAAATCCCACTATTGTTATTTTTGAGCCCTTACATTATTATTGTTATGTAGGCCCTAGTTATATTTTGACCCTTTATAATTCTATATATACCAAGGAGGTATTTTCATTTAAAGAATCCAACAATTGTTAATTTATGTGATGTAAAGGGAGGTTTCCCCATCCAAGTGTTTCATTATCAATTCATTGATATATATTTTCTTATAGAACTGTATTATTTTTATTTATATACATAACACATTTCTACATACAAATATATAATTATTAGCCATACTCTAAGATATAGTTTCAGAGATGGAATGAATTTTGAAAATATTGGTAAGAGGATATGATAGGAAATTGGTAAGAAGGTGGGAGAGGTAAATGGAATAAACACATATTGAATATACGTTTTTCCAAATCCTTTGCACACTTCATAATTTCAAATGAAAAATAATTTAAAAAATTATTACTTTTTGATGTTTACTTGTTCCTCTATAACTATATTTGGCCATGATTGAGTTTGAATGCTACTTTTTTGAAGCTAACTCATCTTTTGTTGCATACTCTTGAAGAAAAAGGATGCTAAGTTCTAGAAATACTACATATTCTGAATATGACGGATTCTAATGTTGATTAGTAATCTTGATATAATGTTGATGAATATGATTTGAAGGATGTTAGTGTTGAGCATTTTGAAAACAACTTCCATAGAAAATGTTGATAAAAAATTGATTGTTTGTACATGCTTGAAGACTTGTTCTAATCTTGAAAATATTGAAAATATTTGCTAAGAGGTGGATGACCATATTTTCATGATTTTAAATTATCTCCAAGTCTACATCCAATCTTGGGACACATGAAACCATAAAAACTACAAAATTTCTAAAGACAAATCACTATGAATTTTGCAAAAAAATATTAAATAAATTTTAAAAACATATTTTGTGCATTTCTAATAGTGCATTTACTCAAATGTATTCTAATGTTATACTCAATCTATCATATGTGTGTCATAAATTTTTAATTTTCCCTCTATTTCCTGCAATATCTTTGCAAAAAGCACCCCTGAAAAAAAGTAGCTATAGGTTTTTTTACCTATTTCTATAGATACATAAATTATGCTAATGTGAGTTTTGACTATGGGAATCATATTTTTGTCTTCTTCTTGATGAACTAGGGCTGGAATAATTCAAAATGAGTTTGATCTAATCAAGACAAAATATTCTTAAAAACATATTTCAATTCATAAATTCATTAAAAATAAGAAATTTCATAACATATTGATAATGGTATAGTGGGTGTAATGTTGAAATGGATGAAAAAGGAAGAAAAAAAGCGTAAATAATAACATTTCAAAAAGATAATATGGTAGTTCTCCCACATATAATATGATTCATGTCCTCATGCATACTTCTAAAATATGATTGGAGAGTGTAACAATTGTTTAAAAGGTTCCACCATAGAATGCTTGGCATACTTTCCCCAAACTGTTGTCATGACACAAACATATGATGATCCTTATATTGAGGTGCATATTTGTGGTATTTAAACTTAATATGTGAGTTCAATGTGACCTATCTTCCATGCTTTAATTCCAGGACATACTTTGTCAATTAACTTGAAATATTTTGAAATTTGGAAAATATGCTAAAACTATTGCTCTATTTTCACATTTTGAACGTTGATACTTGGAAAAATTAGTTTATAGTTTTGAAAGAAAATAGTGAAATTGATGACTTAACATGCATTGAAAATGAAGTGGATATGAGTGAGATAATAAGTGATAAGTGATAATGTGTGAGAGGAACAAGAATTGCAAGTAATAGATGTAAAATGTATCTATTATCACTTAGAAAAAAATGAAAAATCATTTGACATAGTCTTAGGAGTTCATTTGTCAAAGGTATGGTCATAAAATTCATTTTTCATTACTTGGTAAAGGAAAATTTTAAATTTTTCTTATTATCCTATCCCAAGGTCCAAACCCACCCCCATTCAAGTCTTTTCATGTCACCTCAGTCATTATTTCCTGACATATTCCATTTCCCAAGCTTATAACTCCGAAAAGGTCATTTTAGCTAAGATTTCCTACTTTCGTACCGAATTACATAGAAAAATGCACTTTTCGCTACGAAACTGCTAATACTCTCATAGCGAAACTGCCCAGAAATACACTAAGTACGCTACGAAAGGATATATTCCTATCTATATTTTCACATCAGGTGCTAGGTGTTAGTTAATGATTATAAGTGATAGAGTGGGTGTCATTCGATTCAGTTAGGGTTAAGCCAAAGTACAATGGTCATGTCTGAGGTCATCACTTCTGTTTTTAGCATGTTTGAGTCATGATGAAAGCATGATTTATCATCGAAACTTTAAAATATTTCCCAATTGAGTCTTTTTCATTCCCCACTTTATATTTTACATGCTATTGAGCTCCGGAGAGTTGTTTCACAAAGCCAAGTTGGTTACTGGAGTTTTCAAGCAATTGTAGGTGTCATTGATTAAGTGAGGCAGAAAAGATATAGAAGCACCATGGCTTCAAAGAGGAAGACCAAAAAAGGAGGCCACTATCTCTGATGAACCATCATACATGAATTTTCTGAATGAAGACCCAACTGCCTTATAAGTTTAAAGAAGAACAAGGTGTTTGTAGTTTTGCCAAAGGTTGCAAGGATGCCATGTGCAGGTTTCTAAGGAGTTTTCCATCAATTTCAATGGGACAACTGCAAAGGTGGGAATGTTGAACCTCACTATAACACCAGAGACTATTTCAGCAGCAACAAGAATTCCAAGAGGAGGAGAACAATGGTTCAAAGGTTTCAAATTCACCATGCAGGACTGTAAGGAATTTATCAAGTCAGAACATAGTGAGATTAACCTTACAAGTTCCATTCCAAGGAGCTACATGAAATACAACTTCTCAAAGCTACTGCTTATCATTCAGAAACAATTCACCTGTGAAGGGAGGTATCATATGGTTTAATCTTACCACTTTAGTCTTCTGCTACATTTTGTTGGTAAGAAAACTCTTTATCTACGGTTTTACTTATTTAGAAGCTTAGCAAAAATTGCAGATAAATTTCAAGCTAAATCTGAAGGAAATGAAACCTCACTCTTTCATCATGGTTTAATCAAGTTGCTAGTTTTAGAGGAATTAAAAATATTAGGCAGAGACTGGTCTTCTGTTCTATTTGTCAATGGTTTTGAAGTAAATGTCATCACTCCTAAAAGAACCCCTAAACCTAGAGGTATACCATCACCTTCAGTGGCAGAGAAAAATGAGCCTTTAGTAGCAGAGAAAAGTGAACCAATAATCATGGAAATAGATCCATTGCATAAATTTTATATACCTATTGTTTCACCTACACAACAAAATCCAACTGTAAGCAAACCTGCAAAACAAGATCCAACTATGAGTAAACATGGCATCAAAAGGATTACAAGAAGCCAAACAGTGGCTAAGGGAAATTTAGAAGACATTATGTATGCTATTGATATTGAGGAAAACACCATAGTCCAAGCTGAAGATATAGATGACGGAGGTAAGAAACTCAAGAAAGCCAAATCAGCTAAGAAGTTAGCATTTGAAGGTGAGGATGCAGGTTTCATGTTTCAGGCTAGGAAACCAATGACAAGGCATGCCATAAAGGTCCTGGAAAGTAGTAAAGAAGCTCAAAAGTTCATTCAAACTGTCCAAACACCACCAAGTATCATTGACCTCTCATCACCTGCAAAAGAAGATCTGGTCATCAAGCAAAAGAAAGGAAAGGAGAAAATCATTGAAAAAATAGAGATTGAGGTCCTTAAGGAGAAGTTGAAGTTAGAAAATCATGAAATAGCAGTCTTGAGGAAAGAGACAAGGAAACATAGTCTCCAGAAGGTGCAGTTTGAGAAAATGAAAGAAGTTTGGGAAGAGCAGGTTAATAGTGTGTCAAAGACCTTGGATAACACACAACAATTAATCAAATGGACTCAGGGATTGAGAGGAGAAGTGAAGCATATCAGAGGAATTAAACTGCACTTGAAATATAGGAAAAAAAAACTAAAGGAGGAATTCAAAGACCTCCAAGAGTAGTTAGATTTGATCCATGAGGAGTTAGAGAAGAAGGGTTTAAGGATGACTCTAGTTGGGGGGCCCATAGCTCAACTTATCATTAATGAAGAGGAAACATGTCAACGCTCTTAAGTTGATTTTTATTATGTTATAAGAGTTTAATGGAATGTTGAAGACCAAGTTTCTATAGGTGGAGGTTAATTTTTTGAGACAGGGTCAAAATTTGGAAATTTCACAGTTTTTCACAGTTTCGTAGTGTTTCCTAGGCTTAAAGCGAGGAAAACACTACGAAAATTTCTGTAGTTGTCTTTTTGCTTCTAAAACCACTTTTTACAGCTTTCAAGGAGGGAAAATGGTATTGATTATGTGTCATGTCAAGGTGGACACTATGGAACAACAAAGAAGCAGAAATTAATAGTGCAAAAGCCATTTTTTTTGGATGCTATGAAACAGCCCTGTTTTCATAGTGAGTTGTTTTTAAAGGTTTTTGAACAGTTTAAAAGTAGTTTTGGACAGTTGGACACATCCAAACAATCAAGGGACCTTGACACCAAAAATCTATGACTTGAATACCATGCAATTGAGGCAAATCGTCATCTGAAGCTTTCGTTAAAGATATGGTCCTATTTTCCTGAAAAACAGGGTTTTGGTTCCATATGTTTAGGAGGATATTTAATATGTCAAGTAGTGATGAGATATGTCATAGCCTATTTGAGCATGTGAGGCTTATTGGTCACTGATATGTAACTATTTTAAAGATAAGGTAGATTGATGTAATAAATAGGAGTTTGAGTCCTATTAGGAAAAGGTCTTCTTTAGAGTATAGCTGTCATTTTCTGATTAAAAGACATGTTTTTCTGTTATGTAAGGTGTAGTAGGAAGACTTTGATGAAACTGGCCAAGAGGAAGATCATCCTTGTTGTAAGAAGGTCTATTTAAAGGAAAATTATCGAATTTGTAAAGGGTTGGAGATTTTTTTCACCATACTATTTCTTTATGTAATTTGACTTATATGGTTGGTTGCTGGCATTTTCAAGCAATTGTAGGTGTCATTGATCAAGCAAGGCAGAAAATATATAAAAGCACCATGGCTTCAAAGAGGAAGACCAAAAAAGGAGGCCACTGTCTCAGATATGAGCTACCAAACATGAATTTGATGAATGAAGACCCAATTTCCTTAGAATTATTCAGAAGAATAGGGTGTTTGCAGTTTTTCCAATGATTGCAAGGATGCCCTGTCCAAGTTTCTAAGGAGTTTTCCATCAATTTCAATGGGATGGCTACAAAGGTGGGAATGCTAAACCTCACTATAACAACAGAGACTATTGCAGCATCAACAAGAATTCCAAGAGGAGGAGAACAATGGTTCAAAGGTTTCAAATTCACCATGCAGGACTGTAATGAATTTCTCAAGTTAGAACATAGTGAGATTGACCTTACAAATTCCATTCCAAGGAGCTACATGAAATATAACTTCTCAAAGCTACTGCTTATCATTAAGAAGTACTTCACCTATGAAGGGAGGTATCACATGGTTTACTCTTACCACTTCAGGCTTATGCTACATTTTTTTGGTAAGAAATCTCTTAATATACCTTTCTACTTATACATAAGGTTAGCAAAAATAGAAGATAAAGCTCAAGCTAAATCTGAAGGAAATTAAACCTCACTCTTTCATCATGATTTAATCAAGTTGCTAGTTTTAGAGGAATTAAAAAGATTAGGTAGAGACTGGTCTTCCTTTCTATTTGTCAGTGGTTTTGAAGTAGATGCCATCACTCCTAAAAGAACTCCTAAACCTAGAGGTATACCATCACCTTCAGTGTCAGAGAAAAATGAGCCTTTAGTAGTAGAGAAAAGTGACCCAATAATCATGGAAATAGAGCCATTGCAGAAAGTTGATACACCTGCTATTTCACCTGCAAAACAAAATGCAACTATGAGAAAACCTGCAAAACAAAAGCCAATCATGAGAAAACATGAAAAACAAGAGCCAACTGTGAGTAAGCATGGCAGAAAAATAATTACGAGGAGCTAAATAGTGGATAAGGGAAATTTAGAAGACATTTTACATGCTATTGATATTGAGGAAACCCCCATAGTCCAAGCTAAAGATATAGATGAGGGAGGAAAGAAGCTCAATAAAGCCAAATCAGCTAAGAAGTTAGAGTTTGAAGGTGAGGATCTAGGTTTCATGTTTTAGGCTAGCAAACCAATGAAAAGGCATGCCAAAAAGGTCTTGGAAAGTAGAAAAGAAGCTTATAAGGTCACTGAAACTATCTAGCCACCACCAAGCATCATTGACCTCTCATCACCTACAAAAGAAGATCCAGTCGTCAAGCAAAATAAAGGAAAGGAGAAAATCATTGAAAAAACAGATTGAGGTCCTTGAGGAGCAGTTGAAGTTAGAAAATCATGAAATAGAAGTCTTGAAGAAAGAAGCAACAAAACATAATGTTTAGAAGGTGCAGTTTGAGAAAATGAAATAAGCTTGGGAAGAGCAGGTTAATAGTGTGTCAAAGACCTTAGATAACATACAACAATTAATCAAATGGACTCAACCATTGAGAGGAGAGGTGAAGCATATTAGAAGAATGAACCTGCACTTGAAATATTGGAATAGAAAACTGAAGGACCAAGTCAAAGACCTCCAAGAGTAGTTAGAATTGATCCATGAGGAGCTGGAGAAGAAGGATTTAAATATGACTGTAGTTGAGGAGCCCATAGCTCAATTTATCATTAATGAAGAGGAAACACCTCAAGGATCTGAAGTTGAGTTTGATTATGTTTTAAGAGGTTAATGGCATGTTGAATACCAATTTTCTATAGCTACAGGTTACTTTTTTGAGACAGGGTCAAAATCTAGAAATTTCACAGTTTTTTAGAGTTTCATAACGTTTCCTAGGCTTAAAGCCAGGAAAATACTACGAAAATTTTTGTAGCTGTATTTTTTCTTCTAAAACCACTTTTTGCAGCTTTCAAGGAGGTAAAATGGTAATGATGATGTGTCATGTCATGGTGGACACTATTGAATAGAAAAGAAGCATAAATTTGGAGTGCAAAAGCCATCTTTTGGACGCTACGAAAGCACACTACGAAACTGCCTTGTCTTCGTAGTGAGCTATTTTTGAAGGTTTCTGAGTAGTTTAAAAGCAGTTTTGGACAGGTGGACACATCCAAAAAATCAAGGGACCTTTCCACCAAACATCTATGACTTGAAGACCATGCAATGGAGACAGCTCATCAACTGAAGTTTTTGTTGAAGATAGGGTCCTATTTTCCTGAAAATAGGGTTTGGTTCCATATTTTTAGGAGGATATTTAATATTTAAAGTAGTGATGAGCTATGTCATAGCCTATTAGAACATGTGAGGCTTATTTGTCACTGATATGTAACTATTTTAAAGATAAGGTAAACTGATGTAATAAATAGGAGTTTGAGTCCTATTAGGAAAAGGTCTTCTTTAGAGTATAGATGTCATTTTATGATTAAAAGACATGTTTTTATGTTATGTAAGGTGTCATAGGAAGATTTCGATGAATCTAGCCAAGAGGCGGATCATCCCTGTTGTAAGAATGTCTATTTAAAGGCAAATTATCAAAGTTGTAAAGGGTTGGATATTTTTTGCACCATATTGCTACTTTATGTAATTTGGCTGATATCGATTTGTCTGAGGAGGATTTCTTCTTGACATACACAGTATTCACATGGGTTTTTAATGCCTTTACGATCATATCTTTATGTGTACTAATTGTAGTAGATTTCATCTTTATTACTCAAAATTCATATGTGTATGCACTGAATTCCTTTATTGATGAAATGACTATATAGCCCTATGTTCTATGTGTGATTTTCCCTTGTTAAAGACTCTTATCTGCCTCAGCTTCCATGTTAAGAAACCTTTCCACTGAATCTACTAATTTGTTGACTCCATAAGCCCAATGGTTGCAAGCCTGCATTCTTTCAACCTACATACACAAAAATCAAGTTATTTTTCAAATAGAGTTAGCCATCTAGTCCCATCATTATCTAATATCGTAAACCCCTTTGAGAGAGCCCTCTCAAACTGAAGATGCTAAGCTTCATTTAAAACTTGGTTTGAAATAGTTACATAGAGTTGTCTGATCAGTAGCCAATCAAGTGCAATTTTGTCGTAACAGTATCAATGGTATGATGTAGATAATTCTCAATAGATATGATTTTCCTTATTTAAAAGGAATAAAAAATTTTAAATAATGTTTTTACCTTTGATTAGTGATTTCTCCATGAAGTCTTGGACTAGTACTATGTGTTAAAGATGGAGCAATAACATGATATCCAAATTCTAACAATAAGAAAGGTTATTAGAGTCATGAATGTTGATCAAACCTACTAAACTTGATCTAGATTGGACCATTATATTTTTTTCATCCGTCTTGATGTTTTCAGAGTGGAAAAGTGGATGAATCAACTCACAAGACCATTTTTACCGACGATACCCAGTTTGGAAAATAGGGTCTGAAACCTTCTGAGGGAACTTTAAGTCATAAAACTACTTTTTTGGGGGGTAAAAATTTGTCACTTTAGCCCCACAAATTTTTTCATATTCTACACACAAAGACCTTTCCAGTAGCAGAGTAATCATTTCAATCATATTTTTTATGCAAAAGTTATGCCACTAAAAAATTTACCTTCATGTTTTCACCACCATTGTTTGAGAGGATGCCACATCATCCCCCATAATTCATGGAAAAGGGGCTAGCCACATGATTGTGATGAAGAAGAATATGAAAGAGCCTATATTTTAAATTTGACTAATATTTCAAGTAGCAAACCTAACCACTAGTAGGCTATTGGGCTATGTTATAACAAGGCCACTATTAGGAAAATAGATTCCATTATTTTGAGTGAATTTGTTCCATAGTTGAGAAAAAATAGCACATGGAGAGGAATTTTTCACTGTAGTAGCCCATGGGCTATAAGTCGTACTTATTTGTACTCATAGCCATATTTCCATTCAAAAAAAAGAGAGCAGAGTGACCTCACCTTCAAGCTGTATTTTTCTCCCAAAAGGTTTTCCGAGGTCATATTATGTGTCAATTGTGTTTGTGAGATTTTATTTCACCACTCTCTATCTTTGGCATAATTTTAATTTGCATGCATATGATATTAACAATAATATATAGATCTGTAAATATAAAGATATAAAATTATAATAGTGTAGAATTTGGATTTTTAGGTATAATTTTATCAGATTTGTTGTGAGGAGACATCCACTAAAATTTCCATGGCAGTTTGCAGAACATATCTATACCATGCTACAATATTAAATGGGAATATTTTATTAGAACAATATGTTGTCGAAAGAAACTTTATAACAAAAAAATGTTGAAATATGTTTATTATACCATGTGGGATGTGATATTCATGTAGATATCCAACCACTACTACATCATCAAGGATGAAAATTCCTTCATCATAAATGCACATAATGGAAAGTCAAAAATATTTATGGTGGATGTAAAATAGGCAAAAAAATTGACCTTTTCTACACATAAATATGTTTATGTATTTTTAAGATAAAATTAATCTATAAAAGAGTCCATGAGAGTTAAATCATCCTTGTATAGGTGTGCTAAGGCATACAAAAATCGAATGGAATATTTTCTATAGGAATACAGGTGTGTTTTCCAAGATCCAAAGAGGATACCACCCAAGATGTAAGTGGAGCATGTGATCAAAATATTAATCTCTCCATTGTTAAACATCGGGTTGTAAAAACAAACCATTATGAATGAATGTTAGGTGAAAATGAAATTGAAAAAACTACTAGAATAAGGTGGTATTCAACCAAGTACCTCACGATTTGGGTCACCCATCATCATCATGCTAAAGGAGGATGAGGCTTGGAATAAGTCTATTCATTATAGGGTGTTAAACAAAACTATGCTTAAGAGTAGGTACCCCATGCCCAGGATAAACGGTCTATTGAATTAGTTTCATCAATCCAAATAATTCATGAATGTGTACATTAAATTAAGATATCACTAGGTTTAAGCAAGAGATAAATATTCTTGGAATAGTACTTTTAAAACTAGGGAAGGTTTGAATGAGTGGTTATTCATCTCGCTTGGCCTATTCAATAAATTAGCTATTTTTACGAGGTTAATGAATGATATATCACACCCTTTTATAAATCCATTTGTTATTGTTTATTTGGATGGTATACTATTATACATTTATACCAGAGAGGAGCAAATCTCACATTTGATGCAAGTACTAAAGACATTGAAGAAGCACCAACAACTAGAAAATACCAAGAGGTGTTAGTCTACATAGCAATACTTGGTGTATCTAGGATATGTGATAGGTGTGGGAGAGTTGAAGATAGATCCTACCAAGATGGAGGCCATCATGAAGTGGTCAATGCCTAATAATGTTTCTTACGTTAGGAGTTTCATTGGCGCATCACATTAGTTGAGGAAATTCATATCATTTTTTTCAAAAGTAGTAACACCACTCCACACCATAACATTGATGGGAATAGTTTCCAATGGGGAAATGGTTAGTATAGGGACTTTAAGGAGGAAAATAAGAATACCAATGAAGCATTGGTTCTAGGATTACCGAAATTGTAGTAACCCTTCAATGTGGAGATATATTCAAGGGGATATGTTATGTGAGTGGTTTTAATGTAGGGAGGAAGGCATATATGCTACCATAATGAAGTATTTCATGGGGAAATTCTCAACTACCCTACCTATGACAAGGAGCTCTATACATTGAAACAATATTTGAAGAAGAGGAAATACGATATGATGGGAAAGGAGACAATAATCCACACAATGCCAGCCACTAGAGTACCTTTAGGATGAGAGAAAGCTACAATAGACTAGGAATTACAGGTTGATACAATTTTTATAGTAGTTTCATTTAGTGCTCAAGTAAAAAAGCGGTAGGACAAAGAAGTTGTATGACAATCTTTCAAGGTCACCCACATAAATTATCATAGCCTTGTGAATCTTATGCACATGGAGCCTTTCACCCATAATGCATGTAAAGAGGCATACATAAAGGATGAATACCTCAAGGAGGTGTTTCAACAATTGCAAAGCTAGAGTAATATGCACAAGGGTGACACAACAATTGACTACCATCTCTGGAATTGGTTTCTCTACACAGTAGATAAGTTATGTGTTCCTAAAGGTGAGTGACTTTAGTTGATAAAATAGGTTCAAACTTCCAAGGTTGTGTTCATTTTTGTGTAGGGAAGATAGTGTCCAACTTGGAGAGGTATGTACATTGGACGATAATCCAGGAATAGGTAGCTAGGTTCATAATAGGGTGCATTATCTGTCATACAAACAATCCTAGTAATAGGAAACATGGTTTGTGCCATCCCTTAACTATTCCCACTCATCGTTATGAAATAATTTCCATGGAATTTGTGGGAGGTTTACCAACAACCAAGAAGGGACCTACCTTCTTGCAGTAGTTGAAAGTTTTAGAATAAAGCATGTTCTAATTCCCTATAAAAATATTATTTGATGGAAACAAGTAGTGAATGTGTTCTTTAGACAAGTCTATGTGAACTTTTGGATACCACGAAGAATGATTTCAAATAAGGGAACTCAATTCTTAGTGTATTTTATACTACATTGTGGGAGAATCTGGACATGAACTTAAAGAGGTATACAACATTCCATCCATAGACATATGGGAAAATTAAAGTATTCGATAAGAATTTGGTAAAATTTTGAGGGGTTACAATCTAAACCATCCAAATACTTGGGATAAAAGCATCATATATATACAATAGTCTTATAATGGAAAAATACACACTTTAACTGATAAGTTCCAATTTGAAACTTTTCTTCGATATTTTCCACCTTTTCCTTTGAATAGCTACCTTAAGGAAAGAAAAGAATATTTAATGTTATAAATATGTTGTCATTGATGGAAAAGGTGATCAGGATGAAGGAAAAGGAAAAGAAGATGATGGGAGATTGTTAGAATATGTTGGCAAAGGAGGTGCTCATTAATGTCAGGTAATTAATGTCAAGTATTAATATATTGTTACTGTCAAATGTTTTAGGAAAGTATTTTCAATGGTGGTATTTTTATATCATCACATGTATGACCAAGGCAAAGCTCAAATGTTTCCAAGAAAAATTGTGAACAATGGTGGTGGAGAAAATTTATTAAGGTGAAAATACTTCGAAGCCATTTTGTGAATGTCAAATAACCTTGAATGCAATTGGAACCCACTTATATGGACAAACATCTTAAAGAGCTTTAGATTGGTATGTGTAAGCTCAAAATTTTCCTCTTGAATTGTAAGTTATGACCAATAAAAGGAATAGAGCCAAAAATTCAAAGCTGTAGAGCTAATTTGCTAAAGGATCCTTTGGAGCTAGTTTAGTTTGCCAGTGTTCCCAAAAGTGGAAAAGAATTTTAGAAGAGAAGATAGTGGAGGACTAGGTATGTTTGGAGAATACAATGCAACGACGAAATTATTTTTATTGGATGAAGGTGGAGCCCCATATAATAGCTCATCCTAGTGGAATCATCCTTGGAAGGTTCAAGGTTGAGCACATAAGGAAGCGCCTGGGATGACGCAAGCCTAGACAAGCGTGGAAAGGTAGTGGACACAACAAAAGATAAAGGTAGTAGATTGGTTCATTAGTTACAGTGGGGAGGACCCACTATAAATATCATCTAGATGAAATTTCTTCAGATGGTTTCAAGGAAATGCACAGAGGAAAGCCTCAGATGAGGTCACTCTGGGTGGAGACAACATATGAAAGTGAATTTCATTGGTGGATTTAAAATGCGGGACCTACTCATGGGACATCTAAGCATGTAAAGTGTAGCCTAAATAAATAGAGATACGCACAAAAGTTGAAGCATGGGATGAGGCAAGTGCGGGCTAGCTTGGTGGCATGCATCAACAACAAAGCCCAATAGAATGGCAGTTGGGCTAGCGTTGAGACTAGTGCAGTATTAAAGAAATGTTTGAGATTGTTTATATTTTATAAATGAAATTGACATAAAACACAAAGGCCCATACCCCCTTCTCTCTCCTCTCTAGTAGATGCATTGCAACATTTTATTGGCCTGAGATGCCATCAACATGATCTCGATACAAAGGTAATGTGGCAGTAATATTTAGTATTTTTTGGTCCCCTAGTGTGCCAAAGTTGACTCACATGTGTCACTAATTAGATGGGCCCATGTGGAAATGATGAAATTGGCATGATGATAGCCTGGAAGGTCGATCCTGGAATATTTATAGGGTACACAGGACAAGTGCTTCGAGATGACTAGGTGTCAGGAACACATGGAAGTTGGCAGTGATATTTTATCCCAACAAGTTAATGATTGACTCGCAGTTGTAGTAGTCATACCCACTGACAAAGCTCATCCTAGTTTGCAAACCATGGGGGTAACATAAGTGAGTGCAAAGGAGGATTATCGGGTTGATAAATCATTGTTGACAAAATAATGACTTCTGGGAAAGAACCAGGTTCAGGCTCAATGTAGTCTAGGACAATGTCGGAATTTTCACCTTGCTTAAGGGAGAGCAAGGAGACTCACCTGAGGCGTGTTGTGACCTTACTAGGGTAAGAGAACTAGAACCATGGTATCAGTATCCATTTTACCATATATTAACTAATTAAACTACACTATAACCGTGCATAAACTACTCTTATTACCCATTACCCAAAGAAGAGACAAATCGCATCAGATACATCAAGAAGCACTATCAGAAAATTTTAATGAGTACTATATAACTCCATACATAAGAACACATCCATTTTAACACAAAAACGACCACAAAGTATGTATATATATATATATATATATATATATATATATATATATATATATATATATATATATATATATATATATATATATATTGGTCCATACATATAGTCCCTCTCGAATGAAATTAGAAGATGTGTCCACATGGTTTCCAAAATACAAGACTAGACCATTCTCCTCCTTTTTTCTCTATCTTTCTCCCCCCGAATACTTGTCCTCTTCCTTATCTAGCCTCATCCTTCCGCATTTTGAGTCCTTTCTTATGTTTTTCTTGGCTTCTTTTCCATACTCATATTTTCCTCGTTCTGTTCTAATTTTATTTCTTCCGCTCAGATTCTTCTCCCTATTCACTATCGATTACTCCTATCACTTGTGCAACTATCCATCCGCAACTTGCCACCTGCCCAATGAATATCTGCAATGCGCCACCTTCACCACTACTATCCTCTACTTTCCACCTTCACAACTGCTGGTCTGCAACTCCCAAAACTATTTTATCTTTTCTCAAAACAAAGGCCCCAACAGGCTCCCGTAACAAAATATTGACTCATCCCTAGTCAATGTTTTTTTTATGGTGAGGTTTCCATGTGGTATTTTTTTGTCCCTTTTTGTTGATCCTTCTCTGTCATTCCATTTTCTTGTTGCACATGTTTTGGCCCTTTTCCTTCAAAAAAAGGCTGCAACCCCAAGACATTATTTATTGCTTCTATCTTGAACTTGCACAAATCAGTAATAGCATCCTACCAATTTTTCATGATTGCATATGTGGTGTTCACTACATTTTTAGTATGAGCAGCATTGACCAGCTCTGGAAAATTTGAGAAGGTTGAGTCACATTGTGGCTTTTAGTCGATGATCAGTTTTTGGGTCATTTCTACCTTTTGTTTGACCAATTTCCTCAGGTCATGTAAAAGCTGCTTGGTCTTAGTGGAGTCTTCCTCAATTGTATGAATTTTTATCTGTAGGGCATCAACCTGGTCATATAGCTGTTGTGGGTAGTGTTGGGTGTGGATCCTGATTATCTTGTTTATTTTTTATCACAGCGTTGGACCCTTGTACCTTAATGGGGTGGTAAAGCTGCTCGTAATTAAACGCTGCCTAGGGGGTCTAGGGGAGCTAAAAATAGATGTAAAATTGCCTTGTAAAAGTATAGTAATTTCTAATCAATCTGGGTCATTAATTAAGTGGATGATCTGATGGTAGAAGTTATGTTTAGTTTAGGGTTTTTTTCCCTAGTAGGAAACCCCTCGCTTGGATGAGGTTATTGTATTATGGCTATGCAATATATGTGTATTCTTAGAGTGAGAAACAGAGCGGGAGACTGTGAGAGAGAACAGAGGATATTACAGTGAATCTACTGTAGGTTTTGTCTCTTCATTTTGCTCGATAATAGAAAGGAAGGGCTGGATGTTTAGGGTGGACGTAGCCCAAACTGGGTGAGCCACATATATATGTGTCTCTCTAGTTTTATGTTTTTTGTGTTCTTGTGTTTTCCGCATATTTTATGTATTACATTTCTCTGTAATGTATAATTTTCTAACAACTAGTATCAGAGCCGAAGGTCTATTTGGCTGATAAACTCGTAGGAAAGAAGGGTTCCTTGTTCGAGTGGGAGCAATGGCGGAAGATGGTAAATTTAGGGTCGAGAAATTTAACAGCCAAAACTTCCCGTTGTAGAAGATGCAAATGGAGGATTATCTGTATCAGAAAGATCTGTACCTACCATTGAGCGGAAAACCAAAGAAGACGACGGCTATGACAGATGCAGAATGGGAGATTCTCGATAGAAAGGCACTCAGAATAGTACGGTTGTGCCTTGCAGCATCGGTAGCCTTCAATATTTCAAAGGAAACAACAACAGAGGGTTTGATTAAGGCATTGGTGAAATTATATGAAAAACCCTCATCCTCAAACAAGGTATTTCTTATGAAACATTTATTTAATATGAAGATGTCGGAAGGTGGATCTGTTGTAAACCATTTAAATGATTTTAATAAAGTTACTAGTCAGTTGAGTTTTTTAGGGGTAAACTTTGATGATGAAGTTAGAGCTCTGTTATTTTTGTGCTCATTTCCAGAAATTTGGAATGGTTTAGTTATGGCCATTAGTAACTCTGTCTCTGGATGTAGTACTTTAAAGTTTGATGATGTTGTCGATGCTATCCTTAGCAAGGAAATGCAACGAAAAATATCTGGTGAGACATCGGGTAATGCTTTGAGTGCAGAGTCTAGGGGAAGAAAAATGGAAACAGAAAAGAGCTTAGGATATCACAGTAAATCAAGGAAAGGAAGATCCAAGTCTAGATCGAGGATAGTGTGTTGGAAATGTTGAAAGAAAGGACACCTAAAGAAAGACTTTATTTATCGCAAGGGAAAAGAAGGAGACACACAACAAGAAAACAATCATGAAGAAAATCTAACAGGTGATGTGTTACAAGATACTTTGATTATTTATTTTGAAGATGTTACTGATTCCTAGGTGGTAGATTCAGGGGCCTCATTCCATGCCACACCTGATAAGAAATATTTTCATGACTATGTCCAAGGACATTTTGGACAAGATCGTTTGGGTGATGATAAACCCTGTAAAATTTTTGGAATGGGTAAAGTTATTGTAAAACAATAGAATGGAAGCCAATGGCCACTAAAGGAGGTAAGGCATGTTCTATATCTGAAGAAAAATCTGATTTCAACAGGGCAGTTAGGCGGTGAAGGTTGTGTGACAACTTTCACAGATAAAACTTGGAAGGTCACCAAATGAGCCTTAGTAATAGCAAAAGGTGAAAAGGTTGGTACATTGTATTTATGAAATGATATTTATAACTCTGTTAATTCTTTAACTTCCAAAGGAGTATATGCAGCATTATGGCATCATAGGCTTGGACACATTAGTGAGAATGGGATGAAGATTATTCACTCAAGAAATTTGGTGTCGGGTTTGAAGAATGTTGATTTGGATTTCTGTCAGAATTGTATTTATGGAAAATAGAAGAGACTCAGATTTCTCATAGTTGGGAAAGAAAAGACGAGTGAAAAATTAGATCTTGTGCATACATATGTATGGGGGCCTACTCAAGTATCATCTTTCGGTGGCTATTGTTATTATGTTACTTATATTGATGATGCAACTAGAAAAACTTGGATTTATTGTATTCAGAATAAACCTAATGTACTTGATACTTTCAAGAAATGGAAAGCTTTGGTTGAGATTGAGACAGGAAAGAAGTTGAAGTGCCTCGGATCAGACAATGGAGGTGAATATTGCAGCAAAGAGTTTGATAGGTACTCTTCAGAGAATGGAATTCGTAGAGAGAAGACAGTTCCAAGAACACCACAAGAAAATGGTGTGTCAGAAAGTATGAACAGATCAATCATAGAGCGTGCAAGGTGCATGAGATTGCATGCAGGATTGGCTTTACAATTTTGGGCAGATGCTGTAGATACTATTTTTTTATCTAATACATAGAGCACCTTCAATTTCCTTGGATGGTGGTATTCCAGAAGAAGCATGGACAGGTAAAAAGGTAAACTACTCCTTTTTAAAGCCTTTTGGTTGTGAGGCTTTTTTCCATATTAATAAAGAAAATAGAACAAAGCTTGAGGCAAAATCAAAGAAATGTACCTTTATTGGATATTGTGTTAATTATTTTGGTTATCGCTTATATTATTATGAAAAGAAAATAATCATTAGGAGCAGAGATGTAATATTCAATGAAAAGGTCTTGTATAAGAATCAATTGCAGGAAAAGAAACAGGGAAAAAAAAACAAGGAATACACAGTTCTTATGAGATCACTGAAAAAGTAAAGGTGCCTGAAAATAACAATAATCAACAACCATAATAACAGAAACCACCACAATAGTAAGAGGCACCTAAAACACCTGAAAGTGGTGTTAGAAGATCTACCAAGATAAGTACACCCCCTGAACGATACTCTCCTTCATTATATTATTTATTGTTGACTGATTCTGGTGAACCCGAATGTTATGAAGAAGCAATGCAGGTTGAAAGCAGGAAGAAGTGGGAGATATCCATGGAAGAAGAGATGGACTCAATGCATAACTAGACTTGGGACTTAGTCAGGTTGCCTACAGGAAAAAATACATTGATGAAATAAGTTCTCCTGCTGTTAATATGACTTCAATCAGAACTATTTTAAGTCTTGTAGCAATAGAAGATTTGCATCTTGAATAGTTAGATGTAAAGATAGAATTTCTCCATGGAAATTGGGAGGAAGAGATCTATCTACAGAAACCAGAAGGATATGAGGTCAAAGGGAAAGAAAAATTAGTGTGCAGGTTAAAGAAGAGCTTGTATGGCTTAAAAAAGGCTCCAAGGCAGTGTTATCTAAAATTTGATAGGTTTATGTTTGAACAAGGTTATACTAGATGTCACTCTGATCATTGTGCTTATATAAAAAATAAAAATGATGGCAGCAGTATTATATTGTTATTGTATGTAGAGGACATCCTTGTTGCAGGGTCTAACATGCAGGAAATAAATGTGCTCAAAAGAAAATTGGCAAATTCATTTGCATTGAAGGATTTGGGAGCTGCAAAACAAATTCTTGGTATGAGAATAACTAGAGATGGGAAAAATCGCAAATTAACGTTGTCTCAAAATGAGTACATACAAAATGTGTTGAAAAGATTTAAAATGCAGAATGAAAAACCAGTTAGTACACCTTTTGCTAGCCATTTCAAATTTAGTAAGGAGATGTGCCACAAGATCCAAGAATAAATGGATTATATGTCTAAAGTTACATATGCATCAACAATTGGAAGCTTCATGTATGCAATGGTCTGAACAAGGCCTGATATTTCACATGCAGTGGGAGTTGTAAGAAGGTACATTAAAAGTCCAGGAAAAGAACATTGGGTGGCAGTGAAATGGATTCTCAGATATTTGAGATGGCAGTGAAATGGATTCTCAGATATTTGAGAGGTACCACAAATGAAGCATTATGCTTTGGTGGTTCAAACAATGCTCTACAAGGATATGTTGATGCATATATGGCAGGTGACACAGATAATAGGAGGAGCAATATAGGTTATGTATTTACTGTAGGTGGAATAGTTGTCAGTTGGGTTTCAAAAATCCAAAGTGTTTTTGCACTTTCAACAACAGAAGCAGAGTATGTTGCTGCTACAAAGGCTAGTAAAGAAATGATTTGGTTACAAAGGTTTATTGATGAATTGGGTAATAAGCATGATATGGGCACGTTATACAGTGATAGCCAAAGTGCCATTCATCTTGCAAATAAATAAGCATTTCATTCTAGGACTAAACACATACAGCTCAAGTACCATTTCATACGGTCAGTATTGGAAGATGGACACTTGAAGCTAGAAAATATACACACCAGCCAGAATCCAACAGATATGCTAACAAAAGTTGTAACTAGGGAGAAACTGAGATTATGCTCAGTTTCAATTGGTCTTCAAGGATGACGATGAAGATGAGAAATAGCCAGGTCCAAAGAGGACTCATTATCCAGCAGATGAAGCAATGGTGGAGTTGCTACAAATCATTCTCCAAGTGGGAGATAGTTGGGTGTGGAGCCTAATTATATTTTTTCTTTTGTATCACAGCATTGGACCCCTATACCTTAATGGGGCGGCAATGCTTCCCGTAATTAAATGTTTCCTGGGGGGTCTAGGGGGGCAGCTGTGAATTTATGGAGCCCCCCCCCTAGAGGGGGGTTTCGAGGGCAGCGCCCCCGAAGCTAAAACCATATGTAAAATTTCCTTGTAAAAGCGTAGTAATTTCTAGTCAATCTGGGCCGTTCATTAGGCGGATGATATGACGGTAGAAGTTATGTTTAGTTTAGGGTTTTTTTCCCTAGTACGCAACCCCTGGCTTATATGAGGGTATTGTATTTCGGATGTGCATTACATGTGTATTATGAGAGTGAGTAACAGAGAGGGAGATTGTGAGAGAGAAAAGAGGATATTACAGTGGATCTGCTATAGGTTTTGTCTCTTCATTTTTCTGGATAATAGAAAGGAAGGACTAGTTGTTCGGGGTGGACATAGCCCAAACTGGGTGAACCAAGTATATCTGTGTCTCTTTGGTTTTATGTGTTTTGTGTGCTTGTGTTTTCCGCATATCTTATGTGTTGCATTGCTCTGTAGTATATAATTTTCTAACAGGTAGTTGGGTCGGTAGTTCCACTGATATTTGAAAATAGTTGGTGGAGTTGCTAGGAGATGCATTGATATTTCATATCTAACGTGCTTGAACATTCATGGATCTTTTCCAACAATGTATAGGCCTCAATTACTGTACTCCCCAGGGCCTCCTTCAGTTGATTCATATTCTCCCTTCTCTGAGTTATCTTGCATGTGTAAATAGTTACTGGATCTGGAAATGTCGGTCTGGTTGAAAGCATCTGTCATAGCTCTCGGTTTTCAGTGCTGAGGTCCTTGCATGTCACTTGGATGTGGAGAAAAAATTCTACTACACCGCATGCCTGCATATCTTCATGTGCAACTTCTACTATTTCTGCTACTATTGGCCATAATTCTTGAAATTTTTCTGTGATGTGGTCGATTTGTTGCATCAAATTGTTTCTTTCCTTCTATAACTAGTTGCGCTCTTCAATAAGCGCCAATATTTGTCGTTGCTCATACCTTTGAACCAGATAATTATCCAATGATTATTCCTATTTTTTGGTTGTTTGGATGAACTTGAATAGATGATTTTTGTCCAGCCCTAGAGGTTCTCGTTGCTCATTGCTTGCGAAATGGGATTTTTTTCTCTGAGTGGCTAGCCACTGGTGTTAGATCACTCGGATTTTCCTTGCAGTGAAATAGGTTGATTCAACGATGTCACTCATTGTGGGATTGGATTTAAAATGGGGGTGGATGGAGGGATGGAAATAATGGAGGCAGTGTTATAAGTTACTATTGGAATTATGAGAATGGGGCTTCTTTGGGCACAACTTCAACTATCGAAAGGTCTTCTTGAAGAAGTAGGTTTAAAAATGTTATCGGCTCTACCATGGTTGTGTTAATTGCAATTGCATGGAAGGTACCTAAGTTAACTTCTACCTCGATATTATTCACACTAACCGTGCATGTCAGGATATCGTCAGAAATGGTTGTGGAAGTGGATGTAGTGTGGATTGAAAGGCCTTTAGAGTTATGTGATGTATGCAGAGATGAAACTGAAGTATTCAGAGATGAGTTTGAGGTGTTCGGGGGTGATGTTAGGGTGTCTTATGGGAGAGTGGAGGGGGTTTGGGTGCTTTTCTATTATTCTTATGTGATAGGGATACCTATATTCATATGGGTTTTTGGCTCCCCTTCTGTTAAATCCACAACATGGATTGACTTTATTACTTTGGCCCTCCTTCCTTTAGGACCTGTGATGGGTGGTTTGGTATCTTTTGTTTTGTGAGGGGGAATGAGCGTTGGCTAAGATTGGGAGTGAATGGTTGTGAAAACAAGGGTTGTAATCATGGGTGACAGTGTACCCAAATCTTGAAATTCATTAAAAGAAGGGAAATAAGTACATGCAGCTCCAAGGCTTCTCCAACTTCTGCAGTATTGGGTGGAGTTGTATCTGTGCAATTCGCTGTGCTACGTTTGCCTTTTTTTTCCCTTGGATGCGGCTAAGGAACCATAGCATCAAATAATTATACATGTTTTTTCTCCTGAACTTCTCCTTCTAACGCTAGCCATGACATGACTTCAATGTCGAAAGCCTCTTTTGTGATTTGCAACTTCTCCATTCTCTTCTGAAACGTATCTGCTCCTATGCCGTGAGGTCGAAGACATGTGTTGCCATGGGAAGCTCCAAACCATATCTGTTTTGGGTACTCATCCAACAATACTCTTGGGATTATTTCTTGCGCGTTAATAACATCTATAAATTTTCTATACCAGTATGAGAAAGCTTCTTCATTAATTTCCTTACTGCTAAGATCTTCGAAGACTCGCTAAGGTGTGTATTTGAGTGCTAATGACTACTCTTTAGTTACTCCTGTAAGCGGTCTCTTTCCCGACGAACAACACTTCCACATTGCTAGTTTTCCATTATAAGGTACCCATAGATGAATCCAGTAGCTCTTCGGAAATTGTATTTATATGCCTCAAAGAGTTCTCGCATTAGGAAAGTGCACCAATTGAGCTATGCTCCGTGCACATAGTGCCATGCAACCGAAATGGTGTCCAGTGTGCATCCTGCATTTGTGTAGTGTCTCATTTTTTCCCTGTAATAAAATAACATGTGAATTTGATTTTGGGCATGTTTATCATGTCTATCTTCACTCCCTTCCCCATTTTTTTGGTTTCATACTTTCTGTGGTAATCCTACTCCCCAACTTTTGTTTCTCTCTTGGAGGTGTTTTGAAATTTTGTAGCACATCGTTCCACATTGATGAAAGTCCAGTGAGATGATGGATTTCCTATACCTAAATATGTATCTCCCTTATAGGCATAGGGAGTAGTGATGAATCCTCATAATCAATAATTTTGTGCATTGCATCACTCTTCCTTGTGTACCAAAACCCGGTAGGCTCTGTAGATGCAAGATTTTCAATCTTTGAACTCCTCGGAAATATTGATGAACTTGAGCTACTTCGATGTCGTTTTACTTTACACAATTTCTATGAATACCTACCTTTTGAGTGAAGGAAACTGAAATGAATTAGTAAAATCAGTGTCTATTAACATTGAACTAATGTACTTTCTTGTGATCGACTCTAACTTTTGGGTCCTTTGCTCAAGTTCCAGCTGATACAACTGTTTTTTTTATGTTATTTATTCTCTGATAAACCGTTGTTATTGTTGTTCTGTGAGTTAGGATATTTTATGGTGTGTTGTTGCTCACCGTTATGGAAAATTTTCTCTTCTCTAATTATCTACTTCTTAAAACTCTGGTTTTTTATTCATCCATACAGAATAAGTATGAGTTTTGACACGATGGAATTTGATGAGACCGCATAACTAATTATTTTTCATGTTCCCTCTCTGACTACAATCATGTGGGTATTTAACTTCGGTGAGGTGGACTCTGAATTTTCTAATGGGGTCCTTGGAAATTGAACAGGCATGATGGGAAATTATTATGGCTTGATGTGGAAGCTTTATTACCGAATTATGTTTCTAATTACGGAAATATTTCCAAATTTTTGACTGACACTAGGGACTGAGACCTACATGATGGATAATTATAGTGAAATGATGGAAGACGTCATAAGTCATACAGTATTCCCCATGACCACAATTTGTTGTGGGATGGTCTCCATTCCGCAACTGTGTAGTGGGGTATTATTCGCGACCAAGACATTATTTGAGAACTTATGTTCTATTTCTCCTACAGAAATGACTTGCCTAACTTGCACACTTCTCTCAGGAGTGAGAGTTTAATTCTAAATAAAATTGGAATATATCTTTCATGGAAGGTTTTCAAGTGTGCGCCATTGACCCAACCATGAAATATTATAACATTTATTTGTTCGAGCTTAATAGCTCCTGAATATTGCATATTTGTAACATAGAAATGACCGCAACTAGTGAATTTGTAGTTTCCCCAGAAATATTTGGAATTTTCTATCGTATAGCATGATACGACATCGAATGGTGAATGTTTTCTTCTTGATGTGGCGATCATGCCAAGCCTTATGGAACTGCTTTTAGATAGATTGATGGAAATCCGTAAGGAATATGGATTCTTGTATTTCTTTAAGTTCTTGTAACCGCTTTGACAGAGACTCTTATTCAGACATTTGGGTTGTTGTGGCGATAAAGAGACTCGGGACAATAAATTCCACTTGTACAACTGATTCTTTTTCATACATCATTTGGAATGGTGTATGATTAATAAACATCCTTACAATGGTTATATATGCCTATAAGGTAGCCAGGATCCTCTCATCCTAGTCATCTTGATTTTCACTCCATACCTTTGTCAGGCATTTCTCTAAGATTTTATTAAAATCTTTTGTAGTCCCATTCACCTGTGGCTGGTACAGGTTTCTATTGTGATGTTGTATTATTATTTTTTGCAGTAACGATTAGGCTATGGCATTAATGAAGTTTGTCCCTCGATCGCTTGTCAAACTCCTCGGGAAGCTGAATTTGGTGATGATGTTCTCAAAGATAAATCTAGCTGCAATTTCAGTAGTACAGTCCTTTACTGGAGATGCTTAAGCCCATCTAGTTAGGTATTCTATTATGGTTATAATGTATTCTGCTTGTGAGTGTCATGCAACTAGAGCTATGGGTACGATGAAATCATTTTCCCATTTTTCAAATGCTTGTATTTCTCTTACAGGTTGTAGTGGTAGCTCATCCCTATGTGAAGGTTTACCAGTCCTCTAACATACATCACATTCTTTTACATATTCCTTTGCATGTTTGTGTATGGTGGGCCACCATAACCCTACTTGTAGGATTTTCCTTGCGGTGCATTTCCCCCCAGCATGTTCTTATTCGTAGTAGTCTCCAATGGAAGCTAATTTGGGCTTCTCACTACTTCCAACATTATGTTTTTTAACTTTGAGCGATAGTAAGTGGATTCCCTCTATAATAGGTCCATATTTGATTTCATGCTCCCCTTCCTTCTATTCATATGATAAGTGTCTCAGGTTTTCTAAGTCATCATCATCTATCTCCTGATCAATATTACTACATGCCACTGCTTCTCGGTAACTTGATTCAGAAAGTTTGTTCAAAGGGGCTCGATCCAGTGCCTCCACGGGCCCTATTGTAAATAGGATCCTCTTCATGGCTTGCAAAGAGTATTAGTTGTTGATCGTGCTCTTTAAAAGAAAATATTTTTAAAAAAATTGTTTGACATTAATTCCCAATTACTTTTCTATCTCTTTTTCTCTTCAGTGATGTACCATGCTTGCGGGATTGTTCCCAAGCAGTGCAGAAAGTTATGAACCCAAAGGTTCTTGGGATACCCTACTATTTCACACCGCTCCTCACAATATTTTATGTGGGCTCAGGGGTCTGAAGTTCACATGTACCTCTCATCCAATTGCGGTCCTGAAAACACTTTGAACTTGATCCTTAAAGCCTTCACCACATATTCCCATATCCAGAGGTGGTTGTGATGGCTTCCCCACCACCTCACAGAGGTTTCTTTCAATGCCACATTCGTTAAGGTAATTTTATGCTCCTTAGGGAAAATATCATCTACATTATTGATAAAAGTGTTAACAAGTTCCATATTAGTAAAAGTGGGGTAACCTCTTACCTCTGTCCCAATCTAGTAGACTTCATCAATGGAAAGACACCTTCTAGTATTTATTTTTTATCCTCCCTGTTGCCAGTCATCCCATGGAACCTCGGACCCCACCTTAGAGCTCTAGACACTCCACCAGCTTACTGACCCTTCTGCTGTTAGATTAATGTAGTCCTCCCTTTTTCCCAGTGTCATATGCTATAATTGGTCCAAGATTCTAGGCTCTTATTTGGTGTCAATTGATTCTATGAATATAGGACCTTCATACGGATCCAATGGTTGAATCACCTCGACCTCTCCATATTCAAAGATCATCAACTCCTTCTTTAAATAAATGACTTCGTAATTCTCAAATGCCCAGTCTGTCCCTAACAATGCTGGATATGGGTCTTTATCACCCATAATATCTATCACCTCAAAATCAGCATAAGGTTTTACCCTCACAACATCAACCTCAACATATTCTAGTCTCCCAACCTATATAATACAATATTGGTTTTGCATACGCAATTGTATGGGAGAGAATGATAACTTGAGCTTTCCCAGTGCCTACCAGGTCTTCCTCAGGAGTATATTGACATCTCAATCTAAGTCCAATATTGTATCCCTTATTTAAAAACTTGGAACTTACATATCGATTTTGAATTCCTTTCGTGTCTGTATTTTATTTATTTTAACCCTCTGTACATGCCTTTCCAGAAGATTGGTCGTGATTGGGTTGACTTGCTCCAATCCACCCTCAAACACTATCTTCAAGTTTTGTTTTAACATATCCAACATTTTTTCATCATTTATAATATTTAGAAATAACCTGAACCATTATTCTATAGGATGAATTGGTGTTGCGGTATTTTCTGATTCCTTTTGTTGGTTGTATCTCTTGGAGTTCTATGTGTGTGCTTAATTTGGAGAAGATCTCTACTTCTTCCTTGAAATATTGCTTTTGTTGCTTAGAGTTATCAGATTTCTTTGGTGATATAGGCTTTATCATCTTGAGTGGCTCTATTGCTCTTGTGTCTCCTCATGTATTGTTTCCTTCACTTGTTAATGTGGCTACACTTGGTAATAGCTACCTCTCAGAAATTCTTGGTTTTGCATTGATCAAATTATCCACCCTCTATCTATTCCTCTCTTCCCTTCTTTTTATTAACATAGGACAATATTTTGTGGCATGCCTTCACTCTGCACGGAGAGCACTGCACCATTTTGGGTAGCAGGCATACCCTCATGACATGTCCCTCCTTATCACAATTATAACATCTTAATGGTCCTCTTTTGCTTGTCCTTCCCCCTCTTATTCCTGGCACTCCTCATCCTCAAGGATCCTCGTTTGATCTATAAGATGTTTTGTCCAATCTATTAGCCATTGCATCCAATGCTCTACACTGGTTTGTGTAGTGTGTTGTTGAGGAACAAAACTCGCAGTAAACATTATTTGGGTTATTAGAGTACTTCTATAGAATGGGGCATAAGCAAGGTGGATAACCAACTCCCTTACAAATCTTGTAGTATTCATTTGAAGTTGTATTCTACTGGTTCAGGAATCCATGGAAGTGCATTTGACCAAGGTACAAACATTGTGTATTAACTTGTGCAAATTTTCCAACTGATGGGAGTATTTGAGGTCCTAATGATGATGGCCCAATTGTTGTTCCCCGCAACATAGGACATTCTGAGACTAAATCTCCCTCTAGTAAACAATGTGTGCACCAAACATTCGGTCACGCTGGAAGTGCCAGTTGTATTTCCTTATGTTTCTTCGTTAAACTTGGAATTTGATGTTGTAGAACCAATAGAGAGGGGTCTTGGGTGCTTACACCTCCTCTAAATTCTTTCAAATATCCTGTCATCGCTTCAATTCACATTTCTTGTTCTATCGCGTCTTGGAGCGTGTCAATCTTCTACTGCATCAACGGTGTTTTGGTGAGAGGTAGAAGAGCCTTGATAAAAAAATAACGCTGAAGATTTGGGACTATGGGATAACTTAGTTTACCAATGGCATCTTTTAATCTTCTCATTAGCTCCCAAGTAGTCTCTCCTTCTCGTTGCTTGATCTCCCAGAGTTGAGATAACCATTGTTGGTTGGTCTGTGGTAGTTTAAATTCTTGCACAAATTCCATTTTTACATTATTTATGGCTAGATTTGGATGTACTTTTGACCATTTAATAAACCATCATAGTAATCTCTCTCAGAGCATAGTCTGGAACTCAATTAACTTAATAGCATCAGTTGTTTGGTGAGCCCTCTAGATTGCCTCACACAAGTACTGATGCTCTTCAACATTGTCATTCCCTTTTCCTGACAACTCAGGATATCTGGTGAAGGATCCTACCATTTTTGTCTATGTATGTGGAAGTAGTACAAATCCCGTAGTTCCTAGTTGATGAATTCTTCTATTAATACTACTGCTAGTGTTTACTTGCACTTTAGAGTGAATACTATGTATTTTACTCGATCTTCGCAACTTTATCAAAAAATTATCTTGGGGGTGATAGAGTACTAAAGGAAGGTTAGAAAAAATACCACTTGGTATTTGAGGAATAATATTACCTTGAATCGAGGCTGCAGATATTCCTTGAAACAATTGTTTCATTGCAACACGTAGTTCACCATCTGAATCATTTTTTGGGCTTGTGTCCTCCTCTCCATTGGACATATTTCGTTTCTCAGATCAGGATGGGCTCCTATGAACTTGTCTAACCCCTCTGGTGCACCCCTATATTTTTGTGGGCCCTTTCTCAACTCCTTCCTCTACTGTCATCTATGGCACCTCACCTTGTTGGTGTGCATTCTCCTTCTTTTCAAAATACCATATTTCCCTCTCCCACCACTTCTCGATGATTTGTGCCCTTCGATATGATCTTAGATATCTTGACTTCTTAGAAATTTCAATGTCCATCTCATTAGTTTATTTCTTCCACTTTCCATAGAATTTCTCCCTTAGGTCCTTCCCCTAGTACTAGTCATTTAAGCTTCAATAATAGGATATTGGAAAGCCAATAGTCCCTCTTCCACCATCAAAGCCTTAATCCATAAGGGGATATCTTTCAGAAACTTTCCTCATAGCTCTGACTTGAATATAGTTGTTACACCATTTTTTGGTCATCTATCCTATTATCATTAGATGGACCCAAGTACATAATGTAAGACCAATTTTACTCTAAGTAAAATTGCTTTCACTATGAAAATAACTTAGTAAATCACCTTTATTAAGTTGATTATGGTCTAAACAGGAAACCCCATAAAGAAATATTAAATAAATATATATTTGTTTGATTTTCCTCAAGAAATAATTAGTTAAACAGTAGTTTAATTAATATTTAACCCAAAACAAAGAAATTAATTAGATAAATCATTATTTATCTTATTATTTTCTAAAAAGTGATTGTTTAAATCTTATTTAAATAATATTCTTTGTTAAATATGACTAATTGACCCTTAAATAATTAAATAAATCATTATTTATTTGATTATTACTCTACCATATCCTTAAAATGATAAATAAATCATTTATTTATTTATTATTACCTAATCACATCCTTAAAATGATAAATAATTAATTTATTTATTTATTATTTACAAATAATGGGATTTGACTCAAGTCAAATTCCTTTTCCCTCCAACAAATATAATAAAATATTCCATAAAATTTGGATCTAGATTTGGTTAATAATATTTTAATTATGCACCAATCTCTAGACTAACGCAATATTTTGTTATAAATAGAAGGGTTTTCCCATTCATTTGTCAGCTTTTGTTGCCTAAAGATCACTCTGGATCTCAACACTTGGTCTGGCTATTGATCCATAATCATAGCCATATTTTTCCATTTTTGTCTGGGTTTTCTACACCATCAAGAGAGGAATTATAAATTTGAAGTACTGAGGACTTACAAGAACCATCCCATTGAGGAGAATAGGGAACACCCTCTTGTGTTTTACTCCCAGGTGCCATTAATAAAAATATTCATTGGATATATTCTTGTCTTGTCTATTGGATCTATGGAGTAAATCTTATTTTTCTACTGTTTAATGTCTTCTAATGCATCGATCTAGATTTTTACAGCATTTTTCTTGATCATCTAATTGTAGATCTGAAGATATTAGCATTCATTTCTGCTATTAGGGCTGTAAGTTATGCACAGCTAAAGTCGTATTTTTTTGTACACTTCGAATCAATATTCATACTAACAACTGGCGATTTCACACGTGTTTACCATTACGAATGTTGTGGTTTTTCTTATCCTTGCATATCCAACTGCTTCAAACCCTAGGATTTCTCTTTAGCCCCTTTTTTTTCTCATTCTTGATGTTGTTTTTAACCCATAAAACCCTAAAATGATAAAAATTCTAACTTTCGCGTGTTTTCGGACCCATTGCGCAGGTTACAGACATCAGCCGCAACTAAGATGACAATTTTTTCTAAAACCTGCCACCGAAAGTGCTGGAAGTACAGGTCACACGTTTCATCCCAAAACCTGTGACCTGGACCTCCAGGGCGCACTTTATAGCCCAAAAAGTGTGACCTCCACTGAAAACAGGCCAAAAACTACGACCTGGACTTTTTGTAGGGATTTCTTTGAAATTTTTCTGGGTTTTGCTGAGCCTCTGTTCAAGGTTGTTTGACCTCTGTCTCCACCCATTTTGGACCTGTACTTGTTCTGTTTCACTCAAAGAAGTGGGAACCTAGCCCCCTAGGGCTTCAGTACCCTCCACTTTTTGTGGAAGAGTGTTTACTATTGCAGGATGTCTAAAATTTCAGTCTTCAGCCATTTTTTCAGATCGGATACCTCATCTTCAGATCCACTTCAGATCGGCTTTTTATCCATAAAAATCACATCATCTAGCTTTTTTCGGGTTTTCCTTTAGGGTTCACTCCGCTTCCCTCCTGGAGATAGCCTTTCGCCACCTCTTTTTACAACAATTTTCCTTTGATTTGTTGTTGTTTTCTGCACCACTTTCCAGCAGATTTTGTCTTCTTAGATCTCTGTCCCTCTTGACCCTAGATCTATTAGCCTTTTTTAGTTTACTCATTTATAGACTAATTGTTCAGAAACCCGCCTCCTTGGCTTTAGAATATTGCATTATTAGTTGTTTAATTTCTGTTTTATAGGCCTATATACTGTCATTTGCAGGTTTATTTACAGCTATACAACAACACTTTTTAATTTTCTCTACAAATGTCTGGGTTTAAAAATTAAAATTTACACACTTTTACACACACACCCTAAGTGAAAAAGGGCTTGGTTAACATTGCCAGGCAAATAATCTAAAAACATTGAAATCATTTGATCCTGCATCTCTTTGCCCTTGTTTCAACATTGTAATCACTTGATCCTGCACCTCCCTGCCCTTGTTGGTCTCTTTTTCCCTTGTTTCATGTTTGTGTCGTCACCATTCCGCCACCAAGGTATTTATCCTGGATACTTCTTGGCCTTCATCCTCAGTTTCCGGTAGGGAGACTCACTCCTCTGCAGAGGATTCGAGTTAGTCCTCAACCGAGTCTGCACTCTGACTCTTCTTCTGGTCCTTTTGGTTCCCCTTCCCATTCTGCCTTCGGTTCTCCCCCTGTCACCTTCACCATGTCTGGTGCAGGACCCAACACTGGTGGTAACCCTGGCCCTCCCGCTGATAATACCACTAGTGGGACCGCAACGGACACTATCTTGGCTGCACGCTTGCTCCCTTTCATGGCAGGCCTCAACCTCCCCGATTTTGACCAGCTGATAAATGAACCTATAAACCATGATGCTAAGTGGCGTGCTATGCCAACCAAGCTCCCTTCAGACATCCCAAAGTTTGAAGGTCTTGCTGGAGAACATCCTTCAAATCATATCCGATCCTTCCACATGTGGTGTTCGTCTAATTCCATTACCAATGACTCTGTTCGTCTACGGATGTTCCAACGAACGCTTACAGGTGAAGCTTCTAAGTGGTATGTTGATCAGGCCCCTTCCTCTCATACCACCTTTGTGACACTGGCCTGGGATTTTTCGTCTTATTTCCAGCTTCCCCTTCGTTACGACATTGGTACTGAGCTCTTGACCTATTTCTGTCAATCATCTACGACCCGCCTATCCGAACATGTTCAGGAATGGAAGAGAAGAAGGAGCCTATGTCGAGCCCCTACTTTCGAAGACCATGTCTACATGGACTGGTTCCTTAGGAGTCTCTTGCCACCTATTGGGAAACACGTCGCATCGCAATTTCCTCAAAATGAAGAAGTCGCTCTCCAAATTGTGTTAAAATATGACCTGATCTACGCTCATTCAGGTTATGTTTATACCGTCCTACCTGATCTTCCCAGACCTAGTGGTGCCAATGCACAAGGGGCATCTCACGCCACCAATGGTATCATTGGAGCTCTCTTTAATCCATATGCTCAACTTCCCATGGGCTATGGTTTCTCTCAGGGAGGGGCCAGCTCCTCCGACACTTTTCCCCCTCCCGGTAGCACATATCCAGGATACGACATGCCTCATCCTTTTGCCCAACCTCTTCTTTACCACACTGCTACCCAACCTCCTTATTATCTGTATCCACAACCTGGTGCTCCAACTCCTACAACATTAGCACCTCCTCATCCCTTGCCTTCTCAACCCCTAGAACAGCAACCACCACCCCCTGCGGGGCAAGTGTACGCACAAGGGCACGACTAATCCTCCTACCTCAAAAAGGAAGAGGAAAGGCAATCAAAATCAAGCTGCCTCCGGTAATCCTAAACCTAATCAAGGTAATGCTCCTAACACTACTCAGCCCAAGCAGGATAGGCCTCTTCATATGAAAAATCCCTATTCTTGTTGTGGTGTTTATGGTCATTATACGCATGATTTTCCTCTTCTACCACAATTGCGAAAACTATGGGAATCTCAGGAAACATTGAGAGGACAGTAAGCCATCCCTTCCATTCCTCCCAGTCCTGCACCTAGTCATCCAGTTGTGCTTACAGATCCTTTCCCTCAATAAGAATTTGTGGCTACCCAACCACCTGAAGGATAGGTGGCCACTCAATCTCTTCCATCTAGTTCCCCTAATTACCAGATTTTAATGATTTCCTCTGATCAGCTTGCTGAACCTTCTTCTCCTGGCCCTTCACCTTCAGTTGGTACTCATGAACCCCTTTACCCTCCTGGGACAGTTCCTCCCAGCCTCAACCATCTTGGTGCCATCCCACCTGGTCATTACCCCTCTAGTCAGATACCGTTCCTAGCTCCCCCACCAGGAGTGTACACAGTACCTGTTATGGCCACCCTCTCTCTTCCTAACCTGACCCTTGAGATTCCCATCTGGTACCTTGATCCTCCAACTTCTACCCCACCTGGTCAACCTAAACCTTATCTCACTTTGACCCCGGTTCAACCGGTCCCTATGACTTCTCCCACTGCAACAGTGCCTCATTCACCTCAACAGGAACCACCTCCCGTTGTGACCACTTCAGGTAAGAAGGGAAAAGCTCGCAAGGGGGTATCAAAGGATAAGGCTACCCCGACAAACCCTAGCCCCTCTTGGCGTCCAAAGTCTACCATCCAGTGTGATTTGTGTGACAGTGTCGGCCACGCCACCCATACTTGCCCAAAATTGCCTCACCTCAAGTCCATGGTCAATGAGTCATTTCCGAAATCTGATATCCCAGAGGTATATGTCACTATACCCAATTCAATCCCAAAAATCAAACCATTGCGTACAAATCACCCTTGTGCTTTATGTGATTTCCATGGCCATTACACTCACCCGTGTCCTCGCCTTGAAGAGTATTGTTCCTCTTTAATAGCCTTATGCCAATTTGAGGCCAAGAGCCATGAGTCACCCACTCCCTTATTTTCGCATCTTGCTTTAGCAACACCCAAGGATACAGATGCTCCCATTAACTTTTCCCCTTATGATGTTGAGATAACGGGGCCTTGGTTGGAATTCCACGATGAGACCTCCCCTAATGTTTCACCTAAGCTCCCTTCAGCCCCCTCCCTAGTCTCAACATTGGTGGATCCTTTATCTACTCACTCTCCCGCTACCCCTTGTGACGATGCACATACGAACCTCTCCTCTCATGATGAGGATTAAGGTTGTTTCGTCGCGTCAGGTGGTCTTTCTTCCATCAGTCACCCCATCTTCTATTATGATGACAACATTATGGAAACAGCGACCACTCCTGAATTTATCTACCCCCCTTACATTGAACTCATGCATTCGAACTACATGCACCGTGTGGCCATTACATTGACACCCAATGTTTGGGTAAGGGGGGAACTCATATTGGAGAGACCAGGAGAAGTAGTTCTTCAACACTCTCCTAGTGAATCTAGTCGTGACGACTCTAGTCCCATTATTCTTCCACATTTAGAATAACTTCTAGAGTCCCATATCACTTCAACATCGCTCTAGGGATGATACCCCTCATCATTCCTTCATATTCCATCAGCAACCCAGTCTCATAGACATTGTGGTTGACTAAATTATGGGTTTTCTAGGAGAACATCAGTTCATTATCTCAAAATCATCTCTTTGGGATAGTAACAACATGTATGCCAACCCAAAAACTTAAAAGTCAATTTGATTCATATACGCAGTACCAAAAGAGATTGGTAATCATCTATTTCCTTTCTCAAACTACATAACCATACCAAAAGCAAATGACAAACCACATCATGAAAATGTGTTTAGATCCCCTTTTTTTTCTAAATACATTTTGGCATGTCCACAACATGCTTGGGGGCACCTATGCCCCTCAACCATACAAATCCTAGATATCAGCCAAAAAAATAGCACTGAAAACCCTTTTCTCTAACAGGTCGCATTTTCCAGGTCATTTCCTAGGACAGGTCGCATTTTTCTGCCCAGTACCTAATACCAAGGATGAAAAATAGACCCCAAAAAATGTGACCGAGCTTGTTCATCATCTCTGGGTACCTAAACTGACCTTTCAACCCAATGACATAAAAGAGTAAGATTAGACATCTTACCTTCAACTAATAGATCTCAAATTCCAATGGTTAGTTCATCTGCTACAACCATCACAAGATTTAAGGCCTCCTCTCCTCACGACATTCACCACAGCTCCACCGGCAGATGAGTGAATGTGGAAGGAAAATGCCTTATTAAAATAAAACCCCTGATTTTTCTTTCACTTACTACGACCCAAACCATAGCTCAGTTTTATAAACTGTCTATGCCATTGGAAAGATCCCACCAAGCCCTCAAATGTGTATCTATTAAATTTTTTTGATTTGATACTTCACTAGGACACATTTTGTCCAAGAAGCGCCACTTCACCCTTCCTCAAAATTGAATTTCTTCACTTTCAACACTCATACTGGGGGCACCATGTTGCCTCCATACTTTTCCACGTTCGTTTCGACTTTCGTCGTGGGTTACCATCTTGTACTCATGCTGTTACAGTCCCCATTGGACCCATTTTTTTGTGTGGCAGCACCATCGAGTCACCCTTGCTTAGAGCATCCGAGTTGAGTCATCATTGCTTTCATGGAGTCTATCCCAAGTCCCTTCGTATCCCTCCATATTCATCCATCCTTCATTGCTTGGTCCCTCTCTCGTGTCACAGATTATGGCCTTCAGTCCCACTATCCCTCATGATATTGTGTTTGTCGCTGCCAGGTCATCCATGCCATTTATGCGCTAACAAGGGAAGTCATTTGTTCGCTACTCAGTCCCCCCCCCATTTCATCACCATCATTGGTCTCAATCTGTCAGTCACTCTATTATTTTCTCTCGTTCCTTAGTTGATGATCCCTTATTGCCTCACTTATGGCGGACCTCCTTCTATCGACATCAGCTCATTCATTCCAGAAGATAGGTCTAGAGGGTGGTGTACCTTGGTTCCAGCTTCCACTCTTGTTTGGTGCCCCAGATTAGGCAAAGGAACTCCTTACTTCCCTTTGACTTGATTGGTTCTTAGCTCCAGCTCCTTTCAGCATGCTCGAGATCCGTATACTTGATGGTTCAGTGATGTAGCAGCTGACATCGATGATTCCTGAGTGTGTGTGAGATGTCTTAGTCCTCATGAGGGGGTGGCCCTACAAGTAGTCCCCCACACACTCGGATGACATCTTCATTACAGCCTTTGATGTAGCTCCATACATTTGATGATGTCAGCCTCAGCTGCTTGCAGCGCCTTTTTTTTTGCACATATCAGTCAGATTTTTAGAGCCATTTCCTATTTGCAGGGGCAACTTGGTTGTATTTATATCTCATGTACTTAGATATTATTGTACAAACTATTGGCTATTATCCCAGGCATAATATGTATGTGGGATTTATTATCATTTTATTTATCTGGCTCATGTCTAGGCAAGCATATGCTTTATTATTGCATTCCATGGTTTTCCGGGTGCCTTATTCTTTTTACTAAGGCCTCGGTGGGCATAGGTATGCCTCCCTCGCCGCCTATAGTAGGTACTCACTCATCAAAAAGACTTTTTTCACCTGCAAGTCGCCTCCTTGGGGTCTAGTTCTTTCAGCACTTTGGTTTACCTTATACTTATCTCTCTTCGAATTCCCCTTCGACATCTAGTAATTGAGTTCTTACAACGTACTTCGGTCATACGATTAGCTCCTAATGCTTGCATGCTGGGGGGGAATCTGTTACACCATTTTTTGGTCATATAACCTATTATCATTAGATGGACCCAAGTACATCATGTAAGACCAATTTTACTCCAAGTAAAATTGCTTTCACTATGAAAATAACTTAGTAAATCACCTTTATTAAGTTGATTATGGTCTAAATAGGAAACCCCATAAGGAAATATTAAAAATATATATATTTGTTTGATGTCCCTCAAGAAATAATTAGTTAAACAGTAGTTTAATTCATATTTCTGGTTATATTTAACCCAAAACAAAGAAATTAATTAGATAATTCATTATTTATCTTATTATTTTCTAAAGAATGGTTGTTTAAATCTTGTTTAAATAATATTATTTGTTAAATATGACTAATTCACCCTTAAATAATTAAATAAATCATTATTTATTTGATTATTACTCAACCATATCCTTAAAATGATAAATAAATCATTTATTTGTTTATTATTACTTAATCACATCCTTAAAATGATAAATAAATCATTTATTTATTTATTATTTACAAATAAGGGGATTTGACTCAAGTCAAATTCCTTTTCCCTCCAACAAATATAATAAAATATTCCATAAAATTTTGATCTAGATTTAGTTAATAATATTTTAATTATGCACCAATCTCTAGGCTAACTCAATATTTTGTTATAAATAGAAGGGCTTTCCCATTCATTTGTCACCTTTTGTTGCCTAAAGATCACTCTGGATCTCAACACTTGGTCTGGCTATGGATCCATAATCATAGCCATATTTTTCCATTTTTGTCTGGGTTTTCTACACCATCAAGAGAGAGGAATTCTAAATCTTAAGTGCTGAGGACTTATAAGAACCCATTCCATTGAGGAGAATAGGGAACACCCTCTTGTGTTTTCCTCCTAGGTGCCATTAATAAAAATATTCATTGGATATATTCTTGTCTTGTCTATTGGATCTATGGAGTAAATCTTATTTTTCTATTGTTTAATGTCTTCTAATGCATAAATCTAGATTTTTGCAGCATTTGTCTTGATCATCTAATTGTAGATCTGAAGATATTAGCAGTCATTTCTGTTGTTAGGGTTGTAAGTTATGCGTAGCTAAAGTGGTATTTTTTCGTACACTTCAAATCAAGATTCATACTAACAATAGCTTCCAATTTATAAAATGATTGACGAATTTTAGTTGCAATCTATACAATGTACCCCTCCACCATGGACTGAACCCAAAAATATACTACTCGCATTAGATTAGTATCTAGTCTGTCAAGGTTATCAAATCTGCATGCATCGAGTCGCAACGAGATATAATCAATTCCCCAAATTTTATTTTTACTTGAAGTCTTCATAGCCAATTGTAGAGCTCATTGGGAAACTTTCCCCAAAATATCTCATACAAATTTCTTGCTAACTTGAATAATAATATTTGATCCCTTGCATTTCTTTGATTCTGATGTCAAAGCTCAACTTGTTGCAATATGAACCAATCTACATGATTATCCCACCATATTAGAATTTAACTCCTATAGATCCTTGATACCATGATCTAACTCTCTGATACAGTTTTAGGTCCCAGAAATGGAACCACTTTTTGGCGAAATAATGACATCTAGGCAAGACCCAAGTTCGAGCTTAAAGGCCAACAAGGTCCCATTATAGTCTAGGATAATTTCAACATTTTCACCTTGCTCAAGGGAGAGCAAGGAGTCTCACCTGAGGCATGTCGTGAACTTACTAGGATAAGAGAACTAGAACCATGGTATCAATATCAATTTTACCATCTATTATCTAATGAGATTACATTGTAACCACGAATAAACTACTCATATTACCCATTACACAAAGAAGAGACAAATCACATCATATACATTAAGAAGCACCATCTGAAAATTTTAATTAGTCCTCTATAATTCCGTACATAATAACACATCCATTTTAACATAACAACGACCACAATATGTATATATATTAACTTCTAGCACAAAGAATTACATCAAATATCATAGTCTCTCAAGAGATCTATCCATGGAACCCAAAATACAAGACTAGTTTTTTATGCTCCTTGTTTCTCTATCTTTTGCCCTGTGACTGCTTTTCCTCTTCCTTATCTAGCCTCCTCCTTCCACACTTCTAGGACTTTCTTCTTTTTCATTTGTCTTCTTTTACATGCTTGGTTATTCCTCATTTTGTTCTACTTTTATTTCTGCCGCTCAGAGTCTTCTCCATGTTCACTGTCAATTACTCCTGCCACTTGTGCAACTATCCGTCTCCAACCCGCCACCTACCCAATGGCTATCTGTAACCTGCCACCTTCACCATATCTATTGACAACTCTACACCTTCGTAGCTGCTAGTCCGAAACTCCCAAAAATGTTTTATATTTTCTCAAAACAAAGGCCCTAACAAGTGCTAGGACACAATGGAATACAGAGCAAAGATGAAGACCAACAGAGTAGGTGCAATTGTTGACCCACTTGACACATTATCGAAGAGGGAAATTCAAGGGCTAAATTTTAATGGAAATGTGTCGTGTTGTGACCGAGGGAAGAGACAATTGTAAAATAAAATTAGAACTTAGGGCTGAAAGTGCAATGGACCCAACATAGTTAAATATTGAAACATTTTGGATAAATCCCTTTTGGGTCTAGAATAAAGTGTAAGGGGCCGCTGAAGTTTACATGTATTATTTTAATATATAAAGCACCCAGGCCTGAAGAAAATTTATAGTCTCGATTAAACCATTTTGGGCCATGAGTTAAGGAATTCAGGCTTAGAAACTAAAGCATGAATGGGTCAGCAACATGAATTTTTGTGTTATACAACATATTTGGATGAATTAGTCGACAAATTTAAAATTGGAAATTATGCCAAATACATTAACATCGTTAAAATTGAAAAAAGGAAGGCATGAATGAGCTACAAGTAAAAATAGTGGCATGCACAAAATACAAGGATAATATTGTAGTTTGGGTAATTTGGAGGAGAACCAAAATTAGAGAATTTCTTGCTAAATATTGTAACTCACAAGATTTGAGAAAAAGAAAAGTTTAACTCAATTTTTTTAAAGAAATATTAAATTAGTGTTTGAAGACTTGGGGAGAACATTCATAAGACATAATTGAAGTAGGACAAAGGAAAAAATAAATATTTATGCATGAGGGTTGGCTGACGATAACTAAAGTTAAATAACCAGAAATATCAGTCCAAACTTTATTGTGAGAAGAATCAAATTTGCAAGGAGCGAGCCTGCAACCATGTTTTTTTTAGCATGTGTGGAATTTTGTTAGTGCAATGAGATGCATAGTGTTGGTACACATCAAGGGTGAATCAAATATCATATTTGATATTTGAGAGGTGAATAATGCATTTGATGATATTGGTGAATGGTGTTTGTATGGTGGTTTTTGTGAGTAGTCAAAGTGAGAAATTTATTTTCTTATGAAAATAAGTCACCTATTGATTCGATTTTGAAAATAGATGAAATATGGATGGACACGGCTAGAAAGTAGTAGCTTGCATTTCAAAGGAAAGAGTCACTTTCAAAAATGGATGATAAATGACTAGGGCAAAGGGTCCCTTTCAATATTGGTTGATAAATTATCAGGGGCAAGAGTCCCTTTTTGTAAAAATTGATAAAATACTAGGGGTAACAGTGCCTTTCAGTGAAAGTTTATAAATGATCAGGGAAAAATTTTCTTTCAATAGAAATTAATAATCCTACAAGTAGTATAATTTTTAGAAATTGGAAATTAGGTTGATTACATGAATGGTTTCAAGAGTGATTAGAAAATGAAATTGGTGAAGAGTTGTATAATTTGGTCATAGTATTGAATGATCCCCCCTCTCAATAGTTTCCTAGTTTCCATTGTTTCTAACAATTCGTATCAGAGAAACCAATTTCATTCAGGATCAATTTAATAGCTGGAAGGAAGATCAAGAATCATGGAGAATCAGGATTGGATTACCTCATATGGAGTTCCATTTTTAATGGGTCAAATTATACAACTTGGAAGGAAAGAATGAGAATCTACTTCCAAGCTTTTGATTTGGATGTATGGGTATCTGTGGAGAATGGATCAAAAGATAATGATGTTGATGACCAAGCCAAGGAGGAAATATTGATAGCATTGTCGAAGTTAGATATATTGAGAAATTAATCTAGGGTACCAAAGAGATTTGGAATGAGCTACAATCCATCTATGATATAGAAATACAAGCTGCATGTGATGTCAAGACCCTTTCTCGAGCAATCAACGATTCAAATATTATTGAATATCATGAATTATAGTATGATTAACCTATATCGAGAAACCATTTTATTTATAAACACATATGGGATTAAGAAGATATTAAATATATAAGTAAATTTTTGTTTTGTTGTTATTGTAGAACAATAAGCCATTTATCTTGAAGTTTCTCAATTACAAGTACTAATGAAAATGAGAGTTTCTCATCTAGTAGTAGTGAAGAAGGAACTACTTTGATAGAAAAAGTAGATCTATATATTGTTCAATAATTCAATGTGTCTACCTCTAGAGGAGAGGAATTAAAAAATTCTAAATTGTCTATAGAAGAATCCCTATAGTAAAAAATGGAACAAATGTTTGAACAAGATGTGAGTGAAATAGACACAAGTTGTGAATCTAGTAGATCCTCAATTGAGTTGGAAGATCTTCAAGAAAATATCTATTTGAAAATGAAACTCATAAAAATCCTTGAGGAGATAAATAATCTTAGAGCCATCAATCTAGAGCTGGAAGTGGAGAATATAATATTAAAGGAATAATAGACCATGTTTCAAAATTATGAAATTCTAGAAAATACTAGAACTAGTCAAAGTTCCCCTCAGGCCAAGACAATATTGGAAGGTGAAGGTGACTCTGAAAAACATATTAAAGGGACCCACGAACTTTGCTAAATACAAAATAAACAAAATTGTAGTATCAGGGAATAAAACACAACCACAAGGAGACAAACATACTTCCAAAAATAAAGGAAAAGGTACGCAACCCCACATTTTGTTGTTGTTGTTATAGTGTAGGCAACTTTGCCTCCAAGTGCTCAGAGAGGAAAAAAAAGTTGCAAAAGTGTAGGTTTAACACACTATTTTTAGAAAAAATGACAAGGTGGTCAAATAAATTTGAACAAGCATGTCCAGAGAGCTCATTCCCCTCAAAGGAAAGATTTCCAATGGCCCAATAGCACCAGGAGATCAACTATCAATCTATGAAAATAGGTGACCAGAAGTTTTAGTAAGAATAATTCATTTTCCCCCTTCTTGAATGATGTTGAATGCTATAGGCATGAAAATTATGGGCACTGTGCAACTGCATGCCAAAAAAAATCACCTCCTTTATAGAACAATTCAAATAAAGGTATGGATCATGATGAGAGCTAGAAAAGGAAACTACATAGGAGTTATTAAAAAATTCATAATAGAGGCAAGTCATACGGTGCATGGAAGAAAGAAAAACCATTGTTTCGATTTGAATATTATCAATATAATATTAGTAGATCAGAAACTAATTTTTTTTTTTGTTGATTTCTCTTGTAGAGCATGCAATAGGAAAAGACTTCCATTAGATCAAATATGCAACAGTGGCCTAGACAATTCTCCGAAGGAGTACAGGAAAAAAAAAGCACAAACAGTGAGAAAGAAGAATAAGAGGTAAGACACACATTGGATTTAATTGGTGATAACAAGAGGAATGACCAATGGTTTGTATCATTTTAACAATCAAATAAGTCACTAAGTTAGGAAAGAGTACCATATTAGTGTAGACAATCAATTCATGGTGTTTTCCCAGTAAAAACTCAGCATAATGAGGTGTGGAAGAAAAAGGGAGATAATACACTCAGGGTAAGTAGATACTTTGTTCCTCTTCATTGAAAATGAGAGGTTGGATTCAAGAGAAGCCATCAAGGATAGATGTAAGGAGTATAAAGGAGCATGCCAGGAAATGCATATGAAGGATAAGGGAAGTATGCCACTTTTGTTTTTCTTTATTTTATAAAATTGTTGAAGAAGAATTGTGTTTTTGAGTATTATGGTTGATTTAATGTTGTTGTAAAACTAGATTATTAGTCTAAATATGTATAAATGGTGAATAAAAAATAAGGATCTATTTACTATCGAAGTTTTTCATGTTTTCCTTGTCCTGTGAAAAAATTCTTCCAGATTCCTAATTCCAAAGAGGGAGAATAACCACAAGGGGAGTACACCCAAGTTAAGATTTTAGTATCATATTATTCTATAAACAATTGGTATCACTTGCTTTTTTCTTAAGGACAAGCATGAAAGACAAATGTTAATGGTGTTTGATGCATAAATGTTGCATGAGTGATCAAATTTTAAGTTTTATATATGATGAATGGTATGATGATTGTGATACTTATAGACTATTATATTAGTAATTGGTATCACACACCACATTTGTGGTGAAAAGAGATTTATCACAGGGGTAGAACACTTAGTTATCAAATGCTCAACAACTAGAATCAATGGCACCAATCAAATTATTGGTATCTCAAAGTTATTATCAATTGGTTTTAACTATCATTATATTTTTGTCAAAGTTTGGTATTCATGTTGTTAGTATGCAATTGTTAGTCTGCGTTTTGGTGAAACATTCCTTAATTGAATGCTATTAATGCTCATGTTGAGTCAATTTAAATGTGGTGACTCTATTGCCATTAGAATCATGTCAAGTAAGATATATGTTGAGTTTTTGGTCTAGGACTGCATTCGTGAGAGTCTCTCTATGTTTTTAGTATAACCATTTCTAAGTATCACACTATTTTGTTCATCAATTTAAATCTTTTTAGTGTCAATCATCCATAGGATAGGTTGTTGTTGTTACTAGAGGTCATTTTTATGTGTCCAGAAAGAGAAACTATTATGAATGTAAACCTAGCTGAGACTTAGACTAACCGACATATTTTCTCTCATACCTCAATTGTATAAGCATGTGTTGTCTCAATAAGAGATCTCTATTGAATACTTGAGGAACATATTAAGAGTAATTATTCCTCTCCTTTAAACTCAATATTCTCCACATGACAAAAATGAAGCTGCTTAGATAAGATCAAAGATCCATGAATTTTTCTACATAAGAGGAGCAGTTGAGAGGTCCACATGATCAACAAGATAGGGGGATATTATTGACAAGTAGAGCATTATGGTATCTTTTCCATTGAATTAAAAGGGGGAGATGTATCTAAAACATTAAAAAAAAAGAGAGGGAGAAGTGTTGGTGACCAATCAAAAGATTAAGTCAACCATCAGAAGAATACCAAAGTAGGTGTACACAAAGGAGAAGTACATCATGCATCCACAAAGGAGAAGAGAAATGAAGAGAAGTACACTTATATTTTATTTATGATTGGTTATGTTGTTTTGTTTGATCATGGTGTTGTGATCAATTCCAAAAGGGGATATTGTTAGAAATATTTTTCTATTCATGTAAAAGGTGATCATGAGGATGAAGGAAAAGGAAAAGAAGATGATGGGAGATTGTTAGAATATGTTGTTAAAGGAGGTGATCATTAATTTCAGGTAATTGATGTTAATTATTGATATGTTTTTACTTCCAAAGGTGTTGGACAAGTATTATCAATGGTGGCATTTTCATATCAACAAATGTACGACCAAGGAAAATCTCATATGTTTCCAAGCAGAATGGTGAAGAATACTGGTGGAGCTAATTTTTTAAGGTGAATATAATTTTGGAGAAATTTCTGAAATATCCAATTAACTCAAATATAGTTTTAACCCACTTAGATTGATATATCTCTACAATATCTTTCCAGTGGTATGTGGATGTTTGAAAATGGCCTCTTAGATTGTAAGTTGTGGCCAGTCAAAGGAAGGGACCCCAAAATTCAAGCTTGTAGACCTAAGCTGGTAAAGGATACTTTGGAGCTTGTTTAGGTTCAATGTGTTCCCATAATTGGTGAATCATTTTAGTAGGGAAACTAAAGGAGGGCTAAGAAAATGTGTATTAGAGAGTAAAGTGGAAAAAAAATATTATTGGCTGAAAGTGGAGCCCTTTATAGCAACTCATCCTAACAGAAGCTTCCCCGGAAGGTTCAAGGATGAGCACATAAGGGAGTGCTCAGGACGATCCAAGCCCAAATGGATGTGTAGATAAGTGGATGCAACAACAACTAAAGGATGTTGAATGGTGCATTTAGTATAGCTGGGAGGACCCATTATACAAATCATCTCAATGATAGTTCTCTGAATGGTTTCAAGTTAGGAGGTGCATGTGAATTTCATTGGTCACAGTTCAAATGTGGGAGGTCCCCATAAGAGAGCTAAGCCCACAAAGGCTATCCCAAAAGAAACAAATATGTGCACAAGAGTTGAAGCATGGGATGATGCAAGCATGGGCTAGTGTGGTGAAGCACATCCACAGCAAATATAAAAAAATAATAGCCATTCTAGAATGGAGAGTAGTGTATTGTTATTAGAGAAGAATATATTATCTAAGAAAAGGAGAAAAAAGAAGAAAAACTATTGTATTTTTCTCACACATGTCAACTAGGGTTTCTACAATGAAGGTCGAAGACCTCGATCTTATAGAAGTTGGAAAAAATTTGAAGAGAAGTTACAATTTGTAGTGTTGAAGCAAGTTTGACATGAATTTTCTTTGTAGAGGAGCATTTTATCAAAGAAGTAACTTGACTTGGTCTTGGAGGGGTTTTTCTCAAGGGTCATAAGACATGGAATTTGTCGATTGAAATTCTATAAGAAGAGGAGTTCTTGTGGTTTTTCCTCTCGGAAAGAGAGGTTTTGGCCCTCGCTAACAAGCTATATATTATGTCCTGTTGTCTCAATTTTATATATTGTTTGGTTGCTTTTTATGATAATAACACTAATTATAGTCAATTAAAAGAAGAAACTAATCAAGTTAATTAAAAACATCACAAGAAATTATCAAAGTAATATAAATCATCTAATTTAGTTTCCCATATATTTATCAACATGGTATAAGAGCTAAGGTGACAAGACAAGGAAATGAAGCATATAGAAGGATCATCAAAAGGAGTATCAAGAAAATTCAAGGCATCAGAGAGAGATCGAACCATCAAGAATGGATACATAAAGGTCGAGTAATCTAAGGAGAATCAAGGATGGCCATTCATCACATCACAAGGATCACATCATCACAACTCAAAGATAAGAATACCTAAAAGACTCTACTTTCAAGAAAGACCCTACCTTTAAGAAGGACTCTAGACTTGAAGCACCTTAGAAAACCTCCACATTCTACATTATCATCCAAGGAAATATGAAGAAGCATTTTCATCATCATCAAAGACATCAAGGTGATCTCCCCCTCATTGAAGAAAGGATCACATCTCATGCATGATTTAAGAAATAAATCTCTAGAAGAAGTATTGTCATCTTCAATAAAACTATCATCAACATCTATAATTAAGATAAAAAAGGGCATTAAGTTGAAGATATCATCATAAAATAAGCATCTTCACTTGAAAAGTAAGTACCTTTATATCTATGTCTGAATATACTATTAAAATGAATTCATTCTGTAAGGAGAGAAACAAAATGGTTAACTCATCAAATTCCCTTGCATGGAAGAAGAGGACAGATTTGATACTCATAGAATATGAACTCATTGGAAATGTTAAGCGTTCAATCACTAAACTAGGAAACTAATAATATTATAATCTAGCGAAATATATGAAAGGGAAAATAAGGGCTCAAATAATCCTTATAGAATCAATCAAATATTCCCTCATCTCTTATGTAGCAAATATTGAAAATTCAAAAGAAATCTATGATAACTTGGTAGAATTATTCTCTGTAAGCACTACAAGAGAACTTAGATATTTTGGAACCAAGCTATACAAGTTTAAGGTTTCAAAGGAAGAAGGGAGAACCTCATATCTTATGAAGGTATCACAAATAAGATACCAACTTCAAGAGTAAGGGGAAATAATTTCTGACAAAGAAACGGTCCTTGTTGTGCTTTATGCATTACCTGATGAATGTCAAAACCTTGTTTCAAGCATGTATGGAAAGAAGGAAGCCACCCCATTAAGTAAACTTTGGTCATTATGTAATCTTCAATAAACAAGGTTGAAGGAAAAAAGTGACGTAGAATCAAATGAACAAGTTCAAGAATTTTGTACCATGGCTAGGATAAAAGAAAACTTTGGAAATTTTGGTCCTCAGAAAAATAAAAAGATCGATATGTAAAATATCTAATGTTATGGATGTTAGGCATATGGGAATTTCAAGGGAGATTTTCCTAAACTCAAGAAGGACAACAAGAAAAAAAAATAAATGAATCCCATATCACTAAAGATGTAGAAAACCCTTATGAGAAGAAATCCAAGAAGGAAGGGATAGATATTCAATAATAAGGTCTCTAAAGTACATAGAAAGGAGAAGTAGCAGGTGAAAAGACCTTGAATATGGTTAAAATATCAGTTAGAATGGGAATCATTTGAAGTATGAGAGGACACAGCATATTAAGAATATGGCATCATATTAGAAGCATACGAATAAAGAAAGAGCTCATGACATCATTTTAGAAGCTTGAAAGGATAGCTAAAGTAGAATTCTACATGGTTGTAAAGGAAATTATCTCATGGTAACCTCAACCAAAGCATGAAAAGACCAACCAAAATAGGATTATGAAGAAAGTCATCTAGCATGATAAAATATAGAGAAATATCATTATACATCATCATTATTAGAAAGGAGTATCTGTAGGACAATGATAATCAAGATCCTCCATTAGAATATGCATTTAGAAAGTTCACCTCTACTTGGAAGAAGAAAATGTCTCTCTTATATTCTACATTCCACCTTGTGTGGGATCCATGATTTAGAAGGATGATGGTATGGTGACAAAGGAGTGCAACATGAATAGATGGTTGAAATACTTTCAAGCAAGGAAATGAAGTTGTCGATGGAAGTCTATATGACCAAAAGAATAAAATAGTTATGTAAATATATGATAGATTAAGTCATATAGTTGCAGGTAACATGGTTGAATTATCTATCTCATGAGCATGCTCAAAGAAGAAGGATCTCTTCCTCTGGAAATATGCATGAAGGCATATGTCTTGAACTAGTTCACATATTGAAAAAGAAGAAATCAACATAATGTGACCTCATATGGAATATGAGGTCATTGACAAGATGATGTAATTATGTATATAAATTCTTGGGAAAGAAATATGTGAAAGGAAGAATAATTTGAAAAAAATGAAACTATAGTCACATAAGATAAGATAAGATAAGTGATTAATGTCTGATGACCAGAAGTATTGGCTATGAAATCTCAATAGAGAAGGTATGAAGACCTCAACAAAGTATATAGAAGAACGAGACCCTTGAAATTCAAGGCCTTAGAGATTTATTTACGAATGTGAAATATGTTGATATTGCAAGAAGTAGACATCATGATGAAAGGCCATCATAAAAGGTAATTATGATTTGATTTTCATTTCGATTTTTTGAAGAACATGTGGTCTGGTTGAAACATCGCTACTGAAAGAGAGTTGTATACGTCACCTACAACTAGTTCTCTTGGGAATGGATGGAATATATTGAAAGAAACATGACTTGGAAGAGCTAGATGCATGAAGAAAAATCCAAATATGGACTATAATATCACTTTCTGATGAAAAGAAGGATGACATGACTATTGATTGAACACTACGGTTTGTTGAATGGGAAGATATCGATTTAAAATTTCATACGGATAAAATCTATAAGATAAAAACTCCATAATGAAGAAGGTGAAGTTCATGACATTGAAAGGAGGAGCCCTGCAATTATATTATAGTACCGTGATCGCCACCAAAGAGCAGATAGTTGTTGTTCATAAAAATCCCCTAGTTAAGAGGTAGCTTGGACAAGTCCCTAGGTAAGAGGGAGATATATTCATTTTATAAGAATGAGTATGTCCTCCCTAGTTGAAAGGGAGATATAGAAACATCATTCTTTTCTTAATGTTGTATAGAAAGAATGGAGTATTGGGTAAGCATATGAGATTGATTTCGATACTCTTTTAGGTTTTCGTAGGGTATCCGATAGCTAAGAGTAGCTGAAGAGGAATTCCCCGAGGATGTGTTATTCCAATATAGGAATTGTACTAAAAGGGAATACCCTATGAACACCTAGGTGGGGTATGTGCCTTGACAGATAATGATGATGGTGTCTATCAGTCATTGGTTTCACCAACATTGTGCTTTGATTTGTGGATAGATAGAGCTATTAGTCAAGGCCTTGCTATGTGACAATGTTGGTTGGTATGATGAGATGCTCTAGTATAAGCTAATAATATAGCTGATGATATGGCTTACCAATTTGACTTTTCTTATGATAATTATTCAATTTGATAATGTCCAATTACCATGCACGGATTATAAATACCCACCTATTTAAGAGGGAATGTTGAAATATATAGTTAGGTTTGGTATTCATAATGACATATGTAATAATGATTTTATGTATTTGATGTAAAGAGAAAAATAAAATTATTTTTTTCATTCTGGAGGCATGGTTTTCATTCTCAAGTGTATTTGATTATATGTCAAGCACCCATTGAGTGCTTCTAGGGCTTTTCATTGAGTCTACAAGTCAATTGAGTCATTTCCATGTTTCGAAGATCCTTTTGGGCATGTTACATATTGTAGAGAAAAATTTATTTGAGTCAAATCAGAGTCAAAAACCCTCCAAGACCTTGTCATAAGTGCTGCAACAAGTCTCCCTTACAAAGGAAAAAGTCATCCTACCTAGAAGGAAAAGTCGACCAGTTAGGGCACTCTAAGAAGGCTATAAATATAAGTATTTATCCTCATCCAAGGGGAATTCATCAAAGCAACAAGAAGTTATATAAAAGAAAGGAGAGGTAACCTAAAAGCTAGCGAAGGAAGAGAAGACTTCAAAAATGAAGAATATGAATTTTGGCGACTATTTTAGGGTTTAAATTCCTCACACATGTGAATAACTTTGGGTACTACTTGTTGCAATAGAGACTGGATTTTTGAGGTCCCTATAGGAGGTAAAAAACCAATGGAAGATGAACCATTTTGCAAGTCGAGTTGCTAGAGAAGAAGATACTATCCGAGGAAAGGAGAAAATAGAATAAAAACAACCATATTTCTCTCACATGTGCTAGCTAGGGTTTTTAGATTGAATTTTGAAGACCTCAGTCTTGAAGAAGTTGGCCAAAATTTGAAGAGAAGTGAAATATTTAGTATTGCAGGAAGTTTGACCAATATTGAATTTATGGAGGAACAACTAATAAAATAATTGACTTGACTTGGTCTTGGAGGGGTTTTGGTCAAGGGTCATAGGTCTTGGAATTATTCAATTCAATTATATAAGAAGAGAATAGTTCTTGTGCATTTTCCTCTCAACATGAGAGGTTTTGGCCTTGGATGACAACCTATATCTTGTGTCCTCTTGTCTCATCTTTATTTATTTTTTGGTAGTTGTTTGACGATAATAACACTAATTAAAATCAAGTAAAAAAATAATATAATTAAGTTAAGTAAAAAAATCACAAGCAATTATCAAAGTAAGAGGAATCATATAATCTAGTTGCCCCTAGATTTCTCAAGAGAACCTTGCTTCTTATTCTTGCATCTTGAACCAATACGCATGCCTTTGAAATTTGGCCACTACCTTCCCTACACCAAAGTTACCTGCAACCTTGCAGGTGTGAGACTCTCTAATCAACTAAAATTTCTCACATTCAAGAACCAATAACTAGTCCAACATGTAGAGTAACCCATCCTAAATATGGCAGTAAATTATGTTGTGACCATCATGCACATGAATTATACTCTGCATCCACTAAAAGAACTCCTTCAATTCCTCATCCTCTAAATATGAATCTTTATATGCATCATGGGTGAATGGATCCATGTGTGTCATAGTTAGCATAACTTTTATATTGGATGTTTCCACCCTTGAAAGCATATCGACCAACTTGTTTGTGCTACCCTTGTTGTACATAATCACCAAATGAAAATATTATAGAAACCCCATTAACTTGTAATGATTTGTTTGTTGTAGCTAAATATGGACCTACAAATACTATATTGGCTGGTGATTTTTATAGACTATTTTTTCTTTTCCCATCAAATAATGTTTCCACTTCTTCAAATATTTCACCAAAACATAAATATCTTTGTCATAACTAGGGTATTTAAGGACTTACCCATGAAATACTTTGGAATTGTAGAATATATTTCTTCCTCCATGAATCAATATCTCTCCCATAGCTTACCCAATCACATTTTTCTCCACTTCAAAGAGCTATTGTAAGATTATCCTCACTAGAAACTCTTTCCACATGTTGTTATAGCATGTAGTGGTGATGCTACTATTGAAAACGAGGCTATGAATTTCCTGAGGTATTTTTCTACCCTAATCAAACTCTTGACCTAAGAAATGTTAATAGGAATCAACCACCTGATGATGGAATTCATCTTGGTAGGATATATATTTAGCCCTCTTCCACCTATCACATCCTTAGATACACCATATATTATTGTGAAAACTCACACATATTTATATTTTCATGTATTTGGTGCTTCTTTAATGTCTCTAGCACATACGTCAAATGTGAGATGTATTTCTCCTAGGTAAGATAGTATACAAGTATATAATCGAAATAGAAAACTATAAAATGGATAAATATATCATTAATTAACATCAAAAATGTGGTTGCAGCATTGCATAGTCCAAAAGGAATGACTAGCCACTCATATAAACCTTTCCTAGTTTTAAAAGAAGTCTTCCAGGTATCTTATTCTTTGACTCGCACTTGGTGAGATCATGACTTTAAGTCTCTATTGGTGAAGTATTTCTTGTGCTACAATTGATCCAATGTATCATCTATCTTAGGAAGGGGGCATCTATTATTGCATGCAATTTTCTTTTAATTCCCCATAATCTATAAACATATGCCAAGTTCCAACCTTCTTTAGCATAATGATGATGGGTGACCCACATGGTTAGGTGCTTGGTTAAATGAAATATCATTCTAGTATCATCTACAATGGATTGTTTGTTGAAATTTGGTTACCGGAGGATAGGTGGTTCCCTAAGGCCTTGATCTTTGGCCTAGGGAAAAGTGTCCAAAAGAATTTATTTTTTCTCCTAAAGTGACTTTATAAAGTTATAAAGTCAAATCTAATTTAAAAGTAACTTTAAGTGATAAAGTTAATAAAGTCTAATTTTAAAGTGACTTTAATAAAATCAATGTAAAATTAGAAAGGAAAAGTGACTTTGGAAATAAATGACTAAGTGGGTCCTTATTAAAGTGGGGTGAATTAAAAAATAGAAAGTGAGATTTAAATGAACATTTAATCTCAGCCCTGGATCTAAAGCTTTTTCAGCCTTTGGATTTAGGGATTCCCCAAAAGTCACTTAGGGTTAGGTTAAAGGAGAAAAAGGAGGAAAAGGTCATTCATTATTTCATGAGCAGATTGGGAGAAGGAGAGAAGGAGAGCTGGAGATTTTTTTCTGAGCAATGAGAAGGAGGAGGGCAACAACACTAACATTTAGCAAATCCATACAACAAGAGCAGAGCACAAATTTTGAGGCAAGAGGGCATGAATTTCGAGGGAGGAAAGACAACATTTATTGCTACACATTTTTCAAGGACTATACAGTAGTTTGGAGGCACGAAAATCGAGGTTTTTACAACAGGAGAGAGAGGGTTGTTTTCTGAAATCAGTATAGCAGAAAATCAGTGCTGAAATCAAGGTTGTACAACAGATTTAAGGTAGTCGTATAGCATGGTTTTCGACGCAGCTATACAGCAGCGTTCAGCAGGCCATACAACACGTTTTTCGAGGAGGCTGTATAGCCATACAACACAAATTTAAATGATGTTCGTATATAATTTAATGCTGGATTGTTTTCTATAATTTCCATTTTTGTGGGCACGGAATCTGAGTTGGAGTTTGGCATGGTTTTCGAGATAAGTATTGTTATGAAGTTGCTGTAATTTTTTTACTATGTAAATTTTTGTTTCACTGTAAAAGTAATATTCAAAAAATAAGAAGGAGCTTTCAAACTGGTTTTCCCCAAGAGTTGCAGGGGGTTTTTCCATGGTCACCTTGACCAAAAATCATTGTTTTAAAATGTGTTGAATGGCTGTTTGAGTCTGCTGATTTTTATTTTTGCATTTTCCATCATTTTGAAAAATTTCCAGAATTTGTATTTTCACCAAATATTTATTTTCCAGCTTGTTGAATGTAAGGTTATGGGAAAGGGAATTTAACTAATTCAATAAATAAGGTGAAACTAAAAACCGGGGTGGGAAATCAGAAATTTCTACATGGTATCAGAGCTATTTTGTTGAAAAGTGCAGTTTCAGACAGCAAATGAGAAAAATACAGTCTGCTGATTTTTCACTTAGAAAATTCCAGCAAGCTGATTTTTCACACACATAAATTTTATCTTTACTATAGTAATGTTATTTTCAGCTTATTTAGGACAGAAAACATGTCTTGGGGCTTGAGGGTGGAGGATAGGTTGGATGGGCATTGTTAGCCACCTATAAAAATTTTCCATATCAAATGGCAGCTAAATCTTTTTTAGCCTTCAAGAAACAATTCATGTCCAAATTGTGAGTTCTTGAAGTCTTATGATGAAAATTACCCTTTGAGTTAATCTTCACTACTGTTTCATTATTAGTCCTAAAGTACCTGCTGTTTACTAGGAGAAAAATTGCTTTTAAGACTCCATTTTTCATTCCTTCACTTCACCATTTCACTCTTATGAAATCTCCTTTTTCCCTTTATCCCCTCCACAAAATTCCTCTTCCTCATTTCATTTAACTTCTAAAGCACCAAAATCCCCCTTAAAACCTTATATCTCCCCTTTATTTGGTTTTAAATTCCCTTCTTTCATCTATCAGAACCCTCATTTTGGCTTTAAAATCCCTGTTTTAAGCCTAAAAAAACCCTTTTGCACTATAAGTTTTTTAAGCCCCGAAGGGATTATATTTTTAGCCCTCCACCTCATGTGACCTAAAGCCTCGCAATCAGGCGCTTAAAGGTCGAAAAACCCCATCTCTGAACCCTTATTCCTTCTATTTTTGTTCCCCTACATTTCAAATTTAAAATGAATATGGACCATTGATCTACATAGATCAACAGCCATCAGGCCCCATCCTTCCGCCCGATCACCTTCCCTTCCCTTCTTCCCCTTTCAACATAACCCGCCCCTTCTTTCAATCCTAACCATCCATCAAAGAGATCTGACGATCGAGACTTAACCCGATCTAACCATTGAACCCGCTCTGCGATAAAGAAGAACACGTCATTGCCGGGCCCACTGCTTCATCCACTCGCGCACCTTTCATATCGCATTCTTTCCACATCGTTTGATCTAGGTCTTCCGATCACATGGTTGATGATGCGTATCGCAAAATTTTTTCACCCAAAGATTAACGCTAAATTTTTTTACGAAATAAGTGGTTTTGAAGATCCACGTGTCTGACAATGTATGGAATCGCATTACATCCGCGCAAAACAACCCTCCCCCATTTAATTTTGCAAAAACCATCCCTGGTTTTCCACCGTACCGCCGTCCTCCGCAACATTGCCTTCATTTTTAATCCCAGTTGTCGATCTTTGAGATCAGAAAGTCCTGATTTAGTCTTGCCCCCATTCATTTTACACCTAACTTGCTCCCGAAATATTTCACCGAGTAATCTCAAGCGTTGATTGTCCTAATCCAACAGCTCCTCTTCACTGTTGCTTCAAAACCTCCATTTTCACCTGATTAGCTGCTCTGCCAGGTTTTTCCTCACAATTTTCTACTACGTCCACATTTTTCCTCACTACTCCTTCACCCTCACGAGCCTCTGAAGCAGTCTTTACCCCCTCGCAGGATTTATATAACATGGTTAAATTGTTTGTTTGCAGGTTCCACAATGGCGTTTCCCAGGTTTCCTTATGGTCACAGAGGTGACACTTCGGTTCTGAGTGACGAATATGTAACCTATAAATATAAATGGGAAGCCATGCAAGGTGAATTCTAAGATGGATTGATGCATCATGAACATCAATCGTACCTATAAACCCTCCAACTGACAGAAACCAACCTGTGCCACTAAAACAAAGCAGTAAAGTGTATCAAAAATGAAGAATCAAGAAATTAAGGTTAAAGGGTGATTAAAGCCAAAGTTTGAACATCAGGTTTTTAATCCACAGGTTAAAAAGATTAAGACAATGTCAAAGAATGAAGACCCAAAGATGAAGATTATGGCTTAATCAAGCCTAAACACAGATCCAAAGATAAATCACTGTGTTTATGAAATAGAGAAATATCAGTCGAAGGACACCTTAGAGCCACATCAAAGGGGCTAATTGAATTCCCAGCTACCATATTGCCACTTGTAACCCTTCTGCCTCAAAGGAATACCCAGATCAAATCTCAGCCAACAACATTAAAGACTAAGGCAGATAATAGTTATTACAAACAAAGGAAGATATTTTAAAATGTTAGTAAAGTTATTGTAAAAGATAAAAAGAGCCTTAAAGTCAATCTTTTCACCCACTAAGCCGAAAAAGCAGAAAACAGAGTTAATAAGACTGAGTTGTAATTCAATGCTTTCCTACCGTATGCCTTGCATGGTTTTCAAGGCTAGGAGTTGCATTTAGTATAGAATTAATGATACTCAACCCTAGAACTCTTCCACCTCCTCATTTCTTCTATAAATACTTCTGAAGAAGATGAGAAGTTGTTGGTTGGTCGGTCACTAGTTGTAACACTAAAACTCTTTGAATTAATACATAGTCTATTGAAGTTGAAGAAGAAATTGAAGTCTTGGAAGCTTGATGATGTTGTGACATGCTTGTTCATGAGAAGGCTCTATCATTGGATCCCTGAGCCTAGCTATTGGTGATTTATTCTAAATTGTCTATTTTTTTTACTGTTTTCATTATGTTCCATGAATTCTTACTACATTAGGATGAAAAGTTTAGGCTCAGAAATGAATCCTGGAAGCACCTTAGACCTGTTTATCCTTTACTGTTTTATGTTTTCTTCTGCTAAGTCATTTTAGAGTCTTTAATCATTCTCTTGAACTCTTATGCTTGTTTATTTCTCAAATAGTTCAAATAGTTGGTTCCAGCATGATTTATGGTTTTCCCTGCTTGTCTATTACCAATTGAAAACTATTTTCGAAGTCTCCCTTTGAAGTACCATTGTTTATAGTTAGCCAATGAGTTTTGTTTCGATCATGCCCTTTGTCCCTACTTGAACAATTTTTTTAAAGGTCTTTATAGTTGTGATCATAGATGTGTTAGGTGTTCCCTCTACAATGAATGCAATTATCAGTGAATCTTTTATGTTTTCTAAGTCCTTTGAAATAAAATCTTTGAGGAAATAGGATGTGCTCCCGAGTCTTAGATTTCATTTTAAAATTTGTCTTGAATTCATCATTTGCTTAAAGTGTGGTTTGTAGAATTCATGGTTAGCCCTGTTTATCAAATGCCTCTTTATGTTCAAGTTATGTTTTTAAGTTTGCTTTGTTGAGAATTCAATTTCTCTTTCCAAATAATTAATTTCCATCTCATTCACAAAACTAAAGGATCCTGTGGCCAAGTTAGATTTTCCCTTTGATATCCCATATCCATTGATGAGTTTGTTACAAACCTCTTCTTGACGCCATTGCCCAATGAACCAGACACTTCTTCTTTTTATCTATAATACCTAGACCTTTCCTGTCCTGCTGTATGAATTCAACCAAACAAACAAAACAAACACTTGCACTTAATACCTAGTCTAAAATGAATAACTTAAAAGAAAACAAGATATACCTTTGAAAACAAATAATATGAGAGATCCCTCTCTGAGAACAAGAGGACTAGATCCTGGAACTCTAAAGATTGGTTCTAATGTTGCCTTGTCTTTTGGTTGGCCAATCAATCAAAACATAGGACCCCAACATGCATAGAAACTATAGTGTTTGCAAGGAGAGAATGCAGAGTATCTTTGAGGAGGCAAAAGTCTCGGATGTCATGGTGCATACCGCACAACACCCTGTTAATGTGCCTATTGATGATGTTCAATTGGAAAGTTATAATAAAAAGAATAACAAGGGTAAGAGACTGATTCTAGATGGAATCAAAGACCATTGCATTCCTCATGTAAGAGGAAAGAGAAATGCACATGAGATGTGGACAGCATTGACCAATCTCTATCAGAGTACTAATGAGAAAAGAAAAATGGTCCTAAGGGAGAAGCTGAAGACCATTAAGATGGGTAAGAATGATAGTGCAGTTGGATATCTGACAAATATTACTAATGTGAGAGATGAGTTGGCAGCAGTTGGAGAGGTCATTCCACCCACTGATTTGGTGTGGATTGCAGTGAATGGCCTCCCTAGTTCATGGCTGAACTTTGCTGATGGGGTTTGTGCACGTGAGACCCTTCCCACTTGGGAGAGGTTCTGGGATGATTACATACAGACAGAAATCAGGAAGATTTTTTTGGAAATATTGTCATTGATGGCAAATAAGATAGTGCTGAAGCATAAACAGGCAAAGGAAGCACAGTGAAGGCAATGGAGGAAAAATGAAAGCACTAGAGGCAGCAAGAAGAATGTCAAAATGTAACAGTCACAGAAGCACGACGAAGAACCGTTATCGGAAGGTAGAGACAGAGGCAGAGTGACAGAAGCAGCAGAGGCAGAGACAAAGGCAGAGAGTAGTTATATTATTCCGGGAATCGCTTAACTCCAGCGAGAAGTATGCATGAGGCTCTGTATTTAATGGGAGAATAATCGAAGCCGTGACAATTAATAACCTGTGATGTGATGAATGGTGTTGTGCACGCAATAAGCGGAATTGATCTAAATAATGTCGATACTGTCGACAAGTGGGTGACAGAGCCACGAGTATAAGCCACAACAGAGGCATGGATTTAACCCATGTATAGAGGAAATGGTGTTGATCAGACGAGCACTATAGAACGAGAAGATAAGACGCACGAAGAATTATATCAAATTTGAATAAACGTTGAACCCAACGGGCAGAACCGGAGCGTAAGGGAGAAGAGTGGAACCTTGAGGGAGAATGGAACCATGATCGATGAATAGTGAACGTGGATTGCCGAAAACTGCCCTACCATTTCGCACCACTTTTCCGGAGCAGGTGGTATTTGTGGAATCGGAGCGATTCCATAGGGAAGCCGCCGCGTGTCCCGATGGTATTATAAAGCGATGGGTTAACGTGTGCCTTCGCGCATTAAGGATCGACGGAAGACGCCCAGCGAAATATATAGGGTTCGTTGATCTGGAGAAAGGCTATCCAACGGTGGGCGCTCGCAGGACTTGCACGAGGATTAACAAAGGTGCATCGACGATAAGTCAGGTATGGTGTATGCATTCGCGATGGTATTGTGGGCCTGGGATGGAGATCTATGTTATGAATTTGGTTTATTAACATTAATATAACGTCCGACCGAAATATATGTAAATAATTGGTTATTAATGTCAGTAGACATATTGTAATGGGTTGGATATAGTTCAAGGCACATAAATTCCGGGAATCTCCCACCCCGATGGAGGATACATATATATATATCCATCACCTTACATATATGTGCAGCGCATCATACAAAGAAAGGTCTACGCTTAAATATATACAAGCGAAGCGCTTTATATCTATATAACCAAAGGTTCTATCAAAACGAAATGGCTTATAAGGTGGGACCCCTCCCTGATCGCAATCGGAGATCGCAAGGGGAGCGGAACATGTAACCAATAGAAAAGTTGCCATTGCGATGTGAGTCCGGACCCGATGGGTCTATAAAATGCAATTGATAAGTCTCGAAACTCAAATAAACAGATAATTTGCAAGTGCGATGAAGCCCGGAGCATATAACCAAAGGACCATGGTATATATTATGGAGCGCACAAAACAAAGTTTTATAAGGTGGGACCCTTTCCCATTGCAACATCACAACATCGCGCCATCGCACCATCGTACCATTGCAACATCGCGAAATTGCAATATTGCACCATCGCAACATCGCAACATCGCGAAATCGCAATATCGCACCATCGCAACATCGCACATCGCAAATGTTACATTGCGCGATTTTTTGTTTGATCTGCCAATCATCGTTGCGACGTGTTGTTCGCCGTCAGATGTGGGGCCCGACCCTTTCATATATTAGAGGTTGTGATTCGATTTATTGGATTGTAATATAAGACCAAAGGCTTAAGGTGGAGGGCGATTGTTTATATAAAATGATTATTGTTATATATATAAGCTGATGGTTACGATGATATTAAATTAAGCCGCGTGGTCTGTAGACCCATGGGCCTCAGCTTAACGGGAGGGCGATTATTAATAAAATTGTGATATATGTATCTTCCGGCCTCCGGAACTCGCCACATCAACAAGACACTTGTGGCATGAAAAGGGTTGGAATTTCCCTGTTTTAAAAGACAACAATTACATTTTATTTATTTAAAAGGCTCAGTTACACATATGCAACAATTACACCACAGTAGAGGACAGAAAAGACAAAACACAGTCAAAGAAAAGACAAATATGCAGCTAGTCAAGAGGGTGAATGAGTTGAGCTGGAGTTCACATTGTAATTCGAATGTAAATGTTTTAATTTTTTTATTGTTTGTGATGCACTGGAAAGTCTCCAGAGGAAAAACAAAATTCCCACTGTAATGCTAAAGTGATACCTACAGTTATATTTTTTGAATAAGCAGATAAAAGGAATGAGAAGGCAGAAGGAAAATAGACATGACTGTCCATTTCGAATTCCAAGTAGAATACAAACAGTCATGTGAGGAAATCTATAAATAATATCATCTTGATATGCAAAGCATGCAAAGGGAGAGAAAATATAGAGAATGTAGAATATAGAAGAATAAATCAGAGAAGATTAAGAGAAGAAAGAGAAGCTACAGAACATAGCTGATATCTGAGGTAAATCAGCAAACATTCAGTTTGTTAAATTGAGGAAGTTGAAGCTTCCCTATCAAGTATCAGCTTGATAGCTGTTAGTTGTGGCTGAATGAGGTTGAAGCCTCCTATAGGTTGGTGCCTGCAGAAAATTGAAGGGAGCTGGTGCTTCCTTGCAAGTTGTAGCTTGCAGAATTGAGGTAGGAGCCTCCTGTAGGTTGGTGCCTACAGAAAAACAGTGGTGAGAGGGAGTTGGAGCTTGCCTTTGCATCACAACAATAATAAGATGTGGTTTTCTTCCTTTATGGGTTTCCACTTATATTTGGTGCCTTTGTGCATGTGTTGATGTGATTTATCTAATCTGCTTAATACTTGTTGCTCACATATTAAGACTGTTGTTACAATTAACAAATCTGTTTGATACTTGCTGCTCACTAATAAAGATTGCTCACATATTAAGTTGATCATGAAGTGAAGGTGTAAATAAGTTTTAAGAGAAAATTTTTAAAAGTCCATGTATGTGTTAAACTGATTCACCCCCCCTCTCAGTTTAACTAAGGGTTCAACAATTGGTATCAGAGCGGGTTCCTTTGTACAAGTATAACAACTGAAAGGAGATCCTAGGTTCCCAAGATGGCTAGTAAAGAAGGATGCTCAACCAATAAAGCCCCTTTCTTCACTGGTGAAAATTATGCTTTCTGGAAAATCATAATGAGGACATACATAATGTCTCTAGGAATAGAAGTCTGGGCTGTTGTGGAATTAGGATATGCCCCGAAGGCAACTGACACAGAAAAAGACTCAAAACAAGATTTTGTGGCTAATGCAAAAGCCATGAATGCCATCCTGAATGGATTATGTGAAGCACAGTTTATTAAAGTAATGCACAAAGACACTGCCAAAAAAATATGGGATACTCTTGAGAACATACATGAGGGAGACCAAAAAGTAAAAACTGCCAAACTTCAAGTATATAGAGCCCAGTTTGAAAACTTAAAAATGAATGATGATGAAGACATTGCCAGTTTCTTCCTAAAAGCTGCAGAAATTATTAACAATATGAAAGCTCTTGGAGAAAAAATGCCATAAAGTATAATTGTGCAAAAGATTCTAAGATCTCTTCCATCCAGGTTTAATCCAAAGGTGTCTGCAATAGAAGAAACAGCTGATTGGGAGACCTTGACCATGAACCAGCTACTTGGAAATCTAACAACCTATGAAATGAGGCTCCCACAGAAGAAGCCAAGTACGAGGGAAGCAGCCTTTAAAACAGAAAAGAAGAAAGAAGAAGAGGAAGAAATATGCTCTTGCTCAGATGAAGAAGAAGCAAAATTTGTCAAGAAACTGGATAGAGGCTCAGGTAAATACAAAGGTAAACTTCCTTTCAAGTGCTTTAACTGTGGAAGAGTTGGACACTATGCTGCTAAGTGTCCTCACAAGAAAGTAAGGAATCAGGCTCAAGAGTCAGAGAAAAATAAATCAAAGAACTGGCAGAAAGGAAAGAAGTTCAGCAGAAAATCCTTCTATGCTCAACAAGACAACAGTACATCTGAAGATTCAGATGAACCCTCAAGTGAAGAAGGAACCTCCGAATTCTTATTGATGGCCATAGAAGATCTTGAAGGACTCCTGCTAGAAGATGAAGAAGAAGGGGAAGTCGACCTTGAGGGGGAGCTAAGAAGTGCTCTGGAAGAGATTGACAGACTCAAACTGAAGTGCAGAAAACAAAAGGACATTCTTCTTAAGTATGTAAGAGAAGAACAAAATTCAGAAGTCCTCATGCAGCTAAAGGTAGAGCTTGAAGAAGCCAAGAAGATAGAAGACATGTTACTTCAGCAAATCAAGAATAAAAACCGAGAACAAGAGAAATTGGAAGAAGAAGTAGTATGTCTCAGGAAGAAACTAGAAAATGATCAAAGAACAGTACTTATAAACTCTTCTCAAACAAGCTCTAGTAAGTTGAATGAAATTCTGGTTGCTCAAAGATCCCCAATGATAAAAACAGGTATAGGCTATGAAGGAGAATCGATTAAAGGCAAAGAAAAGGAAAACAAAAATATTATTATTGTAAAAGCTAAGAAGAATGATGAAGTAGCTCAAACAATTCCTACAAAAGAAGAAATCAAAAAAAATCAGAAGAAACCACTAGTAGCAAAGAATGTAATAAATACTCAGACCCCTGAATATGAAAAATTGGGAAGCCATCAAAGAAGATTCTTCCCTCCAATGAAGAATTCCACCTGTTATGTCTGCCACAAGCTGGGTCACATTGCTACTTATTGTCATGCAAGGAGGAGTAATTCAAACTAGCCAAAAATGCAAACATTGAAGAGACTGCCTCAAGCAAACAAATGCAAGAGACAACCTTACATCAGGTATGCAAATAGCTTCTATGGTTACTGCTTTTATTGTAAGGAATTTGGTCATAAAATCATTGAGTGTAGAATGTATGGACAAAGATTGATGTTTAACACCTCAAGGAGGTTTATGATTCAAAGAAATTTTGTTCATACTCATAACTCTGCAAAAATTATGATCAAATGTTGTGTATGCAATCAAGTTGGACATATACCTTCTAAATGTCCTCTAAGAAAATGTAGTCCATCATCCCACAAAAGATACCAAACAAAAGGGTGCCTCTAGTGGATAAAGAAGGAGAATAAATGTGACTTAGCTCTAACTACTCAAGACTTGAAAAGCCAGTGGTACCTGGACAGTGGCTGCTCAAAACACATGATTGGAGACAAAAGCAAGTTTATAACTCTTGATGAAAAGAAATCTGGAAATGATAAATCAGGTAAGATCAAGGGAAAAGGCTCAGTCAGCATAGATAATGGAAGAGGAAAGGCCCAAGATGTATTATTTGTAGATGGGCTGAAAGAAAATTTACTGAGTGTCAGTTAGATGTGTGACAAAGGCTGTGAAGTTCTCTTTAGAGCACAAGATTGTGAAGTCAGGTCAAGCACAATAGGAAAGACTCTGCTCAAAGGTGTTCGAACAGAGAGTAATGTGTACATAGTGAAAGAGGAAGATGAAGTCTGCCATCTTAGAAAACTTGAGGAATCATGGTTATGGCATAGGAGATTGGGACATCTCAGCCTTGATCATATAATCAAACTGAGCAAAAAGAAAGCAGTCAGAGACATGCCAGAAATAAAAAGGCCTTCTAATACCATATGAAAATCTTGTCAATTTGGGAAACAGACTCGCACATCCTTTAAATCTAAAGATGAGCTATCAACAAGAAGACCACTCCAGCTTGTGCACATGGATCTGTGTGGACCTGCAAGAACTAAAACACCAAGTGGAGAATCCTACTTCATGCTGATAATAGATGATTTCTCCAGAATGACATGGGTTTCTTTTCTCAAGAACAAATCATAAGCACTGGAAAAGTTTAAGATATTCAAAGCATTAGCAGGAAATAAAACTGGATGCAAGCTAAAATGTATCAGATCAGATAGAGGAGGAGAATTCGTAGATTATGACTTTGCAGACCTATGTAATGAACATGGAATAAAGAAACAATTTACCATTGCAGGGACACCTCAGCAGAATGGAGTAGCAGAGAGACAAAATAGGTCTGTACAACAAATGGCCAGAGCTATGATGCAAGAGAATAACATTACTCAAAACTTTTGGGCAGAAGCTATACACACAGCAGTACATATTCTAAACAAAGCTCATTTAAGACCTAACAATAATAAGACACCTTATGAGCTATGGCATGGTAAACCTGCATCAATCAAGCACTTTAGAATCTTTGGCAGCAAGTGTTACATAAAGAACAATGATGAAAATCTGGGGAAATTTGATGCAAGAGCAGATGAAGGAATACTCTTAGGATATGCATCCAAGAGTAAAGAATACAGATGCTACAACAAGACTATTCGAAAAATTGTAGAAAGTATTGATGTAAGATTTGATGAAGAACTCCCTAACAAGACAAGAGATACAGACTGCAGTAGCCATCCTGAAAATCATGAAGAAGAGGATCAAGATGATGAAGAAATAAGAAAAACATCAGAAAATGCTGAACTGAACTCAAAAACCCCCTCAAGATACACTCAAAAGAACCATCCAGAAGATCAAATCATAGGAGACAAGAGTGTAGGAGTGCAAACAAGAAGGCAGCTAGCTGAACAGACAGAAGAAGTATACATATCAATGTTATCACAAATAGAGCCAAAGAAGTTTGAAGAAGCCAGCAAGGACAAGTATTGGGTAAAAGAAATGAATGAAGAATTGGACCAAATTGAGAAGAACAATACCTGGGAACTAGTTCCTAGACCAATTGAGAAGAATATCATTGGTTCAAAATGGGTATTCAAAAACAAAATGAATAAGCAAGGACAAGTAATCAGGAATAAAGCCAGGATGGTCTACAAAGGATACTCACAAATTGAAGGACTTGATTATGAAGAAACATTTGCCCCAGTAGCCAGAATGGAAGCTATCATAATATTCCTGGCATTTGCATGCTACCAAGACTTAAAATTAGATCAAATGGATGTAAAGTCTGCTTTTCTTAATGGAGATCTAGAAGAAGTATACAAGGAACAACCAGAAGGCTTCTCATTGACAGACAAAGAAGACTATGTATGCAGACTGAAGAAGGCCCTATATGGACTGAAACAGGCTCCTCGTGCTTGGTACTCAAGGTTGGATAAACATTTGCAAAAACAGGGTTTTAAGAGAGGTGGAGTAGACATCAATCTATACATAAAAGCCCATGAGAATAAACTCCTAATTGTTGTAGTGTATGTCGATGACATTATGTTTGGAAGCAACAAAGATGAACTAGCAAAAGGGTTTGCTGATGAGATGAAAACAGAGTTTGAAATGTTTATGATTGGAGAACTCATTTTCTACTTGGGACTACAAATTCAACAGAAGAACACAGGAACCTTCATCTCTCAACAAAAATACCTAAAAGAAATGCTGAAAAAATTCAAAATGGAGGATTGTAAACCTGTGTCAACTCCCATGACCACAGGTTGCAAGCTGTGTGCTGATGATGGGTCTACTGACGTAGACCAAAAACTCTATAGATCCATGATTGGAAGTCTATTGTATCTGACTGCATCAAGACCAGACGTCATGCTAGCAGTAGGACTAGTGGCTAGATATCAAGAAGCACCTAAACAAAATCACCTTCTTGCAGTCAAAAGAATATTCATATATCTACAAGGAACAACACAGTACGGACTTTGGTATCCTAAAAGCAAAAAATTCACTTTATCAGCATACACAGATGCAGATTGGGCCAGCTGTGTGGATGACAGGAAGAGTACAAGTGGAGGTGCATTCTATCTAGGAGAAACTCTGGTGGCATGGCTAAGCAAGAAACAAACATCCATCTCTCTGTCTACAGCTGAAGCAGAATATATAGCAGCAGCAGCATGTTGTACACAAGTCATGTGGATGAAGCAAACTCTTCAAGACATGAAGGTAAGTACTGATGAACCAATTTCAATCAAATGTGATAATACAAGTGCTATAAGTATATCTAAAAATCATGTACTTCACTCAAAAAATAAACATATTCCAATCAAGTATCATTTCCTCCGAGAACAAGTGGCTCAGAAGATAGTAAAACTGGAATATGTACCAACGAAAGAACAGACAGCTGATATATTTACCAAACCTCTTGCTAGAGAACCATTTCAATACTTGAGAGATAAACTAGGGGTAGTATCTGTAGATGCTACTCTCTAATATAAAGAGAAAGCACAATTTCAGGGGGAGAACAAAATGAAAATATCATTCCAGGAGGAGAACAGCCAGCAAGTAAAGCATAAAAACAGGTCCACAGGATCAAAGAGCTATAAGAAAATATTCTCAGTATTATCAGCATTCAGCATGAAAAAGCAACAAGGACCTTTCGAGTGTCAAATGAACCATCCCTCTCTGCAATCTAGCACAGATTACAGGCACTCCAGATGAAACACAGCTATAAAACATATACAGGCTCACTATATCAGACAAAGACAAAATGTATAATCAAGTTCGACAACCCTCAAAGATTTCTCTCAACAAGTCTTATACATCATTCTGGAACAATATGGTAAAAAGTCAGCAGAAGAGGGCCTAATCTTAACTCAGGAAAAGGAAATACAAAAAGCAACCCTTTTCCATTGATGTCAAAGGGGGAGGAAGAACAAGCAGGAGGAAGAACAAGAAAACAGGAAGAGTAAGCAACAGGAAAAAGAGAAAGCAAACAGAGAAAGTGGATTGCCATCAATGCCAAAGGGGGAGAATGTTGGAAATATTGTCATTGATGGCAAAGAAGGTAGCGCTGAAGCAGAAACAGGCAAAGGAGGCAGCGCTGAAGCAGAGGAAGGCAAAGGAAGCACAGTGAAGGAAATGGAGGCACAACGAAAGCACTAGAGGCAGCAAGAATAATGTCAAAATGTAACAGTCACAGAAGCACGGCGAAGAACTGTTATCGGAAGGTAGAGATAGAGGCAGAGTGACAGAAGCAGCAGAGGCAGAGACAGAGGCAGAGAGCCGTTATATTATTCTGGGAATCGCTTAACTCCAATGAGAAGTATGCATGAGGCTCTGTATTTAATGGGAGAATAATCGAAGCCGTGAAAATTAAGAACCTGTGATGTGATGAATGGTGCTGTGCACGCAATAAGCGGAATTGATCTAAATAATGTTGATACTGTCGACAAGGGGGTGATAGAGCCACGAGTATAAGCCACAACAGAGGCATGGATTTAACCCATGTATAGCGGAAATGGTGTTCATCAGACGAGCACTATAGAATGAGAAGATAATATGCACGAAGAATTATATCAAATTTGAATAAACGTTGAACCCAACGGGCGGAACCAGAGCTTAAGGGAGAAGAGTGGAACCGTGAGGGAGAATGGAACCATGATCGATGAATAGTGAATGTGGATTGCCGAAAACCACCCTACCATTTCGCACCACTTTTCTGGAGCAGGCGGTATTTGTGGCATCGGAGCGATTCTATAGGGAAGCCGCCGCGTGTCCCGGTGGTATTGTAAAGCGACGGGTTAACGTGCGCCTTCGCGCATTAAGGATCGACGGAAGACGCCCATAGAAATATATAGGGTTCATTGATCTGGAGAAAGGCTATCCAACGGTGGGCGCTCGCAGGACTTGCACAAGGATTAACAAAGGTGCATGGACGATAAGTCAAGTACGGTGTATGCATTCGCGATGGTATTGTGGGCCCGGGACGGAGATCTATGTTATGAATTTGGTTTATTAACATTAATATAAGGTCCGGTGGAAATATATGTAAATAATTGGTTATTAATGTCAGTCGACATATTGTAATGGGTTGGATATAGTTCAAGGCACATAAATTCCGAGAATCGCCCACCCCGATGGAGGATACATATATATATATCCATCACCTTACATATATGTGCAGCGCATCATATAAACAAAGGTCTAAGCTTAAATATATACAAACGAAGCGCTTTATATCTATATAACCAAAGGTTATATCAAAAAGAAATGGCTTATAAGGTGGGACGCCTCCCCAATCGCAATCGGAGATCGCAAGGGGAGAGGAACATGTAACCAATAGAAAATTTGCGATTGCGATGTCAGTCCGGACCCGATGGGTCTATAAAACGCAATTGATAAGTCTCGAAACTCAAATAAACAGAGAATTTGCAAGTGCGATGAAGCCTGGAGCATATAACCAAAGGTCCATGGTATATATTATGGAGCGCACAAAACGAAGTTTTATAAGGTGGGACCCTTTCCCATCTCAACATCGCAACATCGCGCCATCGCACCATCGTACCGTCGCAACATCGCGAAATCGCAATATCGCACCATCGCAACATCGCAATATCGCGAAATCGCAATATCACACCATCGTAACATCGCACATCGCAAATGTTACATTGCGTGATTTTTTGTTTGATCTGCCAATCGCCGTTGCGACCTGTTGTCCACCGTCAGATGTTGGGCCCGACCCTTTCATATATTACAGGTTGTGATTCGATTTATTGGATTGTAATATAAGACCAAAGGCTTAAGGTGGAGGGCGATTGTTTATATAAAATGATTACTATTATATATATAAACTGATGGTTGCGATGATATTAAATTAAGCCGCGTGGTCTGTAGACCCACGGGCCTCAGCTTAACGAGAGGGAGATTATTAATACAATTTTGATATATGTATCTTCCGGCCTGCGGAACTCGCCACATCAACAAGACACTTGTGGCATTAAAAGGGTTGGAATTGCCCTGTTTTAAAAGACAACAATTACATTTTATTTATTTAAAAGGCTCAGTTACACATATGCAGCAATTACACCACAGCAGAGGACAGAAAAGACAAAACACAGTCAAAGAAAAGACAAATACGCAGCTACTCAAGAGGGTGAATGAGTTGAGCTGGAGTTCACATTGTAATTCGAATGTAAATGTTTTAATTGTTTTATTGTTTGTGATGCACTGGCAAGTCTTCGGAGGAAAAACAAAATTCCCACCGTAATGCTAAAGTGATACCTACAGTTATATTTTCTGAATAAGCAGATAAAAGGAATGAGAAGGCAGAAGGCAAAGAGACATGATTGTCCATTTCGAATTCCAAGTAGAATACAAACAATCATGTGAGGAAATATATAAATAATATCATCTTGATATGAAAAGCGTGTAGAGGGAGAGAAAATATAGAGAATGTAGAATATAGAAGAATAATTCAGAGAAGAAAGAGAAGCTACAGAACAGAGCTGATATCTGAGGTAAATCAGCAAACATTCAGTTTGTTAAATTGAGGAAGTTGAAGCTTCCCTATCAAGTATCAGCTTGATAGCTATCAGTTGTGGTTGATTGAGGTTGAAGCCTCCTGTAGGTTGGTGCCTGCAGAAAAACAGTGGTGAGAGGGAGTTGGAGCTTGCCTTTGCATCACAACAATAATAAGATGTGGTTTTCTCCCTTTATGGGTTTCCACTTATATCTGGTGTCTTTGTGCATGTGTTGATGTGATTTATCTAATCTTCTTAATACTTGTTGCTCACATATTAAGACTGTTGTTACATTAACAAATCTGTTTGATACTTGCTGCTCACTAATAAATATTGCTCACATATTAAGTTGATCATGAAGTGAAGGTGTAAATAAGTTTTAAGAGAAAAGTTTTAAAAAAGTCCATTTATGTGTTAAACTGATTCACCCCCCCCCCCTCTCTCAGTTTAACTAAGGGTTCAACAGAGTTAGCTTGGGGCAGCCAAACCAGTTGAGTAGGATGAGGATGTAGCAATTTTGGCAAGAGGAAAGAAAGGAAAGGGAAAGAAGCAAGCTTCCACAAGGAGTGGTGGGGGAAAAAGTAAAGGTAAAGGTAAACAGGGGAACAAGAAGACGGACTATTCCAAGGTGAAGTGTTGGAATTGTTAGAATATGGGACACTATGCAGTTGTGTGTCTAGAGAAGAAGAAGAAGAGGAAGAACTAAAACATGGCAGCGTCAACAGAGGTAGAGGACTTCATGAATCGCTTTCACCGGGAGTTTGGGTTCATTGCCTGTGAGTCCACTAGTGCAGGATCACCTTCCATGGAGGTTGAGAGGGAGTGTGCATTTCCCTCGACTAGAGAAGCATTTTCAGGTATCTAGTATGTGGACAGTGGGGCTTCACATCATATGACAGGAGTCCATGAGTACTTCTCAGAGATTTCAGAGAGTGGCACTAATATAGACATAGTACTCGGTGATGACAGAGTTGTTATAGCAGTCGGTGTGGGGACACTGACATTTGATAGGGAACCCAAACCTCCCTTGAAGGTGTCAGATGTTCTTTATGTGCCAGGGATGAGGAATAACCTCATATCCATCTTAGCTTTGGAGGACAGAGGATATGAGATATTGTTCAGGAGAGGACAGGTGCTGATATATCCAAGGGGTGCTCCAGCTGATTCAGCTAGAGTGATAGGAGTACGCCATGCAAAGGTGTACAATTTTTCATTTCAGCCCCTTTTGGCATTGAGTAGTAGTACCGACAGCAGAGCTAGTAGTTATGATCTGTGTGATATTTGGCATTGCAGGATGGTGCACATGTATCATGGAGCCTTGAGGACTTTGCAGGAGATCACTACAGATGTGCTATATTTCAGTACTGATCACTTTGATACTTGCAGAGGATGTGCGATGGGCAAGTTTTCCAAATCCCCTTTTCCCAGCAGTGACAGCAGAGCGACTGGGATACTTGATTTGATTCATTCCAATGTGAGCGGTCAGATGTCTCATGTTCCCTTGAGTGGATATGAGTATTATGTTTTATTCATTGATGATCACTCCAGGAGGACCTGGATTTATTTCTTGAAGACCAAGAGTGAGGTCTTCAAGCAATTTCAGGAGTTCAGAGCTCTTGTGGAGACTTAGAAAGGTTGGAAGATCAAGCCCCTGAGGTCGGAAAATGGAGGTGAGTACACACTTGTAGAGTTTGTTGATTATTGTGCAGAGGCAGGCATTAGGAGGGAGTTCACAGTTCCTTACAACCCCCAACAGAACAAGGTTGCAGAGAGGAAGAATAGATCCATCGAATGGGCTGCCAAAGCCATGTTAAATGATCATGGGTTGCCATTCTTTTTGCCGGTAGAGGCCTGCAACACTACTGTATATTTTCATAACAGGAGTCCACATCATGCCTTGGGGCATATGACTCCGAAGGAGGCTTTTTCTGGGAAGAAGCCTGATATTGGTCATCTTCGTATCTTTGGGTGTACTGCATACTCTTATGTACCCAAGGAGAAGAGGACCAAACTAGAACCCACCACAGCGAAGGGTGTCTTTGTGGGCTATAGTGAGACCTCAAAGGCCTTTAGGATTTATATTCCTGCATAGAGGAGAGTTGTTTTCAGGCAAGATGTGAAGTTTGAGAAGGACAGGGCCTTCAGGAGGTCAGGGGAGTTAGAGTATCTAGATCAGCCAGACCCTCAGGAGCAGCTGAGTCAGTCATAGGGATCTAGTGGGCAGGGACCAGGAGGACCCGGAGGTACATCGATTACAATTTCAATTCCGTTAGTGAGTAGTGGCTCGTAGAGCCAGAGGGGTAGCTCTTTGGGAAGCATGCAGAGAAGTCCGTAGAGAACTTCACTAGGGAGTCCACTAATGGACAGTTCACATGGTACTTCAGCATCTACAGGTTCAGGTGCAGGCAGGAGGACAGCAGACATATATTCAGGAGTTCAAGATCCTGATGATGAGGAGGAGGAGTTTCATTCTCCAGTGGGAGAAGTGTGCTCAGGAAAGAGGAAGCCCAAGTGGCTTTAGGACACCTTGAGAGAGGCCACATCTGTTGCTGGGCCTAAGACGCCGGTCAGAGAGAGCAGACCACCTGTGAATTTTTGTAGCTATATGGAAATGGTTGCCAACATCCTTGACTTTGAGCCTTCTAGCTATGAGGAGGCAACTAGCTAGCAAGTCAGAAGAGAGGCCATGTAGGAGGAGTATTATTTTATGATGAAGAATTATGTTTTGGAGGCGGTGCCGAGGCCTGAGGGGAAATCCGTCGTTACTTCCAGATGGATTTACAAGGTAAAGCATGTTGTAGATGGTAGCATTGAGAAATTCAAAGCAAGGTTTGTGGCTAAAGGGTTCTCCCAGGTAGAGGGAGTTTATTATGAGGAGACCTTCACTCCCGTGGTTCGATATACTTTGATTCGCTCCATCATATCGATAGTAGCAGAAATGGGTTGGAAGATCCACCAGATGGATTTCAAGACTACATTTCTCAATGGCTTCATATAGGAGGAGGTGTACATTGAACAGCCACAGGGCTGATCCAGGTGGATATTGGTGGCCACCCACCTATTCCACTTGGGCCCCCACCATTGTCTCTTTCAGTTTTTCAGTTTCGGCATAACTTACTATTTTTAGCAGTTTTTCGGGTCCTGAACTTCCGAAGCCGTTTTGAGGCCCTAAACGACGTTTTCTGGGTATGCTTTTACCAACGAATTGGATCATCCAATTCGTCCTGACAGTTGTAGTCCTCGGATAGAGATTTCTAATGATGTATCATGTGCGTCAAACGGAGATAGGATGCCAAAGTTACGTCCCTGGGAAGTTGAAACACCAATTTACCCAAACGGGGCCCATAGTTGTGGCGCTTCATCTCCTAGGGTTAGGTTTTTGGGATGTTTAGGGTTCTCCATTGTTTCTCAATCATAAATAGGCCCTCGAGCCTCATTGTAACTCAGTTCAGAGGCCTGTAGCCGCCACATCTCTTCTCAGAGATAGCTACCAGTGCCCTAGCTAGTTTTATTTCCATTCTGTCTGTAAGCAAATTTCAGTTCTTTGATATTAATGAAATGAAGTGTTAATTCCGCTGCATCTATGTATTTATGGTTATATGTTTATTCTGTTGCATTCCTACATAAATCTGGATCAGTGGTATCAGAGCGGTCTGCTTTTTCTTGATCCTTCTTTGCATGTCCCCAACGAGGTTGGGGTATAAGGAGCTAGGGCTCGATCTGGTGGAACCTTTGCAAGATCAGCCTCGCAAACCTCGACGGACGCCCATGGGGGACGAAAAGAAAGATGAGGGAGCAGGAGATCCTATCAAAATATTGCTCGAGGAGGCCCTCAAAAGACAAAGGAACGTGATGATGGATAACTTTGCTGAGATCCTTCAACGGCTACCCACCGGCGGCGCATCTGCATCCAGCAGCCACTCTGGAGGCGCGACTCCTTTTAAGGTACAAGTAAATTTTGACATTCCCATATTTGAGGGTCAAATAGACGCGGATGCCGTAGATAGATGGTTGAATCTGTTAGAAGGATATTTCTCGGTTCATGACTTTTCAGACCGGGAGAAGATTATTTTTGCACTCCTCAAAGCTACCCCCCATGTTAAGGACTGGTGGGAAACCTACTGTGAGAACAAGGACCAGACAGAACCCTCTCTGTTCTCGACCGTATCAACTTGGAATTCTTTTCGAGACGCCGTCAAGGAACAGTACTATCCCGTGGGGAGCTGAGGACAAGTACATACAATGGACCACGCTGCGACAACAAAGGGATCAAGATGTGCATGAGCTGACGAATCTGTTCCATACCCTGCGCACAAAGTTGGGTATCAAAGATTCAGAGAAACATCTAGTGCTAAAGTATCGCAGCTATCTGCACAGATACATTCAAGAGGAAATGGAGTTCCTCGACATCTCCTCGCTTGGTACGGCATACCGGTATGCTGCCAAGATTGAGCAAAAATTCAAGCAGAAGAAGCGAGACTTTGGATCTGCGAATCAAAAGCAAGGGAAAGGTGCTTCCAAACCGCAGAACAAAGGACAGAGCCAAGGCATGGTGGCTAAAGACAACCCATCAAAGCCACAAGAAAAGAATAGCACCGCAAAGCCAAAGAAGGACACGGGAAAGTGGTGTGAGTTCCATAAGAGCTCCACTCACAACACAAGTGAGTGTCGGGCCAAGTAGTCGCTAGTGGCCAAGATGAGGGCTTCTGAGTCAGATGCATGCTCCGACTCCGAATCAGAACCTGAAAAGGGGAATGAAAAAGGGAAACAGATTATTGATGCGGAGCCCAACGCCATTGTTGCCACTACAAAGGTCCAGAAGCAGGAACCGGAAGATCCAGAGGAGGAGGAACGCCTCTTCCACTCCCAGATGTGGGTAAAGGGCTCCCCTGTACAGTTCATTGTCGACAATGGGAGCCAAAAGAACCTCATTTCAGCAGACGCCGTGAAGCGATTGGGCTTGCCGACCACAGCTCACCCACATCCATACACCATAGGGTGGCTTCACCAAGGACGAGATCTCCGCGTCAACCAGCAGTGCCGCCTTCCCTATAGCATCAAGCCCTTCGCGGATGAGGTATTATGTGACGTTGCTCCTATTGATGTTTCTGATGTATTATTAGGACAACCATACTTGTGGAAGCATCATGCTGTGTATGAGTCTCGACCTCGTGCTGTTATTATTACTTTGGGAAATAAGTTTTACAGGATACCATAGGTACCACCTCCTACGACTATCTCTTTGGTTACTGCAAAACAATGCAGTAAGCTCATTTCCCAAACCAGGAGATTCGTTTTCCTCATGATCCGCCCCCAGGGCAAGAAGAAGCCCGTGGCCACGACCTCCAGACAGGGCCCCTCTGCACGACAACAAAAAATGGATAAGGTTGTGGAGGAGTACGGGGACATCTTCACCTCGCCCACAGGGGTTCCTCTGCACTGTCAGGTCAAGCACCCGATTGATCTGACCCCAGGTGCGCCGCTACCCAATGGACCGATCTATCGGCGCTCTGTTCTGGAAAATGATGAAATCAAGAGGCATACTCAGGAGCTGTTGCAGAAAGGTCACATCAGACCAAGTTCATCACCCTATGGGAGTTCGATCGTGCTGGTACAAAAGAAGGATGGGACGTGGAGACTCTGTATTGACTATCGGGCGTTGAACAAGATCAATTTCTGGAATAGGTACCCAATCCGACGGATTAATGACCTTCTGGACCAACTCCAAGGTGAAAAATATTTCAGTAAGATCGACTTGAAGTCTGGGTATCACCAGGTACCAATTGAACCCTCTGATGTGTGGAAGACTGCCTTCAAAGCCAAGGAAGGCCTTTTTGAATAGCTGGTCATGCCTTTCGGGTTGACGAATGCTCCCGCAACCTTCATGAGGATGATGGATGACATCTTGCAGCCATTCACCAACTCATTCGTAGTGGTGTACTTGGATGACATTTTGATCTTCAGCAAGACTTGGGAAGAGCACCTTCATCACATCCGACAAGTCCTCCAAACACTGCGGCAACACAAGCTGTGTGCCAATCTGGAGAAGTGCATGTTTGGCATGACCCAGGTTCAATATCTGGGATACATTATTGATGAAAGGGGGGTGCATGTGGATCCCGCCAAGATCCAAGTCATTCAGGATTGGCCAGCCCCGACCACTATAACAGAGCTTCGCAGCTTTCTGGGTCTTGATAATTTCTACCGCAGATTCGTGTTGGGATTCTCTCATATCACTTGGCCCTTGAGTCAAGTCACCAAAGGAGGAGCAAGAGCAAAATTCTTTTGGTCGGAACCTCAACAGAAGGCGTTCAAAGAATTGAAAAATCGCCTATGTTCTGCCCCAGTGCTCACCTTACCAGACTTGCAGCAGCCGTTTGAGATCGAGACAGATGCCTCTGACTATGCTATTGGGGCAGTTCTTACTCAACAGGGACATCTAGTGGCATATCACAGTGAGACATTGTCTGACACAGTTCGCAAGTATCCCACTTATGATAAAGAAATGTATTCCATTGTGCAAGCTTGTCGACAATGGAAGCATTACATTTTGGGGAAGGAAACAATCATCCACACAGACCACCGGCCCCTGCAGTTCATACAGACACAAGGGAAGTTGCAGAATGATCGCCATCAAAAGTGGTCCACATATCTACAACAGTTTCATTTGAACATCAAGTACAAGAAGGGTAGCACCAATAATGTTGCAGACTGCCTCAGCCGACCACCGATCGTGGTGCTCACCACCGTGCTCAACTCTTATGGGCACGAGACTTCTGATTGGCCGCTTCTCTATGAGAGTGACCCAGAATTAAGCCACACTTACAAGGCACTCTTGGGGGGCATTGCAAGTTCCAAATTTTCACCTCCAGGATGCACTTTTATGTCACCTAGGACACCTTTGTGTTCCTTCAAGCGAGCGTGCCAAGATGATATGGGAAGCACACTACAATCGAGTCGCTGGGCATTTCGGGGTCGAGAAAACAGTAGCAATCCTGCAGAAGTATTTCTATTGGCCGAACCTTCGAAAGGATGTCGAGAAGCACATTAGATCCTACACTGCTTGTGCCATTGCCAAACCGACCATCAAGAAGCAAGGCCTATATACTCCTCTACCTACCCCTAGTCGACCTTGGGAATCCATCTCCATGGATTACATGTCGCGCCTGCCTTCTACTAAGCAGGGAAATGACTGTGTTTTTGTGGTCGTCGACAGATTCTCGAAGATGGCCATTATGGCGGCCTGCAAGAAGAATATCACAGCAGAAGCCACTGCCAAACTCTTCTTTGAACGAGTGTGGGTGCACTTTGGGATCCCACAGTCTATCATATCAGATCGGGATAGCAGGTTCCTCAGCACATTTTGGTCCAGCCTCTGGTCGATGTTGGATACCAAGCTCACCAAGTCCACAGCTTTCCATCCCCAAACAGATGGCCGGACAGAGGTCGTCAACAGAATGATTGTACACATTCTGCGCATGTACAATTCAAAGCATCCACGCACATGGGACGAGAGCCTCCCCTATGTACAACATAGTTATAACCGGGCTCTCCACAGTTCAATTGGCCACAACCCCTTTCAGGTGGGCTTGGGATTCCAGCCACTATGTCCCATTGACGTAGCCATGCCATTTGCAGCTGCTCAGGCCGATTCAGCGCACGTCCAGTCTGAAGTTGACAAAGCAAGTAGCTTCATCGAGCGCATTCAACACATCCGCCAACAAGTTCATGATATATTGGACAGAGCTAATGCGAAGTACAAGCAGCGCCATGATCAACACCGGGTGCCACACAACTTCCAGGTGGGCGATAAAGTATGGCTGCATTTACAGAAGGAGCGCCTCACTGGACCTCACCGCAAGCTTCGCCCGCTCCAATACGGGCCGTACACCATCACCAAGGCTGTAGGGAACAATGCTTTCGAGCTTAGTATTCCACCCTTCCTTGGTCTGCACCCAGTCTTCAATGTGGATCGCCTTCGTCCTTACTTCCCACCTCTAATGGACACTTCGGACATTGCAGAACAACTCACACCAACAGAGTTAAACCCAGACTGCATGGAACAGGCCACCACAGATTGTATCATGGACATGCAAATTAAGAACACTCGCCAACAGAGGATCCAATTGTATCGGGTTGTCAAAGCTGGCCAACTCCTGCACCAAGGAAAGTGGTTCACTAGGGACCAAGTTCAGCAGAAATTTCCTCATCTCATGGAGGAACTTAACGCAATGGGGACCATTGCTTCCTAAGGGGGGAGGAATGATCCAGGTGGATATTGGTGGCCACCCGCCTATTCCACTTGGTCCCCCACCATTGTCTCTTTCAGTTTTTCAGTTTCGGCATAACTTACTATTTTTAGCAGTTTTTCGGGTCCTGAACTTCCGGAGCCGTTTTGAGGCCCTAAACGACGTTTTTTGGGTATGCTTTTTACTGATGAATTGGATCATCCAATTCGTCCTGACAGTTGTAGTCCTCGGATAGAGCTTTCTAATGATGTATCATGTGCGTCAAACGGAGATAGGATGCCAAAGTTACGTCCCCGGGAAGTTGAAACACCAATTTACCCAAACGGGGCCAATAGTTGTGGCGCTTCATCTCCTAGGGTTAGGTTTTTGGGATTTTTAAGGTTCTCCATTGTTTCTCAATAATAAATAGGCCCTTGAGCCTCATTGTAACTCAGTTCAGAGGCCTGTAGCTGCCACATCTCTTCTTAGAGATAGCTACCAGTGCCCTAGCTAGTTTTATTTCCATTCTGTCTGTAAGCAAATTTCAGTTCTTTGATATTAATGAAATGAAGTGTTAATTCCGCTGCATCTCTGTATTTATGGTTATATGTTTATTCCGTTGCGTTCCTACAAACTGATCATGTTTATGTGCATGGAAGGAGTCCCAAGTGAAGTAGATAAGAAGGCCTCTTTCCTATCTGGAAGGTAAGTTCCTAGAGACTTGCACTGTGACAGATACATACTGCGTGAGAGCAGGTCAGCAAAGAGTGAAAGCATCCGAACCTTTACCATACGACAGGTGAGAGTCAGGCCTCGGTGCTATATGTGGATAACTTGGTCATTACATGTGCAAAGAGACTCATATAGCACTGCAAGAGAGATCTTGCAGCAGATTTTGAGATCAAGGACATTGGCTTGATGCATTACTTTTTGGGTTTGGAGGTGTGGTAAAAGGAGGGGCATTTCTTCCTGGGGCAGGGGAAGTATATTGTGGATATTCTTGGCAGATTCCACATGGAGGATTGTAGAACCATGTTGACACTCATGATCACCAAATGGAAGAAGCTTCATGCTTTAGATTCTGAGTTGGTGGACCCCACATTGTATAGGCAGCTGATTGGTTGCTTGATGTATTTAGTCAACACTAGACCAGATATTTGTTTTGCAGTCAACATGATGAACCAGTTCATGTGTGAGCCTGGGAGGGTTCATTGGGTTGCTGCAAAACACATTTTGTGGTACTTGCAGGGGACAGTGGAGTATGGTCTAGAATACAGGCAGGAGGATGGAGTGAGATTGGTAGGTCACACTGATTCTGATTGGGTAGGTTGTGCTTCTGATAGGAAGAGCACTTCAGGGTGTTGTTTTCGGTTGGGTTTGGTAGTGGTGTCGTGGTTCAGCTAGAAGCAGCAGTTAGTAGCATTGAGTGCAGTGGAAGCAGAGTATATGGCAGCTAGTCTAGCTAGTTGTGAGGCCATTCGGCTTCACAATATGTTGTTTGGCTTATTTGGTCAGCCGTTGAGACCTTCAGTGATATAATGTGATAATCGGAGTTGCACTAAACTCACGGAGAATCCAGTATTTCATGATGGTCAAAGAATATTGGCATCAGATATCACTTCATCAAAGACTATGTTCAGAAAGGAGCTGTGAAGCTTGAGTATATTACCACTGATGAGCAGGTGGCAGATATTCTTACCAAAGCCTTACCACGGGGCAAGCATGTCTACTTTAGAGACAAGATGGGTGTGGTGAGGAACACCTTCCTCGGTAAGAGGGAGTGTTGAAATTTGGTTACCAGAGGATAGGTGGTTCCCTAAGGCTTTGATCTTTGGCCTAGGGAAAAGTGTCCAAAAGAATTTAATTTTTTCTCCTAAAGTGACTTTATAAAGTTATAAAGTCAAATCTAATTTAAAAGTGACTTTAAGTGATAAAGTTACTAAAGTCTAATTTTAAAATGACTTTAATAAAGTCAATGTAAAATTAGAAAGGAAAAATGACTTTGGAAATAAATGACTAACTGGGTCTTTATTAAAGTGGGGTGAATTAAAAAATAGAAAGTGAGATTTAAATGAGCATTTAATCTCAGCCCTTGATCTAAAGCTTTTTCAGCCATTGGATTTAGGGATTCCCCAAAAGTCACTTAGGTTTAGGTTAAAGGAGCAAAAGGAGCAAAAGGTCATTCATTCTTTCATGAGAAAATTGGGAGAAGGAGAGAAGGAGAGTTGGAGATTTTTTTCTCAGCAGTGAGAAGAAGGAGGGTAGCAGCACTAACATTCAACAAATCCGTACAGCAAGATCAAAGCATGAAGTTCGACGCAAGAGGGCACAAATTTCGAGGGAGGAAAGACAACATCTACTGTTGCACATTTTTCTAGGATCGTACAGTAGTTTGGAGGCATGAAAATCGAGGTATGTACAGCAAGAGAGAGAGGGATGTATTCTGAATTCCGTATAACAGAAAATTAGCACTAAAATCGAGGTCGTACAACAGATTTAAGGCAGTCGTATAGCACAATTTTTGAGGAAGTCGTACAGTAGCTTTCAGAAGGCCATACAACACATTTTTCGAGGAGGCCGTATAGCCATACATCACAGATTTCAATGCTGTCCGTATAACATTTAATGCTGGACTGTTTTCTGTAATTTCTGTTTTTGTGGGCATGGAAATCGAGGTGGAGTTTGGCATGGTTTTCGAGATAAGTACTATTATGAAGTTGCTGTAATTTTTTTTGTTGTCTAAATTTCTATCTCACTATAAAAACAATATTTAGAAAATAAGGAGGAGCTTTCAAACTAGTTTTCTGCAAGAGTTGTAGGGGGTTTTTCTAGGGTCACCTTGACCAAACATCACTGTGTTAAAATGTGTTGAATGGCTGTTTGAGTCTGCTGATTTTTATTTCTGCATTTTCCAGCATTGTGAAAAATTTTCGGAATTTTTGTTTTCAATAAATATTTATTTTCCAGCTTGTTGAATGTAAGGTTATGGGAAAGGGCATTTAACTAATTGGAGAAATAAGGTGAAACTAGAAACTGGGGTGGTAAATCAGAAATTTCTACATGGTATCAGAGCTATTTTACTAAAAAGTGTAGTTTGGGACAGCAAAGGAGAAAAATACAGTCTGCTGATTTTTCACTTAGAAATTTCCAACAAGCCGATTTTTCACACACATAAATTTTATCTTTACTACAGCAGTGTTATTTTCAGCTTATTTAGGACATCAAGCATGTATTTGGGCTTGAGGGTGAAGGATAGGTTGGATGGGCATAGCAGCTATACTGTTTGGAAGGAGATAATGCAGAGTATCTTTGAGGATGCAGAAGTCTGGGATGTCATGGTGCATACCGCACAACACCCTGTTAATGTGCCTACTGATGATGTTCAGTTGGCAAGTTATAATAAAATGAATGACAAGGGTAAGAGACTGATTCTAGACAGAATCAAAGACCATTGCATTCCTCATGTGAGAGGAAAGATAAATGCTCATGAGATGTGGATAGCATTGACCAATCTCTACCAGAGTACTAATGAGAACAAAAAAATGGTCCTAAGGGAGAATCTAAAAACCATTAAGATGGGTAAGACTGACAGTGCAGTTGGATATCTCACAAAGATACTAATGTGAGAGATGAGTTGTCAGCAGTCGGAGAGGTCATTCCACCCACTGAGTTGGTGTGGATTGCAGTGAATGGCGTCCCCAATTCATGGCTGAACTTTGTTGATGGGGTTTGTGCACGTGAGACCCTTCCCACTTGGCAGAGGTTCTGGGATTATTTCATACAGATAGACATCAAGAAGAGCCAGATTGGGGTAGCAAAAACAGTTGAGCAAGATGAGGATGTAGCATTGTTGGCAAGAGGCAAGAAAGGCAAGGGAAAGAAGCAAGCTTCCACAAGCAGTGGTGGGGGAAAAGGTAAAGGTAAAGGTAAACAGGGTAACATGTAGAAGGAATATTCGAAGGTAGTGTTGGAATTGTTAGAAGATGGGACACTATGCAGTTGTGTGTCTAGAGAGGAAGAAGAAGGGGAAGAACCAGAACATGGAAGCATCTACAGAGGTAGAGGACTTCATGGATCGCTTTGACCAGGATTTTGGGTTCATTGCCTGTGAGTCCACTAGTGCAGGATCCCCTGCCATGGAGGTTTAGAGGGAGTGTGCATTTCCCTCAACTAGCAGAGCATCTTCAAGTATCTAGTATGTGGATAGTGGTGCTTCACGTCGTATGACAGGAGTCCATGACTACTTCTTAGAGCTTTCAAAGAGTGGCAATGATATAGAGGTAGTACTCAGTGATGACAGAGTTGCTAGAGTAGTCGGTGTGGGGACACTGACATTTGAAAGGGAACCCAAAACTCCCTTGAAGGTGTCAGATGTTCTTTATGTGCCAGGGATGCGAAAGAACCTCATATCCATCTCAGCTTCGGAGGACAGAGGATTTGAGATATTGTTTAGGAGAGGACAAATGTTGATATATCCCACGGGCGGTCTAGTTGATTCAACTAGAGTGATAGGAGTATTCCATGCAAAGGTGTACAAGTTTGCATTTCGGCCCATTTTGGCATTGAGAAGTAGTACCGAGAGCAGAGCTAGCAGTTCTGAGCTGTGTGAGATTTGGCACCGTAGGATGGGGCACATGTATCATGGAACCTTGAGGACTTTGCAGGAGATCACTACAGGTGTGCCAGATTTCAGTACTGATCACTTTGATACTTACAGAGGATGTGTGATGGGAAAGTTTTCGAAATCCCCTTTCCCCAGCAGTGACAGTAGAGTGACTGGGATACTTGATTTGATTCATTCTGATGTGAGCGGTCGAATGTCTCATGTTTCCTTGAGTGGATATGAGTATTATGTTTTATTCCTTGATGATCACTCTAGGAGGACCTGGATTTATTTCTTGAAGACCAAGAGTGAGGTCTTCAAGCGGTTTCAGGAGTTCATAGCTCTTGTGGAGACTCAAACAGGTTGGAAGATAAAGTCCCTGAGGTCGGACAATGGAGGTGAGTACACACTTGGAGATTTTTTTGTGCAGAGGCGGGCATTAGGAGGGAGTTCACAGTTCCTTACAACCCCTAGCAGAACAGGGTTGGAGAGAGGAAGAACAGATCCATCGGAGGGGTTGCCAAAGCCATGTTACATGATCAGGGGTTGCCATTGTTTTTGTGGGTAGAGGCCTGCAACACTACTGTATATTTGCAGAATAGGAGTCTGCATCGTGCCTTGGGGCATATGATTCCGGAGGATGCTTTTTCTGGGAAGAAGCCTGATATTGGTCATCTTCGTACCTTTGGGTGTATTGCATACTCCTATGTATCCAAGGAGAAGAGGACCAAACTAGAGCCCACAGTAGAGAAGGGTGTCTTTGTGGGCTACAATGAGACCTCAAAGGCCTTTTGGATTTATATTCTCGCACAGAGGAGAGTTGTTGTCAGGGGAGATGTGAAGCTCGAGGAGGATAGGGCCTTCAGGAGGTCATGAGAGTTAGAGTATCTGGATCAAATAGACCCTCAAGAGTAGTTGAGTCAGTTGAAAGGACCTAGTGGGTAGGGATCAGGAGGATTTGGAGGTACATCGATTACAATTTCAGGTCCGTCAGTGAGCAGTGGCTCGCAGAGTCAGAGGGTTGGTGCTTCGGGCAGCGTGCAGAGAAGTCCATAGAGTAGTTCATTAGGGAGTCCACTAATGGACAGTTCACACAATACTTCACAATCTACAGCATTAGGTGCAGGCAGAAGGATAACAGATAGACAGTCAGGAGTTCAGGCTCCTAATGATGAGGAGGACGAGTTTCATTCTCCAGTGGGAGAAGTGTGCTCAGGGAAGAGGAAGCCCAAGTGGCTTCAGAACACCTTGAGAGAGGCCACATCTGTTGCTGGGCCTAAGAGGCCGCTGAGAGAGAGAAGACCACCTGAGAGGTTTTGTAGCTATATGGAAATGGTTGCCAACATCCTCGACTCTGAGCCTTCTAACTATGAGGAGGTAGCTAGCCAGCGATTTTGGAGAGAGGCCATGCAGGAGGAGTATTCTTCTATCATGAAGAATGATGTTTGGGAGGTGGTGCCGAGGCCTGAGTGAAAATTAGTGGTTACTTCCAGATGGATTTACAATGTAAAGCATGTTGTAGATGGCATCATTGAGAAATTCAAAACAAGGTTTGTGGCTAGAGGGTTCTCCCAGGTAGAGGGAGTTTATTATGAGGAGACCTTCGCTCCTGTGGCTTGATATACTTTGATTCGCTCCATCATATCGATAGCAGCAGAAATGGGTTGGAAGATCCACCAGATTGATGTGAAGACCAAATTTCTCAATGGCTTCATAGACAAGGAGGTGGACATTGAGTAGCCATAGGGCTTTGAGGTGCATGGGAAGGAGTCCCATGTGTGCAGACTGAAGAAGGCCCTTTATGGCCTGAAGCAAGCTCCTAGAGCTTGGTACTCCAGGATAGATACATACTTGCAGGAGATGGGTTTCACAAAGAGTGAGGCAGATCCAAACCTTTACTATATTGTGATAGGTGAGGAGCCTCTCATTCTGGTGTTGTATGTGGATGACTTGGTCATTACGAGTGCAAAGAGACTCATAGAGCACTGCAAGAGAGATCTTGCGGGTAAGTTTGAGATGAAGGACATTGGCTTGATGCATTAATTTTTGGGTTTGGAGGTGTGGCAAGAGGAGGAGAATTTCTTCCTGGGGTAGGGGAAGTATATTATGGACATCATTGGCAGATTCCACATGAAGGATTGTAGACCCATGTCGACACCGATGATCACCAACTAAAAGAAGCTTCACAATTCAGATTCTGAGTTGGTGGACCCCACATTGTATAGGCAGCTGATTGGTTCCTTGATGTATTTTGTCAACACTAGACCAGATATTTTTTTTGCAGTTAACACGATGAGCTAGTTCATGTGTCAGCCCAGGAGGGTTCACTGGGTTGTTGCAAAACAGATTTTGTGGCACTTGCATGGGACAGTGGAGTATGGTATGGATTACAGGCAGGGGAATGGAGTGATATTGGTAGGTTACACTAATTCTGATTGGGCAGGTTGTGCTTCTGATAGGAAGAGCACTTCATGGTGTTGTTTTGGGTTGGGTTCGACAGTTGTGTCATGGTTTAGCTGGAAGAAGCAGTCAGTAGCATTGAGTTCAGCGGAAGCAGAGTATATGGTAGCAAGTCTAGCTAGTTGTGAGGCCATTTGTCTTTTCAAGATGTTGTTTGGCTTATTTGCTCAGATGTTGAGACCTTTAGTGATATACTTTGATAATCAGAGTCGCATTAAACTCACAGAGAATCCAGTATTTCATGACAGGTCAAAGAATACTGGAATCAGATATCACTTCATCAGAGACTATGTTCAAAAGGGAGTTTTGAAGCTTTAGTATATTACCATTGATGAGCAGGTGGTAGATGTTCTTACCAAAGCCTTACCACAAGGCAAGCATGTCTACTTCAGAGACAAGATGGGTGTGGTGAGGAACACCTTCCTCGGTAAGAGGGAGTGTTGAAATTTGGTTACCAAAGGACAAGTGGTTCCCTAAGGCTTTGATCTTTGGCCTAGGGAAAAGTGTCCAAAAGAATTTAATTTTTCTCCTAAAGTGACTTTATAAAGTTATAGAGTCAAATCTAATTTAAAAGTGACTTTAAGTGATGAAGCTACTAAAGTCTAATTTTAAAGTGACTTTAATATAGTCAATGTAAAATTAGAAAGGAAAAGTGACTTTGGAAATAAATGACTAAGTGGGTCTTTATTAAAGTGGGGTGAATTAAAAAATAGAAAGTTATATTTAAATGAGCATTTAATCTTAGCCTTAGATCTAAAGCTTTTTCAACCATTGGATTTAGGGATTCCCCAAAAGTCACTTAGGGTTAGGTTAAAGGAGGAAAAGGAGGAAAAGGTCATTCATTCTTTCATGAGCAGATTGGGAGAAGGAGAGAAGGAGAGTTGGAGATTTTTTTCTGAGCAGTGAGAATAAGGAGGGAAATAGCACTAACATTCAGCAAATCCGTACAGCAAGAGTAGAGCATGAAGTTCAAGGCAAGAGGGAATGAATTTCGAGGGAGGAAAGACAACATTTATTGCTACACATTTTTCGAGGACTGTAAAACAGTTTGGAGGCATGGAAATAAAGGTCCGTATAGAAGGAGAGAGAGGGCTATTTTCTGAAATCCTTACATCAGAAAATTAACACTGAAATCGATGTCGTACAACAGATTTAAGGCAGCCGTACAACATGGTTTTCGAAGCAATCGTACAGCAGCTTTGAGCAGGCTGTACAACACATTTTTTGAGGAGACCATACAGTCGAATAGCACATATTTCAATGTTGTGCATACAACATTTAATGCTAGACTGTTTTCTATAATTTCTGTTTTTGTGGGCATAGAAACCGAGGTGGATTTCGACACGGTTTTTGAGATAAGTATTGTTATGAAGTTGTTATTTTTTTGCTGTGTAAATTTCTATCTCACTGTAAAAGCAATATTTAGAAAATAAGAAGGAGCTTTCAAACTAGTTTTCCCCAAGAGTTGTAGGGGGTTTTTCTAGGGTCACCTTGACCAAAAATCACTGTGTTAAAATGTGTTGAATGGCCGTTTGAGTCTGCTTATTTTTATTTCTGCATTTTCTAGCATTGTGAAAAATTTCCAGAATTTATTTTTTCAGCAAATATTTATTTTCCAGCTTGTTGAATGTAAGTTTATGGGAAAGGGCATTTAACTAATTGGAGAAATAAGGTGAAACTAAAAACCGGGTTGGGAAATCAGAAATTTCTACATTATTCACTTCACTTTCTTATATAATGGAATTCCTGTATAACCCAATTTTTAGCAATGGGAATTCCAACAATAGATGGCGTTTTCGTTGCTACAACACCCTCCAAATTTTTCCTACCTTCTAATTTTGGAGCCTCCTTATGATCATGACATCATTAATTTTGAGCCACTAATTTCATGCTTGATCATGCTATCTAAGTGTTCAATTTTTTTGTCGGTAGTTCTAAGTGTCAATCTACCTACTTTCACATTCTTTCCTCTTGATGTATTCACAAGCACACATCTTGAGATAGGCCAATAACTCTTCAAAATGATAGTTTTGTGCACTCTTTGTCAGTAGTAATTTCAAAACTCATGATGTGAGCAACTATGTAGTTCCTAGCGATAATGATTGTGTAGCTCTTTGTCAAATTTATTACCCAGTCATCTGTGTTAGTGACTACACAGTTCTTAAATACAGTGACAACAAAGTTCCCTAAGGTCGTCACTGCATAGTCCTTGCCCATAGTGATTACACAATTCCTAGTGATAGTGTAATGGTATCCTCTTCAGATAGTGATTTCACACTCCTTGTTAATAGTGAGAGTGTTCTTATTCAATTCAGTACTCTCATACCCCTTAGTGGCAATCAAATCACTCTTGACTCCTAGTCTCCTGACATGCACTAAGCACACTCAAAAATATTAACCTTAATTGAATGTCTCCTCTCCCTATATTAAGATTCTAATATAGAATTAATTTAAACATTCATCTTTTACTTTTGAGCTCTGTGCAATTTTGGAGTACAAGGAGCATTCTCTCACTCATGGTTCCAAATACCTAATCTTCTAGGTGTGTTGCTCAACTATCACTATTTTTTTGCAAGTATCACTTCTACTTTATTTTTCTCTTCCAGGTGCAATTGTTTCTTGCTCTATATTTTGTGTCACTTTTTCTTGCTTACACTCTTCCGTGTCTCACTTGTGCTTTCTTTTTCTTTCCCATGTGTTGCTCTTTCCCTCACATGTGTCACTTGTACTTCCTTTCTTATATATTGTTAATACCACCTTGGAACACGTTCTAGAGGCAACTCTAGTGCACTCCCTCATGTAATTTTTTTTTATTTATCATTAGGGATATGCGTTGGAAACTTTTCCATTGAATTGCATAGTTTATCTTTTTAGTCAAAAGTTGTGTTGTAAACTGTTGCCTCTTAAGTGTCACATATGGAGATAAGGGTTGATTTGTTCTCATTCCGATGAATACATGTTATTTTTTGGTACTGTTTATTTTTTTTCATATGGTTGATCATATATGTGTGTGTGATCATGTTCAAGACTTTTTTCATACTCTTACTCTCTTTCCTCACTAATCTCATGTTGGGAAAAATACTGAGAGGGGGGGGTGAATCAGTATTTACTGCATAATCAAATCTTTTTACTTTTTCATTCCTTAAAACCCATACGCTACTTTCCTTCAGTGAACTAGCGTATATACGCGGATCCCCTTTATGAAACTAGCGTATACACAGAGATTTAGATCTGTCATTAAATATTCACTTATATTATTCCATCATTCATTCATCAGATGTTCAATAAACAGTAAACATGTGCAGTAAGAACAGAATAAACCATCACACAAAGCATCACACATGAACACCAGGATTTTTAGGTGGAAACCCAAATCGGGAGAAAACCACCGCTGCAGTTGCTCAACCTTCAATATTTTATTATAGAGAAAACATCTTACAACATATGTGCTGGCGCAGACTTGACCAGCACGCAGGCACCCACCTGCGCTCGTTTACCAGCCTCTCCTGGAAGGGAGCTACGACCCCCTGACTCGTTTACCAGCCTCTCCTGGAAGGAGCTACGACCCCCCGATCTCGTTTACCAGCCTCACCTGGAAGGGAGCTACAACCCCCTGACTGAAGGCTACAACCCTCAGCACCACCTTGGACCACGTTTCATCAATTTTCACACTGGATCCAACAACTTCAATAGGACACCACTTGCAAGCCACATTTCATCATATTTTCAGACTGGACCCTTTCCATACTTTTAAGCACAAACATACATCACCAACAGATACTTATCAACACAGATCAGATAGCAGAAACACAGCAGAACAGATCAGATATTTCATACCCCTTGCTTCAGCAAACCCTAGTTTGCATACGCGCTTTCACTTCATTGATGTCGCGTATATACGCGCTTCCGTCCACACAAACCAGCGTATACCTCAGTGTATATTTTATTGCGCATACGTGCTTTCTCTTCGCTGAAGCCGCGTATATACGCGCTTCCTCCGCGACGAAGTAGCGTATAGATCTTCAATCATTACAGAGCAGCATACTTCATCAGATCAGATATTCAGTTCAGATCTACCCTTTTGCTTCAGACAGATGTTCGCCTAGATGCTCGCCTCATCACAGATCTAAGCTTTCCATAATCAGATCTAGCAAATACAAGAGCAATTCAGATCTAGATCCCCTTCTTCATCATTGGTGCATCATACATTCAGATTTATCATTCAAGTGTAACCCTTTCCATTCAGATATACTTCAGAGAGAAGTATTCATTCAAGCTCAGACATCTTGCACCCACACTCATGTTGTGCACAATGAATTTGTTCTCCTTATATAGGTTTATCCTTTTTCAATACCATGAGCCCCTTTTTTCAATACCATGGGCCAAAACAATACCATGAGCCCAAAACTACCTGGACGGGGTCAATTAGGCGGATCATTACCCAATACCATGGGTCAATACCATGGTGGTTACCCTTGGTTTTGCACTTTTTGAGCGCTTTAGCCCATACGCGACTTGGCACGTTCTTTTCCGCGTGCATACGTGACTTTCCCTAGGCCAATCCGCGTATACCTAGAGACATACTCTTTTTCATCATAGAATCTAGCACATGCTGAAATCCTTTCTTCATTGCCTTCTGTACTCACTGTAGATACATCAGATTTCCTTCATCAAGAACATATTCTATCAAGCACAACTTCATCAAGTAAGTTTTCATCATCTTTATCAGATGGGTTGCCTTTCAAGGACAACACTCAGCATCATATTGTCAACAAACATTATATCACACCAGATTTACATCATTTAATAAGTCCATCAAGTCAAGCATAACTTCATCAGGTGGATTGCCATCAAGGACAACACATGTCAACTGTCACATGTCTTCATCTTCATTTAGTGGGTTGCCATCAAGGACAACACTCTGCATCATATTTCCAACAATCTCCCCCTTTGGACTTGATGGAAACCACAATGGTGTTTGGTTACCACAACAGATAAGTACATTGACACCATGTCACTCTCCCAATTCTTTGACACCATTATCTGCATTCAAACACCAGGTCACTCTCCCCCTTTGACATCAAGGGCAAAGGGCGGATCAAAACCAGTGGATCAAAACCAACACACTCTCCCCCTTTGACATCAAGGGCAACGGGCGGATCAAAACCAACACACTCACCCCCTTTTCTCCTCATGTAGAAGAAGCGTTCTCCAGATCTGATGTATACTGAAGTGACCAAGCTCCCCCTGAGTTCATGCTGAATCTTCAAACATATTTTCCAATGAAGTACATGACTCTATGACTTTCAATGACTCAACAAATATCCAACCAAGTGGATTTACATATGAGACTCAAGTACCCAACCAAGTGGGTTTACACATTTCAACTCAGCTACCCATCCAAGTGGGTTTACAAAATTTGACTCAGCTACCCAACCAAGTGGGTTTACAAATTTGACAAGTCCTTACATGACTGAAAATTACAATTTTACATCATGGGTCTCAACAAGACCTTTTCATCAAAATACAAGTATGACCATTTAAGACCAACACCAGAAAGTCCTCAAGAAAGAGAACATATTTCAGAACCATCATAATGCCAACAGTGCATTATACTCAGCAAAGCCAATGCTCCCCCTGAATCTGTGCATCCAAGCATCCTTTCCAAATGACTAAGGCTCCCCCTTAGTTTGTGCATCCTGAACACTTTCATCACCAACAAATCATCAAGGCATATTTATCAAAACATTATAAATAGAATTATGAGAACTGGAACACCACCAGAGATACCAAACAATATCAGAGATACCAAACAGCACTGCAGTTGTGCTGAAGAGAGCTGACTCCAAGCAAAAATTGTCAGCAATCAGACATACGCGGTTTTCTGTGCATGAACTCGCGTACATACGCGACTGTGTTTCAGGAAACCCGCGTATCCCAAGCCATCTTCTAAATTTTTGGCACTTCCTTGTGAGCTGGATTCTCCTTTAACATTTTCATGGAAACCAAGACCATGTTTGATAGCAGGAGACCTTTGATTACTCAAAATATTGTCCAAAATATTAGAGCTATCTTGAAACCTCAAAAGTTTAACCTTTTCTTCTAATTTACCTTTGAGAATGTTTACCTCAACCTCCAAGGCTTGACATTGCTTTGTCATGCTTTCTTCTTTCTTTCTTCCATCTTCTACTTGATCCTTCAGATTTAGAATCTCTTCTTTCAACCAATTTTCGTTTTCTTCACATGTTTGTTGCAGCTCTTCATTCTTCTTATTTGATTTTTCTAGATCTTCTTTGAGAGAGATGATTTCTGCTTCAAGGCCTTCCTTTTCAAATGACAGAGGTTCTTCATTATTCTTATTTGATGCTTCAAGATCTGTTTGTAGAAAGATGATTGCAGCTTCAAGTCCTTCATTCTTCTTGCTTGATTTTTTGAGATCTGCATTTAGATCGTTGATTTCTGCTTCTAGTTCTTTAATACGATTTTGATACTTGTCCACCTGACCATTCAGCATTTCTATTTGTTCTTTCATTTGAGAGATCATCTCTTTGTTGATAGAATCTTTCTTATCAATTGCTCTTTGTTGTTCTTCATCTTTGATCTTGAGAGATTTTTCTATTTCCAAAACACTAATTTCACAAACTTCATTATTGTTTGTACCACCAAGATCATGCAAAGGATGACCCCAATCACTATCTGATTCATCTTCTTCTATTTTTGCTATACATGATTTCTGAGGTATCTCCTTTCCTTGAGTAACCTTCTTCTTTTTCTTCTTTGCCATGAGCACTTTCAGATCATGGTCAGAATCATCTTCATCTTCACTGGACACTTCATCATCATCTTCTTTTGCATAATAACTCTTTCTCTTTTCAAATTGTTTCCCTTTACCATGCTTTTCTCTATAAGGACATTTAGCAACATAGTGACCAACTTTTCCACACTCAAAACATTTGAAGGGAAGCTTACCTTTGAATCTTCCAGTACCTAGTTGGAGCTTTCTCACGAAATTCGCTTCTTCTTCATCGGATATATAGCTGGATTCTTTGACAACTTCCTTTTCCTTTCCTTTTGTAGATGCTTTAAAAGCAGCTTCTCTTATTTGAGAAGGACCTCCTTGTCTCATTTCAAAAGCAATCAGAGTACCATGTAATTGAACAATAGTAAGCGTTTGCAGATCTTGCCTTTCTTCAATAGCTGAAACTTTAGAGTCAAATTTTGAAGTCAAGGATCTTAAGACCTTTTCCACTAGAGTAGTATCAGTTATGGTTTCACCCAAATTTCTCATTCGATTTACAATATCATCCAGACGAAGAAAGAAACTGGCAACACTCTCATCATTATGCATCTTCAAATTTTCATATTCAATTCTAAGAGTTTGGAGTTTTGCACTTTTTACCTTTGTGTCTCCTTCATAGCTTAGAATGATTTTCTCCCATATTTCTTTTGCTGAATGTAGCTGCATCACTTTAGCAAATTCTGATTCAGACATACTTCCCAATAAGACATTCACTGCTTTGGCATTGATTTCATACTTCTTTCTTTCAGCTGCATCAGTAGGAATACTTGTCGGGTATTGATAACCTTCTTCCACGATTGCCCATACATCTGCACCAAGACTTTGCAGATATGATTTTGTTCGTACCTTCCAGAAAATCAGATTGCTTCCATTGAATAGAGGTGGCTTTATAGACATCACTCCTTCTTGACTTCCCATTGTGACGGATCTCCTTCAAGCGATCAAGCTTCTGCACAAGGACCTGCTCTGATACCAATTGTTGGGAAAAATACTGAGAGGGGGGGGTGAATCAGTATTTACTGCATAATCAAATATTTTTACTTTTTCATTCCTTAAAACCCATATGCTACTTTCCTTCAGTAAACTAGCGTATATACGCGGATCCCCTTTATGGAAATAGCGTATACACAGAGATTTAGATCTGTCATTAAATCTTCACTTATATTATTCCATCATTCATTCATCAGATGTTCAATAAACAGTAAACATGTGCAGTAAGAACAGAATAAACCATCACACAAAGCATCACACATGAACACCAGGATTTTTAGGTGGAAACCCAAATCGAGAGAAAACCACCGCTGCAGGTGCTCAGCCTTCAATATTTTATTATAGAGAAAACATCTTACAACATATGTGCTGGCGCAGACTTGACCAGCACGCAGGCACCCACCTGCGCTCGTTTACCAGCCTCTCCCGGAAGGGAGCTCCAACCCCCTGACTCGTTTACCAGCCTCTCCTGGAAGGGAGCTACGACCCCCTGATCTCGTTTACCAGCCTCACCTGGAAGGGAGCTACAACCCCCTGACCGAAGGCTACAACCTTCAGCACCACCTTGGACCACGTTTCATCAATTTTCACACTGGATCCAACAACTTCAATAGAACACCACTTGCAGGCCACATTTCATCATATTTTCATACTGGACCCTTTCCATACTTTTAAGCACAAACATACATCACCAACAAATACATATCAACACAGATCAGATAGCAGAAACACAGCAGAACAGATCAGATATTTCATACCCCTTGCTTCAGCAAACCCTAGTTTGCATACGCGCTTTTACTTCACTGATTTCGCGTATATACGCGCTTCCGTCCACACAAACCGGCGTATACCTCAGTGTATATTTTATTGCGCATACGCGCTTTCTCTTCGCTGAAGCTGCGTATATACGCGCTTCCTCCGCGGCGAAGTAGCGTATAGATCTTCAATCATTACAGAGCAGCATACTTCATCAGATCAGATATTCAGTTCAGATCTACCCTTTTGCTTCAGACATATGTTCGCCTAGATGCTCGCCTCATCACAGATCTAAGCCTTCCATAATCAGATCTAGCAAATACAAGAGCAATTCAGATCTAGATCCCCTTCTTCATCATTGGTGCATCATACATTCAGATTTATCATTCAAGTGTAACCCTTTCCATTCAGATATACTTCAGAGAGAAGTATTCATTCAAGCTCAGACATCTTGCACCACCACTTCATGTTATGCACAATGAATTTGTTCTCCTTATATAGGTTTATCCTTTTTCAATACCATGACCCCCTTTTTCAATACCATGGGCCAAAACAATACCATGAGCCCAAAACTACCTGGACGGGGTCAATTAGGCGGATCATTACCCAATACCATGGGTCAATACCATGGTGGTTACCCTTGGTTTTGCACATTTTGAGCGCTTTAGCCCATACACGACTTGGCACGTTCTTTTCCGCGTGCATACACGACTTCCCCTAGGCCAATCTGCGTATACCTAGAGACATACTCTTTTTCATCATAGAATCTAGCACATGCTGAAATCCTTTCTTTATTGCCTTCTGTACTCACTGTAGATACATCAGATTTCCTTCATCAAGAACATATTCTATCAAGCACAACTTCATCAAGTAAGTTGTCATCATCTTTATCAGATGGGTTGCCTTTCAAGGACAACACTCAGCATCATATTGTCAACAAACATTATATCACACCAGATTTACATCACTTACTAAGTCCATCAAGTCAAGCATAACTTCATCAGGTGGATTGCCATCAAGGACAACACATGTCAACTGTCACATGTCTTCATCTTCATTTAGTGGGTTGCCATCAAGGACAACACTCTGCATCATATTTCCAACATCTCACACTTGGTAAATTTTGGATTTCTCTTTGTTCACATAACTTGCGCAATCTATGACTAATATTTATCCCTCAACCAGGTCTACTGTGCACTATGAGTTCCTAATCCATACCAATGAATTCCTTATTTTCTAGAAATATGCACTACACAATCCAACAAGAAATCCTCCTTCAACTACACATTGAGCAACTTCATATATTAGTTACTCAACCTTATTGGTTACACTTTCCCAATGAAAAATTTTGATCATCCCTTCCTTGAATTGCACAATTTACACTTCTAGCGAATAATGGGGTCAATTTTGGACACTTGCAGAAGCCATCCTTCATTGATAAATTCCTTGAACCTCCTTCTTTTCCACTACGCACTTCGTAGATACAATTCCTAAGCTTGCGACCCTTGACCCCTATGCAACACCTTGACCAACCTTGCCTTCACTGCACACAAAGAACTTTTAGTGAGAAATGGGGTAATATTTGAACCATTTCAGTGCTAAAATATGCCACACCTAGAGCCTTCTACTCAAGCACTGCGCTCTTCACCTTCTTAGTGAGCAAGCTTGTCATCATTTATTTTCAGAATTATCCAATTCTTAACCAATGACTTGCCTCTCACTTGCCACTACACATTGCATAATCACAATGTCTAGAACCTCAATATTTTCCTTCTAACTATGCAATATGTTCCCAATAATTCTTCATCCATCAATCATTCTGCATTATCCCATCATCGTCAACATGTTGCATAAGGAAACAAGTTAGACTAGGTATTTTGGGACTCATGTTTTCTTGTCATTAGTGAGCTTCACTTGCAAGTATTTTCATCTCAACATGAAAATATGTTTCTAAAGGAAAAAATTTAGGAGAGCTTCCAAGAGGATACTTAGGGAGACGAGGCATAAAGGTATCATCAAGGAGGAGTAAAACAATCTTGGACCATGACAGAGAAATGACAACTCATGCTGACTTAGAAAATTCCAATACCTATCTAGACCCTTTGGAGGGATAAGATGAAGTACAAGTAAGATATATTATAAATAACTGAAGACATAAAAAAATAGAGGAGCTTGGCATTGAAACACTACAATGAAATCTCATTCCAGAGTCACCAAATCATGACCTTTCAATGTGTTAGCACAAAAAGTCTTATGTTTTCCATGTAATTTTCCACAATTTTTGGAATGAAATTTTTTATCTCCAAAATGAGAAAATGTAACATTATGTGGAAGCCTAAGGGTGACACATGGAATGTGGAAAGTCACTGGTAAGTCCTAGAGTAATGTAGAAGTTGAAAATTCTTATGGGAGATCAAGATTCATGGGAGGATATCAAGTCACATGGGAGGTGGAGAGTCACCTCATTTGTTATAAATAAGCCCTCATATCTCAAACTAAAGGAATTTTGGTGATGTTTAACATTTGATTAATTAGCTTGGCATAGGAGAGAAAATCATTACTTGCAGGGGCAAGTGGTAGCTTAATGTTACACTATTAGGGCTAGTGATGCAACACTATAATTGTCTATTTGGAACTTTTTCTTAATATTTGAAGCTCTAAGAGCCGATGCAATTTCAAGCATGTATCGTGGATGTTGTAAGATTATTCTTGTAATTTTCACAGTATACGTTTCTATTCATATATATAAAGAAAATGAACTATATACTTGGCTTTGGTATACATATTGTTGAATGCGCATTGTTACTCACTTTTCTAGTCGTTGTTACCTTGTTAACTATTTTACATGTTAATTAATGATTCTTTCTATGTGTTTAGATTCAACAAGATGATGAGCTTAGTGAGAAGAGTCGCCTTCACTAAGTGGGCCCGCAGGCTATTTTTAGCGCAAGTCTATTTTTAGACTATGTCCATTTTTAGACATCATGATCATATTTCAGAAGTTGCAGGATGCTATTTGTGGATGGTTGGTCAAGTTGAAAAAATAGATGAAATTATATTTTTATAATATTGGGCGAAGTCTATTTATAGATTTCTGATCTAAAAATAGATGCATGTCGATAATTATTAGCTCTTAATAATAATCAGACACTAAACAACAACTTATTCTCTTGGAGCACTTTAGTTCAGTGCACAGATGTGGCACGTCAATGGACTGAGGAAATTATGCAATTCCCAAGGATTTACTGAAGCTTATGCATGGAGGACTTAGTTAGAACTCATGTGGCAGAGTTATGACACAATTGGAAGAAGTAGTTATGGAGTTGTATTTAGTTTAACTCAATTAGACTTAGTTGAGATAGTTGTATCTAGTCTAACTCAATGACACACCAGTGAGAGTGGAGTGAATTAATTAGTTAATTAATTCATAAATAATAACTCATTAATCAACTGAACAATACATCAGTTAAATACAGTGCATGGCAGTTTCAGTGGAGAACCAATGGAGAGATAGGTGAAAGGGAAAGATAGACTATCTGTTGTGACTATAGTGATGCATTGATTGCATCACACACACATTGGAGTTGCCAATGAAGATTGCGCAGTCAAGGCAAGATTAATTTGAATTCATTCAAAGCTATTCTTCAGTAGGGATTGCCCAGTAGAGGCAGGCTAGTAGGAGGCAAATATGGGTGCATGGATTTGCAAGATTGGTCCTAATTAGTGTATGACGATTGTACTGTACTGAGAGCTTGATAAGATTTGTATGAGGACTGTCATATGATTCCATGATACAAAATATATAGTTGGGTTTTTTAGCTTTAGGATTTCCCAGTTAAAAACTGTGTTATGTTCGATTAATTATTTTTGTTTATGCTTCACATGTGTGTGCAATTAATTTTTCCGCAAAAGATTAACAAGTGGAATTGATTCAATTTTTTTCATAAAGTTAAATAGTGTGAGATCAGGTGAATCAAGGAAATATGCATGCTTAGTGCATATAATTTCTACATGGTATCAAAGCATTTTTTATTGAAGATTGCAATTTTGAAGTGAGTTTGTGCTGGTGGACAATTCGAATTTGCTACAGAAGATTCTTGGTGCATAAGTTGAGTATACATTGAAATGTCTTTCAATGGGTTGCGATTGGAGTATGCCCTTGATGGGATCTCGAATTACATAGCCTGGAAGGACAGGATGGAGGCGGTGCTAGAGGATAATGGGTTGAAGGAGTTCATCGATAGCGATGTTCCTAAACCGAGATCTAGCGATGCTGCATTACTTGACGCATGGAAAAAGAAGACAACAAAGACGAGGAGAATTCTGTTGGAAGGTGTGAAGGACCATATTTTGTCCATCCTTCATGGGAAAGCCACTCCATTCTTAATGTGGAAGGATTTGATAGACTTGTTCCAAAGCAGAAGTGACCAGAGGAATTTGGCGCTTAAAGACATGCTCAGAAAAATAAAAATGGAGAAGGGCGACAGTATTCCAAAATACCTCACGAAGTTTTTCCACTGCAAGGATGAACTGGGAAGTGTGGGGGTTACTGTTGATGAAGAATACTTGGTGAGCTTGGCTCTCATTGGGCTTCCAAATATTTGGCATAGCTACGAAGACTCTGTCAATGGACAGGAGAAACTGCCGGGATGGGGGTGACTTTGGTCGGATCTTGTGTAGGAGGAGATAAGGCGGGGTACCAGGGATGGATCTTCATCGAAGAATGAAGATGAAGAGAATTGTGCTTTGGCTGCCAAATCAAGGAAAGGGAAGGGGAAGAAACATCCTTCAAAATCCGATGGTAAAGGCAAGAAGCAGGATTTGTCCAAAGTGAAGTGTTTTCACTATCACAAACATGGACATTTCACCACTAACTGTCCACAAAAGAAGAAGAACAAGAAGGCTACTGGATCTGCAGCTGGAGAGGCCTTAGCCTCGCAATTTGAGCTTGATTTCTCCTTGATCGATTGCTTGGTTTCAAGCTGTATGGGATTGGTGTGGTATCTTGATAGTGGTGTGTCTTTCCATATGACGGGAGACAAAGAGTTTTTTAGTGACTTGGAGGAGAAGGACCTCCAGATGCATATAGAGATGGGCGACGATGGTCGGTACAATTCGACTAGCATTGGGACCATTACCTTTGAGAGGGAGTCCGGTAATCCATTCTTGTTGACGAATTTCATGCATGTTCCAGGTGAAGAAGAACTTGGTCTCAGTCGCAATGCTGGAAGACAAGGGTTATGATGTTGTTTTCAGTGAGGGAAAAGCCTTCCTTAGACATAAAACAATGGGTAAAACCAAGAAGATAGGGGTTCGAATTAAGAATATCTACAAGCTGGAGGTAGATGGTTGTACTGCAATGGTGGAAAAAGAAGAAGAAGTGGTGAGCCGGGATGAGGGCGAATTATGGCATAGGAGATTGGGCCATCTTCACCATGGCGCTTTGAATATTTTGCAGCAGATTTCTACTGGACTTCACAAGGGTACTCTTGCGCAGTTAGATCAGTGCAAGGGATGTACTATGGGTACGTTTGTGAAGATCACCTTTCATGAGAAGGAGAACCGTGCTTCGATGATCTTGGAGAGAATTCACACAGACATGTGTGGACCTTTCTCGGTTGCTTTAACAGAAAAACACAGGTATTATGTTATATTTTTTTATGACTATTCTTGTAGATGTTGGATCTTCTTCATGCAGAAGAAGAGTGAAACGTTCTCAAAGTTCTGTGAGTTCAAGGCATTGGTGGAGAAGGATTCAAGGAAGTAAGTGAAATCTCTACTAAGCGATAATGGTGGTGAATACATCTCGGGCAAATTCAAATACTTCTGTAGAAAAGAAGGAATTTTAAGAGAACTCATAGCGTCTCATAACCCACAGCAGAATGGGGTCGCGGAGAGAAAGAACAGAACGATCGTGGGTGCTGCATGAGTGATGCTGCATGACCAAGGCCTACCGATGCACTTGTGGTTGGAAGCATGCAACACTGCAGTTTATGTGCAAAACCGTTGTCCTCATAGAGTACTTGGCATGAGTACACCCAAAGAAGCTTTTACTAGTAAGAAGCCTGATATTTCTCATTTGAAGATTTTTGGCTCACTTGTTTACATTCATGTGACAAAGGGCGCCAAGAAGAAGCTGGAGTTGACTTTAGAAGTTGAGATATTTGTGGGGTACACAGAAACACCCTATAAATATCGTGTATATTTTCCAGACAGTCGGATGACTGTTGTGCGACGGGATATCAAATTCAATGAGGTGAAAGCCATGAAGTTGTTGCCTGAGATGGAGCTACACTTGCATGCAAAAGAGGAACTTCTTGTTCCCAAATATGAGCCTCTGGATGTGGATCAACCACAAGAGGAGATTCATAGAGTGGAGGAGTCCACTCATGCAGAACCAAACATTAGACAAGTCAGAAAGTGTACCATAGAAGCTAAGACACTGAAGCTTGATGCAGCACAGAATGTAGGAGTTCCTACATCACAACGCAGACAGAGACAATCACCTGACCGATTTACTGGATACATGGCTCTTATGAGCAAGTGTATCGTGACAGAGCCGTCTTCTTTTGAAGAAGCAGTGCAGGAGCCCACATGGGTAGATGCCATGGTGGAGGAGTATGACTCCATTGTCAGAAACAGTGCTTGGAAGATTGTTCCAAGGCCGGTGGGAAAATTAGTTGTAGGATCAAGATGGATCTACAAGGTAAAGCAAGTTGTTGATGGGAGTGTCGAGAAGTATAAGGCAGATTTGTTTCCTGCGGCTTCTCAAAGATTGAGGGGATTGACTATGAAGAAACCTTTGCACCTGTCGCATGGTATTCTTCCATACAGACCATCCTTTCTCTCTCAGCGCAGATGGGTTGGCACATTCATCAGATGGATGTGAAGACTGTGTTCCTTAATGGGATCATTGAGGAAGAGGTGTACATTGAGCAGCCTGAAAGATTTGAGATCTTTAGCAATGAGTTGCATGTGTGCAGGCTCAAAAGAGCGTTGTATGGGCTGAAACATGCACGCTGTGCTTGGTACACTTAGATCGATAGCTATTTCACTGGACTTGGCTTCACCAAGAGTGAGGCAGATGCAAACCTGTACCAAATTGTGGTTGAGGGTAAGCTTTTAATAATTGTACTTTATGTTGATGATTTAATACTAACAGATGATGAGCAGTTGATACACTCATGCAAGGAAGATCTTGCAAAGGAGTTTGAGATGAAGGACTCGGGCCTCCTTCATTATTTCCTTGGATTAGAAATATGGCAGTGGGAAGGTGAACTTTTTGTGTCTCAAGGTAATTATGCCCAGGTGATACTGGAGAAGTTTCACATGCAAGGCAGCAAGCCTATAGACACTTCTCTTCCGGGAAGTTGGAAGAAAGAGGATGCTAGATGAGTAGAGGTAGTGGATGCCACTATTTATCGACAATTGGTGGGTTCACTTATGTATTTATTTAATACAAGACCGTACATATGCTATGCAGTGAACTAGCTTTTACAAGCGATGGTTAAGCCTACAAAGCTCTTTTGGAAGGTAGGCAAGCATGTTTTGAGATATCGCAGGGGCACATCTGAGTATGGTTTATGGTACAAACAGATGGATGAGGTGAATTTTCATGGCTTCACGGATGCAGATTGGGCAGGAAGCCCAACAGACAGAAAGAGCACATCAGGGGGGATTTCCAGTCTCAGATCTACGACAGTTTCTTGGTACAACAGGAAACAAAGATCCTTGGCACTCAGTTCAGCGGAAGTAGAATACATGGCAGCAAGTCAAGCTGCATGTGAGGCTATCTGGATGAGGAAGATTCTGGTTGGTTTGTTCAAATCACATTTAGATCCCACAGTGATACATTATGATAATTAGAGTTGCATTAAACTCTCAGTTAATCCTGTGTTTCATGATAGATCTAAACATATTGATATCCATTATCATCATATCAGAGATTGTGTGCAGCAGAAGATCATGTTGCTTCAGTACATTCCTACGGAGGATCAAGATGCAGATATTCTGACGAAGGCGCTCACCAGGAGCAAATTCGAATACCATAGAGGCAGGATCGGGGTGAAGGATAATCCATATCTTGTTGAGAGGGAGTGTTGAGATTCAACAAGATGATGAGCTTAGTGAAAAGAGTCGCCTTCACTAAGTGGGTCCACTAGTTATTTTTGGCGCAAGTCTATTTTTAGACATTATTATCATATTTCAGAAGTTGCAGGATGCTATTTGTGGATGGTTTGTCAAGTTGGAAAAATAGATGAAATTCTATTTTTAGAATATTGGGCGAAGTTTATTTATGGATTTCTAAAAATAGATGCATGTCGATTATTATTAGCTCTTAATAATAATCAAACACTAAACAACAACTTATTCTCTTGGAGCACTTCAGTTCAGTGCACATATGTGGCACATCAATGGACTGAGGGAATTACGCAATTCCCAAGGGTTTACTAGAGCTAATGCATGGAGGACTCAGTTAGAACTCAAGTGGTAGAGTTATGACATAGTTGGAAGAAGCAGTTATGGAGTTGTATTTAGTTTAACTCAGTTAGACTTAGTTGAGCTAGTTGTATCTAGTCTAACTGAATGATACACTAGTGAGAGTGGAGTGAATTAATTAGTTAATTAATTCATAAATAATAACTCATTAATCAACTAAACAATACATCAATTAACTACAGTGAATGGAAGTTTCAGTGGAGACCCTGTGGAGAGATAGGTGAAAGGGCAAGATAAACTATCTGTTGTGACTATAGTGATGCATTGATTGCATCACACACACATTAGAGTTGCCAATGAGGATTTTGCAGTCAAGGAAAGAGTAATTCAAATTCATTCAGAGCTATTCTTCAGTAGGGATTGCGCAGTGGAGGCAGGCTAGCACGAGGCAAAGATGGGTGCATGGATTTTCAAGATTGGTCCTGATTAGTGTATGACGATTGTACTATACTGAGAGCTTGATAAGCTTTGTATGAGGATTGTCATATGATTCCATGATACATAATATATAGTTGGGGTTTTCAGCTTCAGGCTTTCCCGGTTAAAAACTGTGTTATGTGCGATTTCTTATTTTTGTTTATGCTTCACATGTGTGTGCAATTAATTTTTCCGCAAAATATTAACAAGTGGAATTGATTTAGCATTTTTCATAAATTTAAATACTGTGAGATCAAGTGAATCAAGGACATATGCATGCTTAGTGCATATAATTTATACACTATGCTCCTATGTGTATTTATTAGGATAGTACTATTAATTTTCTTCTATAGACTCACTTTATCTCTTCATGTTCATGAAATTAACTTATATACACTACGATTATATGTTTTAGAGTGTCAACTTGCTTGTTTCAAAGTTTTTTTGCATGCTCTCTTATGTTGTTTATTGCAGCCAAGGTAAACCTTTAAGTTATGGTGGTCAAGCCTATTATCTAGATGGGTCTCCTACTCCAGACGATATGAGGCCTAATTGGGACTTCATACTGGGGAGACCCCCTACTATTGGTGGCATCCAACACCATAAAGAACTAGATTTTCCACTCCAGTTCTCACTTGAGTGATATCCCTTTAGGATCTTAGAACACGGCTGTATATGCCTCTAGAGACACTTACATTTTATATTTCTATTTCATAATACACACCGCGATGGATGAATTTTATCTTACTAACACTCTTATAGACTAACTTTCTCTAAAAAATAGTGAAACATCTTTGTTAGAACTAATCAGTTTCTTAGATTGGTTGAAACTTACGAACAAAACTTTGGACTTTCCCTTGTGAATGTTGATGGTGAAGGATATGTCATCCTGGGTGAGATGGAACTGGTTGGTTGTCCACATGAAGATTGCATCCCAAATACACATATAAGGACTTCCAAATAAAACCCCACATATATTAAGGGGAATTACATGTACTTCTTCTTCATAAATAAAATTATGATTATATAAAATCTATTTTTTCACTATTTGGTTCCTGTTATTTTCACATCTTTATTTATCCATCCCAATGGATATAGGTTTGGATGATCACAAACTTCCAACCCCAATTTTTTGTCCAACATTTCTGCATTGATATTTCCTTATTATTCTATGTTGAACATTTCATCAATATATTTAGTTTTGACCTATATATTTATATGGAAGGGTTTGATATTATCATTCTCTTCCTATTGTTGAAGGCTACTCATATTCATCTCCTTTTTCATTGATGTGAAAATGATATTTTCTTCCAAATCATATCTAATATCAATGTATTTGCTTGAATCAATGGCTAAGAGGTTCTTCTTTTTTACATATTTTTTATGTTCTTCAATTTAACCTCTAGATTCAATGCTTCTCCTCTATATCAGTGTCATTGTTACAATGGTTATTGGGATATTTTCATTGGTGTGCTATGGCTACTATGTTTTCATCCTTTCCCTTTTTCCACTTCTTCTTCCCCTCCTTAAAAGCATCGTAGTGCTCCTTTTACATCGAATGACTTCATATCCCTATCTATCACCTATTTTCTCTAGTTATTGTGCCTGTACATAAACCTCATCCACCAATGTGGGATGGAACAGCATCACTTACTTATGTAGATGGTTGTGTAGACCCAATAGATAATTTGAGAGTGTGTATGGGTTATTGGGGGAGATACCTAACATTATGACCATATTTCTTAATTATCTCATGTACTCATGTACATTATGCCCCTACTTCTTCCTAAACTCATGCCACACAATCCAATATTCCTTAGCATACCCGTTGGGTAAAATTATGACATTACGAGGGTTTTGAAATACTCCCACATAGTCACTAGAGGATCTTCCTCCAACCTCATGTCCTTAAGTGGATTTTACACTAAGTTAAGGCATGGCCCTCTAGTTTAAGCTAATAAAATGGAATCTTATGGTATTCCTCTATATAATGGACATGAAAATAAACTTTTAATTGTCGCAACTAGTGATTTGGCTTCATATTGTCACCTCGATCTTGAGCTTCTCTTGCATTTTGAGCATGGACTATGAATGCTTCATAAAACTTGAGTTGGGTTGATATTTCTTAAGTAATTTCTTTGGCTCCTTTTTTTTTCTTGATCTCCTAATATCCCATCTAATCGCCTCTCTACATTATAACCTTAAACTTCTCTAAGTAACACGAGCTTATTTGTTAGGGCTTCCATGAGGAGGCTCAAATTACGATTTGCATCTATAACTTGTGCTTCCATCCATAAAAATCTCTCCTATATAGGATCATGAGGGTTATTCAAATTTATGTTGCCCATGACTAGGGTTTTGTGATTTTCAACTTAACCAATATGGATCCCATGCAACTCCCCAAAATATACCCAAATTAACCTACTTTGGTAGAAATATGTTCCATAAACTATAGTGGATATTCCACTAGACAGTTCGTCACAATATATTTGATAAAATTGTACTTAAAAAACGAAATCTAAACTATGATGGTTTATTTCTCCTTATATTTCTAGATCTATAAATTATTACTTATTACGTATGCATGCAAATTATAATTATGCAGAAAGTAGAAAAAATGAAATAAAACTCAAAAAACCATAAATTAACACAAGATATAATCAACCCCCACAATAAACCCTGTTTCAGGGAATTAACACCCTAGAGGTTGGTTGGGATTCAACCTCCCACCGAGAAGCAGGCGTACTACTTAACGGGCTCCCTGTTTCAGGGAATTAACACCCTAGAGGTTGGTTGGGATTCAACCTCCACAGAGCAGGGGCGTACTACTTAACAGAGACTCACACAATCATGCACATTCATAAAAACTAAATAGAGCAGAATGAGAGGTTTACCCGTTGGTCCTACGTTTGAAGTAGATCCACGTGGAGTCCAAACTCCCTGCAACCGTCCTTCCTCCTTAACCTGAAATACAAGAAGAAACCAGCACAAAGGACAAGTTGTACAAGATATTTCTACTCTATATGTTAGTGTGATTCATATAAAACATTAAATAAATCATAATGGATGCTTGTATAACAAATATTCTTCATACATTAAAGCATACACTAACACGTTTATTTCGGGAACAGCATGATACTTCTGTATTATAAATAGTACGTACAAAAGTAATCAAGAGGAGAGATCACCTGATCCTTCCAAGGCCTTCGCAGACCGTCGTCCGGATCCGTCCAGCCCTTGCCTCGCTAAGACTCCTAACTGGTGCATACGAGATAACATATAAAGGGATGTGTATCTCAAGGAAACAAGGGTTTCCTACAATGAACTGGGAAAGTGCAGGAGGCACGGGGAATCAGACTTGGATAGGGAATACCAACAGAGTATAATATCAATAATTCTCTCTCTCCCCTAGGCCATACACATGAGGGCTTTTTATAGTCCCTCCAAGTAGTTTCAGCAGTTGGAAACAGTTGGCCACGGGCTGGGGTGGTTGAACTACCTAAGTAACCATCAACCCAGCGCGAAATTAGGGATTTTTTATATATTTTTTAATCATTTTAATGGCATACGCGGAAAAGTCTAGCTGAACTCGCGTATACACGCGGAAAAGTATGGGCATAGTCGCGTATGAGGGATTTTTCACTGTTTTTAAGTGAATTTGTCCAAGTCTGTAGGAATGGGTGCCCAAAAGCCATGTAGCAAACATGAATCATGTCAAAGTGAGAAATGATGCTATAACAGATGCCCCCTAATATATGAGGTCAGAAGGGGTACATGATGGCCGAAATGTATTATGCACATAGAAAGAACTTCGCAAGGACAAGAGAGGACTTCACCAGATTTCAGCCTGCCAAAAACCAATGAAAGAAACCAAAGAGTCAACTCATGCTGAGGCGGGCATACCCATGCTCAGTCAAAAATACATCATATGGAAAGTACTAAAATAGATCCAATATGTATACAAGTATAACTGAACTGAAAGTACATAGTGAATCATCTGAGCAGGGCCCGAAAATACAAGTCTGTATCAATGTCCAAGTATCACATATAGAAAGCTGAGCAAAAGATGGTGCAACTGGATGTCTGATCAAGTAACTGAATCTCCAAGTACCGGATCATAAGTGGTAGATCAAACGGTACAATCACGCAACTCGGGGACCAACATATAAGATGCTGCTGTGCTGAACTGCAACATATAAGGGTGGACGGCATCACTGGCAGATACTGAAAGGACTGTCAAAAGTGAACCGAAACATGCTGATACAACCCGAGGTCTTCACCGATCACTATGGCACAATTCTACACACTGGGAATAAATGAGCTGAAGTCGACCATGTGAGAAATCGTTGGATTACCGGGCAATGATGTTTCCTATTAACCAACGCGAGACAACCCACCGATAATGATAATGAGTGTCAAGGTGCCCCAGTACAATCTGACAAGTGCGAATGAATGAGTTGAAGTCGAACACTTGAAAGAATCTACCAATCAAGAGGCAATGATGAATCCCCACTGTCGATAGCGAAGAGTCTGCCACTGATGACTGCAAACCCTAAGGTACTGACAAAAAGACTCTAGACCTTATTCCCAGAGCAATGAGTCGGAGTCGATGGGAAAAGATCTGCTGGAAGGAAGGCATTAAGGCATCCCACATCGGTCCAGCGCGAGTGTAACCCGCAGGCCAAGATTTGGAAGGAATCGGACGAAGGAGAGTGATGGAACCAAAACCGAAGTACGTTTCCGACGTGCACAAGATGAAGCTAGCGCACGGAAGAAACCCTCTGAACCAACCAATAATGAAAGATGACACAGAGGTGAGAAATCCACCGATAGGGTCAAATGGAAATCCAGGTACTGCACGAATCCCAAGTGTGATAATGTGTGCTGACGTCGAACACAGGGGAAACCACTCAGTCAAAGACCCATGATGATGATCAAATGCTGAGCACGAGGTCACCTATCAATGATGGAAATAGGCCCACGGTGCGGCTCTAGGCTTGCTCTCAGAGCAATGTGTCGTAGTCGATAAGAGACAAACCCGCCGGCAAGAAGTCAATGGGGACCTTCTCAAACCAGCACGAGCAGAAGATCAAAACATCTGATGTGATAGAACATGATACCGACAAGACCGGGAAGGCCGACTGAATAATGAGTCAAGAGACACCGCAGAATGGCCGACTCAGGCTAGACTTCCCTTGAACAAAAGCACGACTCTTTGATGACCATGGCAGTAAAAAGTGACACTGTATAAGTCTGTCTTGCAGGAGGCAAAACAAACTCTCCATATGATTGGAAGAGATAACCAACCGGGGGAGAACTGACAAGTGAAACATGGTAAAGGTTGAACCTAGGTCAAAACTAGAACCATCCCAAAATGAAGGAAATATATATAAGTATATGTGCTTTGTTCAAGGGCGACAAACTGACTCTGTACTGCCATCAAAATAACGAAGATACATCCCGTTCCCGCTCTTTTTGTTATATTTGATTTTTTTGTCTTTTTCATATAATAAGCCCGAAAAAGAATAAAAGAATGCTATGGTACAATGGATAGAACGAGTATCAAGAAAGCAGATGCACTAGTTCCTGGGATTGGAACAATCCTATGCTCAATGCAAGGTGGCGAAACCTGGTCAGTGATACTCAGAGGAACGTTCCATCCATGGGTACAAAGGTGTCAAGTCGTGATAGCTAAGTGCATGCAATGGTTAACTTGTACAGAAAGTCAAGGTCAAAATTTGGCTTAAACATTGAGTCCAAATGAAGCCGGCTAAAGGCCAGGATAAACAAGTAGCCAATATGCAATGCAGTAATACAACTTAACGACACCAGGGAGCCTCTAGGGTATAAGCCAGAAAAATGATAAGTGATGAAGGAGAAGAATGAAGCTTCAACACGAAAGACATGGCGGGACTAAAGAGGACTCCCGAGCCTACATAAAAAAGCAGCATGGGCAACAAGTGATAGCGAGGAACTAACTAGGAAGCCCATGTAAAGGAAGGCTCTACCATCAAGTCATGATTTAAAAATCGGCGAGTGAAATGGGTGTAACGCTCATGACCTGATGGGATCGACCCTAAGGCAAGTGATCAGTATGGAGGCTAGTATGCAAGATGCAACGGAAAGTGATTCCCTAACCTATATGCCAGTGAAGATCATATACCTGCCGTGAAGAGTCGGAAATCATGGATCAAAAATCCGTAAAAACCCCGAAATCGTCAAAATGTACTTGAAAATATACCAAACTGGGCACTTCCAAGCAATCGAGTTATACAGCATAGAATAGATCGAAAAAATAAACATAAGGAAATTTTTTCGAAAATTTTCAATTTTTAGCCATAAATACACAAATTACCTCTCATTTGGTTCATTATTGCGTAGCTGATTTGGAAAAAGAGCTCTGGAGCTAAAAACTTGTTTCGTCAAATCAGGAAGAACCGACCGTCGGAATCCAGCGAGACTTCAGGTAGGCTCATTAATCATCCTGTTTATTCATTTTGTCCGTTTAAAAATTAAAATTAAGTGAATTTTTACCTTGAAACCCTTATTAAAAAATGCGTATCTGCGCATACGCGGGTTCAATGAAGGCAAGCCACGTATACACGCGACTGTGCACAGGGAAAGTCGCGTATGCGCAGGTCCATTTTCAAAAAAGTGTTTCTAATGCAAATTTTGATGAAATTTTCCAGGATGACTATCTCTTGGAGGGAACGTGAGCATAGTGCAGTAGACCAAGAGGTCATGCAGGACCGCGCAGCTCAAAATATCCTCCGAAACTGCGGATTGTTGAAATTCTTCAAAATGCCCAATATGAAAAGTAATGTGCGATTGCTTGAAATGCTCGTAAATTACTGGGAACCAGATCAGGATTGCTTCATAATTGATTAGATGCCTCTACGCATAGAAGTGGAGGATATATATTTCATCACTGGACTCTCCAGAAGGGGAGACCCAGTAGACCTTCACGGAAAACCCCTGGGAGGGTTAACTGTGGAAGATTATGTCCAAATATATTGCGTAGATAATTCCAAGAAAGTTGGAACACAGATTGCTATTAGAGATATCAGGGATTTTCACATGAAGATCCTCCTGTTCACCATCGGCAGAGTGGCAGGATCTGCCTCACTGCATCAGGCGTCCAGGACGCACATGAGCATAGCTGTAGAGTGCTTAGTTCATGTGTATGATTGGTGCACAGCCCTGCTACTGAATATGAAACAACAGCTGACTTCTATTCGCCAGACCAAAACTAAACACTTTGGCTATGGTACCATTCTAACTACATTCTTCTTCGAGAGAGTTCCAGCTTTGAGACCCAGAGTCATCTCGACTATCAGCAGCCCGCGGGACCCAAGAATTGCCCGTTGGGCAGACATGATGAAGAGACTGGGGGGCAGCGAAGTACCCCGAACCACGTGGGACGATGAGTTCTTCTTATGGTGGGGAGAACAGATCATCGCAATGGACGACTATCCCTATGTTGGGATGGATTTCTGAAGAGATCCAAATCTAGTACTTCCACCCGGCGCAGCATGGGGAGCAGTCGGTAAGTTTTTGCAAAATTTTTTGACTTATATGATTTTTTTGGATTTTTTCAATTATGTATGAAAAACAAACATGTTTTTGAATTGGATTCATAATGACTGACAATAAAAAATGATCATGTTTCAGATGTTGGACCAGTTCGTCCTGAGGGCCTACCGCGCCACAAGTGCCGCAGAGGTGAGGCGGAGACAGTGGATTCCGACAGGACACTCCAGGCCGTTCAGAGAAACTTGGAGGGATTGACCCGCCAAATCCCTATGGCGGCCGTGGAGGATTTGCCGGAAGCCGTCCAGAGACGGGTTGTAGGAGTACCCCGTGACTGGGTTAGATTATTCCGCCGTGTGGCCACTGCAGTTATGTTCTATAGGAACACAACTTCTGGGCAGGGCCCGCAGGAGTAGACAGATTTTATATGTTAGATGACTGTATATTTTTTTTTTTTGAGACTGAACATGATGGGGCATAAGCCCAAGTTTTGTACGGCATTTATGGATCCAAATTTTGTAAAGTTTTTGACACTCCGATGATATATAAAGCGATATTTGATGTGATGTGATAAATGTATCAAATGTATGATGTTTTTGATGATTAAAATTTATTGTATTGAATGATTAATATGCCAATCTAAAGCTTGATTAGCCAATGAGTCAGCAAACCAATTGTCAGCTCGAGGAATATGAATGAATGTTAAAAATTGAAATGACCTTTGTAACAAACGTACCTTCAAGAACAATCGTAATAAAATTGGATCTCGTACCCGATAAGTGTTGTTCAACTGCGACACCACCAGCTGGGAGTCCAAGAAAACTACCAATGAATCAACACCCAAGGATATTGCCTCCGAGAGTAGATGAATGACTGCAGTGTATTCTGCTACGTTATTGGAAGCAGGACCAATGCAGACCCCTCTTGATACCAACAACTGACCGGAAGGATAATGAAGCACCCAAGCCGCGGAAGCTAAGTTCCGGGTGTGTCTACTAGCACCATCGGCGAAACCAAAATGACTCATGACATCAACACAACCTGCCAAAGCAGATCAAAAACATCACCATCTCATCAAAAATTGAAAATCAAACAGATATGTACAAGACAAAAACTACTATATACAAAGCAAAATGCTAGGCCAAAGCCTAGGCATAATACTTCTTCAGATAGAGCCCATTTCGGGGCTCCGGAAACTCATTCCCTTCGAAGTCAACCAAGGTATACGCTCCTTTCTTAAGGACCTTCTTAACGATATAGGGGCCATACCACATCAACTTAAACTTTCCTGCCCCCAAGGCATCTTTTTCTTGGGCATAGACCAAAACAAGGTCACCTTCGGAAAAGACCCTAGGCTTAACTGCCTTATCGTACTGAGCTTTAACTCAGTTTTTATGGGCTTCATTCAACGTGGCGGCATCTCGACGCTGCTCATCAAGATGTTCCAGATGAAGAAGCCGCTCTGCCAGACTAGAAGTGTCAGGAAGAAGCTCAACAGCTAATTTAAGGGACGGAATCTCGCATTCAATGGGGAATACGGATTCCACCCCGTGGACTAACTGAAACGGAGTAAAGCCAGTTGCAGTTTTAACTGACGTCCTGTATGCCCAGAGTGCAGGATATAGCATAATGTGCCAGTTGGATCTATGTTTATCAATGGTCCGTTGAAGAATTGTCTTCAAGGATTTATTCACGGCTTCCACTTGCCCATTGGCCTGAGGATAATATGGAGATGAATCCTCCTGCCGGAAACCCAATTTAAGAGCCAACTCAGCCATCATACTATTCTGAAAGTGACTGCCATGGTCAGTGACAATCTCTCTAGGTATACCGAAACGAGCGATGACTTGGTTGAAGAAGAAAAGAGCTGCAGTCTCACCATCGTTCCCAAAAGTAGGCATAGCTTCGACCCACTTTGTAAAGTAGTCTACTGCTACGATAATGTACTTGTGACCTTTGCCGAAGGCGGGTTACAAGTAGTATAATCCATACCCCACTTTGTGAAGGGTCCGACAGTAACGACTGGAAAAAGCGGAGCTGGATGAGCGCGCATTTTTCGAGTATACACCTGACAAGGATGACACTTCTTGACCGATTCAATACAATTTTTGAAAATTGAGGGCCAGAAGTAGCCAGCACGCAAAATCTTCTGGGCTGTAGCAAGCCCTGATAAATGACCCCCACAAGCTCCACCGTGAGAATCATTGAGCACAGCCTCAGCTTCTTCGAAAGTTAAGCAGCGTCTTAGGATTGAATCAACCCCTCGACGGTACAAAGCATCACCAATAATCAGATAATTCTTGGCTAAGTGACGCAGCCTACGACGCTCATCTTTCGAAAAAGAAGAGGGAAACTTCGCAGTCTGGAGATACACAATGATATCCCCATACCAAGGATCTTGTGGAGAGATTAAAAACAAGTGTTCATCCGGAAAGGACTCATCATAGATCATCTCCTCACCACAAGGCAACTCGGAGATCAATTCCGCAAAGACAAATGACTTCTTGGATTTGGCAGACATGAACTCTAGATCGAATTCCTGTAATATCACAATCCATCTATTATATTTGCCCCCAATCACTCGCCTGCTGAGGACAAACTGAAATGGATTGGCAGCTACCAAGACATAAGTTTTGCGAAGAATAATGTAATGTCGGAGTCGCTGCACAGCATGGACTGCTGCTAAGGCTAATTTTTCTATCGGGGTGTATCGAAGTTCAGGTCCTACCAGTCCTCGACTAAGGTAGTAAATAACATGCTCAACAAGAGCATCATCCTCCTGAACCAGAACCATACCAATGGTAGATTCTGTTGTAGCCAGATACAAAAGGAAATCTCTGCTATAATCAGGTGGACTCAGTAAAGGAGCAGAGGTAAATGCCTTTTTCAAGGCATCGAATGAGCGTTGAGCGTAGTCTCCCCAAAGAAAAGGAACTCCTTTCTTCAACAGTCTCATATATCCTTTTGTAATCTCAGCATAGTTAACGATAAACCTCCGAAGAAAGTTAGACTTCCCTTGGAGACTTTGAAGCTGACGGATTGAAGACGGGGGAGGCAACCGAAGTATTGCCTCAACCTTGAAGGGATCTACCCTTATCCCTTTCCTAGACACGATAAATCCCAACAGCCGACCGGATGTTACCGCGAAAACGCACTTGTTCGGATTCAAACGAATTTTATAAAAACGACATCTGTCAAATATTTGCCGGAGGTGACCTGGATGATCTATCCTCTTTCGAGAATGAGCAGCTAGATCATCTAAGTATGCCTCGATGATTTTCTTGATGTCGTGGAAGGCGTAAGACATGGCCCGCTGAAAGGTAGCTCCAGCATTTTTAAGACAAAAAGGCATTTTCTTATATGCAAACGTACCCCAGGGACAAATAAATGCGGTCTTATGTTGATCTTCTGGACGGATAGTAATTTGATTATAACCAAAGAAACCGTCCATGAAGGAGAAAATCTCGTTACCGGCACACTCGTCAATAATCTGATCAATGAAGGGTGTGGGGTAATTATCTTTAGGACACGCCTTATTCAGGTCTCTGAAATCGATGCACACTCGAATTGTTCCTTGCTTTTTATCAACGGGAACAGGGTTTGAAACCCATTCAGTCAGAGGAACTGGGAAAATGAATCCCGCCTTAAGCAGTTTTTCAACTTCAGCTTTGATAGCTGCTGCCTTCCTAGGATTAACCGGACGAAGTTTTTGCCTGACCGGCTTAGCGTTTTCATACGTCTTGATCTCATGCTGGACAATAGATGGGTCTATGCCAGGCATTTCCTCATAAGACCAAGAAAAAACATCCCTATACTCTTTGAAGAGCTCGGTATAGATTTGAACCTCTTCATGGGAACATTCAGCTCCAATGAAGACATTCTCGACAATATTGGGATTCCTGGAGATGTTCACCGGGATAGTAGGAGAGATCACAGCCATGTTCCCTTCAGCATATACCTGTGTTGGTGCTAAAGGGCTCAAGACTGGGTGAACAGGTCCAGGAAACTGAGGACTTGGAAAACTTGTTTCGACTTCGCTCAAGTCAGGTAGGAAGTAAGACCGATGATGCAAATCATCCCACGGTCTATCTATACCTGTCATCGCTTCCAGGATGGCCTCTTCAGATGGAAGAGTGGTATCTAGACAATCCCGGGCAGAAGAAGAAGTAAGCGTCCAAGCCGGAGCCACATCACCATCCAACTCTTCCGGCGAAAGAGGAGCTGGATCAGACTCTGCAGTGTCAACAACAGACTGATATGCAATCTCAGCTGCAGAAATCGGGAATGCCATTCCACCCACTTGCCCTTCCTCCAAAGTGGCAGTTGGGGACGGTAAGGTCCAAGGGTCCGAAAAATAATGAGTTCGAAAGAACTCTCTTCGAAGGGGAGCCTTGGAGGATGAAATAGCATTAATAGACACCTTAGGAGGAGGAAGATCAAAAGAACCCATCAGGGAAGAATACATTCCAACTCCCAGATTCTCAACAGGCGCCTTAGTATTATCCAACTTAGAAACAGATGAGTCAGAAGGCGCATCCAGGTCTACAGGAGGACAGTCCAGTTGATCCACTGTGACTATCCTCCCTTCGTGGGGGAAACATACAATTCGAAATAATGAGGATGCAATGGCATCCATCTCATATATCCAGTTCCTCCCCAACATAAGGTTGTAGTCCAAGGCTGCATCTACTACCTCAACTTCTATGTTAACGGTTTTGCCCCCAACACAGATGGGCAAAGCCGGGACAATACCATGGGGTCTGTGAGAATGACCATCGAATGCAGTAAGAATAGTGCTAGACGGAGCAGCTTTTGGAGATCCAAGTGTCTTCCAGCACGCGAAAGACATCACGCAAGTAGAAGCACCCTCATCAACAACCGTGCGAAAGATGTTAGTCTTCCGATACGATGATTTAATATGGAAGGCCATGTGATGAGGAAGTCTCTTCTTAAAATTCTTCATATCAAAGGTAATCAGAAGAGAATTTTTCGGATCAATAGCGCCAATGGCAGTGAGCAAAGCACTGCGCTGAGCCGGACAAGACTGGAGTACCTCTAAGGCAGACATAGCACAAGGACTCTGCGCCAGATCTTCTACAATCGAGTAGTTCTGGGCAGCCCTCATGTTCGGATTAATCGTTGACCGCTTAGAGGATGCCTTCGGAATCCGAGGCATAGAATCAACAGTTGGCTTCGTGATGTGAAGCGGCTCAGTAGCATCAGGAACTTCCTTAGCTTTCGAAGATTCCTCTCCGCCATAATCACGGGATCTCGTAGCGACATCCACGTGAGCACTCATCATAAAGATATTCGATGGAATTTCCCCTTCCTGGGCACCTCCAGAGGAAGCCCCAGGATTTTGGTTCGCGCCAGCAATTAATTGCTTCCCTTGGGGAAAAGGGTTTGTTAGCACAGCCTGGGAACTAGAAGAACCCTGCTGAGATAACAGGCGCTGAGCATCCTGAATTTTTAGGCAAAGGTGTGTGAGATGGTCTCCAGCATAAAGCTTGCATGGAAACTTCACTTTCTTTTTCTCCTTTTGGCCCTCACCAACACGCTCGTTGGTTTTATTTGCATTGCCCTTCCCATTCTTGCCCTTCTTCTTGTTATTACGTCCCTTCTTCTTCCCATCGAACTGTTGATTTCCTTTGGGTTCAGAAGATTGGACAGCATTAATGGACAAAGACTGGGAAGGTGATGAATCAGCAGGCACAGCCTGACCAGAAGAAGCAGATTGTAAAGACAACTGCTGCAATTGAGAAAGCAGGCTGGCTGCACTACTACCGACCGATCCGACAAGTCCGTCACCATGCGGACCAGGTTTGGGTTTCGAGAGATCCAATTTGGAGCGAGGAGCATTGGGAAAATACTTGTAAAGCATGCCAGACTGAGAATAGATCAACTCTAACTGCTGGGCCCTAAAGATGGCCTGCTCCTCGGAATATACCCCTGACATGGATACATCCTTTGAAATGTCTGACTGAAGCGATTTCAAAAACCACTCGAGAAGGAACTCACCTGGAATATGGGCTTTGATAAGCCTCATCCTTCTCCTCCATTCCTGAATATGATCAGAAATGTGAGTTGCCTCATCCTGCTTAAAATTAGCCAGGAGTTCGGTCCCAGCCTCATATCTGACAGGCAACTGAAAATGGTTCAGAAAAGTGATAGCCAGTTCTCCAAATGTGGCGAAACTGGCCCCAGTGAGCTCTATATACCACTTTGCGGCATTTCCTGTTAAGGTGCGCTGAAATAATCTCAATCTAATCGAGTCATCGATCAGAGAGTTTGAAGAGCACCATAAGTGGAAAGTGGTGATGTGGTCTGCCGGATCTTCACCATTCTTACCTTCAAACTTAGGAATGTCTGAAGGAAGTTTGGTTGGAACCGGAGGCCACCCCAGACTATACCGAATCGGGTCATTAGTTAACTTCAACAAGTCTGGCAAGTTTAACGTTGCCAGAAATGGTAATCGAGGTGGAGCCTGAGAATTCCATCCTTGATGGGATGGATTTCCCACATTCTGAAAAGAATAGCCTGGATTTGATGAGGCACCAGGCTGCCAGAAAGGACCCATAGAAAATGGAGAAGAACCTCCTCCCCACGCCGAGTTACCAAAACCCAGACTAGTTCCCCCCGCTGAAGTATTGACTGAAGAGGAAAGCCCCTGGTAGGGGTTCCATTCATTAGACAGAGGAGAAAAAGACTGATAAGCACTCGATGCAGGGAAAGAAGCATTCCCTTGATGACTCGCGAGGAACTGATTCCCTGCCCCCGACGTTGCAAACATAGGATTCCATCCCATAAAAGCAGTCGAACTTGGCCCCTGAGCCCAAGGGTTGAAACTCTGGGTCTGGGACGTAAAAGGAAACGACCCTAAAGAAGGATTGGGACTGGGAATATGCCCAGTCCCAAAGGGGAAACCCTGAAACGAAGCTGATCCACTAGCCATGTTAGACATGGGCGTAGATCCAGCTGCACCGGCGGTAAAGGAAAAAGAGGGATTTCCAGCAATGGACATCCCTGAAACGAAGGGACCAGATTGAGAAGCATATGCTTGGGTGAACCCAGAGCCAAACATAGCAGTGCTAGAAGCACTCGAAGATAGAGCAAGAGTGCCCCCTGCCTCAACAGAAGCAGGGGTCTGAATGCCCGCAGCACTCACGGTAGAAGCCGCGTTCCCAGTCGTGGCCATCGAAAGATAAGAAAGATATGGAAGATCCGGCGGTCTCTTAGACTCCGGTCCGACGTACTGAATAACAAACCGATGATCAAGAGGAAGAGGAGATGGACCTGTAGCTGCAGGCTCAGGTATATCTTCTATCTGAAAATCTTCTTCCTGAGGAAACAATACTCTCGAGGTGAGCGGAACGCTCCTCTCGGAACCGACACCGGAATAAGCAATGAAACCTTCAGACCTAAGTGGAGGATCTCTCTCCACATCGTCAGACTCTACAGGGTGAAAACCACCTGCTAAATCGCTCCTACACCTTCTCGAAGAAGGCTCTGCGCTCTCGGGAGATAACCCCCGGATTCTCCTCGAACGTCGAGGCGCTTGATCAGCCACTTTTACAGATTTATTATATTAGACTCAAGAAAAGTGAAAAGCTAGGCAAGCTAGGAGCAAAGAGCACTCACTAAAATCAAAATCCCTGAGAAACAGCAAGCAAACAGCCTTCAAGTATTTCCGCTTCGGGTGATGAGGACCGGACACCAAAATACAGGAAAGCGAAGTATAGGGCCTTCCGAAAGCAGTCTGGGATGATTAGGGCCCAGAACAACTAGCGAAGGTATCAGAAACAGTTACGCCGACCTCCTAACGACAGCCTTTGCCGGCTCAAGCACCCAAGCTTCGCAAGGGCACCCCCAGAAGTACTGCTGAAAGTGATGCGACGTCTGCCTCAGGTACCACGGGTATTCCCCCCCGCAGTCACCTGTGTGGAACCTAGGAACAGCAACTATGGACACCAATCCGTATCAGAAGCTGGGCGGAACGGTCTTGAGGTCAGATTCAACTAATCGGAGGGGGGTATCCCTCTTCTTAACCTTCACTTCCCCTCGCGCTTGACTCTCGGATGAGAGCTTTCCCATTCCACCTCACGGAGTTGGATTTCGCTCAATTAATCAACTTCTATGTTTGTTTGAGCGGCCTTGGAGAGTTAACTCTCCTCTCACCTATTCCAAGGCCCTACAACCTAGCTATTTGGTGATTGACACTTAGTAAAACTTGCTAGTTGATTTTAGATTAAATCGCTTATTTTAAGGGCTGTTGTATTAAGTCACAAGGATATGGAGTTGAAACCAATGGTGTTTTGACGCGAAAGAAATTAATAAAAACCTGACTACATGCACATGCAGTTCTTTGTCTTTCGATGAAGAGCAATTTCTATATAAGTTCTACGAGACTAAAAATGTATTTTTCTTTTCGAATTACAAACTCACACTCACAAAAACTAAGAAGCTAACTAAATGATTCAATGCACCTAATGCAAATGACCACTAGCATGTAAATTCTAAGATGCAAAAAGTCCCTTGAAACAAGGTGAAATTTCCCAAAAAGCTCCTTCAGTTTTAACTCATCTTTTGTTGTCCAGGAAGCCAATTCTTGAAACAAGAACTCTTAGTATAAGACAACAAAAATACTTGACAACAAGAAAAGAAATCAAATGACAACTTCTCCTCAAAATCAAACCAAAAACTAGAAGCAAGAAACTTCACTAAAGCTCCAAAAGATAAGGCCAAACGAAAATGAAAAACGCAACAACAAAAACAAAAACAAGACCAAATGTTTTTGAGTTTTTGAAATGCAAAAAACAAAAAGCAAAACAAATGTTTTTTGGGCTTTTCAGTTTTATAAAACAAGAGCTCAAGAAGACCAAGCACAACTATCCCAATTCAAGCCAAAACAAGACCGAATTCCAAGCACAAACTTCAACTATGCTCCCAAACCTTATAAAGCTAATGATAGCAAGATCAATAAGAGCAACGGAAGACCAAAAACTCAGCCAAGCAGCCTAGACGAATAGTGCAAACTTGCCGCAACAAAAGACTCCAAAGAAGCAAGAAAAGTTCTTTGAAAATTGCAACAAAACCCTAGCCTATGAAACTCAAGAAAACCAATCGAAAACGAAGCAAAGAATGCAATGCAAAGCACAACACAAAGATAGGAGCGAGTCAGTGAGCAGAAGCTCTCTGTTCTGATAAAGCAGAACAACCAAGAATGCTCAGAAAGCAATCTTGGAACTCAATCCAGGAGTGCCAGCACCAACAAGAACACTCTGCCAAAAAGATTAGTTTTCGAACAAACGAAAGAGAAACAAGATTTGAAACCACTTCTGTCACACTCCAGTAAGTACAGAGACTCTGCAAACACAGGCCTCCACAGCCAGAAAAGACCAAAAACACCAGAATCTTAAAATTTCAAAATCTGCCTAGGTATACGCGACCCTGCAGTTATACAACCAGCATGTATACGCGTCTGTGTTGAGGGAAACTCGCATATACGCGGATCCCTTTAGACAGACTCACGTGTATACGCGACTGTGTGCAGAAAAAAGAGCGTATACAAAGAAAGATAATGAAAAACAAAAAGTACAAGCCTGGGAAAGACACCAAGACTTCAGACTGACTGCAAGAAAGCAAACTGGACTGTAAAAGACAGAAAAAACTGTTGGCAACCTACCAAACAGCTGAAACAACCCAACAGGAGAATCACAAGAATCTGACTCCCACTGAGTCGCCAGTTCTGTTTCGGGGAATTAACACCCTAGAGATTGGTTGGGATTCAACCTCCACAGAGCAGGGGCGTACTACTTAACAGAGACTCACACAATCATGCACATTCATAAAAACTAAATAGAGCAGAATGAGAGGTTTACCCGTTGGTCCTACGTTTGAAGTAGATCCACGTGGAGTTCAAACTCCCTGCAACCGTCCTTCCTCCTTAACCTGAAATACAAGAAGAAACCAGCACAAAGGACAAGTTGTACAGCATATTTCTACTCTATATGTTAGTGAGCTTCATATAAAACATTAAATAAATCATAATGAATGCTTGTATAACAAATATTCTTCATACATTAAAGCATACACTAACACGTTTATTTCGGGAACAGCATGATACTTCTGTATTATAAATAGTACGTACAAAAGTAATCAAGAGGAGAGATCACCCGATCCTTCCAAGGCCTTCGCAGACCGTCGTCCGGATCCGTCCAGCCCTTGCCTCGCTAAGACTCCTTCCAAACTGGTGCATACGAGATAACATATAAAGGGATGTGTATCTCAAGGAAACAAGGGTTTCCTACAATGAATTGGGAAAGTGCAGGAGGCACGGGGAATCAGACTTGGATAGGGAATACCAACAGAGTATAATATCAATACTTTCTCTCTCTCCCTTAGGCCATACACATGAGGGCTTTTTATAGTCCCTCCAAGTAGTTTCAGCAGTTGGAAACAGTTGGCCACGGGCTGGGGTGGTTGAACTACCTAAGTAACCATCAACCTAGCACGAAATTAGGGATTTTTATATATATTTTTAATCATTTTAATGGCATACGCGGAAAAGTCTAGCTGTACTCACGTATACACGCGGAAAAACCATGAATCATGTCAAAGTGAGAAATGATGCTATAACAAACCCAAATTAACCTACTTTGATAGCAATATGTTCCATAAACTATAGTGGATATTACACTAGACAATTCGTCACAATATATCTGATAAAATTATACTTAAAATACGAGATATACACTATGATGGTTTATGTTTCCTTATATTTCTAGATCCGTAAATTATTACTTATTACTTATGCATGCAAATTATAATTATGCAGAAAGTAGAAAAAATGAAATAAAACTCAAAAAACCATAAATTAACACAAGATATAACCTAGGAAACCGTTTTGGTAAAAAACCCAATTGGAAGGTGTGGTTGATCTGCTCTGTCTCTCCTAAAGGAAAAATTGATGCAAGTACAATGAAGTGAAGCACGTGGCTTGTGGCCTGCTACAATGAGCAAATCCTATCTACTTGATCTCTCTCTACACACTCTTGGATACTCTACTCATCTATGCAGCAAAATGCACTTGAATAAAATGGAAACCTTTTTCCTCCTAATTATCAGGTTATAACACAACCAAATAACCTAGTAGGGGTCAGGTTTGGTTCTTTCAACTCTTAAATAGAGTTACAATATGCACTCTTCTATAGTCTTCTTCAATGGGGGATGATGTGGGATCCGCTTGAATTATGGTGGTCAAAACATGAAGGTCAACTTATGACTGGCATGAATTTTGTATACAAAATTTGATTGATGAAATTTGTATACCATTGGAAAAATATCTATGTGTATAATAGCATAGAAAGGTGCATCACTTGAGCAAAAAAAAATTACGCCCAAAAAAACATGTCATCTGATGCCTCAAATAACTCATACAAGGTTTAAAATCTCGATTTTCTAAACTAGATTCCACTAGTAAAAATAATCCCGTGAACTAATTCATTTTCTTTTTCTAGTGTGAAAACATCAATATAAATAAAAAATAATGTAATATTCCAATCCCCACCCACATAAAATATAAGATATGGACATTAAAATATTTATTTTTAATAACCAATATTAAAATATTTTTTTTTTTATAATTATTATTTGTAAATGTCATCGATCAACTTTATATTAAACATAAAAATATTTACAAATACTCCTATTATAAAAAGTAACTCTAACTAAAAAAAATATACAGATAAAATTCCCCAACCCTAAAAATAATATATCTTCACCATATATTAAAAAAATCTATAAATATAAATAAAAAAATTTATGCTACATTGAAATCATTGTAATTATACCATAAAATTTGGAATCGTAATTTTCCTTAAGATAGAACTACTACGAATTACGATTAGAAATCCGATGATGATTTTTTAAACACCATGTTGAACACACACATGGTGTATGAAAAGAATAAACACACACACACAAGAGACTCAACACAGAATGAAAGATAAGTGTGAGGCTTTCTTATTTATAATACAATGGTGTGACTCTTGGTTTCACATTCCAAGGTCACTTGGACTCCATTGTGACTTTTCGCATTCCACACCTACCCATGTAGGATTAGGTGTTCCAACATCCCCCCTTAATCCGAAGGGGTATGTGTGAGTCCAAGAAGAGAGTTGTAATACAAATCTGCAAAGTATACATGGCAACACTTGGGCTGAATCAACTCTCTAAAATGTTGGAAAAAAGAGGTGGTTTAAGGATGACCACCAACACTGGAACGCAATACTTGTTGCAGTTCCCAAAACTCTTCCATAGCTGGAAAGAAGCTGAAAGATTCTTCTAGAGGAATTGTCCCTCATAAAAAAGGGAGACCTTCAACCTAAAATAAGGGAGGTCTACTACCTGTGATGGTTTTAGGATTAACAAAAACTCTGGAATGCTTGTAGCATTTCCTGGAACTCAACCAATGCTGGCAAGAAGTTGAAGGCTTCTGCTAGAGGAAGTGTTCCTCATATATGTAAGGGAGACCTTCGACCTAAAAGAAGGGAGGTCTACTACCTGTGATGGTTTTAGGTTATCCACCAACCAAAGATGATGGTTTAAGGTTTTCCACCAACCGAAGGCATGCTCATGGGCATCCGTGTCTCTGGCTACATCTCTGAATGACGAATTGTGGCTCAGGCTCGCTTGAACTGCTGCGTCTCTGGCTACAACTCTGAACATAGAATGAGAGATTGTGGCTCAGGCTCGCTTGATCTGATGTTGAAGCTTGTACATGACCATCATTTTGCCCCCTGTCAGGGACAAGGTGAGATGATGGCTAAAACTCAACTGCAAGTTTGTTCAATATTCGTGAACATGTTCTGACATGTGACTTAAACATCTTCTTGGTTGCTGATGCCCATTGCCAAGAAGCGATCCATCCAAGTTGAATATTTGTTCTTGCAGGAGGCTTGTGTTTGAAGCATCTATCTGAATAATGAGTGTGCCGACCACAGTTCTTGTATGGATGAAGATCAAAACAATGATCTTTCATATGGCCAACTCGATCAGAGTGTTGGCATTTTACAATCTGTTGTGGAAGTGGAGCATGATCTGGAACAGCTATAGGTGAACTGTCATACATGAATCCGACACTCTAAAATATGATGGGCTTGGTGTATTCTAGAATATGAAAGGACACATCCTTGTCATATCCAAGACTAGTTCGGTGCTTGTTGTGGACAAGCTCTTCCCAAGGTTTGATGATGGGTTTGAGAAGTGCATGCTGAACTGCTGCATCTGCATGTACATCTGCTCTTGTGCAAGGAACTGAATGGGAATTGACTTCAACTTTGATGACTTGCTGCTGGTGGGAGTCCTTCACAATATTCTGAACAGAAACAAGTTCAGAATGGTGACTCTTTTGCTGAAGTTCATCTTGTTGAAGCTGAGATTCCAACTGCAAAAACTCAATTTTTTCTTGTGCATCTAGCAAACAACTTTGAATGTTACAAAGAGAATTCTTGCTCATTTTTATCATATCATCAACATTTGAATGAATGAGGTCATTCAACAACATTAATGCCTCATTGATTTTAGCCATTTTCAACAACTTAGGCTCAAAAAATGAAAGGGTGTCGACTTCAACCGAAAATGCACCTGTTTACAATGTGATTCAACAAATACAAATGTCTACAAAGAATTTCCAACTATGGAAATCTCAAGTACAAAATGTGATGATTGCAACTATGAAGAAGCAATACAATGTCAATATCTCTGGAAAAATATTTTGTAAATGTGCAGCTGAAAACACTTGTGAAAGAAGCCTTTAAGGCAGCTGAATTTTCCTTCAAAGAGCTGTTTTACACTAATAACAACTCGTCTTCAAATGTCAATTTCTTCAGAAAATCACCTTTATGCCACAAATCACACAATGTCAAATCTGCAATTTTCTCTATGTATTCATTCCATCTACTCACATGTCATTTCCTCTTTTTCTATTGTTCATATTCTCTCTTTCCTTTCTCTCTCTGCTGTTTTTTTTTTTTTTTTCAATTAAAAATTAATTAAAATAAATTAGAGGAGGGATAAAAAATTTAAATATTAAAGTGGAAAGGGAAAGTTTGATAAGAGAAATTTATTTAAACAATGAGATGGAGTTATTAAGAAATTTTTAAAAAATGTAGGTGGAGGGGATTAATTAAACGAGATGTAATTTAAAATGGGAGGAATTTTTTTTTTTGAAATGGGAGGGTTTTAATTAGAAGTAAAATTTTAAAAAATTGAAAATTTTGGAATTGACTGTGCGTGGAGGGAGGGAGGCCGAGTGGCCATTGGGGAGGGTTTGCAGGTGGGAAAGGGGGGCATGTGAGAGCAGAAAGGGAGGGCGTAAGTGGTAAGGGGGAGCGGGGGAGGAGCCGTGGTAAGGCCGAGAGGCCAAGGAGAAGCGCAGAGATGTGAGGTGAGGTTGCAAGTTAGGGAGGGCGGTGACAGAAATGGTGGTGAGGGGCCGGTTGGTTGAGGTAGAGCGCAGGGAGAGGAGGGCCTAGGGACGTGCATAGAGCAAATGGCGAGGGGGATGGGTAGGTCAGCTGCGTTGGAGTTTGAGTGTGTGTGGAGAGGGGCGCGGGTTGGGATGGCAGCGCGTTGGAGTTTGAGTGTTCGTGGAGAGGGGCGCGGGTTGGGATGGCAGAGCGTTGGAGAGGTGGACATGTGGGAGAGTTTGCGTAGAGGGGGTGGGCAGGGCCGAAAGGCCGTGTGGGATGAGGGGTATTGCAGAGAGGGCGGTCGTGAGGTATTGCAGAGAGGGCGTAGATTAGGGAGGGAGATGTTGTAAGGGTTGGAGCGATAAGGGGTATGTGGGAATGGGAGGTAAGGTGAGATGTAAGGAGGTTTGCATGTTGCAGGTGAGAGGGGAGATGTAAAGTGCTGTAGTGGATTTCAAAGGGAGCGTTGAGTTGTTTGAGAGTGGGGGGCCGAAAGGCCTGGAATTGCAGACATATTATTTTTATTTATTTTCTTATTTTTTATTTTTTTATTTTTATTTTATTTTTATTTTTAAAATAGCAGAGAACAAAGCAATGCAAGAAATTTCAGCAGGAATTTCAACTTTAAAAACAGTAGAATTTTTTCCAAATGTATAGTAGAAACAAATCCAGCAGCAGAAAATGCAAAGATAAAGAGTTTTTCAACAGAAAAACTCAGATTTATTTTGCAGTAAAAACCAGAAACTTCTTCTTCAGAAACTCAATTTAAACAGTATTCAGTGGCTCTCCCAATTGTAGAATTTAAAATGCAAAAATTGCAGGAAAAATGAGTAGTGAGAAAACCTTCAGATGTACAATGTTGCTTTTCTTCAAAACCAGTGCTGCCAATTTCTAAACGCTGCTTTTCTCAAAATAAAATTTCTGAATGCTACAAAATCATTGCTACAAAAAGTCTCTAAATGCTGCAAAAATGTCAAGAATTTTGCAGATACGCACAAGCCATAAACATAAATGGCTCACTCAAATTGGAGCAAGGCTAGCAATCGCCCACTCTGATACCATGTTAAACACCATGTTGAACACACACATTGTGTATGAAAAGAATAAACACACACACACAAGAGACTCAACACACAATGAAGGATAAGCGTGAGGCTTTCTTATTTTTCCATTATACATGATGTACATTTATAATACAATGGTGTGACTCTTGGTTTCACATTCCAAGGTCACTTGGACTCCATTGTGACTTTTCGCATTCCACACCTACCCATGTAGAATTAGGTGTTCCAACATGATTAGAGATAATTTTTATTTATAATTATGCAGTTTTTATATGGTTAAAATGCTTTGTTATTATTTATTTAATATAGATAAAAACGTGTATATTTATTACGTGATCATTTCAATTTCAAAATAGGTGTCTCACACACATATATTTTAATTTCAAAATATTTGTCATATAATCCATTATCTTACCCTTTAACTTCACAAAACTACGCTCACCATGAAATGTTTTTTTAATTTATTTTAATTACATAAATATCATTTTAAAGAATATCAAGTAATTCTTATTTTCAAATAAAATGAGAATGATATGATAAGTAACTTTTGATAATTAACTATTATTTTATGATGAATTATCAAAAAATAATAATAATTTTGAAAATCATTAAAATATTAAAATAAAATAAAAACTAATAACAATAATTATTTTTATACTTACTTTCTATATTGCACGAGTTTCCGGTACGGAGGTACTTCGGGTATGGAGGAACGAGTATCGGGTACTGTCAGAAGCTTTGCACAAATTTACAGAAAACGTCAAATTGGGAGCGGCAATAATATAATATATTAAAATTTAATATATATTAAAAGTGAAAATAAAATAGTTTATTTATTTCCATCCAAAACTTGCCAATTAAATTCCATCATACAGATTCCATCTTGCAATAAAATATGTAAAAGATGGAACTTCGAAACATTGCCAGAAAAAATCAAAATATGAATCCGTCAACAACTTGCCAATGAAATTTCTTGCCAGCAAAGAAACATGTGGAACTCCTAAACCAAAAAAAGGCTATTATTACTTTATTATTATGTGATTTCATGGAACACTATATTATATTCAAGTTTGGAAATTTATAAAATGAAACTTACTAACACACTACTATTTCTCGTTCTGGCCATCATTTTAATTTGTTGAATCTTATCATTAATGCTTCAAGATAGACTTCAAGAAAGTAGAATTATTTTCAATTATTGAGCTGATAAAATTAACTAAAAGACACTCATATATTACACACAATGGTGTATGTGTAAACACACACACATATTACATTCAAATTACTCTATTAAATAGAGTTTTCCAGATCTAACTTATTCCTAAGTTAGAAGGAGAGGTTGAGAGAATTTCTCAACCATCACAAACCAACTTCTGAAATATAGGATATAAGCATTAATTTCAACATCCCCTCTTAATGTTTACATTACATAAATTTATTTAAAAACACAATCATTTTTTAGCTTCTCAGTATAGGCTCCATCAGGTTGCCTCATAACCCTTGTAAAGGTGTAGTTTACAAGTTGGATTCCCGAGTTCGACTCCTGAACTCCCGAATCAGGACCTCCCAAAGTCAATTACTGGACAGCATCCCACAGCATCCCAAACTTTCACATAACCTCATTAGAAGACCACTTTACATCTTCAACGAATGAGGGATCTTTCCCTAGATCCGCAACTGCCATACTATTTGGACAACCATCTATATTGAGCCTTACTTCCAATGGAGCTATTAAGTACTAGCTTTAAACACATAGGTGAGCTGGTAGTCATTCTATGGACGAACTCTCATCTACCTAAATACATGGCTGCCAACCACTGTATTCGCTAGTTGTATAAAAAAAAAGTCTAAATATAGAATGTATCTAGATTGAGCTATTACATCATAATTGACAAACAATTTATAATACTATTAAGCCACAAAGATTTCAAAAATTTCAACAACCCAAATTCAACAATAGAACTCAGCAACCGGCAAAGAGATTTATTCTGATAGCAAGTGTTTGTGCCACCCGATTTCTCTTTTGATTTTCCTTCGTGGGAATCCATATCAGTGTACCACAGTTGATAGCTTGACTCAACATCTATCGCTGGCGATTATAAAAAAAGTATGGGTTTACAAAAGAATATATCAATTATTTTTCCACGGGAAATAGAGGGAGATTTGTGTCGCGAGATCTGTGCCATACGAATCTTAAACTAACAATTAGTGTGTTCTCATCGAAACAGCAGCTACGACTATGGTTGCGGCTTCTGCTATATTTTTGTACCCTGCTTCTGCTTGGGCTTCTGCGATAACTTCGGCCTCTATTCCAATCACTTCTATAATCATCACTCGCACTGTCTCTGTCATCGACACAAAGACGTTTGCAGTTTGAAAAAGCCAGAAAATAGTTTGCTCTTATATTTGCAGTCTCTCTTGTTGTTGCAACAAATACTAATCATTCAAGTTGGAACCTACAGGAGGAGGGTTTGTATGATCATCATCTCTATCCTAAATATTGATCTTGAATTTTCGGCAGATCCTAAATACCAACTGGGAGGTACCCTCTCGCTCTCTCTTGGCAGCCTTTCTTTATTGCAGACGTTGAATCTTTTGTGTCAGTAATTTCAGAGAAGTAATTTCACCTGAACTTATAGAAAAACTGAAAGATAATTCATGTTTATGTATATAAACTAACACACTACAATGCAGCAAAAAATCACAGTCTCTCTGCAACAAATTACATTCTCTCTCAATCCCAGCACGAGCCTGAAGCTCTGATACCATAATAAAACTAACTAAAAGACACTCATATATTACACACAATGGTGTATGTGTAAACACACACATATTACATTAAAATTACTCTATTAAATAGAGTTTTTCAGATCTAACTTATTCTACGTTAGAAGGAGAGGTTGAGAGAATTTCTCAACCATCATAAACCAACTTTTCAATATAGGATGTAAGTATTAATTCCAACGTGAATTTCAAGATTTTCAACAGAAGCTGGGAAGGAATGACCGGCAATTGTCTATATTTTGTTGAAACCTTTGCTACGTCTCAACATATCTATCGCTTTACAGATACCATGTAGTCCAGCCCCCTGACCTATCATGTATCACTTAGAAAATAAAGAAATGGTCACTTCTCTGCTCAAAATAGGTACCTAGAAGGTGAAAATCTGCTCAAAATAGGTACCCAAATTGTCAAAATTTGTTGTAGTGAAACTCCTGAAAAGCTCCAAAGCACCCTTTGAAGCTCTATGCGATTTTGAAAAGTTTCCTACAAGCTCCCAAGCTCTGGGAGAGTAAGGTACGTGCTCTCCAATAGCTAGGAGCTATACCCGTGTTACTATACTTACTTGTAATTAATTATATAAATAATTAGATAATTATACCTACAATTAGGTATTAATATCATTAGTTCCCAGAAAATAGAGAAAAAAAGTTTATATTTACTTGCCCTTGGAAACTATCGAATTCTAATTCTTTTTAATATTTATACATTATTCTGAGCGAATTCTATTTCTTTTTAATATACATTCTATCGTTGTTAAAATTATAGATCGATATTTTATGATAGGAGAGATGTTACTTTCTTTATCAATTTCGATACTGTGCATTGACAAATGAATCTCAGACAAATTTTGAATGGATTATAGATTTGGCAAAAGGAGGTGATGCAGATGAAGGAAGAATTCAAACGCTTGCAAGATCAAAACAGGTAAACAAATGACTCTCCGGCAACTTTCCTACCATAATCCATGATCCTTTACACCAATCACAAAAGACTCACCAAATTACATTGTTTTTTTTCCATTCGTTTATTATGTTTGGTTTCATGTTATAATTTTTATAAAGATTTTTAATAATGAGAAGAAAACTGGTGCTGCATGTTAAATTTTTTTTAATACAAGTGCATAAAAATTGAAAGAGAAATCAATTTTTTACATTAAAAAACAATTTGAAAATAAACTAATTTAATATAAATATTTTTATAATTTTTTTTTGTAAAATTGAGTTGTGAAACTCACTCACCATTAAAAAAAATGATTTACATTTAGAATGATATATATCTCATTGGTGATTCGTTCTCCTTTCCCATTATTTTACACATTAATATATGTTTTCACAAATTGAATTTGTTTCGTTCTTTTTGTCTACTTTCCCTTTTGATAACAAAAGTGATTCAAAATTTGAGGTTTCCAGCTCAAATTGAAGTGGTTTCGAGTTTACTTAGCAAGCCGTTCACTTTCTTGCTTATAGTAACACGTTGAATGAGAAGGTTATTTTATTTTATTTTTTAAATTTTGTCGATAGTACTTAAAAATATATTACATTGGTCAACTTTCATGCACATATTTTTCATAGAGAATGACAACTACCTTCTAGGATTAGGAGAAATCTTGCCAAACAGAACATGGTTGGGCCATCCAAAGAATTACACTATCTGGGAACCCTTGATTGCATAAAGAGAATCCTTGAGACTGTGGCTTGTTTAAAAAACAAAATTCCCGACCTGACATAACCGAATTAACAAACCTATACCACTAGCATCCATAACAAGAAAATAGTATTTATATCACAAAAAAGTACTTGTGCCTTCCAACAAAGGAAAGTAGAAACATATTCAATAGTGGACATGTTCGTCCAAGATGATCACAGGGGAGTGAGGAGAGGAGTTTGCATTGACCATGTTAAGGGGTGGGATTTTGATGACTACAACCCCATTCTCATTATCGTTGGTGTCTGTCTCTGAGTTTGAAACCACAAAGTGCTCCACTAGATTTAATATGACCACTATATCATACATATCATACCTTATGTGCTTCAATATTATCTTTAACTCTTCCTCACAAACAAAATGTTTGTAGTTGTCAACCTGTTTGTCATGAATTACCATATTCAGTAGTGTCTCCATCAGACAGTGCATTATTAATGAGTGAAGGAAATGCGGTCTTCTCTTCCTCAACTTCCTTGGATTAGGAACCCATGTGAAGCTACTACTACAAATTTATGAATCAGAATGATACATCCAATCCCCAAAATTTGTTGCTTCCAGAGTTAGAATCTCGTTTCTAACCTCAATGGGAGTGAAATCAAAGAAGTTTGCAACTAAATCCCACTCGAATAACCTACAATGTCTGGAAGAGGATACCCCCGGAGCACCACCCCTACGGCTGGGTAGTATTTGACAAGGAGCCATTTGATCAAACCATAAGATGCTCGTTCGAGCTAACTCAACTATCAAACTACCATTGAAACTAGGATCATAAGACCTCATGATAACACTAAGTAACAATTTATGGGTGATGCCCAGAATGAGAGACCCCACTACTACATGAACCTATAGGTCGTCAAGTACACTTTGGAGGATAATGTGTTGTTGAAAATGAATTACTCGAGAACTCTTACCTAGAGGAACCAAAAACTAATTCAACTGCCTTGAAACCCCTATGGAAAGAGGACCAGATTGTATCACAACTCGATAAAATTGAATTAACAAAGGGGTAAGGAAGCCTAAGAAATTTTCAGAACCAAATGGAAAAGGATCCCCTGTACCACGCTCTGCAAACCAAAATTGGAGAGTTATAAAAAACCTCGGTAGGGTCGAGGGAGTGTGGTGGCAATGAATGAAGGAAAACAACCAATTCTAAAGAGGAACTGGACCTCATATTATGTAAGAATAACATAGAACATTCACACCCTAGGTGAAACTACATACACTTCGTACAAGAAATTATAACCCAACAATCAAAGGATATTGAACACAATGATAATAAGCATTGAAACATGAAAGCACGCAACCCTGCCATAAATGTGCAATGATTCAACACTATACATTTACCTCCCTTGACTGCAACAAAGTCAACTACTAACCATCCAATAAAACATAAGTTTTGCAGCTGAAGGTTACGAACTGCATGACCACCTCCTCTCCCCCACCGTGAAACCTTGGCGGAAATTATATAAATAGTTGTGTACGTAATGTATCTGGTACCAGGAAAGAACGAAACTCTTAGAAATTCCCATAATGGTAGCCAAGTGTACTACGTACACCAAATACCATCCATCCCAATATGCTATATCATAGTTAGCTCACTAATGACCTTTCTCTGACTATCAGAGAAATTCCGTACCACCTCCAATTTTCCATGAGAGAGATGATCCATTGTTTAATAAACAAAAGGGAATAAGTGACTAAAAACATTTACATACACAAAACCCCGATCTCTCATGATCTTGTGGTAAATTCGAATGGAATTGGGTAGTTGGTTTTCATAACATGAAACAAGGAAACACCATGCGCAGCCCATGTAGAGCCAAGTGGAGGGAAAATCTCTACCTTCAAGGGCCGCCACCAAGATCACCAAGCAAAAAAAATCTGCATGCCAATCATAAACCTCACCGAAAAACTATCACTGATAATTTGGCTCATAGTTCATTCCGATAGTCGGTTGCTAATAAGTCACCCCCATAAGGACCCTGGCTTCAGCTAGGTATTTATCTTGTTCCAACCAGTGTTTTACCTCCTAAATATGTTCTTGATGTGTCCATTCCAACCATTCCACATCCAAGGTTATCTACCTCTTTGAGCTTCCCTAGTTTGCTAAACAATCTGCAACCTTATTACCTTTCCACCACATGTGTGTGGGAATAACACAATCAAAACTGATAAATAAATCTCTGATACTACTAACCACCTCCTGTGAATGACAACCATGAATTATTTTCCCTATAGTGTGACCCAATAATAACTTACCTACAAAAATTATCATTATTTGGGAATCACCATGACCATGTATCAATCGTAACCAAAATAGGTGAACAAATAATTCTTTGAGAACTTTCATACCATCATCCATGATCCTTTATACCAATCACAAAAGACTCACCAAATTACATTGGTTTTATTCATATCATTTATTATATGATCCTGGTGTAACAGTTAGGCTTCATGTTATATTTTTTTATAACTATTTTTAAAAATGAGAAGAAAATTGGTGCTTCATGTTATTTTTATTTTTTTTTAATATAAGTTTATAAAATTAGAAGAGAAATCAAATTTTTACATTTAAAAGTAATTTTAAAATAAATTAATTTAATATAAATATCTTTATAATATTTTTTTAAAATGGACTTATGAAATTCACTCACCATAAAAAATGAATTACTCTTAAAATCATATATATCCCATTGATGATTTTGTTCTCCTTTCCGATGATTTTACGCATTAATATATGTTTTCACAAATTCAATTTGATTTGTTATTTTCATCTACTTTCCCTTTCGGATAACAAAAGTGATTCAAAATATTAGGTTACCCAAGTCAATATCAAGTGCTTTCGAGATTATGTTTGTGCTCTATATGGAAGGAAACTCACACTACCTTAACACAACCTTAACACATTGAATGAGAAGTTTTTTATTTTTGATATTTTGTCAATTGATTTCAATTAGTACTAAGAAAAAAATTACATTGGTATGTAGAAATTTGAATAATAGCTGAATTATTCGCCGAGATTATCATGATTACACACTATTTAAGCTTCATGCATAATACAGAACCTCTTCTACAATTGATCATCAATTTGCGGAAATAGAAGCAGTCGCATGCGCACATTAAAACATAATCAAGCACACATAGAACATAGTATGTAATGGGGAAAGCTTACAGCTGAAAACCCCCAACTATCTGTATATTATAATGATAGAGAACATGTAACAATACATATCACACAGCTCTCACAGCTCTCAGCACTATCTCACATGCTACACACAAACTAGCTCAGATATAGAACAAGTCACAAGTTCAAATCTTCTCCACAAGTCTGCCTGCCTCTACTGCGCAATCCAAGATGAGTAATGATCAGATCCAAGTTCGAATCCCACTAGCTTCAACTGCACAATCCTCATTGGCAATCTCCATCAATGTGTGTGCAAATCTCATGCACAGTTGTAGTCACAACTGATAGTCACACTCACCCTTTCACCCACCTCTAACACTGGTCTCTACTAAACTGTCCATGCATTGCAGTTAACTGATGTGTTCTTTAGTTGATTTATGAGTTAATAATTAGTGAATTAATTAATAATTAATTCACACCACTCATCACTAGTGTATTTAACAATTAGACTAAATACAACTAGTTCAACTAAGTTAAACCGAACACAACTCCACCAACTGTCTCATCAACTCCACCAAACTCTGCCACATGAGTTCTAACTGAATTCAACCAGCAATAGCTCAACTAACCCTTAGGAAAATCATATTTCCTTCTATCAGCTGCATGTGCCACATCCAAGCATCAAACTGAAGTGCTCCAAGAGGATAAGATAATGTTTATAGTCTAAATATTATTAAGGGTTAATAATATTTGATTGTTCTATTTTTAGCTCGGAAGTCTAAAAATAGATTCCGCCCAATGTCTAAAAATAGAGGTCCATCTATTTTTACCAACTTGACCAATCATCCATAAATAGCATCCTGCAACTCATATACCATGATCCATATGTCTAAAAATAGACATAGTCTAAAAATAGACTTTGCGCCAAAAATAGCCTGCGGGCCCACTTAGTGAAGGCAACTTCATTTCACTAAGCTCCATCATCTTGTTGCATTTTCAACATGGTAAACCTTCATGCACATATCTCTTCTATAGAATGACAAATACCTTCCAGGATCAGCACAAATACCACCAAATTGAGGATGATTGAACCATCCAAAGGATTTCACTATTTGGGAACCCTTTATTGCATAAAGATAATCTGTTAGGCTATCGCTTTTTCAAAAACAAAATGCCCGACTTGACATAACCGAATTAACAAACCTACGCCACTAGCATCCATAACAAGACAATGGTATGTATATAACAAATCAATGAGTGACTTCTAAGAGAGGAAAGTAGAAAAATATTCAGTAGTTGACTTATTCGTCCAAGATGATTAAGTGAGAAGAGGAGTTTGCATTGACCATGTTAAGGGGTGGGATGTTGATGAATGCAACCTCGTTCTGATTATCATTGGATTCTATCTTCGAGTCCAAAACAAAAAATTTCTCCACTCGATTTAATCTGACCACTATATCATCCAGATCACACCTGACATCCTTCATTATTCTCTTTAACTCTTCCTAACCAACAAATAGTTTCTAGTTGTCAACCTCTTTGTCACGAATGACCATACTGAGTAGTGTCTCCATCTAACAATGAATTGTTATTAATTGAAGGAAATTCAATATTTTCTTCCTCAAATTCCCTAGATCAAGAACCCATTTGAAGCTAATACTACCAATTTATGAATGTGAATGATGCATCTAGTCCCCAAACTTCATTGCTTCCACAGTTAGAATGTCCTTTCTAACCTCCAATTGAGTGAAATCAAATAATTTGAAACTAACTCCCTCCTGAATAGCCTACGATATCTAGATGAGGATACCCTTGGAGCATGATCCCTATGGATGGGTAGTATTTGATGAGTATCCATTTGATATTGAGACCTGTAATCAAACCATAAGATGCTCATTGGGGATGAATGAAATATCCAACTGCCACTGACACCAACATCATAAGACCTCATGATAACACTAATTAACAATTTATGGGTAACATATGGAATGAGAGACCCCACTGCTACCTGAACCTACAGGTATTCAAGTACACTTTGGAGGATTATGTGTTGTTGAACACGAATTACTCGAGAACCCTTTCCTAGCGGAACCAAAAATTGATTCAACTACCTAGAAAACCCAATGGAAAAAGTACCATAATGGTCATGAATTGGGATGATTGAATTAAAAAAGGGGTAATGAAGCCTAAGAAAATTTTAGAACCAAATGGAAAAGGATCCCCTATACTGCACTCTGCAAACCAAAATTGGACATTTAAAAAAAATATTGGCAGGTTCAATGGACTGTGATGTTGTCAAGGGAAGGATAACAATGAATGAAAAAGAGGGACCCAACCCCACATTATATAAGAATAAAACAAATAAAAATGACACTCTATTTGTGGAATTGAACATAATGATAATAAGCATTGAAACATGAAAGGACACAACCCTACCAAAAATGCAAGAGAAGAAAACACTATACATAGACCTCCCTTGACTGTAGCACATTCAACTACTAACCATTAAATAAAACATAAGTGTTGCACCTAAAGGTTACCAAATCCACGGACACCTCGTCTCGACTACGCTAAAAACTTGGTGAAAATTATGTAAATAGTCACATACTTAATGTATTTGACACTAGGAAAGAACCACACTCTCATCAATTACCCTAGAAATAACCAAGTGTACTATGTACACCAAATCTTAGCCATCCCAAGATATTGTATCATAATTAACTCATTAATGAACCTTCTCCAACTATCATAGTAACTCCTTACTGCCTCGAATTCTCTATGGGAGAGATGATCCATTCTTGACAAGAAAAAAGGAAATAAGTGACTGAAACCATTAAGATACACAAAACCTTGATCTCCCATCATATTAGAATAAATTCGAAAGGACATGAGTATTTGGTTTTCATAACATGAAACAAGGAAATACCATGCAGAGCCAAGTGGTGGGGAAATATCTACCTCTAAGGGAAGCCACCATAATCACCAAATAAAAAATCAACATGCCAATCATAACGCCCACCAGAAAAATATCACCAGTAAATTTATTCATAGTTCATTCCTAGAGTCGGTTCTCAGTAAGTCACCCCCATCGGGGACCCTAGCTTTAGCTAGTTATTTACCCTATTCCAACCAATACTTTACCTCTTGAAGATGTTCCTGATGTTTCAATTCTGACCATTCCACATCCAAGGCCATGTGTCTCTCCGAGCTTCACCAATTTTCTGAACAATCATCCACGTTATTACCTTCCCACTGCATGTCTGTGGGAATAACATAATCGAAATTGGCCAATAAATCTTTGATACTACTTACCACCTCTTATGGATTCAAACTATGAATTAGTTTCTTTAGGGGGTGACATAATAATAACTTACCTACATAATTTATCATTATCTAGGAATCACCATGAACATGTATCAACAAAAACCCTTTCCTTACAACTATTCGCATACCTTTCTCTAAAGCCCTGAATTTCAGAAGCTTGTTTGTAGCCCACCCATAGAAAAAAGAAAAAACATGGATGTGATTTGAATTATCATCCCAGAAAATCCCTCCAAAGCCTGCTTCACCTGGGTTTCCTTTTGAGGTACCATCAAAACTAAATTTGATGAAGGCTTCTCGAGGAGGCATGAATAAACTATCCCTGAAGAGTCTTCTACTTTGAACCATGGAAGGAAACGTAACAAAGCTATTTTCCTCAATATTAAGAAATTGTAAAATTAGTGCCTTCTTTTCATCAATTTTCTCATCTCCCAAATATTTAAGGAACACTAACAATGTTTCTCTAATATTTTTAAGCGTCATTTCTTGCAAAAATTGATATGGCCTAAATTTTCCTTCAAATATTTTAATGAGAATCAGATTTAGAAGAGTAGAATAACTTATTTAGAAAAGTTAAAGTTTTTTTAATTAAATTGTTCAATATAAATATAAAGAATTAAAAATATATTCTATTATTTTATTTTATCATTTTTTGTTTTTGATGTTTATTTTTTAATAAAATTTGCATAAATCAAAAAATATGTTTTATATCATTTTTTTTTGTAAGTAAATATTTATTCAGGAAGGAAAAAGGAGTACATATAGTCTTTTACAAAACAGGTGGTCTCAACCTGACCAGGTTTGTTGACCAAAACTTGCACCAGCTGACAAAAATACAGAATGATAAATAGGGACATTGTCCATAACTAATAGGGCTAGAGGCACCAGAACGTAAATAAAACATAAAAGATACTAGAGAGCATACTAGTCATCTGGCGTGATAGAAGCAGGATTTTCCAAAGTTGTTCCTAGAAGTGGTGGAGGATAGAAGTCACACTAAATGTGCCCTTCAAAGTGCATCAGCCAAGTCTCCTGATTCTCTGCTTTCTTAGTTAGTTGGTTTTTTCCTCTCCAAACCACTACCAGTCTCTCTTGGACATGGCATTGAAAATAGTTCAGTAAGTCTAGATTTACCACTAATTTTTCATGCTCCTCACAATGGATTCTCTCGGTCATGTCCACTCGTTCCATGATGTTGTTGATTAGGGCTCAACAATTTTCTAGGAAACATAGTTTGATTCCCTACCCTTCTAGCTTTGCAACTCAACCAGACCCATGACTCCCTTTACCACCTCGGGCTCCTCCACCCCAACAACTCATCTGCTGCATCCTCGAACTGCCACCCCTATTGGTGCCTCTATTTCCTCCTCAACATCCACGTATTCCCATGCTAGCCAATCATGCATGCCCAACGGTCTTTCCAACCTAGTGAAGAGCCAACATGAAAATTGTTGAATCCTCCAGGATCACGGAGCAAAGATTGAGAGAGGAGGGAGAGTTGTCAGCGGTTTCATGTTTCACCAAGATGAATAGATGTCGCTTACTATATTCGCAAGCCTAACTACCCACCACAGAAACAAAAATCTACACTCAGACGAACCAAATAAAACTACCCACCACTCGAAATACTTCACAGGCCTGACCCCTGACAAGAGAAACAAGACTCCACACTCATACTAACTCGATACTACCAACCACCACACCAAATAAGCACAATTCCAACCCCTACTAACAGAGACAGACCACCATCGCTAAAGAACAATACACCACCTCATTAGACCAAGACTGACAATTAATAAAGAAACAGAGGGATGAAAGCCACCTCTCATGCTTAGCTTCCCCTAGTGCAACTGCCACCTTCCGAATTTCCCGCAAAAATACCAAACACCAATCCTCTATACACCGTCATTCACATGAAAAAAGTAGCAAAATTGGATATAGAAACTACTTTTCTGCCACCATGCATGGGGATTCATGGATTGTTGAGTCTAGCTTCCCTTTCTAGCACAAGCATGCAATTTTTCCTTAAGTCGGGAGAGGATGAGCTGAAAGGGCTCTTGTCCCACTGAATTCTCATCTTCAAATACACGGTCAATAACCAGGAAACAAAGAAATAGGGTCCAGTTGGGTAGTCTGCACAATCATTCTCCTACAGCAATAACACACCGGACCCTTCCACCAAATACATTCTTATGTTGTTTTCGTTTCCTCCTCGACGGCCATCACAAGGTCGAGCACCAGACCAAGGTATCGAGATGAATGACAAGTTCCCGCAGCATCCTTCTCCCTAACTGATTTCCACCCTCGAAATCCAATGCAGATTTAGTGTTCGCACAAAGTTCCAACCTAGTACGGGTACCATTCCCTCTACATTCGTTATGGTGGAGGGACTATGAGGAATGTCCCTCACACTGACTCCATATGTTATCACACATGAGAATCTATAACCACGTGTTGCGAGGACCTCACCCCCATCAATGAATAATCAACCTCCTCCAAAATTGTTTGAAAGTGGCTAGAAAATTTTTATATAATGAAGGGGGCCAGTCTTGAGAAACTTCCTAGTCCTACAACTCACATCCCCAATTCACTAGTTTTTCTTCCACTTTATTTCCTTCCTGGTCGACATGCTCAGTTATCACATAATCAAATGACGAGATTCTGGAGAGTATGTGTTCCCCTATCAGCTCCAAGCGCCATCTCTTAATGACCTTTGACAATGGAGATCCATTAATAAGGTGTTGGAGCATGGCTATGGAAATATGAGAGTCCCCAGCGACTTGTATCTTCAAGATAACCATATCCATTGTTGTCTCCAACCCTCTCTCCAAAGCTAGGTATTCAGCCACGTTGTTGGTGGTCTAGCCATAAGATGCGGTGTAGAATGTGAGAACCTTCACTTTATCATTCCGGAGGAGTCCCCCAAGGCCTATAGGTTTTGGGCTCCCCTTTGAAGCCCCATCAAAATTGAGTTTAGAAAAGCCTTGCAGTGGACCAGTGAACGCCTCTGAGGAGACACGTTGAGGCACAGGAAGTCGGGTAGGGCCTGCAGAGTCTTCTGTTGAGATTCCTAATTATTTCAAGATTGGATGTTCCCTCCCTTCTACCTTCCAATCCTCCTTCGACCATGGCGAAATCAATACATTTTCCTTTATATTTCGAAGAACAGTGTGCCAGGAATTGATGGGGTGGAACTCTTCAAAATGGAAGACTGCCCTATTTCTTCCTTTCCAGATATTCCATAGGAGAAATCCTTGTGACAGGCACCATGCACGATTGACAATCTGGTTCTTGAATGGGGTCTAATGCCACGTGTCTAGAGACTCCTGCAAAATGTTTCTAAACTTATCCATGACTCCAAAAAATTTTGAGTGACATCTCCTGACTTCCATTGTGTGTGGGTAGGAATTTAGAAGGTGGTCGGTCGTTTTCTCCTCCATGTGACATAGAGGACAACAAGACAAGCCAAGAAATCCCTTCTTTCAAATTTTATCCCATGTCGAGAGCTTACCATCCTTGAGCGACCTTAAGAAGAAGGAGACTTTCAGGAGAAGGCAAGAATACCAAATAATTTTCCATAGAGGGTCTGGTTCTAGGTCTCCCACAGAGGATTTCAATGAGTAGGCTTCTTTAATGGTGAACATGCCTTGCTGCTGATATCCCAAGTGTATTATGTCTAGTTCCCCATTAATCAAGATGGGATGCTAGCAGAGAATCATGAAGAGGGCCTCCCAATTAAGAGGGGCTTCATGAGGAGGCCATGTTTCATGGTATTTATATTTTCTCCACTTGGAGCCCTATTGAGGTTCGTTCCAATAGTCTTGAACCTGCACTGCACCAATTTGGGAGGTGAATTCCTGGACATTTGAAAAATTTGTATCCTAGGCTAATATGGGGTATTGCATCTAGCAGTGGGACCAAAATTTAGCCTTTGTGCTACTACATACTTCCCATAAACCATGCTCCCAAATGAAGTCTTGTTGAGCCTTATCTCTGTTCCAAATTGAGGAACCCGATGTGAGGTTTGGGATGGGTCTAAGGGGGATTTTCCATCCCTAAACTCCATATTTGGATTCCCAAATGTTCTTCCATAACTCCTTCCTGCCTTGGATCCATCGCGACCACACTTTTTCATTGAGGGCATGGGATAATAATTCAAGATATTTTATCTCGACGCCGCCATTGGTCTTTGGTTTACAAAGTTTCTCCCATGCCACCATGACCCATTTTCGGCCAATATGGGTGCCTGACCAAAGGAATCGGCATAACCTTATTTCCATTTTATTGTAGATACTATTAGGATATGAGAGCACTGCCAACTGATATAAGGGAACTGTGTGAAGGAATTCCTTTAGAAAAACCAATCCTCTATGTGCATTTAGAGACTGAAAAATCCAACTCAAGAGTTTCTTCTCGATTCAAGAGAGAACTTGCTTCCAGATAGAGATCTTGAGAAAATTATGCGTTAGTGGAGCATCGAGATAGGTGCTGGGAAGTTTCCCAATTCTAAAGCCCAACGTTCTTACAAGGTGAGATTGCACTTTGGGGTGAGTGCTGAAGAAGAAGATTTCTGATTTCTCTCCATTTATCAGACTACCCAAGGCCATTTGGAAGGTATCCATAATTGTCCCAACCTACTTAGCCTCTTTCAGTGTTGGTTTCCTAAATAGCATGTTTTCATCCACAAACTATTTATGGGATACTAGAGGGATTCCTTGAGTGATATAGATCCCCCAATGGGCCTCACTCGACTCTGTCACTTCCTTAATGATTTGTCCCAACCCTTCCGTCGCAATAATGAATAGGAAAGGAGAAATAGGGTCACCAAGTCTGAGACCTCTTGAGCCTCTAAGGGGGAGGGATGGGGCACCATTCACAAGGATAGAGTAGAATGAAGTTGAGATCAGGGATTTGACCCACCCAATCCATGCTGGGGAGAAACCAAAATAAACCAGAATTGATAGCAAAAAATACCAATTCAAATGATCATAAGATTTAGAAATATCCAGCTTAATGATCATACCTAGCATCCGAGAAGAAGCTAAGGAGTGCACCATCTCATGCGCAATCATAATTCCATCTAGGGTCTGGTGACCTTCTATGAAACCAGTATTTTCTGGTCATATGATGAATTTCATTAAGAGTTTAATCATTCGCACTAGGATTCCTGAGAGGATATTGTAAATCACATTACATAGAGCTATTGGCCTGAACCCGTTGGGTTCCATAGTAGCTCCATTCTTCGGGATGAGTGTGAGGAAAGTTACATTCCACCTCGACCACAACCATTGGGACATGTGGGAGTATTCAATGAGCTCCAGGATCTCTTCTCCAAGAAATTTCCACCCAACCTTAAACAATTCCAAGGTAAAGCCATCTTGACTTGGGGCTTTGTTTGACAGGAGGGCACAAACCACATCCTCTACTTTGGCAAGATAAAATTTTCTCATGAGGGCCTCATTTTGATCTTCAGTATTAATCATGAAATTTTTTGTTGTATTTTTATGGTGGCCTCTCTCGTGTCCACTTCCGTCTTAGTGAAAAAGTATTGAAATCGGTTTACCATGGCTTCAAAGATCTCCTCATGTTGCACAAGTCATCGACCATCCAGGTTTTTTAGAGAGAAGATGTGGTTATGGTGGCGGTGTTGTATCATGGTTGACTGGAAGAATTTAGTATTTCACTCTCCTTCCTTGAGCCATTGAAATCTAGACTTTTGTTTCCATAGGATTTACTCCTTCTATATTTTTTCTAACATTGTTAAGATCTGCTCCTCTTGGGTTAGAAGGGCTTTATGATGCCCATCTAGAATTATTTGTTGTTGCAGAGATCTCATTTCTTCCTCGACGTGGTGCTTCTCATGATGTATGTTTACAAAATCATATTTTTTCAAGTCCGTAAGTCTTCCCCTAAGGTCTTTGAGTTTCATTTGAAAGGTTTCCATTGTGTTTCACCCTTTTACTCTAGAGGTCTTCCACCAATCTTCCATTATGGGCAATAAATCGAGGTTCTCAAGCCAGAAGGATTCAAAGAGGAATGACCTATTTCTGGGGGCCATTCGCGGATCTATCTCAAGTCAGATCAACCAGTGGTCTGATCCCATGCATGGGCGGATCTCTACTTGAAAAAATGATCCCGGAGAAGAATATTTTCAGAGAGTAGGAAGCGATCTAGCTTTGAGGCTATTTGGAGAGAACCACCTCGCCGATTTTTCTAGGTGAATGACGTTTTTGAAATCTAGGTATTCCATCCCCAACTCCTCAATGATTTCGTGAAAGGCCACTGATATCTGATCCAGTAATCTAATGCCCCCCTTCTTCTCACTAAGATCCTCGATGGGATTAAAATCCCCAGCCAAAATACAATTAGATCCCTCACTATCTCCTTCATGTTCTTCAAGCCCTGGAGGAAGCTGGATTTTAGGCGAGACACCATGGGATCGTAAACCTCTATTAACGAGACCTTCTCTATTGAGCCAAGACACTCAAATTTACCAAAGATAGAGTGAGGGTTGGCCAATCAGTAGTTAAATGAGATATATCTAGGATCCTAGAGGATCCTAAGACCCCATGCACTTCCTATAGCATCTAGTCCCATGTAATCCATCAAAGGTCAACTCTTGCTGAAAATATATTGTAGTCTTTTCGTAGTCACATTCGTCACCTATGGAACAATTATATCATGCTTATATTTTTGAATTTTTTCCTTGAGGTACTTGATCTTCCCTTTCGAATTGAGACCCCGAATATTACATGAGATCAACTTAATTGAGAAGAGGGGGGAAGATCTGAGTACTTTCAAGAGTTTTCCTCTCTGTTTTTCTACTTTTGCGTTGAACTCTTTAATTATGGAGAAGGTATCTGATTTTTTTTTTTTTAAAGTACACCCATATCTTCTGGCTAAAGTCATTAATAAATGTCAGAAAGTAGAAACTACCACCAATGGACTGTGTCTGCATTGGGACACATATATCTGTATGGAGAAGTGCTAAAGGCTCTTTCAACCTCAAGGATGATGTGGGAAAGCTATCTCTTGTATGCTTAGATAGGACACAAATTTCACAATTACAGTCTTTTTCACTCATAGTAGGGAGACCAGTTACTCTGGAATTGTGTTGAAGTAGAATCAGAGCCTTGATTGGGATGTGGCCATACCTATAATTCTATATATGAGTCGCATCTATTCTTGATATATTGTGGACTAAATATTGTCTGGTATTTTAGCTTCTAAGAGTCAACGGAAACATCCTATTCTTGGTCTTTTCAACTTTTTCTATCAATCTTTTATGGGGATCTTTGTCATATATATAACGTGTTCTTTGAAATAATACATCATAGCCATGTTCCATTAGTTGTCCTATATTAATGAGATTATGTTTCTACTGAGAAACATAGTAAACATCAGGGATTTGTTTGTTCTGATTCTATTTAGTAAAAATAGAGACAATACCTTTTCCTTCAGCTTTAATACTTGTATGATCTCCAAGTGTAATCTCTGATGTTATGGAAGCATCAAGAGAACAAATAAAATTCTTGTTACATGTCATGTGATTGCTGCATTCTCTATCCAGCAACCAAAGGTCTTCAATGTGTCTGTCTTCAGAAAGATGGCATGAAAGAAACATGGTCTCAGAGGATTATCCTTCATTGTTGGAGAGATGGATAATGCCTCTTTGTTGATCTGATTGTTTCTTTATGTAGTCTTGTTTGCAATGGCCAAACTTCTTGCAATAATAACATTGGACACTCGATCTGTTCCATGATCTTCCTCTCTTGACTTAGTTTTGTGGAGGCCTCCACTGCTCTCTTGGATGATGATGATTTGATCTGCCATTGTTTCGGCCTCTACCTCGCTTTTTGTCACCTCTATAACCTCTGCCTCCTCCTCTTCAAAATGAGAGTTTTGTTTTGAAAGCTTGTTCTGTGGAGACTTCTGTCAGATTGAGTCTTGTTTCGTGTGCGAGAAGTGATCCAGTCAACTGTTCTACAGAGAAGGTTGTAAAATCTTTGGATTCCAAAATGGCTGTTACAATCATGTCATATTTCTTGGGTATACTTTGAAGGACTTTTTCAACAATTTTCTAATCTGTAATGATTTCACCAATGAGTTTGAGAACTAATCCACATTCTCGGTGCTATTCATCTTTAGAGTTTCGAACTGTGCTTGAAATGTTTGAAATTTAATTGTCTTCACTGTATCATTTCCTTGATACACACTTTTCAAAATATCCCAAGCTTATTTTTCTGTTGATGCACCGATTATCTTGTCAAAGATAAAGTCATTGACTGAGTTTTGTATCCAACATTTGGCTCTGTTCTCCTTCCTTCCGAGTTCAAGAGCAGCATTCCTCTGATTAATGGCCATGGCTGCCCATGCTTCTTGGGTCGACTCTACATAAGCGATCTGAAGTGTATCCCAACACTCTTGGGCTTGGAGAAAAGTCTTCATTCTTAAACTCCAAAACTCATATTTTTTTCCAAGTAGATTTGGGGTTTGTGGCAAAGCACTAGAAGAAGCCATTATTTCTTCAAATTTCTCTCTCTGCACCAAGCTCACACCGACGCGGCTCCGTAACACCGCTTCCACGCTGAAAAAAAATCGCTACAAGTATTTACTGGATCGGTGCAGGTATCTGGCTCAAAAGTGCGCTAGGCTCAAAGTAGTGCTCATCGGCCCTAGTATTAGCCTCAAACCAGTGCCGATGGCCAATCAGCCCACTTTTTCCTTCAAAAAGAGCATTGATTAAAAAAAAAAACCTAAATTAAAAAAAAAACTTCACTAAACTATCACGGGCTTCTCCTCTGCTTGTTCTTTTTTCTTTTGTTTCTTTCAGATCCGTGCACCTCAACAATATTCCTTTGGATCTCACGCTCAACTCATGCTCATCTCGCGCTCATGTTGTTACCTTGGAATCTTACACAACGTAGCTTCGATCTATCTTGCTCTCAATGAGTCTTACACACGCTAAGCTCTCATACCATGACAAGAATTGGAAGTGAAAAAGTGGAGCAGAGATTGCTATTCTCAATATTCCAAAATAGTTAAAAGGATTACATTGTAAACATCAATAATAAATGAATGGAGTAGAACTAAACTATAAAACTGAATTGTCTAAAATACCTAGTAAACAAGAGAATTAAATGTAATGACACCTACAAGAAAGTGAGATTAATATCAAAGGTGATGGAAATTAGATTGGGAGTCAAAGGTGCTTTCGCAACATGTATTTTCTCCATTAGAATCCTCCGAACAAGATTTTAGTGCGGGAATACTTAAATGCTCATGACAGGGCATAATCATAGTTTTTTGTTCCTTGGAACGAGGTGCAGCTATCCATATCCATCACTTATTTCTTTCGTATCACTTCTCCGTAGAAGTATGGTCAGCTTCTCACAAATGCAAAGGATCATAGAAGAGATGTGACAGTGTGGTATACAGTGTTTTTTTTCTTCTGAAAAAGAAGAGATGTGACAGTGTGGTATGGGCCTTAGAAAAATGGTTGGATCATGAATATCTTCAAGACCACGAGTCCCTAATTGCTTCGGTCGTTTTATCAGCTATATCAGGTCTCCGTAAAAAACCTAATTTTGAAAACAAGTCCTTTTTCATCAGCTATATCAGATCTGCGTAAAAAACCTAATTTTGAAAACAAGTCCTTTTCTCATGTAGGCCTTGTTTAAGTTGCAGTGTATACAATTATCAGTCAAACTCCAAAAACCACTAATGGACGTCATGTGTAGGATGTGGTTTAAATAAATCAACCCCTTAATGTCGTTTTGGATGGAATTTCTAGTGGGAACCCGAGGGACTGTGGAGTCTGTTATTGGTTTACATGCTATGTGGATTCATCAGAGTTTCAAATACCTCCGCAGAATTTAAAATCATTTGTCATTTCACCGAGTTTGGCAATTACCGAAGGTCCTCTTGAGCTTCAAAACTTTGGTGATTCAAAGCTTCTGATACCGAGGATGAAGGGAAATTTCTCAGATCACCATTTGTTGTTGTACAACGACAAATTCTTTTCAAACTACGTGCTTTCAGCGTAGCTTTCTAGAGAGTAATACAACTTTTGATGAGCTTTCTAAGAGAACAGTGGAATCACAAGCCCAGGTTCTAATGGTCACGTAAAGTGTGAATGGGGAGAGTCAGTGACTCTTCTCAGGCAGATCTTCTAATGAGGAGTGGGGTGCTTCACAGACTTATCCCAGTGACCATATGCCAACCTGTGCAATGTAGGTTCCATCTTTCGTTTTCTTGGGTGATCCTGTTTTTTAAATATGATTGACACATAACCATTAGTAACGTTGATCTTTGTTCAGTGTAATTTTTTTACCAATATAATCCTAGTTTGTTTCTGAGTCTCTCTCATAGATATTTGACAGATTCTGACGGAAGCATGAATATTGTTATTATGCCATTGTAACACAGGTAATGCAGTTAACCACTTGTGAAATTTGTCAATTCGCATTGCTATTTGGTTATTTCAGAGTAGGTTTTAAAATTGTTTTTGGGCCTTTTTAGGATGTGGTAATTTCCCAACACCTAGAGAGTCAATTAGCATTGTTATTTGGTTATTTCAGAGCATGTCTTAAAATTGGTTTTGGGTTAAGAATTTGTTTTTTAGGATGTGGAAATTGCTCAATATTTAGAGTTATTTCTTAGAAGTGAAAATTTGGTCCCTTATTGACTACTAGGAGTTTTAAATATTGATAAATATGATTATTTTTAGAAAAAAAATATATTTCAAATAGCCCAGTTCAATCAAACTAAGCTGTTTTGTGGCTGATTTTTTTATTCTAATTTGTGGTTGCTTAATTCTCCATTAGAATCAGTCATTCGTCATAAAAATATTATCAAGAAAATGGAAAAACCAAAATTTTCTAATTTGATTCGAATGACTTATTATTGGATAAAACTGGATTCCTAGTGAAATAAAAGAATGGCATCTGTAGTTTAAGTATACTGAACTGAGTGTTAATTCACTACCAGAAAATGTATGTTAATGGCAGAAAGAAACAAACATTGGATTTATAGAAAATTTTATAATTTTATAATTGGAAGAATTTTTTACATTGAATTAGTAATTGTTTTGTTAATTTGTAATAAGTATTAATTTTATAATTATTTATTTTATGGAATTTTAAACATTTTATAAAAATGTATATTCATTATGAAGGATTTTAGATAAATTAGTTTTGAAATTAAAAAATATTTTAGATTTTTCAGCTACAATTTCACTTCACAATTAGAATATAAAATCTGCCTTGCAATATGTGTCCATATAAACAGATTTTCATTTACTTAATGTTAACATTGTAGCAGACATTTAATGGGTGAAGATCTGTCGGAATTGAGCCTGAAAGACCTCCATCATTTAGAGCAAGTACTAGAGCTGAGTTTACATCGTTTACGAGACAGAAAGGTTGTCAAACGCTTGCTTATCTACTCCACAGCTTCTACATTTTTGAAACCCTATAACAGTAAGAAATATCTTTCAAATAATTGTACAATATTTATCCCACATGAAACTTATACAATGATCTGCATTTTTATTTCAGGATAAAATTGTGAATGATCAACTTGAAGAGCTAAGTAAAAAGGTCCACTTTAATGCTTCCTTTATCCAATCATTGAGCTTGTAAAACCATCATAATTTTCCCATCATGTTGCAGTGTGGGTCTCTCCTTTTATCAACTTTATAATCCTATAATATTTTCAGCTGTTCATTCTCATGTTCTGGCTGGCTGGCATTATGAAACAGGAACGTTGCTTGTTTGAGGAAAATATGAAATTACACAGGATGGTACACATCATCACCTTAGTCAACTAGTGATCACTTGGAAATATGAAAGGATGGTACACAGCATTGTGCTTTTGTATTTTATTGGGTATTTTTAATGTTCTAATTTTATTTTATCTACATTCTCTGGTTAGGTCTCAATGCTGGAATCTTCAAGAGTAGCAGAAACAGGGAATGACTTCTGTTTAGGGAGTATGAACTACAGTGGAGTACAAGGTGAAACATCTGAAGCAGCTATAAGTGTTCCTAATTTCTCCCTTCAGCTAAACTCCTCTCAGAATTATGATTTGACATCAAAGAGTAGAGTTGACAACCAGCTGTGGTAGCAGATTCTTTTATCCATTTTACATTTAGTCATATCATCATCTCCTCTCGGATTCTGCACTGACATAAAGGGGGTTTAATTCTTTGTAACGCTAAATTCTCTGCACCATCTCAATGCAACTGAATGGTAATGAAAAAATGTGTATATTTACTCAACCAGGGGGCAAAGTCTAATAACAGAGTAAAAAAGGTTGCCACCATGGCTGAAGCCACTGGACTATATTTACCTAAATTCCAATGGTGCACTGCCATAGATGACTTCATTTCACAGTCCTTTCTGCTTTGTAATAGAGGACATTTCTGCATGTTCTTGGGTCGCTATAGTTCCTCAAATTGATATATTTATTGACACCATAAATAACTCTGAATGACCTATGTGCTCAGAGCAAGACAGCTACTCCTACGTAGTAATAAGGAACCAGTAGTTATTCTTCCATGAATTATGTACATAATATTGGACTTTAAATAACGGAAGCATATAAAGGATACACTTGGTTAAACAATGTTAAATATGATATAACTATTCTAATTGTGGGGGTTAATGAATTGTAAGAATCTATCTAAGTAATAATTTAGTTAAATTAAAAAACTTTAATATAAAACAAATTAAACTTCCAACAAAATGTTATTGTTGAGGATCTAATTGTACGATTGTAGTGGTATTGTCATTAGATAATGGGGCAACACAGATCAAAGTTCATCTTATTCTTCATCGTTCCTTTCAGCTACCATTTAATATATCTCAACTAAGCTTTCTATTTCAATAAGTTTTTTTTCGAAGTTTTTCTGTTTGGGTAAACCCTGGTTGGTGGCTATTTTTTTTTTTTTTTTTCAAAAATATGTTTTTGATTATCTACCTATATGATGTAATTTTTAAGTAGCTCACAATTTAAATTTGCAAAAAATTTTTATTCCAACATATTCTTATAAGTTAGAGAATATATCTTGATTTTGTTAGTGAATATACTTTGATTTTGTTTGGTATAAAGTTGGTTTTAATTATTTTTATCATATTTTTTTAAAAATATTTCAACTAGAAATTTAAATAAACTTGTAACAGTCTCGTTAAAAGAAAAATTAACTAGTAGGTACTAGTTAAAAGACAATTACTATTTTTACTGTTGGAAAAAAGACTAAAGATATTATTTTGAATTAAAAACAAGGAATTAATTATGTTTATGAAATTTTATTAAAAGAGGGTTTGAAAATAAAAAGGAAATATTTTAAAAGCTGATGGTAAATTTTTTTCTAGAATAGGAGGTGGTTGGGCAGTTAGGAGATACAGTTACTCACCCCTTGAGGATAAAAAGTGAATCTTGGAAAGGGGTGAGGGTTCTAAAATTCTTGGAAGAAAGGGGAAAGCATTTTTCTTGAGCTGGAAGGATCCAGTGGAAAAATTGCTACCGAACTCCATTGAATGATCGAACTTCACTGTTGGTGACTGGATTGGCCTTCCAGAGGTCACAGAAGAGGTATCTCCACTGATAACCCGTGGCACCGTCCAGATTTCTGGAGCTTGGGGGCAAGTGGAGGACGTCATCGCCTCCCTTGAAGGTTGGGAGAACATCAGCTAAAAAGAAAGAATTCTCTAACCAGATAAGTATATTCCGTGAGTTTGTAAATCAGAAGTGTCTATAGGTGTTCTATAAAGATAAGTAGACAGACTGTTAAGTAAGCCTCAGAGTATTACTGTTAAATAGATGTATACGTATATGTGTTTGCAATAGCAAGAATAACGTTTTCTGAGTAAACCCTTGTAGGGCACTGCTTAACAAAAGTTTCTTAGCGTTCGGCATGAAATTAGAAAAATGATTTAAAAGTACCTATAGATGAAATTGATGTATTTGTTCTCTGTTACTAATAATATGTCGAGAATAGTATGTAAAGTTCTGAGTTAATCTAAAGCAGAATACAAAAGATTACTATGCATATACCATGTATTTATTCTTTCTTAAACAGTATACTGTGAAAGAACTTACTGTAGGCTTAAATAGACTTCAGCAAAACAATTTACTTGTCATATAGAAACCATCGAATTATTTGATGCAGAGAAAATATACAGGTAACATTTCAAAACTATTTATGTAAATTTTGAATGAAATAACTGTAGAGAAAGAGTATAAGCTCTAGCAACACCGATTTTAGACAAGGGAAAACAACAACAATTCCTTTTTCCCTGACTTAAGGGTTAACAGAGGAAATGCTTGTAAACAATAACTATTGGACTGTTGAACTCAACTTCGCAAGACAAAAGAAGCGCGGCCATAACTGCCACGTCTCTACAGGAAAGAAAAAGAAACAATAATCCAAGTTTTTGCTTATAAACGAACAGTAGGAGGAGAAATCCTGTCATGCTAGGGTTATTGTGGAACTTTAACTGAAAACGGAACTGGAATCATAGAAAGAAATTCCATAGCAAAACAGAAACCCGAATTGAGAATTTGCATGCAATATAACACATAAATATAATGGAGACTAATACAGTAAACCGGAGAGGTTATATGATCAAATGTTCAAAGTTATAGAAATATCCAGTATCAACACAAACGAAAGAGCTTGCATAAGCTGACTCGCTTATAAGCACATGCAACCATTGAAAAATTGTATAATGTGCATAACTTACATAATAACCTTGTCAAGAGGTAACCCGACTCATTTAACAAATAGAAAAGAAATAGCTAAAGATTATAACTGTGGTATATCAAAATGTATCTATTAGTAATTATGGACTGAACCCCAGACTCCATCGGTCTGCAGATGGGCAACGACAGAACAAGCCAAGAAAAGTGTAGCCCCACGGTTCGAGCCGTGCCAAACTTTAATCGACCAGGGTTTGAAACAAAAGCGAATCTGTAAACCCGATGGACAAATTGAGGAGGAGAGCACCCTGGATGGGTTAAGTACCTGTGCAATAGGGGCACCCTCTTAATTAGACGCAACTCGCATGATTTCGCCATTCCAGGAAACGTTAAAACCGATGAGAGGATAGTGTCAAGGAATACCTGCAAACAAACATAACGGTTAAGAACTCTATACGCCCAAAGGAGTATGGGAAAATCCCATTAAAAAACTGACAGTGACTATTTTCTGAGAAGGAGAATACCTGACAAGAGAATAAGAACATTTTCTTTACCTGGAGCAATAACATAGAGATAGGGTTTAGATATACTGATTAGAAACGGAAGTAAGCAGAGAAGAACTCTTCCGAGCATGAATGGCAACGAAAAGCAAGGAACTGTGCCTTACCATCGACTTGAAGAATGAGGGCGCTGTTTGGGAAAACATCTGTCAGCTGGTTGAAGCGGCAATAGGGTGGCCTATGCGTGGAAACCCTGCAGGAGATGCATACACCAGTAAACCAATTAATAAGCTAAACAAAAACAAAATGCAAATACCTGGTAGCAGAAGGTAAATAGGATCGATTGCTTGCAAGATAGAAGAAAAACCTTGGTTTGCTACCTGGTACCGTGAACTTGTTTAATAAACTCCAGGACGGAATTTGCGAGGCACATCTTCCAGAATGTAACTGTAAGTCTTGGAGACTTTGAGCGCCGAACAGGTTACCAGAGAGCTCCGAGTCGTTATACTGCCGGAGATAGCCATGGGAATGACAATGAGAATGGCACCGCCAAGTCTGGTGGGAGTATCAAGTCTGCCGAAGGCGACGAGATCTGCCACCGGACGGAAACATTGAACGGAATTTCCAAATGGCGCCAATGCTTATCCTGAGAGATCTGAGAGTAAAGCCACAATAAAGCTCGCATGCAGATCGCTTGCCACCTCATACAAAACCTTGGGTTAATCACGTGGAGGAGACCCATTACGGGTATGATCGTAATATCAGAGTTAAAGCGATCACGTAGAGGTGTTAATGCGCAAGGGTTTGTGGAATAAAGAGGGTCATACAAGACTACAGTATTGACAATAAACAACCATGCGTAACCTTGTAACCTGTGTATGTTATGTTCGTTGTTTAGAATATAATTAATATTTGATAATTCATATAATAACAATGTGTACCTTTGTAAATTATGATTGATAATCATGATATAGCTCATGAATCCGATTGAAGATTTGAGTACTGTCGATACAATAAAGATTTACTTCCTGTTTTTATTAGGATGTAGAGTTAAAGTTACCATTGCTTGGAATAGTAAAATATCTACATAAAACAAAACAAAAATTGTTATGTAGAATGTATGTGACAAGTGGTATCAGAGCCGGTTACTACACTGGCACCTAAGGGTCTACTAACAAAGCTGTGTGTGTATTAGTGCACTGAGAAGAGGAAAGAATATGAGGGAAGATATAGCATCTCAATCACAACCAAACGAGACTCAAGGTCCAACAGTTATGGACCCAGAGATGTGGGTCCAACTAACTGTGGAACAGCATCAAAAAAACGAGTAAATTGCTGGAAGAACAGCAGCAACAAACTGTTTTCTTGCTAAACACTATACAGCAGTTACAGGAGGAGATGATGAGAGTCCGAAAGGACAATGAAAAATTGTTGCAAGACCAGGAAAAGATCCTGAAAAGTATATCAGATAAACAAAATCAGGAAATGCGACAACCTAGTGCGGAAAAAGAACTATCAACAGAAGCAGAGGACCAGCAAACCAGAAATAACACCACTGGAAAGACTGAAAAGAGTTACTCTCACAGGAGCAAAAACTGTAATAACAATGAAGCAGAATCAGAAAATCTGTCTGATGAGCAGGATCACAAGAGGCAGAAAGTTGAACTGTAGGGGGAGTTCCGCAAGATTAAGCCACCAATGTTTGATGGCGAGGCGGAGGAAGCAGCGGAAGCATGGTTTATTAACATCAATAAATATTTTCAGGTATATGAGTATAGTAGTAATCTGAAAGCCCGATTGGCTATATATCAGCTGCGAGAGAAAGCCACCCTGTGGTGGGAGGAGGTTAAAAATGTTCGCAGCATTGATGAGCGAGACATTACCTGGGAATCATTCCAGTAGTACTTCAAGGATAAATATCTAACGGAAAGATTTTATGATGATAAAGCCAAGGAATTCCACGATCTTCGGCTGGGCCAAATGACTATGGACGAGTATGTCACAAAATTTACTTCACTGCTACGCTATGTACCATACCTCAGAGAGGAAAAGGCCAAGGTACAGAGATTCCTGAGTAGTTTGCCTGCTTCCATGAGGGAAAGAATAGAGTTTGTTAACCCCCAAATGATGGATGAAGCTGTCCGGAAAGAACGCATGTGTTACCAGCAGTTTAAGACCAAAGGGGATGGTGGAAAGGGTTGGCAGCCCAAGAAGAATTAGAATAATTCCTCTACTTTTAAAAGCAGCAAAAGCAGCCACTTTAAAGGGGTAGGACGGAACGCTGGCAGCAAACAGTTTAACAGGAACCATCAAAGGATCAGGTGGCCAGCGGAAGAAAAACCCACAGAAGCCTCAAGCAAACCAGAGCAAGGGCAGAATTCTAAGCCTCCCCTACAGTGTTGGGGCTGTGGGGAAGCACACTACTATAAGAACTGTCCACAACGGAAAAAGAATGAGTTTGTGGAAAACTTGCAGGAAGCATCAACAGTGGGGGATGTGGCGCGGAATATAACACGTATAAACGCAGCGTTGGAGGATCGACAGGCTGACTTTCAACCCACAATGGTTGAACTGGAAGGTACAATACTTTCTAAACCTGTCTCGATTTTAGTAGATCCTGGAGCTAGTTTAAGCTGTATAAGTCCTAAACTAGTGGAGATGTGTAAGTTGAAAGAACAGAGGTTTAAAAACTCCTGGTTAGTTCAACTAGCCACCGGGGCAAAACGCAAAGTGACTGCGAAAATTGCTGATTGCATACTGGAAGTTGCAGAACAGCAACTGCAGGTAGACTTAAATATTCTACCATTAGGATCGTATGATGTATTACTCGGAATGGACTAGCTAGAAAAACACTGGACTTTAGTGGACTGTAAGGAAAAGACCATTTATTATAGAGCGCTGGATGGTACTCGTAAGGAAATTAAAGGAATTAAAAAGCCTGTGTAAATACGCCCCATAACAGCATCTCAGTTAAGCAAGTGTATCCGAAAAGGATGTCAGATGTACGCAATTCAAGTAGGGTATGCTGAATCTAAGGGAAAGGAAACAGACATAAAAGACATTCCTGTAGTACAGGAATTCCTGGATGTGTTTCCAGAAAACATTCCAGGGTTTCCGCCTAAAAGAGATATTGATTTCACTATTGAATTGCTACCTGGAGCCTCCCCTGTGTCAAGAGCACCTTACAGAATGAGTATACCAGAATTAACAGAGTTAAATATGCAGCTGTAGGAGTTGTTAGATAAGGGATATATCCGCCCAAGCATGTCACCTTGGAGAGCACCAGTCCTCTTTGTTAAAAAGAAGGATGGAACCTTACGTATGTGTATGGACTACCGACAACTCAACAAGTTGACAGTTAAGAATAAATATCCTCTACCCAGAATCGATGATTTATTCGACCAGGTGAGAGGAGCCAAAGTGTTCTCCAAAATAGATTTGAGGTCTGGATATCACCATATTCGAATCAAGGATGAGGATGTTTGCAAAACAACATTCCGCACCAGGTATGGGCATTATGAATTTGTGGTGTTGCCTTTCGGATTGACAAATGCACCAACAACCTTTATGAGGTTGATGAATGGCATTTTCCATCAGTTTCTAGATCGCTTTGTATTGGTTTTCATAGATGACATTTTGATCTACTCAAAGAGCGAGGAAGAACATAAGGAGCATCTGAGAATAGTATTAAAAATATTGAGGAAGCATCAGCTGTACGCTAAATTCAGCAAGTGTGATTTCTTTAAATCAGAGATCTAGTATTTGGGTCATGTAGTGACAGCCGAAGGGATAGAAGTGGACCTCGAAAAGATTAAAACTATCATGGAGTGGAGAGTACCACAGAATGTGGCAGATATTAGATCATTTATGGGTCTGGCCGGATATTACAGGCGGTTCATCAAAGGGTTTTCTAAGATTTCCTATCCTATTACATCCTTACAAAAGAAAGGCAAACTTTTCAAATGGACGGATGAATGCCAGAACAGCTTTGAGAAGCTGAAGCAGCTCTTAACCACAACACCAGTGCTGAAAGTTGTTGACCCCAGCAAAGACTATGTGGTGTGTACGGATGCCAGCAAAGAGGGAGTTGGTGCAGTATTAACACAAGAAGGCAAGGTAATAGCCTATGAATCTAGGAAATTGAGAGAACATGAACAGAAGTATTATGCTTATGATCTAGAACTCACAGCTATCGCGCATGCTCTCCGGATGTGGAGGCATTATTTACTGGGCAAAAGCTTCGTACTTAAAATAGACCATAGCAGTTTGACCAACTATTTTAAGCAGGCGGATTTAAACTCTAGGCAAGCAAGGTGGAATGCCTTTTTGAGTGAGTTTGACATGGACATACAACATGTTAAGGGAAAATAAAACTGAGTTGCAGATGCCCTGAGCAGGAAATTGCATGGGATTTATGCAATGTACTTCAGCCAACCTGTAAGCCAGCTGTCGGAGCAATTGAGAGAAGAAGCACGAAAGGACCCAGAATACAAGTTTCTATGGCAGCAGATGGAAGCAGACGAAGAGCAAGGTAAGCCATCTGAGTATGGGAGCAACGAAGAACAAATGTTAACTTTTCGCGGAAGAACTTGTGTTCCTAACCGTGCAAGTCTCAAGGAGTTAATCCTAGACGAGTACCATCGCAGCAACTATGCTGGTCATCCCGGCTACCAAAAGATGCTTTCGGCAATTAGAAAGATATATTACTGGCCAGGTATGCGCAGAGACATTGCGGAATATTTAAGCAAGTTCTTAGAATGCCAACAGGTTAAAGCAGAGCATCGGCACCCAGTGGGGCTACTACAACCCATACCCATTCCTGAATGGAAATGGGAGGTGATCTCTTTGGACTTCATTACAGGTTTACCTCGAACAAGGAAACATAATGATTCAATAATGGTAGTGGTGGACAGATTAAGTAAATCTGCCCATTTCATACCTGTGCAATCCACTTACAAGACAGTGCAGATTGCAGACATATTTATGAGAGAAATTTTCAGGTTGCATGGTATACCCAAGACTGTGATTTCAGACTGGGATGTTAAATTTACCTCCACATTTTGGAAAACCCTGTTTTCAGGTTTAGGTACCCAAATACACTTCAGTACTGCCTATCACCCTCAGACGGATGGACAGACAGAACGGGTAAACCAAGTTTTGGAGGATATGTTGCACATGTATGTGATGCGGCAGCCAACTAAATGGGAGGATTACCTACACCTAGTGGAGTTTGCATATAACAACGGATATCAGGAGTCTCTAAAAATGAGTCCCTTCGAAGCGTTATATGGACGACAGTGTCGTACACCAATTAACTGGAGTAGTCCAGAGACAAAATTAATGTTGGGGCCATAAATGTTGGCTGAGCTGGAAGCGGAAGTAAAAAGAATAAGGCAGAATTTGAAGGCCGCTCAAGACCGACAAAAGGTCTTTGCAGATAAGAAACGATCTTATCGTGAATTCGAAGTGGGTGACCATGTGTATGTCAGGATTAAGCCTAAGAGAAGTACCTTAAGGTGGAATTCTTGCGCCAAGTTAGCCCCTCGTTACTGCGGACCCTTCCAAATTCTGGAAAGGGTGGGGCCAGTAGCTTACATACTGGCACTGCCTAGCCATATTAAAGTGCATAATGTATTCCATGTATCGTTGTTAAAGCGATACGTGCATGATGAGAAACATGTAATTTATTGGCAGAATGTTCAAGTAAAAGAAAATATATATATATATATATATATATATATATATATATATATATATATATATATTTGATTACTATATAAAGTACTAATCGAGAACACTTGTTTTTCGTAGAACCGCATGGAGAGTTTTTGGTCAAGCCGCTATGTATACTTGATCTTTTCTATTCAGAACTCGCGGAAAGAGAAGGGCAAGTGAAAGTGCAATGGAAGCACTTTGGACCGGACGAGGCTACTTGGGAGGATGAAAAATTCATGTAAGAGGCTTATCCGGAACTTTTCACGGATATGAGCTAAAAACACCGAGGATGGTGTCACCCCTAGGGGGGAAGATGTAACAGTCTTGCTAAAAGAAAATTAACTAGTAGGTACTAGTTAAAAGACAATTACTATTTTACTGTTGGAAAAGACTACAGATATTATTTTGAATTAAAAACAAGGAATTAATTATGTTATGAAATATTATTAAAAGAGGATTTGAAAATAAAAAGGAAATCTTTTTAAAAGCTGATGGTAAAAGTTTTCTAGAATAGGAGGTGGTTGGGTAGTTAGGAGATACAGTTACTCACACCTAGAGGATAAAAATTAAATCTTGGAAAGGGGTGAGGGTTCTGAAATTCTTGGAAGAGAGGGAAAGGCATTTTTCTTGAGCTGGAAGGATCCAGTGGAAAAATTGCTACTGAACTCCATGGAATGATCGAACTTCACTGCTGGTGACTGGATTGGCCGTCCAGAGGTCACAACAGAGGTATCTCCACTGATAACCCGCGACACCGTCCAGATTTCTGGAGCTTGGGGGCAAGTGGAGGACGTCATCGCCTCCCTTGAAGGTTGGGAGGACATCAGCTAGAAAGAAAGAATTCTATAACCAGATAAGTATATTCTGTGAGTTTGTAAATCAGAAGTGTCTATAGGTGTTCTATAAAGATAAGTAGATAGACTGTTAAGTAAGCCTCAGAGTATTACTGTTAAATATATGTATACGTATATGTGTTTGCAATAGCAAGAATAACGTTTTCTGAGTAAACCCTTGTAGGGCACTGCTTAACAGAAGTTTCTTAGCGTTCGGCATGAAATTAGAAAAATGATTTAAAAGTACCTGTAGATGAAATTGATGTATTTGTTCTCTGTTACTAATAATATGTCGAGAATAGTATGTAAAGTTCTGAGTTAATTTAAAGCAGAATACGAAATATTACTATGCATATACCATGTATTTATTCTTTCTTAAACAGTATACTGTGAAATACCTTACTGTAGGCTTAAATAGACTTCAGCAAAACAATTTACTTGTCATATAGAAACCATCGAATTATTTGATGCAGAGAAAATATACAGGTAACATTTCAAAACTGTTTATGTAAATTTTGAATGAAATAACTGTAGAGAAAGAGTATAAGCTCTAGCAACACCGATTTTAGACAAGGGAGAACAACAACAATTCCTTTTTCCATGACTTAAGGGTTAACAGAGGAAATGCTTGTAAACAATAACTATTAGACTGCTGAACTCAACTTCACAAGACAAAAGAAGCGCGGCCATAACTGCCACGGCTCTATAGGAAAGAAAAAGAAACAATAATCCAAGTTTTTTCTTATAAACGAATAGTAGGAGGAGAAATCCTGTCATGCTAGGGTTATTGTGGAACTTTAACTGAAAACGGAACTGGAATCATAGAAAGAAATTCCATAGCAAAACAGAAACCCGAATTGAGAATTTGCATGCAATATAACACATAAATATAATGGAGACTAATACAGTAAACCGGAGAGGTTATATGAACAAATGTTCAAAGTTATAGAAATATCTAGTATCAACACAAACGAAAGAGCTTGCATAAGCTGACTCACTTATAAGCACATGCAACCATTGAAAAACTGTATAATGTGCATAACTTACATAATAACCTTGTCGAGAGGTAACCCGACTCATTTAACAAATAGAAAAGAAATAGCTAAAGATTATAACTGTGGCATATCAAAATGTATCTATTAGTAATTATGGACTGAACCCCAGACGCCATCGGTCTGCAGATGGGCAATGACAGAACAAGCCAAGAAAAGTGTAGCCCCATGGTTCGAGCCGTGCCAAACTTTAATCGACCAGGGTTCGAAACAAAAACGAATCTGTAAACCCGATGGACAGATTGAGGAGGAGAGCACCCTGGACGGGTTAAGTACCTGTGCAATAGGGGCACCCTCTTAATTAGACGCAACTCGCATGATTTCGCCGTTCCAGGAAACGTTAAACCCGATGAGAGGATAGTGTCATGGAATACCTGCAAACAAACATAACGGTTAAGAACTCTATACGCCCAAAGGAGTATGGGAAAATCCCATTAACAAACTGACAGTGACTATTTTCTGAGAAGGAGAATACCTGACAAGAGAATAAGAACCTTTTCTTTACCTGGAGAAATAACATAGAGATAGGGTTTAGATATACTGATTAGAAACAGAAGTAAGCAGAGAAGAACTCTTCCGAGCATGAATGGCAACGAAAAGAAAGGAACTGTGCCTTACCATCGTTCTGAGGAATGAGGGCGCTGTTTGGGAAAACATTTGTCAGCTGGTTGAAGCGGCAATAGGGTGGCCTATGCGTGGAAACCCTGCAAGAGATGCATACACCAGTAAACCAGATAATAAGCTAAACAAAAACAAAATACAAATACCTGGTAGCAGAAGGTAAATAGGATCGATTGCTTGCAAGATAGAAGAAAAACCTTGGTTTGCTACCTGGTACCGTGAACTTGTTTAATAAACTCCAGGATGGAATTTGCAAGGCACATCCTCTGGAATGTAACTGTAAGTCTTGGAGACTTTGAGCGCCGAACAGGTTACCAGAGAGCTCCGAGTTGGTATACTGCCGGAGATAGCCATGGGAACAACAATGAGAATGGCACCGCCAAGTCTGGCGGGAGTATCAAGTCTGCCGAAGGCGACGGGATCTGCCACCGGACGGAAACATTGAATGGAATTGCCGAATGGCGCCAATGCTTATCCCGAGAGATCTGAGAGTAAAGCCACAATAAAGCTCGCATGCAGATCGCTTGCCACCTCACACAAAAACTTGGGTTAATCACGTGGAGGAGACCCATTATGGGTATGATCGTAATATCAGAGTTAAAGCGATCACGTAGAGGTGTTAATGCGCAAGGGTTTGTGGAATAAAGAGGGTCATACAAGACTACAGTATTGACAATAAACAACCATGCGTAACCTTGTAACCTGTGTATGTTATGTTCATTGTTTAGAATATAATTAAGATTTGATAATTCATATAATAACAATGTGTACCTTTGTAAATTATGATTGATAATCACGATATAGCTCATGAATCCGATTGAAGATTTGAGTATTGTCGATACAATAAAGATTTACTTCCTGTTTTTATTAGGATGTAGAGTTAAAGTTACCATTGCTTGGAATAGTAAAATATCTACATAAAACAAAAAAAAATTTGTTATGTAGAATGTATGTGACAAAACTATTTAAAAATCTATGTTAACTAATTTCTATCAATATATTATTATGTGCATGAGTATGACATAATAATTGTAATTTTTTGAATCTCGCACAAAAAATATGGCCATGCTAAGGGTTGGTGTGGGCGAGGCCAGGTGATTTTTACGGGTTAGATGCCCCTAGGTAGCAGTTTGTCACACCAAAAGTTTGAGGTGATGACATGTTAGGACCACATAACCAAACAAACAAAAAAATTTGTACTTTTTTAAATCTTTTCTGATAATTATCATTTGTTGCTCTAATTGTAAGATGAGTAAGAGGTTGTGATGTATGATAGCATTTATATGAGGTATTAGATGTTTTTCTATCCTATATGTGATAGATTATCATAGATTTATTAATTTATTGGAAAATTTTATAGAGAAAAGTTGAGGATGGAAGTCATTTATGGGGAATTATTTTTTTTAAAGATCTTTAGACTCAACAATCATGGTGATAATTTTTCCATTATTGAGCCGAGAGGCTTATTCTACACCCAAGTATGAGAGGATGTGTAAGTTTGTTCGTCTCTCAATTCTCGTTTAAAATAAAAATAAAAAATAAAAATATCTTCTAAATAAAAATTAATGTCACATATAATTAAAAAAAAAAAAAGATGTGATAAAGTAATGAGAAATAAAAAAAATGTGTGAGTAACATGTTTAAACTTTATATTTTTCAAAAATATTTCAACTAGAAATTTAAATAAACTATGTGAAAATCTATGTTAACTAATTTATATCGATATCAACTTCATATATATCTATATATAAAAAAAAAAATTTAAAATAAAATATTTTAATATTATATGTAAAAAAATTATTATTATCAATAAAATATTTTTATAAAATTTTAGATAAAATATTTTAATGTCAATTTTTGTATAATAACGATAAACATTCCATTATTAATAAATAAATATTCTTCCATATAATACTAGAACTAACGTAGAGTCAACTCATTGTTTCCATATAATACCGGAGGTAACCTAAACTCAAATTATTTTAATACCGGAGGTAACCTAAACTCAAATTATTGTTTGAAAAAATAAAATAAAGAGTCAAACAAAGAGATATCCAAAGTAGAAAATTTTTTATTATAACCAATTTTTAGGCATTTAAAAATGGAATTTAATTGTTTTCACATAAAGCAAAGAGATATCCAAAGTAGAGAAAATTTTATTATAACTAATTTTTAGGCATTTAAAAATGGAATTTAATTGTTTTCACATAAAGCAAAGAGATATCCAAAGTAGAGAAAATTTTATTATAACCAATTTTTGGGCATTTAAAAATGGAATTTAATTGTTTTCACATAAAGCATATTTTGAGCTTATTTTCATTAGTAACACTGAAGTGTCGACATTTATTATTCTTGTTAACACTTTACTCGCAGTCCATTTCTGTATTGCTTTTGTTAATCTTTTACTTGTTAACACTTTACTCGCAGTCCATTTCTGTATTATTTTTTTTTAACTTTTTATTGGTCGGAAGAATTATTGCATTTTTATGGAATTCATAATTGTTAATTTTACCAACAATTTTGGTGTAACAAAAAAACATTTTCTACTTGCAAGTTTTGGTGTAACAATAAATATAATCTTTATGGTATCAAAGTCTTTTCCTTGGTGTTGAAAAATCACTTACCTCTACGGAATCTATAATTGCTATAGTGAGGATCTTAGTTACCAATTAGTAAATTTTACTAACACTTATAGGTATTGATGCAACAACAAACCTCTTCCACTTCATTGATTACTGTGAACACCAACTTTTGTCGCACAATCCCATACATACCATATCGATATACTTTAAAATTAAGTTCTAGTCCTAATTTAGAATTTTGACATCAATTTTTAAAATATCAAAATAAAGAAATTATGTAAAATAAGTTTATGCAAATGTGTAGAACCTAATATCAATTCTATAGAGCTTTACTTTCAAATAATTATAAATAAAATATAATTAATATAAATTTATTTTAATTACATACTTACCAAGTAATGAAGGAGGAATTAAATCTCCTAACTTCAAATCTCATTTTAAATGTAATTTTAAATACTTAATAAATTAAAAATAAAGTGTGTATTTATAGACATATGTTTTACAAATTTTTAATTTAATATTAAATTTTTTTTTTATCAATAAAATATATATATATATATATATATATATATATATATATATATATATATATATATATATATATATATATATTAAAGTTTTTATATATTTGTTAACTTTATGTTTTGAAATATAAATAATTATTATTTAAAATTATTTTAATATGATCTATATATGATTTTTTTTGAAAATTTGTTTATAATTTTATTAATAAAAATAAAAATATAGTGCAATAAATTAGACTGTATAAATATATTATTAATTTTATTACTTATTTCATTTTTTAAATTGACTTAACATTATGTTTTATTATTATGATTTGATTTAATGTTATATTTTAGAGACACTAGACTATATTTTCTATGTTAAGTACACATTTAAATATTTACAGTTATTTTTAAATACTATAATATTTTCTTCATATTAAATAGACATTTAAATTTCTACACTCATTTATAAATACTAAAACTTCTTTTCCCACCTCCTAATACAAATATATAAAAAATATACTTTGTTAAATATATATATATTTATAAATAAGTTGGATTGTAAAAGTTTATATAACTAATAATTTAGTTAACTTTTTAATTTATTAAAATAGTAAAAATTTAGAATTCCGACAAATTTTATTGTTGAGAATCAAAAGGTATTGTACGATTGTACTTGTATTGTTATTAGATAATGGGACAATACTTTTTGCTTAAATATTTTTTGGTTTTATTTTTATTTTTATTTATTTATTTATTTTTGTTTAAATTGGGTTTTGATTTTTGATTCTATATATGATTTAGTATTTTAAAAAAATTATAGGAATTTTGGTTTTTAAAGAGTTCACAATTCAAATTTGTCATTGGAATCAATTCTAATTTTACTTATGATTTCAACAAATCTTTACCAAATTCTAAACAAATTCTAGAAAATATACTAAAAATATATATAACTTATAGACTATTTATTTCAATTATACCTTCCTCTCATACTCATCCAAATGTATTGTGTAATTTTGTTAATGATCTGGAATGATTATATGTTGATTGTGTTTAGTATAAAGTGTTTATGTTGATTTTGTTTAATCTAGAGGCTATGGTCCAATGACTATGTGTGGAAGTTTCGTACCCACAAGTCAAACAATCCAATGGTGGAGAGAAATAAGTGATTTTTTCAAATGAAAAAAAAAAATCTATATAAAGTTGATTTTAATTATTTCTACCTTGTCCTCACTCTATCATATATTATTATGTGCAAAGACTGCACTTTCTAACATAATAATTGTAATTCTTTTTAATATTTCCCAATAATTATCATTTTTTTCTTCAGATTGTGAAAGAATTGAGAGGCTATGATATATAATAATTGAAATATATATATATAAGAGATAGATTACTAGAGATCTATTATTTATAGAAAAAGATTAAAAATGAAAATTGTTTCAGAAATTAAACTTCCTAAATCACATCCACACCTCACCAATTGTCCCACAATTATGGTAAGATTTTTTTTTCTTCCATCTATCAGAAGAAATCACCTCGACCTAAACTCAACTTAATTAAAAAAATAAATGTACATCAAACCATGTCTCTTACAACGAAATTTCATACAATTTTGATGCTTAATAAGAGGTAGGCTATCAATGATGGATCAGTACGAGAAAAACCAAACGATGCGCCTTATAACATAATTTCCTGTGAACTTGATAGTGAATACGAAGTAGACAACTGATTTGAAAGGAGTCTATCCATCGCGGATTCAGTGTAATAAAACAAATCATGGAGTCAACGAAAGAGATATACAAAGTGGGTTCAATTTCAGTATAACCGATTTCGCTGCAATTAAAAATGGCATTTAAATGCTCTCACATAAATCATATTCTGAGAGTTTTTATGTAAGTAGCAGTCAAGTATTGACAATTACATTTTTTAACCTGGCAGCCCATTTCTGTTTCACTTCTTCTAAAATATGAAAATAAAGGAATTATTTATAATAAGTTTATTCAAATGTTAATAACCATTAGGAAATTAAATAACTATGAAATGGAAATTTCAAATGCTTATAAATGTATATTTATTTTAATTTATTATTTATAATAAGTTTATTCAAATGTTAATAACTATTAGGAAAATAAATAATTATGAATGGGAAATTTCAAATACTTATAAATATATATTTATTTTAATTTTTTAGTTATTTTAATTTTGTATTTTTTATATATATTACGAGGAATTAAAATTTTCAAAATATAAACTTTATTTTAAATGTAGATTTAGATATTTGGTAGGTCAATAGTTAATATGGATCTATGTTGATTCTTAATAATATTGTTTATAGTTGTATAGTTTTTGATTCCATAGATGCATTCTACAACTAGCAATGTGTAATTCCATTAGTGCTCAATGCAGAGTTGACATGTGTCCTATAAAAGAAAAATAGAAGCATACAAATTAATGCGAGCCTAAACAAAAATGAAAATAGCCATATAAATAAAAAACCAGAAATCAATTAATACAACAATTACAATACATGTACAACATAAAAAATTGATCTAGGTTAGTTGTCAATTGTGTTCCTTTTTAGGTTTGACAGAATGTACAAGATGTTTGAATATATATTATTATATTAAACTTCAACTATAATTGATAATGCACATTATACCATCTCAAGGCTTATCTACTATAGTTCCTAGAGACATATCCCACAAGTGTTGATTGAAATGATATACCTAGATAAGAGCATAATTATTGGAGTTGAGCTCACTACTGAAGGGGGGAGTGAATCAGTAGTGTGAGGATTTAATAACATTTTAAATTTTTTTATCAAAACGAAGAAGAATGAGTAACCCATCAGAAAACATAATAAATCATCATAAAATCAACATATGAAAGCACCATGAACACTATAACTCATGCACATAAGAGAACACAAAATTTTAGTGGAAAACCATCTCCACTATAAAAATTACCTTCTACCACTGCTCCTCAAATACTACATTAAGTGATGAAAACATTTGTACATGAATTAGCTAGCACCCACTAGCTATAAGACTCGAGTCCTACAACATTGTGCTGACATTCATTACGTGAGAAGTACCTAATCACATGAATCTGCATATAAACATCTACTTGAAGCCTCAGTAACAAACTAGCCTTGTCCAACATCCATTGGATTATCCAACCACCAATGGATTGATATTATCGTCATCTAATAATTGTTTTCTTGGCTCTACAATCACAAAGTCTTTATTCCTCCAACTCCATGTGAACCAAGTTTTAGAATGTTTCAGACTGGCTTCTCAAAACTTTCTCACCATGATCTACCCAACACCATCTCGAATCTAAATAATAAAAATAGGATATACAAAATCTAAAATCATCTACATATGTATAGTAATATATTGCGAAATGTGCGAAAATTGTGAATGATTTCGCAGCAATTTATATTGCCACGAAATGTGTTTTAGTAGGGGCTCCACAAAACTTTCCGGCCGACGGAAAGTTATACCATAATTCAGCCGAACTTTTGATTAAAAGTTCGGCTGAACTATTAAGTCGTTAGATTTAACGAGCCATCGACGGAAAACATAGTTCGGCCAAACTTAGATTAAAATTTCGGCCGAACTAACGCATCACCAATTACGCAAAAACCAGGCTCTGAATATGGTTCTGCAACTTTGGACTGATTAAATTCCATGAAAGGTTGTTAATTAACTGTCGGAACCAGGACAAACATTTTTAGAATTGAATCTACTTTCAGGAAATATAACTTTTATGGAATTTCATAAACATTTACTAATTTTAATTATTTTTAAAATAAAATAGGTGCAAAAAAAATTTCAGGGTCATTGTGATTCAGTGAAATCAAAATTTTGTATCTCCCAAAATACATTGTAGAAAAAATTGAAAAAATTATGGGGCATTAAATTGGTCTGTCGTCTCTAATGGGTAGCTTTTAGATTTTTAGTTTATAAATCATATGTTAAGAAATTTTTTACGACGTGAAACATAGCCAAAAAACACAGTTTTTCGTTTTGGACCAGTTCAAAAAATTCTAGTAATTATGATATGCATCCATTGGCTTTGTAAATATGACGAAACCAATGTAGACTCTGTCTAGATTGTTGTAACACATTTTGTTTTCTCAAAAACACAAATTTTCAATGAATACAACATTGCGTCATAACATGACTTCTTATGAATCCTTTGATTGTTAAGAAACACATACTCAAAGAAACGCTAAGTTGACATATCAAATCTACATAAAAATTTTCAAAAAATAATTAATAGAAAGCTAACAAAATTTCTCACAACTTTTATTTTTATCGCAAAATGAAATTCTACACAAAAAAATTGTTATAGTTTGCAGAAACTTGAAGAACCGAAAAAAATGAAATTTTTTTCTCAAAAAAGGGCAAAAAGCGTGACCCAACTTCACATTTTCACCCATATGTAAATTACTCTATCACTCACTCACTCAACCCATACACTCACACCATTAATCAATCAACTCACCAAATCAATTCAGAATAATATAAGTCAAAATATCATCAACAATCTCCAACCAACACCTTGGAAAAATACCATGGTTATCCAAATACCATGTACACATGTATCATAGTAACTTGATATTAATGCCATGTTTATCCCAATACCATGGTAATATCTAGATCAATATCATGGGTAAGTACCATGGTTATGTCGATACCACAGACACATGTACCATGGTAATCTCTCCTCCAGACAAATAGCAATACCATCACAGCTGTCAAAGCCAACCAACAAACAAGCCAAGAAACCAATAAAAAAATCATATGAAAACATGCCTAGGTTGACATTAATGCCAACCATCAATCACTGCAATGAAAAACTCCACCAATTGTTGCATCATCAATGCAAAAAATCTCCCCCTTTTGCATTAATGGAAACCCCTCCTAAACCATCCAATGGATGTTGATGTATGAATTTGGTCTTCATAGAAACCCCCCCTTTGACATCAATGGCAAAGGGATCACCTCAACAATGATGGATCTGACAAAAAAACTCCCCTTGGACATTAGTTGGGTCTCAACAAGCAGCAACAGCGAAACTGTCAAGTATATGATATCATCGACAACAACAACAACAAAAAATATCTAACTATAGCAACAAAAACAACAAAATCATAAATGTATCCTAGAAGAAGTAATAAGAGATAAAATCCTCCTAAACAACAACATAAATGTCATGCTTCAGCAACAATAACATCTTCCAACACAAACATAGCCATAACCATATCCTTTAAGCATCTCTCCTCATGCATGTTGGCATAATCATCAACATGAATATAGTGTTGGCAGAAGAAACATCCTATAGGACCATCATTATCAACACCCTCTCAAGAAAATAACACCATAAAAGATAAACAAATATTCATGCTGCCCCTGAGCATCATCATCATCATCAACAATAAAAATCTAGCAATATTTCCTCAATGAGAAACTCATTATTCTCAATGAAATAAAAAGATCTCATATCAACACTATACCCAACGTGTTTGGTACAACACACAATATTTTTATGTGTACATAACAATTTTGGCTCATGTAAGGAAACAGAAACATTGTCACCACACATACAGATAAAATGCCACTCTTTGCATTTATGCTAACAACTTTTCTCTGTTGCACTATTGAAACTCACTTTTTTGGCTCTTAAAAATATTTTGAGCCTGCATATTGAGATATTTTTATCTACATTTTCATGAACTCTTAGAATTCGATTTTTGATAGTGCAACTAGAAGAAGAACACTATCCATATCCACCTGATTTATTTTCCTACGAGAATAGTAGTAAAGCATAGAAATCATGGTTTTAACATTTAAATATTTTGCAGAAAATTCATTGACCATGATTGTAGTAGATGTTTCTATACCACTTTGGAAACTTAAATAGTAGTGAAATATACTATAGTTGATGTGATATCCTTCGGATATGAATATCAAACCACAATACTTGCTTTAAACTGATGATCATCCCAAGAAAAAAGCACTGGTCATGTGGAACTATTGTTTCTAATATTTCAAATATAGTATCATCCTTCTCATAATTCTTTGTCTGCATGTTCTGATTTTGGAAATTTGTTTGAGACCCAATAAAAATAGATAAAGAATTTTATAAAGGAAGCTTTTGTGTCTCTGGAGATACGACTGGTCAACACACCAAGTGCACATGCTTATATGTCCTATCTATCTCAACCTTTTGTTCTCGATATGTTCCTACTCTCTCTCGCTCCTGTGTACAATGTTTATCTCATGGAAATCCATACATATAGTGTTCCACCTATTATTGTGACCTAGTGTGCTCTAATCGAACCATTACTCAAACTATAGAATATCGGCCACGTAGAAAACACTACATCAACATTTTTCAATCTTCTGTTTGGCCATATATTGTATGGAATTTTTATTAATAATATTATCGATTTGCATAAGTCTCTTTATCAAACACCATTACACTAATTGTTTCATATGCAATATAGATTTTGTAATATCTATTCACAACATTAATTCCTTCTTAAATTGATTTCTCATCACTTCAGAGCTAGCCATTTACCATTTGTGCCTGCCCGAGAACCATTGTTCCTCCAGAAGATGAATAGGTATCTCCTAGGAGATAAATCACGTGTGATGAATGTTGAAGAACACCATGCAAATTATGCATTCCAAAATGATGAAAAATTGGATTTGAACCTAATTGACCAGAAAATGATGTTGCAAAAGTTGTGTTTTTCTTGTAGAATCAATAAGGTTCAAAGATGAGATATTTGGCATTGGTATCATGATGATATATTTTTGAATCAGTCACCAACATAATTAGTCAAAAAAATATCATATCCTTCATTTACCATGGCTTTTACAATTTCTTTGGTATTTGAATTATATGTGTTAATATTACCATGGTATCTGCCTATGGTATTGGCTTGGAGATTACCATGGTATATGGTTCCATGGTATTTACCCATGGTATTGACCTGGATATTACAATGGTACAAGGTTCTATGGTATTGGAATAACCATGGTATTGGCCTAGAGTTTACTAAGGTACATTTGTCCATGGTATTGGGATAACCATGGTATTTTCCCAACATATTGATTGGAGATTATTAATGATATTTTGACATATATTCTTGTGATTATTTCTTAGTGTTGATGTGGATTGATTTGGTCAGTTGATTCTTGGTGTGAGTGAATGGGTGGAGTGAGTGAGTTCTACACTACTTTGCATAGATGATTATACATATGTAGCTAAGTTTAGAGTGTGCATATCAGATTTTATTATTCATATTTTAGATGTTGTTGGGTTGCTCATAGTGAGAATGTTTTCAGGACCCAGTTTGAAACATTTTGAAAGGTGGTTCACATGGAGGAGTTGGAGGCATACAGACTTCATGCTTATGGATATTAGTAGATAGTTATTATAGGAGGAGAATCTTAATCCAATAGTGGTTGTATATTCCAATGGATGTTAAGCAAGGCTCATTGGCGGTGGAGGCTTCCAGTAGATGTTTATCATAGAGTCATGTGAATGGGTACTTCTCATATGATGGATGTCAACACACGGTTGTAGGAGTCGAGTCTTTGAGGTAATGGGTGCTACTATGTAAAATTTGTTCAGCTTAATAGAAGAATTAAGCAGCATAAATTAATGAAATTTTTAAGTAGATGATATCATTAGCAATGCCAACAAGAACTCCCTAACCTCCAACAAAAAAATCATAAATATATCTTAGTAGCAACAAGCATCAATAACACCCTCCTAAACAACAACATAACTGTTAGCAACAACAACATCTTCCAGCACAAGCATAGAAGCAACCATATCATTTAAGCATCTATCCTCAAGAAACATGCTATAATCATGAAGAAGAATATAGGGTGGGAAATAACAACATCCTACAAGTCCATCGTTGTCATCACCCTCTCAAGAAAATAACACCATAACAAATTAGCAACTATACATGCTCCCCCTAAGCATCATCATCATCATCATCAAATAATATGCTAACAAGCTTTCCTCAATGCTAAACTCGTTATTTTAAATAACATAAAAGGATCTCATATCATCCCTATACCCAAGATTTCGAAAGGTGGTTCACATGGAGGAGTTGGAGGCATAGAGACTTCATGCTTATGGAGATTAGTAGATAGTTATTATAGGAGGAGAACCTCAATCCAATAGTGGTTGTATAGTCCAATGGATGTTGATACACTATACTTCATATATGAGTATCAAACCACAATAATTGCTTTAAATTCATCCTCATCATTAGAAAAAAGCTTCAGTCTTATGGAAATATGGTTTCTGGTATTTCAAATTTCGTATCATCCTTCTCATTATTCTTTGTCTGCATGTTCTGATTCTACAAATGTTTTTTAGAGAAAATAAAAATCAATGCATAATTTGATAGAGGTAGCTTCTGCATTGTTGGAGATATCATTGGTCACCACACCAAGTGCACATGATTTGATCCGAACTTATGCAGGAACAAAATAAAATGCATATACAAACATAAACATAGATATGCAACAGAAATAAAACTTCATTTAATTAATATAAAAGAACTAAAATATTCTTAGATACATAATGGAAATAAACTAGCTTGAGTGATGATAACTTATCTGTGAGAAGAGATGTGGTGGCTACATGCCTCTGAAATATGTTAAAATGAGGCTCAAGGGCCTATTTATTATTGAGAAACAATGGAAAACCCTAAACATCAAAAATCCTAACCGTAGGAGATGAATCACCAATTTTGTGCGCCTCGTTGGGCTAAATTGGTACATCAACTTCCTAGGGTCATAACTTTGGCATACGATCTGCATTTGACGTGAAAAATGCCTCAGTAGAAATATATATCTGAGAACTACAAAGTTTGATTTCAATAATTATATAAACACCCTTGTTTTTCTGTTTAAAAAAACAACATCATTTTGGGCCTCAAAATGGCTCCAGAAGTTCAGGGCTTGAAAAACTACCAAAAATAGTAAATTGTTCTATAATTAAGGAAAGTAAAAAAAAGAAAGTAAAAATGGTGGGGGTCCAAGTGGAATAGGTGGATGACCACCAATATACACCTAGGTTAGTCCTCCTCCATGAGGAAGAAATGGTCTCGATTGCATTGAGTGCCTCCATGAGATGGGGAAAATTTAGCTGAACTTGGTCCTTAGTGAGCCACTTTACATGGTGCAGGAGTTGGCCAACTTTGAAAATATGATATAATTGGATCTTCTATTGGTGATTATTCTTGATTTTCATTTCGATGATTTGATCAGTTGTGGCATGTTCCATGTAGTATGGGTTTAACTCTGTTGGTGTGAGTTGTTCTGCAATGTCTGATATTTCGAGTAATGATGGAAAGTATGGCTGAAGGGGATCCACATTGAACACTGGGTGCAAACCAAGGAATGGTGGAATGTTGAGCTCAAAAAAAATGTCTCCCATAGCTTTGGTGATTTTTGAAGGCTCATATCCATGTGGCATGGGCTTTTGATGGGCTTTGGTAAGGCGTTACTTCTACAAATACAACCAAACTTTGTCGCCCACATGAAACTTGTGTGGCACTCGTTTTTTATCATGTAGCTTATTGTACTTGGAAATGGAATTCTCAAAGATTTCCTGAAGCTGTAGGTGGATTTGTTGGACGCATTTAATAAATCCAATTGCTTTATTAGCCTCAGACAGTTAATATGTGGATTTTGTATGTGTAGTCGCATGGCGTATGGAAACATCAATCAAACACAATGGTTGAAATCCTAGACCCACTTGAAAGAGACTGCTACCAATTGAGCTATTGAGATATCTATTGGGTAGAGGTGCACTAGGAGTTAGATTGATTGGATGGTTGACCTGATAGTACAAGGGTACCCTTATGGGTGAGGATAATATGTCCTTGTATTCTTCCACGACCTCATCCACCTGCTTCTACTATGTGGAGGAACCCTTCTCGGGGGCCATGGATGTGGCCGTGATATTCCCCTTACTTTGAGATTGAATTATGAAGAAAAAAATTTCCGAGTATCGGAGATTATATTACTACATTGCTTAGTAGAGATCAAAGATATGGTGGTAGGCTGGGCTACCTTTGGTATCATGTATAACTTAGTTCCAAAAGAAATAATAATAGTGTGAGGCCTCGACTCATACTTGGAATGATGCTTCCACAAGTATGGTTGGCCTAATAATACATCACAAACTTTAAGAGGATCAACATCACAGAATACCTCATCTGTGAAGGGCTTCATGTTATAGGAAAGTTGACACTATTGGCTGACAGGAAGATCTCGTCCTTGGTGAAGCCACCCGGTGGTGTAAAAATATAGGTGTGGTGTGGTCAGTAGGTCCAACCACTTCATGACCTCTACTTAAATGAGGTTCCTTTTGCTCCCATTATCAACGAACAATTTCAACGGTGACCCCTTCACCCAAATTTGTGAGTGAAAGAGATTATCCTCCTCGTCTGGATCTTCGAGTTCTAGCTTTTGGAGCTTGGTGGTGGCTACCATCACAACGAGTTCTGTGTCAATGACCTGCATATTATTGTTGGTTCCCTTGTCAGGTTTTTACTCAGAACTTGAGCATGCATTCATCTCTGAGACTTTCATCTCGACCAAGAGCACCTTCTTTGTGAAACATTCATTCATGTTGCAAGTGGGACTTTATGGAACTCACACCACTTTTGAGTTTCATTCTTTTCCTTCCCATCACCCTTGCCTTGCGGCTTTGAGGAATTTCCCAGGGGGGGCCTTGTTGGGCTTTGTCCTTTCCTCTACTTTGGGTTTGTAGATCTAAAGTCTCACTTCTTATGTTTAAATTTATGCTCGATCTTGGCAGCATATTAGTATTCTGCACCAAGTGAGGAGATGTCGAGGAACTCAATCTCCTCCTTAATGTATCTATACAAACAAATGCGATACTTAAGCACCAAGTGTTTCTATGAATCTTTGATACTGAACTTTGTACGCAATGTATGGAATGGATTCATCAGCTCATGCACATCTCTATCCTTTTATTGTCGCAGTTTAGTCCATTGTATGTACTTTTCCTCATAGCTCCCCATGGTATAATATTTTTCCTTGATGGCATTTAGAAATAACTCAACCTTGTTCTTCTAAAAACAATGATGGTTCTCTCTCGTCCCTCTCTTCACAATAGGTTTCCCACCAATCCTTGACATGAGGGGGGGCTTTTAGGAGTGAAAAAGTAATATTTTCCCTATTGGAAAAATCATGAGCTAAAATATATCCTTCCAACAGATTTAACCATCTATCTACAACATCTGCATTTATATAGCCTTCAAATATGGGAATGTAAAATTTAACTTGTACCTTGAAGGGATTTGCACCTCCGGAGTGACTATCGGACGAAGATGTGTTGCCTCTAGGCATCTTCCAAAGAGATTTAGTACAAATAAAACTTCATTTCATTAATATTGAAGAACTAAAATCTTCTTATATATAGAATGGAAATAAACTAGCTCAGGCAATGGTAGCTTATCTATGATAAGAGATGTGGTGGATACATGCCTCTGAACTTTGTTACAATGAGGCTCACCGACCTATTTATTATTGAGAAACAATGGAAAACCCTAAACATCCAAAAACCTAACCCTAGGAGACGAATCACAAAATCTATGGTCCTCATTAGGGTAAATTGGTACATCAACTTCCTGGGGCTGTAACTTTCACATACGATCTCTTTTTGATGTGCACAATACCTCATTAGAAATATCTATCCAAGTGTTTCCAAGATAAATCCCCTCTATCGATAGACACAATCTCTCTAGACCTAAAGTGGGTCTAGCAACATGAGATTCATTCTAACATAATTTTTCTTAACTAATGCTTACAATGCAAAGAGGAAAGAGACATAAATACCTTTTTCCAATTGCTATCCTTGGATCCATTGATGGTGACCTCAATCCACGATCCTTGTAGGCTTGATTCCTCCTACTGATGGTGCGTGAACACTTGTGGATGATCGGGAGAAAATATAAAATGTGATACAATATATAATAAATGTAAAAACCAGCTATCTAGCAGATCAAGGAGTACCATAATATTTGCATAACCATCTAGACAAATATAGAAAGTAAACATAAGATGTTATTATTGATAAATTTCAAAAGGAGAGCTTACAACCAGGCCTTGATGTTAGAGGCATCCTTAGGTGAAAATATCACCCATCTCAGAATCATTCCTTCTCCCATGCACTTAGGCTTAATCCCGATGCTATCATGCAAAGGGATGAAAGTTTAGACGAGTATGAAAATGATCAACCAAGCCAAAAACTTGGGGGAATGAGGGATGTGACTTTATTGCAAGGAGAAGGAAGTTGGGAGCCCATGAAAGGAGGAAGAAGGCCCACTTTCTAAGGGATGATCCCCCATGGATGAGATCAAGGCTCCAAAATGAGAGAGTTTGACCTTATCATCTCTATTCAACAACCAACTCATCCCCCTTGAGATTTTATAGGTCGAAGATTCTCCTCCATTTGATGAAACACTGCGAGAAAGGGGGGAAACACGATTTTCCAAGAAATTAGAGCCGTGACAACTCTGGGATAGAACTAGGATAAGGACATAAGCACATTCATGGCACAAGGAAGGTCGTTGACCCATGAAACTAGGAATTTGACCAAGTTCCTTCAGTAATATTTCAAGGAAGTATTATTTGGATCTTCAAGGGGATATGTTAGCATATTTCTTGATGATGGAAACATTGCACAAGATTCGTCACGGGGAATTTCAAGATCAAGGACGGGAAAATGAGCATGGTGAAAATTTACAATGTAAGAGATGGCCCCTAAAGCATGAAGGCAGAACAGGGAGTGATGGATGAAATGATTTATGAACCAAGGTAAAGAACGTAGAACACCTTCGGAGAACCTGCGAAATCAAACATTTACATATGACATCTCTAATAAAAATATGCCTAACCACATAATTTTTCATTATGAATCAAATAACACATGATCCCACAGTATGGTCGCAACCATCCATCTAAAAGAGATGATAGAAATGGATCTGCGGTATGGATGTAGCCATCTGTATAGATAGGATCATGTATACAATCATAAATACTCAATAACTCCTCGCAGCTTGGACCAAAAATCAGATGTGACCTAGGGTCTTCACCACGATCTCAATCAGCCCAATGTACGAATATAACCATGTGAATACATGTGTTGATTTTTAACATGGTAGAAACCACATGATTAGCGGCCAATGATGAGAACCATTAACAGGCACAAAAGAGATCATCAATAATGACGATGGACCTCAAGGTACAACAATGCAATCTACAAGTGTGAATAGATGTGTTGAAGTCGAACACTTGCATAATCATTTGATCAAAGGCCAATGATGTGAACCTGTCATCAAACAAGAAGAACTTTCCATTGAGGTATGCAAGCTCCAAGGTACTGAAAGAAGTTTCTAAATCACCTTCCCAGATAATGAACTGAAGTCGATAGGAAATGATTCATTGAAGGAGGGCCATAAGGATTCCCACATCGTCAACACGAAATGAAAAATATTTTAATATGATAGGAGTGATTCGAGATTTTAACAGAGGAGGTCAAATATGTAGAATTTTTTAGAAAAAAATGACTTCTCTTGAACATATTGGCGACATGACTTTGGAGTGTGGCAGCATTTGACTCAAATAGGATCATAGGTCATGTTGACAGAATTGGTAATCAGATAAGAGGAAAATGGATATCCCAAACCTATGGATTAAAAGTGATGAATGTAGGATGTCCCCAACCCGACACGACACTACAAGAAGAAAGGACATTGGTGAGGGTCCTGCTTGTGACGGACCTTTAAGGTCCGTCACCAATGTCACATATGGTGACGGTCCTTTAAAAAGCGTTGCTGTAAGTGTATATAGTGATGGTCCTTTAAGGTCCATCACCAAAGCCATTTTCAATTACACTTTTGGTGAGGGTCATTTAAGGCCCATCACTAATTCTCTCTTTGGTGACACTTCTAGTGATGAACTTTCAATGACCCTCACCGATGCTATTTTTGTTACTTTTGGTGACGGTCAAAAAATTTTCGTCAACATTGATCATTCCAATGAGTTTTTGATGACGTTACGTGTTTGTTAATATATTTTTTGTCAAAAGAGAAGGATTTAATACCATTATTCTGGATTATTTTCTATCATATGTCTAAGGCCATAGTGGTTAGAGTCAGTCAATTTTTTATGAAGTAATTAGTGTGTATCATTTCCCTCAAGTAATGACTAGTCGAATAGAGCTTTCCTATGAGTCAACACATGATTCATATCTATTTAGTTTACTATCTATAAAATTCCCTTTAGATAAATTCCCACTAGTGTGTGTATGAAATATATTATTTAATACATAATCAAGCTCTATCAATTCTATTAATGAGAAAGACCTAACACTCCTCAAAAATCCAGGCACACCTTAAATTAATGCTTTGGCACACACTAACATTTCTTAGCACCACACATGTCTTGCAACATATTTGTACCTAGAACATATTGTCATGAAACTGACGCCCAAGCACATGGTTCCATGCGCTATCACAACATAGAACTCTTTTAACATGTGTTGGCATGCATGTAGTCCCTAGCATTCCCTGGAACACCTTGGTTGAATGCATTGACATACATTAGCAGTTGGCACACAATGCCACTTGGCATGTATTGGGACCTATTATTAGTGTGGTTGAAAATTATAAAGTCCTAACTTATAACCCTCTTATTGGTTCTTCCTTTTGTTTCCTTGAAACTTCTTGACACATATTGACATACCATGGCACCCTACAAATCCTTAGCACCTGACATGTTTTGGAATATCTTGGCACTATTTGGCACATATAATTAGCAGACCCTGGACCACCCAAGCACACTTTGAGACTTCTTGACATGCCTTTATATTCCCTATCATTCCTTACCAATCCTTATCATACCTTGTCACTACCTCCTTGGCATGAAAACTAGAACTAATTAACACTAGTCCCTGGCACACATTCCTCATAGTCATTAACTTCCATGAATTTTGACCTAGTGCTCCCTTAATGTTTTATCCTAGTATTCCTTAACACTCCTCAACATGCATTATCACTCTCTAGCACACCTTAGCACTCTTCAACGTGCCCTTCCACTTCATAGCATGCATAACACTCTGTGACACATATTGGCACTTGGCACGTGTTGGTGCTTGGAAAGTCTTAGGATGTATGGAATACATTGACATGCCTTGATATAATTTGGCATGGTTTAATATTAAATTTATTTGAGATAAATTGTTGGAAATTAGATGAGAAGCAACAAAGGAAGACTTGGCACTTAGAATGCACTAAATTTTTTCACTTCGCATTTCGTCGTAGTTTAACTTATTTATCCCCTTTTTTCCTTGACATTCCCTAGCATGCACTAACACACCCTTGCACATCTTGGCATGCCTTATCACTTGGAACATCTTAGCATGTTTGACATGCCTTCGCACTATCTGACACATCTTAGCATTCCCTAGCATGCATTAGCACTCATGTCCTCAAAGCTAGCCTTTAAATTTTTTCACAACTTGGGAACCCAATCAATTCCTTGGCTACTGCAGTTCATGTGACAATATTGGCTTTCTTCAACCACAAAAAATTGACCAATTGCACCTAATACAAGTAGATTGTGCCTTTTTAACCTAAGAACTACCTATAACTCATATTATGCCACTCATGTCCAAGATCAACTTGTCCCACTTGACTAGTTACCAAGACAAGGAATACATGATCTAGCCATGGCCATAAAACAACTAATAAACATAGCTTACATAGGAAACATTTCACATGTATGTTTAGTTCATATAAATAGTAGAACATTAATTGAGAGTTTGCAAGAACCATAAGATGCACAATGCACACAAGATATAAGCTGACACAAGTTGAGTGCCCCAACACTTATACACAACAATGTACAATATGAAATTATCTATAATATTTTAAAACATGAGCATGTAGCCAAAGTGTGCCACATCTCATATAAAAAAAATAGATAAAGGAAAAACAATTTTGTGTCTAGCACAAAGTGATCTCCCTTTGTCTAAAAATGTTATGTCGAGCCCCGTATAGAAACTGTAGGCTTGCCTCCTATAAATCCTATTATGAACTTCTCCTAACACACTTCATCCTTCGAACACTTGAATTCGCTGACACTCCTTGGAACACACTCTTATTAGTTCCTTTCCATGCATTTTGACCTAGTTATCCCTTGATATGACCCAACACTCCCTAACACTCTTCATCATGCATTGACATTGTTCGACATGTGTTAGCATGAATTTTCATTCCTAATGTGCATGCCCCGACCCTCCCTATATATCACGCCCTCACAACTACCCTTACTTAATTTTCAACTTGGGAACCCAACCAAGCCCTCGCTTGACTACAAGAGCTTGACCAAGTTACGGTTACTACAACTAGACTATGTTGTTGAATTTTGTAGCTTGGGAGGTACTCCACAATCCTAGTGAGATGGCTTTGTGTTAGTTTGGTCACAAAAGGATTTGTGGGCAAATAAACCAAGAAAAGGGATTTTGGACCCAAGATGGGGTAAAATCTAAAAGAAAATTAAAAAGGAAAATTAATATTTCCTAAGTTCTAAGTGGATAAAATCTGTAATTTCTAGAGGGTTCTTAAGAGGTCTATGAAAAACTATTTAATGAGGCCTTTGGATGAAGGAAAGAAAATCAAGTGATAAGGAGCTCATTTGATCAAGGGGGTGAAGAGAGATGTAGTCCTAAAGTAGGTCGAGTAAGAGGGCCAAGTAAGGGTTGCTAAAGGGAGGCCATGATCATCCTCCAAGAGCAAGATCATCATGTGAGGGTTCACAAGAATGTTGCATACCTTAATGGTCGGCTCGAGCTAGGAAGTAGGATGGAATATTGTTGGTTCTCTTGTGGAAAATCGAGCTTAAGAGAGGTTTCTCATGAGAAAATGGGCATGTGATTTTAATGGTGTCTTTGTGTGAAGGCCACATTAAATTCTGAAATGTTGAAATTTGCAACAAGAAACTTTGAAATTGGAAAAATGGAAAGGAAGAAAAATAAAAAAATGCACCCACACTTGTGAGGAATGAGGAATGTTGGGCACCTAATTTATTTTTCCCTTAAATAAATTGGACAATAAATTGTAATTTCATCTCATAAAAACTTGTGTCGATTAACTAAGTCATGATGATTGAGTTAGCTCAAGAAATTCGAGTTGAGGGTCTAAGATGAGGCATATTGTAGAGGTATTAATCTAATAATTTTGGAGTCCAGTTGCAGTTGATGCATTAGTGGGGTGTAGGTGTGAATTAGTTAACTTAATTAAATGAGTTAAAATCAGTTTAAATAGTTCTAACTAAGTGATGAGCTAGTGAGAGGTCAACGAGTGAATTAAATTATATTTAATTTACAATGAGTGATCAATAAGATAACTGATAATTCATTATTAATAGTTGCATGCATATCAGTTCCGAGGAAGACCCAATTGAGACAAAGGTTAAAAGGAACATAACTATCAGTTGTATTTATACAAAATTTCCCATGTGAAATTATAAAGTCATTGGGATGCCATGATGGATTGCGCAATCAAAGAAGACTCATTTTCCTAATTAATAGGGAGCTAATTCCCTAGGAATTGCATGAGTAAGGCAGGCTGAAGGAAGGTTGAGAATTAGCTAAGTACTAGACTGAGTTTGCCTAGATCAGTGGGGGACAATTGGCAGAGTGTTGGAGAATCTAATAATAGATTAAGCATTTTATTGCTTCATGATTACTTGACTTAATAAACAATAGACATAGAGCATTTTTGAGCAGTTGATTTCCCCAAATACATCTTGTGTTGTGCAATTGATAATTTATTTCTCTTACTTATATCTGATTGTGTGGTCGTGTTTTGTTTCTGAAAATTGTAGGAAGGATTCGATATCTTGTTTTAGTACATTACAAGATCAAATTGAATCTCGTTGGTTAGCTTTTCTACATGGTATCAGAGCATAAATTTTTTGGGTGGAGAGTTTGCAGAGAATATCTAAAATTTTGGTCTAAAAGTTAAAAAATAATAGCATATTTGGATTCCTTGCGAAAAACTACCCAACTAGAAAATCAATTCAGAGCTCGGATGAGGGAGATATCATCGATTTCAAATCAACTCTTTTTTAGAAAATTTTGTAATGGCAGGACAATTACAATGTGCACAAGTCAATAACATATATGCACTTGAGGTACAAGATGCATGCAAAGCTTTGAGGAGCAAAGTAGAGGTCAGAGACTTGGCTGTTGAGAGGGAGTACAAATATCCTCTCAACATGCAACCTTAGAAGTAGTCTCAGAAGGTTGTGGACCAGCCACAATTGGAGAAGCAGAGAGGAGACCAAGTCAAAGCGTCCACTCAAGCAGATACCTCCATGAGGGGGGAATTTCGAGCTATATGGGAAGAGGGAGCACATGCAGCGGTACCTCCAGATGGAAGGCAGGGTGATGTGTAGACATAATCCCAAGATAAGAAATTTTGGCAGGGTCCATTAAGATGGTGTGTCTCATGGATCGAACCTAGCTACGACGAGTCCATAGTACAACAGTAATAGGAAGGATCAGTTAGATTGATGCAGTCATATGTCAGGAAGACAGAAATCAGAGTGACGATGGAAAATACTGGAGCGTAGATCATAGTTGGAAATAATGAAAAGGGCACGGATGCAAATGTCAGTAGCAACACAGAGAGTCGAGTAGATAGGTGTAGTAGCTAGCAGCAGTAAAAAGACTCCGATGACAAATAAATTATACTAATTCATTTTTTCAGAGGCTATTTAGTTTCAGGATTTACAATTGCAAACAACACTAGAGAAGTGTTGCATGCATAGTTCCAAAGGTACCGGATCAATATAGATTGAATTCCTTTCTTGTTCAGAGGGAGTGTTGAAATTGGCGAAAATAAACAGTGAAATTGGAAACCAGAAAGGACAAAAAAAAAATTCACCCACACTGGTGAGGAATTTTGATGTACTGGGAGTGAGGAATGTGAGGTGTATAATTTATTTTTCCCTTAAATAATTGCACAATAAATTGTAATTTTATCTCATAACAATTTGGGTCAGTTAACTAAGTCATGATTACTGAGTTAGCTCAAGAAATTTGAGTTGAGGTGGATATTGGTGGCCACCCGCCTATTCCACTTGGGCCATATCCATTGTCTCTTTTAGTTTCCTTAATTATAGCACAATTTACTATTTTGTTAGTTTTCGGGTCCTGAACTTTTGGAGAAATTTTGAGGCCCCAAACGATATTTTTTGGGCATGAAAGGTTTGTTGATTTCATAGAAATCATGCTAGAAATTGTAGTCCTCGGAGAGATATTTCTAACAAGGTATCATGTGTGTCAAACAGAGATCATATGACCAAGTTACAACCTTGGGAAGTTGGATGCCCAACTACCCCAAACGAGGCCCATAAACTCTTGGTGTTACGTCTCCTCAAGTTAGGGTTTTCTCTTATTTTTCAATAATAAAAAGGCCTTTGAGCCTTATTGTAACACAATTTAGAGGCATGTAGTTGCCACATATTTTCTCAGAGATAATATACCATCACCCGAGCCAGTTTTTTTTCCATTCTGTCTATAAGCATTTTTTAGTATTTGATATTAACGAAATGAAGTGTTATTCCTAGTGCATCTCTATGTTTATGTTTATTTCTGTATTTTATTTCATTCTTGCATATGTCCTGATCATGAGGGTCTAAGATTAGGCATGTAGAGGGATTCTAATATTTTGGGGGTCCAATTGTAGTTGATGCATTAGTGGGATGTAGGTGTGAATTAGTTAACTCAATTAATTGAGTTAAAATAAGTTTAAATAGTTCTAACTGAGTGATGAGATAGTGAGAGGTCCACTGAATTAAATTAGATTTATTTCACAATGAGTGATCAACCAGATAACTGATAATTCATTATTAATATTTGCATGCATGTTAGTTCCGAGGAAGACCCAATTGAGACAAAGGTTAAAGGGAACATACATATCAGTTGTATTTATACAAAATTTTTGATGTGCAAGTATTAAGTCATTGGGATTCCATGATCGATTGTGCAATCAAGGAAGGATGATTTTCCTAATTAATAGGGAGCTAATTCCCTAGGAATAGTGAGAGCAAGGAAGGCTGAAGGAAGGTTGAGAATTAGCTAAGTACTAGACTGATTTTTCCTAGATCAGTAGGAGACAATTGGCAGAGTGCTGGAGAATCTCATGAGAGATTAAGCATTATATTGTTTCATGATTCCTTGACTTAATACACAATAGATATAGAGGATTTTTGAGCATTTTCTTTCCCCAGATACATCTTCTGTTGTGTGATTGATAATTTATTTCTCTTACTTATATGTGATTGTGTGATCGTGTTTTGTTTCTGCAAATTGTAGGAAGGATTTAGTATCTTGCTTAAGTACATTACAAGATCAGATTGAATCGTGTTGGTTAGATTTTCTACATGAAATGGAAGAGAGGGTTGATATGATCTTATCTTGTGGTGGTTAGTGGGTCGCAAGGTTTGTGATAAAGACCAACATAAATTGAGGAGGGCTTGCACTTTAACTTAGAGCCATAACAGAAGTAGACGCAAGCATGATATTGACTGAGGTAACCCTAGTTTGAGGGTCGACATTGAGATATAAATTTAATATCAAGATTCAGTCAAAGAAATACCCAGAATCTATGGATCCATATGAGCTAAGTCGAGTCTCTTATGGAGGCAAGAGTTGTGGTTTTCTCTATGGGTGGATAGGTTTTTTTCTACAACAATTAGAATTACATAAGTATAGTGCCCTAGTTAGGACAATTTCCTAGCATGTTTAGTTCATAAGGTATGCCCTTAAGACTGTGAAAAATTTTCATAGAAGAAGAGTAGTTGTGACCCTTAGAGTGAGGTTTATTTCTGCAATATAGATCGCAGATCCGGAAGATGGTTTGCAGATTCAATATTTGTGGAGATAGCAAATCCAAAGGAGGGTAGAACCTGAGAAGAAGATTGAGAATGCAGAAAATTCCAAAAAATTTGAACATGATAGGTTTGTGCTCCTATCTCAGCTTGGAAGGAAATTTGAAAACTTAGTTAGACAACATCATGGAAGATTATTATAAAGGTTTTCCATGCATTCTAATCAGCAACATCTGGCGGGATTGGAACAACAACACAAATTTTTCACGAGAAATATGCATGATAGTTTATGAATCACCCCAACATATATCCTTTATGCAAGTCATATGATGATATTTCTTTACACTTATTTATATCTTGTTGTTGGGGCCTTCGTTTTGGGATAGAACAATTTTGAGTTGTGGAGAGCTGGAGGACAGGTGGCAGAATGCAATCAAGGTAGACATGGAGCTGTCACAGTTGCGGAAAGCTAGAATATAGGTGGCGCGACATTGACAAAGAACAACGCAGATGATAGATATGGGAGACAAGAACAATCAGTAGAACTCCCAGTAATAAAGAGGAAGCAGAAAGTAGTGGAGCGGGAAAAAAAGAAGGACTGACAGTTGCACTCGAGGAGAAACAATTAGGCAGTTAGTCAGCAGAGGAGGAGTTATCTAGTTAGTTAGTTTGGTGACAGGCCGAGGGAAAAAGCAGAGCCTCAGGAGAGCTCTATGAGAAGTCTGTGTACTAGACTAAAATTGTAATAGACTTTGGAGAGCACATGTATGTTTTTTTGTTATTGATAATGAAATTGAGTTGTTGTTGTGTGTAATGTCGCAAGTTGATTGATGGTTATTTACTTACGATGAATATATGCTTAAATTAAATTTTAATTCAACATTCTGAACATGTGTTGATGAATGGTAGTTCCTTCATAGAGTTGAGATATGTGTGTTTCTTCCAAGTTCCCATAGTTGTTATCCATGTTTACATTTGTCTTCTACCTGATCTATCTTCTAATCTTACAACGGTCACGACACGCCTCGGGTGAGACACCCTACTCCCTAGAGCAGGGTGAAAATGTCAGCGTTCTTCTAGACTACTGCGGAAACTTTGTTGGCCTCAAGCATGAACCTGGGTCTTTCCTAGAGACCTCCTTTTTCGCCAACAAATGGTTCCATTGTGGGGACCTAAAAACTCATTTAGAAGTTATATCATGGTATCATGGATCTTGAAGAAGGAACTACGAAGCTGGTGGTATAATCAATTAGATCAGTTCATATCGCAACAAGCGGAACTTTGACAACACAGGGAAATGTCTCTCAAAGATCGGGTCCCGTTTTCTGAATTTGCAAGTGACCTGTATGAAATTTTCCGGGGAAAGTTTCCCGAAGAGCTTTATAATTGGTTGCAGAGACTTCAAATCAAGTCACTCACAGGAGGATCTCTTAGAGTTTGTCACAGTTGGATGCACATAGATCTAATAGCACTCCATTGGTTGGATACCGATCTAACCCGACCAGTAGATTTTTGGGTACAATCTACCTTGAAGGGGTACATTGTGGAATTTGCAGCCGAGTGTTACCAATATTTTACAAAATCCAAAGACATGTTTAGATCTATATTGTGGGGAAAATTGTTGAAGGAAATCTCATTGTGGATTAAAGCTCTAATGGTGGAAGAGGGCTTGATGTCATTCTAAAGCCTGAGATGGAGACTTAAACCTCCAGTACTGGGGGAAGGAACTGAGGGAAATATGCTACAAGTAAGTAAGAAGGGGGAATAGGGATATGGATTTCAGAACCTCCAGTAGACTGAGAGAGCGACGAGCACATCGAAGGGCTCAGATTGCTGACAAGTGGTGGGAAAGGGAAATGAAAGAGTTTGAAAAGTAGGAGAGTAATCGACAGGACAAGGAAAAGGTGCCGCAGATGACAAAGGAGAGAGAAGGTCAGATGGGATCCCAAATAATGGGAAGGACCATTAAGGAAGTTGGGCAAGTGTATAGGAGCCTAGCCCGAAGAGAGAAGGAAGAAAATTCCAATGAGGAGGACACATGCCTTGAGGAGATGTCTAATGTGGAGCTGCATGTTGCGATGGATAAACTATTCATAGAAAGGCGTGCACCCATAATATGGAGCAACCAACTCCCTTGCAAAATTGAAAATGATAGGCTTGTGGTCCTATCTAAGCTTGGAACAAAATTTCAAAACTTCGTTACACAACATCATTGGAGATTATTAAAAAGGTTTCCCATGCATTCTAGTCAGCAATATATGGTGGGATTGGAATAGAAACACATTTTTTTCACGAGAAATATCCATGATAGTTTATGAATCACCCCAACATCTATCCTTTATGCAAGTCATATGATGATATTTCTTCACACTTATTTATCTCTTGTCCCAACATAGTGCAGGTCATCACCACCACCCTTGCAAAATTGAACATGATAGCCTCGTGATCCTATCTAATCTTGGAAGAAAATTTCAAAAATTAGTTACTCAACATCATGGAAGATTATTACAAAGGTTTCCCATGCATTCTAATCAGAAATATCTGGTGCGACTGGAACAACAACACATTTTGTTCATGAAACATTATAACAAAGATCACAATTGAATTGATAAAAAATAGTGTTTGGAAGACAAGATTCATCCTAAACCAAAAAAATAAGTGATTCTGGTAATTCCTCCACTCCCTTTTGGATTCCCCTGTGACTTATTTGATGGTGTTGCACAAGTTATACCACCTAGCTGCAAAGTGGGTGTGGTTATACCACCTAGTTGTGACCCTTAGAGAGAGGTTTATCTTTGTAATATATACCACAGATTTGGAAGATGGTTTGCAGAACTATGTGTGGAGATAACAAATCCAAAGAAGGTGGAACCTGAGTAGAAGATGAAGTAGAAGTAATGTGCCATATGAGGAATGGATTGACATGAAGAGGAGTTGATTTTGGTGGACTGTCCATGTAATTTTGGACAAAGTTCTGAAGCAACCTATAAACAGTTAGACAATGGACTTTTAGTGGATGATTTGTGACCCTAGGTCAAGCTTCTACAAATTTTTAGAAGGATGATAAGAGGAGTAGTTCAAATTTGTTCATAGATTGTACAAAAAATAATTGGTACACAAGAATAGTGATTTTGAGAGGTACTCAAATCGCTATTAGGTGGCATATTTGAAGAGCCCTAGATGAGGCCAGTGTTGTGTCCATTAGATCAGTAAAATAATTGATTTTGGTTGGGAAAATTGATGGCAGTCCAAGTATAGTTGGATGGTTGTTAGGTGATATTCAAAGAAGAGCCCTAAGTCTTGTACTTGTGAAGGAAACAAAATGGTATAAGGGTAGGTTTTTGGGCCTAACGATGTGCAGACTTTGAAGGACTAAAGTAGCATTCAATTAGTGGGTTATCCAACTAGCCCTATTTTTCTATATTGTGGGGGATTGAGTTAGCGAGAAGAAGGGAAACCTCCATATCCCTAGACTTGTCATATTGGAGTAGGAGTATGGCAAAAGTGGGGAGACCAAAGAGATTTTCACAAACATATTTTTGAACAACTGATTGAAAACCCTAAGTGTTGAAGAACTTAAAGGAAAAAAGTGGTAGATAGAGGGAAATTTTTTTTTATCCGAGTTCTATAGCCTAAAGGATTTGAGTTCATTTATAGAGGCAGATTGAGGAGTCGCATAACGAGAGGCAAGATGACCTGTCAGATGTTTTTAGGACATGTGGACTGAAAGGGATATGTGTGGCCACCATAAAAAAGTGGGTCAAGTGTTGTCTTGTTCAAGGTAGATTGGTTGTCAAAGGACTAAAACCAAGCCTTAGTTATATTAGTGTGATTGTAAAGGGCCATGATCACAGGTATGAGAGCTCTATCCCATTCTACTATAGTTTGTAATTTAACGAAGAATGATTTGAAAATTTTAAAAATTTTCATGTGCACTAGTTCATGATTCCATGATGTGTGTAGATTTCGTTATGCAAAGTAGATGTGTTGTGGCACTTTTGTGTGTTTGCATCAAATACTCTAAGACCAAACCCAGATTCTCATGTGTCATGGAAATTCAACATATGCCTTGTTCACTTAAGAACTACTTATAACTCATCTTAGGCTACTCCTGTCCAACCTCAACGCTTCCCACTTAAAAAGTTACCAAGACAAAGCTCATCACATCCAACTGTGGTCATAAAACAACTAAGCAACACAGTTTACATCTTGACATGCCATAACACCTGACATGTCTTAAATTCCTTAGCACTATGTGGCATGTGTTAACATCCCCTACAATCCTGGGCATGCTTTTACACTCCCGAACATACCCTAGCACTTCCTAACACACCTTGTTTGCAAAGGTGAGAAGGATCTTGTTAGAGGGAGTTCAAGACCATAGTGTCTCGACCCTCCACGAGAAGGTGAAACCATATGAAATGTGGAAGGCCTTGATATATATGTACCTAAATAACAATGAAGACATGAAGTTGGTGCTGAAATACAAGTTTAGGAAGATCAAAATGGAGAAGGGCGACACGATCCAAAAGTACTTGACCAAGTTCACTCAATGTCGATATGAGCTTGGAAGTGTTTGGATCTATGTTTCCTCAGATGATTTGGTGATCCTAGCTCTCCTAGGACTTCCCAAGAGACGGCATAGATACCAAGACTCTATTAATGGGAGGGAGAAGCTTCCAGATTGGGAGAAACTATGGTATGATTTGATACAAGAAGAAATTCCACGGAGCACTAGAGATGGATCCTCATCAAAAGCTTATGATGAGGAAAACTATGCCTTTTCTGGCAAGGCGAAGAAAGGAAAAGGGAAGGCATCTCATTCTAAATCTGAGACCAGCAAGGTAGGAAAGAAGCGAGACTTGTCAAAGGTGAAATGTTTCAATTGTCATGAGCATGGACACTAAGCCACAAACTGTCCACATAAGAAGAAGAACAAGAAGGAATGTTAGTTAATGAATGGTTAGCAAAGAGTTGCACTCAGAAATGCATTGAGCATAGAAGCAATAGAAAAAATAGCTAAGAGTCTTCATATAAATCCAGGGCACTTTAAGGCATGTAAGAGAACCTTCCTTAACATTGTATTGTCATTCATCCATTTTTGTAATTATAACATTAGGTTGTAAGCCCTAAAGAATGAGGTGCATTGAATTTGGGAAGGAGGTTCATTGGAACCCAAGTAGATAGATAAATAAATGTTCAATTGGGAGGCAAGGCCTAGAACCATACCATCCCAATCCTCCAAATGATCAATATTGTTAGACAACAATGACTAAAATTGGTGTATAGGTGACTCAATTTATAAGGATTAACTTTATACGTGAGGTTGGAAAACATTCAAAAAAAGTTGAATCAAGAGCGAAAGGGAAAATATATCAAGGAGGCACAAATATTAAGGGCCTATGTCAGCGAAAGTCAAACCAATGGCCAAATTATTTTTCCTTGATACCATCTCTTAAGAAAATGAAACTACATATAAACACATATTTCAAACGGAATACTCCAATACCTACCATAATTAGTTGCATGTTGTTCAAAATATTGAATAAATGACATGCAAACTCTAATTTTGTTTCAAAGTGTCACACTTTTCGAGGAAAATACACGAATGTTGAAGGTATATCATATGTGCTTAATTGTATTCGGAAATAAAGCTAATTTATGGGATAATTGCACAAGATGGGATGTCAAAGATAAAAACTCACACTTGTGAAACCAACCTTTAAGGAGTACGATAATCAATGCATGTAGCACATTTTTAGAGAATCATATGGGCTAATGACTAGGCTAGGTACGATACTAGACCTATCTCATTCTAAACAAGGTATCAAGGATAAGAAAATATGAGTATTCAACCTAGATATGGATTGGAGATAGATAATTTCATGGGATTTAGGCTAAGTTTCTAAGGCTCATCATCATAACTATATCTTCGATAGAAAGGTTTGTATCATCCCACAACCAATAATCTAAACTTCCTTTAAGAGTTATAATAAACCCCTTAATTATGAGGAAGCATATAATGTATTTTTCTAGGGGTTGATTCATGTGTTGGATTCATATGTCCTAGAGATTCCTACATGATAAATAAGCTATGAATATATAAGAGGCATATAGTAAAGCATGGAATGAGGGAAGTTGTGTGGTAGTCCTAGCATTTAAGCATACAATTGATATTAAATTGAGTGTAAAAGAGGCCTGTAATGAAGTGTGTACTGAAAATTGGTTAATGGAAGGTGTTGGAGTTTCATTCCTAGCCTAGATAGTTCTCAACAATAAAATGATTTTACATTTATAAAAGATTCTAGATTTTTACAACTTGGTTTGAACATCATTTGTAGCTCGCTTACACAGGTGGAATTTTACAACATGAAAAATAAATGTTTCATTCAAAATATTCCTTGCTACCATAACCATTTCATCCCCCAAAATTAGGGTTTCCTCTCTCATTTTCCTCAACAAAATACAATCTCAAACCTTCGTCCTAATAAAGAAAAACAAATAGTGTGCATAATTGTTAGTCTCCGGCTCTCCCTTTCTCTCCATCTCGCTCCCTCCCTCCCTCCCTTTCTTTCCTTCTCCCTACCTCCCTCTCCATATCTCCCTCCACTTCTTCCTCTTTGTCCTTAATGGAAAAAGTGGAATCCAAACCCCAAGAATTGGATACCCAAATATTTATGGCTTTGCATCCAACTAGTAAACCCCAAAACCTTCCATTAGCATCTAAGGAAATGAAACTCCACCCCTTTAGTAGGGATTCTAGACAGCTGGAAACATAAACACCATCTCCTAACAATTGTCACCAACGACATGGAGGATGTTTTGCAGAGAGGATTTTCACCATATAGCTTTTCCTCATTGCCCAAAATCTCCATTGTAGAACGCTTTTCTAACCTAATATGTCCTTGCCAATTGATGGATAGTCATATGCAAAAAGTGGAAGCTTATAGTTTTTAGCTAGGTTCCCATACATATGGCCCCACCTACACCTAAAATGTATTCCTTCATAACCCAATATCTGAATACACTACACCCCAATCCCGATATCCATGCCTTTTGTTGGCCTGTGACCGCACACAAAGTGGAGAAGGAGAAAGGAAGGGAAATCCTAACTGTCAAAGTGTTTCAAATGAATATATTTGCCTTTTAATTTAGTTGAAAGAGGAAAGTGCACTGATTAAGTGTGATGGTGAGAAAAATCCATACTGCCCTCATTCAATCCATCTACCCCCTTCCTACCCTGCCTGTCTCTTGTGGGTTCCTTCTCCATTCTCTCTCAACGCCTCTGCATATATTTTTAGGTTTTTTCTCATTGTTTTATACTTGGCCCAATTAAAATCCATCAAGCCACATAGCCTCCTGAGCACTCTCATGAGTATAGGAAATTCACATGAATCAGGTTCAAATGGTCTTCTCCATTCTTGAATCACCAAAACCATTATTCTCTTGACCCATTTTCTGTCACAGGAATTCATATAGTTGTCCATATTTAACCTTTAATCTTAACATGTCCTAGGCACTAGTATTTTGCAACTCAAGGTTTTCTCTAGGAGCTACAACACCTTCCATGAGCCCTTATCTGAGGTCCATATTAACCATAATATGGGTGTACGTCTTAATCCCCATCTCCAAATATGTAGATTCATGGCTAGATAAGATTCCAATGAGTTACCTATATCTTTGAAAATTAGGGCATCCCGATAGTTAGGAGGGAGACTTGGAAGATGAACCTAGATTGGGGCTATATCTAGTCTCTCCTACTTTGCATCAAAGAGGGGCATCTAGAAACTGACAAGAATAGGAGATGAATCAATTTTCTAAACCATTTGTTGCACCTCCCGGGTGTCTGCTACGTATTTCAAGCACAAATGAATCCAACCTCAGGCTAATAGCGACACCTTTGGAGGAAATTTTACAATAGGTAAGATTTCCTTGTCTGCCCACACATTTAGGGTTGAGGACCTAAATTTTCAATCCCTTACTTACCCCATCAAGTATTTTTGGGACATTTCCTCAGTCTTTTGAATGGTGACGTTGACTCCCAAAAATAGAGAACGAAGGAATTTGTTCTTCTTATTTACACTACAATGGATTTTCCTCTTCCTTTCTTTCTCAAATTCATTTTGAATCATAACTCGTTCTTATTCACAAGAGTGTTTCTCCCTAAAAACCACAAGACCATTTATGATGTTAGTTTGACCTTCTTCCGTTGTCGAGGCAAGGCTCTCCTTCACTAGTTCGCCGAAGGAGGGCGAGGCTGATGGCACCTGAGATGAAGGATATACAAGAATACTATCCAAAGAGGCTTTTGAGAGTGAAGAACCCCCACTGTGTTCAAAATATTTTGAAAACCCTATGGAAGCAGTAACACATTGTATGTCTTCCTCCAATATTTGGGACAATAGGGAAACTAAACTTAGAGCCAAACACCCCAAGAAGATTTCTCTAGCCCTTAACAAATGTCCTCAGGCCCTGGGCTAGCTGAAATGAAAGGACCCAAATAGTGCATGGGTGGATTAGGGGCTAGGGCCTTCGAACCGCTAGACAGTTGCCTATTGAATTCTTAACTTTGCTTTCTAAAGATCTAGTAGGCCTAGAAACTGCAATATGGTGACCTTATAAGTTGAATTTGAAATGAAAATGGATAAAATCCTTGGGACTAGACCAAATTTGTTGAAAACCCCCCTCCTCTAGTTCATAATCCACCAACTCCTCCTCCTCCTCCATGTGGGTCCAATAGTAAGTAGTCAAAATCTCATCTAAAAAACATATTTGATGAATAATTACATGTCTTCAAAAGGTTTATCATGGCCACCATCTTTGAACAAAATAAATATCAAGTGGATAAAAAAACTCATGATTACCATTTAATCTTATTTTTCATTTTGACAAGGATATTAGAGATCACATTGTCTAGAGCCTATTCACTCTTTGTCAAAACTACGACCCTTTCTCTGCTTGCAATTTTTCCATGGGCCTCTAGGGTTTCTCCAGTGTTGAATTCTTCTCCTATGGTCAAAATGTTGTAATGTTCTCTTTAACATTTAGAGCCTGTCAAAATAAAATAAAAATTAAAAACATAAAATTAATAATTAAACCAATCTAGATATATCTTAACTCTAGATCTACCAAGGGCCGAGAGAAAGGAATTAAATCTCTTGAGATGAAAAACTCCTTAGACTTGATTTCTCTAGACATTTGATAGATTGGAAGTTAAGACGAATGTAGATTACTCATATACAATGAAAAAAAAAAAAGGCATAAAAAAGATAAAGTGACTTGCAAACTCAACATAGCATCCACCTTTCTTTTGAAAAATATAAAAATATTTACCATATTTAAATAAATTTTAAGAAATTAAAATATTTATTATATAGGAATAAATAATTTGTTTTTTTGGGTTTAAAGTTTTTACCCTTCCGATTAAAATTCTTTGACTCATCCGAAAAACATTTTCCCACTCCATTTAAATTTAAATAAATTTCAAGAGGGTATTGTCGTGGAGTATTGGTGGGCAAAAAAAAGACATAACATTCTGTTACCAACCACAGCAGTAGAGCACAGCTAGAGCTACAGGAGGGGAGCCTAAACACCCTCTCATCGATATTGAATGCATTGAAGAGTTTGACTCAAGCACGATTATTCAGTTTCAAGAAGAAGGCCACCCTCCTCTAGATGGGAGGCCTATGAGAAGGTAAGAGTTTAAACAATTATTGCATGTATAATGTAGAATCTGTGCCATGAAAATCAGAAATCAACCCATCATCTGTGCACTCTCGCAAGACAGGGAAAAATCCACAAGAAATTTTTGTAAATGCCGACTACTCCTGAATTTAAGCTTGGGAACCCCTATAGCAGCAAAGTCTCTGGTTCCAGTTCTTATCACTTCTTCCACATCACCATTTGGTTGAGATCTTAAACCTTTAATTCCACCTTTGATATCCCTGATTTTCTCACAAAATCAGCAACACCCTCAATAGTGGCTACACTCTGCTGCAAGACGAACTACAAACATTGTTGCTTAACAATGTTAGTGAACTCCATATCAAATTTTATCCGTGCACCATGCACCTCCATTTATCTCCTTTGAAGGTGTCAATTCTGCTAGCATATACACCTTCATTTCTTGGTTAGAAACACACTTCACCCCTTTTATTAAGTCACGAGCTTCTATATTTTTCAATGCTTTGTTAACCTGTGGTTGCTGTAATTTTTTTTCCCTTTTCATATCTTTTTTCCATATACCCATATTTCCAACCATTTTTATGACTTGATATATGAGCATATCTTTAGATGAGAGGCCCTTAAACCTTACAAATTCTTCTTTTTCCTGTTGCTTGTAAACTACGAAATCACCCTGCTTGAAAACCTGGAGTTGATGATTTTGAAGAAGGGAATTGAGTGCTCGAGCTCTAACATTGAGATCAACATCTTTAAGATTTTCCTCCATGATTTTATCTATCAATCCATCAGAGAAAGTAGTGAAAAGATCCAATATTCTATTGATGGTAGTAGCCATTTGTGAAGCTGATGCTGCCATCTCTAAGATCTTCAAAACTATAATGGGCTTCAAACCCTAGAACAGTCTATGCATTTGCAGTGTTTGATTATCTCGATTATCCCATTTACAGTATGGGCTTCGAACCCTAGTCACAGTATGTGCAATGCATGCCCTCAAGCAGAAACAAAAATCGTATGTATATATGCTCTGCATTTTGAACATTTGTGTGTTTGTATTACTATGTTTTGATCAGAGAAAACAAATTACGCACAACTAAATTTTGATAATTTGGATACTAGATGTAGAAATGAAAGGTGCCTAAAGCGTTGTTTGGTGGGGGACAATTTCTAACCAGTGGATTCAGTTTTGAACTGCTTTATGAACAGTCCTCACTGATTTTTCAGTTATTTTCGTCTCAAGAATATCAATTTCATTTTCCAACATATATTATTATCATTTACTCATGCAACCTACTGTGCATAGGGTTTCCATGTTTCATTTTCTAGTTGTCACTGTAGAGGCAACCATGCCCTCTTTTTTCCAAGCATATCTAGCTGTAAAATTTTTCCCTATTGTTTACAAAAGGGGCGGGTAGGTGTCATTTATTCGACTAGTTATCATCTCTACTTGAAATTTAATTCAATGATATCCAACATCCCATAGATTTAATGTCTTAGCTTCCTATGATCTATCATAGCCTAGATTCGCATGCTTTGTTTTTAGAGCCAAACATTTTGCAAATATTCAACTTCTGGTGATCATCCTGAAATATTATTTAGAGATTCTGATGTGCTCTTTTGATTTTGAGTTTGCATTCTTGAATTTGAAGTGTGCTTTGAATTTTCTTTAATTGTTCCTTCACATGAATTGTATTCAATTTCTTATTGTTTGTCCAAACACGGAAGAGCTCTAGATAAAAATCTGTTGATGCATGTTGTATTCGGTGCTGCTTTCTAACTTGTAATCCAAGGGACTTAATGTGATAATCCATTGTATCCAGGAACATGGCTCTATGCTTCTGTCACCAATGACTGCTTCAACTTACTGTTATTATTTTTGGCACTATGAATGGAACTTTTCTAGATGCTTACTTTGAGATTTCTTATGCCTGCCATGTGATTCTGATTTGTTTGTCCACTTTTGTCTAGGCTAGGATTATTTGGCAAATGCATCAACTGTTGACATTGGATATATTGTACTTTTAGAAAATGTGCTTGCGGAGAGGGACCGAAGGTATGTTTTTTCTCCTTCTAATTCTTGTTTTAGCTTGATTCATATCCTTACCAGAAGAATAAACTAAGTGGTATTTTAATGAATAGTCATTTTTGTTTGTACTAAAAGATGTGAGATGCTCTACATCCTGCTTGGGGTGGGTGATTCCATCAATACTTTATTTTCACGTAATTACATTTAATCTATACTATGTATTAGGTGCATCGAATATAATATCCCAGATCCATCTAATTCTGGTTTTGATAGGGTCAATATTGCATATCTTGAGTTCAGAGAAATGATTGATGTATTGAATATTGAAATTTGAGATATTCAACCTTGAGCTTTGGAACATTGATGTGCGTATCAAACACAATTTTAGATGTGTATGTGCTAGTGTATATTGATTTCCATTTGATATTAGTGCGAGTAATCTCATTTTTTGTGGAGTTGAATTTGTTTAGTTTGGAGGCTTTGCAGGTTTTTGTCATTTGGGTCCGAAATGCAAGTGTGCATTTTGATATGCAGTTTCGCCTTGCTTTGTATCTTTGTTACTCTTTGATGTTATTTATTTGTGGGAACTTCGAAGCATAGAGAATGAATGGAGTTAACCCATGCCATTGGGTTATTAGTCCATTTCTGAATTGTACACTGTCGTGGATGTTCCACCGAATCTTCATAACAAATTTTATAATATTCTACAGTCTTTTACTAGAACTATTCTACTCAAGATTGCAGACTTCATATCATTAGCTTTAACACAGAAATTACTGAGAATCAGCTAAAAGTGAAATGAAGGAAACAAACAATTACACACCATCCATACATTGAATACAAGATATACCCTAGGAAAACCTAGTACAGGACGACCCTATGCTTTTCTCTTTTCTTCTGTGGATGAAAAGTGAATACAAAGAAATGGGTACTCACACTAGCAAAATGTGGATGCTACATGATTTTATTCTTCCTCTGTCATGCTTCAATCCCATAACTATGAACATAATATTGAAACAACTATGAAATAGATATAAATGCAGAGAACATAGAGAAACAGAACTTGACTCGTTTGTAGAGAGTTGAAGAAGTTACATGGTCACTAGGTGTTGTGATTTGTCTCATGAGGATCAATTTTCTTTTGTTTCTTTTTCTTTCTAATATTGATCCACCCAGTTCTGTTGACATGGGTTAGTGGCATTGTGATATACTGATTTGTGAAAGGTAATCATGAACGCAAGGTTGTTAGGACTAAGCTTTTCCTTTTTCGATTCACGAAGATGCTTTAAACCTCAAAAGAGATTTAATGGCACCAAAGTTAAGTGTGTCTCCCCACCACTACCAAGGGGAACTTCCATAGGTTTCTTTTCTTTCGGTTGAGCCATTTTCTTTCTTGGAGCACATATGTTTCCCTGTATTACTTACCATCTTTTGGGATTTTTCCTATGTCCATTGGATGTAGAAGATGTTAGTGAAGATGAATAGGTTTCTTGAAGGTGTACAATTTTTTGGCATGATCTACATCTAAATTTTCTACTTTCAATGTCTAACATTTTGGTAAAAGTGAGATCAACCCATTATATGAGAAACTATTTGGGAAACTCACAACTTAGGTTGAGCACTACACATATATGGGTAAAGATGTTGAGCCCATGACAATATGAGCTCCATTAACTTTAATAAAATGACCCTGGGAGTGTTTAATAGTTGCAAGAAAATTAGGATACCTTAAGTGAAGAGGAGGTTTGAAACTCTTACCTAGACCAAATTTGTTGTAATAATCATGGTGTTTGGATCAAACTTTCAGAACTAGGGATGAAAGGAGAGATGCATTTTCCCCTAGAAATAGGGTCCTAGGTTGAATTTTTTTTTTCTATCCACCATGGCCTTAAAAATTACAATGAAGTAACACTTGGAATGGAGGAAGAGCTCATCGTTGGTAATCTAGGTTTGATTTTTCCACCCATGAAGCATTGATGTAGATGGCCAAAGCCCATTCAAAGGACAAAGAGTGCCATCCCTTCAATACAAAAAGTTGTGGGCATATACATGCAAGTTCCAACACTAGAATGTCCTTTGATTTCTCCACTATAAAGGCAGAATTGAGGGGCGCCTTTTTCTTTGAGGGAATAGAAAGCCTAGGCTTCTCCTCATCCTTGAATTGATGGGATTGGGAGGAGGGCATATTTTTTCATATGGATCATCCAAGAAGGCTTGAAACTAAAAGCACGATAGCATCCTTTCTTATGCCAAAATCCACGGGAAAGAAACTATCAAGGAGTTGCCTTCTTGCATAGAGTCATTTCTAATGGCTTGGAGGGAACCTTGTCTTTGTTGTATCTATGAATTCAATATAGAGATAGAACCCATGGATTTCATATGAAAATATAAGGATTCCCCTGAATGGGACCTCATAAATACTTGAAGATGTGTAGTGACTCCGCCCTATTTTTTAAGATTCGTGTTAGATAGGAGTGCAATGGTATTAGTTGAATGAAGACCATATTATAGCTGAAAGAATTATATATTGTTTGTAAGTTGTAACTCTTAAAATTTGATGGTGGCACCTTTTTTGGCTTGAAATTTCATGGATATAGCCGGTGACCACATGCTCTCTCTAGTTATAGTTTTAACTACCAATCTTAATGTAGTCCTAGCTCATCCATTGACTCCGTTTATTGTTGTGTTCACAAGTCTGATTTGTTGCAAAGTGTAAGCCTAAGGTCTGTATCACAAGTCTGAGAGGCTGATTCAAGTGTTCTGCAATAGGTAACAAGAGTTTTACAATTCCACAGGCCCAAATATTTGCCAAAATCATAGATGCACAGATTCAAATGTGAATTGCAGTGTCTCAAGTAAAAAATACAGTGCTTTAGATCCAGAAATTATAGTCCCTCAGGTCGAATTGCATGTGTCCAAGCTGCTACACGGTCTACAATTAAGGTTTTCCATAGTTGTGCAAAATAGCTCTATTATGGATCCATTTAACCCTTCATAACGTGTCTTCAAAAATATTTATAGAACCAAGAGAGGAAATGTCAATCTCCACATGTCAAAAGAATGTCACAGTAGGTTTGAGCTTCAGTGCTTTCACACGTCCGCAATTCTTTCAGGTGCGAGTATGTTTGCAAGAAATGTGCCAAGATGTGCAAGTATAGGTTCCTCAGATGTGAAGTACTATTCAATAGAGACTTTGCCTAGAATTTGACTGCTAAAATTACTCTTTGTTCTCCACTACGCTACGATTTCTTTCTATATCTCTGTTTGAGTTTTTTGTTCCACAGAAATTTTGGATCGATCTTCAGGAGGTCTGAACACTGCCCCAGTGTCAAGAAGAAATCCTTTATTGGGAGCACCTCTGTTGTACTTCCAGTTCTATAGAAAGATAGATCTGGGATGGGGTTGAGAGTCAATATCCCTACAAGCTCTAAGGATCGGACTTCAAGAGGTGTGAACACTACCCCAGTGTCAAGAAGAAATCCACTATTGGTAGCACCTCTGCTGTACTTTTGGATCTGCAGAAAGATAGATCTAGGATGGTGTTGAGAGTCAATATACCTACGAGCTTTAAGCTCTAAACCAAGCTCTAAGCTCTGGGGTTGAGAGTCAAGATCCCTATGAGCTCTAAGATCTGCACTAAGCTTTGCACTGGCTCTAAGAATTTTCAAATATTGCTTCCAAAATCATTTCAGATATGCTTAGTGTTTTTAATGTTGTCGCACAAGCGACAAATTTGAACTATCCTTCAGCCACAGGTCTTCAATGATGTCTTCGAAATATTGTTCCTCCAGAAGTTTGTTTTGCAGCCCCTCAATCCAAGGTATGTCACTAGTTCAATACTTCTTCATATCCACAAGGTTATAGGAATTTTGTCACAAGTCCAATATTTCTTTGTCCATAGATTCATTGTTTTTTAACTGATGTCTCAGGTCCAAATATATGCCAAGATTCTTTTCCACAGTCATAGTTCCAGGAGTTGTCCACATATTAGAGTACCCAAGTCCAAAATTTTCTTCAGATGTTACAATACATATCCAAGCTTTAATGAATTTGACAAATCCTGAGACTGTTGGTGCACAAGTCCCTCACAGGTTTGATTTGTAGAGTGTAAGCCTAAGGTCTGTATCACAAGTCTGAGAGGCTAATTTGAGTGTTATGTAACAGGTAACAGGAGTATTACAATTCCACAGGCCCAAATATTTGCCACAATCACAGATGCACAAGTTCAAATTGAATTGTAGTGTTTCAAGTAAAAACTATAGTGCTTTAGATCCAAAAATTATAGTCCCTCAGGTCGAATTGTAGATGTGTCCAAGCTGCTACAGGGTCTGCAATTGAGGTTTTCCATAGGTCTTCAAAATAGCTCTATTATAGATCCATTTAACCCCTAGTAATTTGTCTTCAAAAATCTTTATAGAGCCGAGAGAGGAAGTATCAATCTCCACAGGTCAAAAGAATGTCACAATAGGTTTGAGCTTCAGTTCTTTCACAAGTCAGCAATTCCTTCAGGTGCGAGTATTTTGCAAGAAATGTGCCAAGATGTGCGAGTACAGGTTCCTCGGATGCGAAGTATTATTCCATAGAAACTTTTCCCATAATTTGACTTCTGAACTTACTCTTTGTTCTCCACTATGCTTATATTTCTTTCTATACCTTTGTTCGAGTTTTTCATTCCACATAAATTCTGGATCAATTTTCAAGAGGTGTGAACATTGCCCTAGTGTCAGGAAGCAATCCACTATTGCAAGCACCTCTATTGTACCTCTGGTTCTGTAGAAAGATAGATCTAGGATGGGTTTGAGAGTCAATAGCCCTATGAGCTCTAAGCTTTGCACTAAGCTCTAAGCTCGACACCAAGCTCTAAAATCTGGGGTTGAGAGTCATGATCCCTACGAGCTCTAATCTCTGCACTAAGCCCTACACCGGCTCTAAGCCTTTTCAAATATTGCTTCCAAAAACATCTCAGATATGCTTAAGTGTTTTTAACCTTGTCACACAAGCCACAAATCTGAATTGTCCTTTGGCCACAAGTCTTCAATGTTGTCTTCGAAATACTGTTGCTACAGAAGTTTGTTTTGTAGCCCCTCAATCCAAGGTATGTCACTAGTTCAAGACTTCTTCCTATCCACAATGTTAGATGGATTATGTCACAAGTCCAATATTTCTTTGTCCATATATTCAAGGTTTTTTAACCAATGTCTTAGGTCCGATCTATGCCAAGATCCTTTGCCACAGTCACAGGTCCAAGAGTTGTCCACATATCAGAGTACTCAAGTCCAAAATTTTCTTTAGATGTTACAACAGAGATCCAAGCTTTAATAAATATGACAGACCCTGAGACTGCTGGTGCACAAGTCCCTAACAGGTCTGATTTGTTGCAGAGTGTAAGCCTAAGGTCTGTATCACAAGTTGGAGAGTCTAATTCGAGTGTTTGGAAATAGGTAACAGGAGTGTTACATGTCCACAGGCCCAAATATTTTCCACAATCACAGATGCACAAGTTCAAATGTGAAGTGCAGTGTCTCAAGTAAAAACTATAGTGCTTTAGATCCAAAAATTATAGTCCCTTGGGTCGAATTGCAGATGTGTCCAAGCTACTACAGGGTTTGAAATTGAGGTTTTCCATCTGAAGATGTTGTGGGTAAGTATGCAGTAGAAAAGGCTCCCTGCAATCTGGATTGCAAACACATGCTCAGAATTAGGTTGAAAAAGTTGGTCAGTACTTCCATTTGAAAATATTTTTTGTCAAATAACATGAGCCATAACGGTAGATTGCTATAATTTGTATCGATGTGACAATGATGAACCTATGCCAAGGTAAAATATTTTTCCCACCCAGAGAATCATGAAAATTTTCTATAAGATGTGTTTTTTGTTATTTATGGAACAATTTTGAAATGTAACTTATGAGTGTGTAGTACAAAAATGAAATTTCTTATTACCATTTTGAAAAAAGAAAGTGTATACTTAGTAACTTACATAGGGGAAGATGGTGTTGAATAGTCATTTTAACTACAATTTTGGGTAATTTATTTTGTTGAATAATAAGTGTTCTCTATTAGGGGAGAAAACTATGGAAACATAAACAATTCTTTGATATTACTTCATTTTTAGAATAGAGATAAATTTTATATTGCATTTTTTAAATTAGTAGTAGGAATTAACTTCTCTTGGTTCTTTTGGGTCCTATTGTAAACTCAGTTTCACAGGTTTCCATTGTCCTGTAGTGTAAAGTTTGTAGCTATTTTTAACATAATTCCTCTGTCTGCACTGTGCAGCTACCTTGTTTCTGATGATGTTCAAGGTGACTGTATGTAATACTCTACTCTTATGAATGTTTGGACTAACCAAAGCATGAGTTATATTTGTGAAAAGAAAATTGAACATCATGCTATACTTAATGCTTGCATGTCATCTAATATTTTGAGTAAGTTTATTTTCCATAGCCCTTTTCATTGATATCTTATATATGTCTGAATATCTTTGCTTGAAATCATTTTAGGCCTTTTCACGTGGAATTTCTCACCATATCTATAGTATAAGTAAACCAAATGTAGTTCATCATGACTTCACTACATACTGATAACAATTCAAATGTACGATGTATTTGTTTACATGCTTACATGATAGAGATAGAGACCAGTCATCTTGATAATGTGGATATTCATTTTCATGAATGCAGAGTATTCCAAGTTGAGTCCTACACAAATATCTGAACTGTAGAACAAATGAAGAAGCCACCTTTAGGGGTTGATATAATCTAGTACAACTTTGCCGTGAAATTCTTTGATGTCAGATAAAATTCATGAACCTGGCAATCAAACATATCAAATGATGGATTCAAGCCACTACTTATGTACCAGTTCGCAATAAAAATGCTTCCAATGAACCATGCTTTAATTGCTAGCAAAAGGATCGACATTTGAAAGCTTAAATGGTTATTTTGAGCATCATATCAAACATATCTAAGTGATTAATACCAGACAATTGTCAAGCAATGAGCTAAGTAATTATTTTTGTCATCTCTGTTAATGAAAATAAACAGTGCACTTGGTGTTTGAATGTGCAATTTGGAATAACAACTTCCAAATTGCACATATATCTGTTATAATACACTATGGATTGAAAGTGCATATGCATCACTCTACTTTGTTATGGGAGCACATGGAACCATTTGTAATTTTTCCCATCCATATATCTTTTTAATAATTTTAGTGGACAAGATGCATGATGCTTTTTCTTTCCTCGTTAGCAAAAACAAAATTTCAGTTTAGCCTCCAAAAGGTGAACAATGGAATAACTCTGAAGTAGTTCCAAATCCCTGAGAGGGCCAAGAACAAAAGACACCAGGAATTTCTAAGGTTTATAGTATCCAATGCACTTTTTATTAGAATAAAATTGAGCGTTGATCCTCAATGTCCTTCTAGTAGTATCTTGCATACAAGTAGTCCAAAAAGATGTGCTTCACTTGTATCTGGTTTACCATAGATTTAGCAAAGCCACCTGTCAACATGCTCTTATCTAGATAGGTCTTGGATGGCCTTGGATGATTGTTGACCAACCATGCAAAGACCCATAGCCAAACACTATGAAGCCTGTGAATCCCTTTATCCAAGAGATTGAAGAGTTGAGAGCATTAAGAATCAACTCAAACCCAAAACAACTGACAATAACACAACATAAAAGTGAAAAGGACCCCATAAATTATATGAAACAAGGAACCACTAAACAATCCCCCTAATGGTTGCCACAAATGCCCAGTTATACTGTAGAGGTATGGTAGACCCGACCAATGAGGAAGATAGGATTCTTATAGTACTACTTTGCAACACACTGGGTGATCAACTTTGATGCCTTGTTTTGAGCATCTTTTGGCAGAATAAATGCCCCTCACTCGCAATCTATTAGTGGATACTATTGGTTTTGATTTGTCTCGCTTATCTAGCCACATTGTGGTAAGTGGAGGCTAGTTCAGATTCTCTCTTCGAGACATACAAAAAGGGAAAATTTGTTAAAATATGTCAGACTAGTAATCTCTATCAAACTCCCTTTTCAAAATCTTGGGTCAAGCTTATTCACTAGCTTAGGAAAACATAATTAAGCTCATTGCATCTTGGACGAACTTGAAAATATTTGACTACGTTTAGCCCAAACTCAAACAAATCAGACATATTTAGAAACAAATTTGGGAACTCTTATTAGTCCCTGCCATAAGGCGACATGGACTATAGTAAATGTCTAGTTGTTTATTATTAGTTTTTGCTCGAGAATTAAAATATAAAACCACATAAAACCTAATGTTTTAAGGCAAATATGAAAATAATTTTTTTCTCCACCTATCAAATGTTGACATTAGTTTTTGTTAGGCAATGAAAATTTTTGACATCTTAATTGGCCTCTTCTTGAGGTGGAGAGGAGCAAAACTTAGAAGTAAAAAGCATATGGTAAGGAATTTTTTTTTGTTAATCAAGTAATGCTAGCATTACTTAGGTTAACATCAATTTTTTTGTCATAAGAGTCTAAATGTATTGCTACGAGTCTAGCCATGATCTCTTGAGCACTTTGCTACACATGGCTAGCCAATTGTCCAGATGGGGCACATGTTCTTTTATTCAATTTCCATCTACTTTGGATTCTTGAATTGTATTGATGCTCCTCTCATATAGGAACTAAATTCACTTAAGAGCGAGTCAAATGAATTTTTTATAGCCAAAATTCCTTTGCATTGTGCAAACAATTATTGGATAACAAGCTTAGTTGCAGGCCTGCCATGTATGATAGTTAGTCCCTTGTTTCTGATCTCCTTATTTTTACATGTATGACCATAAAATACAACTTAGCCTATGTTCAGGTCATAGTTAGGATTACAAACCTATGAAATTCACTGACTCATCTAGGATTATGAGCTAGTGTGTTAAGACCACTTGAAGATATTATCTTAACCATGACTTATTGAGCATATTACTATGTGGCTAACTCAAAGCATAAGTGGTGAAATCCTAGTGTTTCTTTGAAGAAATATGATTTACCATTCATTATTCTACCTATGAATACATGTATCGGTGAATGCCTTTGTATCGATAAGCGCAAGCACTAAAAAAACACTAAAAGGCCTAGCTCCAAGGCCACCTATTTTTGTTATATCTAGGAGCTTGGATTCATTCATTTTTTGCCTTTATATCAGTAGTTGAAAGCACCAAAAATCCCAACTCTAGAGCCGCTTCTTTCTGTACTAGCTTGGAGCCTCGTTTCATTGTTTTTAATTTGTTGAAAGTTGTAGAATTTACAATCTATAAAGGGTGCTAGCTCAATGGAAGAGCACCTGCTTTACAAGTAGGTGGTTGGTGGTTCGATTCCATCATGCCCTGATATAAATATGGAATGGAGATGATCAATTTTTGGTGACGGAGGCTCTTTTGACCATCACCAATGAGCTTATAGTGACATTTTTTGACCCTTACTAAAATATGTAATGGTGATGGCCAACAAATGCCACCATATATACACATCAATAGTGACGACCATGAAAGGTCCGTCACCATAAATAGTTGTTGATATGAAATGGTGAGGGTCATTGTTTGTCATTATATTCATTATTTGTGACATACTTTGAAGTCACCAATGAGCTTATCATAAAATTTTTTGACCCTCACCAAATATGAAATGGTGACAGTCAACGAACGTCGCCATATATATGCACCAATAGTGACGCCCATGAAGGGTCCATCACAATAAATCATTGTTAATATGAAATAGTGACAGTCACTATTCGTCATTATAATCAATATTCGTGATGGACCTTGAATGTCACCACAACACCTATACTTTCGGCGACGCCACCTTTGGTGACGTTCAGTTTTTTGGTGACTGAGGCTATGGTCTATCACCATTGCTCCTATGAAATGGTGACAGTCACTATACGTCATTATAAATCATTATTGGTGACTAACCTTGAATGTCACCACAACACTTATACTTTCAGTGACACCACTTTTGGTGACGTTCAATTTTTGGTGACGAAGACTCTTTTGACCATCACCAATGAGCTTATGGTGACATTTTTCACCCCTCACCAATGTCCTTTTTCTTGTAGTGTGAATTTCAGATGAGTGTCACATTCAAGAGTGAAAAGATGCCCAAATACACAAAGGATGTTCACGTTCAATTTTCCCTCGTTATTTATAACGATTACCTCTTTATTTCCTATAGCCAGTGTGAAGAGGACAAAATATGTTGAGCATGTAAGTTCACTCTTCGAATGAATACATCCTAGTAGGTTTAACGAGCCCTAGGAAGGAGGAACTCAGTCTCATCATGGGGACAAGTCTTTCGTCGTTTAATATTTAACGAGTCTAGCGAAAGGTAAACTCAATAAATTTTCATGTTTGGGGAGTTTGAAAAGAAATAAAATGAAAACCCCATCATGCCCCTTCTCATAAATTGTCTCTCGAATCTGAAAAGGTAGATAAATATGTGCGAGAGAACCTCTTGAACATTTTTGACCAAGGTATTCCTTTTTGTAAATAATAAATCTCAACATGACAAAGGGGTAAACTGATACTGAGATCACATCAGTTCATTCATTTTAACGATCTTGAAATGACAAATTATTCAGCAATATTATCATTTTTCGAGAGTCATAATAAAGTTTAAAGTTGACTCCAGGGGGGTTCCTTTTTCGTGAATATTTAATGAGCCTGAAAAAGAGATAAAATTCAACTCGTTGGCATTGGAAACAATCATCAATAGTGTGAAAGCCCTGTACTACACATAAATAACAAACATGATGGATATCAAGGAAAAATATTAAAATATTGGTGCAAATTTTCAAAAATATATAGATAGACAAAAAAAAAACACCATTTTCACCTTTCCATTTTTAGAAGAGAATTTTGTCCATTTTTCCTCTAAATTTCAAATCAGCGATGTGGCCAATCCAGGACATCATTCATTGATCTATATGCACCAGGTAAGAGCTCTAAACCTCCTTTTCATTTTAATTCAATTCATTTAGCATTTATTTTTCAGAATTACGGAGTTTAAGGGATAGCTTTCAAAACATAAAATCGCATGCGACCAACATGATTTAGTGCTATCAAGGTTGCGCTAGTTGTAGTAAGCTTGCTAGGGTAGCGTGCCACCACGCCGAATCATTTCGGATAGATGGGTTGGTCACAGGGAATATTTTAAATTGAGAAAATATCTCAACTCCACTGCTAATTTCTAAAAATTCTTCCATGAATCCTCCTAAAAGACCAATTGGGCATGTTTTGTAGGTGCTTTCAGAGAAGATGTCGGTCGAATGGAAAGAATGAGGCCATGAGGTGGAAGACCACCAAGCCTTTCAAGACCAATATTACGTTAATTCTTTTTGCAATTGTGTATTGTTGAAATTATTTCAAAAATCTAGCTTCAAAGCTCAATTGGAGCTTCTCCATTATTTGATTAGTATGTGGCATGTGGACTGATAGTTGTTCATCATCGGGGACCAATAACTTGAGCTACATGTCATGGAAATCTATTTTATCACCGGATTATATAGGCAAGGGAAGGGAATCCAACTTGGTGCTTTCATATGTTGATTTCACGATCGTCGTTTTATGGAAACTGCTACAGAACCATACAAATGATGTCGAACTCTGAAACTGATATCTGCAGACACTCCCACTTTCACATCAATGGCTAAGGGCTCGCCTCAAAAATGATGGAACTGACAAAAAAAAATCCTCCTATAAATTATTTGGGTCTCAACAAGAAACACTAACCAAATTTTCAAGTATATGATATCATCAGCAGTGCCAACAAGAACTCCCTAACTCCAACAACAAACTCATAAATTTATCTTAGCGGAAATAAGCATCAATAACACCCTCCTAAACAACAACATAACCGTTAGCAACAACAACATCTTCCAACACAAACATAGAAGCAAACATATTGTTTAAGCATCTATCCTCAAGAAACATGCTATAATCATCAAGAAGAATATAGTGTGGGTAACAACAACATCCTACAAGTCCGTCGGTGTCATCAGCCTCTCAAGAAAATAACACCATAAAAAATTAGCAGCTATGCATGCTCCCCCTAAGCATCACCACCATCATCATCATCAAATAATATGCTAACAACCTTTCCTCAATGAGAAACTCATTATTTTAAATAACTTAAAAGGATCTCATATCATCCCTATACCCAACGTCTTTAGTCCAATGCACAATATTTTTAACAGTATATAAATTTTTTTGGCTCATGTAAGCAAACAAGAGAATTATGACCACACATACAATAATATTTCCCCTCTTTACATGTATGTTGAAAACTTTTCTTTGTTGCACTATTGAAAGTTTCATTTATGGCTCTAAAAATATTTTCTGCCTTCACATTGAAGATATTTTTATCTACATTTTCCTTAACTCTTAACATTTTATTTTTCACAGTGCAACTAGAAGAACACAATCCATATCCACATGATTTATTTTCTTATGACAACAATAGTAAAGCATGAAAATCATGGTTTTAACATTTAAAAATATTGCATAAAATTTATTGACCTTGGTTGTAGTAGATGTTTTAATACCACTTTGGAAACTTAAATAGTAGTGAAATATACTATAGTTGATGCACTATACTTCATATATAAGTATCAAACCACAATAGTTGCTTTAAATTCATCCTCATCCTTAGAAAAAAAATTTGGTCTTATGGAAATATGGTTTCTGATATTTCAAATTTCGTATCATCCTTCTCATTATTCTTTATCTACATGTTGTGATTCTGCAAATGTTTTTGGGAGCCAATAAAAATTGATGTAGAATTTGATAGAGGTAGCTTCTGCATTGTTGGAGATATCATTGGTCACCACACCAAGTGCACATGATTTGATCAAAAATTATGTAGGAACACAATAGAATACATATATAAACATATATATGCAATAGAAATAAAACTTCATTTAATTAATATAAAAGAACTGAAATATTCTTAGATACATAATGGAAATAAACTAGCTTGAGTGATAATAACTTATCTGTGAGAAGAGATGTGGTGGCTACATGCCTTTGAACTATGTTAAAATGAGGCTCAAGGGCCTATTTATTATTGAGAAACAACGAAAAACCCTAAACATTGAAAATCCTAACCCTAGGAGATGAATCACAAATTTTGTGGGCCTTGTTGGGGTAAATTGGTACATCAACTTCCTAGGGTCATAATTTTTGCATACGTTCTATGTTTGACGTGTAGAATACCTCGTTAGAAATTTCTATCTGAGAACTACAAAGTTTTATTGCAATAATTATAAAAATATACTTGTTTGTTTATTTTAAATAAAACATCATTTAGGGTCTCAAAACGGCTCCAGAAGTTCAGGGCCCGAAAAACTACCAAAAATAGTAAATTTGTCTATACTTGAGGAAAATAAAAAAATGAATGTAACAATGGTGGGGTTCCAAGTGGAATAGGCGGCTGACCACCAATATCCACCTAGTTCAGTCCTCCCCCATTAGGAGGCAATGGTCCTGATTGCATTGAGTGCCTCCATAAGATGGGGAAACTTTTGTTGAACTTGGTCCCTAGTGAGCCACTTTACATGGTGCAGGAGTTGGCTAGATTTGACAACCCGATACAATTGGATATTCTCTTGGTGACTGTTCTTGATCTGCATGTCGATGATTTGATCAGTTGTGGCATGTTCCATGTAGTATGGGTTTAACTTTGTTGGTGTGAGTTGTTCTGCAATGTCTGATATTTTGAGTAATGGTGGAAAGTATGTCCGAAGAGGGTCCACATTGAACACTAGGTGTGTTATTGTCTCTGTAGTTTACAAGATTGGCAAGAACAAACTCTGCAAAGCCAACGTCAAAACCACTTTGGAATCCTAGGATCTAGCCCTCCTGGATTCAGAGACAGATCTCTCTGTATAATTGTTTTCAAAGATATTTCTTTAAGGCTTATGATATGATATTAGGCTAGTTATGAAGTACAAGGGTTTTTTTTGGTTTTGGTTGGGTAGAATATCATCAAAATGAAGGAAGTATTTTGAAGGGTAAAGGTGTGAGTAGGTTGAAATAATGTTTCAGCTGATAAGATAGGTAGGAAACAGTATCAATCCATTAGGCTATGGAGTCACAAAAGGATTTAATTGCACAACAAGTTTCAAAAGTGGTCCATGGGGAAATTCATCTATGTCAAAGGATTCTTTAGATTGATTTTGTGATATGGAAACATAAAAATTGTTGTGAAAGAAGCAAAAACACAATAAAAACAAAGGACAACCTAATATCAGGTAAGTACTTTTAAACTAGCCTACTTTTGATATACTTTTAAGGGAAAACATTGAAAAAAAAGAATAGCTTAAGATCAAGTAAGAACTTTGAATCTAGCCTGCTTTCAGCATATTCTCAAAGGAAAACATTCATGATAAACATAAAAATTAGCCTAAGACTGGGTAAGTACTTTTAAACTAGCCTGTTTTTGACATACTCTTAAGGGAACCTTTCAAAGCAATTGTTGGAGAAGAAACTAGAAGACATGGCTAACCATAGACTTCTCTAATTCAACTTTACTTAGCAAAATTTTCAAGAACATTCAAGGATAGAATCTCAAGTTTTACTCAACAAGACATGGACTCACCAACGTTCCTTGACTGATTACACTTTATTAAATTATCCTCAAATACACAATTAGCAGAAAACATAAAGATAAAGATTTATCAGTGAGATTTAGGGTACTTCACAGTGAATCCTAATCTATATTTGATGTTCTTTATCAGAGAAAGTGGACAATATGGAAAACATGAGAAAAATGACAATTACTGTTTGAAAAATATCACCTTTGACATAAACTAGGATTCCATAAATTTAGCTTGTGTATTTGATGTTCAAACCAGTTACAATATTCAAGTCCAGTGGGTCTTTTACAGGTTCAAACTTCTCATCTCAGCCTATCTTTCTTCAAATTACAATACAGAGCTTCAGCAGCCTCAAAAGCTATTTACATTTAGTGAGTATTCAACCACCAAAAATAATGAACTCCTCACATGATATTTATAGATAAAATTGAGGAGGTGGAGTGAAAGGAGGTCTATTTGTGCAATTAATACAGAGTAATGGTTTCTCGACCTTTGGGAGGCCAAATGGAGAAGTTTTCAGATGTTTTAACTCTATTTTAATTAATGTTACATTAACTTTTATCTACTTTAGTCACTTTTGTTGACTTTGGAGGCTTTTGGTAGGCTGGCAATTAATTCTGAGCTGTCTTTGGCAAATATCTCTGATCGTGCATTCACTTTGAAGTCTTTTGAGGAAAATAAAACTGTAGGTGGCATTTCTGATCTTTGGAGGAGTAATTTCTTTGGTGATTTAGCATTTAAAGCCTTCCTCCTACTGATCTGTCATAATTTATAACTTTTAAACCATGATTAGGCCTTGATATTTCTTTTGGGCCTTTATTATCATCTTCGGAGCCCTTATTCCCTTTTTGCAGGTTGCATTCACCTTTAAATTGTTTTTAACCTTAAAATTGTAGGATTAAAACTTTAATCCTTCAGTCTTATGTATTAAGCCTTTTAACTTTAATTATTTGCTGAATTTCCCTTTAATCCTCTATATTAACCTTTAAATCATTGGTTAAGTCTTTAATCTTCAGTTTTTGTCTTTAACCTTTATCTTTAAGCTTCACTATCTTTTCCCCTTGTTGTGGACAAGAGGTTTTCATCGAAGCAGGAGGGTTTCATAATATAACCAACGCTCATGAAGCACTGGTCAAACTGTGAAAATAAACCCTAGTAACTCCCTTTTTGCACGATTTTGCCTCTATTTGGACCACAAGGGTCGTCACCATCTGGCCATATTTCATTATGAATCATGAGAAGGCCTTTGGCATTTAGAACTGCCATCAAATCTTGTTAAAAACCAATAAAAATGTTAATTAAACCCTGCGGTATTTGAACAACCTGCTTTGGGGGCTGGCGGAGCCAGAGGAGCAGGATATGAGGGGAAACCATATGCAGGAAGAGGTTCGATGGAGGAAACCTGTGAAAACCAGGTTTAAAACTACATTCGACATGAAATATGGCTTGGTGGTTTTGCGAAAACCGTCGGCGGTTTTCGTGCGGCACTTAGGTGGTAAACGGTTTTGTACGTATCAAACGCGATGCAATCAGAAGGCAACATGTGGCTTCTGCAAAACCGATTTTTTCCTGTGAGTTTGGTTGATTGAACTCCAACAATTTTTTTTTCATGAAACACGATGTGAACCGTTGAATCTGGTGGTGTAGATCCAATGGTGGGGGAGGAGCGCGATGGAGAAAGGTGCTCGGGCGAGGTTTTTAGTGGGAGCCAGGTGGAAAGAAATGATTGGGAGAGGCATCTCGGTAGTGGGAGGTGGGTCCGGAGGGGTTGGATGTTGGGTTTAAATGAGAGCCATTAGATTTCATAGATCGACGACAAGGATATGTTTATGGGGGTGAAGGATTTATATCAGTCGAGAGGATGAAGGGTAGGAGGAGAAGCATGGTAGCGATTGATATTTATAGATCAATGGTGGGGATGGGTTCGTGGAGTGGTCAGGCGGAGGAAATATATAAAGGGATGGTAGCTTAAAGAATAAAGAAGGGGAGGGTTCGATGGGGGGGATAAGGTGACCTGAGGCTAAGAAAAAGGGGCTAGTGGCTAGGATTTTAGTGCCAGGTTGCAGGTGTTAGGTCGTATGACAGAGAAGGAGCTGGTGGCTAAGCTAGAAGGGGCTTAAAACTCACAGTTTTAATATGAGCGAAAAAGGCCTAAAATGAGGCTTTTTGAGGTGTTTTTTAAGGTCCCGAAAAGGAAAAAGGGGCAGTTTAAACCATAAAAAAGGGATTTTTTATGAGTTTAATAGGAATTTTTGAAGGTTTTTTAGGATAAATAAGGGTAAATGAGAAGGAGAAAAGGGGTTTTTTCAGAGTTAATGAAGGATAATAAAATGGAAAAAATGAGTGAAAAAGGCTTAGAAAACGATGGAAAATGGCCTGAAAAATAGTTTCTTTGGATATCAGCATGGTTTCTTGGTGGATTTTTTGAATGAAATGACAGTGAAGATTAATTTTTGAGTTTAGACAGCATCAGAAGGCTTAAAAAATGAGAATTTTAATGTGAAAATGATCTCTTGAAGGCTTAAGACATGTTTTAGCCATCATTTGCTATGACAAAAATTTATTGATGGCTAACAATGGCTCCACTTGGGGATGGAAGCTCCTTGGAGGTGTCAAGAACTTCAGAAATTGATCTCTGGGATGTAGACCTATGCCTTATTCATTGACAACCTTTCTTCTTTTATCATGTTGCTTAGAAAAGATGATCAGTATTTAATATCAGCAAACAAATTTCTCCCAAACATTCTACCTATACAACCTACTTTTCCTAACATTTTTTCTTCATAAGGTGCACTTGGACTTGCAAACCTTTTCACATCAACATTTTATTCTTTTAGTGAAAGAAAGAAACTAATCTAAATCTACCCTTATTTCTTCCATGATTTTAGATTAAATAGTTGAACTCATTAATTCTCTACCTAAGCTACTATCTGCCAGGATTAAACTGTCTGACATATTTTATTCTCTATATTATAAAACATAAATTTAAACACAATCAAATCAGGATTAGACTATCTGATTTGACATGGTGTCTATGGCTGTATGTACAAGCTGCACATAGACTTTATTTGCAAAAATTTAAAACAAAACTGTGAAGGCTTAAGATCTGAAAAACAAAAAATATCCTTCATTATTTCTTAGTTCAGTTTTTTAAGCATGTTTGAATCAGTTCTCTTCTTTTTATTTGGCTGAGATTTTTTTCTAATTAGAGCCATTTCTTTCTATCCTAATCTAATATACTGACAAGCCAAGATTACACAATTTGGAAAATCTGATTCACTAACCTATCAGCAGTAAATTGAAATCTATATAGTCATGATTAGGCTGTATGACTAAAATAGCAGCGTTCTTTTGGTAGTGGCATTTAAGCTTGCACACTTTCAGATTTTATTTTCTTTTTGGTATGGGGTTGTACCTTTCTTCTTTTATTTCTGCCCTTTTTTTTCTCTTTTTCTATTGTTTTTGTATTTCTCTTTTTTCAAATTCAAAGCGATGTTATATACAATGAACAAAAAAGCTCTAAAACTAAAATATCAGCTAACAGAAGTAATGTTTGAGCATCCTTCCATTGAAAAGACCTCTAAAATATTCAGCTCCATCTAACTCTTGTAAAAATAATGCATTGTTTCCAACAGCAGACTGAATGAGATAAGGGCCTTGCCATAAATTATCAAAATTTCCATGTTTTTCCTTATCTTCCCTCCTTGAATCACATTTTAAAACTTTATCACCAATTTTAAAATCACTTGCCTTGGTTCTTTTGTCATACATCTTCTTGATGTTTTCTTTTATTTGTTGTGCTCTGATGTATACTTCTTCTCTGGTTTGTTGTAGATATATAGTCTGGTTTATTCTTCTGGTCATATCATCATCTTCAGACTGTACTTCTTGGATAAACTTCATGACTGGCACTCCTAAACTGGTTGGAAATATTTCATCAGTTCCATAAACTAGTTGGTAAGGAGAAATCCCAATTGAATTTTTAACTGTCAATCTATTTGCACATAATGCATGTACTAGCTTACTGTGCCATGACTTCTTGTTATCTTCTAACAACTTATTGATAATGTTTACCAAAATTTTATTTGATGATTCTGCCAACCCATTACTTGAGGGTAATAAGCTATAGAATGACCCAATATAATCTGATATTTATGATAGTATTCCACCATATTTTTAGATCCAAATTCAGCAGCATTGATAGTTATGATCTTCATAGGACAGCAAAATCTAGACAGTATATGGTTTTCAAGGAATGAAATGATGATTGAATCTGTGGCATTCCTAGATGGGATGGCTTCTATCCACTTGGTAAAATAGTTTGTTGCTGTGAGAATCCATCTATGTTGGGTAGATGAGGCAGGATGGATTTCCCCAATGAAGTCTAGACCCCACTGTTGAAAAGGAGCTTCAATAGTGATTGGTTGCAGAGGTAAGGGAAGCAGTTTTCTTTTGCCTTCAAAAATCTGGCATTTGTGACAGACAGTAATCATTTTCTGGACATCTTGAAAGAGAGTGGGCCAGTAGTAACCAGCTCTGAGGATTTTTTTAGCAGTTGACTTTACAGTAGAGGCAACATCCACATTCTCCTTCATGAAGCTCATGCTTGATCTTTTCTGCATCATTCTTAGACAAACATATAAGCAATAATCCACTAGAATTTTTCCAATTTAAATATTTATCCAAAATGAAGTAATTTACAGCTTTCAACTTTAAGAATCTTGCCTTAGTTTTAGACTAACCAGGAGGGACATTTAGATTGAGAAAAACATACAAAATATCAACATACCAAGATGAATTCAAAAAAATATCTTCAATAATTGGAGTTGTCAAATCCTCTTGTTCATCTAATGAATTAAACATGTTTATATCAAGAGCTTGAAAGTTGGATTTAGCCATAATTATTGCTAGTCCTTTACCTTTTATGAGCTTAGTGGGTTTGATTTCTAAGTCATATTATAAAATTACAACAATCCACTTTCCGCTTTTGCCATCTGGATCTTGGGTTAATATGTCTTTTACAACTGAATGAGGCACAAATGCTATAATGTGGGAATGTAAAATGTAAAATCTGAAGTCTTTTAAGGCTTTGACCTAAGAAAAGGCTTGTTTTTCCATTATATTGTACTTCAGAGGTGAATCTCTTAATGCCTTGTTGAAAAATGCAATTGGTTTCTCTTGTCCATTCAAGTTTTTCTATAATAGGACAACAACTACTGTGTGTTCTGATGCAAATGAAAAAATGAAGAAATCCTTTGTAAAATCAGGACTAATAAGAACTGGTGTTTTGGCAATGGCTTGTTTTACCAGCTCAAATGATTTCTTTGCTTCTAAGGTCCATTTAACTCCTTCTTCTTTTATAAGCATGTTTGTCATGTTTCTAAGGAGTTCAACTAGATTGGATATGAACCTTCTCAATAAATTAATCTTTCCAATGAAAGATTGAAGTTCCTTAATGTTTCTAGGATGGTTGATTTGCAATATACCACCAATCCTCTTCGGATCTATCCTTATTCCCTCTTCAGACATGATATGTCAAAGAAGTTTATCTTCTTGGATACCAAACAACGTTTTCTTTGGATCTAAGGATAACCCAAATTTTCTACATTTTTCAAAGACTTTTCTCAAGTGTATTATGTGTTCTTCATCTATTTTAGAATAGACAGTAATGTCATCTAACTAAATCACTATGAAGTAACCTATTTCTTCTAAAAATGCAATATCCATGGCTCTCTGAAATGTGGCACCAACATTCATTAAACTAAAGGGCATTTTCAAATACATGAAAGTACCCCAAGGTGTAGTAAAGGCTGTTTTAAGTTGATCATCAAGATGTACCAATATTTGGTTGTAACCTGAGAAGCCATCTAGTAAAGAAATTCTTCTAGAACCAACTACCCTTTGTAAGATATGATCCATTTTGAGTAAGGGATAATTGTCCTTTAATGAGGATTTGTTTAAGTTTCTAAAGTCAATGCAAAGCCTTATTTCTCCTGTTTTTTTCCTAACAGATACTAGATTAGACACCCACTCCGAGTATCCAATTGGTACTATAATTGTAGCATCATACATTTTTCTAATTTCTTTCTCTACCAGAGGTAATTGAACAAGGTTAATTCTACGCATTTTTTGTTTAAAAGGCTTCTGGTTTTCTTTGAGGGATATCTTATGCTGGATTATTTCTGTATCATATGATTTCAAATCTTCATAACTCCATGCAAACACATCAAACAATTCTTTAAAAATCTCAATGTATTTTAGTTTAATGTGATCTGGCAGTGTTTTAGATAGTTTGATCATTTTGGGCTTTTCCTCAATGCCTATGTTGCATTCTTCCACTTCAGTTTTAATAGGTTCCAGTTTTGGCTTTTTGGCAGCATCATTCAAGTCAAGCAATTCTTCTAATGGGACCAGTCCTCTTAGCAAGATGTAATCTTTAGATTGCAGCACTTCTAATTCTTAATTTTCTAAATCTGTGTTATTTTCTGTTGTATGTTTGGGTTGATGGGTTAAAAAATTTATTTTAGCAATCTCAAGCGACGTTTCTTCTTCAAAGAGTGGATTTTCTTTAGTGGGACAGTCTTGTTCATATTATGAATCTGAGTTTGGTATTTCAAAATTATTTTTGGACTATAGGAAGTCTTCTATTTGTTTATCTCCATCAAAAACTTGCCAGTATTTTTCATTATTTGGGACAACTGGTTTATATTTGACTTGGGTGGTGCATTGCTTGGTTTCATAAGGTGTTAGACAAGTTCTAGCAGCAAAGGCTAATCCATTAGCCATTATGTTTTGGTTCCTTGGGAAAAAGGTAAGTTTGAATTTAGCAAATTGTTTTAACAAGTCCATGGCATCATCTCTATAGGCTCTAAGTCTGGGATGTTTAGCAGTGTATTCCCCATTTACTTGTCTAATTATCAATTCTAAATCCTCATGAACTGTTATTCTTTTGGCCCCTAATTTTTTCAATAAATGCAGGCCTAAAAGGAGAACTTCATACTCTGCTATGTTGTTTGTACATTGGAAGTTTAATCTATAGGAATGACCCTCAACATGATTTTTTTCAGTGTTATGAACCCATATGCTTGCTCCTGCACTAGTTTTAGAGCAAGACCCATCAAAACTCATACTCCAAAGAGGACTGTTTTCAGAATTATCATTTATTTTGTTGCTATCCTCTTTGTTTTGCTTGCCTAATATGTCACTGTGTTGTTCCTGTAGGTTTGTACTATGCTAAAATTTGTTCTGTTCCTCAATATTTTCAATGTTTTAAGGTCTTATTCTTTGATTCTTATGATTTGCACTATTTTTGTGATTGTTTTGGACCTCAAGACAAATGATATGTTTGCTATAATTTTCTGAATTAGCGAATATATTTTAGTTTTCTCTTTGTTTTCCTCTTCATCTATAGATGCCCCTATGTTTGGATGTGGAGGGAACACTATATTGGTTGATGTTTTATTGACTAACTCTTGATCATCAGGAATCTCATCATTGTAAATAATGAATGAGTCAAGGTTAGTGTGTATGGAATAAAGAGGTGAATTCTTTGGTCTTTCTTGGTTACTTACCATGTATTTCATATGTGTTTCCCTATAAAGTCTTCTAGGTTGACTGAAGACAGGGATAGTGGCATAAGTCATATCCATTTGCATAGTACCTTGTAACTTAGCACCCCATGATCTTGAAAGAAGCATGCCATATTTGGGGGGTATATCAGCCACTACAATGTCCATTACTAATCTTTTGGCTAGAATTTGAGCTAAGTTAACCCACGAATCTTTTATCAGGCCTAGGCATCTTACTCTACTTGAATCAAACGAATATAAATGTTTATAAGGTCTAGTCACGTCAAGGCCTATTTTTTCCATGATTACTTTAGGCATGAGATTATGTGATGCCCCTGAATCAAGCATGGCATTGTGAAAAATATTATCATGGATGTCCAAAATGATGTATAATGGAGGGGTGGTTCCTTCTTGAAATTTTCCTTCAATTTTAGGACCAAACAAAAGCTCTAGTGTATCATCATTCAAGTTAACAGTATCATGAATTTTTTCTATGTTTAGAGCTTTCAAAACCTGACATCTATATACATTTTGAGTGACTAACTCAATGAGTGGGAGAGAGATTTTAATTTTTTCAATTTCTCTCTATAGGCTAAAGGGAATCTGATTTTTCAAAAAGTTTGATTCAGCCTTCTTCGTCACTGATTCATCAGCAGTATCATCTTGTTGATTTCTACTATTCACAGTAGTTAAAATGGTTTTTTCAGGAGCATTAGCTGAAATACTAGTGCTACTAGGGTCACCACTGTGTTTTTCATTTATTTCAGTGTCTTTTCCCTTATTTGGATCAGAACTTTCACCCACTATTTTATGATTTTCTCCTGTCTTTTTGGAAGTATTTACAGCGTTGTTTTTGGCGGAATTTTTAGAGGTTTTCTTCTTGGGAGTTTCTTGATTATTTTTACTTCTTAGGTCATATTTTTTTGGTGATACTATGATGGAATTTTCAAAGTCTAGTTCATAGTATTCAGTTTCTGGTCTTCTATCATCATAGGGTGTATATAGACCTTGTTTTCTTTCATAAATGAAATCAGAATCCTCATTGCTTACTCCCAACATGTTCATGTGCTCATCCACTGTTTTTTCATTTGTTTCTTCATCCTCATTAACATAATTTTCTTGGAAAGGAGGTCTGATCTGTTGATGAACATCTCTTTGTCTGTTTTGAGGTTGATTTCTCCTAAAGTTCTGATTTTGGTTTTGGAATTGATTTCTGTTTTGAGGGGTTGATTGATTTTCTCTAGCTTGAGCTCTCTCATATATGCTCATTCTCTCCATCATTTTCTCCATCATATTCTCCATCATCCTTTCCAGTTTTGAGTCAGATGTAGAAGGTGAAGCTTCATCCCTATATGATACCCTCTTCTCAGTCCTCATTCTAGCTCTCTTCTCAATCAGATCTATTTCCACACTAAGAGCTCCCTTCTGCATGTCTTCTAAAGTTAAGGGATCCCTTTCTCTTAGCTGATAGGCCATTTCAGGATCAAATCCCTCAAGGAATTTGGCCAAAGATGATCCTTGTGGAGGTTTCAAATCTGGGGGTAATGCGTTATAAACACTATTAAATCTAGTGCAATAATATTGAACGATTTCCCCAACATTTCTCTTGAGGTTGTTGTAATCTGAAAGTATTTGAAGAGGGTTCTTCCTAACTTTCCATTTGTTTATGAATGTTTTATGGAAAGCTTGGAGATCATTGATACTATGAGGGGTTCAGCCTTTGAACCATTTTCTTGCTTCTCCCCCTAAACTTTGAGAAAATAATCTAAGTTTAATGGTATCATCATCTATCTCATTTCTATCAAAATAGACATTCTTCTTGTCCACATGTATTTAAGAAGTAATGGAACCACTAACATCATATAATGGGATCTTGGACTGATAGTCCTGTGGCAAATTGGCTAAAGGTAAAGGTAGGACTAGATGAGCATACCATGCTACCATGATAGGAGGTTGTGGAAAAAATGGGGGGTTTACAAGTGGAAGGTTTATGAAAGGAGGGGGAGGATGGAATGGAGTGGTTTGAACAGTGGGTGTATGGATAACAGAATTACTTGGACCAACAAGAGACTTTTGACCAGATCTAGGGTGAGAAAACAAAAGTTATGAATGAAATGAAGGTCCGGTGGAGTGGTTTCTCTACTATCAGTATGTTCACCACTATATTGGGGTGAGTGTGAAGGCTAAAAGTCTATCTGATCTGTATCAATAAGTGACTTAGTTCTAGATGGGTTTATTAAGTCAACTTGTGTATTTTGTAGAGCTAAGAGGTTTTCAGGGACAGAATTAGCTCTATGAATTGGTCTGACAATAGTTGAAGTCTTGGATTTAGGAGATTTCCTGAAGATACTTTCTGGATTGTCAACTATCTCAGGAGGATTTTGGTCAGGAAAGGCTCTAGTATAAGCTCTTCTAGAAGCCACTATGTGGTGTTTTTAGACCCAATGATGAGAAAATTTTAGACGAATATGACATTCTTTTAAAGGCTAACTAATCTTTTTCAAAGAAAAATTAATCCTCAAAGTCTTCTTAACTGAGTTAGTATGATGTTATGATAAAATTTTCCCAGTGGAGTCCTAGGAGAAACTAGTGGGGTCAACAGGCCTACTGAACACCAATGGAGTCGCCAGGTGAAGGATTTTTACTTGTTTTGAAGCTTTGGTTGTTGTTCACCATCAACAATCAATAATAACCAGTCTTGGTGGCACTTGTTTCATTTAGAAATAGGGGTTAGTTGATTTGTGAAGCTATCTATTACTCAATAATCTCCCCAATATGATCGACACTCTGTTAGGTCTCTGTAGTTTGCAAGATTGGCAAGAACAAATGCTGCAGAGCCAAAATCAAAACCACTTTGGAATCCTAGGATCTAGCCCTCCTGGATTCAGAGAGGGATCTCTCTATGTAATTGTTTTCAAAGATATTTCTTTAAGGCTTATGATATGATATTAGGCTAGTTATGAAGTACAAGGGTTTGTTTTGGTTTTGGTTGGGTAGAATATCATCAAAATGAAGGAATTATTTTGAAGGGTAAAGGTGTGAGTAGGTTGAAATAATGTTTCAGCTGATAAGATAGGTAGGAAACAATATCAATCCATTGGGCTATGGAGTCACAAAAGGATTTAATTGCACAACAAGTTTCAAAAGTGGTCCATGGGGCAAGTCATCTATGTCAAAGGATTATTTAGATTGATTTTGTGATATGGAAACATGAAAAGTGTTGTGAAAGAAGCAAACACACAAGAAAAACAAAGGACAACCTAAGATCAGGTAAGTACTTTAAAACTAGCCTGCTTTTGATATACTTTTAAGGGAAAACATTGAAAACAAAGAATAGCTTAAGATCAAGTAAGAAATTTGAATCTAGCCTGCTTTCAGCATATTCTCAAAGGAAAACATTCATGATAAACATAAAAAGTAGCCTAAGATCAAGTAAGTACTTTTAAACTAGCCTGATTTTGACATACTCTTAAGAAAAATTTTCAAAGCAACTGTTGGATAAGAAACTAGAGGACAAGGCTAACCATAGACTTCTCTAATTAAACTTTACTTAGCAAAATTTTCAAGAAGATTCAAGGACAAAATCTCAAGTTTTACTTAGCAAGACATGGACTCACCAACATTCCTTGACTGATTACACTCTATTAAATTATCCTCAAATACACAATTAGCAGAAAACATAAACATAAAGATTTATCAGTGAAATTTAGGGTACTTCACAGTAAATCCTAATCTATATTTGATGTTATTTATCAGAGAAAGTGGAAAGTATGGAAAACATGAGAAAAATGACAATTACAGTAAGAAAAACATCACCATTGACATAAACCAGGATCCCATAAATCAGCTTGTGTATTTGATGTTCAAACCAGTTACAATCTTCAAGTCCAGTGGGTCTTTTATAGCTTCAAACTTCTCATCTCACCCTATCTTTCTTCAAATTACAATACAGAGCTTCAACAGCCTCAAAAGCTATTTACATTCAGTGAGTATTCAACCAACAACAATAATGAACTCCTCACATGATATTTATAGATAAAATTGAGGAGGTGGAGTGAAAGGAGGTCTATTTGTGAAATTAATATAGAGTAATGGTTTCTCGACCTTTGGGAGGCCAAATGGAGAAGTTTTCAGATGTTTTAACCCTGTTTTAATTAATTTTACAATAAATTTTATCTACTTCAGTCACTTTTTTTGACTTTGGAGGCTTTTGGTAAGCTGGCAATTAATTCTGAGTTGTCTTTGACAAATATCTCTGACTATGCATTCACTTTGTAGTCTTTTGAGGAAAATAAAACTGTAGGTGGCATTTTTGATCTTTGGAGGAGTAATTGCTTTGGTTATTAGGCATTTAAAGCCTTCCTCCTACTGATATATCATAATTTATCACTTTTAAACCTTGATTAGGCCTTGATATTGCTTTTGGGCCTTTATTATCATCTTCAGAGCCCTTAAACCTTTTTTTCCTGGTTGCATTCACCTTTAAACGGTGTTTTTAACCTTAAAACTATAGGATTAAACCTTTAATCATTTAATCTTATGTATTAACCCTTTTAACTTTAATTATTTGTTGACTTTCCCTTTAATCCTCTGTATTAACCTTTAAATCACTGGTTAAGTCTTTATTCTTTGGTTTTTTTCTTTAACCTTTATCTTTAAGCTTCATTGTATTTTCCCTTTGCCGTGGACAGGAGGTTTTCATCGAAGCAGGAGGATTTCATAATATAGCCAACACTCATGAAGCATTGGTCAAACCGTGAAAATAAACCCTGTAACTCCCTTTTTGCACAATTTTGCCTCTGTTTGTACCACGAGGGTCGTTATAGTCTAGCCATATTTCATTATGAATCATGAGAAGGCCTTTGGATTTTATAGCTGCCATCGAATCCTGTAAAAAACCAATAAAAATGTTAATTAAGCCCTACGATATTTGGAAAAACTGCTTTGGGGGCTGGCAGAGGATATGAAGGAAAAAAATATGCAGGAAGAGTTTCGATGGAGGAAACCCACGAAAACCAGGTTTAAAACTACATTTGGCGTGAAATATGGCTTGGTGGTTTTGTGAAAACCGTAGGCGGTTTTCGCACGACACTTAAGTGGTAAATGGTTTTGAGCACATCTAACGCGATGCAATCAGAAGGTGACGCATGGCTTCTGCAAAACCAGTGGTTTCATGTGATTTTGGTTGATTAAAGTATGACACAAAAATTTTTGCGAAACATGGTGTGAATTGTTGAATCTAGTGGCATAGATACAACGGTGGGGGAGGAGCGCGATGGAGAAAGGTGCTCGGGAGAGGTTTTTAGTGGGAGCCAAGTGGCAAGCAACGATTGGGAGAGGCGGCTGGGTAGTGGGAGGTGGGTCCAGAGGGGTTGGATGTCGGGTTTAAACGAGAGCTGTTAGATTTCACAAATCGACGGCAGGGATATGTTTATGGGGGTGAAGGATTTATATCAGTCGGGAGGATGAATGGTAGGAGGAGAAGCATGGTGGCCATTGATATTTATAGATTAATAGTGGGGATGGGTTTGTGGAGTGGTAAGGCGGAGGAAATATATAAAGGGACGGGGGCTTAAAGAATAAAGAAGGGGAGGGTCCGATGGGGGGGATAAGGTGACCTGAGGCTGAGAAATGTAAGGATTCTGGACACCACATATCTCCACAATGGTATGATATTGTCCACTTTGGGCCTAAGCCCTCATGGCTTTGATTATGGGCTTTACCCCAAAAGGCCTCATACCAATGGAGATATTTGTCCATCCTTATATACCCATGATCCTCCCCACTTCTAGTCAATGTGGGACTTTGGTCGTATACCCAACAATTCTCCCCTCGAACAAAGGACCATCGAGCCTCCCCTCAAACGATTATCCATCCGTCCACTCTCTACCAACCAGGATTCTCTGCTCCAATGCGTTGGAAGCACACGCCTTACATGGAGCACCACCTGCCTCGAGAGCTTGCTCTATCCCAGGTCAACTCCTCTTCACCGTGTTGGGACCAGGACACGTCCATGAAGAATCCGGAGCATACCACCTGTCTAACCGAGCTCATCCATGGATCCCATCGTGATATTACCGGGGCCCACCACCTTCGTTCGGCATTCAAGGATTCATCCACTTCGCTAAATTCGGGGCATGGCTCCGATACCACTTGTAAGGATTCTGGACACCACATATCTCCACAATGGTATGATATTGTCCACTTTGGGCCTAAGCCCTCATGGCTTTGTTTATGGGCTTTACCCCAAAAGGCCTCATACCAATGGAGATATTTGTCCATCCTTATATACCCATGATCCTCCCCACTTCTAGTCAATGTGGGACTTTGGTCGTATACCCAACAAGAAAAAGGGGCTAGTGGCTACAATTTTAGCACCAAGTTATAGGTGTTAGGTCGTATGATGGAGAAGGAGTTGGGGGCTAATCCAAAAGGGGATTAAGACCCATAGTTTTAATATGAGCGAAAAAGTCCTAAAATGAGGCTTTTTGAGGTGTTTTTTAAGGTCTCGATAAGGAAAAAGGGGCAGTTTAAACCATAAAAAAAGGATTTTTTATGAGTTTAAAAGGAATTTTTGAAGCTTTTTTAGGATAAAGAAGGGTAAATGAGAAGGGGAAAATGGGATTTTTTCAGAGGAAATGAAGGATAATAAAATGGAAAAACGAGTGAAAAAGGCTTAGAAAATGATGGAAAATGGCCTGAAAAACAGTTTCTTTGGATATCAGCATGGTTTCTTGGGGGATTTTTTGAATAAAATAGCAGTGAAGATTACTTTCTGAGTTTAGACAGCACCAGAAGGCTTCAAGAATGAGAAATTTTCTGTGAAAATGATCTCTTGAAGGCTTAAGACCCATTTTAGCCATCATTTGCTATGACAAAAATTTACTGATGGCTAACAGGGTGTAGACCAATGAATGGTGAGCTCAGAAGAACTGTCTCCCATAGATTTGGTGATTTTTTAAGGCATATATTGATGTGGAATGGGATTTTGATGGGATTTTGTGAGGCGTTATTTTGAGAAATGCAACCAAACTTTTTCGCCCACATGAAACTTGTGTGGCACTTGTTTTTTATCCTGTAGGTCGTTGTACTTGGAAATGGGCTTCTCAAATATTTCCTAAAACTACAGGCAGATGTGTTGGACGCGTTCAATAAATCGGGTTGCTTTATGAGCATTAGATAGTTCATATGTGGATTTTGACTGTGTAGTCACATGGCATATGGAAACAACAATTAGACACAATGGTTGAAATCCTAGACCCACTTGAAAGAGACTGCAACCAATTGAGCTATGGAGATATATGTTTGTTAGAGGTGCACTAGGAGTGAGATCAATCAGATGATTGACCTAACAGTGAAAGGGTACCCTTGTGGGTGAGGAGAATATGTCCTTGTATTCTTTCATGACCTCATCCACCTGCTTCTACTATGTGGAGTGTTATCCTCCTGTATTTTATGGATTTCACTAAATGACTATGGATGTTCTACAAGCACCTAAACATAGCATTATTTTCCCATCAGCTATTTTTAGAGGTCTCACTACCTTCATCATCCCAAAATTGACTATTTTTCACTAAACTTTCCTATATTATGCCTCCTCAAAAGTTCACCCTGCTGCTTTAAAAGAAACTCCATTTTAAGCCTAATTCCCTCATTCATCCCTCCACTAACACCCTTAAAAACCCCTTTTTCCTTCACTAAAAAACCCTAAAAAATCCCCCGTCATACATCATTCTCTCATAAAAACCCTTAAAACAATGCAAAAACCTATTTTATATTATTTTATCCTAACTTTTTAACCTATCAGACCCTGTCAAAACCTTAAAAAATCCCTGTTTTTGTGTTAGAACCCACCCTTTCCAAATAAAAGGCCTTAAGCCCTTTTTTCACTTAAAACTTGGCCCCCTCACTCATACGACCTTGACCCCGACCCTCTGTTATTCTCCTAAGCCCTTTTCCTTCCTGACCCTCAGTCCCCTCTACCCCCACGATACCATTCCCTTCGCCTATTCTTAAGCCCCTTCCCTCATACAAAATATGCCTCCACCCCTTCATTACTTCATCTCACTTCACCCTTCCCCATGCCATCTCCACCACTGATCAACTCGGATCCAACGGTCATCCCTTCACCATCCTTCATCCCGAATACAAACCCGACTCCGCGCTACCCGAAAATTTTTTCCACGTCACCACCCCGACCCCACCTTTCACTCAAGTCTTCGTTGACCATTCACCTAGCGCCACCTGTCCACCGAGTCCCCTCCACCAAACTTGCACCCCGCTCCAAGATGTTGTTTGCACCGTAGATCTCATCACTCGAGATCTAACAGTCCAAAGCCATATCACGCAGGATTTTGCACCTGGGTTTAACAGCCCCAGTCCATGCGAATTGGGTGGTTTCACCCTGGACGCACTTCCAATGATCAATAGTATCATGCATCTCCGGGCCAAAACTGCTTACTGCCCATACCCTACACGATAAACCACCGCGGTTTTCCAAAATCGTCTTCCTCCTCTGCACCTCCTCCTCCTTTGCAACACTCCTCTTACAACTGGAAACCCAGAAAAAGGCAGTTTTACCCCCTCCGCAGGATTTAAAACTAATATTTGTCTATGTGTTTGCAGGTTTAATGGAGGAAAAATCCAAGAGAGACATTTAAATAATGAACAACCTCTGGATGACGATCCAAGAGGAAAAAAACATATTAAAAGGGTCAGGGGTCTGCACCAAAGAATTAACCCTTCGATGTGTCATGATCATCGATGGTTTACAAACCCTCATGCCATGAAGAAACCCTGCCTGCACACAAATAATAGATACAGTCAAAGAAGCAAGGAAGGAAACAAAGCACAAGAAGATTAAAGGGCTAAATTACAGATCAAAGATTAAACAGAGGATTATCCCTTTAAATAATGTTTAAAGATAAAAAGCCAAAGATTTAAAGATAAAGGATAGATGGACAAAATAGTTGTAAAGTAGAAATAGGCAAAATGATAGTGATGTAGATTATTAAAGCTAAATCAAGTTTAAATGCCTAATATAGAAGTTTGATGAATAAAACAAAGACAGATTACCCAAAGACAGCTTTGAATAAATGCACAAAAAAGTAATTACTTCTCCAAAGACAAATTTGCCACCTACAACATTGTTTCTTTCCATAAAGGCAATTGGCAGTTATTGCATAGTCAGAGATATTTTGAAGCAGCTCAACAGTTATTACAAAGTTATTACAAAGCCTTAAAAGTTAAATATTTCAGTAAAATAACTTAGAAGTAAAGATAGAAGTTATTATTTAAGAGTAACTCTTTCAGATGTTTTTTCCTTGGGCCTTGCATTGTCTCAAAGGTAAAAAAACATTAACTCTGTAATAAATAACATTTAAACACCATAGATTAGCATCACCTCCTCATTTTTCATATAAATATTGCATATGAGCTTCATTTCAAATGTTGGTTACTTGTTGGTTATTGGACTGATTTCTGTTGTTAAGCTAGTTTGAGGAATACTAGACCAAACTGAAGAAAGCTCTAAGTTGCAGAGAGCTATTGTACATGGAGTGATGTAACTGGTTTGATCATCAATAATACAAACATGTTCACAGGATCCTTGAGCTATATCTATGGTGAAGTTTTTCTAAATTTGTATTGTTTCCCTTTATGTTTTCCATTATCTCCATCTTTCTTTGATAAAGAAACAGAAGTTTTAGATTAGGATTTTTTGTTTCAGCACCCTATTTCAGTATTTATTTCTTTATGTTCATGTTTTCTTCTGCAAGGTCTGATTAGAAGATTCTTATTTTGATTCTAGTTATGTCTAGCTTGTTGTCTTGGAAATGATTCAATAGAGTGAAACCAAGGAAATTTTGGTGAGCCCATGTGCCTTTGAGTAAGACTTGAGATATTGCTTTCAAAACCTTTCTTTAAAGTATGCTTACTAGAGTATAAAACCAAAGAGGTCCATGGTATTCACTGCCCTTTGGTCTACCTTGAAATTTTTCTTTGAAGAGTCTTTGAGAGTTTTCAAAAGCAGATTAGATTATTTTTGTTTCATCCTAGACCACTCTTGTTGTTATCTTATATGTTTTCTTTATCTAAAATTAGTCTTTTGCTTGCTATATTGTTGTCTGAAAGGTTGCTTATTAAAGGTTTGTCCAAAGAGATTTATGGTTTTCCCTGTGCTTTGGCTTGCTCCAAACAGTTACCTTAAAAGGATTTTCTTGTCTAAGTAGAGCTAGAAGATTCTTAACTGACTATAGTTTTGCTGCCTTCACAACTTATTATTGTTTCATATCACAACCTAATCTAAATAATCCACTTGATATAGTTAGCTTGCCCTGTGAATGCCCTTGCAGAGTTGATGAACAATTAAATCCTTTTAAAGACTCCATAGCCCAATGAATTGATGTTTTCTAACAGTCTATTTGTTCAGTTGAAACATTCCCTCAATTAGTCACACCATTGATGCTTCAAGTTATCAATTAATCCAACCAAAACCAAAACAAGTCCTTAGAACTTGATAACTAGCCTAAAATCATAAACAAATAACATAAAGATATATTATTTTAGAACACATTTATAGAGAGATCCATCTTTCAATCCAAGAAGGCTAGGTCCTAGGATTCCAAATTGGTTTTGATGTGGCCCCTGTATTGTTTTCTCTTGCCACTCTTACAAATTACAGGGACCCAACATAGTGGCGACTCCACTGGGGAACACTGAGTAATAAACATTTTAGTTTCACTCAAACCTGGAAAACCACACTTAAGTTAAGATGAATCAAGTATTGTCTAAGGATGGTTCCTGATTGTTCATGGTGGACAATGAATAGTTCTACAAAACAAGTAAAAATCCTCCACCTAGTGACTCCACTGATTTTCCATTTGACTCCACTCAGAAACTTACCCTATCATCAAAACATTAAACAATACCCAGTCATGAATACTTTTTGAGTTAAGTATCTCTTTTACAATTTGGTTTGTGCCTTAAGATTTTTATACCCTTGAAAAACCATTTTGACATGTTGGGTCCAACATCCTGGCTTCTCGAAGAATCCATACTAGATCCCATCCTAACCCAAATCCTCCTGCTATAGTTGAAAATCCTGAAGGCATCCTTAGGAAGTCTCCTACACCTAAAAACCCAATTGTTGTCAGACCAATCCACAGAGAAAATTCTTTCCCTAAGAACCTTATAAACTTGCAAAACACCCAAGTTGACTTACCTCATACAATAAGCTTATCTAGAACCAAATTACAAAGTGGTAAAGACCAGATAGACCTTGAGCTTGTAGCCTCACAACAAAGTAGTAGTAGGGAAGCCTCCCCTTCCACTCCTCTGGATTCCCATTTTCTACATAACTTTGGCTTCTCTCATCCTAAATCTACTCAAAATCACTTAGCTAGTCCAAGTACCTCAGCTACACCCACCCATATATCCACTGTTCAAATCACTCCACTTCATCACATTCCTCCACTTGTTAATCCTCCATTGTTTCCACAAGCTCATATCATGGAAACATGGTATGCTCCCTTAGTCCTAACTCTACCTCTAGTTTCTCTACCACAAGACTACCAGTCCAAGATTCCATTATATGATGCTATTAGTTCTACTACAACTCAACAACATGTGGATAGAATGAATGACTACTTTGACATAAAAGAAATAGATGATGAAACTATAAAACTTAGAATGTTTGCTCAAAGTGTAGGGGGAGAAGCAATAGAATGGTTCAAAGGCTTAACCCATAACAGTATCAATGATCTCCCTGCTTTCCATCAACTATTCCTAAACAAGTGGGAAGTCAAGAGAAGTCCCCTTTAGATCCTGTTAGAATACAATGACCTCAAAAGGAATGTTGGAGAGAGTGTTCAGGATTATTGCACTAGGTTCAATAGTGTTTATAATGTACTCCTTCCACAAATGAAACCCCCACAAGGATTAGCCTTAAAAAAGTTCCCTGGAGGATTTGAACCAGACATGTGTTATCAATTAAGGGAAAGATAACCCCTCACATTAGAAGATATGCGTAAAGGGGTAGTAAGTGTGTAAGCTAACCTAAATGCCAGAAGGGCTAGATTGAAAGTAGAGAAAAAGGTTACCTACAAAGATGAAGCTGGACCCTACACATCAGACTACAAAATTGATAGTATGGTTAGGACCATGGAGATGATGATGGAAAGAATAAACATGAATGATAGAGCTTATCCTAAAGAAAACCAAATAGATCCTCAAAAAAAAAATCAAAATCAGAACCAAAACTTTAGAAGGAATCCCCCTCAAATTAGACAAAGAGGCCCTGATCTGCAAGTCATGCCTCCTTTCCAACAAAATTATGTTGATGATGATGACGGAGTGATTGAAGAAACAAAGGGAAATCACATAAACTTATTAGGAGTAAACAATGAGGATAATATTATCCTAAATGAAGAAGAACAAGGCATATTTACACCCTATGATGAGGAAAGCCTAGAGTTTGAAGACTACAAACAAGGATTTGAAAAATATATAATGGAAGTACACTGGCAATATGACCTTAGGATTAAAAAGAGCTAAGACATTTCCAAAAATAAATCCTCTGAAATTTCTGCTACAAACAATTTTGAAAATGTTTTTAAAAAGACAATAGAAAACAAGAAAATAGTGGCTAAACGTTCTGATAAAAACAAAGGAAAAAACAGTCAAAACAATGACAAACATAGTGGTGACCAAAGTAGCACTAGCACCTCAGTTAATGCTCCTAGTAAAACTATTTTAACTACTATTCATAGTAAAAACCAGCAAGCTAAATTTGCTAAGAAAACAATGATTAAGAAGGATGATCTAAACATTTTAAGAACTCACATACCTTTCAACATAGAGGGTGAAATTGCCAAAATCAAGATCGCTATCCCTCTTACTGAATTAGTCACCCAAGATGTATATAAAATCCAAATTTTAAGAGCTTTAAACTTAGGAGAACAAACTAATTATGTCAATGTGACTGATGACAAGCCTGTGCTTTTGTTTGGACTAGAAGTAGAAGGGAAATTTCTAAAAGGAGGTGTTCCTTCTTTCTATCTCAGTCTAAACATCCATGATAAAAAATTTTACAATGCCATGCTTGATTCAGGAGCTCCCATAACTTTATGCCTAAAGTAGTGATGGAGAGACTAGGCCTTGAGATAACTAGACCTTACAAATATTTATACTCTTTTGAGTCCAGTAGGGTTAAATGTCTAGGCTTGATCAAAGACTTATGTGTCAACTTAGCACAAATACCAGCCAAGAGCTTAGTGATGGACATTGTGGTGGCTGATATACCTCCTAAATATGGCATGCTCCTTTCAAGGTCATGGGGTGCTAAACTCCAAGGCACCCTTTAGATGGATATGACTTGTGCAACCATCCCTGTCTTTAGTCAACCAAAAAGACTATATAGGGAAACACACATGAAATACATGGTTAGTAATAAAAAAGAACCAGACAATTCCCCACTTTATTCTATTCACACAGACCTTGACCCATTCATTTTTTACAATGATGAAAATCTTAATGAAGTAGATGACCAACCAAAAATTGGGAAAGAGGGAAAAAAGGAGAAAAATCCAAAATAGTTTGCTAATTCAGAAAATTACAGTGAACACAAGGAAGATCCTAGGAAACAAATCAGTCACCAACATAGTGATGTCCATAAGAAAAAAATAGAAAATCCTCAACACAATGGAAACCATGAGGAACAAGAAAAAACTAAACATAGTGCAGACCCTCAGAAACAACATAATGATATCCAAAAGGAATAGAACAAAGAGGACAAAAATAAGTTCAACAACAAATCTGAAATTGAACCTCTTTGGAGTATGAGTTTTGATGGGTCTTGCAGCAAAACTAGTTTAGGAGCAGGCATATGGGTACATACCATAGAGAATAATCATGTTGAGGGCCATTCATATAAACTAAACTTTCAATGCACTAATAACATAGCTAAATATGAGGCTCTCCTCTTAGGACTACAATTATTGAGAAAACTAAGAGCTAAGAGGATAACTATTCATGGAGACTCAGAATTGATTATTAAACAAGTAAACAGATAATATACTTCCAAGCATCCAAGATTACAAGCTTATAGAGATGATGTTGTTGACCTTTTGAAAACATTCACAGAATATGAGCTTAACTTTTTCCCTAGAAACCAAAACATTCTTGCTAATGGTTTAGCATTTGCTGCTAGTACATGTCTAAAACCTTATGAAAGCAAACAAACACAGTCCAAGTTAAATATAGACCAGCAGTCCTTGAAAATGTCAAATATTGGCAAGTCTTTGAAGGAGATAAATAGATAGAGGATTTCCTACAGTCTAGAAATGGGTTTGAAATGACCAATTTAGATTCAGAGTATGAAGAATACTGTCCTACTGAGGAAAGATCTTATGAAGAAGAGACTCCTAACATTGCTGAGATAAATATTGTTGATATAAATCTGTTTACTAAAGAACACCCACAGAAAACAGAATTGAGCACTAATTTAGAACAATAAGATTTTGAAGTGCTACAATCTAACACTGCGAACTTGCCAAAGGGACTGGTACCTTTAGAAGAATTTTTTGACTTTAATGATGTTTCCAATAAGCCAAAAATGGAACCTACTAAAACTGGAATAGAAGATTGCAATATAGGTAGTAAAGGAGAGCCTAAGATGATTAAATTATCCAAAACACCGCCATCTCATATGAAATTTAAATATCTTGAGCTTTTTAGAGAATTTTCTGATGTTTTTTCTTGGAGCTCTGAGGACTTAAAAGAAAATGATACAGAGATAATCCAACACAATATACCTCTCAAATAAAAAATAGAAACCTTGTAGACAAAAATTGCACAGAATAAACCCTATGAAATTACCCTTGGTTGAGAAAGAAGTCAAGAAAATGTATGATGCTAGAATAATATTCCCAGTAAGATACTCAGACTAGGATCCAATATTGTATTTGTGAGGAAGAAAACAGGATAAATAAGGCTTTGTATAGACTTTAGAAACTTAAACAAAGACTCTATAAAGGACAACTACCCCTTGCCCAAAATGTATCATATCTTACAAAGGGTAGTGGGTTCTAAAAGAATTTCTTTGCTAGATGGTTTTTCAGGATATAACCAACTATTAGTACATCCTGATGATCAACTTAAGACAGCTTTCACTACACCTTGGGGTACTTTCATGTATGTGAAAATGGATTTTGGTTTAATGAAGGCTGGTGCCACATTCCAAAGAGCCATGGATATTTCTTTCTCAGAAAATATAGTCTTCTTCATTATGATATATTTAGATGACATCACTATCTATTCCAAAATAGATGAAGAACACTTTGCTCACTTAAGAAAAGTATTTGAAAAATGTAGAGAGTATGGTCTATCCTTAAACCCCAAGAAAAATTTATTTGGCCTCCAAGAAGGCAAACTTCTAGGCCATATCATATATGAAGAGGGAATAAATATAGAACCAAAAAGGAATGAAGGAATATTGCAAATAAATCATCCTAGAAACATCAAAGAATTGCAATATTTCATTGGAAAGATTAATTTCTTAAGAAGGTTCACACCCAACCTTGCTGAAATCCTTAGAAACATAACAAACATGCTAAAAAGGGAAACATGAGTTAAATGGACCATTGAAGCAAAACAATCCTCTAAACTGGTTAAACAAGCACTCACTCAAACACCAATTATCATTAGCCCTGATTTTAACAAATATTTATTCATCTTCTCCTTTGCATCAGAACATACAATTTCTACTGTCCTACTTCAGAAAAACATAAAAGGACAAGAACATCCCATTGCATTTTTGAGCAAGGCTTTAAGAGATGCACCTCTTAAATAAAATATAATGGGAAAACAGGCTTTTGCCTTAATCAAAGCCTTGAAATATTTCAGAGTTTACATGTTACACTCACACATCATTGCATTTGTTCAATACATAGTTGTCAAAGACATTTTAACACAAGATCCTGATGGCAAAAGAGGAAATTTGATTTCTGTGATATTAGAATATGACTTGGAAATCAGACCCACTAAATTGATCAAAGGAAAAGGACTTGCAAAACTAATGGTTGAATCAAACCTTAAAGCCTTAGATATGAATATGGTTGATGTTTTAGAAGAACAAGAAGAATGCACAGCCCCCCTTGTTGAAGAAGTATTGCTGAATTCACTTTGGTATGCTGATATCTTGTATGTGCTCTTTTATCTTAATGTTCCTCCTGGTTTGTCTAAGACAAAGGAAAGGTTCTTGAAGTTGAAAGTTGTAAATTATCTCATTATAGATAAATTGTTATATTGGAAAAATGCTAGTGGTATATTGCTTAAATTTTTACCTGAGAATGATGCAGAGAATAACAAGCATGAGTTTCATGAAGGAGAATGTGGAGGCCACCTCTATTGGAAAACTATTGTCAACAAAATCCTTAGAGCTGGTTACTACTGGACCACCCTCTTCCAAGATATCCATAAGTTATTAGTTGCCTACCACAAGTGTCAAAACTTTGAAGGCAAGATAAAACTCTTACCCTTACCTTTGCATCCTATCTCTGTTGAAGCTCCTTTTCAACAATGGGGCCTAGACTTCATTAGGGAAATCCATCCTTCTTCCTCTGCCCAAGATAAATGGATCCTCACTACAACTGATTACTTTAAAAAATGGATAGAGGCCATCCCCTCTATAATTTCCACCGATCTAGTCATCATTAAATTCCTTGAAAACCACATTTTGTCAAGATTTGGTTGTCCTAGAAAGATTATCACTGGCAATGTTGCTGCCTTTAGATCCAAGAGGATGGTGGACTTTTTCCACAAATATCATATCACAATGGGTCATTCCACAACTTATTACCCTCAAGGTAATAGGTTGGTAGAATCCTCAAACAAAATTTTGATAAACATCATCAAGAAGTTGCTAGAAGGGAATCAAAAGTCATGGCACATCAAGCTAGTACATGCATTATGGGCAGACAGGTTAACATGTAAGAAATCAATTGGAATGTCTCCCTATCAACTACTTTATGGAGCTGATGTATTTTTTCCAACAAGCTTAGGAGTACCAGTCATGAATCTGATCCAAGAAGTACAGTCTGAAGAAAATGACTTGATAAGAAGGATAAATCAGACTATACAGTTGCAGCAAACCAGAGAATAGGTCTATAACAAAACACAACAAGTAAAAGAAAACATCATGAAGCTATTTGACAAAAGAACAAAAGCAAATGATTTCAACATTGGTGACAAAGGTCTCAAATGGGACTCAAGAAGAGAAGACAAAGGAAAACATGGTAAGTTTGAAAATCTGTGGAAAGGTCCCTATATTATCCATTCTGCCAAAGGCAACAACATATTTTTCTTACAACAAATGGATGGAACAGAACTTTTTGGAGGTCTTGTCAATAGCAGGATGCTCAAAAAAATTTTCCATTAAGAGGCCTATGTTTAAAGCTTCATCCATTGTATATAACATTGTTTTGAAAAAGGATTAGAGAAAAATAAATACAAGAACAGAAAAACAAAGAAAAATAGGGCAGAAAAATAAACGGTACAACCCCATACCAAAAAAAGAGAAGGCTCTGAAAGTGAGCAAGTCGAAATGCCACTACTTGAAGAGAAAGCATTCTTTAGTCATACAGCCTAATCATGACTAAGTGAGTTTTAAATTTCTGCTGATAGGTTAGTGAATGAGGATTTTCCAAACAGTCTAAACTTGGCTTATCAGTAAGATTAGATTAGATTGGGAAAAGAATTTGGTTCCAAAGCTCAAAATATGAACCAAGAAAGAAAGAGAGGGATAAAAAGCAAATTCCAGATTTCAACCCTCAAAATTTTGGGATTAATTTTTTTCACAATAATTTTTTTATGAAGACTTGTACAAGGTATCTCTTCTGTCATCAGTGTTCAATCTTTTTTTTTATTTGTAAAATTCGACGTTTGGCAAAAGTTGAATGTGTAAAATTAAAATCATGAGAGTGCGTGTGACCATATACAATGCGATTGTCCATGTACGGATGCGCTAATCGTCGAAACCGCACTGACGTATATCTATCACTGTGGCTCCCGGTGCGTTGAGAACGCGCCCGGTCATTCGACCTCACATGCTACAGCGAATAGTCGAATGTCTTTGTCTTTGCGGGGGTTTCAATCCTCACCTTAAGCGGCTCGGACGAGTCCCAGCGCTCATCCTCTGTTGTGTTTCATCGTGTTCAATCTTGATTTGGTTATGTTTTTCAATTTTCTATTATAGATTAGAGAATAAAAATCTGTCAAATAGCTTAATCTTGACATATAGTTAGATTAGGCAATGAAATAAAAGAGTTCAACAGTTTAATCTGAACTCTTGGATGATATAATTGTAGAATTTGTTAGTTTCTTGTTTTCAAAAGAAAATTATGACAGGGGTTGGCTAATTCAAATGCACCCTATGAAGAAAAAATGTTAGAACAAGTAAGATGGGTAGGTAGAATTTTGGGTTGGAATTAATCATGTTATGATTCAGACTCTAAAGATCACACCTTAAAAGCAACAATTCATCAATGTTATAAAGGAGTTCTATCAAGATGCAAATCAAGGCACTGGTCTACCTCTTCCAGAGATCTATTTTTTGAGGTTCTTGACACCTCCTAAAGGAGTTGCCCTCCCCAGCTAGAGCCACTGTTATCCTCTTGTATTTTACATATTTTACTAAATGACTGTGGATGTTCTACAAGCACTTAAAGATAGCATTATTTTCCCATAAGCTATCTTTATGGGTCTCACTGCCTTCATCATCCTAAAATTGACTATTTTTCACTAAACTTTCCTATCTTATGCCTCCTCAAAAGTTCACCTTGCTGCTCTAAAAGAAACTCCATTTTTTTAGCCTAATTCTGTCATTCATCCCTAACACTGTTACTGATGAAATAGGTAACCGCACTGTTACCTACTTTTTTTTGGTAGCATAAAAAGCACCCGATTTTGAAAAGTGGTGATGCAGAATCACCTTTTTTTTTAGCACATTTTTGACACTCTAATATTTTTATTTATGAAGTATGAATATTTGTTTTAAAATGTTAGTGATTTTCATGCTAATTTTGAAACGTATTGATGTAGCATCAACTTTTTTTTTAGAGCGGTGATTTTCATGCTAATTTTGAAACGTATTGATGTAGCATCAACCTTTTTTTTTTAGAGTGGTGATTTTCATGTTGGTAATAAAACACAAAACTTAGATAAAAATATATATATAAAAACAATAAAAAAAACCAATAAAAATGTAAAAAAAAACAAAATTAACTCGTAAAAATAAAAAATTTAAACAAAAATAAATAAATAAAAACAAAAAAAAAACAAAAATATTCGAAAATTATATCAAAAGAAATGACAAAATTTGAAAAAAAAACACATAATTTAAAGAAAAAAACAAAAATTAACAAAAAAAATTAATAAAAAAAAAACATCAAAAACATTTTTTTCTAAGTTATTAAAAAAATCCATATAATTAAAAAAAAAAATTAAAATAGAAAATTTAAAAATAATTTAAATTACAAAATTAAAATTTAGATAAAAAAAAAAAAAATACAAAAAAGAAAAAATTAAATTTAAAAAAATAATAATAATAAGAAAACAAAAATACAAATTTTAAAATTAACAAAAAAACAAATTAAAAAAAAACAAAATTTAAGATTGAAAAAGAAAATTAAAATAAAAGAATTATAATAAAAAAAACTATCATTAAAAAACAAAAAAAATGAAAAAAACCACGTGCAAATAATTAAAAAACAAATATTCATAAATTTGTTTTTTTTTTTAAATGAAACAATTTATAAATTTTAAAAATGAAAAACCAAATAAACTAAAAGATTTAAAAAAAATTAAATTAAATTAAATTTAATAAATTTAATGAATACATTTTAAATTTTAAAAAGTAATTAATCTAAAATATTAAATTTTTAAAAAAAAATAAAAAAATTAAAACAAATTGAATTTAAAATAAAATATTTAAATTAAAAAAAAATAAAATTGAATTTAAAAAAAAAAGAAAAAAAATCATATTAAAAAAAAAATATTAAAAATTAAAAAAAATGAAAAATAAAAAGAATTTTTTGATCGTGGTGGCACTGCCAGTCGGCTTCCCGCCCAGGTGGCGGCGGAGGCCGGCCTCCGCCGCCACCTGGGCGAGAAGGCGATTCCTAGAATCGGTCTCCTACCGCGGGAGGGCGATTCTGGGAATCGCCCTCCCGTGGCTAGAGCCGGATTCTGGGAATCGCCCTTCTGCCGCGGGAGGCCGATTTCGGGAATCGCCCTCTCGCGGCAAGAGGCCGATTCCGAGAATCGCCCTCAGGCCGATTATGGGAATTGCCCTTAGGTCGATTCCAGGAATCGCCCTCCCGCCACAGGAGGGCGATCCCGGAATCGCCCTCTCGTGGCAGGAGGCTGATTCCGGGAATTGCCCTCCCGTCGCAGGAGGCCGAATCCGGGAATCGCCCTCTCGTGGTGAGAGGACAATTCCAGGAATCGCCCTCCCACTGCGGGAGGCCGATTCCGGGAATCGCCCTCTCGCGGCAAGAGGCTGATTCTGGGAATCGCCCTTAGGTCGATTCTGGGAATCACCCTGAGGCCGATTCCAGGAATCGGCCTCTCGCCGCGGGAGGGTGATTCTGACCTCCCTCCCGCTCGCTGGAGGGCGATTCCTAATCGCCTTCGCCATGGGAGGGTGATTCTGGACCGGCTCGTGGCGATTCCCGAATCGCCCTCGGTGACTTTCTAACGGCTCTCGCCAACGAGGGCGATTCCCGACCCACCTCCCACTCGCGGAGGGCGGTTCTCAGAATCAGCCTCCCACCTAGCGGTCGGCCTCCGCCATCACCTGGGCGGGAGGCCGATTGGCGATGGCACCACGATCAAAAAAATCTTTTTTTTATTTTTTTATTTTTTTATTTTTTAATATTTTTATTTTTAATTTATCTTTTAATTCAAAAAATTTAAAATTATTTTTTTTTAAATTTAATTTTTATATTTGAAATTTATTTTTTTTTAATTTTTTTTTGTTTTTTTAATTTTTTTTTATTTAATTTTTTTAATTTTATTCATTTTTTTTGTTTTTAATTTTTTTTTCTAAATTTTGTTAATAATTTTTATTAAATTTTGTATTTTTTTTTAATTTAATTGGATTTTTTTTTTTATTATTAAATTTTATGTTTAGTTTTTTCATTTAATTTTTCAAAATTTAGTAAATTTTGTATTTTTTTTTAATTTATTTGAATTTAATATTTTTTTAAATTTTTCTATTTTTTTATTATTATTTTTTTAATTACATAAAATTTTTATATTTTTTTTATTTCGATTAAAATTGTGTATTTAAAATTAGATTTTTTTTTGTTAAACTTAATATTTTCAAATTAATTTGTTTTTTATTTTATTTTTTATTTAATATATTTATTTAATTTATTTTTTTCAATTTTTCAATTTTAATTGATTTTTAAAAGTTTTAAAGTTTTTATTTAACCATGTTTTTTTTTTCTTTCTTTATATTTAAAATTTAATTTTTATTTCAAAATTTATTTGTTTATTCATTTATTTATTAAAATTTAATTTATATTTTTTTAATTTAATTTGTTATATTAATATTAACATTTTTTTTTAATTTAATAAAATCTAATATATATATATATTTTTAATTTAAGTTAATATATATATATATATATATATATATTATTTTTTATAATTTAAATTTAATATATTTTTTAAAATCTATTTTTATTTTTTTATTTCTATATATTTAATATTTTTATTGTATTTTTTTTTCATTTTTTACTTTTAATTTCAGTAATGTTTTTTTTTTTTTTTCTTAAATTTTTATTTTAAAGTTTTGAATTTATTAAAATTTAATATATTTCTTTAAATTTAATTTTTTATTTTAAAATTTAATTTAATTTTTTTTAAATTTAATAAATTTTTTCTTTTTCTTTTTTAAATTTAATTTCTATATTTTATTTTCTATATTTTCTTTCTTTTTTTAACTTTTTTTCTTTTTAATTTAATATTTTTATTTTGTTTTTATTTTTATTTTTTTATTTTTATATATTTTGAAATTTTAATCTTTAAATTTTTTTTTTTTTTCTTAAATTTTAGGTTTTTTTAATGTTTGAATTAAAATTTTTATTTTTATTTTTTTAAAAATTTTTTATTCCTATAATTTTTAAATTTTGAGCTTTAGAATGTTTTTATTTTTTAAATTTAATTTTTTTCTTAAATTTTAGGTTTTTTAAATGTTTGAATTTTAAAAATTAAAAAATGTTATTTCTATTTTTAAAAATGTCAAAAATATGACAATTTTTTTTTTTTTTGTTATTCAAGCGTCAACTGGTATTGTTTTGAGGGTGTTTTTTCAATGCTTTTTTCAAGAAACAATTTTGTTTTTAGCATAATTTTATAAAATGTTGAAATTTGATCTTGAAGAAAAACCAAGTGCGTTCTGGAATGCACTTTTTTTGTTTTTGGGGTGTTTTTTCATGTTTTTTGAGTCTTTTTGGGCTACAGTTCTCGTTTTGAGGTCAGGTTACCTATTTCATCGGTAACAGTGTTCCCTCCACTGACACCCTTAAAAACCCCTTTTTCCTTCTCTAAAAAACCCTCAAAAATCCCCCCTCATACATCATTCTCTCATAAAAACCCTTAAAACATTGCAAAAACCCATTTTACATTGTTTTATCCTAACATTTTAACCTATCGAACCCTATCAAAACCTTAAAAAAACCATGTTTTGTGTTAGAACCTGCCCTTTGCAAATAAATGGCCTTAAGCCCTTTTTTCGCTTAGACCCTGGCCCCCTCACTCATACGACCCTAACCCCAACCCTTTGCTATTCTCCTAAGCCCTTTTCCTTCCCAACCCCCAGTCCCCTCTACCCCCACGGGACCATTCCCTTCACCTGTTCTTAAGCCCCTTCCCTCATACAAACTATGCCTCCACCCCTTCATTACTTCATCTCACTTCACCCGTCCCCAAGCCATCTCTGCCGTTGATCAACCCGGATCCAACGGTCATCCCTTCACCATCCTTCATCCCACATACAAACCTGACTCCACGCTACCCAAAAAAATTTACCACGTCACCACCCTAGCCCCACCTTCCACTCAAGTCTTTGTTGCCCATTCACCTAGCACCACTTGTCCATCGGTTCCCCTCCACCAAACTTGCACTCTGCTCCAAGATGTTGTCCGCACCGTAAATCTCATCACCTGAGACCTAACGGTCCAAAGCCATATCGTGCAGGATTTTGCACCAGGGTTTAATGATCCCAGTCCACGCGAAATGGGTGGTTTCACCCTCGACACGCATCGAATGATCAACAGTATCACGCAGCTCCAGGCCAAAACTTCTTACTGCCCATACCATGCGTGATAAACCGCCGCGGTTTTGCAAAATCGTTTTCCTCCTCCGCGCCTCCTCCTCCTGTGCAACACTCCTACGACAACTAGAAACCCAGGAAAATGTAGTTTTACCCCCTCCGCAAGCTTTAAAACTAATATTTGTCTGTGTGTTTGTAGGTTTAATGGCGGAAAAAGCCCAGAGAGGCATTTAAATAATTGACAACTTTTGGATGACGATCCAAGAGGCAAAAAACATATCAAAAGGGTCAGGGGTCTGCACCAAAGAATTAACCCTTCGATGTCACGTGATCATCGATGGGTTATAAACCCTCATGCCATGAAGAAACCCTGCCTGCACTAGATACAGTCAGAGAAGCAAAGAAGGAAATAAAGCACAGGAAGATTAAAGGGCTAAATTACAGATCAAAGAATAACCAGACGATTAGCCCTTTCAACATTGTTTAAATATGAAAAGCCAAAGGTTTAAAGATAAAGGATAGATGGACAAAATAGTTGTAAAGCGGAAACAGGGAAAAATACAGTGATGTAGATTAGTAAAGCTAAATCAAGGTTAAAGGCCTAATACTAAAGTTTGATGAATAAAACAAAGACAGATTACCCAAAGACAAGTTCAAATAAATCAATAAAAAAGCAATTACTTCTCCAAAGACAAATTTGCCACCTACAGCATTGTTTCTTTCCATAAAGGCAATTGGCAGTTATTGCACAGTCAAATATATTTTGAAGCAGTTCAATAGTTATTACAAAGTAAAAAGCCTTAAAAGTCAAATATTTCTGAAAAATAATTTAGAAGTTAAGACAGAAGTTATTATTGCATAGTAACTCTTTCCGATATTTTTTCCTTGGGCCTTGCATGGTCTCAAAGGTCAAAAAACATTAACCTACATCATTCTTTCTTTACATAAAGGAAATTGACAGTTATTGCACAGTCAAATATATTTTGAAGCAGTTCAATAGTTATTACAAAGTAAAAAGCCCTAAAAGTCAAATATTTCTGAAAAATAATTTAGAAGTTAAGACAGAAGTTATTATTTCAGAGTAACTCTTTCAGATATTTTTTCCTTGGGCCTTGCATGGTCTCAAAGGTCAAAAAACATTAACTCTGTAATAAATAACATTTAAACACCCTATATTAGCAGCACCTCCTCATTTTTCATATAAATATTGCATATGAGCTTCATTTCAAATGTTGGTTACTTGATGGTTATTGGACTGATTTCTACTGTTAAGCTAGTTTGAGGAATACTAGACCGAACTGAAGAAAGCTCTCAGTTGCAGAGAGCTATTGTACATGGAGTGATGTAACTGGTTTGATCATCAATAATACAAGCATGTTCACAGGATCCTTGAGCTATATCAATGGTGAAGTTTTTCTAAATTTTTATTGTTTCTCTTTATGTTTTCCATTATGTCCATCTTTCTCTGATAAAGAAACAGAAGTTTTAGATTAGGATTTGTTGTTTCAGCACCCTATTTCTGTCTGTATTTATTTATGTTCATGTTTTATTCTACAAGGTCTCATTAGAATATTCTTAGTTGCCTTCTAGTTATATCTAGCTTGTTTTCTCGGAAATGATTCAATAGAGTGAAACCAGGGAAATTTTGGTGAGCCCATGTTCCATTAAGTGAGACTTGAGATATTGTTTGCAAAACCTTTCTTTAAAGTATGCTTACTAAATTATAAACCAGAGAGGTCCATGGTATGCCCTACCCTTTGGCCTGCCTTGAAATGTTTCTTTGAAGAGTCTTTGAGAGTTGTCAAAAGCAGATTAGATTATTTCTGTTTGATCTTATACCACTCTTGTTGTTATCTTATATGTTTTATTTATCTGAAAGTAGTCTTTTGATTGTTGGATTGTTGTCTGAAAGGTTGCGTATTAAAGGTTTGTCCAAAGATATTTATGGTTTGCCCTGTCCTTTGGCTTGCTCCAAACAATTACCTTAAAAGGCTTTTCTTGTCTAAGTAGAGCTAGAATATTCTTAACTGACTATATTTTTGTTGCCTTCACAACTTATTATTGTTTCATATCACAACCTAATCTAAAGAATCCACTTGATATAGTTAGCTTTCCCTATGAATACCCTTGCAGAGTTGATGAACAATTAAATCCTTTTAAAGACTCCATAGCCCAATGAATTAATGTTTTCTTACAGTCTATTTGTTCAGTTGAAACATTCCCTCAGTTAGTCACACCATTGATCCTTCAATATATCAATTAATCCAACCAAAACCAAAACAAGTCCTTAGAACTTCACAACTAGCCTAAAATCATAAACAAAGAACATAAATATATATTATTTGAAAACACCTTTATAGAGAGATCCATCTCTGAATCCAAGAAGGCTAGGTCCTAGGATTCCAAAGTGGTTCTGATGTGGCCCCTGCAGTGTTTGTTCTTGCCACTCTTACAAATTACAGGAACCCAACATAGTGGGGACTCCACTAGGGAACATTGAGTAATAAACATTTCAGTTTCACTCAAACCCATAAAACCTCACTTAAGTTAATATGAATCAAGTACTTTCTAAGAATGGTTCCTGATTGTTCATGGTGGACAACAACTAGTTCTACAAAACAAGTAAAAATCCTCCACCTGGTGACTCCACTAATTTTCCATTTGACTCCACTCAGAAACTTACCCTATCATCAAAACATTAAACAATACCAAGTCAAGAATACTTTGTGAGTTAAGTATCTCTTTTATAGTTTGGTTTGTGCCTTAAGACTATTATACCCCTGAAAAACCTTTCTGACTTCTTGGGTCCAACATCCTGGCTTCTATAAGAATCTATACTAGGTCCCATCCTAACCCAAATCCTCCTACAATAGTTGACAATCTTGAAAGCATCCTTAGGAAGTCTCTTACACCTAAAAACCCAACTGTTCTCAGACCAATCCACAGAGCAAAATCTTTCCCTAAGAACCTTATAAACTTACAAAACACCCAAGTTGACTTACCTCATACAAGAAGCTTATCTAGAACCAAATCAAAAATTGGTATAGACCAAATAGACCTTGAGCTTGCAGCCTCACAACAAAGTAGTAGTAGGGAAGCCTCCCCTTTCACTCCTCCGGATTCCAATTTTCTACATAAATTTGTCTTCTCTCATCCTAAATATCCTCAAAATCACTTAGCTGGTCCAAGTACCTCAACTACACCCACCCATACATCCACTGTTCAATCTACTCCACTTCATCACCTTCCTCCACTTGTTAATCCTCCATTGTTTCCACAAGCTCATATCATGGAAACATGGTATGCTCCCTTGGTCCTTCCTCTACCTCTAGTTGCTCCACCAGAGGACTATCAGTCCAAGATTCCATTATATGATGCTAGTAGTTCTACTAAAACTCAACAACATGTGGATAGAATGAATGACTACTTTGACAGATAATAAATAGATGATGAAACTGTAAAACTTAGAATGTTTTATCAAAGCTTAGGGGGAGAAGCAAGAAAATGGTTCAAAGGCTTAACCCCTAATAGTATCAATGATCTCCCTGCTTTCCATCAACTATTCCTAAACAAGTGGGAAGTCAAGAGAAACCCCCTTCAGATCCTGTCAAAATACAATGACCTCAAAAGGAATGCTAGAGAGAGTGTTCAGGATTATTGCACTAGGTTCAATAGTGTTTATAATGCACTCCCTCCACAAATGAAACCCCCATAAGGATTATCCTTAATAAAGTTCCTTGAAGGATTTTACCCAGACATGTGTTATCAATTAAGGGAAAGAGAACCCCTCACATTAGAAGATATGCAGAAAGGGGCAGTAAGTGTAGAAGCTAACCTAAATTCCAGAAGGGCTATATTGAAAGCAGAAAAAAAGGTTACCTACAAAGATGAAGCTAGACCCTCCACATCAGACTACAAAATTGATAGTTTGGTTGGGACCATGGAGATGATGATGGAAAAAATAAACATGAATGAGAGAGCTTATCCTAAAGAAAAACAAACAGCTCCTCAAAACAAAAATCAAAATCAGAACCAAAACTTTAGAAGGAATCCCCCTCAAATTATACAAAGAGGCCCTGATTAGCAAGTCAGACGTACTTTCGAACAAAATTATGCTGATGAGGATGAGGGAGTGATTGAATAAATAGAGGGAAATCCCATAAACATCTTAGGAGTAAACAATGAGGATACTATTTTCCTAAATGAAGAAGAAAAAGACATATTTACACCCTATGATGAGGAAAGCCCAGAGTCTGAAGACTACAAACAAGGCTTTGAAAATCCTATAATGGAAGTACACCGGTAATATGACCTTAGGATTAAAAAGAGCTAAAAAATTCCCAAAAAGAAAACCTCTGAGATTTCTGCTAAAAACAATTCTGAAAACGTTTCTAAAAAGACAGCAGAAAACAACAAAATAGTGGTTGAAAGTTTTGATAAAAACAAAGGAAAAAATAGCCAAAACAATGACAAACATAGTGGTGACCAAAGTAGAATTAGCACCTCAGCTAATGCTCCTAGTAAAACTATTTTAACTGTTGTTCATAATAAAAACCAACAAGCTGAATTTGCTGAGAAAACAGTGACTAAGAAGGATGATCTAAAAATTTTAATAACTCACATACCTTTCAGCATAAAGGGTGAAATTGGAAAAATCAAGATCCCTATCCCCCTTACTAAATTAGTCACCCAACATGTATATAAAATCAAAATTTTAAGAGCTTTAAGCTTAGGAGAACAAACTGATTCTGTTAATGTGACTAATGACAAGCCTGAGCTTCTGTTTGGACCAGAGGTAGAAGGGAAATTTCAAGAGGAAGGTGTTCCTCCCTTTTATGTCAGTCTAAACATCCATGATAATATTTTTCACAATGCCATGCTTTCTCCAGGAGCCCTACACAAACTTATGCCTAAATTAGTGGTAGAGAGACTAGGCCTTGAGATAACTAGACCTTACAAAGATTTATACTCTTTTGATGGCAACAGAGTTAAATTTCTTTGCTTGATCAAAGACTTATGTGTCAACATAGCACAAATACTAGCCAAGAGCTTAGTGATGGAGATTGTGGTGGCTGATATACCTCCTAAATATTGCATGCTCCTTTCAAGATCATGGGGTGCTAAACTCCAAGGCACCCTACAGATGGATATGACTTATACAACCATCCTTGTCTTTATTCAACCAAGAAGACTATATAGGGAAACACACATGAAATACATGGTTAGTAATCAAGAAAAACTAGACAATTCCCCACTTTATTCTATTCACACAAACCTTGACTCATTCATTCTTTACAATGATGAAAATCTTAATGAGAAAGAAGAAGTAGATGACCAACAAAAAATTGGAAAAGAGGGAAAAAAGGAGAAAAATCCAAAACAGTTTGTTAATTCAAAAAATTACAGAAAACACAAGGAAGATCCTAGGCAACAAATTAGTCACCAACATAGTGTTTTCCATAAGAAACAAATAGAAAATCCTCAACACAATGGAAACCATGACGAACACGACAAAACTGAACAGAGTGTGGACCCTAAGAAACAACATAATGATAGCGAAAAGGAAAAAAACAAAGAGGATAGAAATAACTTCAACAACAAATATGAAATTGAACCTCTTTGGAGTAAGTTTCAATGGGTCTTGTAGCAAAAATGGTTCATGAGAAGGCATATGGGTACATAACACAAAGAATAATCATGTTGAGGACCATTTATATAAACTAAACTTTCAATGCACCAATAACATAACTGAATATGAGGCTCTCCTCTTAGGACTAAAATTATTGAGAAAACTAGGAGCTAAGAGGATAACTATTCATGGAGACTCAGAACTAATTATTAAACAACTAAACGGAGAATATACTGGCAAGCATCGAAGATTACAAGCTTATAGAGATGATTCTATTGACCTTTTGAAAACATTCACAAAACATGAGCTTAACTTTATCCCTAGAAACCAAAACATTCTTGCTAATGGTTTAGAATTTGCTGCTAATACATGTCTAAAACCTTATAAAAGCAAACAATACATAGTCCAAGTTAAATATAGACCACCAGTCCCTAAAAATGTCAAATATTGGCAAGTCTTTGAAGGAGATAAACATATAGAGGATTTTATACAGTCCAGAAATGGGTTTGAAATGACCAATTCAGACTCAGAGTATGAAGAAGACCGTCCTATTGAGGAAATATCTTATGAAGAAGATACTTCTAACATTGCTAAGATAAATATTGTTGATATAAATCTATTTACTAAAGAACACCCACAAAAAATAGAATTGAGCACTAATTTAGAACAAGAAGATTTTGAAGTGATGCAATCTAACACTGAGAACTTGCCAAAGGGACTGGTACCTTTAGAAGATTTTTTTGACTTTAATGATGTTGCCAAAAAGCCAAAAATGGAACCTACTGAAACTAGAATAGAAGAGTGCAATATAGGTAGTAAAGAAGAGCCCAATATGATTAAATTATCCAAAACACTGCCATCTCATATGAAATTTAAATATCTTGAGCTTTTTAGAGAATTTTCTGATGTTTTTGCTTGGAGTTATGAGGACTTAAAATCATATGATACAGAGATAATCCAGCACAATATACCTCTCAAAGAAAAATAGAAACCTTTTAGACAAAAATTGTGTAGAATAAACCCTATGCAATTACCCCTGGTTGAGAAAGAAATCAAGAAAATGTATGATGCTGGAATCATAGTCCCAGTAAGATACTCAGACTGGGATCCAATATTGTATCTATGAGGGAGAAAACTAGAGAAATAAGGCTTTGTATAGACTTTAGAAACTTAAAAAAATCCTCTCTAAAGGACAACTACCCCTTGCTCAAAATGGATGTTGTGTAACCAGCTCCAAAAAGAGAAGAAAAGAGATATAAATGCCTTAGAAATGAGCCACTTCGAGGGGGAAACCTCCAATACATTACATAAATGAACAATTCTTGGATGATACAATTCAAAAAACCTCCTTTCTATATATAGGAGTCCATGGGGCCATAACGTAATCCTAGTGGGCCACAACGTAATCCTAGCCGACCTAACAATAATAATTTAAGGGCACAATAATAACAAAATGGGGGTTACAAGGGTACAATAATAACAATAAGGGGTTTACACTAACAATAATAAGGGGCTATACTAGCGATATAGGGACCTAACATGCCCCTCTCCTTCAAAAAAGTGTTGTCCTCAACACTTGAGTAGCTTCGGGTGCTTCTGTATAAAATTTTCATCCTCCCATGTAGAATCTTCAGTGGGTAAGTTCTTCCACTTGATGAGATACTCTGAAATTGATCGATTCCGTAGTTGTCGAGTTCTTTTTTCCATGACTGCTTCAGGTTCCAATATGATTTTCCCTTCCCCATCAAGTTCTGGAAATACTGTTTGAACTGGAAGATTTTCACCTATAACCTTCTTTAAGCATGAAACATGGAAAACTGGATGTACTCGCGAAGAAGCAGGAAGCTCCAATTTGTATGCCATAGTACCAATCTTTTGCAACACCTTGTAAGGACCATAGTACTTTGGCGATAATTTATTGTCCTTCTTTGCTTGCTTGAGGGACATTTGTTTGTATGGTTGTAGCCGTAAAAATACCCAATCTCCTACATCAAAACTTCTCTCGCTACGATGTTGATTTTCCTGTTGTTTCATTCGATTTTGTGCCAAATTCAGGTTATCCTTTAAGAGTTGGAGAACTTCTTGCTGATGCTCGATGTGATCTTCCACTGCTTGAACCTTCGAATTTTCCCTTAAAGATGATGTGATGGATGGTGGATGATATCCATAAAGTGCCATAAATGGGGTCATTTTTGCTGCAGTATGGAAGGAAATGTTATACCACCATTCAGTGAGAGGTAACCACTTGACCCATTGTGTTTGTTTATCAGATACAAAACAACGAAGATATCATTCCAAACATTTATTTACTATCTCAGTTTGACCATCAGATTGAGGATGATAAGATGAGCTATGAGCTAATTGAGTACCCAAACAAGAAAATAACTCCGTCCAAAAATTTCCGGTAAAAATGGGATCTCTGTCGCTCACAATAACCCTTGGGCTTCCATGTAGCTTTTGAATTCTGTCCATAAATGTAGTAGCAACTGTACTTGCTTTAAATGGTTGAGATAATGCACAAAAGTGTGCATACTTGGTAAGTCTATCAACTACCACCATGATGACACTCTTTCCTTCGGACTTAGGTAAACCTGTGATAAAATCCATTGAAATCTCCTCCCAACGTTGACTTGGAATGGATAAAGGTTGTAGAAATCACGGGGTCTTAATTGTCTCAACTTTATTCTGCTGGCAAACCAAACATTCTGCCACAAACTTTTGAATATCAGATTTAAGGCCATCCCCAAAAAATTCTTTCTTCACCCTGTGGTAAGTTTTTAAAAATCCTGAGTGTCCTCCTAAAGGAGAAGTGTACAATTCCAGAAGAATCTTTTGTTTTAGTTGGGAATTCTTACAAAGATATAAGTAATCTTTGTACCATAAGGAATCATTTTTACAACTAAATGTATCAGATGTACTAGGATCTTGCTGCAACTTTTGAATGAGTGTCCATACATCTTTGTCCTTCTTCCATTCATCTCTTGCTTCGGTTATCCAATCTGGTTGGATAATAGAAATGGCACAAAACAATGCTTCCACCTCTTCATTCTTTCTTGAGAGTGCATCTGCAACAACATTAAACTTTCCTTTTTTGAAGATTATTTCAAAGTCATAACCCAACATCTTTGTGACCCATTTTTGTTGCTCTTCTGAAGATAGTCTTTGTTCCAAAAAGTGTTTAAGACTATCATGATCAGTTTTTACCTTGAAGTGTCTTCCCATTGGGTAAGTTCGCCATTTCTTTAGTGCATGCAGTATTGCTAACATTTCCTTCTCATAAATAGGTTTCTGTAAATACTTTCCTTTGATTGGACGACTTTCAGAAGCAATGGGTCTTCCTTCCTGCATTAAAACTGCACCAATTCCATTTCCTGAGGCATCACATTCCACAATAAAGGTTTTTGTGAAGTCTGGTGTAGCTAAGACCGGTGCTAGGCACATTGCCTCTTTAAGACGTTCAAAGGCCTTGGTTGCTTCAGGAGTCCATGAAAATGCATCTTTCTTCAATAATGTTGTTAGAGGTGCTGCTATTCTCCCATAATTCTTAACAAACTTGCGATAATACCCTGTTAACACGAGAAATTTGCGCAACTGCTTTATGGTCGTGGGGACTTTCCATTCCTTAATGGCTTTAATTTTGTTAGGGTCTACCTTAACACCCTCGTGAGATACAATATGACCCGGATATTCCACCTCTTGTACTCCAAAGAAACATTTGGATGTTTTTGCATATAATTGTTTCTCCTGCAATAGTTTGAGCACCCTGTCAACATGTTCAACATGATCCTTCCATGACCTGCTGTAGATTAGTATATCATCAAAAAATACTAGCACAAATTTTCTAAGGAAGGGTTTGAAAATGGAATTCATCAACCCTTGAAATGTAGAAGGTGCATTGGTAAGGCCAAAGGCATGACCAAAAATTCATAATGACCCTCATGAGTTCGAAATGCTGTTTTTGGAATATCTTCAGTCTTCATTCTAATTTGATGATATCCTGAATGAAGATCCAACTTGGTAAAATAAATTGCTCCATGTAATTCATCCAATAATTCATCGATCACAGGAATGGGAAATTTATCTTTAATGGTGAGCTTATTGAGCTCCCTATAATCCGGACACATTCGCCATGATCCATCCTTCTTGTGTACCAATACTACAGGAGCAGAGAAAGAACTTTGAATAGGTTGAATTATACCCGCCTCTAACATTTTGCAATCATACGTTCAATTTCGCTTTTTTAGAAGTAAGGATATCTATAAGGCCTGATGTTTGGAGGAACACTTCCTGGAATCAAATGAATAGCATGATCATGATCACGAATAGGTGGGAGTCCTTTGGGAGTTTCAAACACCTTGGAATGATTGTCCAAGACTTGTTGGAGATGTGCAGAAATAGATGATTTTGATGTCGAAACTTCTAGTGAGCATAATTGTGCAATTACGCCTCGTTGTTCTTTCTTTAGAAGCTTTGTCATGACATTAAAGCTTATTATCCTTCCTGGCTTCCCTTCAATACCCCGTAATTCGACTTCCTTTCCTTCTGAAAAAAATTTCAAGAAAAGTTCTTGAAAATTAAAAGCTACCGTCCCCAAAGATTGTAACCATTGTACTCCTAGTACAACATCGGCACCTCCCATAGGAATGGCAAGCATTGGACTAGTCAATACATATTCCCCCATGGTTAGCTTGATATTATGGCATTTTCCAGAGCAATTTATAGTCCTCCATTTGCAACCATCACTTGACATTCTGGTGCTGGGTATAGGAAACAATTTAATTCCTTGGCTACCTTATAATGAATAAAATTATGGGTGCTACCTGAATCAATCAACACTATTACCCTTTTCTTCTTTATATTTCCTTCTATCTTGAGAGTTTGAGGAGTGGTAATTCCTGCCAGTGCATTACACGATATGGTCGGATTCATTTCTTCCTCTTCTAGGGCTGGTTCCTGGTGTATATCCTCTTCTTGTTCATTTCTTCTTCCTCTTCACAATCTATGTAAAATAATTTCTTCTCAGCACACTTATGACCTTTAGTGTATTTGCTATCACAACTGTAGCAAAGCCCTTTTGCTCTTTTTTCTTCCAATTTTTGTGGTGTCAACCTTGTAGGTTGTGGAAATCTAGGCGTAGCAACATTTCCTTCTTTATAGAATTGAGTGGTAGGCTTCCTTGTCACCATAATTTTACATTCAACTTTTCTTGCCAACCTGAATGCCTTCTCCAATGAATCAGGTTCCAGAACGCGAACTTCATGTTGGATGCTATCCTTTAAAGTGCCTATGAAGAGATCAATCCTGTGTTCCTCTGGAATATCAGTTACCCTTATATTCAATTTTTGGAAGTCCTCAATGTGCTGCCCCACTAAACCCTTTTGTTTGATATTTATCAATTGGCTAAAGAAGGTGTTGCTCTTTGTATCCTCATAATGCGCTATCATTTCCTCCATAAAAATTGACCAAGTGATAATTTTTTTACGGGAGCAAAGCCATCGATACCATACAAATGTATTTTGTTCTAAATGTAAAGTTGCAATGCGTACCTTTTGTGAGTTTTTCACGTTATGGAGATCAAAATATTGCTCCATCTGTAGTATCCATGTTACAGGATCCTTTCCATCAAACTCCCTCATATCCATTTTTGGAATATGGTGGTTCTTCCCGCCAACATTAGAGTTTATGAAATAACGAGTAACATTTATTTTGTTCTCATCATGAGGTTATTCTACTATATTTCCGCCATTAGGAATCATTTCTGGTTTTAAGCTTGTCATCAAGCCTTCCATGTATGCTTTTAGATCATTCTTCATGTTTTCCATGTTGTCTTTCATGTCATCCATCTTAGCTTCGATGCCCACTTCCATGCCATCCATCTTAGCTTCCATGCCTTTCTTCAAACTGTCCATCTTCACTTCCATGCCTTTCTTCAAAACTTCCATTTCATTTTTTGTTGTTCTTTGCGAGAGTGAAATCTGTTGCACTTGCTCTTGTAATTTTGATAGATCATGTTGCAATTCTTCATCTTCATGAGTCATAGTAGAGCCTTATGAAGGCTTTATGGGTTTTGAATTCTTTTTAGGGGCCATTTTAGAATCCAATATTGATATCTATTCTACAATATGCCCTTGGAATCATTTCAACTTGATTCTTCAAACAAGACTTATGCAATTCGGAAAAAAAAAAATACACACCTTTTACTTCCTTTGAGGAGCTGGATATTGAAATTGAATTATATCTGTAATTGAAAATCTTCGATATCTAAAATTCAGCCCTGTAGTAGCCCTCTGAAGCTTCTTTCAAATGCCACAGGTCTGACCTGATTTGGATTCTCCAACACAAAGTTGTGTCCAATCTCCCACAATGACCTAATTATGGACTGGTTCAGTAGAGCGAAATTGTATGACTTGCCACGTGTCACTGTTTTGTCCTTTGTCTCTCAAATTTATAGCCAAGAAACTACAGTCCATGTACTTGCAAAAAAAAATTACGGAACTCCAATCCGATCCCCAGAGAGAGAGTTATTGAAATTTTCCCACGATCACCTCTTTGAGATGAAATTCAGGAGCCTGAAAAAGCACTACCTTCCACAGATCATATCTCCAAAAATATTGTGAACCAAGATCTGAAATGTTTTTACAAATTTCCTCAGGATGTCAACTTTGCGCCATATGAATTTTAGATTCTGAACCTTCGTAGAAAATTATTTATAGCGCAAATTCCACGATGACCTGTTTAGGAGCCTGAAAAAAGACCTAACTTCCACAGATCATATCTTTGAAAATATGGCGAACCAAGCTTTGAAATTTTTAGACAAGCTTCCTCAGGATTTCAGCTTCGCACCCTAAAAATTTCAGCTTCTGAAACTTCGTAGAAAAAAATTATAGCGAAAATGCCACGATGACCTGTTTGGAGCAGCGAAACCCTAGAATCCAAAGCTCTGATACCAAATGTTGTGTAACCAGCTCCAAAAATAGAAGAAAAGAGATATCAATGCCTTTGAAATGAGCCACTTCGAGGGGGCAACCTCCAATACATTACATAAATGAACAATTCTTGGATGATACAATTTACAAAACCTCCTTTCTATATATGGGAGTCCATGGGGCCATAATGTAATCCTAGTGGGCCACAATGTAATCCTAGCCGACCTAACAATAATAATTTAAGGGCACAATAATAACAAAATGGGGGTTACAAGGGTACAATAATAACAATAAGGGGTTTACACTAACAATAATAAGGGACTATACTAGTGATATAGGGACCTAACAATGGATCATATCTTACAAAGGGTAGTGGGTTCTAAAAGAATTTCTTTACTAGATGGCTTTTCAGGATATAACCAAGTGTTAGTACATTGTGATGATCAACTTAAGACAAATTTCAATACACCTTGGGGTACTTTCATGTATGTGAAAATTCCTTTTGGTTTAATGAATGCTGGTGCCACATTCAAAAGAGCCATGGATATTGATTTCTTAGAAGAGATAGGCTTCTTCATTGTGATATATTTAGATGACATAATTGTCTATTCCAAAATAGATGAGGAACACCTTGCTCACTTAAGCACAGTATTTGAAAAATGTAGAAAGTATGGTCTATACTTAATCCCAAGAAAACTTTATCTGGCCTCCAGGAAGGCAAACTTGTAGGCCATATCATATATGGAGAGGGAATAAAGATAGAACCAAAAAGGATTGAAGGAATATTGCAAATAAATCATCCTAGAAACATCAAAGAATTGCAATTTTTCATTGGAAAGATTAATTTCTTAAGAAGTTTCATACCCAACCTTTTTGAACTCCTTAGAAACATAACAAACATGCTAAAAAGGGAAACAAGAGTTAAATGGACCATTGAAGACAAACAATCCTTTGAACTGGTTAAACAAGGACTCACTCAAACACCAATTCTCATTAGCCCTGATTTTAACAAATATTTCTTCATCTTCTCCTTTGCATCAGAACATACAGCTGCTGTTGTCCTACTTTAGAAAAACATAAAAGGAGAAGAACATCCCATTCCATTTTTGAGCAAGGCTTTAAGAGTTGCACCTCTGAAATACCACATAATGGAAAAATAGGCTTTTGCCTTAATCAAAGACTTGAAATATTTCAGAGTTTACATTTTGCACTCGCACATCATTGCATTTTTTCCACACACATTTGTCAAAGACATTTTAACACAAGATCCTAATGGAAAAAGAGGAAAGTGGATTGCTGTGATATTAGAATATGACTTGGAAACGAGACCCACTAAATTGATCAAAGGACAAGGACTTGCAAAAATAATGGATGAATCAAACCTTAAAGCCTTAGATATGAATATGGTTGATGTTTTAGAAGAACAAGAAGAATGCACAACCCCAACCCCCCTATTGAAGAAGTATTGTTGAATTCACTTTGGTGTGTTGATATCTTGTATGTGCTCTTTTATCTTAATGTTCCTCCTGGTTTATCTAAGACAAAGGCAAGGTTCTTCAAGTTGAAAACTGTAAATTACTGCATTATAGATAAATGGTTATATTGGAAAAATGCTAGTGGTATATTTCTTAAATTTTTACCTGAGAATGATGCAGAGAATAACAAGCATGAGTTTCATCAAGGAGAATGTGGAGGCCACCTCTATTGGAAAACTACTATCAAAAAAATCCTTAGAGCTGGTTACTATTGGCCCACCCTCTTCCAAGATATCCATAAGTTGGTAGTTTCCTACCATAAGTGTCAAAACTTTGAAGGAAAAAGAAAACTCTTACCCTTACCTCTGCATCCTATCTCTATTGAAGCTCCTTTTCAACAGTGGGGCTAGACTTCATTGAGGAAATCCATCCTTCTTCCTTTACCCAACATAAATGGATCCTCCCTGCAACTGATTACTTTACAAAATAGATAGAGGCCATCCCCTCTAGAACTTCCACCGATATAGTCATCATTAAATTCCTTCCAAACCATATTTTTTCTAGATTTGGCTGTCCTAGAAATATTATCACTGACAATGTTGTTGCCTTTAGATCCAAGAGGATGGTGGAATTTTTCCACAAATATAAAATCACATTGGGTCTTTCCATAGCTTATTACCCTCAAGGTAATGGGTTGGCAGAATCCTCAAACAAAATTTTGATAAACATCATCAAGAATTTGCTAGAAGAGAATCAAAATTCATAGAACAGTAAGCTAGTACATGCATTATGGGTAGACAGGTTAACATGTAAGAAATAAATTTGAATGTCTCCCTATCAACTAGTTTATGGATTAGATGTAATTTTTCCAACAAGCCTAGGAGTACTAGTCATGAATCTGATCTAAGAAGTACAGTCTAAAGAAAATGACATGATAATAAGGATAAATCATACTATACAGTTGTAGCAAACGAGAGAAGAGGTCTATAACAAAACACAACAAGTACAAGAAAACATCAAGACGCTATTTGACAAAAGAACAAAAGCAAATGAATTCAACATTGGTGACAAAGTGCTCAAATGGGACTCAAGAAGAGAAGACAAAGGAAAGCATGGTAAATTTGAAAATCTGTGGAAAGATCCCTATATTATCCATTCTAATAGAGGCAACAACGTATTTTTCTTACATCAGATGGATGGAATAGAAATTTTTGGAGGTTGTGTCAATGGCAATATGCTAAAACATTATTTCCATTAAGAGGCCTAAGTTTGAATCTTTATCCATTGTATATAACATTGTTTTGAAAAAGGTTCAGAAAAAATAAATACAAGAATAGAAAAACAAAGAAAAAGGGGGAAGAAAAAAAAAGGTACAGCCCCATACCAAAAAAGAGTAAGTTCTGAAAGTGAGCAAGTCCAAATGCCACTACTTGAAGAGAAAGCCTTATTTGGTCATACAAATTAATCATGACTAAGTGAGTTTTAAATTTCTGTTGATAGGTTAGTGAATGAGGATTTTCCAGACAGTCTAAACTTGGATTATCAGTAAGATTAGAATAGATTGGGAAAATAATTTGGTTCCAAAGCTCAAAATCTGAACCAAGAAAGAAAGAGAGGGATAAAAAGAAAATTCCAGATTTCAACCATCAAAATTTTGTGATTATTTTTCTGCATAATAAATTTTGTATGAAGACTTGTACAAAGTATCTCTACTCATAACAAACCAGTCTGTTCAATCTTGATTTGGTTATGTTTTTCAATTTTTCTATTATAGATTAGAGAATAGAAATATGTCAATTAGCTTAATCTTGACAGATAGTTAGATTAGGCAGAGAAATAAAAGAGTTCATCAGTTTAATTTCAACTCTTGGATGACATAAGTGTAGAATTTGTTAGTTTCCTTTTTTCAAAAGAAAATGATGTCAGGGGTTGGCTAATTCAAATGCACCCTATGAATTAAAAATGTTAGAACAAGTAAGATGGGTAGGTAGAATTTTGGGTTGGAATTAATCATGTTATGATTCAGACTCTCAAGATCACACCTTCAAAGCAACAATTCATCAATGTTATAAAGGAGTTATGTCAAGATGCAAACCAAGGCACTGGTCTACTTCTTCTAGAGATCTATTTTCTGAGGTTCTTGACACCTCCTAAAGGAGCTTCCCTCCCTAGCTAGAGCCACTATTGTCCTCCTGTATTTTATAGATTTCACTAAATGATCGTGGATGTTCTACAAGCACTGAAATATAGAATTATTTTCGCATCAGCTATCTTTAGAGGTCTCACTGCCTTCATCATCCTAAAATTGACTATTTTTCACTAAAATTTACTATCTTATGCCTCCTCAAAAGTTCACCCCGCTGCTCTAAAATAAACTCCATTTTTTTAGCCTAATTCTCTCGTTCATCCCTCCACTGACACCATTAAAAACCCCTTTTTCCTTCTCTAAAAAACCCTCAAAAATCCCCCCTCATAAATCATTCTCCCATAAAAACCCTTAAAACAATGCAAAAACCCCTTTTACATTGTTTTATCCTAACTTTTTAACCTATCATACCCTGTCAAAACCTTACAAAAACCTTGTTTTTGTGTTACAACCTACCCTTTGCAACTAAAAGGCCTTAAGCCCTTTTTCCGCTTAAACCTTGGCCCTCTCACTCATACAACCCTGACCTCGACCTTCTGCTATTCTGCTAAGCCCTTTTCCTTCCAACCCCCGGTTCCCTCTACCCCCATGAGATGATTCCCTTCGCCTGTTCTTAAGCCCCTTTCCTCAGACAAACTATGCCTCCACCCCTTCATTACTTCATCTTGCTTCACCCTTCCCCAAGCCATCTCCGTCGTTGATCAACCTGAATCCAATGGTCATCCCTTCACCATCCTTCATCCCGCATAGAAACACAAATCCACGCTACCTGAAAAAATTTCCCACGTCACCATGCTGGACCCACCTTCCACTCAAGTCTCCATTGCCCATTCACCTAGCACCACCTGTCCACCGGGTCCCCTCCGCCAAACTTGCACCCCGCTCCAAGATGTTGGTCGCACCGTAGATCTCATCACCCGAGATCTAACGATTGAAACCCATATCACGCAGGATTTTGCACCAGGGTTTAACGACCCCAATCCACATGAAATGGGTGGTTTCACCCTGGACACACATCCAATGATCAACGGTATCTCGCAGCTCCAGGCCAAAACTTCTTACCGCCCATACCCTGCAAGATAAACTGCCGCGGTTTTTCAAAATCGTCCTCCTCCTGTGTGCCTCCCCCTCCTTTGTAACACTCCTCCGATAGTCAGAAACCTAGAAAAAGGCAGTTTTACCCCCTGCATAGGCTTTAAAACTAATATTTGTCTATGTGTTTGCAGGTTTAATGGCAACAAAATCCCAGAGAGGCATTTAAATGATGAAAAACCTTTGGATGATGATCCAAGAGGCAAAAAATGTATTAAAAGGGTTAGGGGTCTGCACCAAAGAATTAACCCTTCGATGTGTCATGATCATCGATGGGTTATAAACCCTCATGCCATGAAGAAAACCTGCCTACACACAAAGAATCGATACAGTCAGAGAAGCAAAGAAGGAAAAAAAGCACAGGAAGGTTAAAGGACTAAATTATGGATCAAAGAATAAACAGAGGATTACCCCTTTAAACAGTGTTTAAAGATGAAAATACAAAGGTTTAAAGATAAAGGGTAGATGGGCAAAACAGTTGTAAAGCAAAAATAAGAAAAAAGATAGTGATGCAGATTATTAAAGCTAAATCAAGGTTAAAGGCCTAATACAAAAGTTTGATGAATGAAACAAAGACATATTACCCAAAGACAACTTCGAATAAATAAAAAAAGAAGCAATTACTTCTCCAAAGACAAATTTTCCACCTACAACATTGTTTCTTTCCATAAAGGCAATTGGAAGTTATTTCACAGTCAGTTTTTTTTTGAAGCAGCTCAACAGTTATTACAAAGTTATTACAAAGCCTTAAAAGTCAAATATTTCAGCAAAATAACTGAGAAGTTAAGATAGAAGTTATTATTTTAGAGTAACTCTTTCAGATATTTTTTCCTTGGGCCTTGAATGATCTCAAAGGTCAAAAAACATTAACTCTGTAATAAATAACATTTAAACACCCTAGATTAGCACCACTTCCTCATTTTGCATATAAATATTGAATATGAGCTTCATTTCAAATGTTGGTTACTTGATGGTTATTGAACTGATTTCTGATGTTAAGCTAGTTTGAGGAATACTAGACCAAACTGAAGAAAGCTCTGAGTTGCAGAGAGCTATTGTACATGGAGTGATGTAACTGATTTGATCATCAATAATACAAGCATGTTCACAGGATCCTTGAGCTATATCAATGGTGAAATTTTTCTAAATTGTTATTTTTTCTCTTTATGTTTTCCATTATGTCCATCTTTCTTCGATAAAGAAACAAAAGTTTTAGATTAGGATTTGTTGTTTCAACACCCTATTTCTGTTTGTATTTATTTATGTTCATGTTTTCTTCTGCAAGGTTTGATTAGAAGATTCTTAGTTGCCTTCTAGTTATATCTAGCTCATTGTCTTGGAAACGATTCAATAGAGTGAAACCAAGGAAATTTTTGTGAGCCCATGTTCCTTTGAGTAAGACTTGAGATATTGTTTTCAAAACCTTTCTTTAAAGTATGCTTACTAGAGTCTCAAACCAGAGAGGTCCATGGTATTCCCTGCCCTTTTGCCTGCCTTGAAATTTTTCTTTGAAGAGTCTTTGAGAGTTGTCAAAAGCAGATTAGATTATTTCTGTTTGATCTTAGACCACTCTTTTTATTATCTTATATGTTTTCTTTATCTGAAAGTAGTATTTTTATTGCTGGATTGTTGTCTAAAAGGTTTCTTATTAAAGGTTTGTCCAACGATATTTATGGTTTGCCCTATCCTTCTGCTTGCTCCAAACAGTTACCTTAAAAGGCTTTTCTTGTCTAAGTAGAGTTAGAAGATTCTTAACTGACTATAGTTTTTCCGCTTTCACAACTTATTATTGTTTCATATCACAACCCAATCTAAATAATCCACTTGATATAGTTAGATTTCCCTATGAATTCCCTTGCAGAGTTGATGAACTATTAAATCCTTTTAAAGACTCCATATCCCAACGAATTGATGTTTTCTTACAATCTATTTGTTCAGTTGAAACATTCCCTCAATCAGTCACACCATTGATCCTTAAATCTATCAATTAATCCAACCAAAACCAAAACAAGTCCTTAGAACTTTATAACTAGCCTAAAATCATAAATAAAGAACATAAAGATATATTATTTGAAAACACCTTTATAGAGAGATCCCTCTCTGAATCCAGGAAGGCTAGGTCGTAGGATTCCAAAGTGGTTATAATGTGGCCTCTACAGTGTTTGTTCTTTCCAATCTTACAAATTATAGGGACCCAACATGGAGGAACCCTTCCTTGGGTCCATGGATGTGGCCACGATATACCCCTTACTTTCAGAGTAAATTATCAAGAAAAAAATTTCCCAGTATGGGAGATTATCTTACTGCATTTCTTAGTAGAGATCAAAGATATCGTGGTAGGTTGGGCTACCTTTGGTATCATGTATAACTTAGCTCCCAAAGAAATAATAACAGTGCGAGGCCTCAACTCATACTTTGGATGATGCTTCCACAAGTATGGTTGGCCTAGTAATACATCACAAACTTTAAGAGGATCAATGTCACATAATACCTCATCTGTGAAGGGCTTGATGTTATAGGAAAGGCAACACTACTGGGTGACACGAAGACCTTGTCCTTGGTGAAGCCACCCAGTGGTGTACAAATATGGGTGTGGTGGGGTCAGTAGGCCTAACCGCTTCATGACCTCTACTTAAATGAGGTTATTTTGGCTCCCACTATTAATGCAAAATTTCAATGATGAACCCTTCATCAAAATCTGTGAGTGAAAGAGGTTCTCCCCCTCATCTGGATCTTCGAGTTCTACCTTTTGGAGCTTGGTGGTGGCTAGCATCGCAGTGAGTTCTATGTCAATGACCTACATATCCTTGTCGGTTCCCTTGTCAGGTTTTTCATCAGAATCAGAGCATGCATCCATCTCTGAGACTTTCAACTTGACCACCAGTGCCTTCTTTGTGTGAAATTCATTCGTGTTGTGAGTGGGATTTTTATGGAACCAACACCACTTTTGAGTTTCGTTCTTTTTCTTCCCATCACCCTTGCCTTGCAGCTTTGAGGAGTTTCCCTGGGGGGTCCTTGTCGGGCTTTTTCCTTTCCTTTGCTTTGGGTTTGTTGATCCAAAGTCTCGCTTCTTATGTTTAAATTTCTACTCGATCTTGGCAGCATATCAGTATGACGCACCAAGTGAGGAAATGTCGAGGAACTCAATTTCCACCATAATGTATCTATACAAACAACTGTAATACTTTAAAATCACAAGGTGTTTCTATGAATATTTTATACTAAAATTTGTGCGCAATGTATGGAACCAATTCATCAACTCATGCACATCTCTATCCTTTTATTGTTGCAGTTTAGTCCATTATATGTACTTTTCCTCATAGCTCCCCACGGTATAATATTGTTCCTTGATGGCATCTTAGAAATAACTCCAAGTGGGTTTGAGTGAAAACAATTATGGCTCTCTCTTGTCCCTCTCTTAGCAGTAGGTTTCCCACCAATCCTTGACATGAGAGGCGTCTTTTAGGAGTTCAAAAGTAATATTTTCCCTATTGGAAAAATCATGAGCTGAAATATATCCTTCCAACATATTTAACCATATATCTACAACATATGCATTTATATAGCCTTCAAATATGAGAATGTAAAAGTTGAATTGTACCTTGAAGGGATTTTCACCTCTAGAGTGACTACCGGACGAAGATGTGTCACCTCTAGGCATCTTCCGAAGAGATGTAGTAGAAATAAAACTTCATTTCATTAATTTCGAAGAACTGAAATATGCTTACATATAGAATGGAAATAAACTAGCTCAGGCGATGGTAGCTTATCTATGATAAGAGATATGGTGGCTACATGCCTTTGAACTTTGTTACAATGAGGCTCAATGGCCTATTTATTATTGAGAAACAATAGAAAACTTTAAACATCGAAAAACCTAAAACCAGGAGATAAATCACGAAATATGTAGTCCTCATTGGGGTAAATTGGTACATCAACTTCCTGGGGTCGTAACTTTTGCATATGATCTCTGTTTGACATGCACAATACCTCTTTAGAAATATCTATCCAAGTTTTTCCAAGATAAATCCCCTTTGTCGATAGAGGCAATCTCTCTAGACCTAGAGTGGGTCTAGCAACATGATATTATTTCTAACATAAGTTTTCTTAACTAATGCTTACAATGGAAATAGGAAAGAGAAATAAATACCTTTTTCCAATCGCTATCCTTGGATCCATTGATAGTGACCTCGATCCATAATCCTTGTAGGCTTGCTTCATGCTACTAATGAAGCAAGAACATCTGTGAATGATTGGGAGAAAATAGAAAATGTGATAAAATATATAATAAATGTAAAAACGAGATATCTAGCAGATCAAGGAGTACCATAATATTTTCATAACCATCTGGACAAATATAGAAAATAAACATAAGAAGTTATTATTGATAAATTACCAAATGAGAGCTTACAACTAGGCCTTGATGTTAGAGGTGTCCTTAGGTGAAAATATGGTTCCTTCACCCATCTCAGAAGCATTCCTTCTGTCATGCACTTAGGCTTAATCACGATGCTAGCATGCAAAGGGATGAGAGTTTAGATGAGTTTGAAAATGATCAACCAAGCCCTAAACTTGGGGGAATGAGGGATGTGACTTTATAGCAAGGATAAGGAAGTTGGGAGCGCATTAAAGGAGGAGGAAGGCCCACTTTATAAGGGATGATCCCCTATGGATGAGATCAAGGCTCGAAAATGAGAGATCTCGACCTTATCGTCTCTATTCAACAACCAAATCGTCGCCCTTGAGCTTTTATAGGTCGAACCTTCTCGTCCATTTGAGGAAGCACTGCGAGAAAGGGGACTAGCATGATTTTCCAAGAAATTAGAGCGATGACAGCTCTGGGCCAGAACTAGGATAAGGACATAAGCGCGTTAATGGCATGAGGAAGGTCGCTGACCCATGAAACTAGGAATTTGACCAAGTTTCTTCAGTAATATTTCAAGGAAGTATTATTTGGATCTCCAAGGGGATATGTTAGCATATTTCTTGATGATGGAAACATAGAAAAATATTCGTCATGGAGCATTTCAGGATCAGGGATGGGAAAATGAGCACGGTCAAATTTACAGTGTAATAGATCCCCCCTAAAGCATGAAGGAAAAATAAAGAGTGATGGATGAAATGATTTATGAACCAAGGTAAAGAACGTAGACCACCATCGGAGAACCTGCCAAATCAAAAATATACAATATATGACATCTCTGGTAAAAATATGCCTAACCACATAATGTTTCACTAGGCATAAAATAACACATGATCCCTCAATATGGTCACAACCATCCGTTTAAAAAAGATGATAGAAATGGATCTGCGGTATGGATGCAACATTCCGTATAGATAGGATCGCGTATACAATAATGAATACTCAATAACTCCTCGCAGCCTGGACCAAAAATTAGATGTGACGTAGGGTCTTCACTGCGATCTCAATCAACCCAATGCACGAATATAACCATGTGAATACATGTGTTGGTGTTGAACATGGGAGAAACCACCTGATTAGCAGCCAATGATGAGAACCATTAATAAGCGCAAAATATATCATCAATAATGACGATGGACCTCAAGGTACAAGAACGCAATCTAAAAGTGTGAATAGATGCATTGAAGTCAACACTTGCATAATCATTCGATCAAAGGCCAATGGTGTGAACCTGTCGTCGAACACGAAGAACTTGCCATTGAGGCATGCAAGCTCCAAGGTATTGAAAGAAGTTTCTAAATCACCTTCTTGGATAATGAACTGAATTCCACAGGAAGTGATTCATTGAAGGAGGGCCATAAGGATTCCCACATCGTCAACACGAAATGACAAATATTTTAAAATGATAGGATTGATTCGATATTTTAACATAGAAGGTCAAATATTGAGAAGGTTTTTGACAAAAATGACTTCTCTTGAACATATTGGCGACACAACTTAGGAGTGTGGAAGAATTTGACTCAAATAGGATCATAGGTGATGTTGAAAAATTGGTAGGTAAGAGGAAAATAGATATCCAAAACCCATGGATGAAAAGTGATGAATGTTGGATGTCCCCAACCCCACACAAATTGCAGATGAGTGTCACGTTCAAGAGCGACAAGATGCCCCAAATACATAAAGGATGTTCACTTTCAATTTTCCCTCATTATTGCTAATGAGTACCTCTTTATTTATTATAGCCAGTGTGAAGAGGACAACATATGCTAAGCATGTAACTTCATTATTCGAATGAATCCATCCTAGTAGGTTTAAAAAGCCCTAGGAAGGAGGAACTCAATCTCATCATGGTGACAAGTATTTCGTCGTTTAATCTTTAACGAGTCAAGAAAAAGTTAACCTCGTTAAATTTTCATGTTTGGGGAGTTTGAAAATAAATAAAAGGAAAACTCCATCATGCCCCTTTTTGTAAATCGTCTCTCGAATCTGAAAAGGTAGAAAAATATGTGCAAGAGAACCTCTTGAACACTTTTTATCAAGGTATTCCTTTTTCATAGATAGTAAATCTCAACACGAAAAAGGGCTAGATGTATACTAATATCACATTATTTCATTCATTTTAACGAGTTTTAAATGACAATTACTTGACAATATTTTCATTTTTTGAGAGTGAGAAAAGAGCTGAAAGTTGACTACAGGGGGTTTCCTTTTTCGTAAATATTTAATGAGCTTGAAAAAGAGATAAAATTTAACTTGTTGGAATTGGAAAAAATCATCAATAGTGTGAAAGCCCTATACTACAGATAAATGAAAACATCACAGATATCGAGGAAAAATATTAAAATATTGGTGCAAATTTTCAAAATCTATAGATAGAACAAAAAAAATATCATTTTCACCTTTCCATTTTTAGAAGAGAATTTTGTCCATTTTTCCTCTGAATTTCAAATCCGTGGTGTGGCTAATCCAGGACATCATTCATTGATCCATCTATGGCAGGTAAGAGCTCTAAACCTCCTTTTCATTTTAATTCAATTCATTTAGCATTTATTTTTCATAATTATGGAGTTTAAGGGAGAGTTTTCAAAACTTAAAATCACATGCGACCAACGTGATTTAGAGATATCGAGGTTGTGCTATTCGCACTCAACCTGTTAGGGTAGCATGCCACTGGTGCCTAATCATTTCGAATAGATAGGATGGCCATAGGGAAGATTTTAAATTGAGAAAATATCTCAACTAAACCGCTAATTTCTAAAAATTCTTCCATGAATCCTCCTAAAATATTAATTGGACATGTTTTGTAGGTGCTGTCAGAGAAGATGTCGGTCGAATGGAAAGAACAAGTCCATGAGGTGGAAGAATTGTGTCAATGCTTTGCCCAATTGTGAATTGTTGAAACTTTCAAAAATCTAGCTTCAGAGCTCAACTGGAGCTTCTCCAGTATTTGATTAGTATGTAGCATGTGGACCGATATTTGTTCATCATTGGGGACCAAGAACTTGAGCTAGATGTCATGGAAATCTATTTTATCAGCGGTTTATATACGTGAGGGGAGGGAATCCAACTTTCAATAGCTCACCCAAGGGTTGAGAGCACGAGCATGCTCATCCAAAGACATTGTCTCAGGGCATTAAAGACAGAGAGTGGCAAGCTATACATATCTTCCGTCGGAGTACTTCCCCTGCGCACAATACTTCATTCTATCACCAGAGTGGTAGGAGCCTAAGATTTGCATGAGGCAATGAAATCAAAGTTCTAGTATGTGGTGGTTTTCTTGGCATTAACGATGTTCAACTGGTGTGAGGGGTCTCTAGCTAACATGAAAAACCATTTAACCACATGCAAGACAAGGAGACTAAAACAATTCGGGTACATGTCAATTTTGGTGACCTTATTTCCGAAGAGAGTACACCTGTTCCAATATCAGTGGTTATAGATCCATAATCAAACCCCGAGGGATTCGAGGCTGATGCAATGGTGTGACATAATGCCTCGACAGGGAGGGGGGAAATAGATGCATTTCCCCATAACCTTTTTTAGTTGGTTGCTGTGTGAGATGATCTTAGTCGAGGAATACGCCTATTCCAGCATCGAAATCAAAGGAGATCTGGATATTCTAATTTGTCTAGGCACACAGTGGATTGATGCAGGTAAAAATTATTTTTAAAACGTTTTTTACTTTTTAGATCTTTTTGTTATGTGTTTTCACACGTGAATTTATGATTCGTTCACATATATGGCTCCACGAAGACCTCCCAGCATGTCACCAACTGCATGGAGGGTAGCCCATCCAGTAGAGGATTCTCCTTATGAGAGGTGAGTAGACACATTAGTTGAGCTAGAGCGGAACCTGGTCGGCCTCATGCTATGCATTCTAGAGTATCCCAAATTTGATGAGATCCCACTATGCTTTCAGAGACACGCTTTCGAAGTATAGGCAGACTGTGTCGATTACTCTGGTCAGTAATTTGAGTAGTCACCTGCTACCATGAGCACGATGTGGGCGGATAGCAGTCCTATTTATAAATTTTGTACTGATGTAGGCTTGAAGAGCCATTTTTGTAATAGAGCACATATTTTTTGAGCTTTTGGAAGTAACACACATACAGACCGATATATATATATATATATATATATATATATATATATATTCATCTCTCTATGACTACTTGTGTATCATAATGATGTCTTGATTTACATATTGTGCAAATGTATATCCAATACAAGGTTTGCTAATGAATAAGTTAATGCATTTAAATACCTTGGAATGTGTTGATATGTGATAAAATCAAAATTCCTTTCCAATAATATGACACATAAATACATACACAAAATTTTAATATTGCACACAGAATAACGCCCATTCATTTGTAACACAACAATCAATGAGTCAAACTTAACGACCAAATCTCTAATCCTAAGATCAATGACATGCAATAATAGTTTTATCATCGCACTATATTTGGCAGTATGGTTAGTTGTCTGGCCCAAACAAATGCCTTGTAAATATATCAATTTTCCATCAAGAGAAAGGTGTACCCATGTTGTGGAATACAGGTTCTGAGCACTACGGCAAGCGCCATCAGCAAAACCAACGTAGTGATCGGAAGACATCTACAAAAAGTAAGCAGAGGAAACATGTCTTCAAGGAAAACAATCACACAAAAATTCAACTCAAAGCACACTAATTAATAACACATACTTATGATTAAGCGTAATATTTCTTCAAATAGAAGCCATTTCAGGGCTCAACCAAAGGATTTCATTCATAATCAACTAGCTCATAGGCTCCATGTTCCAAAACATGTTGAATAATATGGGCCCATGCCACATAGGCTTGAGCTTTCCAAATACCAACTTATTGTGGGCTTGGTCATAAAGAAGGACCAAGTCACCTTTAGAGAAAATGTGAAGCATGCCAGATTTGTCATATTTCACCTTAACTCGTTGTTTTTGCACTTCCAGAACTAAAGTAGCAAGCCTTCTGGTTTTATTGAGATGCTCGAGGTACAACATACGTTCCTCTTTTGGATAAGTACTAGGAAGGATTTCAATAGATAGCTTCAGGGAAGGAATCTCACACTCAATCGAGAGTGTGGCCTCTAGACCGTACACTAATTGGAATGGTGTGAATCTAGTGGCATTCTTAGCAGAGGTTCGGTGTGCCCATGGAGTGGAGAAAATCATGAGGTGCCAGTCTCGGTTATGCTTCCCAATGGTGTGTTTAAGTATGGTCACCAAGAATTTTCTAACAGCTTCAACCTAGCCATTGGCCTATGGATAGTAAGGGGCAAAGTTATTGTGATGTAACCCCAATTGATCATAGAGCTTTGGCATCGTATGACTACAAAAATGTGCTCCATGATCAGTGACAATATCTTTCAAGACACCAAACCGAGCTATGACATGATTGAATAAGAATTGCACTAGAGTGAGATAGTCATTATCATATGTAGGCATCGCATTGGCCCTAGTGAGGGTTACAGGTCATGAAATCAATGCCCCATTTTAGAAAAGGACCGACAGTCACAACTAGGTGCAAGGGTAAGGCTGGGAAGTTCTCTTTTCGAGACAAAATCTAGCAATCATGGCATTTTCGGACTACGATGATGTAGTCTTTAATAATAAATTCCCACAAATAACCTACACGAAGGATGTTTTGAGCGATAGCATAACCAAAAATATGACCACCACAATCCCAGGAGCGGCAGTCATTCAAAGCTTTCACAACTTCCTTGAGGGTTAGACAACGACGAAGGATAGAGTCAACACCAGTATGATAGAGGGTGTCCCCAATCACGCGATATGGTTGGGATTGGTAGCGAATCCGTCTTCGCTAACAATGAAATATCTTTGGCTAATAAGTATGGGTCTGGAGATATATGATGATGTATCCATACTATGGATCATGATTACTAATGATAAATAGAGTCTCATCAGGGATGGACTCATCAATAGGAGTGGGATCATTCGTGGTAGGAAGATCGCAGATGAACTCAGCAAAGACCAGCGATTTCTTCGACTTAGCAACAATGAATTATAAATTGAAATATTGAAGGATAGTGATCCATTTGGAGTATTTACCCCAAGTAACTGACATGTGAGAATCTCATTCATGGTGTTGAAATAAAAAATCACTAGGGTTTTGCGAAGGATAATGTAGTGACAGAAACGTTGAACAACATGAATAGCAACCAATGCAAGTTTCTCTAAGGTGCTTCAAGTGATTTCGAAGTTTCACAAAATGAGCAGGAAGGTCATCGAAATATGGTTGAACTGTGTGCTTGATGTCATGGAATGCATAATACATAGCTCGCTGGAATGTTTCTCTGGCATTATTCAGGCCGAAATGGAGCTTCTTATAGGTGAAAATTGCCCATGGATAGATAAAAGAAGTTTTTTTTTTATCAGCAGGAGTGATATTAATCTGGTTGTAGTGAGAGAACCATCCACAAGGGAAAATATCTCACTCATGACACATTTATTAATGATCAGATCGATAAACGGAGTGGGGTAATTTTCCTTAGGACAAGCTCAATTGATATCATGGTAATCAACACAAACCCTAATGGTCCCTTGCTTCTTATTGACAAGACCAATATTGGAGACCCAATCTTTCAATGGTATCGGGTAGATAAAACTAGCTTTAAGAAAAATTTCAACTTCACCCTTTATAGCGAAAACCTTTCTTGGGTGTACAAGACAAATCTGTTGGCGAACAGGCTTCGATTCCAGATAGGTGGGAGTTTCGTGCACCACGATACTTGGAAATCATCTAGGGAAATCATCCATATTGTAAATAATGTCTATTTATAGACAAAATATCAAAGAGCAAGATGTTGGAGAATATCGCACCAAATTGCTGCTTGTATGTTTTATCCAATATCAGTAATACAAAGTGACATTCTACTTCCAGACCTGAGATTCTCATGAGGTTTTCGATGTGTTATTGATCTATATATTTAAGTTTAATTAGTTGCAATATATTTCATCTCTAATTACTTAGAATTCATAATATTATGCTCTGACTTCCTTTAGTGGTGAAATGACTGTGTTTTCCTATGTTATTTGTGTGAATTATCTCTGTTAAAAACCTCTATCTACCTTAGCTTCAATGTGAAGAACCATTGTCACTAATATTACTGATTGTTGAATCCATAAGCCCAATGGTAGCAAGCCTTCATTTTTCAACCTGCAATCATACAAAAACAAACTACAATTCATAGAGTTAGTGTTGGCTCGAGGGGTTTGCACCGAGGTTCAGAGGTTAAGGTTTTCCAACAAACCCCTATAATACTAGCCCTTTTGGCAGTGACCTGCTTGCGCAAGCCAAAGTCTCACCCGAAGCAGTATGGGAGGGTGATGGAACCAGGTTTCCACACCCTGGGAGAGGGTAGGTAAGTCAATCAAAGCTGTGTTTGACTGCACAATTACCAGATCGTATATCACATAACATAGATCTATAGATTCCTTCGCATCCACCTGCGCAATACCAATTATAATCACAGCAAAAAATAGAGCATAAATTCACAGAAAAATAACGCAATTATCACAGATATATATATAATATAATAGAGAGAACCAGATCAGGTGTCAACGCAGCATCAACAGATAACATAGTTATTTTTGTAGCTTAAAAAAGAATCATGCATAGCATAACAGATATCATAGATTCACATTAACAGATTCAGATATTCCAACAACCTTCAGCTTTCATTAATTCTTCAGATCCTTTTACGATACCCAAAACCCAACCTGCACGCACAGTAGGACTGAGGATCTCCGTGCACAAAGCCAGTAGGAGTCCTTTCCCCAATAACCCAAACAGATCTACTAATTCATAATTCGCACCAATCTTAATTCATCCCCCTATTCTACTCAAAATCTCCTTCATTTTATAACAATCTAGCCTAACCTTTCCTGTGGTCTACAAACCATGGTTTGTGGACTCTAGGTCTACCCTTTGACCCATTACAATTCTTTCGGGGCTTTGACCCACCCCAAAACCCTTGCGCTAAACTAAAATATGCCAAAAAATATACAGAAATACTCAAAATTGTCCCAATTCGCAGCCTTTGGAAGACCCTGTTCCAACATTCCCCCAACACAATCTTGTGGCTCGTCCCAAGTCACTGTGGTGGGGGAGTCTCCACCTGCATGCGTAGTGCATTGACGGCTGCGACTAGCAGGGGAAACACTTCTTCACTCTGAGCAGCAGTGCTCTCCGCAATATCTATGAGCTTCTGTGATGTCGGTCCTTCTGTCGTAGTGGTGACACTCTCCAGTCTCTGGTTGGGTTGCTTAACAACAACATCAACATCCTGTGAGAGCTAGAGGGCTGCGGCAGCCCAAGGCTTCAAGCGTTATCTGATGACATGCTTCTTATGGCAGAGCTCCTCAATCTCATCTTGGAGGGTGTTGTTGGTTCTCAATCATGCCAAACAATGTGCAGGAACCAAGGTGGGTAATGTAGCCTCGATATGCTCGAAATCTTCCTCCTTTTGCCACAAGTACTGATTTATTTGCGGGAGAATTGGATCGCGCTAGACCTTGGTCTATAATTGCATGGCTGTCTCTAGTAATTGGGCACCCTGAGAAATTTTCCCTGTAATGGTGTTTTTAGCCATGGTCACCAGCATAGTGCACTGGGCTCGTACTTCTAGAGGTGTTTCGGGCTATAATTTGGCCTGTAAGTCAGTAATTTGTTGCTCCAGTTGTGTCTTAATGACTTGCATTTCCATCCTAGAAGCCTTCAAAGCTGTGACCAATCCTTCAACTTTAGCCCGGGGGGTTGCTATGGCTGGGATATTTTCTGTAATCTCTGTGCAGAGCTGGTGGATCAAGGTTTCAGGCTCTGCTTGCTGAGTGACAGCAATGAGCACTTCAACGTTCTGCTGTGCAATGGTTTGTTCAGCCATACCGAGTTTTTGGTGTACTTGCTGGTCTTGATGGTGAATCTCCTGAAACACAGTGGTGTGGAGACCCTGCAATGCTTCGTGGGGCAGCCTGGCTAGATTCAGCTACACCCCTGCACCTACTTGGAGTTGTATTCCCTGGTCCGAGGAACTTATCCCAAGGGCGGTGCTAGGTAAGGAACGAAGCCAACTTTCCTCCGTAGCTAGCGTAATACTACTAGATGCCAAGGGAATCCATCCCTGAACCACGCTAGTCTGTAGCGTGTCTATCTTAATCTAAAGGGTTTGAAGCTCGACCTGGATGGTGTTGATCGCAACCTTCTATTGTTCCTCTAAAGCTACCCATTTGTCTTCTATGGCTAGTGTGACTGCATTTGCAATTTGTTTGAGATCTCCCTTAATCAATGTAACCATCTCATCTCGTTCCTTCTGTTATAGCACCATTTCTCACCTTGACATGATTCATGATTGCTTTGATGGTTTTGGGCACCCATTCCTACAGACTTGGACAAATTCACTTAAAAACAGTGTAAAAATCCCCATACATGACTATTCCCGTACTTTTCCGCGTGTATATGCGAGTCCAGCTAGAATTTTCCCCGTATGCCATTAAAATGATTAAAAAAATATATAATTATTCCCTATTTTCGGGCTGGGTTGATGGTTACTCAAGTAGTTCAACCACCCCAGCACGTGGCCAACTGTTTCCAACTGTTGAAACTAATTGGAGGGAGTATAAAAGCCCCTCATATGTATGGCCTAAGGGAGAGAGAGAATTATTGATATTATACTCTGTTGGTATTCCCTATCCAAGTCTGATTCCCCGTGCCTCCTGCACTTTCCCAGTTCATTATAGGAAACCCTTGTTTCCTTGAGATGCACATCTCCTTATATGTCATCTCGTATGCACCAGTTTGGAAGGAGTCTTAGCGAGGCAAGGGCTGGACGGATCCGGACGACGGTCTGCGAAGGCCATGGAAGGATCAGGTGATCTCTCCACTCATTACTTTTGTACATGCTATTTATAATACAGAAGTACCATGCTGTTCCCGAAATAAACGTGTTAGTGTATGCTTATATGTATGAGAATATTTGTTATACAAGCATTCATTATGATTTATTTAATGTTTTATATGAATCTCACTGACATTTAGAGTAGATATATGCTGTACAACCAGTCCTTTGTGCTTGTTTCATCTTTTCTTTCAGGTTAAGAAGGAAGGACGGTTGCTGGGGGTTTGAACCCTGCGGGATCTTCTTCAACCGTAGGACCTACGTGTAACTTTCTCATTCTACTCTATTAATTTTTTCTGAACGTGCATGGTTGTGTGAGTCTCTGTTAAGTAGCATGCCCCTACTCTGTGGAGGTTGTAACCCAACGAACCTCTAGGGTGATAATTCCCCGAAACACCTTCTACTAGGCGCACTGCTTCTTTTGGGGCCCCTTGGCAAGCTCACCTATTTTCTTTATACCTCTGATTTTTACTTCCACCATGCCTAGATTTGGCTACGAATCTACCTCGGTGTCAGCCTCAGTGTCCTTCATGGTGGTCTGCTTTGGCTGTGTGTCCTTTTTCACGGTTGTGCCTGAGTCCTTCCCTGTACACTTGCTCGTGCCTCCAGTCTCCTTCCTAATAACAGGTGGGAACACCTGCGTCGTGCTAGTACCCGCGGTACCCCTTGCATTGGTTTTGAAGCTTATCTTCCAGGCAAGAGGCCATAGCACAATCACATTGTAAATTTCCTCGTCTGCTACCATATAAGGAAGTGACGTCCATGTTTTATCCTTGTGGCCGCGGATCTAAATGTTGTGCATGGTAACCTAGAATGCTACAATAATTTTTTATTTTTCATATGCTGTTGGGGATAACCGAGGTCGAGAATTGATGGTTGCAACCACGCTACTCTGGAAGAGGACCCAGAAGACTTGGTTTTCCTCTATGCACTATGTGTCCTTGGAATCCCACAAATGGGCATATCGAGCCCCTTCACATATATCTGTGGTCAACTCATGGAGGACCAACTCCACAGGGGTCTCCCAGGTGACTAGGGCTATAAGTAACAGTAGCCAGGCATAGAAAAAGGATTTTCCCTGCTCCTAAGATTCCTAGACATTGGTGAATAACTCATCGCATAAGTATTGGACCCAATTGAGGCAAACCCCCTTCGCACACTGACCTGCTAGCCAAATTACATAAGCAGGAATGGTTGTGACATGGCACTTTCATATTAGCTTGCAGGCTAATAATATGGTACCCATTTGTGTATCAGGGTCACTGATAGATTTGACGATGAAGCCCCACATATTCCTCTCCACATGGAAGGTCTTACGCAAATATTCAGCAGTTTCCCCCTCATATTTATTTCCCACACACTCTAGAGGGTGCAGCCCTTGATGGGAAGGCCCATAATTCTATGAACCAACGCAGCATCAATGGGGACTCTATCTCGAATCCATAGGCAGTCATCGTGAATTAAGGCGAGCAACTGTCGGGCCAGCTGATCCGTGACATTGTAACGGCCAAAGTGAGGCATCCATAGCAGGTTCAAGAGTCCAGACTTTGCCAATCCACTTACCCAGCGCTGAGGAACGACTATGACCCCATCATTCACATAAATCATGTCAAAGTACAACATGGGGGCCAACTCAGGGAAGGCTTCATAATTCGCCAAGTCGTGATCGTCGAATTTGACCTCATGGAGCTTTCTAAAAGGGTCACTCGGGACAGGGACCTCTCCTAGGGTTAGTGGCATTTGCAAATAGGTAATTAGGTCGTTGAGGTTCTTTGGCGTGTGTGTCGAGGGCCTGTGCATTCGGATGAAGGGAGGTAACCAGTTGATCGGATTGGTGGGCTAGGCTTCCTCCTGAGAAACCTGAGTCTGAGGTGTTGCTCCCGGGGACTTGGCATGCCTTAGGCAAGTCTTAGGCTTCCCCACAGCCCATTTCGCTGATTTTGGGGGCTTCCCTAAGCCCTGTGCTTTCTATTTTCCCTTTCTTTTGACAGGAATCAAGAGCACTTCTTCATCCTCAGACCCAATCTCCTTTACTTCCTCAACTTCTGGGATTGTAGGTGCCGAGGGCTCGGCAGGGTTAGTGGCTGTCATCCTAGCGTGGAAAATGAATCTCGACTCTGGGTGGCTACTGTCAGAAGGGGGAGGTTGATCAGACATGAAAGAGACAATGCAAACTTGAAAAATCTTATAGCTCAAGTTTGTTCGAGATAAAGATGAGAAGTACAAGCTATGAAAGTGAGGTGAAACCCTTGTCTGAGCTATCTTTCCCTTTTTATAGTGCCTGCAGGCATCCAACGGTAGGGTAAAATTGACCTGGAACTTACCATAAGGTAAACGGTAAAAAATCCTCAAAATTTTCCCCATTAAATGCCATTGGCCCACTATTTTCAACGGTAACTTTTGCTTTTTACCAGACATTATTGTGCCAACGGCTAGTTTTCGCACCTCCTGTGCACTTATGCTTGGGTTAAACATCTGTGCCTCCTGCGCATCCTCCCTCAACATAGGATTGATACCTAGGTACTTCAAAACCAAAGACATGTTTTCCTAACATATGTCATCCCAACAGAACTAGGCCTCCTTCGTAAGCAAGTATTTCAGAGGTGTTGTGATCAGTGCACACCTCCGAACGAACTTTATGAAATAACCTGTGTGGCCGAGAAGTGAACACAGCTATCCCCATGTTGTAGGAGTTGCCGGATATATGATAACTCTGCCTCTTGTCTTCGCACCCCCAATATTAGCCAACATGGGGTGCCTCTCAATTCTACCCATTCGTAGCCTGAGCAGTCCGGTAACTGTGCGCATCTCATCCAATTTTGAGTCAAAAATATCTTGTGGATCATCCTTACCTTCTTTTGGGGCTAGGTTGTAGTAGTTGACCATGCTTGGTACCACGGTTCCCATGTGAGCACTTCAGGTGTGACTTACAGGTGTGATTCACCCAATGCTATAGATTCAATGTCCTGTAGAGCTGTGTCAAGTGCCTTTGTCCCGCCTACTAACCCAAATGTTCCCAGAAATTCATCCTTCAAAGTCTCCCAGTGGCGGGTGTGCTGATGGAGCTCCGCATCTAAGTACCATGCAGTGGGAAGTGGTCCCAAGGCATGAATAAGCAGATGAACACACTCTTGGGCAGTCCTGTCACACCATTGTTCTATCCAAGTGAAAAAATATTCACATGGGCCTTCTAGTCCAAGGAACGTTTTGATTCATACGTTGGCTAAAGCCTCAAATCATAGGATCATCATATCCCGATACTCGTCCCAATCCTGGAACACCTCCTGATGCGTCTCCCACCATCACACAGGTGTTCCACGCATGGCCATCTTATCGGCCCATAACCTTCGTTCTTTGGGAATCTCGGTTTCAAATTCTTGAAAAATGTCGCTAATGTTACCAGAACCATCAAAGTAAGGTAGATCTCTTACCTTTGAGGAAATGCAGCGGAAGCTATTTGTGATCCGAAGACATTGCAGCGTAGAGACATCATGTAACTGTTTTTTCCAATTCTCTATCTCCCCATCAGAGTCAGAGAAGCATTCATTGTCCTTTTCCCAGAAGATTATTCCATCCACCGTGGGTTTGATCCAATCTTCATCCTGTGCAGTCAACTTATAGATGTGATCCACATATTTTTCATCGTGCACTGGTTCTGTGTATCGTTCACCTTCCGCAGGTTCTAATTGTCCTATCACCCTTGTACCGTTATTCTCAAACACCATGCTTCTATTCTTCAAGTTAATGATACCTCCCATATCTATGGCCCAGTCTAACCCTAGAAGTGTAGGGTAGGGGTCCGCATCTTCTACAATCTGAATGACTTCAAAATCAGCCCAGACCTTCACCCCTGAGATATCCACCAAGATCTTCGACAATCTCCCCAAGGGTATGATCTTCTGTTGATTGGCCATACATATTTGGATAATGGACCATTCCAACTTAGGTTCCCCCATTCATTGCCAAGTCTGTTTAGGTAATACATTCGCATCTGACCCTAGGTCCAAAATAATCTAATCCATGTCATAATCACTGATCTGCGTAGTCAATCGTATCTCCCTACTAGTGTGTTTCTTATATCTATAGAGTTTGTATGCGTCCTTGATTTCCGAAGGGAGGCTAGGTCATGATACGTAGCTATATATTAATTCTTGAATATTTTCCACAGCCTTTGGGTTGCACAGAAGCTTCATACATGCCTGTAAAAAGGGTTTGATCTCCTCATCTGCCTTGAGGTCTCCAGGCAGCTGCGAAGTAGATGCCTCTCCCTCCCCAAAGTCTTTGCGAGCTGCGAAAAATGTTTCTTTCTCATTTTTTAGATCCAAACCTTCCTGCTTGATAATTGCTTGTTGGATCAGAGTTTCAGTCGCATTCTTCTCCCCAGGCCGCCTGGTGACCATCCCACTACGTGTTACGACATTCACGCTTATATCTTTGTCTCATACTTCAGCCTTAACCCTCTGCACATTCTGCGTAGGTGTCGGTTGCTTCTCCTACATCTTTGTTATCAAAATTGGACAGTCTTCAATCGCATGGTCCAGCTATTTTCAATAACATCAGGACTGCCTTGTAGGGTTTGGACAGTCCCTGGCGAAGTGTCCTACTTCTCGATAGTTATAACAGATTAGTTTCCCTCGTTCCTGACCTTCACTCCCACCTCTTCCGCCTCCCCTACCCCTGGGTGGGGAGCCACCTATGCTTGAGAGGGATCTTGGTGAGGATGGTATATAGGTTCCCTTGATCGATCATCAAATCATACATCCAGCAATTCTGTTCATTGTGTCCTACCTACATGCAGAACCCGCACCATTGCTGCTTTAATTTTGGGACATACGCAACAAGGAAAGCACAATGGTTTATGTCGTGCAGCCTCGGAACACAAAAATCATCGCACCATAGCATCGGCCCACTTGATCCTGCAACTTCCCTAGGGTGAAATGGACTATGTTCCCTGCCCTGCATATAGTCTGTTAATAGAGGGTAGTTATCCTTGGTGTGACCATTCGTCTTGCATTATATGCACCATATTTTAGGGCTAGCCTCTACTCCTCACTCCTTTCGCAGATTCTGGATCTCCATGTGCATCGCCTCTAGTTGTCCTTGGATCTTCTGGATGCCCAGCTGAGTATCATCTCTGGGCACAACTTCCAACTTCATAGCGGCTTCCAGGGCTTTTTCCTGCAATTCGAAAGTTTTGTGACCCATATGTACACGCAGGTGAGGCAGCAGCATAGAAATGAACCATTCCGTGTGCTGTCTATCATCATACTAAAATCCTCCTTCTCTGATCACCTTCTTCAGTCGCTAATTGGCCTCCCACACTGACTTAGAAGGCCCTTTCTTGAAATCCTTTAGATCAACCACTATTTGAGAGTAGGACTTATGCTTCTTGAATTCTTGCTTCAAGGCGTTCTTAATCTCTTCAATGGTTGTGTTTGCATGCTGGCCGATGTATCCCATGTACTAGTCCAAAGCTCTTCCTTCGAAAGCAAGGGATAGTTGTTCCCTCTTCATTGCATCACTAGCTACATTCTGCATAGTCCATATCAATTCTGTGACAAACCAGAACTGATCCATGTCTTCATCTCCCACACCCTTAAAGGTATGCAACTTCATGTGTGCAAGGATGTCATCTTCCAGTGGTGGTGGAGGTGTAGGTGAATTCTTACCCCTATGCTGGTTTGAAAGTGGTGTGGCTAGAGGACTCTGAGTAACTGCTTCTCTTACCGGATTGTAGATAGATCTATCTCCTTCTCAGTTGGTTCGATAGTATTTTCCACTCCGTGTCATACTCCTGTCTAGATCAGAGGTCATTCATTAGGTGTGGCTACATAGAATACTCTCTTCGCACAGTAATATCTTAATCAGCAATGGTAAGGTCTTTAGAAAATTACCATGGAATACTTTGAAGAATCTTCGCTCTACTTCAGAGTAGGAGATAAACTGATAGATGGAAAATTTTGTCACGAACCCTCCTAGCACACTATCCACCCAGTGGTCCACCATGCAAGTGATGGTGTTATCAGTCTTCTCTAACTGGTGGATCAATTCTAGGGTCCACTTTGTGACCAACCTTGGGAGCCACTCCAGGAACTCGATCGCAATTTTTACAAAGAAGATCTCGTAGATCTCTGCGAAAATATAATTATTCTTCCACTCTTCGGTGGTCAACCTCTTACTGCAGTTTTATTTTACTGCAAATTCCTAAACTTGCTGTTCAAACCATTCATTAATTTCTTTTCTTTCAGGTTTCTAATATGGCCTTGGCATTACCCGATCCCTCTCTCAAAATGCTCTTGGCCCTAGCAATAGAACCATTTTTTGGCTCGAGGGGTCCTGACCCATGTTCAAAGGTTAAGGTTTTCCAACAAACCCCTATAATACTGGCCTTTTCGGTAATGACCTGCTTGCGTAGGTCAAAGTTTCACCGGAAGCAGTATGGGAGGGTGCTGGAACCAGGTTTCTGCACCCTGGGAGAGGTTAGGTAAGTCAATAAAAGTTGTGTTCGACTTCACAATTACCAGATCATATATCACATAACCTAGATCCATAGATCCCTTCGCATCCACTTGCGCAATACGAATTATAATTAGAGAAAACAACAGATCATAAATTTACAGAACAATAACGCAACTATCATAGATATATATATAACGTATAATAGACATAACTAGATCAGGTGTCAACGCAACATCAACAGATAACACAGTTATTTTCACAGCTTAACACGGAATCATGCATAGCATAAAAAATATCATAGATTCACATTAACAGATTCAGATATTCCAACAAACTTTCACTTTCATTAATCCTTCAGATCCTTTTACAATACCCAAAACCCAACCTACGTACACAGCAATAGAGTCCACACATAGTAGGACTGAGGATCTTTGCACACACAGCCAGCAGGAGTCCTTTCCCCAATAACCCAAATAGATATACTAATTCGTAATTCGCACCAATCTTAATTCATCCCCCTATTCTACTCAAAATGTCCTTCTATTTATAACAATCTAGCCTAATATTTCCTATGGTCCGCAAACCATGTTTTGCAGACTCTAGGTCTACAGTTTGATCCATTACAATGCTTTCGTGGCTTCGACCCACCCCAAAACCCCTGCGCTAGACTAAAATATGCCAAAAAATAAACAAAAATACTCAAAATTGTCCTAATTTTTAGCCTTTGGAGGACCCTGTTCCAATAGTTAGCCATCTAGTACTATCCTTATTCAAAATCATAAAACCCCTTTGAGAGAGCCCTCTCAAACTGAAGAGGATAATATTCAATTAGAAGTGGTTTGAAAGAGTCACATTGAGTTGATTGATGAGAAGCCAATCAAGATCAATTTGGTGATAAAATTTTGGTGCGTCTTCCAGGAGCTTGAAGACATATTTCCTGACATTTTTGTGAAAACATTGAAGCTGAACTCTTGGAGGTAGCAGGAGCTCAGAATCTGTTCGATGCTACAAATACCTTGGTGACTCCATTTTAAAATTTCATGTTTAAAGGTGGTTTCGAGAAGGAGATACACAAGGAGAAATCCAGATGCTAACCCACTTGCTATTGTGGATAATCGAAACACAATTTCATGAGGCATTCAAGGCAACTCTTCAAAATCAGTTACTCCATCACATTTGAGAGCTTTTTCCTTTGAAATTTTAAGAAGTCCTAAAGATAATAAATTTGGCGATTAAATTCAGGAAGTTTTGTTTAGGTCTAAGAATGAAAATGAATTGATTGAGATTGTTATAGACCTGCAAAGAAGAGCTATTGATACCTCAGCCCTAATGACCCAAAAATAAAGAAAAGAATTCTAGGGGTAGTCACATCAGAGTTACTGTTAGAGAGGGAATATTTTGATAAGTTGAAGGAATTAGACCCATTTGAATTCTTGCTAAGAAGAAAATATGGTATTCCTTTACCTAACTGGAGCTCATTTGTAACCGGACTATAAATACCAACTACACCACCTCCTAACAGCTCATCTTCTACTACTATTGTCCCTAAAAATACCACCATCCCTGTTATCATGGATGGAAATTTTCCACCTCCACCTCCTGTTGCACTTGCTAGATACTCTCCACTTGTTCTCCCAATTGTCCTTAATGCCGTCCCTAGTAAATACTCTACTAGAATTAAAACATAGGGGATTGGTGAAGAAATTACACCTGAGGAACATATAGACTAATTCAATGATTTCATAGATAGAGAAGAGATAGACCATGAAGATGTAAAAATGAAACTATTTGCTCAAAGTTTCATTGGTGAGGTGAGAAAGTGGTTTAAAGCCCTAGCTTCCGGAAGCTTGCATAATTGGAATCAGTTTGAGGATATTTTCTTGAGAAAATGGGGAAATAGAAAAAAACATGTATAGGAACTCACTGAATACAATAGTTTGAAAAGCGTTGTAGATGAAACTGTCAGAAATTTCTCCAAGATATTTAACAAATTTTATGATTATATCCCTGCCCAGCTTAAACCTCCACAAGGAGCTGCTCAATTGCGCTATGTTGAGGCGTTTGACTATGAATTCTCTATCCTGCTTAGAGAAAGAGAATCTCCTTCACTAGTAGAAATGCAGAATGATGTTGTGAAAGTAGAAGAAAATATGATAGCAGCCAAGAAGTCTAAGATGGGTAAAACAAAATTGAAAGAAGAAGAAAATCCTTCCAGCTTAGATGATAAGTTTGACTCCATGATGAAGACTATGGAAAAACTCATGGATAGGCTTGCCCTTAGAAATAATTTTTCACCTCCTGCACAACATGAGCCACAATTTAGAAATCCATAGTTTAGAAGGCCTCAAAATCAGCAAAGACCAAGGGAAAACAAAAATCAGTCTGACCCTCAAGTGAGGCCTCCCTTTCAGCAAAATTTGATTGATGAAGAAGAAACATAGCTTGAAATTCAAGAAGAATCCATTCACCGCCTAGATGAAAACACGTCTGGAATATTCTTGACCAAAGAAGAGCATGACGAGTGTGATCATGATGTAAATAAGGGTGAGGAACAATTTGACTATCTTAAGGGTTATCAACATGCAATGTTTGAAATACAGAAGCAATACAATCTCAGAAATAGAAATGTTCCTATCATTTCAAATAAAACACAGCCCAAGAAGGATGCCCCTAAAGCTGCTGAGGTTAAAAAAATCCAACACCTCCTCCCCCTATCAAAGAAATTTAAAATATTACTTCTATTTTCAGTTTGGAGAATGAAATTTCCAAAATCAAGATCCCAAAACCTTTTCGGGAAATTCTTAAGGTGAATGAGTATAGAACAAAAATTGTAAAAATTTTGAATTCTCAACCAGGAGCTTCAGATATCCTTAATGTGCAAGAATATCATCCTACTATCTACATGGGACCCAGATTGGAAGATGAGAAGAATGAATAAGTACCTCCATTTTATGTCAACCTTAGTATCCTTGACATGACCTTACACAATGCCATGTTGAATTCAACGGCTTCTCATAACCTCATGCCTAAGGTGATTATGGAGAGGATGGGTTTGGAAATCACTAGACTATACAAGGATTTGTTTTCTTTTGATTCTAAAAGAGTTCAATGCATAGGATTGATAAAGGATGTTGTTGTTGGTCTAACACAAGTGCCTTCCAAGATAGTGGTAATGGACATTGTGGTAGCATAAATTCCACCCAAGTTTGGCATGCTCTTATCCATATATTGGGTAGAAAAAATCAAAGGTACCATGTAGATGGACTTGACATATGCCACCATTCCTATTTTTGGTGAGCAAAGAATACTGTACAGAGAGACAAGGATGGCTTATATGGTAATCAGTAAGGATAAACCTCATAATTTTCCAATTTGTGATGTTGAAACTAAATTAGGGTTAGCAATTCTTTTCAATGAGCTAACTGATGAAGCAAAAAGTGAAGGGAAATCAGAAATTCAAGAAATTGAAAATCGGCAAGCTAAAAATTAGGAAATGATAGATGAAAAAGCAGAAGGCTGGTGGCTTTTTCACTTTGATGGATCTTCTGGAAGAGAGGGGGCTGGAGCAGGCATATGGATCACTACTCCTCGTGATGAAAGTAAGTTATTTTCTTTCAAAATGAACTTTGATTGCACAAACGATATGGCTGAATATGAATCTTTGTTTTTGGGTTTGGAAATTTTAAAAAGATTGGGTGCCCAAAAAATTTCATTTTGTGGAGATTCTGAATTGGTAATTAAACAAGTTGAAGGAACATATAAAACTAAAGATGTGAGGATGAGAGCTTACAGAAACCTGATCATGGAGATGTTGGAAAATTTTCAAGAATATTCATTTATTGTGAAAACTAGGGATTAAAACTCAGTAGCTGATTCCCTAGCTATTTATACAAGTTTCCTTGTTATCCCTGTACATTCCACGGAAAAGTATGAGATTGAAGTTCATCATATGCCTACCATACTAGATAAAATCATCTATTAGCAAGTGTTTGAAGATGACGAACAATTGAAAATTTTCATAGAGTTTAAGGGGGAGTTTGAAAGCACACAAGTAGATCAGAAAAACATGCTTGCTGAAACTAAGGGTAATTTTAAAGTTTTGCAGCTGAAGAAAAATTGTATATCCAAAGGTCTTATTCCACTTGAAAATATTTTAGAACAAAATGATGTTTTCAAATCTCCTAGAATACAGGCTGATGATGAAAAGGTAGAGACTTCTAATCTTGCTACAGTTGGAGTGCCTAAAATGACAAAACTTTCTAAATTTCTTTCTGTGGAGATGAAACAGAAATATATTAATATGATGAAGCATTTTATTGATGTTTTTGAAGAAGTATGATCCCACTATTATTCAGCATATTATTCCTATCAAATAGAATGAGAAACCTTTCAAACATAAATTGAGAAGGATCAATCCATTGTTCATGCCTCTGATCGAGAAGGAAATTAAGAAGCTTTTTGATGCAAAAATTATTGTTCTTATCATATTCTCAAAATTCCTTGCTAACTTGGTATTAGTCAGAAAGAAGAGTGGAGAGATCAGAATCTGCATTGATTTCATAAACTTGAACAAGTCTTCTTTGAAAGACAACTACCCTCTTCCTAAGATGGATCAAATTCTGCAGAATATTGTTGGTTCCCAAAGGATGTCTATGCTAGAGGGTTTTTCAGGATACAATAAGATATTGGTACACCCAGAAGACCAAGAGAAAATTCATTTTACCACACCATGGGGGACATTCATGTATGCCAAGATGCCTTTTGGTTTGATGAATGCAGGAGCAAATTTTCAAAGAGAAATGGACATTCCTTTTTTGAGGAGAAAAATAATCTAGTGGTGGTCTATATGGATGACATAAATGTGTTTTCAAGAAGAGAGGAAGACCATTTGAAGCATCTTGAGAAATTTTTGGTGAAGTGTAGAAGATTTGGTATTTCTCTTCATCCTACTAAAAGTATTTTTTCTCTAACCTCTGGAATGTTACTTGGGTATATTGTATCAAAATATGGGATAAATATTGATCCAAATACAGTCAATGCCATTCAGAAAGTTAACCAGTGAAGGAACAAGAAGGAAATTCAGTCTTTCCTTAGGAGACTAAATTTTGTTAGAAGGTTTATCCCAAAATTTGTTGAGTTTTTCAAATATATAACCAAGATACTGAAGAAAGGCACTGATACTAAATGGGCAGTTGAAGAAAAGAAGTCATTTGAAGAAATTAAGAAAGCACTCACTCAGGCCCTAGTGTTGATTAGCCTAGATTTTTCAAAATAATTTTTGGTTTTTACATCTGCATCTGAAAACACCATTACTAGAGTTTTATTGCAGAAAGGAAAACAAGGTACGGAGTAGCCCATTCCATTCTTTAGTAGAACTCTTGCTAACTCATATATGAAATACAATATTTTAGAAAAATAGGCATATGCTTTGATCAAAGCCATTTAAGATTTCAGAATTTATATTCTGCATTCTCATGTCATATCATTTGTGCCTAATACTGTGGTAAAAGACATCTTGACTCAAGCTAATCCTGGTGGCAAGAGAGGGAAGTGGATAGCTAATTTGTTGGAGTATGATATAGAAATAATACCTACAAAATTAGTGAAAGGACAGGGGCTAGCAAAGTTGATGGCACAGTCCAATTTTGACTATCTTCACATTAATTTAAATGCATAAATTTCAGAGTTATCAGATGAAGATGAAGATTTGATTCGTATTGAAGAGAATTAAATTTTATCTAACTGGTACAAAGACTTTGTCTTTGTCCTGCATCATCATAGAGCTCCTGCATAATTGACTAAATCAAAGGCAAGGTTTGTGAAACTGAAATCTCTGAGATATTGCATTATAGATAAGAATATTTACTGGAAAGATACTGGTGGCATTCTTTTGAATTGTTTACTAGAATAGGAAGCTGAAAGGGTGATTGAAGGGTTTCATAAAGGATATTGTGGAGGACATTATTACTGTAGAGCCACAACAAACAAAATTCTCAGAGCAGGGTACTACTAGCCCACCATGTTGAAGGATGTCTATAAGAAGATAGCTGCCTGCCATGAATGTCATATTTTTTATGGTAAGAAAAAGTTAGTTCCTTTACTCTTGATGCCAATTTATGTTGAGGCACCTTTCCAATAGTGGGGGCTAGATTTTATTGGTGAAATACACCCATCTTCTCCAAGGAAACATCGTTGGATACTGATAGCAACAAAATTATTTCACCAAGTGAATTGAAGCAATCCGAACAAGGTAGGAGAATTATTCAGTCATCATCTAATTCTTAGAGAATAACATATTTTCTAGGTCTGGTTGTCCTATGAATATTATTACTGAAAATGAACAGGCTTTCAAATCCAAAAAGTTGATCAACTTTTGTCATCAATATCATATAACACTTGGACACTCTACTTCTTATTACCCATAGGGAAATGGTTTTGTTGAATCTTCTAATAAAATCATTATTATAATTATCAAGAAGGTACTAGAAGAAAACAAAATATTGTGGCATTTGAAGTTGAAGTATGCTCTGTGGGCTAATAGAGTATGTACAAAAATATCAATTGGTACTTCACCTTATGAGTTAGTGTATGGAGTTGAAGCCATTTTTCGCAGATCCTTGGGAGTGTTTGTTATGAAATTATTGCAAGGAATAGATGAGGAGCCTAATGCTATTTAGAGGAGAATAAACCAGCTTATAGCTCTGCAGGAAAAAATGGAGGAGGTATACAACAACCATCAGCAATCACAAAATAGAATAAATAAGACGTTTGATAGAAAGGTCAAAGAAGAATTTTTTTATATTGGAGATGTGGTGTTGAAGTGGGAGGCTAGAATTAAAGAAAAGGGGAAACATGGTAAGTTTGATAACATCTAGAAATGACCATTCATAGTAGCTTCATTCCATGGCAACAACACTTATCTACTTCAGGAGATGGATGTATAACCTTGTGCTGGAGGGCCTGTCAATGGTAGGTTTCTAAAGCACTATTCCTCTTAAGTGTTACTAAATTTTCACTCCATTGTATATATTCTGTTTTATCATGCTTTTCTGCTAATAAAGACAGGCTGAGCGTCAAACTTGAGCCCAAGGTGAAGGCCATTAGAGTTTCAAGAAGGCTTGGAAAATTTTAGAGTTTTTATTTCCAAAAAGATCGATGGAACTGGAACTACAGGTTCTTTGGTATTCCACAGGGGCACACCATCTCAGGTGGAGCCACTATTATCACTCATAAAATTGTGAAACATTTCTCGATATGGTCCTATAGTTCACTCATCAAAAGAATAAGGTCTCCTTAGCCATTTCAATGTGGTATAGGAAATTTTTGTTTTTTACATTTTTAGCCTATCCTAAGTTTCATCATCACCACCATTTATGTCATTTCATGTCAAATCAGTCCTCATATGGTGTCAGTTTTCATTCCCCATGCATTTAAAATAAAAAAGGGAGCAGTTGTCAGTTTTTCAAATTTTCGTAGTGTTTTACAAAGGAAAACAACATTTTTCGATACAAAACTACCTAATATTTTCATAGTGAATCTATTAGAGGATAAACTAACTTCGCTACGAAAATCTATTTTCTAACCTCTCTTGTCAAATTCGCTATAAAGTGGCGTTCTGTGATTGTAGGAGTTAGGGTGGAGGTCATTCAAATCTGTTGTGATAAATTCAAAGGTACATAGCCGTGTTTGATGTCATCATTACCTTTTTGGGTATGTATGTGTCATGATTGAAGCATGAGCTATCAGTTAAACCATAAAACCTTACCTCAATTAGCCTTTTTTCATATTGAGCTTTATCTTTTCATGTGAGTTAATCCCTAGAGAGCTGCTTCATCGAGCCAAGAAGGTTGCTGGAAGATTTAAACTTTGCAGGTGTCATCAAGCAAGCAAGGTTAGGAAGATTATAAAGCACCCATGGCTACAAGAAGGAAAAAAAACAAAGGTGGTCATTTCCACAGGTATGAGCCCATGGACATGAATTTACTTAATGAAGAGCCAACTTCCATGGATGTTTTCAGAAGAAATGGATGCTTTCAATTCTGTCAGAGTTTAGAGGGCTTTCATCTACAAGTTTCCAAGGATTTTTCCACCACCTTCACATGAACAACTTCAAAGGTTGGAATTATGAACCTTACAGTGACACCAAAGAAAAACTCATCAACAACAGGAATCCCTAGAGGAGGGGAACAGTGGTTGAAAGGCATAAAATTCAAAATGTAGGATTAAAAAAAGCTCATCAAGCAAGAACACAGTGAAATTGATATGACAAATGATATCCCTAGGAGTTTCATGAAGGATAATTATTTAAATCTATTGATGGTAATCTAGAAGTATTTCACCTATGAAGGAAGGTTTCACATGGTCTATTCCTATCATCTCAGGATTCTTCTGCATTTTTTGAGTAAGAGGTCACTTGACTTGCATTTTTATTTATATAGAAGTCTAGGGAAAATGCCATATAAGGTTCAAATAAATACATAAGGAAATGAAACTTCTCTTTTTGATCATGGTGTGATTAAGTTTTTGGTGTTAGAGGAATTGAGGAGGTTATATAGAGATTGGACTTCCTTCCTGTTTGTGAGTGGTTATGAAATTGATGTTGTCACTCCTATGAAAGCCTCCAAACCTAGAAACATTTCATCACCAGTTGTGGCTGAGTAAGTTAAATAAGGAAATAGATCATCTCCTCCAGAACCAGTGAGAATGGAAGCAGAACCTTTGTAGAAGATTGACACACCTAAAAAAGCACCTGCAAAATAGAAGTAGACAGTAAGAAAACAAGGCAGCAACAGTGTCACTAGGAGCCACATAGTGGCTAAAGGAAACTTGGAGTATATCCTGCATGAAATTGACATTGAAGAGTCACCCATTGTACAAGGTGAAGATATTGAATATGGAGGAAGAAAGATAAAGAAAGGTAAGACTGCTAAAAAGCTAGATTTTGCAGGTGATGATGTTGGTTTCATATTTCAACCTAGGAAGCCAATGACCAGAAATACAATAAAGGTCATGGAAAGCAGCAAAGATACTGATAAAATCAATGAAACTTCCCAACAAACAAGCATCATAGATTTTTCTTCACTCGCAAAAGAATAATTGTTTATCAAACAAAGAAAGGGTAAATAGAAAATTATTGAAAAAATAGAAATTGAAACCCTAAAAGAGTATTTGAAGGAGGTAGGTAAAGAGATATTATATTTTAAACAAGATTAAAAGAAACACAGAGCTGAGAAAGATCAATTTGAAAAAATGAGGAAAATCTGGGAAGCTCAAGTCACAAGTGTTTCAAAAACCTTGGAAAATACCAAAAAGTTGATGAAATGGACTCAGCCACTAAGAGGGGAGGTTAAACATGTTAGGAGGGTGAATTTTCACTTACAATCCAAAAAAAAAGCATTAAACGACAAAATGGAAGATCTTCGGGAGCTATTGGATTCGATTCATGTGGAGTTGGAAAAGAAAGGATTGAAGATGACAGTGGTAGAAGAGGCTATTAGCCAACTGATTGTAAATGAAAAGGAAACACCACAGGAGTAAAAATTGAGATGGAATATGTTTTAGGAGGTTCATAACATGCAGATAACCCAACTTTGTCAGCTAGAGAACAATTTTTGAAGACTACCTTGAAAACAACAATTTCTAGTTTTTTGCACAGTTTTGTAGCGTACCTCAGGTTTGAGGCCATAAATACGCTACGAAAATTCCCGTAGGTATATTTTTTTCTTAAAAATAAGTTTTGTTAAGTTTTATTGAGGGATATTTATGGTTTTCAAGGTTTCATGGCATAGTATAGGTACTGGAACAACAAAGGAGTCAAAGAGATAGATGGAAAAGCCATTTTTCCTACACTACTAAAACTCGCTACGAAACTGTCTAAACTACCTTGTTTTTGTAGAGAGGAGATTTTGAAGGATTTTGAGCATCTCAATAGAACATTTTCTAGCTGGAGACCTCCAACATGTTAGTGGGATATATCAGCAGAGAGTCCTAGCTCAAAAGGAGTGCCACACAGCCAGCTCAGCAGTCAAAACAACGTTAAAAATGAAGGTCATCCATTCCTAAAAAGCACGATTATGTTCCATAGATCTAGGGGTGATTTAAAGACATAAAGTAGTGATAAACTAGGGTGATTTTTCCTTCGAGCACATGACATTCATTATGTAACCATTATGTAACTATTTCACTGATAGGATAAACGATTATAATAAAGAAGATATAGAGTCCTATTAGGAGTTTGTTTTCTTTAAGGATAGTTGCCATTTTTCTGTTTCAAGTTAGTGGTTTTAGTTATGATAGGTGTCATAGTATAATTCAAATATCTAGCCAGCCAGGTAGATCATCCACACTGTAAATAATGTCTATTTATAGACAAAACATTGAAGATCAAGAGGTTGGAGAATATTGCACCAAATCATTGCTTATATGTTTTATCCATTATCAGTATACAAAGTGACATTCTACTTCCATACCTGAGATTCTCATAAGGTTTTTGATGTGTTATTGATATGTATCTTTATGTTTAATCACTTGTAGTGGATTTCATCTCTAGTTACCCAAAATTCATAATAGTATGCTTTGACTTCCTTTAGTGGTGAAATTACTATATTTTCCTACGTTATGTATGTGAATTATCTCTGTTAGAAACCTATATCTACCTTAGCTTCCATGTGAAGAACCACTATCACTAAGATTATTGATTGTTGACTCCATAAGCCCAATGGTAGCAAGCCTTCATTTTTCAACCTGGAATCATACAAAAACAAGTTACAATTCATAGAGTTAGCCATCTAGTACTATCCTTATTCAAAATCATAAACCCCCTTTGAGAGAGCCCTCTCAAACTAAACAGGCTAATCTTCAGTTAGAAGTGGTTTGAAAGAGTTTCATTGAGTTGAATGAGGAGCAGCTAGTCAAGATCAGTTCGGTGATAACAGTGGTGGTTGTAGAAGAAGAAATAGAATTTGAAGATGAATATGGGGAAGAAGGGGGCGGAGAAGGAGGTGGAGAATGAAATGTATTTGAAGATATTCTTAGGGATATTAAAGGTGTTCAAATGACCAAATTCACCCCTCCAAAATCCAAAACCCCTTAAAATTTTCCCTTGGGCTTAAATTTGCCCCTAAAATTTTCTCTGATGTTAATTTTCTCAAGAAATACACATAAACACTCATGAAAAACTTGAAATTTACCTCATAATACTCAAACACTTTGTTTATATTCTAAATTATATCTTAGCACAAAAAACACTAATATTCCCATTTAAATCACCTAGTAAGGGTTAGAATAGTTTTTAAAATTAGTTCAAGCTAGTTTATGGCAGTTAGCAAGTTTTATAACTGTCATCATGATAAGGTTTCTACAAAAATACATTGAGGAACCAATTTTTGGGCTCCATTTTTTTTACTTCACAGAGAAATTCATGTGTAATGTGTCTAATTTCTTCTTGGACATATATTAAATTTTTTTGGATCATTCCAACTGTCTTCTGAATATGATATATTTTCCTCTATTACTATAAGTCATTAATTGGTTTTATTCTCTTAGAAATGTGTACAGAAACTGCTGGTTATTTTCAGTACCAGGTATTTACTTTTGTTGGAGAGAGCTCACAGTACCTGTAAAATTGAACTAAATAACCTTAAATTGTTCTCTATATTTCCATATATTCATTTTATAAGTCTTTCATGCATTATGCTAATATTCATAATAAAATATTTTGCAACTACAACCTTCTATTTTGAATCTTCCACTATTTCATTCTTTCACCTCACTACAACCTTAAAATCATTTTCACAAACATCGTGGCCATCTAGAGAGTTATATTTTGTCCAAGGATTTTTCTTTGAATTACCTGTGTAACATATCTCTGAGTAATCATGATTGAACAATATTTTTTTTTTAATCTTTTTGTACAAATGTCTTAGGAATTGACCTCTTATTAGCCAGAGGTTGTATCTATGGTTACAATAGTTGGCATCATAATATTAGGCTAAATAAACAAAAATTTATCTTTTGTGTTCAATCTGGTGTACTTCTTGGCTTCATTGTGTTGAAGTAATGAATTCATATTGATCCTTAATTTTCCTACACCTTCCTCACTTGTTGAATTACAAAACCTCCAAGGGAATTCTAACTTTATAAGTAGAATTATTCCCAACTATGCAAAATTGACCAAATAATTTACTTGATTGTTGAAGGAAGAGGTTCCCTTCCATTCAGATTATACTGCCCAAATTTTTTTTTATTCTTTAAGATATGTTCTTATTCAACATCATTGTTGTATCATTTTTATTATCAATGTCATTATTTCCTGTATCTTCTTGTTTCCATTAATGCCATTTCTAAGATATTGGTCCAAGAATATGAAATAGGTAATGAACATCCAATCTATTATTTGAGTTGGAATTTAAACAACACTGAAATCAAATATAATAACGTTGAAAAGTATCTTTGGTAGTTGTCTAAGTTGTCCAAAGGTTTCACACTACATTCTGATTTGGAAGACTATGATAATTTATGATTGCAACCTGGTGAGTTATATTATGTTACAAAAATTGATGGGGGGAAGCACTCTAAATATATTTTTATTCTCCAGGGTTTTGAATTGGAGTTTTTCAAGTCTAAGTCTAAGGAGTCCTTAGTCTCTGTTGAACTGATATGTGCCCTTCTCTCCTTTGAAACTAAGTCTACATATGATGATTCTATTCTTGATGAATCATTTTTTTTTATTGATTCATCTAATCCTTGGTATGGAGATATAATCATCTATCTCCAGAAAAATACTTTCCAGAGTAACGCCTCTCATTCTGATCAATGACGTATTCGATACCAGACTAAAAATTACATTATAATTGTCGACACACTTTATCGTCACGGTATGGATACTCTATTTAGATGATTCCTCACTCATGAGGAGGTTGAGAAAGCTCTAAGAAAATTCCATGATGGAGCATGTTGTGCACATATGTCTGGTTATGCCACTGCTAAGAATATTTTTCATATTGGTTACTTTTGGCCTACTATATTTTTAGATTGCATCATTGCAGTCCAAAAGTGTCACAATTTCCATATATATGATCATAAAACCCATTCTCCACCTACTCCTTTACATCTTGTTATCATCTTTGGAGCCTTTGCAAAATGGGGCATTGACTTGATGACATGTAACCCTCACTAGGCTGGGGTCATGGCTACATCATTTTGGCAGTATATTACTTTACCAAATGGGTTGAAGTGATGCCTACATATACTAACACCGAAAAAACTATTTCTTTACAAATTTTTAATCATGTCATTGCTAGTTTGGCGTAGCCCAATATATTGTTACAAACCATGGGAAATATTTTCAGAATCACGTGATGTCTTAACCTAATTCCAAGTTGGGCCTTCAACAAAACAGATCAACTCCCTATTACCCACAAGCTAATGGGGAAGTATAATCTATAAACAAATTTTTGAAATAAATGCTACAACGCATGACAGCGATTCACAAAACCAATTGGTACCTCATCCTTTATGGAACTTTGTGGGAATACATAACCTATGTATGGAATGCAACTATATTCAAAACCTCTCATTTGGTGTATTATCTATAGGTAATCCTTACCATCGAATGTGAGATTCCATCTTTAAAGCTTGGCATCAAACTTCTCGCCCCAACTTGCACAGAAGAAGAGCATCTCTTGCATCTATCATGTTTATATGAAACCTCACGCGATGCCGCAATGGCCAATGAGGGCCACATGAAAGACGTCAAATCACAATATGAAAAGAATTCTACACCTCGTGCCTTCTCGTAAGGTGATATAGTTCTATTGTATGATGAATAAACTGATAAGCTAGGGGATCAGAAGCTTGAGTCATTGTGGCTAGGTCTTTATATAGTTAAATGTGTTATTGTGAAAGGGGCTTACAGACTCATAGATTTTGATGGAATCCCCTTGGTGCAACCTAAAAATGGGTTGTAACGTAAAAAATAATATGCTTAGATCATCTTTCGTAGTCACTATGTAAATACTTTATAGTGTGTTAGTATGTTTGCAATATGTTTCCTTAGAAGTTTCCTACTATCTCTATTAATCTTGGATTAAATTTTATTTACAAATGTTACTGTTCCTTTAGCCATATGTTGGTTATTCTAATGGAACTAGCAATAGTAATAAGAAACTTTCCTCTGTAGTGTGGAATATTTATGCTATGAATGGTGAGTTAGTAAGTTTACAATGGATTTGTATTGGTCACTCAACCAATAACATCGTTGAGTACAACGTAGTCATCAAATTTTTTTCTGACGCTATTTCACATAGAATTCAGAATTTGATGGTCATAATTGATTCACAACTCATAGTACAACATCTAAATAACATCTAATTAGTATGAAGTCCAGCTATGCTTCTCATGTTTTTGAGGGTTAGCCTTCTAGAAATAAATTTTGATTACATTCAATGTCAACATGTTCCAGGAAGTCTAAATACATTAATTGAAGGATTGGTCAATTATGTTTTAGACAGACATTTGCAACACATGTAAAAAATTCAATTAGCATCATACATTGAACAAGAAATAGAGAAAATACACACATATATATATATATATATATATATATATATATATATATATATATATATATATATATATATATATATATATATATATATATATATATGAAAGTTTGGTTTTACAAAAATTTTGTGCTAGACAGTATGGCCATATGACTTATATTATCAAAATACATGAAAAATGTGGCTCTATGGCCTCCTAGTAGACTAGTCCTGATTATGATCTTGATAAGAGACAACCGCATGGGAAAACTTACACAGTAGTCGATTGATGTGCTTAAGTACTCCAATAGTGTATTTCTATAAGTGCATGTGCATCTAATTTTCCCTAGTCTCTGGTACACTATAAGTTAAAACTTTGACATGGTGCTAGAACTTTGAAGGTCTCGGTTATGTTGAGATCTTGCAGCTCCTCCTCTACCCCTGCATCAACGACAACTCCAACTAGTGCAGGTTGTGTCTCTCCTCGTCACTAAATATATGAGGATCCTATTGGTAATACTGGTCTAATATATGCATGTGAAATTAATATTTAGTCTCAGATACATAAAAAACATCAAAAATATTGTAAAATATCAAAAAAATAAAAGTATTTAAAATCATATTGTTTTACCTATATCACCCCACTGCTCCCCTTCAGGTAAAATGAGCTCTAGATATCCTAAGAATATAGCTCTAACATAGGGATAGTCCTTGATCATAATGAGTTGTACCCACATCCATCAGAAGAAAGTAGGTGTGAAACTCATTGAAGATGCACCTGCATGACGAAACATGAGATCCACTCATTGCCTCATTTGTGGAACTTTAGAATATGGAAGCCCAAGCTCAATATCATGAGGTTGAGGTAGTATAATCCTCTCTAGAGAAAATTGTATGATTATGGATCCATATCCAAATTTATTCACTCACCCATCCTTTTCCTTACTAAGTTGTTGCTTCATATTTTCCAACACCCCTTCACTCAAGTTAAATATAGAAAGTTCTATGCATTCCAATGCATATTACATTTGAGACTTACTAGCCAAATGAAAAGTGGCATTGCCTTCCAACCAAAAAAATAATGAAAAGGATCGTCTTGAGAGGAAGTTGTGTCACATCCTTAATCTATATCTTCCCTTGCTTTGCTGGTTGAGAATGAGGTCTATAGTGAGCAGTTATGTAAACCATGACAATTTCACTACCTCTTATCATCCCATACAATGAGACAAGAGCTCTTCTCCAAGATAATATTCTCAGAAAATATATTTCCTCAACCTATATCATGAGAGTATGTGCTCAAATCATAAACCAATTTCCTTTAATATCCCATGCCCTAATTGGGTATTCATTAACTGATGTTGAGCTCTCATCCCTGAAAGCTAGAAAAACTTAAGGGGTCCAAAATTCCTTAACACTCGTATTTTTTTTGGGTCATTGGCAAATTCTAAATATTGGGACTCATGTTATATTTCTCTCCAAATTAGAACCCTTTTTTCTCTCGTAGATAACTGAAAAAACATGAGAGACACAATTAGAAAGAATCTTTTGGAAAATTTTAAGAGAAATGCAAGAGAAAATAAAAATCACTTTTTTGGGTTGTGCCAAACGCACTTGAGTTTAAGAGGACAAAGCTCCCTAGTGTACCTACCCTTCTTGGGAGGGTGCACTAAACAACTCTTCCCAAATTTTACCTAGAAATCCTAGCACATATTTTGATAAAACTAGGGTGCACTAGACCTAGGGCGCAAATATCAAACCCCAAATCACTTCAAAATTTCAAAAAAAATCATAAAACAAAAAATGAAAACCATGAAAATAAAGAGAAACAATAGTTCTCCTACTTGGAATTGATGACACTCCAAATGATCCATTGGTATGGCTATAATCACTCACCAAATATCGAGGGAAAAAAGCTCTCAAAACTCACTCACAAGAGGTAAAAATGAAAATCGTAAAAAAGAATTTAAATTTTCCCTATTTATGGTCATCTTGTCGCTACGACAAACACCCTCCACAATTTTGTCTAATTTTTAATTTTGGAGCCTACTATTGTGTGTTCCATAATCACTTTATGGTCTATTGATAAGTGTCGAAGTCATTTGAATACATGTGTTCAGTACGTAGAATGTTCATGAGAGCATTGTTTTCGTGACATTTAAAAGACATATCATAGTCCATGACGACAGTGTCTATGCAATGTTAAACCAATCATGACATTTGGTGTGCTATTTCAATTGACTATCTCTCACTTTTCGTTCTGATTATACTTATATTTCAATGAGTTTTTCAAACTGTCACTTTTGCGCGCCTTTACTTTCATGAGTGTTTCTTTCATGTTTTTGACTATTTATTTTTCTTTCTTTCAACTTAATTAGTGTCATCTTAATGTTATATTTACTCTGGAATGTGTCTCTTTCACCTTCATTCACATATCGCAAGTGTTACTCACACTTTTCTCTTCATATAGACAATGTCTTCTTTTGGCACGAGAAGTGTCTCTCATCATATAAAATGTAGTTTTGGTTTGTTTCAAGGGTTAACCTTGTTTTTAATGAGTCATTTTTTCAATGTAAAGATGTATCTCACTCATTTCCAAATTTTCAAGAATTGTTGCACAAGTGTCGGCATTGTCGTCATAAAGTGTACCATTAGTGTCGCACTTGGGAAACATTATCGCAATGTCATCACATTGAGGAATGTGTAATATCCCAAATGGGAAACATGTAGCAATACTAAACAATACTTCTTAGAAATAATGCAGTTCAGCTAAATAAAAGTAGGAGGCCAATATGGAGGCTCAATAATTACATTTACATCAGCAAATCAGAGTTATATTGAAGCCCATGAGTTAAAGAATATAAAATAGAAGACTTTACATGAAGAAATGCTCAGAAATGATATGCTGCAACCATATGATATGACTGAAAGAGCTTGAAAACGTTATTTTATTAGCTGAAAAGAGTTGTAGATTACACTTCAAATCTAGAGCAGATCTGTCTACAAAAATTTAGATCCATATCAAATCTGTACACTAGAGAGGCTCCTTTACAAATGCCCCTTGGGGGTTTCAACAAAAAGTGAAGTACACAGAGTAGATCTGAGATCTTATGCAACAAATCTACAGAATGATTCAGAAATTATGAAGAAAATACAGGAGTATTCAGATCAGATATGAATATGACACGGATTAGATCTAAAATCCATGGATCACCACAATGAAGGGTAGATCCCCAACACTAGAGATCTCTCCTCCAAAAGTAAGCCAAAACACCCCGCAACTTATCACTTGCAAATAATGTAGTACTGGAAGATATACTACATTGTAGGCTCTAGAACATGGTTTGGCCTCAAGCCAGGATCTGAAAATGTGCTCCAATCATCCAATACTCTCTTTTCAAGGGGATAGAAGGCTGTCCCACTGAAAATAGGCACTAGAATGGCCTAGATATGAGTAGATCTAGCCTCCACTTGTTGCAGCTTACAAAAACAACCAAACCCTTAATAGGATCTGCATTGTAGTTGGAAGAAGAAGCTTGGCCTTCATCCTGATAGTGGACAAGAAATTCAAGACTCTCCCAAGAGGCCTCTCAAGCAAAGATATAGGATTCCTAAACAGGAAATCCCTGTGCTAAACAACACTATACTCTGCTAAATAGCCAAGAGAGTAAGAAATGTCTAAACAGAAAAAATCTTCAGAAATAAGATAATCATCAAAAACCTTCTCATGTTGTCCTCCCCTTCCTTAAATAAGTTTGTGAGATTTCAAAACCCTAAAACATCTCAATGAAATAGCTCCTTTCACATTAACATCCTCTAATGAAAACTTTTTGTGCCTTAATGAAGATCGCTCCTTCTAGACAGCGCTATTGATTTGGTCATGGTTGACCCAATCAAATGTCTCAACCCCTTTCACACATAAGGGTGTTTATTTAGAATAGCCCATATTTAGCTTTGTTCACATGTGGCATTGATTTATTTTTTGTTTTTAGGAGTTTTTATAATCCTCCTTTACACATTTATTCATGAAACAAAAAAGGTAAAACAAAATTGAATATTCCAATTAGCTTGGGCTATTTGGGAATATTACAATTATCCCCTCCAAAATGTTGCTTGTCTTCAACAAAATAATAAGGTGAGTGTTGCAACACATCTCCTCCTCCATTGGTGACATCAACATGAGTTAATCTTCCTCCATGAGCCAAGTGTTCACCAAACCATCCATCCATGACTTGCTCCACCAAAGCTCTCATGAGATGCAAACAGCTCATCCCATAAGGAGACAATAAATCACACGAAACAAGCATGGTTTTCCCAATGCCCTCCCTGAAATATGAGACATAAAGTACATGGAGAGTGACCATCCCATAGGGCTCATGCATTCCTTTCCTCCTCCCTCCATACATCTTCATAAAAAATACAAGTACATCATCAATATAGGGGATAAAAAAAATTTACATACAAACAAAAATTTGAGCACATGGAGGTGGGTCATAGTCCGACATGTGGAACCGGCATAGAGCATCTCGTACATGCATCAAATGAAAATGTGGTAAATGGTTTTCCCACCACTTAATTGCTGCCCATACCATCTCACCATAGCTAAAAGTGTGAGATATATTTGGTGCCTTAGGGAAGCACCCATCATGTTGCAAAATCTCCCTTTTCCTTCCAAGGGAGTGGCCAAATTCAGAAATGTTTATGGCCCAATATTGGCCATGAGGCTTACAAGATATAATGATTCTCCTTAGAGTCATGGCCTGCAAAAATATGGTAGAAGAATGCATGAAATTAGAATATAAAACATGTGTAACAAGAGCATGCTCTTCACCAACAGTCCTCCTCATATCAATGGAGTGGTGCATAGATCTATTCTCTCCTGCAAAGAGAGAAAGAGAAGGCTGATTTTACTCTTCCTTAGAGTCATGTTGCTGCTCCAACTCCACATAGTTCATGAATTCTTGAAAATGCTTATGTAGTTCTTCTTTCAAGCCTTCCTAATCAAAGCTCCTCATGATGATGTTGTAGATCCTCATGGAATACATATGGCTGAAATAGAACTCTTTGTATGCTCCTTGTAGTAACTTCTACTTGAGCTTAGAAGCTCTAGATAAGAGGATCCTACCATGATGATAGATGACTCCTCCTTGGACTATGTATCCCTCTTCATGCAGCTGGTCATCAAGTATCATACATGTGTGAAGAACTTTGGAGTAATCCACTAACAGTTGGGATTTATAGTATAGATCTACACTGCTCAACAATGACAACACTGATGATGCATCAACATAAATTTATGTCATGTTGTTGCTCTTCTCCTTGGCATCTCCTATGCCAAAGGTGTGTGTTGTAATTTTTTTCCTTTAATTCTTCTCCTCCCACAGGGAGATCCAGAAATGAGAGTGGGTGATGATGATAAGAGAAGAAGGTGTCCCTCCTTCTTGAGCTTACCCAAGTCTCCCAGCATTATAGTTTTGTCTTCAAGTGCTCCAATCCCTCCTGGATCTAAGCTTATAGCATGATGTTGTGAGGTCTTCCCCACAAAATCTGAATCAGGTGGCCTCCCAGGTGGTTTTCCACTAGATAGTGATGTCTCATGGACCATTCCCATGTGAAAAATAGATGGGAACATCTTATGACTGCTTCCACTGCGCAAATCCATCTCTGATTTCTAGGTGGAAGTATCATGATAATGGGGTATCACTCTTATGGATGAAAGAGTGCTTCGGATTGGAGAAATTTCCCCATATTCTTCTCCATGTCATAGAGGATCACCTCCCATCATATCAGTGCTGTGATCCTTCATATTCTCTCCTTCACCCACCTTATGCAAGATCTCATAGCCTATGGTACTCCCTTTAGATGTAGTTAACTCATGAACACTCATAATCTCCTTGGTGTCAAGATTCTTGATCGCAAAGGTCTGATCTACCATAGTGTGTGTTCCCAAAACTAGATGCAATGTTGGGACACATTCCTTCCATTGTCTTGTCTCATTGTCTATCATAATAGACACATACTGCTCATTCTCTTCATGTGTAAGATCCTTGGGGCCTTCTTGTAAATATAGAAGAGCCCTCTCAATGGAAGCAATGGCTTCAACTCCATCTCCCAATGAAAATAGATCTCCTCCTGCTATCACAGTGCTGGAGGACCTTTCCAGCTCTTCTTCTTTCTTCTCCTCATCAATGGAGCATGTCTCATCAATAGGAGATCCTTTCTCTTGATCTCTTCTTGAAAAAGGAACACTCAAGTCTTCCTCTTGAGAAGAATGTTCTTGTTGAAGTGGGGCCTTTTCCCTTGGAAAATTATGTAGCAGGTCTTTAACCCTTTCAAAAATGTTCTGAAATTGAAATATCTTCATGGATATTTCCATCTCATGCAAAGGTTTTGAATTCTTGGGCTTATTTTTCTTACCCAAAGAAGTTTTAGATGTCTCAACATCAAATATTTTCACTAATCTCCTAGTGAATTTTGCATAAGTAGAGATGTTTACATTTCTTAATGAAGAAGATTCAAATAACCACCAGGCATAAGCCTTACCTTGGAGGTGCAGTACTACTAATCTTATGGATTCTTCTTCAGAAAATTGATGCAGCTGAAAATATGTGTCCAGCTTCTTTACCCAAGACTTGGCTGAGCTCTCAAGTGATCCATCAAATGTAGGTAGAAAAGTCCTACCCAAAGTGGGATGCATGCACCCTCTTCTTCTCATGTCTCTGTTGGATGTTATTTCTTCTTTAAGTTGAAAAAGCTATGGGAAGCTTATATTATCTTTGAATATTTTAGATTGAGATTCATATTCTTGGAGATAGTCACCAAGAGTCTCCTCTTTTGGTGTCTCTCCTTTTGCTTCTTCTCTTGCTAGGAATGTAGGCATGCCACAACGTTGCAGATATGATTGTGTGGTTGAATTCTCACACACAAAGTATGAATAAATAGATATTTATTCATGCACAAATCTCTCCAAAGGCTCTTCATGTCTTTCTTTCCTCATTCCCCTGATTTCATTGTTCAGTTCATGCATAGTTTGGAACAGATTTTTTGAGAACTATTTCCCTTTCATTCTTCCAGATAAAGGGGTTTTACCCTTGTCTTCTTTCTCTTTAGTATAATCAATATTCTTCTTCAATATTTTATTTTCATGAAAAGACATATTGGCTTCTTAGAATGCACAGGTTGTGCCGAGATGATGCTTTGATACCACTGTAATATCCCAATTGGGAAACATGCAGCAATACTAAACAATAATACTCAGAAATAATGCAGTTCAGCTAAATAAAAGCAAGAGGAAAATATGGAGACTCAATAATGACATTTACATCAGAAAATTAGAGTTATTTTGATGCCCATGAATTATAAAACATAAAATAGAAGACTTTACATGAAGAAATGCTCAGAAATGATATGTTGCAACCATATGATATGACTGAAAGAGTTTGACAGTGTTATTTTATTAGCTAAAAGGAGTTGTAGATTAAAATTCAGATCTAGAGCATATTTTTGTACAAAATGTTAGATCAATATCAGATTCATACACTAGAAAGGCTCCTTTACAAATGCCCCTTGGGGGTTTTAACAAAAATGGAAGTACATGGAGTAGATCTGAGATCTTATGTAGTAGATTTGTAGAATGATTCAGAAATTTTGAAGCAAATATAGGAGTATTTAGATTAAATATGAATATGAAATGGATTAGATCTGGAATCCATGGATAACCATAGTGAAGGGCATATAAAAAACATTAGAGATCTCTCCTCCAAAAGTTTTCCAAAACACCCTGCAACTTATCACTTGCGAATAACGCAGTATTGGAAGATAGACTACGCTGTAGGCTCTAGAACATGGTTTGGCCTCAAGACAGGATCTAAAAATTTTCTCCAATCATCCAATACCCTCTTTTCAAGGGGATAGAAGGATGTCCCATTGAAATGAGGTAGTAGAATGGCCTAGATCTGAGTAGATCTAGCCTCCACTTGCTACAGCTTACAAAGACAACCAAACCCTCAACAGGATCTGTGTTGTAGTTGGAAGAAGAAGCTTGGCCTTCAGCCTAATAGTGGACAAGAAATGCAAGACTCTCCCAAGAGGCCTCTCAAGGAAATAGATAGGATTCCTAAACATGAAATCCTTGTGCTAAACAACACTATTATCTACTAAACAGCTAAGAGAATAAGAAATTTCTAAACAGAAAAAATCTTCAGAAATAAGATAATCATTAACAACCTTCTCATGTTGTCCTCCCCTTCCTTATATAAGTTTGTGAGCTTGCAAAACCCTAAACCATCTCAATGAAATAGCTCCTTTCACATGAACATCCTCCAACTAAAACTTCACTGAGCCTTAATGAAGATCACTCCTTCTAGACAGCATTGTTGACTTGGTCATGGTTGAACCAGTAAAATGTCTCAGCCCCTTTCACACATAAGGGTGTTTATCTGGAATAGCCCAGATTTAGTTTTGTTCACATGTGGCATTGATTTATTTGTTGTTTTTATGTTTATATAATCCTCCTTTACACATTTATTCATGAAACATAAAAGTAAAACAAAATTGAATATTCCAATTAGCTTGGACTAATTGGGAATATTACAGAATGTCTGTTTTTCATGCATTCTAGGTGATCAATGTTGTGTCATAAACTAATCTAAGTGTGTGATCATGTTGAATTTTTTATATTGTTCACTTTGAACTCACTGATCCCACAGTTATCCAAATCCAAAAAAGTTCCTTCCCGAGCAACTTGACCTCAATCAATGCTCCTCAACTACTCATTACAAAGAATCAACCCACAAGCCCTAAACTTACCTCTTAGAACTACACACTACATAGTTATAGTGCTCATCCTTGACCCTTGAGCTCCAAAATTGCACAATTTATGACCCCAGTCATCCACAACTATGCACTACATAGTGTGAAGCCTCAATCTTCCATTGTGACACCTTGAGTTGCACATCTGCGTAATCCATGAGATTTTTCTACCTCTAAAATTGTGCATTGGGAAAATTCAAGCCTCAAGCTTGAGCCCTTTAACCCCTCAACTGCACAATCCCCCAGCTTGTTCTCCTGCAAGAACTGCACATTGGGAAAACCCATGCCTCAAACATCAACCTTGAGCTCTTGAGCCCCTTAAACGTACATTCACATATCTTTGCCTCTCAGAACTACGTATTAGTCAAATTTAAGGCTCAATCCTCAAGCTTGAGCTCTTGAGACCCTCAATTGTGTAGTTCCATAAGTTATTCCTTCTATAACTACACATTGGGAAACTTCAAGCCTTAAGCCCCAAGCTCGAGCTCCTAAACCCCTCAATTGTGCAATCCTTTGACCTTGGCCATCTTGAACTGTGCATTATGGAGTCTCAAGACTCAGTCATGGACCTTGCCCTCTAAAACATTTTAATTTCTGAGTGAGGCACTCAATCAGTCACCTGATCCCAGTCCTAACAAGTGATTTTAGGAAGAATTTTAGATTCAGATTTTTCAAACTGATGTCATCTTGTAATCGGTCATTTCAGTGCAGTTACTCTATTTTATCATAACAAGATGATGATGGATGAAAAGAAGAATGAGACCATGCTAGAAGAAACCTATAGAGATGAAGATATAAGATGATCATCATCTAAGAATATGAAGGAACAACAAAGTAAAATAGAAGATCAAAAATCAAGACCACATTGAAGACTCCTTACTTTCAAGCCATATGGATGAGGAAGAATAAGAACATGCAAAATCTCTCAATAAGATTCAAATATAGAATAAATATGAATGGCTTGAAATTTCCATGTCATGATGGATTCAATGTCATCAATGTATCATCATATCTTGTTGAAGTGTCATGTCATTATTGGCCACATAATTTCTAGATTATGTCATTTCAATGTTATATCAAATGTAATGTAAAGTGGAATTTCGAGAGCTATGTATAGAATGTGAACAGTCATGAGAGATTTTAAAGGTCATCGAGAATTCAAACAGTCATGAGGGTATTCCAAGGGTCACAAGGGAGGTGTATTTTCAACTAATTTGTTATATATACACCCTCATATCTCATGCAAAGGAATTTTCACCTTGGCTCCTCCTACCAGGCATTAGAGTGGAAGATACTTCTTTTGGAGGAGCAAGTGGTTTCTCTAATGCTCCACTACTGGGGCTAGTGGTGTTCACTATCTGGATGTACCCTATAAATTTTACTTAATTCAGAAGCTCGCTATGCCAGCACAATTTCATTCGCATGTCGTAAATATTGTAAGACTATTCTTTGAATTTTTGTGATGTATGTTGTTTTCACATGTACTAAGGATATTGAACTATTTCAGTAGCTTTGGTATTTATCTTGTTGAAGATGTGTTGTATGTACTTTAACAATTGTTGCCTCTAAGTGAAAAATTTGGATATTTTTCCAATGATTCATTTATATGTCATGCTTGTGTGTATTTTCTAGATTAGTATTATTACTTGTCTTTAAAAGGATCATTTTTACCTCCCCTTTCGCTAGAGGAACCTTAAAACATTCTGTAGCTGAAAAAACACAAGGCATACTCACTTCTTAGTCCAAAATTACTTGTGTATAACTTTCTCATGCTTAAAATTGAAGCCAAGGCATGTCTATAAGAATATATGGTAGTTAGGCTTTAGTTCCGAAAGGGATCACTCACCAATAGTGCAAATTATATTTGGGAATTTTCATTAGGAATAACCCCTTGGTTGAAGCATTTCCAACAACATCAACAAATAATGCTAGAAGGAGGGCCATATGATAAATTGTGCCAGTTGATTCTATTTTTAACCTCTTATCTAAAATGGCTCATCCCCAAATCATAATCCTGGAATGTTTCTCTAATCTATATCCTTGAAAACTTTTTATCTCCACAAAACAAATTGATGAATTGTAATGATTTAAGATTCATATTGAGGGTGATACACCTATTACCGAGCATGCATTTCTTTTTCCTAAGTTCTATCAATACTATGAAATTTATTGTCAAGATGTGGCTTGAATTATTCATTTCCTCACACTTGAAGGTAAAGTTAACCGATGGTGACATACCCTACCACTCGTATCCATTCATTATTTTGAACAGCCCATCAAGGAGATTCGTTTAGAATTTTATAGGTATGATTACTAGAATGTTCTTAAAGAATTAATAAGCTAAGAATGAATCCTAATGAATCAATTGAGGATTTCTTTAATCGATTCCTTCACATTTGTTATAAATTTCCTAAATAAGATATGAATCAGGATTTCTTAAAACAAAATTTTGACCATTTGGTTCATATCTCTTTGAAGGGTGAAGCCCCCTAATGTTTATGTTTCCCAGACTCTTGTAAATAATGAGAAACCTCTAATTTTAGAGGAGGAACCTACTATTTCTTATGTTCCTTGTCCCCCTCCTTTTGTAGTTTTGATGTGGATGACTCATTGTGATGATGTGGAAGTTGGGAAATCTTAAAATTATATTGTTGATCCATATCTTCAACCTTCATCCACTTCTCATGATCCACATTTGATGCAAGAAACCTTGGAATGGCTCATGGAGCCCACGGTGAAGGCTAACTCTTCCATTATTGAAGATGATACTAACATTCTTAACCTCAATCTTGACTATTGTTCATTGACAGTATTATTTCTTTAAGGGAAATATGCCATCCTCTAACATCTACATTCCATGAATCTTTGTATCATGATATGCTTGATCAATCTGCTCCAACAACTAGTTCTTCACACACTCTTTATTTTCAAGTTGTTGGTTCAAATTGTGATTAGGTACAAGGAATTCACATTACAAAGGTAGAGGGGCGGGAAAGTGAAGATATATTCGATCTTTCTTCTCTTTTCAAATCCCCCCATGTCAATATGAAGCTCTTCCCTTCTTGGATGATTTTCAATCTTCTAATCTCGGTAGTGAATAAAATGAAATCAATTTTTTTAGATTTGTAGTCTTGGGAAACAATCATTTAGATGATGATGATTCTATCGATGTATGTAAGGATTAATTCCGAAGTGCACCAGTCGATATTTTTGTTTTCTCGAGAATTTTTATTTGAAATGATTAGAACTGGAATTTGATCTAGGCACAAAATATTTTCTTATCGAAACTTCATCTCTTTCTCATTATCCCCTATGTTCTACCATTTGCAATGCATAAAATTGTGATGAGGATACTCCGTCTTATTCAATTTTTTCATTTGATGATTTAACTTCTCATTTGACACAAGGTAATGATTTTATATATGATGAAAAAGGAAATAATCAGATTGTTAGTATGAATCTTAATCACAAGTGTACGAAAACGGCTCACTTTAGCCATGCATAACAAACAGCCCTAACAACAAATATGGCTACCAATATCTTTAGGTCTACAATTAGTTGACCAAGATAAATGCTGCAAAATCTAGATCTATGCATTAAAATATATTAAGCAGCAAATAAAAGCAAGAGTTTCTCCATGCATCCAGTAGACAAGAGAAGAATGTTTTTAAATAATTTTGTGTATTTATGACACCTGGGAGGAGAACATAGAAACATGTTACCAGTCTTCCTCAATGGGATGGGTTCTTGTAAGTCCTCAGCACTTCAGATCTAAAATCCCTCTCCCTTGATGGTGTAGAAAACGCAAACAAAAAATGGAACTCAAAGGGAGATCACAAGAAAAATGGTAGCAAAATATGACAATGATGGTGGATCAAAGTTAGAAAAAAAGTATAGATCCAGAGTGATCTTTAGGCAACAAAAGTTAGTGAATGAATGGAAAAACCCTTCTATTTATAACAAAATATTGAATTAGTCTAGATATTGGTGTATAGTTAAAATATTATTAACCAAATCAATATCCAACTTTTATGGAATATTTTATTATATTTGTTGGAGGGAAAAAGAATTTGACTTCGGTCAAATCCCTTTATTTCTAAATGATAAATAAATAGATGATTTATTTATTATTTTAAGGATGTGGTTGAGTAATAATAAAATAAATAATGATTTATTTAATTATTAATGAATGATTTAGTCAATTTTAATTAGGAATATTATTTAAATAAGGTTTAAATAATTATTCCTAGAAAATAATAAGATAAATAATAATTTATCTATCTAATTTTCTTGTTTTGGGTTAAATATGAGCAGGAATATTAATTAAACTGTTTTTTAACTAATTATTCTTGGAGGAAAATCAAAAAAATGTGGATTTATTTAATATTTAGTCATGGGGTTCCCTATTTAGACCATAAACAACTTAATAAAGGTGGTTTACTAAGTTATTTTTCATAGTGAAAGAAATTTTACTTAGGATAAAATTGGTCTTACATGGTGTGCTTAGGTCCATCTAATAGTAACAGGTTAGATGACCAAAAAATGGTGTAACAAATTTCCCCCCAGCATGTGAGCATTAGGAGCTAATCATATGACTGAAGTACATTGTAAGAACTCAATCACTAGACACTAAAGTGGAAGTCAGAGAGAGAAAAATATAAGGTAGACCAAACTGCTAGAGGACTAGACCCTGAGGAGGCGAGACTTACAGGTGTGAAAATTATCTTTTATGAGTGATTACCTATGTGATAGGTGGCGAGGGAGGCATACTTATGCCCTCCAAGATGAAGTACAAAGAATAATGCTTCCAGTAAACAAGGGAATGAACAATATAGTACATGCTGGTATAAACATTAGCCAGGTAAAAATAGCAATGAATCCCACATACATAGTGTGCCTGGGATAACAACCAGGACTTATAAAATAATATTTGAGCACATGAGATATAAATACAACTAATATGCCCCTGTAAACAGGAAAGGGCTCTGAAAATCTGACTGATATATGCAATCTAAAAGGCACTGCAAGTGGCTGAGGCCGACATTGTCAAATCTATGGATATGCATCAAAGGCTGTGATGAAGAGGTCATCCGGGCATGTGGGGGGATACCTAAAGGGCCACCCCTTCATGAGGGCTGAAACATCTTACACACACCTGAGAATTGTTGGTATCATCTGTTGCATCACTGAACCATGAAGTATATGAATCTCGATCATGCTAAAAGGAGCTGTAGCTGAGAAACAATCAAGTCAAAGGGAAATAAGGAGTCTCTTTTCCTGATCCAAGGCACTGAACAAGAGTGGAAGTTGGAACCAAGGTACACTGCCCTCTAGACCTGCCTTCTGGAATGAATGATTTGATGTCAATAGAAGGAGGTCTACCATAGTTGAGGTAATAAGGAATCCTCAACTAAGGAACGAGAGAAAATAATGAAGCGACTGACAGACTGACCCTAGGGATGATGATGAAATGGGGGGTACTAAGTAGTGGATATATGAATTCTCTTGTTAGAGCATAAAGGGCATGGATGACCTGGCAGCAACTAACACAATATCATAAGGGATAGGGGAAAGTATGACTGAAGGGAATAATGTGTGACACGAGAGAGGAAACAAGCAATGAAGGATGGAGGACTATAGCGGGATACAAAGGGACTCGGGATAGAATCCATGGATGCGATGATGACTCAACTCAAATGCTCTAAACAAGGGTGACGCGATGATGCTGCCACATAGAAAAGGTCCAATGGGGACCATAAAAACATGAGTACAATATGGTTACTCATGATGGAAATCGACATAAATGTGGACAAGTATGGAGGCAAAGTGGTGCCCCAAGTACAGGTGTTGCAAGTGAAGAAATTTGATTTTGAGGAGTGGTGAAGTGACCCTTCTTGGACAAAATGTGTCCTGGTGAAGTATCAAATCATGAAAAACTAACAGATACCCATTTGAGGGCTCAGTGATAGCTTTCAAATGATACAGATAGTTTACCAAACTGAGCTATGGTTTGGCTGCAACAGGCAAAAGAAAAAATCAGGGGTTTCTCTTTTAATAAGGCATTTTCCCTTCAAATTCACTCATTTGCATGTGGAGCTGTGGTGAATGTAGAGAGGAGAGAAGGCCCTGAACCTTGCGGTGATCGAAGTGGACAAACCGATTGTTGGAATCAAGATCTGTCAGTTGCAGGTAAGATTCCTAACCCTACTCTTTCATTTCAGTGGATTGAAAGTTTATTTTAGGTCCCCAGAGCTCACAAATAGACCCGTGCTCCTCTTCATGACTGGGTCGCACTTTTTGGGGTAAAAACTGCATCCTGGGTAGCAGGTTTTGGGCAGAAAACTGCGACCTGTCCTAGGATTGGGCCTGAAAAGCGCGACTTAACAGAGGGGGGTTTTTCTCTACTATTTTTTTGCTAGGAACTGGATTTTTATGTTTGGATATAGTATTTCCTATATGTACACTGACAAATATGATGTTTTTCTGTAGATATGGCAGAATTACGGATCAACTGAAGAGAGAGAGACCTGGGCACATTATGGTCAGAGATATGAGAGGATCATGGTGTCCACAGTGTAGTGGCCACGTTTGGGGTTCTAAAGTTTGTGGAGAACCCTCTTATGAGAGTTGGAGAGCCCCTGTTGGCCTATATTGTCAGGTATTGGGATCCATACGATGAGGTCTTTACAGTGCAGGGCACCAGATCAAGTTGACGGTCCAGGATATATATTTTCTGACTAGTCTCCCACCACTTGGGATGGTATGGAATACTCAGCCATTGTTATCGCGAGGGAAGAACATCATGGAGTTTTTAAAGCACCATTATCGACCTGGTATCCATGTCAAAGGGACACGGATACTGATTGGGGATATAGAGAGGTTAGAGACCCGTGCTGTGGCCGCAGCTATGCTGTAGATCTTGGGAAACCAAGCACTCCACCACATTACTGGAGGGCAGATGATGCTTTTGTAGAGTGTGTTGAGTGGGACCTACTATGGGTGGGCCGAGACAATGTTGTCATCGTTGAAATGATAGTTTTCGCTATGCAAGCGGCAAGTGAACCATGATTGTGTATATGGTGCAGTTTTGTGCTTACTCTCCTTCGAGAAGATCCTGACACTTTGACCTCGCATACAGCTCTAGGATGGGGGCCTAAGGGAGCCCAGGATACATCGGTGGGGGAAACTACTGTGCAGAGGAGGAGGTTGGGCAATCAGACGGGTGTTTCGACCTGAGTTCTTTGCTCATTGGGATTAGATGCAATTGTACATAGATGAGTATCCCTATAGTGGGATGAGTTATCGTGGGGATCCAGATTTGCCACTGCCGCTTGGTGGAGTATGGGGGGCCGATGGTAAGTGAAAAATTGCTAATCTTGTATGTGCATTGTAAAGTTTCAGAATATTGTATATGGTACTGATTCTTCCACTTTTGGTATGCAGATATAGCACCAGTAAAACTGGTCGGGTATATGGGATGGCCTACAGTATCAAGAACTACCCGAAATAGTGGATCAAGGGCGCCACAAAATGAGGATGCAACATCCCTCCTGGAGCACATCTGTCGTAGATGTGAGAGGCTTCTGACCAATGTTTTAGAGTGTGACTGGCAAGACTTAGATGACTAGTACATAGAGCCATGTATTGGTCTACCCTCGGAGTGGTGAGGGGCCATGTGGCACATGGCGATGGCCGAAAAGGGGTCTAGGAGAGCTTTTCATTGTGAAGGGAACGACTGGAGGAGTTCCAATGTTGAGATCGCAGCAAGAGATTGTGCCAAATCATCTACTATACTATACGAATGGGCAGCTTTTCCAAAAGAAAAATTTTGGCGTAATGGTCCCTTAGGGATCTTGGTATGAACCTCTACGTTAGGTTGAGGGACCTGCAAAGGACCATTAGTTGTCAAAAGAGGCTCTGTAGAACCTGAAGAAGGGGGCTTGGGGACAGACGTAACAAGAGGCTTTTTGTACTGACGAGACTGAGTCTGAAGGTTGAGATCTATGATTATAGGTTGGTCAGAATTAATGATGAGAATCTAGTAATCGGAGGTACCAGATGGAGGAGGTTGAGTGGCCGCCTGACCTTCAGGTGGTTGGGTAGCCAAAAATCCTTACTGAGGGAAAGGTTTAGTAAACATAGCCGACTGACTAGGTGCAGTGTTGGGAGGGATGGAAGGGGAGGCTTGTTGTCCTCCTAGTGCTACTTGGGACTCCCACATCTACTACATCTATGGTAAAAGAGGACAATCATGCTTGTAATGACCATAAACACCACAAAAATAACAAGGCTTATTCATGCAAACAAGCTTGTCCTGCTTGGGCTGAGTGCCCTGTTGCTGGTTAGCAGTGTTAGGTGCATTATTTTGAGGATTTGGTCCAGGATTACTAGGGGTATATTGATTAGTTGCACCCTGCTTTGCATACACCTTCCCTTGAGGGGGCGGTGGATGTTGTTGCGGGGGTTGAGAAGACAAGGGAGGTGGATGTGCTAATGCTTGAGGAGTTGGAGCATCAGGCTTTAGATACGGATAATAAGGAGGTTGGTAACGTTGTGGTAAATAGGAGGTTGGGAAAAAGGAGGAGGCATGTCATATCCTAGATACATGCTACTAGGAGGGGGAAAAGTGCAGGAGGTGCTAGCTCCTCCCTAAGGAAAACCATAGCCCATGGGAGGCTGAGTGTATGGATGAGAGAGAGCTCCAATGATACCTTCAATGACATGAGATGCCCCCGATGCGTTGGCACCATTGGGTCTAGGAAGATCAGGTAGAACGGTATAAACATAGCCCGATTGAGCATAGATCAGGTCATATTTTAATGCAATATGGAGAGCGGCTTCTTCGGTTTGAGGGAAATGCGATGTGACATCTTTGCCTATAGCAGGAAAAAAAATATCTAAGGAACCATTCCATGTAGACATGGTCTTTGAAGGTAGGGGCTCAACATAGGCTCTTTCTTCACCACCATTCCTAGACATGATCCGATAGGCGAGTCGCAAACGATTGACGGAAAGAAGTCAAAAGTTTGGTACCAGTTTCATAATAAAGGGGAAGCTAGAAATAAGACAGAAAATCCTGGGCAAGAGTTGCAAAGCTGGTATGAGAGGGTGAGGCCTGATCAACATACCACTTAGAAGCTTCACCAGTAGGCGTACATTGGAACAACCGAAGACGGACAGAGTCATCGGTAATGGAGTTAGATGAACACCATATGTGGAAATATCGAACATGATTTGTAGGATCTTCTCTAGCAAGACCTGCAAACTTGGGGATGTCAAAAGGGAGCTTGGTCGGCATAGCAGGCCAACTAGAATTATGGTGTATAGGGTCGTTGATCAACTGGTTAAAATTGGGAACTTTGAGGCCTCCTATATAGGGGAGCAAGGGAGTAGCTGGGGTAGTTCCTATTGCGGTCCCACCAGTAGTATTCCCAGCATTAGGGCCGAGGCTACCACCAGCATTAGGTCCTGAACTAGACATGGTGAAGGTGATAGGGGGAGAACCCGGGGTGGAACCAGAAGGGGAACCCAATGAACCAAAAGATGAGTTGGAGTGCGGAATCGGTGGAGGACTAACTTGAGTCCTATGCGGAGGAGTAAGTCTTCCTACCAGAAACTGAGGATGAAGGCCAAGAATTCTCTGGGATAAACACCTTGGTGGCGCAATGGTGAAGGCACAAACACAGTAGAAAGGGAATAGAGACCAACAAGGGAGAAGAGGTGTAGGATCAACTGATTACAATTTCCGAACAAGGACAGAGAGGTACAGGATCAATTTATTTCAATGTTTAAAGTCTTTTCTTGGCGGTGTTAACCAAGCTCTTCTTCACTTAGGGTGTGTGTGTTAAGTGTCTAAATTTTAATTTTGAAACCCAGAAATTTGTAGAGAAAAATAAAAAAGTGTGTTGTATAACTGTAAATAAACATGCAGATAATAGTATATGAAACTAAAATAATAGAAAATAAACAACTAAATATGCATTAATCTAAACCCAAGGAGGTGGGGCTCTCAACAAGTGGTTTGTAGGTGGGAAAAAATCTAGTCAAAACACACCAAAATAGCCAATAGATCTAAAGTCGGGAGGGACAATAATCTAAAGGTCAGATCTGCTAGAAATAGGTGCAGAAAAAAAACAAAAAATTAGAGAAAAAAATGTTGTAAATGAGGTGGCGAAAAGCTATAACCTGGAGGGAAGCGGAGGGGACCCTAGAGGAAAACCCAAACAAAAATAAAAGGAGGTGTTTTGGATGGATAAAGGTATCATATCTGAAAAAATGGCTGAACACTCTGAAATTTCAGACAACCTACAACAGCTAAAACTCTTCCACAAAAGGTGGAGGGTACTGAAGCCCTAGAGGGCTAGGTTCCCACTTTGTAGAGTAAAAAAAAACAAGTATAGGTCCAAAATGGGCGGAGACGAAGGTTAGAAAACCTTAAACAGAAGCCCATACAAACCCAGAAAAATCTCAGAAAAATTCCCGCAAAAAGTCCAAGTCGTAGTTTCTGACCTATTTTCTGCAGAGGACGTAGGTTTTGGCCTATTTTCTACACCCTAGAGGTTCAGGTCACAGGTTTTTTCCTAAAATGTGCGACCTACACTTTCGACACTCTCGGGAGCAAGTTTTAGAAAAATTTGTCGTCTCAGTCGCGGCTAATGCCTGTCACCTGCGTAATAGATTCAAAAACACATGAAAGTTATAATTTTCAATGTTTTAGGGTTTTATAGGTTAAAAAAAACATCAAGAAACACAAAACTAGAAGCTGAAGAGAAATACTAGGGTTTGAAGCAGCTGAATATGCAAGGATTTGAAAAATGACAGAGGTCGTAATCGTAAACCCTTGTGGAGTCGCCAGTTGTTAGTATGAATATTACTCACAAGTGTACGAAAAAAGCTCACTTTAGCCGCACATAACAAAAAACCCTAACAACAAAGATGGCTGCCAATATCTTTATATCTGCAATTATTTGACCAAGATACATGCTACAAAATCTAGATCTATGCATTAAAAGACATTAAGTAGTAAATAAAAGCAAGAGTTGCTCCATGCATCCAATAGACAAGACAAGAATGTTTTTAAATAATTTTTTGTATTTATGACACCTCGAAGGAGAACATAGAAAGATGTTACTAGTCCTCCTCAATGGGATGGGTTCTTGTAAGTCCTGAGCACTTCAGATCTAAAATCCATCTCTCTTGACGGTGTAGAAAACCCAGAAAAAAAATGGAACTCAAAGAAAACTCACAGGAAAAAAGGTAGAAAAATATGACAATGATGGTGGATCAAATTTAGACCAAAAGTATAGATCTAGAGTGATATTTAGGCAACAAAAGGTAGTGAATGAATGGAAAAACCCTTCTATTTATAACAAAATATTGAGTTAGTCTAGATATTGGTGTGTAATTAAAATATTATTAACCAAATCAAGATCCAAGTTTTATGGAATATTTTATTATATTTGTTGGACGGAAAAATAATTTGACTTGGGTCAAATCCCTTTATTTGTAAATAATAAATAAATAAATGATTTATTTATTATTTTAAGGATGTGGTTGAGTAATAATCAAATAAATAATGATTTACTTAATTATTAATAAATGATTTAGTCAAATTTAACAAGGAATATTATTTAAATAAGGTTTAAATAATTATTCCTAGAAAATAATAAGATAAATAATAATTTATCTAATTAATTTTCCTGTTCTGGGTTAAATATGACCATGAATATTAATTAAATTGTTGTTTAACTAATTATTCCTTGAGGAAAATCAAACAAATGTGGATTTATTTAATATTTCCTCATGGGGTTTCCTGTTTAGACCATAAACAACTTAATAAAGGTGGTTTACTAAGTTATTTTTCATAGTGAAAGAAATTTTACTTAGGGTAAAATTGGTCTTACATGGTGTACTTAGGTCCATCTAATAGTAACAGGTTAGATGACCAAAAAATGACACAGATTATTGAGTATCCTTTCCATCCTGTACCATCTCTTGTTTCGCATGAAGAAAACTCTTTTGATCAAATTTCTCATGAAATTTATTTTATTTCTACATCTATAGATTTTTTATTAGAAAAATATTTCAAGTTGAGAAAATTGATTGTTGAAATTGTAATATCTGATCAAATCAGTGATAGAGATGGTTACCATTTGGTTATTAGTGGTCTCATTGAAATTAGCGAAAGAATTTATCCTCACACCATCCATGATATGATTCAATATTCAAAATGTAATTTTACAATCCTTGAAAGTTCTGGGACTTGTTAGGAATTCAATGCACTTCATATTTCGTTGATGGTTATGTCAAGGTCTCGCGACTTTGGTAAGATCCTCAAACTAATTAATATCTAGTTTTTCTTGCAAAAATATTTTCTTTGTGTGCTTTCACTCGATGTGAATTCCTTCTTGAAATAAGTTTGGTATTTTAGATTCAGTCTCTCTAACTTTCAAGATTTGGATTTTGATCGAATTCAAGATTATATTTCAGTTGATTCATCTCGATGCAAATCTATTGTACTTATCTTTAGTTTGCATGATCTACCTCTCATAGAAACATGGACTTGTGAAGTTGATATTTTCAAGGACTATGTTTAGTGGAAGGAATCATGTTTATCAGATGCATTTATGAATAGTTAGCTCCTGTTTTTTCTTGTGAAAGTTATATGGCTAATAGTTTTATTTATCGCACTTTAAATCCTCTTGAATTCTAGTGAATGCATGAGTTATTTGGAAAATCAAATTCTTCTTCACCCATTATATCCTTATTGGTTTCACATACTGGCATCTTCTTCACTTATTTAAACAATTTCCATGCTAGTGCAGTGTGTAACCAGTTACAAGAAAAAGGTTTGTCACATTTAGCACACAAGGAAGATGATTATATCATTCAAAGAATTTGCAGATTTGTTCAAACTCATCTATCTTTGTTATCTTCTAACCAAGAATATCATGCCACAAATGATCCATATGATCATAATATTAACTTTTATCTATTTTATTATTTCCCACCAATATATCTGATGAAGGTTGTATCACATTTATTAGTATTTATTGTTTATCTCACTATTTAGGTAGTTGTCAAGTAGTTGAGGCACTTCAACCTTTGTTGATGGTTATGTCAGGCCCTCACTATCTTGACAAGAATTATGAACATGATCAAACTCATCTTCCATCACAAGATTCTCATCCATATCCATTAATTTTAGTTTAAAATTCATATTTTCAAATATTTCATGGTTTTCGAGAGGATTGTTGTCAATTTCACGATCCAAACACTAAATGGTTGGAGTAATATTACTTGGAAAGCTTCATCCCAAATAGCAAGTTTTGATATTTACTCATTCTTGCAAAGGAGTACAATGTAGATGGAGATACATCTATAAGAATATTTCGAGGTTTGTTTAACCATCGTTCTCATAGAAAAGTTAAGAATTCAAGTTGGTTAGAAGCAGTGGCCATGATATACCTTTCTGTTGACATGAAAGACCTTCAATTTTTTGTGCAAGACATTCAAGCTCTTATATTTTCCATTGCAAACTATTTTATATCAGTTTTAGTTTCTTCTATATTTTTTTATGCATGTCAGGAGCATCTATGGTGGTTACATTGGAAATTTCATTATATATGACCCTAACCTTCTATTTGGTTAGGTTAGCAATTGGTCTAGTTGTATATTATCTTCCCTTGCACATTCATCATGCACTCGTTTTCTGTAATCTTTCATATTTCTTCTAACTTTTGTCCCACATTATGTTTTTAGTTTAGCCTCTCTCTTTTTTTTCTACTTTTTCTTCCTTTTTTCTATCTTGTATTTTGTGTTTTCTTTTATAAAACTTCACATGAAGGGTATTCCCTATGGATCAAAAGAAAATGCAAAACATAGAAAATGGATTTGTGACACTAAAACATTTGGATAACCTTTGTTCCTTCTTATTAATATTGGTTACACCTTTTGGTCAATGATGTTATGACGCAAAATATGATCCATGCATAAGGAGAGCCTTGTGCTGAACCATTATGTTTGTGTCTAAAATGGAAACCTAATTGCTATACTCGGTTCTCTATTTTTTGGTGTTTTGCATGCTTATCGAGTCAAGTAGAGAAGCACAAGGGGAAAATCTAAACGAGAAAACCAATATTATAGGTCTTATAGATGCTTCTCTAAAGGAGAAACCTCTTCTTCTATAAATAAATTGGGATCCCTCTTCCGCCCATGAAACGAATAAGTGTCGATGCACATTCCTTTATAAAATAAATAAATAAAGGTTGAAAGAAGAGAAAGGGTTCCTCCACAGGGAGGTGAAGAAAGCAACTTCGTCATGGTATTGTCCAATATTGCTAACAGCACATCAATGTTTGTGTTCCTGAAGTGACTTCACTATGGTATTGTCTAGACCTATTGGTATCAGAGCAACACAAGAGATGATAAATTATACTTTTAATATATTAAGCTCGCGAGAAACACTACTCTTATCCTTATTCGAAACATTGCAATATAGTCCACTTTATGATTGTTTTCAACTCAGGAAGGATGAAGGGGAATATGTTTATACACAAGGTAACTAGGGAATCCAAAGTAATCCGAGTGATGAATAAATACACCCTAAGGAACTAGACCTTGCATGAAATATTTGACCAAGTTGGAAGAGAAGTTTTAGTTCTACCAGTGTCTTGCCAATTTTTTTCTCTATGAAAAACACCCTCCAAATTTTTGTCTACATTTTAATTTTGGAGCCTACTATGGATCTAGTGATCATTTGTTCCATAGTCACTTTATGGTTGATCGATAAGTGTCGAAGTCACTTGCATAAATGTGTTCAATATGTAGCATGTTCATGAGCACATTATTTTCGTGAGCTTGAATGGGCATAGCGCAGTCCATCAAGAAATGTTTTATGTAATGTTCAACCTAAGAATATAGTTAGTGTGCACTTTCAATCCATAGTCTCTCACTTTTGGTTTTGATTCTACTTCTATTTCAGTGAGTTTTTCAAACTTTCGCGCCTTCACTTTCAAGAGTGTCGCTTTCATGTTTTCGATGGTCGCTTTTGATTTATTTCACATTAATTATACTCATTTTCATGTTATATTTACTCTGACATGTGTCTCTTTCACCATGCTTTGCATATCACATGTGTCTCTCACACTTTTCTCTTCATATAGAAAATGTCATATTTTGGCATCGGAAGTGTCACTTATCATATAAAATGTATTTTTCGTTTGCTTCAAGGGGTAAAATTTGTGTTGATGAGTCATTCTTACCATGTAGACATGTATTGCACTCATTCCCAAATTTTGAAGCACTGTCGCACAAGTCTTGGCATTGTCGTTGCAAAGTGTACATTTAGTGTCACACTTGGAGAAAGTTATCACAATGTCATTGCATTGAGGAAAGTATGTTGTTCACATGTTCTAAGTTATCAATGTTGTGTCATAAAATTATCTAAGTGTGTGATTATGTTCAAGTTTTTGTACTATTCACATTGGTCTCACTGATCCCACACATAGCTAAATCCAAAAAAGTGCCTTCCCGAGCAACTTGACCTCACTCAACCATCTTGAATTGTGCATTGCGCAGTATCATCCATCAAGCCCTAAACTTGCCTCTTGGGACAATGCAGTGTGTTGTCACAGTTCTAAGCCTTCACCTTTGAGCTACAAAAATACACAATTGTTTCCCCCGCTCAGCTACAACTACACATTGTGCAGTTTTAAGCCTCAAGCTTCTAGTGTGACACCTTGGATTGCACAACCCATGAGATTTTTCTCCCTCCAGAACTATGCATTGGGAAAATTTAAGCCTGAATTCTCAAGCTTTATCCCTTTAACCCCTCAACAGGGCAGCCCAACGGCCTGTTCTTGTGCCATAACTACGCATTGGACAAATCCAAGCCTCAAGCCCCAACCTCAAGCTCTTAAGCCACTCAACTGTGCAATCACCTAGCCTAGCCTCTAAGAAATGCACATTGGAAAATTTCAAGGCTCAGGCCTCAATATTTACCTCATGAGTCCCTAAAATATGTAGTTATTTAAGTATATCCTTCCATAACAACATGTTATCGGACCTCAAGCCTCAAGTGCTAACTTTGAGCCACTTAAACCCATAAATCTCACAATCCTTTCAACCTAGCCATCCTAAACTGTGCAGTGAAAAGTCTCAAGCCTCAATCCCATACCTTGGTCTATGGAACTGGGTAATTCCTAAGTTAAGCACTCAATCATTCACCCAATTCCAGTCCTAACCAGTGATTTCATGAAGCATGTTATATTAGGAGTTTTGAAAATGATGTCGGCTTGTCATGAGTGGATTCAGCGCATGTACTATATTTTATCATGACAGGATGATGACGAATGAAAAGGAGAAGGAGACCATGCTAAAAGAAACTTATGGAACTGAATAGGTAAGATGATCATTAGGCGAGAAGACAAACAAGCAACAAAGTACAATAGAAGATCAAAAATCAAGACCACATTGAAAACTCCTTAATTTCAAGCCAAATGAAGGATGAAAAAGAGGAACATGCACCATATTTCAAGGAGAATCAAATATAGCAACAACAACAATGGCTTGACATCACCATGTCATCATGTAATCCATGTCATCAATGTCTTGTCATATATTATTTAAGTGTCATGTCATCATTGGCCACATCATTTTTGGATTATGTAATCTCAATTTATATCAAATATAATGTAAAATGGAAGTCCAAGAGCCATGTATAGAATGTGAAAAATCATGAGCGACTCAAAAGGTCATAGAGAAGTCAAACACTCATGACGGTAGTCCAAGAGTCACAAGGGAGGTGAATTTTCACCCCATTTGTTATATATACATGTTCATAACTCATGCAAAGGAATTTTGATCATGGATCTGGACCTACCAACCATTAGAGAGGAAGATAGTTATTTTGGAGGAGCAAGTGGTTTCTCTAAAACTTTACTATTGGGGCTAATGGTTTTCACTATCTTCGTGTACCTTGGAACTTTTACTTAATTTAGAAGCTCGCTAATCCAACACAAGTTCATGCACACATCATAAATATTTTAAGACTATACTTTGAATGTTTGCGATGTATGTTGTTTTCACTTGTACTAAGGATATTGAACTGTTTCAGTAGCTTTGGTACTTATATTATTGAAGGTGTGTTGTATGTGATTTAATAGTCGTTGCTTCTAAGTGAACTATTTTTTTTTCCAACGATTTATTTATATTTCATTCACGCGTGTCTTGTCTAGATTTGTACTATTACTTGTCTTTAAAAGGCTCACTTTAACCTCCCCGTTCAGTCGATGAACCTTGATACATTACATAGCTGAATAACCACAAGGCATACTCACTTTCTAATATGAAATTACCTATGTATGACTCTATAGTTTTGAACATTGAAGCCAAGGCATATCTATAAGAATATATGGCAGTTGGGCCTTCATTCCAGAAGGGATCCCATACCAAATGGTGCAAAGTCTAATTGGGTATTTTCATCGGGGAGACCCCCTTGGTTGAAGGATTTCCAACACTTTCAATAAGTCAATTTCATTATTATTTTAATATATTTTAGTATTTTGACTTAATTTTACCATATTACATGTATTTTTAAAATTTTGATGATGTTATGAGCAGGTCTGAATCTATTTGAAGGATCTTATGATAATTTTAAGTCTAATACAGGCCATTTTGATAAAATATCATACTTTTTTCTGTTCGTAAACTCATGAAAAATGAACACCCCTAGAGTCCTCTTTCAGCACTTTTCATACTCCCTAAACATGAAAATATTTTCAAGCAGTTTTTTGTTCGAAATCATTAAAAAAATGAAAATTCATCTGCCTAGTATAAGTTTTACCTTTTTTCTTGATTGAGAAAGAATATTTATGGATTTTGAATAATCTATTTGAGCATGAATAAAAGGTTATCTTGAGTATCGTTTTAATCCTTTCCGGACTCGAGAGACTAAGATTATGAAAAGGAACATTTGGATTTTTTTCACCTCTCTTTCATACCCTCTAAACATGAAAAATATGTTTAGTTACACCTTATATGGACTCATAAAAACATCAAAAAATGTTGTAATCGCAGAATGATGGGACCGAACCACTACTTCTCACTATTAATTAAAAATACTCAAAAGGATTCATCTCAAGGATGAACTTATAGATCAATCCTCCTCAATATTGTCAAAAATAAAGAGGTACTGAGAAATTGGGAAAATAGGGTACTTAACCTCTTAATGGAAATGAGTCTCTCTTGAACATGGCACTATTTCACTTCATCTCTATGACTTCTTGGGTTGGGAAATTCTCTTGCCTCTTTGGTTAATCACACCATATTAAAAGCTTCTACATTCGGTTTTGGTTCAATGTTTCCAACTTTATAAAGTGTCACTGATATGTTCAAGAGAAGTCCTCTAGTTAATATCTACTATGATAATATTAATCCTTTATTCATTTTTATCATTCCTAAACCAACTCTTCATCAACTTCATTCTATCTCAAATATTGATACTCGTTTCATGTCATTGATAGGGGATACATCAAGGACCTCCTACAATGAGTCGCTTCCTATCAAAATCAACTCATTATCTACATAGTTGACTTAGAAACTCTCGTTAGTACCTTGGAGCTCACATACATCAATATCAAGTTTCCTCGCTTTCAATGACATGTCTTCATCATTTTCCTCGACTAGAATATTTTGTGTGGTGTTCGACTTCAGCTCATATATTCTCACCACATAGATTGTATTATGGTATTTTGAGAGCCATTAACATCATCAGTGGGTTCTCTCGCATATGTTAAAAACTTGCATCATTAGCCAGTAATTATATGGTTTCTACCATGTTTGACTTCAGTTCATTTATTTACATTGTTAGACTCATCCATCAAGCGATCGAGTGAACGAGATAGAAGACCCCATATCTAGTTCCATCCATATGGGATACATGATTAATACAATATTATAACCTATAATGGCTATGATCATCATATAGTCATCTGAGCATAGGTCCACACTCTATCATCAGTGGACCAGACTTCTTAATCATTGTACATGTAATATTGGCTTATATGTTGAGCATGGGTATTCCTCCCTTAGCAATGATAACATGATGATAATATGTATTGTAACATATGATGATATCAACCAATTTATTCTTGATATGAACTTTTCACAAGGTAAATGACTTTATTCCTTAGCAACTACTTCTGAATTTTGTCACATAAGCCCAAAATGCCTGAAAATTAGATCAATCAACTTCCATGAACACTTTTTCATAATCCTTTTGCGAATCCCTAAGCATCATTTCTCCAAAAACTCTAAATGTTTGGGTCTATCTACTCAAAAAACTACCTTTTTAGTCCCATTTCACTCTTCCTTATTGTACACCAGCATTGGGTGTAAGTTGCATACCTGAGAATCAGCACTGATTGATGAAGGTTTCTTTATTTGGTATGGGTGACAATTCTATAAATTAGGGAAAAATAAAAAAAAATTTCGAATCTTCTCCTTCTATAAGATTCTAAGTTTGTTTTAACCATTTATCATGAATAAAGATATTGAATTCCTATCCGATCCTACTCTAGTGGTCTTATCTCTTATCCCTTAAGCTTATCCTACCTCATAAGTGGATTTGAAGCCTATATTGGTAAATCCTAAACTATCATGTTTACCTTATAAATTTACTACCTCCCATGGAGTATGGGTTGGATTTTGGATATTTCTAGTGCCCTCATGTTTCTTCTTTGAACTTAAGGAATCTATCCATTTATGTATTAGGGTTTAGTGTGAAGATTTTCTTTGTGACAAGGAAGGACAAATCAATTATGGATACATCTACAAAGTTAGCTTATGTATATGCTTGTTAATTTCTCCTTTATTTATTAATACAAAAGGCATCATGTTTTCCTATACTTGTGTTATGATTATTCTCTTGTATTTCAATTCCATGTTGACTCATTGAATAGAGATATTCCATTATTTTATGTGAATATTGTAGTTTCTTTGTTTGTTTCAGTCATTTTTGCAGTTTCCATTTATTGCACGTGGAGCTAGGATTGGAGCTTACAAGCGAAGAAGAGAGAAGGACTTGCTACAAATTATATGTAGGTTCCTTTTCCATATTCCAATATCTCTAAGTAAAACATTGATTCCTTTTATCCCTTTTTGTTCTATATCAAACAACTAGATCTAGGGAATTCACTTTTGTCCACAAAAGTGAAATTCCATATAACAATCTCGGTTGGATTTTGGAGATTACTAGTGCCCTCATACTACTTCATTGACCTTAAGGAATCATCATCCATGTGCATTAGGGTTGAGTGTGAAGGTTTCATTTGTGGCAAGGAAGGACAAGACAATTTGGGAGACATCTACAAAGTCAGCTTCTATATATGTTTGTAACTCTCTCCTTTATCTATTAATACAAAAAGCATCTTATTTTCCTATATTTCTGTTATGCTTATGCTCATGCATTTCAATGCCACGTTAACTCATTGATTTGAGATATTGGATTATGCTTATGTGGATATTGTAGTTTTCTTTTCTTGTTTTAGTCATTGTTGTAGGCTCCATTTATAACATGTGGAGCTAGATTTGGATATTACAAGTGAAGAAAGGAGGAGTACTTACTATTGATTCTAGGTAGCTCTTTTTTCCATATTCTAATCTCTCTAAGGAAAACTTATTTATTTTTGTCCTATGTTGTCTTAGATCACACAACTAGATCTAGGGAGTTCATTTTTATCTATAGAAGTGAATTTTCCATACAAAAATCACTTAAATATTGATATGGTTGGGTCACCAAATATCCTAATATTGTCGATATAGAAGATATCCCATATTTCTTATGTTGAGTCTCAACATTTTTCTTTATAGAAAAAATTTCAAAACGATGATACTTTGATGTCCAATATGTCAACTCACTACACCAACTCATTCCTTAATATCTAATAATCATCGACTTATGGAATTGTGTTAACATGTATATTGATAGATGTCACTCATGTTCATATTTTTGTAGTATAATAACACCTTATTTGGCTCAAATTTGTCACCATCCTAGCACTTCCGTGTCATTAATTCTGGCATCGCTATAAAAAGTTCCAATATTGGAATATTGGAATATCAAGATATTTCATACATGGTCATTAAAATTGTGCTATATTGTTAGTATGATTAAATTGTTGAGTTTTATTAAGAGTAGTCTATATTTTAAATGAGGAAATGATATGATTAACAAATAAAATTAGTTTTATCATCCTTTAGTTCAGTGCATAATTTTGTTTTCCAAATCCACTTTAAGTTACTTGGTTTCTTTTGAAATTTTATTTAAATTTTAAACAAAAATAATAGCTGAGTTGGTGGTGTTCATATGAAGGTAAATAAGTGGCATTTGAGCCACTTAAAGCTAAATATATACTCTAAAAAAAAAAATACATGCATTATACTTTTTTTTGTTTCCTATTGTTGATAGAATTTTAGGTTTTGACTAACCTTGCAAACCATTATTGGTTTTTTCTTTCGGCAAAAGTAATTTTAGACCTTTAAAGAGTTATATTTTTATTATATCATTCACTACAATTTTTTTAATTTATATTTCTTTAAATAATTCCATATTTTTGAAAACAAGTCTCTAAAAAGATATGAAAGAAAATAAAGACTATTGATTTGACGAAAGATGATGCAATCAATTCAAATTTGGCCCAGGTTTATAACTCTTACAAAATTGGCATTAAGTGTAGAGGATAGAGACACATATTTTTATTTCTTAAGAAATGTTATTTTTCAAATCAATATTAGGAAGCTACACATGGGTTTGAATGTTTCCAGTGATCATCTCTCTAAAGGTTTCAACAAGGCGTGCTCTTATCTAATATACAAATATGGTATGTTGGACTATATCCTATGCTGACATTAAAACTCGTACCATAGTGAAGTATAGGAGATAAGTTGTATGTTATTTTATACCGAACGACATAGAGATCATGTACCAAGACTAAAATGAAGCTTGATAATAAATTTCTTGGATCATCCATGGTTGAAAAGATCACTAAAATTTAAATGGTCATGGAAGAGTTAATTAAAGAAGGGTGGTAAGGTGATGATGATTTTAATATCAAGGTAAATAACTTATACTTTATTGAAAATATGAAAATAAATCTGACAACAATTGTTTCTTTGTTGTGCAGCTTATATGGAGAATGGGTTCCATTATTACACCAAGTATTAGAGAAGGGAAGGGTATTAAACTGGTAAGTAATTTTCTCAAACAATTTGAAACAAAATATTGAAATTTTTTTAAGTGACCCTCCTAGTTTTGTTTCCCAAATTTTCTTTTCCATGTATATTATAAATGTGATTTGTTCTTCATTGCCTTACCCCTTATGAATTGGAATTTGTGTCCATATTTAGAACCAATTCATATGCATTGATATAAATAATGGGACGTGAAAGAAAAATACATATAATATGAAGTTTGTAATAACTTCATGAATCCTTGCATCGACTACTATTTGGATTTCCACCGCCAACATTTATTAATGAGGCTATGGAGGGTATCTAACCTAGTGGAGAGTAGTTATTCAATGATTCAGTTTATTACATTATGATTTAAGGATATGAAGGTCCTCCACATGCTCTTCCAAGATATTTTCTTGACAAGTTATCCCTAAGAGAAATTGCATATTAAACAATTTGCACAAGTATTGATAAGGAATTTCTATATGGTTCAAAGAAAATATGGCCTTAATTTCTAATCAAATTGGTAATGTTCACTCTATAAAACCAAAAACATTCTAAAAAGGAACCAACAACCCTTGAATTGATCAAATTATATTATATACATTTTAAAATGCATGATCCCAAGAATATTGTTCAAGAACATTGAAAAAATACAAAGGGTTTTAAAGTATATATAGATGAGAATTTTCCTTTTGATTAAGTTTTTCTAATGGTAAAATCGGATGAGGAGGTTATAAAAATGATTCAAGAAATCCTAGAAGGGCCTTCTAGAGCACATTTTCTATCTCTCCAATGATGAATAAAACTATCATTGGGAAGTCAACTTATGATAAAATATCAACCTCGGAAAAGTAAAATCAAACAAATACAAGTTGAACAATGACATGTTGTTCAAATACAAGATGAAGGCTCATTGTAGGAAGAAATGATGTATATTGAGAATACTCAGGTTGGACAAAAAAAAAAAAATTATTTTCAATTAGAACAAGTGCAACTTGAAAAATCTAATCCCAAGAAATCACATCCAAAACAACTCCAAAAAAAGATACTTTAGACATATTAAGTTTTGATCGAGTAATTTCACACATAAAAAATGTTGATAGAGGAAGTGTGGATATAGGAAATACAAATATAGATCTAGAAAGAGTATTTCCAAGCAAATGTTTTAGATTCTAAAGATTTGCAAGATATATAATCTTAGTTACAAGCTCAAAAAAACATAAGGGTGGAATTAGTAGTAAATAAAATTCTCAATACTCCTTTATCAATATACATGACACTTACTTTTGTTGGTATTATTTATGTATGCTTTTGTTCTATTTATGAATGGTATTATTGTTGATATATCGTATTGTCGTATGTGGGTTGTGACCATTTCTGAGGTCTTGTATGCATGCTAGACATTAGACCCAGGATTGTAGTTGTTCATGTTGAATACCATGAACGTGTTGTGTATGGATGGTTTGTTAAAAATATGTATGGTTGTGTAGTATATGTATGTATGTTGGTTGATATCCCTTGGTGCGTTAATCGTGCAACATTGGTATTGACTTGTAATTGCTTCCAAACCTATGAGTAATGTTCCCTGTGTGCTAGAGTAGTGATTGTGTACAACTTACAGTGAATAGATCATTTCCAAAGAAAACATATAACCTTGTTTGAATATTATCCATAACATGTTAGATTTTTCCCACACTGATAAGCTCATGTTAGCTTTGCAATCCGGGAAAAGAAAGGCATATGGAGTCATTTTTAATTTTAGGAATCAAGGATAGGCCATGTAGAATCAATTGGTAGCAAGGTTGAGTTGCTTCACCTTCAAGAAATTTGAAAAGACAGTTTTTTTGGAGCACTATGAAATCATTTTGTAGTGCCTATAGGTTTTTTTACTGCTACGAAATTATTTCGCAGTGTCTACAACAAGCATTTTCCAAGGATGCGTATGAGCTTTGGGAAGCTTGTTTTGGCCTACATCTTGCATCACTTGATAGGTCGAACCCTATGAAATTAAATGATAGGAGGAAAAAGGATTGGAAGGATTGAGAGATATCTCTCATGGAATTTGGAATATGAAATTCACATCCTTATTTTGACTGCATGTGTTTAATTTATTCCTAAAATTTCTAGAATGTGTTTAAGGAAATATTTTTGAGTTATGATCTAGAGTATCTTGAGTTATTGGCGACTGGGGAAACCCATCCTTGTTTTCATCAATTGGTATCAGAGCTCAAGTATGTTATTTGGAGAATACTAGAGCCACATAAATCTCTTTATTTTTAAATATCTTACTAGAGGATACAAGATGCTTTGGAAGAAAATAACAATGAAATAAATATTCTTGAAGGCTAAAGTGACAACAATCCTAGACTAATAGAGAGTCTGAGAAAGGTAAAAAATAATTTGTTTTGCAATTTTTATGATTTTTTATCACAAGAAAATAATTGGAATATAAATATCCATATCCTTGAATTGAAAATTAGGAAGTGATGAATGCAAGGATAGGTATATTTAAAATTGTGTTGTGAAAGATAAAACATTTGAAGAGTGTGCAAGTGTAATTGATGCAAGATATGAATAAGTTAAGGATGTGCAAGGAGAAAGAAGCTCACTTGAAGAGGCTTCATTGGAAGAATCACAAGGGACCTTGGAAGAAGTAATGCATGATTATAGGACAACAATAAAAAAACTTGTATAAGGAGAAAATCGAGCATGAGAAAGTGCAATTTCAGATGAAAATTTTCAAGAAAGATGAAGAAATACATAAAGGATAGGAGAAGGAAATATACCAAGTAGAGAACTTTGTATTAAGGCAAGCAACAAACTTGTCACAAAGACTCAAGGAAAAAAAAACTTACAACAAGATGGGGACAAGTTGAATTCTTAGGAAGTAAGTGAGATGATTGCAGGGAAGTGAAGATTTTATATGCCCTTGAGGAAAATAAAGTTTATTGGTTAGAAAGGAATTAGTTCAGTGAGTAGATCCAATAAAGACGGTAAAAGATGATATTTTTTTATAGATACTTTAAAATCGAATGTGATGTTTATGATAACTTGGTCATTAACAAAATCATGTTTGGAGGACTGCATTGGTAGCAGATACCATAGCAAGTAAGCTATACGAAATCAGAAGGAGCATGAAAATATCTTAGATAAAGAAATGGTGAGAGAAACAAACAAAAAAACTAAGAAGAGTGATAAATTGAATACGAAACAACCAACAACTTTGAAAGTGAAGGGTGAAGATTTCTCAAGAATAGGTTCTAATTTAGAGAACCTAAAGAAGAGAATATACTAGGAGGATGACTTGTTATGGCTGACAAGTAGTAGACTTGTTGCACAGAAAAGAAGGGCTTATTGCAGCTCACTGGAAGACAAACAAAGTTCACAAGAGGAAGAGATGAAGGTGATTGTTATTAGTCATAGAAGGGGTTTAGATGAAGTCACAAGAAGAACAAGAAAAATGTCAAAGTAGTTGGACTCAAAGGAATAAGTGATGAATAATTTGAGAAGGACATGGTTTGGCATAACTCAATAATGAGGAATAGTTGCTACAAGAAAGTCAATATTACTAGAGTTCTAGTTGAATCATGAGTAGGAGTAATGATGTTGATTTAAAGAATAGGAAAGTATACAAGAACAAAGGGATGAAAATAGTAAGGATAATTCTATAGAAGAAGTTGTGTGTAAATTTAACAAGGAGGTAATGGTCTTTTAGTTTTAGTTAATTATGAATTAATTGTTGATTACAAGTAGCAGTGATTAATTTTTACAGTTGAGGATGATGGAAAGGAACCTTATAGTAGAAAGTGAGGAAGAATAGAAAAGTTATGGGATGAAGAAGGTAAGTAAATTGCATGCAAAATAAAAAAGAGAGGAGAGTGTTCAGGTGAATATTCTAGAGGAAGGAGACAACAGAAATACCAAGAGAAGACTAGGAATGGAAGAGCTTAGTATGGTATTTACAAACATGTTTATGGAATCATCTTGTTGTAGTGGCTTGTGTGCAACTCACCATGAGTAGGGAGAATCTCATGGAAGAATGAAATTGGTGACCACTAAGAGTCATGGGAAAGGTTCAGAGAGAATCCATAATAGATCAAGTCAAGACAAACTTGTTAGAGAAGTGGATGAGATGAAATTACATCTAGATATGATGAGAGGATTGTTATAGAAATATGAGGAAGCCCAGGGTTACAGATGGAGTCTCCCAAAGAGGGTAAAATGGAATTTTTTATAAGTGAATCTACGACAAAGATAAAATGCTCAATTAGAGGAAAACATTAAACGAGTTGAGTTGCAGCTATCAAATAATAGCGTGAGGGTGATTATCACATGTGTGTGGATGTTAATAAGGATGTTGGATGAAGTGGATGAAGATTTGATGAGCGGCGTGAAGATAGGAAATTTTAGCCAAGAATTGAATCAGAATATGAAATTAATAAAAGGAAAGTGGAATGGTATAGTTGGTTGCATGAAAATACAACCTATGATGTTGAGGAAATTTTTGAGAAATGTATTGGTAAGTTTGAATAGTATGACAACAAATAAAGGTCATAGTTTGTAGTAGAAGCAGTAGAAGAAAGCACAAGTTGATTAAAGATCTAGTTAGAGATTTCTTTCACTCTGAAGGTGAGAGTAGAGGAAGGTTATGATATTTTTAGTAGAATAGAAAAAAGAGTGCTCGAAGGGTTCTATATGAGAGAACCAAGAAGGTGCCAAAAGCCCAAACTTAGGAGAAATTTTGGTGAGGTATCATGTATCAAGGTGGAGACTTGTTACTTCAAAGGAATGTTGCTTCTCACAAGTTGAATGTTGTTACGAGAAGACCAAATGCATATCACCAGGAGGTCATAAATTTTCATAACTTTGGAGACTGATGTAGGTGCATAGATAGGGCATAAATTTCGATGAAGACTGGACCAAATATTTCTAATGTGATGGGATTGTCACATGGTGATGTTGGGAGACAGTTTAAATGTTTCTCTAAGAAATTGTAGATATTTACATTAGGATGTGTGTTTGTTTCTAGAATAAGTTGGAGGAAATATTCCTAATGAAAATGTAATTTCAGTTTCCCTCATAAGACCGGTGGTAGGCATATTTCCTCTTTAAGATGTTCAAATGCCTTAGTTGATTCAAGATTCCATGAAAATGCATATTTATTCAATAATGTTGTTAGAGGTGCTACTACTTTCCCATAATTCTTAACAAACTTGTGATAATACCTTGTTAACCCGAGAAATCATCACAACTAGTTGATGGTTGTGGGGACTTTCCATTCCTTAATGGATTTTATTTTGTTAGGGTCTACCTTAACACCCTCCTAAGATACAATATGAACCCGATATTCCACCACTTATACTCCAAAGAAACATTTAGAGGTTTTTGAATATAATTGTTTCTCCACCAATAATTTGAGCACCATGTAAAGATGTTGAAGGTGATCCTTCCAAGACATGCTATAGATTAGTAAATCATCAAAAATTACTAACACAAATTTTCTACGGAAGGGTTTGAAAAATGGAATTCATAAATCCTTGAAATGTAGAAGGTGCATTGGTAAGGCAAAAATTCATGACCAAAAATTCAGAATGCCCCTCATGAGTGATCCGATAAATTTATGCTACCCTTTTAACCAATACTTTTTGCTTCGTCTAATTTGCTATAATTACATTTTATCAAAACATTAATGAAAAAATATGCATATATAATCAAGAGGAAAACATGTTAACAATCACACAAAAAAATCTAAGTCGTTTAATAACGGTGTTCGTCTAGTGTGGACTAGGTCTCCGGGCCTCGGTGTCTCGATGGTGTTGGCCTTTAGTGATGTAACTTTTGATGATGTACATGGAAATTGTTGACTTTTCATACAAGGAAAAGCCCTCAAGATGAGTGGAAAAGTCTCTCCATGAGACGTTCTGTTCCAAGGAACTCTCACTCATCACAAACCTTCTATTAGCATGACAACTTCACACATCGTGAAAAAGAGTATCCCTCAATCAAGGTAACAAAGGGATCTCACAACATAAATCACCATCCATGATAAATACATACCACATCAAATACACATAAATATTCTGCATCTTACATCAGCAGGAATCAACAACAAAAAATAAACATAAAGTTTATGCATCATACATCAAGTTGGAATTGAGATGAAATAAAGCATCCTACAGCAATAATCAATGAAGTACATGGAAAAAACACTTGATATACATCAACTTTAATGCTGGCTAAATATTAGGCTGTTCAATCACTAGATTTGAATGTACCATCACAAACGTGGCGTCGAATGGAAGGAAATCGTTTGTCCACATGCTAAAATCTGACACCGTCATTCCATTATGGAAAATGGCCAAAAATTAGAGACATTTTTTTGCATAAAATGACACCGCCATTAGGTTCGTGTCACCGAGAGGTGTAAAATCCATATAAAATTTGTCCAATTTGGACACTGGGAAAATTTGGCCCCTCTGGAAATGAGGCTCAATCATGGTTCCACTACATCTGGTTGAGTGGCTCAGGGTTCCACCTTACCATCTTGAACTATACGCTCCTCCTCTACCTTGGCGCACTGAGAAAATGAGTTTTTATATAAAAATGTGGGCAGACTTAACCATGAATGCACCAACAGTGCAGTGGTAAATTCTGAAAATCGTGGAGGAGAGCTTAGGGGGTCAAATCGTGACCCTCATAATAGGTTTGTTTTTGTTTTTATACAACCATTTCATGTGTATTGAGGTGCCGCTTACTTAAGGGCCAGCCATGTGGGATGGGCAGGTTCGACCCTCGCCGACACCATTCTACCTCCGGTGGAATGTAAATATATATTGTATATATGTAATGTTTTGCGCAAGTGGGGTCTGCTTCACGTGGCCCTGATCTAACCCCTTTGAGTTGTTTATATATATATATATATATATATATATATATATATATATATATAACATGTAAATTTTCCATTGTGTGGCGGAGGATGTGGTGAGGGTCATGGCCCGCCACCCCAGAATTTAATATTTTTTAGTTTTTAATAAAAAAAACCACACATTTTTAAAATAATTGTTTTTAGGCCAAATGGGACATTTAAATGCCCACAATTTCACCCAAAAATCATCTGGAGTTGGCCAAAATCCAGTCACCAAAAAAATTCCAGATTGTTGCCTCCTTAACCTACCACATTACCAAGTCAGCCCAAAACTTTGACCATCTATAACTTTCACATACAAAATCAATTTGATGAACCGTTCACACCATTATGATCAAGACGACGATATCTACACTCTGGTCCTAGTTCGTGAGCATTCTGACCACTTATATTTTCGAGCTTTCATAATCACTCTTAGTACTATGTGTGTCTCTAGAGCCACCTGGATCATTCCTCCCCACTGATGATATTTTGGTCCTCCAAAATCATCAACAATAATCTGCAATTGTTGTGTACAATGTCTAAAACACAAGTGTCCTGAAAGGTCACCCTTCATTCTCCTTCACCTTTGTCCTTTGGAGCCATAAGTGATGGTACGACACCTGCATCCTCTGCAAACCTGTAGTACAATATCTTGGAAATTACATGCTCAAATATGACCAATTATGCCCCAAGCATTCCTGCTCACCACGCATTTATAACACACACTCAGTCGTCAAGCTTACATCAAAATAGAATCAATAATACCCCAGCTATAAATAAAAGGCCAAAAATATCAGTGTTTCTTAACAAGTGCTGGAAAAACACATCCTCACTTTTACATAAAAAAATGCAACACATGATTTACAAAGAAGTCCATGACACACTACAACATCTAGAAAAACCATCTCTCACTTATCAAAGTGAATGGGTCATCTCCCTATGGCACACTTTCTTTTTGAACAATCATTTCAACTGGTTCATGCACCGACGCTTTTCCCTTAAGGTGTTGCTCTGGATGGAGCCTTGAACACATGGCTCTTTGATGACCATTTTAGTTGCAATGGGTGTAAAAGGTATTTTTCCTCCAGACCTTCTTAACCAATTTCTTTCCTTTCCATGGATAAGGCTTTTCACGCCTCATCCTCCTTTGTGCTACCATTATTTTCCAATACTCAATAATGATATGGTTATGTAAACCACAAAAACGACAAGTTTTCTTATGCCATGATTTACGTTCATGAGTAAAAAAATTCTTATAATCAAAAATAAATTGTGAATATAGAGACTTGTTATACCTTCCCTAGTGCTCTCTGATGCAATCATGGTGATGAGAGCTTATCTCGGCTCTTGTATTGCGACATGCACTTCCATGGGATGATGGTGAAGTGTTCCCATCAATCCTCTTACCTGGTGTTATAGGTAAATTTGGGCATGATTCCCAATGACCTGGTTAACTGGGCATCATCTCCATGACCAATGTATAGGGTCTCTCATCCCCTAACATTTCAATTGCTATATGCCCTAAGACAAAGAAAAAGATAGATCAATCAAATAATTTCATCTACAAATGTTTCCAAGGTTTGAAGTTTACAATATATCATATGAGAGCTCACCAACACTACCTCTAAAGGGACTAAGTGTGTTGCATATGCAGGTAGCCCCATGCAAGGCTTCTTTGCAAAGCACTTCCCGACATCTATGGGTGCGTTGGTCACATTGGGAGCGAAATTCTCATTGTTCTGGAATATCCACTTGTCCAGTGCCTTCTAGAAGAGTTCATATGTGTCAAACTTCAAATCCATGTGTCCATTTGACATCTACAATATTGGGAACATGTCTTGCCTATTATTGGAAAGTCATTGATTGTAAAACTACCTCAGCCTCTCTATAAATTGAGCATAGATCTTAGTGTTTGATAAGGAATAATTTGTGTACAAAAATTCTAGATTATTTTTCATTGAGGAGATTGATTTGAGTGACAATTTGCTAGAGATATCTACATTGTGATAAGGTTGGGATGCTGCTAGAGATGGTGACACTAAATCAGTCATTTGGTTGTAACCTCCCCTTCTATCATTAATAAAGAATACAACTTACTTTTCCTTATATGCATTTGTATTAGCTTTTATTTTCCATATTTCAAGATCTTAGTTGATGTATATGGTTTATGCTTTACTAATTTAGAAAAATAACTTGAATAAACATCTGTATTATTGCTATCATCTTTTGTTTAGTGTTCATTCTTGTAGGAAATATTTGCACATTCGGCTAGAATTTGAAGCTACAACAGAAGTAACATAAGGAATCATTTGGAAGCGCTTGGATTCCAAGTAAGCATCTAATCCATTCTGTGTGTTTGTTATTAGTTAGGAAAATTATTCGTATAGTCTTTAACCTATTTTTCTAGATTAGTACATGTCTAGGGAAGCGTGTTTTATCCGTAATTCACAATTCTTTCCAACAAATTTCTGAATCCGCTGGGGAAATTACTCTTTGTCCTTGGTGTTTTAGCCTCTGATTTTCTCTGTTTATTCACCCATTAGTTGTTACTCACAAAGATTAGGCTTTTTAAGATCTAAATTTGCAAAAGAATTGTGTTAAAAAGCTGTGTTTTTCTTTATATATTGCGCCCAATGCACTCTTGGACAGGACACAGTGCTTTGCATAGCACTGTCTCCCTTTCAGGCCTGCGTTGCAAAGCACTATCTCCCTTTAGAGACCGTGTTGACTCCTGAAGCTATCCAAATTCCCTTGAATTTGTCTTTGCAGTTTGTTTAGGTTTGTTTACTGATGTGTTTTGAAAAGCCCGAGCCTCATATTGACCAGTGAATTCATCTACCTCTTCCTCCTTTGAAATAAAATTTGTTGAATGTTTGTTTAAAGCATTTTTATTTATCATTGGCAATTTAATTTCAAAGTATTTGTATTTTCGCATTAGATCCATTTGCTTTTGAAAAAGGAAATTGCCATAAAATATTCGTTTTTTGATAGGAGAAATTGTTGTTTAATTTCTCATTTTTCCTTCAAAAGAGAAATTTTTGTTTGTATTCCTCATTTCTCAAAAGTAAAAAGCAATTTTTTTTATAGATTTAGTGCACTTAGTTTCTTTTCTTCATTCATAACATTAAAGGAACTGAAAAAAAAAATCTACATTTGCATGTAGTGGTTTGTGTGTTTTGCAAAAAGGAACAATTAGGAAATCTACATTTAGTTTGTGTTCTTTGATTAGTTTTCCCACAAATTGATTGCTCTTTCCCTCTAGTAGCTAGGATTTTCGTTGAAAAAAAACTAAAAGTGAAAGATTGCTTATCATTTTTAGTAGCATTTCAGGAACTTTCCAATACATCACTGCGGTGAACCTTTGAAAGGAAAATTGTTAAGCAAGATCAACATAAAATCAATCTCAATTTACCTAACAAAGCATTGGAACCATAAGGTTAACATTTATAAGGTCTAGGCTAGATACGTGTTCCAACATCATAAAACATAGCAATTGTCGTTAACTTGTCTATGATACATTCCGAGTGTGATACCTCACTCCACGTACATAAGTATATCGTAGCTCGTCCACGTACTTTCAAGTATATCGGGCAGTGTTACAGTACGATAAGTATAAGGGGTGCTCTCACTGTGTGGTTTCACATCATACAGTGCTAATACGGACTTGGGCCTCCACGTACCTTCGGATATATTTGGGAGGAAAAATTTTAGGTGTTATCCATCAATAGTGAACCGACTCGGCCGCCTTGTAAACTGTGATACACCGAACACAACATTTGGGGAGATTTCCTACCCGTAATTCTTGGTTCGCCAGGAGGTATTCTGTAGTTCACAGTTTCTTAGTAAACCATTTTTCCTAGCATTACCATTTTATTTTTTTTATTTGTTTTTGGTTAAAATAAATTAGTAATCATGGAAGAACAAAATCCTTTCCATCGTCGTTTTCGTAGACTAGCATTAAAACCACCTTAACCACCAGAAGTTACTTCTAGTAGGTGAAGGCAATCAGAATCTACCGAATCAAGTACAATTCATACCTCTTGTGAAACATCATATTTCAATAAGCCAAAGTTAGCTCAAGTTGTTTCTACACATCCCGATTCGTCTACTGTTGTCGAAACATAGTCTTCATAACTACCCGTGGTCACGATCCATCGAATCAGTGAGACCATACCTCTTGGACCCAACGTTGTTCAACTAGAAATTGATCCAAATCCTGTATCTTCTTTTCCAGAACATATGAATCCTAAAGTTGTACAACCGGAAGTTTTTCCTGCGTTGGTCATCCCACAAATTTCTATAGCTATTGAATCTCCCATATCACAATGTCAACCACTTGAAATATACTTTGGGCCTGACGGAGAAATACTTCCACTTGGTTTAATTGCAATTGAATAAATCCCACAAGACGATACACCTTTAACTCCAACCCATTTTGGGGAGGACCTTTACTTGTACGAGTCTTTTCCTCAATCGACACCATCTGCTTTTGTTGATCCTGTTCCTTTTCAAACTCCCGTAATTAAAAAGGGTATATATTTGGTCAAGTAGCCATGACTGAACCAACATCTTCAGTTGGGACATATGTTCCAATTACGTTAGCTCCTGCCGTAGCTATGCTTTCGATGTTTAAAACTTCACCAAAGTAATATTTTCATGGTGGCCCTTTGGTCCCATCAGGTTGCAAATCATTATCTGAAATTTTCTCTGGTTCATCTTAAAATCCATGGACTTTACCAATGTCATCATCTGGTATTTTAACTGGTAATCCTATAGTAAGTACTGAACGACTTGATTCATTATACACATCTTCAGGGCAATATCAAGCTGGTACTTTTGGGTCTATTCCTTCAAGTACCATATCAAATGTACTCCTAGCATTTGGAGAGAAATATTTTCCATATTATTATCCTCCTCATGCTGGGGGCAACCTTTGGTCACCCAATATGATAGTACTTCGTCACTTTTTGGTCAACCTAATGTCGAAATGCATGTTTGTGAATGGCAGCCCACTCTGCCTATCCAACCACAAATGGTTATACAATCATATCAACTAGTTCAACCTGTTACACCCACATCATTACCACTTATTAATACATCTTTACCCCTGCTATAGAATCAAAATGTTGTACAACCTTATCAAATGGGTCCTTCAACTCAATATCATCAAATGTTGGGTCCACAGACTCCAAATCCTTTAGTTAATTTACAACAAGCTGTATCTGTAATCATCTATTCACAAGTTGGTTTACCATTTTATGGGATGTCAAAACTGCAACCTGGTTATACCTATCAATCGAATCCAAGTTATCCTAATTTGGGTTATAAAATTGGTGGACAGACCCCTTGGCAGCCACATGCGCAAATGCCTCAAACTTCATTTCAACAAGTATCATATCCATGTTTTGGTCAACATAATCCTCAAGCGTTTTCTTTTCAAAACAACCCCTACCTGGGTTATTAGCAGAAGATTCCTTATGCTGGTGCTCAAAGGCCTGTTTCTCAAGAAATTCCATCGTACCCTGGCTATGCTCAACTTGACCTTAATCGATAGTTTCCCTTTGTTGCAACTTTAGAGTTACCAGATTTAAATCGGTTAACCAATGATCCAATTAAATATGCTCGGCGGCTAGTGATACCTCATAAATTACCCTCGGATATTCCTAAGTTCAATGGAAACCCTGGAGAATATCTGTCTGTTGGAAATATTTTCATTGATGGCAAAGGAGCAGAAAGGAGTAACACTAGAATTACTAGTGATAGCAAAGGTAGCAGAGAGGTAGATCAGGCAGCAAAAGGAGCTCAAGAGAGATTGGTGTGTGCAACAAGTGCAATAACCAAAAGAACAAGCTCAGTAGATATTCACAAAAGCAACAAAGAAGCATAGGCAGCATAGGCAGCAGAGGCAACAATAGAGGTAGCAAGGTCAGTTGAACAACGAAGGCAAAGGTGTGCAGCAGAGGCAGCAAAGGTAGCAGAGCTAGTGAGGGCAGTTGAACAGTGAAGGTAGAGGCATGCAACAGAGGCAGTGAAGGCAACAGTTGAATAGCAAAGGTAGTAGAGGCAGTGAAGGCTAAACCTCGTGCCCATCTTATGAGCGCAATTAACATTGATCTGGGATCAACAGTACCATGGGGGCAAAAACAGCCCGATGGTTATCCCAAGGGGGTGCCTCCACAGTTGACCCGCACATCGGGCGTTGACCGCAGATCGACGGTTGCCATTCACTGTGGTAGCACAAGCCCGATGATCATTCCATACTGAGGAGTGCCTCTGCAGTGCCGTGAACTGGGACCCGCTTTCGTAAAGCCCAAAATTATAGTCGTGGATAGAAGTGATCAACAAATAGATTAAATGAGATCGATAGCAGATATTATATCGCAACCAAGTGGGACCCAATCACATATCGAACATCACAAGATCAGGAGAATAAGCGCTTGAGAATCAGGTTAAATCACCGAAGCGCGAAGTGCTATAATGAAGTGGCGATGCGATGTAGCGATGCGAAGGGAGACATGGTGGCATAGCGCAATATCACATATCAGCGATGCGAAGCTCATTGCATACCGTGAAGTGGCGATGCGATGCGATGTGATTTAGCGATGCGAATTTCATCGCATATCGCAATCGGGGCAGGAGGAATATCACATATTAGGAGATCAGATAGATGAAGGCACAAAGGGCAAGAAGATTCGCTAAAGTGCGATAAAGAGAGAGGATGTGATACAGATCGAAGATGAAACCTAAAGCATTTCAAGTTTGGGAGTATGGGATTTCCCGTTGTTAAATCGCATCGGAGAACAAAGGAGCATTAGAACATAAAACGTTAAAACCTGCAGGCAAGCGAAATGTGATGCACTATGATTGGTCACTGCGTTGTGGGACCCTTTAACCAAAGTTAAGTCCAGGGCTAAGTGTTTTATGAAGAAAACCATGGAAGTAGAGATCGGCTCGGGTTACAAAGGAAAGACCTGAAAACATGCAAAAGGACCCAAAGCATGTACAAAATAGTGTTAAGAGGTTGCGGTCGTTGAAAAAATAAAATTGTTGAATGCTGCAAGCAAAAGAAGGAAGGTGACTCGGCATGGTCGGGCAAAAGGAGATATGATGGCACTATTAGAAACACAATAGAATGAGTCAATTCAGACAAAAAGAGTAGTTATGCAGTAGAGCTAGAATATAATAGCAGAAACTAAAAAGACAGTGAGAGCAGCAGAAAAGACAAATATATGGCGAACCAAGAGCTGAAAGGGCTGAATTGAAATATTATTGTATCTGTAAATGTAAATGATTTAATTATTTTTATTGTATGTGATGCAAAGGCAAGTCTCTGTAGGCAAAGAAAAACTCCATTTTAATTCTGAAATGAGTAGACAGTGTTGTAACCTCCTGAAAGGATGAGCGAGAAAATGAGATGGTGGAAGGCAAAGATTCGTGCCTATTCACTTCATATTCCCTGTAGAATGCAAACAGTGATAAAGCTATCTGTATAAAACATGTACTATTGGTATGCATAGAGAGGTGAGAGAGTGTAAGAAGAAGAAGCAGAGAGAGGAGTTGTGAAGATCCAAAGACGATATGAAGAAAATTTCAAGGCTGGAAGGACAATAGTAAAGAAGGAGAAAAATAGAGTTGATATCCAAGTAAATCAGCATATGATTTTATTGTACAGTGAGGAAGTTGGTGCTTCCATATCAAGTTGTAGCTTGATAGATGTCTAGTTGTAGTTGGCTGAGCTAGGAGCCTCCTGTAGGTTGTAGCCTCCAGAAAATAGATGGGAGTGGGAGCTTCCTTACAAGTTGTAGCTTGCAGAATTGAGGTAGTAGCCTCCTGTAGGTTGGAGCCTACATAAAATCAGTGGCTAGAGGGAGTTGGAGCTTGCCTTTGCATCACAACAAACAGTGTTACCAATGAAATAGGTAATCGCACTGTTACCTACTTTTTTTTGGTAGCATAAAAAGCACCTGATTTTGAAAAGTGGTGATGCAGAATCACCTTTTTTTTTTTTTGGAGAACATTTTCGACACTCTAATATTTTTATTTATGAAGTATGAATATTTGTTTTAAAATGTTAGTGATTTTCATGCTAATTTTGAAACGTATTGATGCAGCATCAACTTTTTTTTTTAGAGCAATGATTTTTGCTAATTTTGGAAATGTACGATGCAAATATCAACATTTTTTTTAGAGTGGTGATTGCATGTTAAATACAAAACACAAAACTTAGATAAAAATATATATATAAAAACAAAAAAAAACAAAAAAACGTAAAAAACAAAATTAACTCGTAAAAATAAAAAATTTTAAACAAAAATAAATAAAAAAACAAAAAAAAACAAAAAGATTTCTCCAAAATTATATCAACGAAATGACAAAAATTTAAAAAAAAAAACATAATTCAAGAAAAAAACTACCAATCCAAAAAAAAAAAAAAAACCATCAAAAACATTTTTTTGTAAGTTATTAAAAAAACCATATAATTAAAAAAAAAATTTAAATAGAAAATTTAAAAATAATTTAAATTACAAAATTAAAATTTAGATAAAAAAAATAAAATACAAAAAAGAAAAATTAAATTTAAAAATTAAAATTAAAATAATAATAATAATAAGAAGAAAAAAATACAATTTTTATAATTAACAAAAAAAAAAAAACAAATTAAAAAAAAAGAAGAAAATTTAAAATTGAAAAAGAAAATTAAAATAAAAAAAATTATCATTAAAAAAAAAAAAAAATGGAAAACACCACGTGCAAATAATTAAAAAACAAATATCCATAAATTTACAGTTTTTTTTTAAATGAAACAATTTATAAATTTTAAAAATGAAAAACTAAATAAACTAAAAGATTAAAAAAAAGTTAAATTAAAATAAAATATAATAAATTTAATAAATAAAATTTAAATTTAAAAAAAATAATTAATCTAAAATATTATATTTAAAAAAAAAAAAAAAAAAAAACAAAAACAATTTAAATTTAAAATAAAAAATTTGAATTAAAAAACAAATAATTTAAAATTTATTGAATTTTAAAAAAAATCGAAGGAAAAAAAAAAATATAATATATATATATATATATATATATATATATATATATATATATATATATATATATATTAAAAATTAAAAAAAAAAAATTATTGAATGTGTACCAATCGGGCTCTCGCCTGTGTGGCTGTCGGTTTGCTGGGCGGGAGGGGCCGACGAATGCTCATGCGAGAGGTTGACCGGACCCCGCCGGGCGCGCATAGGAGGCCGAGCCCAGAACGCCCCGAGGGCGCTCGGAGGCCGATTCCTAGAATCGCCTACCGTATGCCAGGAGGTCGATTCCACCGCCGTCAGTGGCGCGGCAGAGCCGACTCGGAATCGCCTCGTTGCAGCAGGGAAGCCGACCCGGAATCGCCCTCTCGCTACGGAGGCCGAGCCCGAATCGCCCTCTGCTGGCAGGAGGCCGATTTCGGGAATGTTCACCCTCCGCCGGAGGCCGAGCCCTAGAATCGTCCTCCTACTCGCTTATGGTGATTTAGAATCGTCTGCACATTTCCTGACTGCTTCCCCCGCCCCTAAGGGGTTTTCCCCGCCACTCATGAGGCTACCAGGCATGGCCTATGATCAAATTTTTTTTTTTTTTTTAATATTTTTTTAATTATATATATATATATATATAGATATATATATATATATATATATATATATATATATATATATTTTAACTAATTTTTTTTTTTTAATTTAATTTTTATATTTGAAATTTAATTTGTTTTAATTTTTTTTTTAATTTTGTTATTTTTTTTTGTTTTTAATTTTTTTTCTAAATTTTGTTAAAATTTTTTATTAAATTTTGTATTTTTTTTTTATTTAACTGATTTTCTTTTCTTTTTTTCATTTTTTTTTTATTATTAAATTTTATGTTTAGTTTTTTCATTTAATTTTTTAAAATTTAGTAAATTTTGTATTTTTTTTAATTATTTGAATTTAATACTCTTTTTTTTTTTAATTTTTTTTTGTTATTATTATTTTTTTAATTACATAAAAAAATTATATTTTTTTTATTTCAATTAAAATTGTGTATTTAAAATTATATATATATATATATATATATATATATATATATATATATATATATATATATATAATTAAACTTAATATTTTATTTGAAACACGTCGACACAAATTTCTCTATTGTGATTTTCACCGAAAGATTTGATACATAATTTATGGATCACAGAAATCAAATTCCTAATATTAATATTTTCAAATTAATTTGCTTTTTATTTTATTTTTTATTTAATATATTTTTAAATTATTTTTTTTCAAATTTTCAATTTTAATTGATTTTTAAAGTTTTTTAACTTTTAATTTTAACAATGTTTTTTTTTTCTTTATATTTAAAATTTATTTTTTATTTCAAAATTTATTTGTTTAGTCATTTATTTATTAAAATTTAATATTTTTTTTTAATTTAATTTGTTATTTTAATATTAACATTTTTTTTAAATTTAATAAAATCTATAATATATCTATATATATATATATATATATATATATATATATATATATATATTAATTTATTCATATATATATATATATATATATATATATATATATATATATATATATATATATATATTTTATTTCGCACTAAATTTAATTTATTTTTTAAAATCTATTTGTTTTTTTAATATATATTTTTTTAAATTTAATATTTTTATTGTATTTTATTTTTCATTTTTTATTTGTAATTAATTTTTTTTTTTTTTTTTTAAATTTCAATAATGTTTATTTTTTTTTATTTTTTTTAAGTTTTAAATTTATTAAAATTTAATATATTTGTTTAAATTTAATTTTTTATTTTAAATTTTTCTTTTTCTAATTTAATAAGCATTTTCTTTTTCTTTTTTAAATTTAATTTCTATATTTTTTTTATAATTTCTTTCCTTTTTTAACTTGTTTTTTTTTTTAATTTAATATTTTTATTTTGTTTTTATTTTTATTTTTTTTATTTCTATATATTTTGAAATTTTAATCTTTAATTTTTTTAAATTTTTTTTTCTTAAATTTTAGGTTTTTTTAAATGTTTGAATTAAAATTTTTATTTTTATTTTTTTATTCCTATATATTTTTAAATTTTAAGCTTTAAAATGCTTTTATTTTTTAAATTTATTTTTATTCTTAAATTTTAGGTTTTTTTTAATGTTTGAATTTTAAAAATGAAAAAATGTTATTTCTATTTTTAAAAATGTAGAAAATATGACACAATTTTTTTTTTTGTTATTCCAGCATCAACTGGTTTTATTTTGAGGGTAGTTTTCAATCCTTTTTTGAAGAAACAATTTTGTTTTTAGCATAATTTTATAAAATGTTGAAATTTGACCTTCAAAAAAAACCAAGTGCGTTCTGGAATACACTTTTTTTGTTTTAAAAGTTTTTCATGCTTGAGTCTTTTTTGTGTTAGAGTTTCCGTTTTTGAGGCTGCTAATGTATTTCCATCTGCACAGTATAATAATAATAAGATGTGTTTTTCTCCCTTATGGGTTTCCACTTATATCTGTTGTCTATGTGCATGATGATTATGTGTTGATATTCTGTATTTAATCTGCTTAATACCTGCTTCTCACTTATTAAGATTTTTGTTCCATTGTATATTAAGTTGATCACGAAATGAAGATGTAAATAAGTGTAAAAGAAAGTTTTACAAGACCATGACTGTATTAAACTGATTCACCCCCCCCTCCCCCTCTCAGTTTAACCAAAGGTTCAACACCTTCAACTCATGTTATGACTTATCATTTATGGTGTTCATCAAACTCCCTGAATGATAATTCTGTTCGACTACATCTTTTCTAGCATACGCTCACAGGTATGGTTGTAAAATGGTACATTGAATTCCCTAGAGCTTCTTTTGATAATTTCACAACCCTAGCTACTATATTTTTGACTCATTTCCAGTTACCCATCAGATATGAAACTGGAATGGAAGTCTTGACCAATTTCAAACAGACTAATGTTACTCACATCTATGATCATATTCATGAGTGGCGTCGTTGTCATCGAATGCTTAAGACATTTGTTCTAGATCATCTCCTTGCTGAATGGTTCATTAAGTCCCTGTTACCATCTATAACTGAGGATATGGCTAAGGGTGGCATCATCACAGAAGAGAAAGTTATCGCTCATGCCCAATATTTAGACTTGATTTGTACTCAGTCTAACACGCTCTATGAAACAATTCCTAATGCGCCGAGATCTAATTTTATTGTTCCGCCTCAATTAAATGACTCTCATACCGGGGACGACTTGATAGGCACTTGAAGAACACACCACAATATTGCATTTGATCCTTCTCCTGCCTCCGAAATTAATGTCGTGTCATTTGACAAAGGCAAAAGTGACAAGCAACCTAGAAGTAAGAAAAAGAGGAAATCTAAGAAAAAGAAAACTTCTAAACCACAGGAAATATCATCTGATCAATCGTCTAGACCTAGGAAACCTTGTTATCCATGCATAATTTGTAATGAGGAACATTTTGTTAGGGATTTTCCTCACCGCGCTAAAGTCTCAAAAATCATCAAGACTTCCCATGCGTCAACTGTGTTGACAAACCCATTTTTGAATCTGGACATAAACATGGTTGCTATGGATCCAGCTCCTAGTTCCCCAAGTGTTAATGTTATCTGCCAAAAAACCTTCAACAAATATTTTGGTGTCAATGCGTAATAAAGATTATGGTAGTCAGGCCACTAATCAACCTACTACCTCAACAACAAATCCGTCTACGGAATCAGTACCACCTACTACTATTCCTGAATTGAAAGTTAAGCCACCAAAGGGAGTAATTCATAAATCGACATATAATACCTGAGCAAGAGCTACAAAAAATTATAATATAGTTGAGGATTTGGCTCAATCCCCTTCAACTATGTTTGCTCTTGAGGTATTACAAAATTGTCCCTTCGAAAAACAGGCTTTATTGTCGGCTATTGGTGGAATTGATCCAACTGATTCTAATCTTGCCATCTTTAATCATACGAGCTATGTGCTGCAACGACTAGCAAAATTAGCATTCTCCATACAAGTAAATGTTCTCAATCACCTTGTTCATCTCACTATTATTGATGAGGGAGCATCTACATGCATTATGTCTCTAAATTTTTGGAAGTCACTTGGCTCGCCACGCTTATCACAATCATCAACGATGTTGAAGGCATTTGATGGATGTACATATAAACCTTGTGGTATTATTAATAACCTTCATGTTGAACTAGGGGGGGAATAGTGAATATTGATGTTGAGTTTATTGATGGACCCATTGACTATAATATTTTAGTTGGAAGGCCATGGGTATATGCAATGACTGCAATTTTTTCTACATATTTTAGAATGATTTCCTTTCCACATAAAGGTACTACCATAGTCATTAATCAGCTATCCTTTTTTTCCTTTGCTTCGTAGGTAACTGGAAGCATTCCGTTCATTCACATACCCCAAATAGAACTTCAAATAATTGGTGTAGGACTCTTAAAGCATTCCACTTTAATGGGAACCTTTGCATTACCACCGCCCATGACGTCGGTGGAAATTTCAAGTATAGAGACCTGCTACATGATCTCTTCCACTCTATTTGGCTTAAGGGAGAGTACGGGTGATTCTGATATTTCTACGTTGGATGAGTTTCTTCCACCCAACCCTATTGAGCTGGCATAGCAATCCATCTATCTAGCTTGGGCATAAAATCCGAAATCAGTTTCGCCGAGTGTTTGGGTTGAACGTTCCCTAGATTTTGGTACCCCATCTGATCCATTTTCTTCAATGTTCTTGACAGATGAGAATATTTTGGAAACCATGATGTCAGAAGGAGAACCATGGGAAAATGATCATCATCATTCCCATCTTCCTGATTATGAAGAAAATAATCTTAGTGAACTATATCACCCATCCATCAAAAATTTCTTTTTGAATTCTTTACCCATTAATGCAATCGATTCCGAACGAAATCTGTCAAATATGGAAGAAGCCATCTCTATCAATATTTCGACCAAACCTGGTGTTGTAGAAAATATTCATGTTGATATATCTTGTTCTCCATTAGAACTCAAATTATATCGCTCTCTCTTTCGTGAATTCTGTGATGTATTTTCTTGGTCTTACGGGGAAATGCCAGGCATAGATACTAGTATAGTTGAACTCACTATTAATATGTATCCTGATGTCAAACCAATGCATCAACAGCTTCATCCTGTTCATATAAAGAAAGTCATTGCCATCAAAGTAGAAGTTGAAAAAATTTTGCGTGTTGGTTTCATATACCCTGTTTTACTAATTGAGTGGGTTTCCAATATCGTTCCTATCATGAAAAAACAAGGAACCATTAAAGTGTGCATCTATTATTGGGATGCCAATCTTGCTTGTCCAAAAGAAAACTATCCTACTCCAATTATCGACCAGATTATTGACAATTGTGCTGGATGTGAAATCTTTTCATTCATGGATGGATTTTCCGGCTACAATCAAATCAATATACGTCCAGATGATCAACATAAGAAAACATTCATCTATCCCTCGAGCACATTCACTTATAGGAAACTACCATTTGGTTTAAGGAACATTGGGGCAACTTTTCAAAGAGAAATGGATTATGCTTTAAATGACATCAAGCACATTGTTCAACCATATCTAGATGATTTACCAGCGCATTCACAAAATTGGCTTGATCACCTGATGCATTTGAGAGCCATTTTATTTCGCTGCGAACACTACAAAATATGCCTCAATCCAAGTAAATGTGTGTTTTGTGTTGGTTCTGTTCGTTTGCTTGGATTCGTAGTCTCAAAACAAGGAATTCAAATCGACCGATTGAAGGTTCAGGCCATTCTTGATTTGCCTACACCATCAAACATACATCAGATACAAAAACTTCAAGGAAAAGCTAATTTCCTATGAAGGTTCATTCCAAACAACACCAAAATAGCTAAAGGATTTACTCGACTATTGAAAAAAGGTGTTCCCTTCCATTGGGACCAAGTTGCGCAAGCTTATTTTCATGTTGTCAAGGACACTCTTGTCCGAGTGTCATTAATGTATTCCCCTCATTATCAAAATGATTATTTCCTATATATCATCGCAGCTGAAATGACTATTGCTATGGTATTAGTCCAAGTAGAAAATGGAATTGAACATCCGATCTATTATTTGAGTCGTAATCTCAATGATACAAAAGTTAGTATTCATATGTAAAAAATCTTGCCTTGGTGGCTTTTCAAGCTGTCCAAAGATTTCACCATTATATCCTCCTTCGAAAAATGACTATAGTTTCAGATTGCAACCCCATGACTTATATCTTATCACGCCAATTGCTGGGGGGGGAATATTCAAAATGGATTGTCATTTTGCAGGAATTTGATTTGGAATTCATCAAATTCAAGTCAAAGAAGTCTATAGTTCTGGCTGAGATTCTCTATGACCTTCCCTCTGATAGTACTACAACTACATTGGAACCATCAATTCCTGACGAGTCTCTGTTTCTGATCGGATAATCTGACCCTTGGTATTGGGATTTCATCATTTATCTCCAAACCCAAAATTTTCAACCTGATTCCTCTCACTCTGAACAGTGACATATTCGATACCAAGCCATATATTATCTAATCGTCAGTGATACACTTTATCGTCGTGGTGTCGATACCATTTTAAGGAGGTTCCTCACTCATGAGGAGGCTGAAAAAGTGTTAAATTATTGTCATACTGGGGCTTGTGGTGGACATTTATCTAGATATGCTACTGCGTAGAAGACACTTCACGCCAGTTACTTTTGGCCTACTATTTTTCGAGATTTCATCCTCGTGGTCAAAATTTGTCATGCATGCCAGATTTTTTATCATAAAATATGAAAACTGCCAGCGCCAATGCATCATGTTGTCTCTATAGGACCATTTTCAAAATGGGGTATTGAATTCATGACCTGTAACCCTCGTTCTTCTGGGGGGCATGGTTATATTATTGTCATAGTCGACTATTTTACCAAATGGGCCGAAGTGATGCTTACATTCAACAACACAGGACATACAACTGCATTGTTTTTCTTTAATCATGTTATTTCACGGTTTGGGGTCCCACAGGCTATAGCTACGGATCATGGGAAGAATTTTCACAACCACGTGATGTTTGAATTGACTGCCAAGTTAGGATTGTCACATGATAATTCTACTCCTTGTTATCCACAATCAAATGGACAAGTTGAGGCTATCAACAAAATTCTTAAACATATGCTTCAACGAATGATAGGAGTTCATAAAAGAAACTGGCATTTTATCATGTACTCTTCCTTGTGGGCGTATCAAACCTCAGTGAGAAACACAACTGCCTTTACTCCTTTTCAGTTGGTGTATGGTCTAGAAGCTTTCTTACCAATCCAATGTGAAATATCGTCATTAAAACTCACGATTGACTTGATACCTGACACCTCAAAAGAAGAAGCCCATCTCCTTAACCTCATCCATCTTTATGAAACGCGTCGTGAAGCCCAATTGGCCAACAAAACACACAAGAGTCATATAAAGGGGCAATACGATAAAAATGTCCAGCCTCACATTTTCTTAGAGGGCGACTTGGTCCTTCTTTATGATCAAGGAGCTAATGTAATAGGTATAAGAAAGTTTGAGCCATTATGGCATGGCCCCTATATTTTCAAAAGAGTTCTTGCTAAGGGCGCCTATGAGTTGGTTGATTACTATGGAATTCCATTGGTGCAACCTAGAAATGGGTTGTATTTGAAATGTTACTATGCTTAATCATGAGCGTAGTAATTGTTTGTGTTATATTGAATATATATGTTGTTGATTTGCATTCACTATCTTAATTTGTTTTTATAGTTTTCTTGACGTTAGTAATCCACTTTACATTTCATCACAGATGTTTGAATCTTCAAAACCCTTTGTTGGATATGCTGATGGTGCTAGCCATAGTACGCAGAATCTATCCTCTGCAACGTGGGCCATTTTCACTCCGAACAGTGAGTTAGTGAGTTTTCAAGGGATTTTTATTGGTAGATTGACGAACAATATCATTGATTATAGTGCGTTGATAAAAATTCTCTCTAATTCCATTTCATTTGGTGTTAACCGTATCATCATAAGGTTAGAGTCACAACTTGTGGTATTACAACTTACTAGTGTTTATAATGTTAGAAATCCAACATTGCATAGATTGTTCCTTAGAGTTTGAATTTTGGAAAGACACTTTGATTTTATACAATATCAACACATTTCCAAAAATTTGAACACATTGACTGATTCATTAGCTAATCAAGATTTAGATAGACATTTGCAACATATGTAAAGAAAACATTTCACATCATTGAATAGGATTGCACAATAAACATAGGAAAACATTGAAATCATATAGATAGATAGATAGGTTTTTACAAAATTTGTGCCCAAGAAAAAATGGTCATCTAACCTCAAAATGTATGCAAAATGTCGCAAGTAAACTAGTGGTGCTCATGGTAACATGCTATAGATCTAGCTATCCTACGAAGTAACTACATCTAGCGGTTAGGAATCCCAATAGTGTGTCATTGCATAGGAAGCTCTTTGATCTAGAAATCTGGAATCTAGAAGGTCAAACCCTCTATGTGCTTCTGAAGCTCAGTTAGAGTCTCAACCATATCAAGATCCTGAAGGACTGCTCTCCCGATAGCCCTCTGTGCCGGCACATTTGCTTCGCACTCTGGTTCCACTAATGGTTGAACACGACCAACATTTGCATTACATTAAACATTTATTTTAGTCTTGGGAAAACATAAAAATAAAAAAAATTGTATAAACCTTGGGAAAATCAAAATCATGGTCAAAACATTCTTACCTATTGCACCCCACTGAGCGCCTTTTGGTAATGCTAAATTTGGATCCCCTCGGAAATTGATGTCTGCATATGAATACTCGTTTATGGCGATGATCTGTCACCAGAACCAGGAAAAGAATGCAGTAGAGAATACAACAGTAGATTGGCTTGCATGTCGACTCATGAGTTCTACCCATCTCTGCATCCGAGGATCTCTAGGACTAGCTATATCGAGTGTCACATGTTGTGGCTGCATCAGTGGAATCCATTCCAAAGCGAAGGATATAAGGATAGAACCATAACTGAATTTATTCTTCCTTCCTCCCTTTTCTTTATTTATTTGTTCCTTTATCTGAGATAGAATAGTTTCAGACTAGTTGAATAATGTTGGCTCCATACACTCTAGCGCATACTACATATATGATCTATTCGCTACATGTAGTGTAACAGTGCTGGCAAGTTTTGTGATTGTAAAAAGGATAGTTCTCAAGGGAAAATATATAACATCTCGGATGTTTATATTTCCTTATTTTCTTAGCTCTGACCCTAGATAAAAATGTTGCAAAACATAATCTTTCACTGTCTCTCCTCTAACAATAGACCCTGAGAGTGAAATGGGCAAGCCTCTCCTGGACAAACTTGTGAGAAAGTAAACATCCGCGACTGTTATAGGAACCACTTGGTTATTAATATGAAATTCCTCGATAGCTGGATCCCATGCTCGAACTAAGAACTCCAATAGTTCTATTTGTTGCCTCATCCCAGAAAATTTGAAGTACTAAAGTTGTCCACAATCTCTTAGGGCTCTTACTGTACCCGGATCATTTAAGGAAATCATATCCTGTTCTTCATTTTCTCTTTCCCTCCATGTAATTTTCATTGTAATCTTATGGAAACCTGAAATACAACCACAAGATCCATTAGATTCCATTCATTGCAAAACACTATGCAAATTTTGGGCATAATGTGAAAATAAAAAACTTAGATTGTGCCCAACGCACTCCCTAACAAGAGACAATGCTTTGAATATTCTAGTACCCTTCACTATACTTGCTTACAATGCAAGTTTTGACATTCAGGGGTGTGTTCCCCTATTTTTGGGCAGAATTTACCCTAGGGGCCTTAAAACCCTAAAAATTTGCAGAAATTGGAAATGAAATGAATACTTAAGTGTTGTGAAACCAGCACCAAAAATGGAAGAAAATAGATATCAACACCTTAGAAATAAGCCACTTTGAGGGGGAAACATCCAATACATTACATGAATGAAAAATTCTTGGATGATTCAAATTACAAGACCTCCTTTCTATATATAGGAGTCCATGGGGCCACAATATAATCCTAGTGGGGCCACAATGTAATCCTAGCTGACCTAACAATAATAATTTAAGGGCACAATAATAACAATATGGTGGTTACAAGGGTACAATAATAAAAATAAGGGGGTTACACTAACAACAATAAGGGACTATACTAGTAATATAGGGACCTAAAGTGCCCCTCTCCTTCAAAAAAGTGTTGTCCTCAACGCTCGAGTAGCTCTGGGTGCTTTTGTATAAAATTCTCATCCTCCCATGTAGAATATTCAGTGGGTAAGTTCTTCCACTTGGTGAGATACTCTAAAATTGATCGATTCCGTAGCTGTCGAGTTCTTGTTTCCGTGACCGCTTCAGGTTCCAATATGATTTTTCCTTCCTCATAGAGTTCTGGTAATATTGTTTGAACTGGAAGATTTTCACCTATAACCTTCTTTAAGTGTGAAACATGGAAAATTGGATGCACTCGTGAAGAAGCAAGAAGCTCCAATTTATATGCCATAGTACCAATCTTTTGCAACACCTTGTAAGGACCATAGTACTTTGGCGATAATTTATTATCCTTCTTAGCTTGCTTGAGGGACATTTTTTTGTATGGTTGTAGCCATAAAAATACGTAGTCTCCTACATCAAAACTTCTCTCCCTGCAATGTTGATTTGCCTATTGTTTCATTCGATTTTCTGCCAAATTCAGGTTTCCCTTTAAGAGTTGGAGAACTTCTTGTTGATGCTCACTGTGATCTTCCACTGCTTCAACCTTCAAATTTTCTCTTAAAGATGATGTGATTGATGGTGGATGATATCCATCAAGTGCCATAAATGGGATCATTTTTGCTACAGTATGGAAGGAAGTGTTATACCACCATTCAACGAGAGTTAACCACTTGACCCATTGTGTTTGTTTATCAGATACAAAACAACGAAGATATCGTTCCAAACATTTATTTACTATCTCATTTTTTCCATCAGATTGAGGATGATAAGATGAGCTATGAGCTAATTGAGTACCCAAACAAGAAAACAACTCCGTCCAAAAATTTCTGGTAAAAATGGGATCTTTGTCACTGACAATAACCCTTCGGTTTCCATGTAGCTTTTGAATTGTGTCCATAAATGTAGTAGCAATTTTACTTGCTTTAAATGGATGAGATAATGCACAAAAGTGTGCATACTTGGTAATTCTATCAACTACTGTTGGGTGTAGGAATTATACTTAAGCAAACTCCTCAACACTTAATTTGTCAACCTGGGGGATTCGTAAACTTAGAGATGAAGCACATGCAATGCTAGAGATGGTATGAATCTTACTAATATAAATCCCTACTTTATTTAAAGGAAATATTGCAGAATCAAATTAAAAAGAGAAAAGAAAGGCAACTTGAACCATAAAAAAAAAATAATCTAAGACTGGAGCAAGAAAGAATGCATTTGCAAGAGGGAATTAAAGATAAAAGGCAATCACTCTAGATAATTATTGTTTAATTATTGAGTGTATGTTTTTCTTTAGTAGAGACACTTAACAGTCTCATCAGATGGGCCCTTAAGCCTACTCCTTTAGAGATTTCCTTCTTGCGCCAATCTGTTTTGTACTTTCGCAGTCTGCTTCCACTAGTGCAGGAACAGAGATTTATGCAAAAGGTATAGATGGTCTCTTTACTAAATAATTTCCACTTCATGCAAGGGCTTGAACTTTTCTAGGTTCAAAGCACTCAGATCTCGTGGCAAGAAACTAGTTCTTGCACTGGATTAGAGCTTCCTGCACTTAGCATTTAATTCTTAAAATGAGTGTTTAATTATTGCAAGTGCTATTATAATGTTAAATCAAATTGCACACATAAAAATTGAATGTTTCTGGTCTTAACAGAATGCAGAAATAAAGAAAAAATCGATATCTATATATTTATCCTGTCATAAGCATTTAATGAAAGAAAGAGGGTTGCGAGAATTTAAACTAAGAAATTTTGCTGCATCACACCAATGTGCACTAATGCAGGCTCATTTCCCCTTCTTGGACCACGCGGGGAAAACCAATCAAGAAGAGTTGCAGAAAAAGAGATATCACACCAAAATGCACTGGTGTAGGTTCATTTCTCCTGCTTGGACCAGGCGGAGGAAAACGAATCAGGCAGAGTTGCATAAAAATAGATATCACACCAACATGCACTGGTGTAGGTTCATTTCTCCTGCTTGGACCAAGTAGAGGAAAACCAATCAAGAAGAGTTGCAGAAAAAGAGATATCACACCAACATACATTGGTGTAGGTTCATTTCTCCTGCTTGGACTAGGCGGAGGAAAACCAATATAAAATCAAGTGCAGGAACATAAATTGCAAGAAAAGGAAAGTTATCTACTTCACACAATGGATCCACTTGCACTCAAACAAGAATACATGTTCTTAATATTAAATCACACTTGACAATGTAAACAAAAATTACAAGAAAACAAGAAATGGGGTAAACGTGCTGGGTTGGCTAGGCCCTAGCCAACTAGCATGTTTCCCTTTAAATAGAAATTTTGCTCAATACCTTAATCAATTCATCAACTTAATACATAATCATAATTTTCGAAACATGAGGCAGAACTCCTTTTATGAATTCACTGAGGCAAATACATACATTAATGCATCGTCCAACCTAGATTTGGGTGATAACAAAATACAACGACCTTCTACTACCTCTCGGTTGTGTTTTTGTTCTCCTCTATTATCAAAAAAGTTTCTCCCCTTTCCATCCTATTTACATTCTACATTATATATACCTTTGGCCAAAGTCCAAAATAGATCCTTTAACTGATTACATAACCAAACACAGAATTTAGCTTTTCAGTCTTCAAAATTAGGCAATTAGTAGAACTGGCCGTGGCTAATCTCTAGCTTTCGCCCTTCACAGATTTGGTCCCAGCTGCCTTTAGATCACTTTGCTGTCATGGATGAAGCGGCTCAAGACAAGGCAGTGATCAAGGAGGTTCAGATCTGCTGCACGGATTTGTTGTGCTGGCAACAGTGCAAGATCCGATCCTGCACTAGGATCAGCGGTCATGGTAAGTACTCTAGCTACCAAATAAACATAGGAGATATCTATAAGTTACAAAGAATGATTAAAATTAATAAATCATGTAATAAATAATTAATAAGTGCTAATTTGAATTAAAAATATGGAAAATAAATTTTATACAAAATACGTCACCGTGCTTGGACTGGTGCAATATGAGGGTGCATAAAAGAGGTAAAACAGAGGTAAATGGTTATGATTTAGGAAGGGTAAAATGGCATAAAGAAAGAAAATTAAGGGGCTAACATCCTCGCATCCCTAAGCTATTGTGTGTCCTCACACAACTCTTTACCTTCGCAAAAAACCTTCAAAATTTTGACCATTCCAGCTCAATCCTGCTCTGGCACACTAACATTCACCTGCAATGTTTCAGACTTATTATTTCTGATGTTCTTTAGTTTCTTTGTCACCTTTTTAAGTCGCCTAAAACATTGCGTAGCATGGTACTTCCAAACTCTAACTTCTCCTTTCTTTTTCTGGATCTCCGCAGTTAAATCTTCTCTACTCTATTCTTTATCCTCCTGTGCTTTAGCTATGAGCTGCTCTAAGTTCTGCACCTTCATGTCCTGGTCGATGATGAAACGCTGCCACGGATTCCTCTCTAGTTTCTGAATTTTAAACCACTTCTCCCCAGTATTTTCCAAGCCTGTCGCTGCTACTATAAACTCTTCCGTAACCTTAAATTTTAGAGGCCCAATTTAGACTCAGCCATTTTTGAAACTTCTGGAAAACTGTAGGGCCACTTCATGGTCATGCCCATCAAAATTTTGAAAGAATTGAAGAAAGCCCGAGTCTCGCAATAGTGCAAGACTATTGCGAAACTCAACAGTTTGTTCTACCATACTAAGAGACAAAGGTTTTCTTCGAATAGGCGGCATCGCTGCTTAACAGTTATGAATAGTCAAAAAATTTACATGCAACACTGGGAAAATTGGTTCTTATAGATAGGGACCTAACTGTCCACCATCCCTTCCATCTTATCACCCATTCATTCCACTGAAATAGCTGTGAATACGCGACATCTTTGAGGTTATGCCGGATTGGTAGTTTCGGCGGCGTTTTTAACGACTAGGTGAGGTAATCGTTACGAGTGAAGGACATATAAGATTATGGTGGAAAGGGAAATTATATCCAAGAAATGGTTAAATATTTCTTCACTCCTTCATAATTAAAAAAAAAAAACTTTAGCATTCATTAAAAAATGATCATGACTCTTAACTTAAAAACACCTTGTACTTTAAATTTTCTCCTAGTTAAGATGATAGCACAAGTACTTCTCAACTAAGTGAAGGGATTTGCCATAAACCTTCATGATGATCACTTTCCTACGACATACGCTATGAAAAGAACAAATTCTACTATGTTTCTAACAGGGTGCATGCTTGCACCGATCTGCTTGCATTGCTTAAATTATGCCATCTTGCTGGTACCATTATGCTTGCACTTATTATATAGGACAACATGCTTGCACTAGTTCAAGAATAATATCTGAAAAAAAGAACAAGGAATTTAAGTAAAATATAGGTTGGACTTCCAACATGACTTCCTCAATTTATACTAGAAATTTTCTTCGCCCTTTCTTGATGTTTTAGAGCATATCCTTTTGCTATTTGTACGCGAGATCCTATAATTCATGAGGGAATAAAGAAGTGGGAAAAGGGAAATTTAAGAATGAGAAGGAATTCTTTTACAGGGATTCCAGGAATAGTACCACAAGATGGGACAAACAAAATTGGGATAGGGGAAAAAAATCAAGGGTAAAGTGGGGTTTTATGAAATAGACAGGGTAAATTCAGAAGAATACGGGAAGGTTAATAATTTGGGATTGAAGAATAAACTGAGGGAATATTACGAAATGGGATATGAAGAAAGGAAGAAAATTTTCTGGAAACTCTGCCTGCATTGGTGCAAGAAAAATAATTGCAGCGAGAATTAAGCATTACTTGAATAAAAATATCCATGCTAATTACCCCAATTGTATAAAGGTTGGTTCTACTAAACCTGCTTTTACTTGGTGGTCGCTAGCATATCTAAAAATCATGCAACATTCTCTTTTTATTAGAAAATTTTGATATTCCTGCCAGCAAGTTGGTTTTTAGGTTGATCCTTCTGCAATCATGTCGGCGAACTAATTTTCATAATTACAGGAAAATATTTTTTATTTTATTTTTATTTAAAAAATAATAATTTTTTTTTTCTTTTTTAAGAAGAAGAAGAACTCATAGTTTCAAAAAGTTGGTATTACATTCACCAGTATCGTCCTGAATTACCGTTGGATTTGCTGTGTAAAATATTTCCTAGTAAGTGGCTGAAAATACTTCTTTAATCTGTGTCCATTTACCAGGAATACTGAGTTTTTTCCATCAATATTTTTAACTTCTACTGCTCCATTCTCAAATACTCGGATCACTTCATAAGGTCCCATCCAACGTGTATGGAATTTCCCTTTAAAAATTTTAAATCTAGAATCATAAAGGAGGACCCAATCACCCGGTTGGAATTGCTTTTTCTGAATAGACTTGTCATGCCACATTTTTCGTTGCTATTGAATTAGTATGTTCTGCTGAACATCATCCCTAAGAAATTCATCTAACACATTTAATTGGAGAAGACACTGTTGTTGTGCCTCAGAGAGATCTAGTCCTAACTAAACTGCAGTTCTGAAAGTTTTAATCTGGAATTCAGTTGGTAACAAAACTTGTTTGCCATATACCAGCTCATATGGTGTATGTCCCATGCTATTTCTCCAAGTGGTTCTGTATGCCCACAATGCTTCTGGTAATATTTCAGCCCAGTCTTTCCGATGCATGTTTACTATCTTTGTAAGAATGGACTCGATCACTTTATTTGTGGATTCCACTTGGCCATTTGCTTGTAGGTGATACGACATGGATTTCTTATGCCAGATCTTGTATTGCTCCATCACACCCTATACCAGATTAGAAATAAACTGCAGACCATTGTCAGAAAAAATTTCTCTAGGCACACCAGATCTAGTAAAGATTTCAGTAAAACAAAAATCAACAACAACTTTTTCTGTAGCAAAGGAAACAGCGTTAGCTTCTACCCATTTTGTAACAAAATATGTACAAACCAAAATATTCTTTTTACTTAATGATGTTGGATTTATTGGCCCTATAAAATAAATAACCCATTTTTCGAAGGGCTCAATCATAACTTGGGGGCATAAAGGCATTTCATTTGTTTGATTAGGCTGGTCCATTCATTGACAGCTATCACATCGCCTAACATATTGTTTGACATCATTAAACAAGCAAGGCCAAAAGTAACAAACACACAATACTTTATATGTAGTCCGCTTATCAGCGAAGTGGCCTCCAAAAGGTTCATCATGAGCAGATTTCAATATGTCAAACACTTCCTTCTCTCTTACACATGTACGGATAATCAGATCTGGACTAGTGTAAAAGAGATATCCTCGAATCCAGGAATATGCACCACTTTTCTAAATAATATTCCGCTTTTCACGAGCGAACAAGTGGGGTGGTGATTTCCCAGTAACCAAGTAATTATTAATGTCAGCAAACCACGAAGAATTTGTTGACATAGAAAAAATATGTTCATCTAGAAAATCATCATTAATAGGAGTTGTTTCACCAGGATTATCTAATCTAGAAAGAAAATCTGCTACAACATTAGATTTCCCTGGTCTATCAACAATAGTAACATTAAATTCCTGCAACAATAGCAACCACCTAGTCACTCTACCACAAGTCAATGGTTTTTTCATCAAATATTTAATTGCGTAATGATCAGTATGTACAAATACTTCATATCCTGTAATATAGTGCCTGAACTTATTAATTGCAAAAATTACAGCTAAAAACACTTTCTCTGTAACTGTATAATTCAATTCAGCGGAAGACAAATTCTTACTAATATAATAAATAACATATGATTGCTTATTTTCCTCTTGTCCTAAGGCTTCGCCGATAGCCAAATCTGAACCATTGGAGGAAATTTGAACAGGCAAGGACCAGTTAGGACCTCTCAAAACTGGTGCCTGCAACAATTTTTCCTTCAATGTTTCAAAAGAATGTTGGCAAGATATAGACCAAGAAAATTCACTATCCTTAGCTAGAAGTTGGAAAAGAAGGGCAGTTATCTTAGAAAATTTTTCAATGAATCTTATATAGTAACTAGCATGTCCTAAAAAACCTCTTACTTCCCTTTTAGTTTTGGGTGTAGGAAGATGCAGAATTATTTCAATCTTTGCCGGATCAACCTGGATACCTTTATTAGAAATCAAATGGCCAAGTAACACTCCTGCTTTGCACATTAATCTACATTTCTTGTCACTCAAAGTGAGATGGGCTTCTTGACAACGAAGAAGTAATTTCTCCAGATTTTTGAGAGCTTCTTGAAAAGAATCACCAAACAGAGAAAATTCATCCATATAAATTTCCACAAATTCTAGATCAGCAAAAATAGCCAGGACTGTCCTTTGAAAGGTAGCCGGGGCATTACATAAACCAAAGGGAAGCACTTTATAAGAAAATGTACCCCATGGACATGTAAAATTAGTTTTATCCTGATCTTTGGGTGCAATCTGTATCTGGTTATAACCAATGAAACCATCCAAAAAGGAAAAATATTTCTTTCCTGCAAGGGTATCAAGCACCTGGTCAATGAAAGGGAGAGGGAAGTAATCTTTGAGAGTGGCTTTATTTAATTCTCAATAATCAATACAAATATGCCACCTTCCATCTTCCTTAGGTACTAGCACTAATGGAGAGACCCACTGACTGTCAGAAATAGGAGAGATAAAACCGACATCCAAGAGTTTATGTACTTCTTCCTTCACAATATCTCTTAGAGTTGGATTCATTCGCCTTTGGGTTTGTCAGATAAGACGGGTTCCTTATTGAATATAGATATTATGTGTACAAGTTTCGGGAGGGATACCCTTCATATTTTCATAGCCCCAATCAAAGGCACTAAGATGGTTTTGCAACAAATTCACAAGCTGCTCCTACTGAGATGAGTCCAAATCTAAACTTATATGCAAGGATTTACCAGGGCTAATATTAACAAGAGTGGTATAAAGCTTAGGAGTACTCCAGGGAGTGATCAAATGTAGTGGTACAGAAGAATGAGAATCATGATTATCTTGAAAATCTAAGCTGAAAATCCAGCTCAATGGCTCAAAATTAGTCATAGTGTCTAGATTATTCAAGAAATCTTGAATCTCATCTTCTTGTGAAGACCCAGTATAATTATGGATAAGGGAAATAGGCTAAGTCTCCTCATCACTTCTTTGAACCAACCATAAAGTATCCCAAATATCCTGAATGGATCTGGAAGGGGGGTATAAGGTAACTTTCTTCCTAGAATCTCCATGCGAAATATACATATCACGGGAACGACATCCAATATATGCATCAGCTGTAGTAAGCCATGGTCGACCCAAGATCAAGAGATGTCCTCCTACTGGTTTCTTTGGATGAATCACAATGAAATCAATAGGGCATTCCCAAGAATCTAATGAGATGATCACATCATCCAATACTCCTTCTGGCTTAATTTTAGATCTATCTGGTAATTCAAGAATAGTGGGAGTAGGGCGAAGATGAGATAATCGAATTTGATCCATGGTTTGCATAGCCATGACATTAATGGCTTCCCCCAGGTCTATAAGAACATTAGAGACAAGGACATTACCAATCTGAACTGAGAAAACATGGTTTCTGGGATCAGTACATTTTTCCATAGACACACATCCCGTCATCAACTCTACTTCCCTACCAACAAATTTAATGGTTTGGGGTTCCAATCTCTTCCTCTTGGGTTTCTTGAGACATATTTCCTTAATAATATTAGTACAAATGGGGATCTATTTAATGGCTTCAAGCAAAATTATCTTAATGAAAATATTCTGAAGCTCAGATGCCAAACTAGTCTCAGAAATGGGTTCACTTCTTTCCATTACTAGCCTCTCTGGGAAGGGCGGCTGGTTGGAAGGAGATGGCAATGATTTAGAGGGTAAAGGCTTCTTAGTGACAACTTTCGGAGAATGGTTAAGAGTTTCCTCTTCTCCTTTCTCTTCAACAATCACCATAGGTTGCTTCTGATTTTCTGATGTTACAGTCCTTCCTGATCTTAATTTAATATCATGAACCACAATTGGAATAGACTATTATTTGAATGGTGAAGGTGGGTTTGTTACATAGATCATTTGCACTACTTTATTATTGTTAGGATTGGGCATAGGTTGAGTAGGCAACTGAGGAGGTTGAAAGTTTGGAGGTAAAGGCAACGGTGGAGTAGACTGACTCAGAAGTTGAGGCATTGAATAAGGTGTATGCGTAGATGGATATGATTGCATGGGTGGCTAGTGGGAATATGGAAAATGAGATGGCCCTTTCCAACTTTGTTGCCATGGTTGAGAAGGTTGCCCATGCTGATATTGATTCCCATACTTCAACTGCTAATTAGTGTTAGGATAAGAATATGCATGTGAATTATAACCAAAATAGCATGGAGAAAATTCAGGAGCCATACCTGCACCTACTTGAGGCTAATTCTTGCTTGCTCCCATAGCATACAGGTTTTCAGCTTCAGGTTATCCCCCTGTAAATACATCTTTAAGTCTAGGTATAGAGGGAAATTTTTCTGTGACATGGTCTTCTGGACAAATAGCACACTTATTAGTTTCTTTCAAATTAAGAGGACACTCTTTAGGAGGATGCTTGTCTCTACATCTAGGACAGAAAATACATAATGACTCTTGTTCTTTCATGAGTTTTTTCTAGAATTTTAAAGAGTCTAAATGTTTGGTAACAATATTCATTATATCAATTTTCATGTTTTCTGTTTTATTTTCTAGTCCAATAATCATCGCATCAGTAGATTTAGTTTTTCTATTTCTGTTTCGAGTTCCTCTACTAGATCAATACTGATTTCTTGAAAATTTCCTGCATAATTCACAAATTTTTTCAAAAGTTTGTTGAGAAATATCACCTTGTCCTAACATATTTAAATTATTTCTAACATTATCAGTGAGTCCTCTTAAGAACAAGGTTCTAATAGTACTGGGATCAAACTTAAGTTTCTACCTTTGTAAAATATACAGAAATATTTCTAGGTAATATTCAAGAGTTTCATCATCATCCTGCATGCCCCAAGTTTTTCAATATTCTTGATATTTAGAAAAAAACACTCTCTTCATCTGATCCCCAGAGTTTATAGTGTTTCCCCCTAACCCCATAAACCATCGTAGAGTTGAGTCCTTGAGAGTAATAGGAAATAATCGTAACTTCTGAGCGTCAGTTGAATAATCATAACTTCTACACAAAATATCAAACTCGAATAGAAAAGAGTCAGGATCTTCATGAAATTTACCATGGAAATGAGGGAGAGCTGATGGTGGAATATTCTTCATTTGCGCCACATTATCAGGATCCACAATTGGAAACACCAAAGTGGATTGTTCTCTACTTACCTGGTTTTCACCAGTCCCTTCCAAATGATCTTCATGGTCCACCATTTTTTCCCTTTTAGTTGTACCGCTCTCAATAGGTTGATCCACACCTGAGCTGTTGACACTAGAATCCAGGTGGATTGTTCCTGCGTGATGGGTTTGAATTACATTAGGCTTATTTCTTATAGAAGGAGACCCAATATCAGAATTGTTTTCAAAATTCTTTTGGCGCTTAGTGGGCTTCGAACCCTTACCTTTTTAGGCATTCATTTCCAGAAAATAAAAATAGCAACAACTTCTAGTAAAAATGTTGTCAGAAATAAATTAACACCAGTAAAATTCCTTCAAAGAAGATTTTTTGAAAAAATACTTCAAAAATAAAGTAAAAATTACCTCTATTTCATAATCAGAAAATTCTTACCAAATCAGATTGCCTCCCTGGCAACGGCGCCAAAATGTTGGGTGCAGAAATTATACTTAAGCAAAATCCTCAACACTTAATTTGTCAAACCGAGGGATTCGTAAACTTAGAGACGAAGCACAAGATATGTTAGAGATGGTATGAATATTCCTAATATAAATCCGTACTTTATTTAAAGGAAATATTGCAGAATCAAATTAAAAAGAGAAAAGAAAGGCAACTTGAACCATAAAAAAAATAATCTAAGACTGGAACAAGAAAGAATGCATTTTCAAGAGGGAATTAAAGATAAAAGGCAATCACTCCAGATAATTATTGTTTAATTACTAAGTGTATGTTTTTCTTTAGCAGAGACACTTAGCAGTCTCATCATATGGGCCCTTAAACCTGCTCCTTTAGAGATTTCCTTCTTGCACCAATCTATTCTGCACTTTCGAAGTCTGCTTGAACTAGTGCAGGAACAGAGATTTATGAAAAAGGTATAGATGGTGTCTTTACTAAATACTTTCCGCTTCTTGCAAGGGCTTGAAATTTTCTAGGTTTGAACCACTCAGATCCTGTGGCAAGAAAGTAGTTCTTGCATTGGATCAAAGCTTCATGCACTTCGCATTTAATTCTTAAAATGAGTGTTTAATTATTGCAAGTGCTATTATATTGTTAAATCAAATTGCACACATAAAAAGTGAATGTTTTTGGTCTTAACAAAACGTAGAAATAAAGAAACAATCAATATCTATATATTTATCCTATCATAAGAATTTAATGAAAGAAATAGGGTTGTGAGAAGTTAAGCTAAGAAAGTTTGCTACATCACACCAACGTGCACTGGTGCAAGTTCATTTCTCCTGCTTGGACTAGGTGGGGAAAACCAATCAAGAAGAGTTGCAGAAAAAGAGATATCACACCAACATGCACTGGTGCAGGTTAATTTCTCCTTCTTGGACCAGGCGGAGGAAAACCAATCAAGCAGAGTTGCAGAAAAAGAGATATCACACCAACATGCACTGGTGCAAGTTCATTTCTCCTGCTTGGACCAGGCGGAGGAAAACTAATCTAAAATCAAGTGCAGAAACAGAAATTGCAGGAAAATGAAAGTTATCTACTTCACACAATGGATCCACTTGCACTTAGACAAGAATACATGTGCTTAAGATTAAATCACACTTGACAATGTAAACACAAATTACAAGAAAACAAGAAATGGGGTAAACGTACCGGGTTGGTTGGGCTCTATCCAACTAGCATGTTTCCCTTTAAACGCTACTCAGTACCTTAATCAATTCATCAACTCAATACAGAAACATAATTTTCGAAACATGAGGTAGAGCTCTTTTTATTAATTCACTGAGGCAAATACATACATTAATGCATTGTCCAACCTAGATTTGGGCGATAACAAAATACAACAACCTGCTACTGCCTCTCGGCTATGTTTCTGTTCTCATCTATTATCAAAAACATTTCTCCCCTTTTCTTCCTATTTACATTCTACATTATATAGACCAAAATAGATCCTTTAACTGATTACATAACCAAACACAGAATTTAGCTTTTTAGTCTTCAAAATTAGGCAGTTAGAAGAACTAGCCGTGGCTAATCTCCAGCTTTCACCCTTCACGGATTTGGTCTCGACTACCTTTGGATCACTCTACTATCATGGCGGAAGCAGCTCAAGATGAGGCGGTGATCAAGGAGGTTCGGATCTACTGCAAGGATTTGTTCTGCTGGCAACGGTGCAGGATCCGATCCTGCACTAGGATCAGCGGTCACGGTAAGTAATCTAACTACCAAATAAACATAGGAGATATCAATAAGTTACAAAGAATTATTAAAAGTAATAAATCATGTAATAAATAATTAATAAATGCTAAGTTGAATTAAAAATATGAAAAATAAATTTTATACTAAATATGTCACCGTGCTTGGACTGGTGCAAGATGAGGGTGCATAAAAGAGGTAAAACAAAGGTAAATGGTTATGATTTAGGAAGGGGAAAGTGGAAAAAAGGGAGAAAATTAGGGGGCTAACAACTACCGCCATGATGACACTCTTTCCTTCAGACTTAGGTAAACCTGTGATAAAATCCATTGAAATCTCCTCCCAACGTTGACTTGGAATGGATAAAGGTTGTAGAAGTCCTGGGGTCTTAATTGTTTCCACTTTATTCTGCTGGCAAACCAAACATTCGGCCACAAACTTTCGAATATCAGATTTAAGGCCATCCCAAAAAAATTCTTTCTTCACCCTGTGGTAAGTTTTTAAAAATCCTGAGTGTCCTCCTAAAGGAGAAGTGTGCAATTCCAGAAGAATCTTTTGTTTTAGTTGGGAATTCTTACAAAGATATAAGCGATCCTTGTACCATAAGGAATCATTTTTCCAACTAAATGTATCAGATGTACTAGGATCTTGCTGCAACTTTTGAATGAGTGTCCATACATCTTTGTCCTTCTTCCATTCATCTCTTGCTTCAGTTATCCAATCTGGTTGGATAATAGAAATGGCACAAAGCAATGCTTCCACCTCTTCATTATTTCTTGAAAGTGCATCTGCAACAACATTAAGCTTTCCTTTTTTGTAGATTATTTCAAAGTCATAACCCAACATCTTTGTGACCCATTTTTGCTGCTCTTCTGAAGATAGTCTTTGTTCCAAAAGTGTTTAAGACTATCATGATCAGTTTTTACCTTGAAGTGTCTTCCCATTAGGTAAGTTCGCCATTTCTTTAGTGCATGCAGTGTTGCTAACATTTCCTTCTCATAAATAGGTTTCTGTAAATACTTTCCTTTGATTGGACGACTTTCAAAAGCAATGGGTCTTCCCTCCTGCATTAAAACTGCACCAATTCCATTTCCTGAGGCATCACATTCCACAATAAAGGTTTTTGTGAAGTCTGGCGTAGCTAAGACCGGTGCTAGGCACATTGCCTCTTTAAGATGTTCAAAGGCCTTAGTTGCTTCAGGAGTCCATGAAAATGCATCTTTCTTCAATAATATTGTTAGAGGTGCTGCTATTCTCCCATAATTCTTAACAAACTTGCGATAATACCCTGTTAACCCGACAATTCCTCGCAACTGCTTTATGGTTGTGGGGACTTTCCATTCCTTAATGGCTTTAATTTTGTTAGGGTCTACTTTAACACCCTCGTGAGATACAATATGACCCAGATATTCCACCTCTTGTACTCCAAAGAAACATTTGGATGTTTTTGCATATAATTGTTTCTCATGCAATATTTTGAGCACCCTGTTAACATGTTCAACATGATCCTTCCAAGACCTGCTGTAGATTAGTATATCATCAAAAAATACTAGCACAAATTTTCTAAGGAAGGGTTTGAAAATGGAATTCATCAACCCTTGAAATGTAGAAGGTGCATTGGTAAGGCCAAAAGGCATGACCAAAAATTCATAATGATCCTCATGAGTTTGAAATGTTGTTTTCGGAATATCTTCAGTCTTCATTCTAATTTGATGATATCCTGAACGAAGATCCAACTTGGTAAAATAAATTGCTCCATGTAATTCATCCAATAATTCATCAATCATAGGAATGGGAAATTTATCTTTAATGGTGAGCTTATTGAGCTCCCTATAATCAGGACACATGCACCATGATCCATCCTTCTTGTGTACCAATACTACAGGAGCAGAGAAAGAACTTTGACTAGGCTGAATTATACCCACTTCTAACATTTCTGCAATCATACGTTCAATTTCGCTCTTTTCGACATAAGGATATCTATAAGGCCTAATGTTTAGAGGAACACTTCCGGGAATCCAATGAATAGAATGATCATGATCATGAATACGTGGGAGTCATTTGGGAGTTTCAAAAACCTTGGAATGATTGTCCAAGACTTTTTGGAGATCTGCAGAAATAGATGATTTTGATGTTGGAACTTCTAGTGAGCATAATTGTGCAATTATGCCTTGTTGTTATTTCTTTAAAAGCTTTGTAATGACATTAGAGCTTATTATCTTTCCCGGCTTCCATGAAATACCCCATAATTCGACTTCCTTTCCTTCTGAAAAAAATTTCAAGAAAAATTCTTGAAAATTAAAAGCTATCGTCCCCAAAGATTGTAACCGTTGTACTCCTAGTACAACATCAGCACCTCCCATAGGAATGGAAATCATTGGAATATTCAATACATATTACCCCATGGTTAGCTTGATATTATGTAATTTTCTAGAGAAATTTATAGTTCCTCCATTTGCAACCATCACTTGACATTCTGGTGCTGGGTATATGAAACAATTCAATTCCTTGGCTGCCTTACAATGAATAAAATTATGGGTACGACCTAAATAAATCAACACTATTACCTTCTTCTTCTTGATATGTCCTTCTATCCTGAGAGTTTGAGGAGTGGTAATTCTTGCCAATGCATTACACGATATGGTCGGACTCATTTCTTCCTCTTCTAGGGTTGGTTCCTGGTGTATATCCTCTTCTTTTTCATTTTCTTCTTCCTCTTCACAATCTATGTAAAATAATTTCTTCTCAGTACACTTATGACCTTTAGTGTATTTTCTATCACAACTGTAGCAAAGCCCTTTTTCTCTTTCTTCTTCCAATTGTTGTGGTGTCAACCTTGTAGGTTGTTGAAATCTAGGAGTAGCAACACTTCCCTCTTTATAGAAGTGAGTGGTAGGATTCCTTGTCACCATAATTTTACATTCAATTTTTCTTGCCAACCTGAATGCCTTCCCAAATGAATCAAGGTCCAAAATGTGAACTTCATGTTGGATGTTATCCTCTAAAGTACCTATGAAGAGGTCAATCATGTGTTCCTCTGGAATATTAGTTACCCTTATATTAAATTTTTGGAAGTCCTCAATGTGCTCCTCCACTAAACCCTTTTGTTTGAGATTTATCAATTGGCTAAAGAATGTGTTTCTCTTAGTATCCTCATAATGTGCTATCATTTCCTCCGTAAAAATTGACCAAGTAACAATTGTTTTACGGGAGAAAAGCCATTGATACAATACAAATGTATTTTGTTTTAAATGTAAAGTTGCAATTCGTACCTTTTGTGTGTTTTGCACATTATTGAGATCAAAATATTACTCCATCTGTAGTATCCATGTTACAGGATCCTTTCCATCAAACTTCCTCATATCCATTTTTGGAATATGGTGGTTCTTCCCACCAACATTAGAGTTTATGAAATCACTATTGGCATTTATTTTGTTCTCATCATGAGTTTCCTCTACTATCTTTACACCATTAGGAAACATTTGTTGTATCAACTTTTTCAAACCTTCCATGTCTGCTTTTAGATCATTCTTCATGTTTTCCAATTTTTCATCGATCTTAGGTTCCATGTCATCCATCTTAGATTCCATAACAAATTCCATGCCACCTATCTTAGATTCCATGTCATTCTTCAAACCATCCATCTTATATTCCATGCCTTTCTTCAAACCATCCATATTAGTTTCCACGCCTTTCTTCATAACTTCCATGTCATGTTTTGTTTCTCTTTGCAAGAGCAAAATTTGTTGCACTTGCTCTTGTAAATTTGATATGTCATGTCGCCATTCTTCATCTTCATGAGTCATAGTAGAGCCTTCTAAAGGCTTAATGGGTGTTGAATTCCTTTTAGGGACCATTTTAGAATCTAATACTGATATATATTCTACAATATGCCCTTGGAATCAATTAAACTTGATTCTTCAAACAAGACTTATGCAATTCGGGAAAACAAATATACACCTTTTACTTGCTTTTAAGGAGCTCTATATTGAAATTGAATTATCTATATAATTGTAGATCCTCAATATCTGAAATTCAGCCTTGTAGTATCCCTCTAAAGCTTCTTTCAAATGTCATAGGTCTAACTTGATTTGGATTCTTCAAGGCAAAGTTATGTCCAATATCCCACAATGACCCAATTATAGACTAGTTCAGTAGAGCGAACTTGTACGACTTTCCAGGTGTCACTGTTTCCTCCTTTGGCTCTAAAATTGATAGACAAGAAATTACAACCCATGTACTTACGTCCAATTTTTACAGAATTCGAATCCGATGCTCAGAGAGAGAGTTATGAATATTTTCCCACGATAACCTCTTTGCAATGAAATAAGGGATCCTGCAAAAGACCTAACTTCCACAGATCATATCTCTGAATATATTGCGAACCAAACTCTGAAATTTTGTGATGATGTTCCTCAAGATTTTGGCTTCACTCTATAAAACTTTCAGATTCTGAAACATTATAGACAAAAAGTTATAGCGCAAATTCTGTGATGACCTGTTTAGGTTGAATTTAGGAGCCTGCAAAAAGCCCTAACGTCTATAGATCATATCTCCGAAAATATTGTGAACCAAGCTCTAAAATTTTGCGACGATGTTCCTCAAGATTTCGGCTTCGCACTCTAAAAATTGTTATAGCGAAAATTCCACGATGACCGGTTTGGAGCAGCGAAAACCCTAGAATCCAAAGCTCTGATACCAAATGTTGTGAAACCAACTCCGAAAATAGAAGAAAAGAGATATCAACGCCTTAGAAATAAGCCACTTCGAGGGGTCAACCTCCAATACATTACATGAATGAACAATTCTTGGATGATTCAAATTACAAAACCTCCTTTCTATATATAGGAGTCCATGGGGCCACAATGTAATCCTAGTGGGGCCACAACGTAATCCTAGCTGACCTAACAATAATAATTTAAGGGCACAGTAATAACGATATGGGGGTTACAAGGGTACAATAATAACAATAAGGGGGTTACACTAACAACAGTAAGGGACTATACTAGTAATATAGGGACCTAACATAAGGGAAAGAGGAGGTTCATATCACTAACCTCGATCAAACGGCAACGAAAACCATCAACAGAAATGATCACAATCAGTAGCTGAAGTTCAGGGGAAAAATCAGGTTCAAAGCTCCAAAATGAAAATGGTAACTATAGAATAGTAAAAATTTGAATAGTGAAACTACTTTTAATAGTCATTTAATTACTTGCAAGTTAAATTTATTGCTATAACTATAGTTTTATTATGTTTTTATCATGAAACAGGTATTTTTAATCCATTTGATGTTGTTCTGAACAGGATATACAACTGATGAATAGATTAGTCATGCAGATGTATTTCAAAGAATGAATTGACCACAAAGCATACCTTTTCTCCTTATTTTTTGAGCTTTTTTAAAAACGAAAAAGGATTTGAAGTGAACTTTTATCTCTTTTTCGAGCTTAGATAATAGCGAAAAAGGAACCACTGGAGTCTTATTTTAGCTCTTTTCAGAATTTGATAATGTGAAAAGATTACCGAGCACTTGTCTTTTCGAGCTCATAAAAGTAAATGAATTGATATCTACTCAGTATAATTTTAATCCTTTTCTGGACTGAGATAGATTATTTATGAAAAAGGAATACCTTGGTTAAACATGACCAAAGAGGTTCTCTCAGATATTATTTTACACTTTTTCGGATCTGAGTGACAAATTTACGAAAAAGTACTTATGAAGTTTTCTTTCATCCTCTTTTTCAAACTGTTAGGTCCCTATATTACTAGTATAGTACCTTATTGTTATTAGTGTAACCCCCTTATTGTTATTATTGTACCCTTGTAACCCCCATTTTGTTATTATTGTGTCCCTAAATTATTATTTTTAGGTCGGCTAGGATTACATTGTGGCCCACTAGGATTACATTATGGCCACATGGACTCCTATATATAGAAAGGAGGCTTTGTAAATTGTATCATCCAAGAATTTTTCATTTATGTAATGTATTGGAGGTTTCCCCCTCGAAGTGGCTTACTTCTAAGGCATTGATATCTCTTTTCTTCTATTTTTGGAGTTGGTTACTCAACATTTGGTATAAGAGCTTTGGATTCTAGGGTTTCGCTACTCCAAACAGGTCAACGTGGCATTTTTGCTATAAATTTTTTTCTACGAAGTTTCAGAAGCTAAATTTTTAGGGTCTAAAGCTGAAATCCTGAGGAAGGTTGTCTAAAAATTTCAGAGCTTAGTTCACAACATTTTTGGAGATATCATCTGTGGAAGTTAGGTATTTTTCAGGCTCATAAACAGGTCATCGTGGCATTTGCGCTATAACATTTTTTCTACGAAGGTTCAGAATCTGAAATTCATATGGTGCGAAGCTGAAATCTTGAGGTAATTCTTCAAAAAATTTCAGAGCTTGTTTCACAACATTTTTGGAGATATGATTTGTGGAAGGTAGTGCTTTTTCAGGCTCCTGAATTTCATCTCAAAGAGGTGATCGTGGGAAAATTTTAATAACTCTCTCTATGGACATTGGATTGGAGTGCCGTAAAAATTGGTCACAAGTACATGGACTGTAGTTTCTTTTCTATCAATTTCAGAGACAAAGGACGAAACAGTGACATGTGGAATGTCCTACAAGTTCACTCTACTGAACTAGTCCAGAATTAGGTCATTATGGGAGATTGGACACAACTTTGTCTTGGAAAATCCAAATCAGGTCAGACCTGTGGCATTCGAAAGATAATTCAGAGGGCTACTTTGATACTAAAATTCAAATATTGAAGTGCTGCAATCATAGATATTATCCAATTTCAATATCGAGCTCCTCAAAAGCAAGAAAAAGGTGTGTATATTTTTTTTTCTTCCAAATTGCATAAGTCTTCTTTGAAGAATCAATTTGAATTGATTCCAAGGGCATATTGTAGAATATATAGCATTATTGGGTTCTAAAAGATGTCTCGTAAAAATAATTCAACACCCATTAAGCCTTCAGAAGGCTCTACTATGACTCATGAAAATTAAGAATTGCAGCATGATCTATCAAAATTACAAGAGCAAGTGCAACAAATTTCACTCTCGCAAAGAGAAAAAAAAAATGAAATGGAAGTTTTGTTGAAAGGCGTGGAGGTGAAGATGGATGGTTTGAAGAAAGGCATGGAAGCTAAGATGGATGGCGTGGAAGCTAAGATGGATGGCATGGAAGCTAAGATGGATGACATGAAAGACAACATGGAAAACATGAAGAATGATCTCAAAGCAGACATCGAAGGTTTGAAAAAGTTGATACAAGAAATGTTTCCTAATGGTGAAAAGATAGTAGAAGAACCTCATGATGAGAACAAAATAAATGTTAATCGTGATTTCATAAACTCTAATGTTGGCGGGAAGAACCACCATATTCCAAAAATGGATATGAGGTAGTTTGATGGAAAGGATCCTGTAACATGGATACTACAGATGGAGCAATATTTTTATCTCCATAACGTGCAAAACACACAAAAGGTACACATTGCAACTTTACATTTAGAACAAAATACATTTGTATGGTATCAATGGCTTTGCTCCCGTAAAAAAATTGTCACTTGGTCAATTTTTACGGAGGAAATGATAGCACATTATGAGGATACAAAGAGCAACACCTTCTTTAGCCACTTGATAAATCTCAAACAAAAGGGTTTAGTGGGGCAGCACATTGAGGACTTCCAAAAATTGAATATAAGGGTAACTGATATTCCAGAGGAACACAGGATCGATCTCTTCATAGGCACTTTAAAGGATAACATCCAACATGAATTTCGTGTTTGGAATCGGATTCATTGGAGAAGGCATTCAGGTTGGCAAGAAAATTTGAATGTAAAATAATGGCGACAAGGAAGCCTACCACTCAATTCTATAAAGAAGGAAGTGTTGCTATGCCTAGATTTCCACAACCTACAAGGTTGAAACCACAACAATTGGAAGAAAAATGAGCAAAAGGGCTTTTCTATAGTTGTGATAGCAAATACACTAAAGGTCATAAGTGTGTTGAGAAGAATTATTTTACATAGATTGTGAAGAGGAAGAAGAAAATGAAGAAGAAGAGGATATACACCAAGAACCAGCCCTAGAAGAGGAAGAAATGAATCCCACCATATCGTGTAATGCACTGGCAAGAATTACCACTCCTCAAAATCTCAAGATAGAAGGAAAAATAAATAAGAAAAAGGTAATAGTGTTGATTGATTCAGGTAGCACCCATAATTTTATTCATTGTAAGGTAGACAAGGAATTAAATTGTTTCCTATACCCAGCACCAGAATGTCAAGTGATGGTTGCAAATGGAGGAACTATAAATTTCTCTGGAAAATGCCATAATATCAAGCTAACCATGGGGGAATATGTATTGACTAGTCCAATGCTTTCCATTCCTATGGGGGGTGCTAATGTTGTACTAGGAGTACAATGGTTACAATATTTGGGGACGGTAGCCTTTAATTTTCAAGAACTTTTCTAGAAATTTTTTTTCAGAAGTAAAGGAAGTCTAATTACGGGGTATTGCAGAGAAGTCGAGAAAGATAATAAGCTCTAATGTCATGAAAAAGCTTCTAAAGAAAGAACAACGAGGCACAATTGCACAATTATGCTCACTAGAAGTTCCAACATCAAAATCATCTATTTCTGCAGATCTCCAACAAGTCTTGGACAATCATTCCAAGGTGTTTGAAACTCCCAAAGGAATCCCACCTATTCACGATCATGATCATGCTATTCATCTGATTCCAGGAAGTGTTCCTCCAAACATCAGGCCTTATAGATATCCTTACGTACAAAAGAGAGAAATTGAACGTATGATTGTAGAAATGTTAAAGGCGGGTATTATTCAACCTAGTCGAAGTTATTTCTCCGCTCTTGTAGTATTGGTACACAAGAAGGATGGATCATGGCGAGTGTGTCTGGATTATAGGGAGCTCAATAAGCTCACCATTAAAGATAAATTTCCCATTCCTATGATTGATGAATTATTGGATGAATTACATGGAGCAATTTATTTTACTAAGTTGGATCTTTGTTCAGGATATCATCAAATTAGAATGAAGACTGAAGATATTCCAAAAACAGCATTTCGAACTCATGAGGGTCATTATGAATTTTTGGTCATGCCTTTTGGCCTTACCAATGCACCTTCTACATTTCAAGGGTTGATGAATTCCATTTTCAAACCCTTCCTTAGAAAATTTGTGCTCGTATTTTTTGATGATATACTAATCTATAGCAATTCTTGGAAGGATCATGATGAACATGTTGACAGGGTGCTCAAACTATTGCAGGAGAAACAATTATATGCAAAAACATCCAAATGTTTCTTTGGAGTACAAGAGGTGGAATATCTGGGTCATATTGTATCTCACGAGGGTGTTAAAGTAGACCCTAACAAAATTAAAGCCATTAAGGAATGGAAAGTCCCAACAACCATAAAGCAGTTGCGAGGATTTCTCGGGTTAACAGGGTATTATCGCAAGTTTGTTAAGAATTATGGGAGAATAGCAGCACCTCTAACAACATTATTGAATAAAGATGCATTTTCATGGACTCATGAAGCAACTAAGGCCTTTGAACATCTTAAAGAGGCAATGTGCCTAGCACCGGTCTTAGCTACGCCAGACTTCACAAAAACCTTTATTGTGGAATGTGATGCCTTAGGAAATGGAATTGGTGTTGTTTTAATGTAGTAAGGAAGACCCATTTCTTTTGAAAGTCGTCCAATCAAAGGAAAGTATTTACAGAAACCTATTTATGAGAAGGAAATGTTAGCAATACTGCATGCACTAAAGAAATGGCGAACTTACCTAATGGGAAGACACTTCAAGGCAAAAACTGATCATGATAGTCTTAAACACTTTTTGGAACAAAGACTATCTTCAGAAGAGCAGCAAAAATGGGTCACAAAGATGTTGGGTTATGACTTTCAAATAATCTCCAAAAAAGGAAAGCTTAATATTGTTGCAGATGCACTCTCAAGAAAGAATGAAGAGGTGGAAGCATTGCTTTGTGCCATTTCTATTATCCAACTAGATTGGATAACCGAAGCAAGAGATGAATGGAAGAAGGACAAAGATGTATGGACACTCATTCAAAATTTGCAGCAAGATCCTAGTACATCCGATACATTTAGTTGGAAAAATGATTCCTTATGGTACAAAGATCGCTTATATCTTTGTAAGAATTCCCAACTAAAACAAAATATTCTTCTGGAATTGCACACTTCTCCTTTAGGAGGACACTCAGGATTTTTAAAAACTTACCACAGGGTGAAGAAAGAATTTTTTTGGGATGGCTTTAAATCTGATATTCAAAAGTTTGTGGCGGAATGTTTGGTTTGCCAGCAGAATAAAGTGGAGACAATTAAGACCCCGGGACTTCTACAACCTTTATCCATTCCAAGTCAACGTTGGGAGGAGATGTCAATGGATTTTATCACAGGTTTACCGAAGTCCGAAGGCAAGAATGTCATCATGGTGGTAGTTGATAGACTTACCAAGTATGCACACTTTTGTGCATTATCTCATCCATTTAAAGCAAGTACAGTTGCTACTACATTTGTGGACAGAATTCAAAAGCTACATGGAAGCCTAAGGGTTATTGTGAGCGACAGAGATCCCATTTTTACGGGAAATTTTTGGACAGAGTTATTTTCTTGTTTGGGTACTAAATTAGCTCATAGCTCATCTTATCATCCTCAATCTGATGGTCAAACCGAGATAGTAAATAAATGTTTGGAAGGATATCTTCGTTGTTTTGTATCTGATAAACAAACACAATGGGTCAAGTGGTTACCTCTCGCTGAATGGTGGTATAACACTTCCTTCCATACTGCAGCAAAAATGACCCCATTTATGGCACTTTATGGATATCATCCACCATCGATCACATCATATTTAAGGGAAAATTCAAAGGTTCAATCAGTGGAAGATCACATCGAGCATCAGCAAGAAGTTCTCCAACTCTTAAAGGATAACCTGAATTTAGCACAAAATCGAATGAAACAACAGGCAGATCAACATCGCATCGAGAGAAGTTTTGTTGTAGGAGATTGGGTATTTTTACGGCTAATACCATACAAAAAATGTCCCTCAAGCAAGCTAAGAAGGATAATAAATTATCGCCAAAGTACTATGGTCCTTACAAGGTGTTGCAAAATATTGGTACTATGGCATACAAATTGGAGCTTCCTGCTTCTTCGCAATTGCATCTAGTTTTCCATGTTTCATGCTTAAAGAAGGTTATAAGTGAAAATATTCCAGTTCAAACAATATTTCCAGAACTTGATGAGGAAGGAAAAATCATATTGGAACCTGAAGTGGTCATGGAAACAAGAACTCGACAGCTACGAAATCGATCAATTTCAGAGTATCTCGTCAAGTGGAATAACTTACCCACTGAAGATTCTACATGGGAGGATGAGAAGTTTATACAGAAGCTCCTAGAGCTACTCAAGCATTGAGGACAACACTTTTTTGAAAGAGAGGGGCATGTTAGGTCCCTATATTACTAGTATAGTCCCTTATTGTTATTAGTGTAACCCCCTTATTGTTATTATTGTACCCTTGTAACCCCCATTTTGTTATTATTGTGCCCTTAAATTATTATTGTTAGGTTGGCTAGGATTACATTATGGCCCCATGGACTCCTATATATAGAAAGGAGGTTTTGTAAATTGTATCATCCAAGAATTGTTCATTTATGTAATGTATTGGAGGTTGCCCCCTTGAAGTGGCTTATTTCTAAGGCGTTGATATCTCTTTTCTTCTATTTTTGGAGCTGGTTACTCAACAAAAACTCTCTAAATATGAAAAAGGACTAGGCTATCACTGTCGTTAAGCTTTTTAAAACATAAAATAGCGATGGGCTTGTCGATCATGGAAATAATCGAGTTTCATTCATCGCTAGACTCGTTAAATTATTAAATAGAGATACATTATTCACTCGAAGGGTTGAAGTATAGATCAAGAAAATATTATCCTTCTCAAGCATGTTAAAAATAAAGAGGTACTAGATGACAAATGACCGGGTAAAATTTGGGAAAAGTGAGAAAAATTCTTCATGGTAGCAAGGCACTCTTGAACATGACGCTTCCTTCACTCCATGTCCGTGACTGTTTAGGTTGGGTAATCATATTGACGATTCATTCATGCCTATGGTTAATCATACCTTCACTTTGGTTTTGGGTCAATGCTGCCAACTCATCACAATGTCCCCGATGTGTTTAAGATAAGTCATCCAGTGAATAACTCATCCTTCTGCAATACTCGTAAACCTTCATTCTCATGACCGTCATCCCTGAAAATTTCTATATCAAGTCATACCCTTGTCTCCGAAATCAGTAACTCCCATTTCACAATAAGGTGACTTCTTGTCGACAAAAAATCATTATCCACGAAGTTCACTTAGAAACATTAGATTCCAGTACCATGAGGCTTGTTACAGCATCGACAAGATCCTCACTTCCATAATTTTGACCGAAAGATTTTGTTTGGCGTTCGACATCAAATCATCTATTCATGCCTTATGAAATGTACTATAATACCTTAAGGGCCATTGACATCAATGGTGGTTCTCTTGTGTTTGTTAATAGCCCACATCATTGGATGGTAATCAAACGATGTATTTCCATGTTCGACGAAAAATGATATATTCGCATGGCTAGAATTGTACCCGAATGATCGAGTGAATGAGATAAGAAGACCCTGGATCTAGTTTCAACCATCTAGACTGTGATTTTAGGATTGTTGTACACATCATCTATACGATGACCTTACATACAGATCATCATCTAAACATGGGCCTATATCTGTAGGCATGTCTGCATTGGGCAACATTCCAATGTCGACGACTTTCTGAATTATGTACATGTTGTTAGATTGTTTATGTGCTGAACATGGGAATGCCTACCCTCAGAAATCATGATCAAAGAGGATATATCATGATGTAATGTACTGTAATATTGATGCACATCACCACTCTGCTTCATATCCAACTCATCACAGTGTAAAGCAAATCAATCAAAATACTATTGTTATTATTCTGACTTCATGCTTTAGGGGGCAATTGTTATACGTCAATTTAGGCATCATTCCCAATGACCTGGTTAACTAGGCATCATTTGCAGGACCAATGTATAGGGTCTATCATCCCCTAACATTTCAATTGCTATATTCCCTAAGTCAAAGAACAAGACAAATCAATCAAATACTTGCAGCTGCAAAAGTTTCCAAGGTTTGAAGTTTATAATATATCATATGAGAGCTCACAAACGCTGCCTCTAAAGGGACTAAGTGCATTGCATATGCAGGTAGCCCCATGCAATCCTACTCTTCAAAGAACTTCCTGAAATCTATGGGTGTGTTGGTCACATTGGGAGCGAAATTCTCATTGTTCTAGAATCTCCACTTGGCCAGTACCTTCTAGAAAAGTTCACATGTGTCAAACTTCGAATACATGTGTCCATTTGACATCTACAAGATTGGGAACATGTCTTGCCTATTATTGGAAATTCATTGATTGTAAAACTACCTCAGCCCCTCTATAAATTGAGCACAGATCTTAGTGTTTGATAAGGAAGAATTTGTGTAGAGAAATGCTAGTGGATTTTTCATTGAGGAGATTGATTTGATTGACAATTTGCTAGAGATATCTGCATTGTGATTAGGTTGGGATGTTGCTAGAGATGGTGACACTAAATTATTCATTTTGTTGTAACCTCCCCTTCTATCATTAATAAAGAATACAACTTAGTTTTCCCTATATGCATCTGTATTAGCTTTGATTTTCCATATTGCAAGATCTTAGTTGATGTATATGTTTTATGCTTTACTAATTTAGAAAAATAACTTGAATAGACATTTGTATTATTGTTATCTTCTGATGTTTCGTGTTCATTCTTGGAGGAAATATTTTGCAGAGCTTGCTCGAATTTGAAGCTACAATGGAAGCGACAGAAGGAATCATTTGGAAGTGCTTGGATTCCAAGTAAGCATCTAATCCATTCTCTGTGTTTGTTCTTAGTTAGGAAAAGTAGTCGTATAGTATTTAACCTATTGTTATAGATTAGCACATGTCTAGGGAAGCATGTTTTATTCGTAATTCACAATTCTGTCCAACACCTGGTGAGTTCAATAATGTCTATTTTCCTTTGATATCCTTATGGCAATGAGATCTTGCCTTAGCTTTCTCTTTGAAATATGAATTGTCATAAGATGATGGTAAAGTTTTCCCATAATTCTCTCTCCTCAATGGTTTCATCAATGTCTTGGAAGCTTCAGACACCTTTGATCATTCTCCTTTAGTGTATCCCAAAACTACGTATCGAGGTATTTGCACAACCTCGAATGGCAGAGTTATTCCTTGTCCATGAATGCCAAGTCCTCCTCCTTTGTACCCCATCCTGGTAAGTAGTCTCATGCCAGTTCCTGTAATGGGGATCTCCTCATTTCCAACATAAAGAATAATATTTTAAGATGAAACTGAAGAATGAACACAACTATTTACCTCAGATGTCAATTTGGAAGCATGTGATGAGGGCTTCTCTGAGCCTTCCTTGTGCTTCACTTCCTCCAAGGCCTCTATTATGGCTTGTATTTGAAGATGTAATCACTGCTTCTCCTCCTTGTCTTCATGTAGGAGTGTCTTCAATGCCTGATGATCTGCTTGAAGACTTTCATCATTGTGCTTAAATTATTCTAATGCCTCTGTCGTGGCTCGCAATTGAAGATGAAATTGCTGCTTGTACTCCTTCCCTTCTCATAGAGGTGTCTTCAATGCATCATGATCTATTTGAAGACTTTGGTCATTGTGCTTCAATTCTTTCAATTCCTCTGTTGTGGCTTGCAATTGAAGCTGTAATCGTTGCTTGTCCTTCTTCTCCTCTTGTAGAAGTTCTTTCAACTCAGCATTATCTGCTGCTTGTTTCTCATAATCTTCATACAATAGGTCCACCCTTTCAGAAATCCCGAGCATGGCCTCAGACATGTCTTTGACATCCTCTATTGTTGCACGTTCAATGGCTCATGCTTGTAATTCCCATCAGCAAGAATACTACTGTGATACCACTTGATCCGGTAAATTTATTATACCATTTTAACCAAGACCTTTTTCTTCGTCTGATGTGTTAGAATTACATTTTATCAAAAAATTAATGAACACATATACATATATAATCAAGCAAAAAACATGTCAACAATCACATAATGAAAATCCAAGCCATTTAATAATGTAGTTCATCTAGTGTGGACTACGTCTCCAGGACTCGGTGTCTCGATGGTGTTGGTCGCTTCATTCAGTGAGCTAACTGTTGATGATGTACATGGACATTTTTGACTTTTCATACAAGGAAAAGCCCTCAACATGACTCGCAAAGTCTCTCCATAAGACATTCCATTACAAGGAACTCTCACTCATCACAAACCTCTTATCAGCATGAAAACTTCACACGTGGTGACAAAGAGTATCCTGCCATCAAGGCAACAAAGTGATATCACAACATAAATCACCACCCATGATAAATACATACCACATCAATTACACATAAATATTCTGCGTCTAACATGAGTGGGAATCAACAAAAGGAAATAAACATAAATTTTATGCATCATACATCAAAAGGGAATTGACATGACATAAAGAATCCTACATCAATAATCAATGAAGTACATAGGAAAAACACTTCATATACCTCAACTGTACTGGATCTGAATGCACCATCACAAACTTGGTGTCGTATGCCAAGAAATTGTGTGTCCACATTCTTAAATCTAACACCATAATTCCATTCTATAAAATGGACGAAAAATCGAGACCTCTATTGAAAAAACAGACACTGCCATCAGGTTCGTGTGGTAGAGAGTTGTAAAATCCATATAAAATTTGTCTAATTTGGACACTACGAAAATTTGGCTCCTTTGGAAATGAGGCTCAAGCATGGTTCCACTGTATCTAGTTGAGTGGCTTAGGGTTCCACCTATCTGTCTCAAACTACACATTCCTCCTATGCCCTGGCGCACTGAGTGAATGAGTTTTTATATAAAACGTTGGGCTGACTTAACCATGAATGCACCAGTGGTGCAGTGGTAAACTCGGAAAATCGTGGAGGAGAGGTCGGGGGTTCGAATCCTGACCCTTTCATAATAGGCATGTTTTGGTTTTTATACAACTGTTTCTTATCTATTGTGGTGCCACCCGATCAGGGTACGACCACATGGGCCAGGCGAGTTCGACCCCCACCAACACCATTCCACCTTTGGTGAAATGTAAATATATGTTGTATATATGTAATGTTTTGGGTGGGCGGGGTCTGCTCAACGCGACCTTGAACCAACCCCTTTGAACCGTATATATATATGCTATATATATAACATGTAATATTGTCGTTGTGTGGCAAAGGGTGCGGTGGGTGTCATGGCCCACCGCCCTAGAATTTAATATTATTTTTTTAATAAACAAACCACAAATTTTTAAAATACCCATTTTTTGGCCGAAGGGGACATTTTAAATTCCCCACAATTTCACCCGAAAATCGGCTGGATCTGGCCAGAATCCAGTCACCGGAAAACTTCCATATTTTTGCCTACTTCACCTGCCACATCACCAAGTCAACCCAAAACTTTTACCAGCTCTAACTTTCACATATGAACTCGGTTTAACAAACCATTCTCACCATTGTGATCAGGATGATGAGATCTACGCTCTGATCCTCATTCAAGACCATTCTAACCACTTTTATTTTTGAGCTTTCATAAGCCCTCTTGGTCCTGTGTGTGTCTCTGGAGCCACATGGATCAGTTAGTTTTAAATGTTGTTTTCAAAATATCTTTAGTCTTCATTATAATTTGATGATATCCTGAACGAAGATCCAACTTGGAAAATAAAATGCTCCATGTAATTCATCCAATAATTCATCAATCATAGTAATGGGAAATTTATCTTTAATAGTGAGCTTATTAAGCTCCCTATAATCCAAACACATGCGTCTGATCCATCATTTTTGTGCACCAATACTACTGGAGAAGAGAAAGAACTTTTAGTAGGTTGAATTATACTAGCCTCTAACATTTTTGAAATCATACGCTCAATTTTTCTCTTTTGGATATAAGTACATCTGTAAGGCATGATTTTTGGAGGAACACTTCCTGGAATCAAATAAATATCATGATCATGATCACGAATAGGTGGGAGTCCTTTGGGAGTTTCAAACACCTTGGAATGATTTTCCAAGTCTTTTTTGAGATCTGGAGAAATAGATGATTTTGATGTTGGAACTTCTAGTGACCGCAATTGTGCAATTATGCCTCGTTGTTCTTTCTTCAGAAGATTTGTCATGACATTAGAGATTATTATCTTTCCCAAATTCCTTGCGATACCCCGTAATTCAACTTCCTTTCCTTCCGAAAAAAAATTCAAGAAAATTTCTTGAAAATTAAAAGCTACCATCCTCAAATATTGTAACCATTGTACGCCTAGTACAACATCAGCACCTCCCATTGGAATGGAAAGCATTAAATTATTCAATACATATTCCCCCATGATTAGCTTGACATTATGGAATTTTCTAGAGAAATTTATAGTTCCTCCATTTGAAATCATCACTTGAATCTCTGGTGTTGGGTATAGGAATAAATTCAATTCCTTGGCAACTACCATAAAAATGTATTTTGTTCTAAATATAAAGTTGAAATGCGTACCTTTTGTTTGTTTACATTATTGAGATCAAAATATTTCCCACTTGTAGTATCAGTGTTACATGATCCTTCCCATCAAACTTCCTCATATCGATCTTTGGAATATGGTGGCTCTTCAATCCAACATTAGAGTTTATGAAATCACAATTAACATTTATTTTGTTCTCATCATGGTTTTCCCCTGCTATATTTTCGCCATTAGCAATAATTTCTTTTATCAATTTTGTTAAACCTTCCATATCTGCTTTTAGATCATTCTTCATGTCTTCCATGTTGTCATTCATTTTTTCATTTATTTCATCCATCTTAGCTTCCATGTCATTCTTCAAGCCATCCATCTTATCTTCCATGCCTTTCTTCAAACCATCCATCTTAGCTTCCATGCCTTTCTTCTAAACATCCATTTGATTTTTTGTTGCTCTTTGCAAGAGTGAAATTTGGTGCACTTGCTCTTGTGATTTTGATATATCATGTTTCACTTATTCCTCTTCATGAGTCATAATAGAGTATTATGAGGGCTTGATAGGTGTTGAATTATTTTTAGGGGGGAATTTTAGAACCCAATACTGATATATATGCTTCAATATGCCCTTGGAATAACTTCAAACTATTTTTTCAAACAAGACTTATGTAATTCGAAAACAAATACACAACTTTTCCTTGATTTTGAGGATCTAGATAAAACTGAAGTATATATGTAATTTTGGATCTCTGAGATTTTATCTTTGGTCCTTTAGTAGGCCTCAGAATTGTCTTTCTGATGCCATAGGTTAGACCTAATTTAGATTCATCAAGACAAAGTTATGCCTAATCTCCCGCAATGACGTAATTATGGACTGGTTGAGTAGAGTAAACTTGTATAGAATGCCATGTGTCATTTTTTCCTTCTTCGACTCTCAAAATTTATATGAAAGAAACTAACTTATGTGTACTTTCAACCAAATTTTACAGAATTCTAATATGATGCTCAAAGAGAGAGTTATGTTGATTTTCCCAGGGTCACCTCTTTTAGATGAAATTTGAGAGCCTACAAAAACCCAAACTTCCATAGATCATATCACTGACAATATTGTGAACCAAGATCTCAAATATTTACACGAAGTTCCTCTAGATTACTTCGCAAATGGGTTTTTTTTAGCGCCTGTACCTTTGTATAAAAAACTTTATAGCACAAATTTCACAATAACCTATTTGAAACAATGAAACCCTATAATCCAAAGCTCTAATACCAAATGTTATGAAACTAGCTCCAAAAATAGAAGAAAAGAGAGATCAACACCTTATAAATCAGCCATTTCGAGGGTGAAACCTCCTTTACATTACATAAATGAAAAATTCTTGGATGATTCAAATGAAAAAACCTCCTTTCTATATATAGGAGTCCATGGGGTCACAATATAATCCTAGCCAACCTAACAATAATAATGTAAGCGCACAACAATAAAAATAGTGGCTTTTTATGGGGCACAATAATAAAAATATGGGGGCTATAGGGGTACAACAATAAAAATAAGGGGGCTACAATAACAATAACAGGGCACTACACTAGTAATATAGGGACCTAACTGAAGAAATCATATCCTGTGACTCTTGGTTGTCCCATGATTTATTTCCTTCTAAAGAAAAGAGTGGTTGAGAAGAAGAGTGTGTTGAGAAGTGAAATAGAAGAAGAGAGGAGAAGCTTCACCACTAGGAGAAGAAGAAGAGGCCGAGAGGCTTGGGTTGCACATGTCGACATTATATATAGAGAGAGTTTAATATATGTTGAATTTGATTAATGAGTAGTTCATATTAATTCCTATGTGTTTTTTTATTTCTCTATAGATATACTATTAATTCGATTTCTTGAGGGTTGAACTTGTTGAGTCAATTTATAGTAATAATTTGAATGTGTTGATAAATGTGGTGTTTGCACACCTTAGGAGAAAGATTGATTCTTCGGTCAAATCTAATATGGAGTTGAACTTATTTACCCCTGCCCATATGGATTTGTAACTTCATATGGTTGTCGTGGTTGTTGCTAAAGTATTTAGAATGTATGTTGTTGGTCTATTGATGTTTGGTATTACCGTTGGTATATGGTAGTGTCGTATGTGTGTTGTAATCATTTCTGAGATGTTGTATTCCTATCAGACATTATACCCTATGTTGTAGTTGTTTATTTTTAAGGCCATGAACATGTTACATATCGACGGTTTGTGAAAAATATGTATGGTTATGTAGTATATATGTGTATGCTCGACGATATCCCTTGGTGTGTTAATCATGAAACTTTGGTATTGTTTTTTAATTTCTTAAAAACATGTAAATAATATTCCTTTTGTGTTGGAGTAGTGACTATAAAAAATTACGACGAATGGAGCATTTTCAAAGAAAACATAGTACCATATTTTAATGTTGTCCAAAACTTGTTATATTTGTTCCTAACTGATAATTTCATGTTAGCTTTGCAATCCAGGCAAAGAAAGGTGTATGAAGTCATATGTAATGTTAAGAAGAAATTCTAGGCCATGTAGAGTCGATTGGTAGAAAGGCCGAGTTGTTTCAACTTCCAAGAATTAAAAAAGATAGTTTTTTTGGAATGCTATGAAATCAATTCTTAGTTCCTATAGGATTTTTTTGCTGCACTACAAAAATGTTTCATACCACCTACAAAAATCAATTTCAGGGTTGTGTATGAGATTTTGGAAGAATATTTTGGCCTTCCTATTGCATCACGGGATAAGTTGAACCCTATGGAATTGAATGAAATGAGGAAAAATGATTGGAAGGCTTGAGAGATATCTTTCATCGCATTTGGCATAGTAAATTCACATTGTTATTTTTACTGCATCAGTTTAATTGATTCCTAAAAATTCCATGATGTGTTTAAAGACAATGTTGTGAGATGTGAGTTGGAGTATCCTCGGTTATTGGTAGTTGAGGTAACCCATCCTTGTATGTCATCACATTGAACCAATAGAGAAACACTTTTTTTTCTCTAAGCGAGTATTTCTTCAATATTATATGAAAGGTCATCATAAAAGGAAAGGCAAGGAAGAGAAATATAGGGTGGATAGAAGAGTCTCCCACAAAACAAGTTGTCGTTTTAGATGCATCTAAGTTAAGTCAAGAGGAGTTTTTTGATGAGGTATAAAAATCGATTGGGTCACATGCACATGCAAATAGATAATGTGTTATGAATCTAAGAGACGCCATTAAGAATCAAAGGAGAAAATTGATTTTGTTGAGGCCACATTATACTAAAAGGATTTGTCATTGAAAAATAACATCACCAACAAAATAATATTCTCCAATAATAGTATGAATACCAACCTCAAGATATTGAGAAGCACCTAAAACAAGACAAGGAACATTTACATAAGCACCAAAAAAATGACAGCAAGTATCACAACTAAAAATGGAAATAGGATAAGTAACTTGTTTTCACAAGTCAAAACCCTACACGAGAAAGAATCATGTTTAGAATTTCTAAATAACGATGCCATAAAATAAAATAAATACTTAGAAGAATCTTAGTAGGATTAATATCAAAAGTTGACCAATTCCATAAATATCACAATACCCTTAAAGAATTCCCTAATACTATGAAGGCCAAACTATTTTAACATAACAAATCCAAAAAATCAAGTATAAATTAGCTTCAATTAGAATTTTAAGAATTTCATAGCAAGAAAAGCTTGAAAAAAAAAATTAATTTGAATGATTTATCTTACAAGTTGAAGTATTATAAAATTTTAATTTTAGGTTTAACTAAAATTTGTTCAAATATGTAGATGAACATTGTTGATATCATTAATGATTTCAATATGCCTTATCTATAGTTTTTGGAAGAAGCAATTTTCACTAACCCATGGATTATTGATATGAAACAAAAAAAAAGAAGGAATACAACAAATTAACTATATGGGATCAATAATTGGACTTGGAATTCAATTAACCAATTCCTTGTTATTCCAATTACATGCTAAAAAATAATTAACAACTTCCTCTCGGAGTGGAAAGGAGAGATCACAATTATTGTTGGTAAATTTTATTCATGTGAGATAAACATTGATAAGTCACCCTCTATGAAAACCATTCATATCTTGTAGATTCATTCCGTATTGAAATCCTTTGTTCATGAATCTCAGAAAAAAATGACAAGAGATCGAGGGAAGGATCCCTAAATATTGTAATGAGATTTTATTTTTATAGAAATTCTCTATTTTAACATTAATGATATGTCAATTGGAGAGTCTTTTGTTTTTTTATTAATTATTATTATGTATGTATGGATTCTTCCCATAAGATTAATGTTTGGAAATTCTAGGGAACATATTAAGTGCACAATTTTCAAGTCAATTTTTTTGAAATTAAATATCTACGATGGTTGAATATTTTCCTCTTCGATTGTTTGGTACTAAAATTCATGCAATTGAATATTGATAGTTTGCCATTTTATATTTTTCTCAAATTTTATCTATGGAATTCTTTTTAAAGTAATCTATTATATACACTACTATTAAAATAATTGTGTCATAATATATTTTAATTATATTTCGTTTTAATTTGATCAAAATGATAACTAAGATAAATATGGACATATATAGATTAATTATTCAAAATTTAATTTCTAATGACTAGTTTGATCATTGTTTTACATTAAAATAATTTCAAAATATTTTCAACAACTCATTTATTTTTCTCATATTCAATATTTTTTATGCTCCTATAATATATTAGTCTCAATTATAAATGATAATTATATTGCATTTAAAGTTAGCTTCATTTTTATTATATTACATTGCCTTATAGAAATAGAAACTCAATCAAATTGTATCAACTTTTGTTGATTTCAAAACCTTTTTAGTGGAAATTGGGCCACCAAATTAGTGAGGATCACTAGCCCAAATTACTATTGGCCTAACTTGGGATCTTGATGAGGTGAATTCTCCACGATTTTCCCAAGAAACAAAAATTTTGGTTCTTGAAGGATGGAATCATATAATGAATTGAATGTAAATAACATAAGTATAAAATCAATTCATGAATACTAACACGACACTTAATTCACACCTTAGGGTCAAGTTCTAGTGAAGTTGTCAGGAATATTCAACAACACTCGAATTTGGTTTTCTACCCTATAGGATTGAAAAAATTGTAAACCTACCAAAATAATTTGTTCACATAGAATATTTATGAATATATCAACCTTTATTACTATAAATTAAAACTTATAACATCACCAAGAAAATTAAAAAATATATGCCACCGCAATTCAAGAAATTTTGATTATTATTGAGATCATAAACAAGACAACTAGGCCAAGTGACAATTTGATATATAAGCTAAAGGAAATGAAACTAAAGATAAAGAATCCTTTGATAAACCTCTCTATGCAAGAACTAAGACCCTTTTAAATTGGAAAGAAGAGTGCTAGAACAATTAAATTTTAGAAACATAAGTTTCCTTTATACACGGATCACCACTAGGAATAGCTCCTCGTAGTAGTCCTTCATATCAACCCTTATCATCCAATTATGAATCATCTTCATCAAATTTTCCAATGGATGGTGTTTGGTGAATGCAACAACCAATAATTCCTTAGGTATCTTTAGAAGTATTTAAAATCCATTCTTCTCAACATGACTGGTGAGCCCTAGTATTGCACCAAGAATTCTGCAACTCCTAGAGGCTAGTCAACTTTACTTTATCAACCTAAGGTTCATGTAAACTTGGAGGTGAAAATGCTATATGCACAGCAAATGATCTCTACTCATGTCATCCTCATCTTATTTCTACCATAATTTGCTAGTACCTAGGGCTACTTTGAAAGAGGAAGTCTTTCACACTTCTAACTACAACATAAGACTGAAAGTATATCATAACCATTAATCTATTGGAAAGGAAAGAAGCAGGGATAATTTTAAGGATGGAAAATTATCTTGAGGTTTAAAAAATTGGCGAATCTCACTAGTCCCTAATATGCAAACTATAAAATGTTTATTGACATATTTGTAAAATTATTCAAATTTATAATGATATTATATATATTGTTTATATAATGTGGACGATTTTTAAGGTAAAATAATTTTATATTGTAAAATTTGGGCGAATCATTTTTATAAAATAATGGAAATTGGCGAATCATTTTTTTTGGAAAAACCATGGAAAATTAGCCCACTTGCGAATATTAGCCCCTAAAATTTTCCATGGAAAGAAGCTAAACTATATTGCATTGATTCATCTATTTAATCTCTACTTTTGAAATGAAAAAGGAATTACACTCATTCTAAGTTCAAGAAAGGAAAATGATACTAGATTGCATTAATTTTCTACTCCATTGAATTGACTTGCAAAAAGAAACTAATATATGTTTTCACACATGTTGAATCAATGAATAGTTGACTTCTATCTAATTCATGCTATCTACTATGCTAATGACGTATCTTATGATGAACTAATCACACTAAAATTAATTTTTTTTTGTAGTAAGAGAAGAGGGAGCTTGGGTGTCCTAATGGTGTCCGTGAACTAAGGAATGAAAGTTGGAGGTCCATTAATGGATTTATAGGCTTAGGTGAGGTGGAGAACTAATTTTGGGATGAAGGAGATGTTGAGAAAAATACTGAGAGGGGGGGGTGAATCAATATTTAGAGCTCGCTGAAAAACTTTTCACTTTTTGTTTCTCTTAAACCCATACGTTACTTTACTGAAACCAACTCGCATATAACTGTAGATATCCTTAAGAAACCTTGCATATATCCAGAGATATTATTATACATTTAATTCTGAACTTAGATAATTGCATCTTTCACTCATAAGATGTTTAGTAAGCAGTAATAATGTGCAAAAATAACAGAATAAAACATCACACATAAGCAATACACATGAACACCAATATTTAAGGTGGAAACCCAATTCGGGAGAAAACCACCACTATTGTCGTCTCTGTCTTCAATATTTATTATAAAGAAAACTAAGTACTGGCACAGACTCATACCAGCACGCAGGCACCCACCTGTAGAAGGCTACAACCTTCTCTCATTTACCAGCCTCTCCTGGAAGGGAGCTACAACCCCCTACTCTCGTTTACCAGCTATTACTGGAAGGAAGCTACTACCCCCTGCTCTCGTTTACCAGCTACTACTGGAAGGGAGTTCCAACCCCCTCACTGAAGGCTTCTACCCTCAACACCACTATGGACCACGTTTCATCAATTTTCATACTGGATCCACTAGCTTCCACATAACATACCTTGCAGGCCACCAGATTTATTCATTTTCTTCTGTAGACTCGCACCAGTTCTTCATGATTTCATCAGTTGATCAAACCAGAGATTCATCATTGTCAGATCATTATATCCATGGGTGCATCATAGATTCAGATTTATCAATTAAGAACAAAGTTCGTCCATGCCGATATTCCTTAGAGAAATTTATTCATTCACCACCCTTACGCATGCACGCCTCATACTCTATTTCTCTTCTCCTTCTATAGTTTTTCCTTTAGTAAAACCATGAGTCAAAACCACCAAACTGCTGATGGTATTCCTTCTTTTATTGGAATTTTATTTATCAAATTCGTGGAATTTGATAAATAAACATTATCCACAACCTTTGGAAATTTAAATTATATAATAGAACTTTATATTAATCACCAGTGCTTTTATCAAATGGATTTTAAATCGAGCAATATAAATTAAACTGGGGCTCATCACTAGCAATCGATCTGATCAGAGGGCTCACGTTTCATCGCGCCGCAACATCCAATCCGACAGATATCACTCGGGAAACTCGCATGGGCAATAATGCATGATGGCACGCCGTACTTGGGTTATCCTTCGCGCACCTTCCAACCACGGCCACTGTCCGATGGCATCTTCCCAGATCAACGGTATGTACCAATATCGCTGGGCATCCTTGATCCGGATTTTATGCAGGAACACAACAGAATACAGATATAACCATAGATACAGAGATGTAGTGGAAATATTTCTTCATTTTATTAATAAAAGAATGACTGCAATAAGCTTACAAACATAATGGAAACAAGCTAGGGCGTTGGTAGCGTATCTCTGAGAAGAGATGTATTGTACGCAGGCCTCTGAACTGTGTTACATTGAGGCTCGCAGGCCTATTACAGAAATAATGGAAATAGATGAGCTAGGGTAATGGCAGCATATCCCCGAGAAGAGATGTGGCGGCTACCAGCCCCTGAACTGTGTTACAATGAGACATGATAGAGATGTGGCAAGCTAGGGCACTGGTCGCGCTTATCTCTAAGAAGAGATGTGTCGGCTCCCAGCCCCCTGAACTATCTTACAATGAGGCTCAAGGGCCTATTTATTGTTTAGAAACAATGTAGAATCCGAAACGTCCAAAACCCTAACCGTAGGAGATGAAGTGCCAAAACTGTGGTCGCCCGTTTGGGTAAATTGGTGGTTCAACTTCCCGGGGGCGTAACTTTGGCATCCGATCTCTGTTTGACGCGCTCAATAGCTCGTTAGAAATATCTGTTCGAGGAGTACAAATTTTGAACGAGCAACATCGGTCCATGGACCCATGTTTCTCTCTGTTTTCCCAAAAAACGTCGTTTAGGGCCTCAAAACGGCTTCGGAAGTTCATGACCCGAAAAACTGTTATAAATAGTAAGTTGTGCTGAAACTTACAAACTGAAATAACTGATGGTGGGGGTTCAAATGGACTTGATGGGTGGCCACCAATATCCACCTGGATTATTAATGCCCCAACATGGCTCCAGGTGTGCAGGACCCGAAAACCTGCTAAAAATAGTAAGTTGTGATAAAGCTAAAAAACTGAAAGAATTGATGCTGCGGGTCCAAATGGAATAGGTGGGAGGCCACCGATATCCACCTGGATCATTCCTCCCTCCTTAGGAAGCAATGATCTCCATTGCGTTAAGTTCCTCCATGGGGGGGGGGAATTTTGCTGAACTTGGTGTTGGATTTGTCCAGGATGTCGCAGACCTGTTGGCAGACATGCTGGATGTAGATGTGCCACCGGTGGGCAGCCATTGAAGGATCTGAAAAAAAAAATTTCCATCATCGCGTTCCTCTGTTTCTCGAGGGCATCCTCGAGCAATATTTTTGACAGGATCTCCTGCTCCCTCGTCTTTCTTTCCTTCTGCCATGGGGGGTCGTCGGGGTTGCGAGGTTGAACTCCTTATACCTTGGCCACGTTGGGGATATGAAAAGAAAAACAGAGAAAAATAATACCCGCTCTGATACCACTAATCCAGATTTATGCAGGAATGCAACAGAATAAACATATAACCATAAATACAGAGATGCAGCAGAAATAACACTTCATTTCAATAATATCAAAGAACTGAAATTTTCTTACAGACAATGGAAATAAAATAGATAGGGTTCTGGTAGCAAATCTCTGAGAAGAGATGTGGTGGCTACAGACCTCTGAACTGTGTTACAATGCAGACATGATAGAGATGTGGTGAGCTAGGGCACTAGTCGCGCTTATCTCTGAGAAGAGATGTGTCGGCTCCCAGCACCCTGAACTGTCTTACAATGAGGCTCGAGGGCCTATTTATTGTTGAGAAACAATGTAGAATTTGAAACGTCCAAAACCCTAACCGTAGGAGATGAAACGCCAAAACTATGGGCCCCGTTTGGGTAAATTGGTGTTTCAACTTCCCGGGGATGTAACTTTGGCATCCGATCTCTGTTTGATGCGCTCAATAGCTCGTTAGAAAGATCTATCCGAGGAGTACAACTTTTGAAAGAGAAAAATCGGTCCATGGACACATGTTGCTCTCCGTTTTCCCAAAAAAACGTCGTTTCGGGCCTCAAAACGGCTTCGGAAGTTCATGACCCGAAAAACTACTATAAATAGTAAGTTGTGTTGAAACTTACAAACTAAAATAACTAATGGTGGGGGTTCAAATGGACTCGATGGGTGGCCACCAATATCCACCTAGATTATTAATGCCCCAAAATGGCTCCGGGTGTGCAGGACCCGAAAACTTGCTAAAAATAGTAAGATGTGCTGAAGCTGAAAAACTGAAAGAATTGATGTTGCGGGTCCAAATGGAATAGGTGGGAGGCCACCGATATCCACCTGGATCAATCCCAGGTTGAACAATAATGTGCGATGGTGCACAATTGACAAGCGGTTTTCTGTGGGTCCACCTCACCACGTGTCGAATGATCTATGGAATCGCTCCCAACTCCTCAAATACCGCTCACTCCGCATAGGTGGTGCAATGAAAACCATAAACCGCCTTGCCGCATGATGTTATTGCGGAGGATCTTGGAGTATGGTAGCAAACTTTTCCATGCCCTCCCGCAATGAATCTACACCGTTGATCGATGTTTATCCTGCGGTCAAACAGGTCAACTTCGAGGGCACCTGTAGTACAGTGACAATCTTTGGCATGCCCCCCCGCAATGAGTCTTTACCGCTCATCTATTCCATTAATCTGCACCATCTCCCAATATTTCGATAGAGTTAAAGTGTCTCTGTGACTCCACCACACTTCTCCAACCACCGATTTCACCTTCTTACAAGATAAATGTGTGTCAATCTGTCTGCGGGAAATGCAGGCTCAAGGGTTCCGGGAATACACTTTCACACAGGATTTAACAGTCCTCACGCAGACCTTTCTTGCTCACTCCAAGTTCGAGTCATTGTGATATTAATTCCAACATATTCAATTTCTTCTGGTTCGACCACTAGTATTCATCCTTGTTACAATCACTCAACAACACCGAATTCCTTCTTGTATGCAAGGCATTTCTACGACCCTTCACACATAGTTTCTCACTCAAATCAAAGCTCATTCTCATATAATTTGGTCAACATTATTCATGTCATACTGAACACATTCAATCTAATAATCTGCTTATATATAGCTACTGAGGGTTTTCTGAGTTCTTCATATAGTCATTATCTATATCCTTTGTCAGAGAGTTTCCATCAAGGACAACTTCATCAAGTAGGTTGCCATCAAGGACAACACATTGCATTATATTGCCAACAATATCCCCCTTTGGACTTGATGGCAACTATGATGGTGTTTGATCACCACAACAGATAGATACATTGATTATAATCATTATTCAAACACCATGATACTCTCCCCCTTTGACATCAAGGGCAAAGGGCGGATCAAAACCAAAACAAGGTTTTTCTTCTCTTGTAGAAAGAAGAGCTCTATAGATCTGATGTGTACTGAAGTTACCATGCTCCCCCTAAATTCATGATGAATCTTCAAACATAACATTAAATTAAGTACATGACTCTATGATTTTTCCTATCACCAAGGACTCAAACTTATATCAATGATCCAACCAAGTGGATTTACATATGTGACACAAGTACCCAACCAAGTGGGTTTACAAATTTCATCAAGTCCTTACATGACTGAATATTACAATTTTACATCATAGGTCTCAACATGACCTTTTCATCACATTATAACTTATACAATCAAGACCAAAGAATCTCAAGCATGAGATCAAACCACAAAAAATAATTAGAATGCCAACAATGCTTCCTTTTCATAAGACCAAAGCTCCCCCTTAGCTTGTTCATCCTGACCACTTTCACCATCAAATCATCAAGGCATATTCATCAAAAACATCAGAGAATGATATAGAAATATGAGAGCTGAAACATCACCAGAGATACTAATCAGCACCACAGCTGTGCTGAAGAATGCTAACCCAAAAAAATTTGTCAGCAAAAACCCATAAGTGGTTTTCTGTGTATAAACTCGATCTATCCTTATCTCTGAATCATAAGACTTCCATCTCATCCATGTGTGAAAACAAAAGATATTCTTTAGCAGAAAGCAATCAGGGCTTACCCATAATCTCATAATAGGAAACGATGTATCATGTCATCATCATTTGAGTATGAGTATTATGAGAACTAAGGAATAAGCAGATACAATGCCATACTTCTTCATTGCTTCAATAGTTTATCATTTTCAGTTTTTGTTTATAAGTTTCTATCAGCATACCCCTTTCTCATTTAACTTGTTTTTGAATATCCATTTAGTGCCAATGACATTTTTGTCATGAGGTCTTGATACTAAATCCAAGTGTCATTTTTTTCAATTTGATCAAGCTCTTCATTTATGGCTTGAATCCAAAATTCATCTTTGCTAGCTTGATTGACATTATGAGGTTTAATAGTAGATAGAAATGCCAGATAGCTAGAAGATCCTACAAGAGTCTTTCTTATTTGTACACCTGATCCCTTTTCTCCCAAAATTTGATATTATGGATGAATCTTTTGAACATATCTGGATGGAGCTTTTTCCAGATAAATCATCTCCGGGTTCTTCATTGGGTTTACTATCTATATTATCCTTATTTGATGTAAAGGATATATGTCATCATCGTCTTCATCTGTTGTTTTTTTTTTCTTCTTTTGGAGCTGCAGGAGACTCATCAATAACCATATCAATACATTCAACAATCTTCCGAAGTATTTTATTGTAACATTTATATGCTTTACTCCAAGAAGTATTCCTTCATCTGCTCTGGGTTCAAACTTGCTAAGTTTTTCATCATTATTTTTTATAAAGCATTTGCTCCAATAACTCTAAAATTCTTCACAGTGGGAGGATTACCATACCATAGTTCATATGGAGTTTTATCACTATATGTGCTGCTTCTCCCCAAAATGATGTTGGAGTATTGATAATTCCAAAATAAACTCCCCTGAGTGGGGACCACATTGCAGTCGGTCATCGGCAGTACAAACAAAAGTGCGGTTGGCGACGTTGAAATTTGTGATGGTGCGACAATCGCAAATTGGCAATAAAAAAAAAGGGCAGAATAACAATGACTTGCGATGTTGCGATTGCAATTGTGATCGAAACTTCATATCAAAAAGACACTGCCATGGAAACTTTTGATTTGTGATTAGCGCATAAGTGGTAGGGACCACTTGTCCTCCTTTTTTAGAAAACTTTAAGCTGTTTAAACCACTTTGGTTGTTGAGGGCTTTAAATGCCTGAAATGACTGTTTTAATTAGTTCTTCTCCTCCATAGTTTAGATCTACAGGAAAATCTTTGTTCCACTGCAAGACGGCTATGCCCATCACCGGTTAATTCTCCTCTGCCATTTTGTGGCTGCGGCCCATCAAAAATTTAATTCATCCTTACTGTTCTTCGAACCTTCTTTAATATACAATGTTGTGCACTCAAAAAAACTTCTCCTACTGCTGCCTTTTTATTCTTTTCTTCCTGCCTAAGGCTGGCAGGTGACTTTAATATTTCAATCAAATGAGTCAGGTGTTCTGGAATCATCAAGCATAGCTCTAGCCATTTGTTGACCTGTTCTATTTAAAATTTACTCTCAGCAAATGGTAATACCAATACCAAAAAGACCTCAAGAGAGAGAGAGATCATATTTTAGAACCATCATAATGCCAACAATGCATTACTCCCAGCAAGGCTAATGCTCCCCCTAAACTTATGCCACCTGTACCTGTCTTCTTCACATCAGATGCACTGTTATAAATAAACACAACTAGAATTATCAAACCAACCATGGGAATCATCATACATTGCTCCCCCTATGATGATACATTACTGATTCCTATAATGTATCTCACATTACTCCTGCATTCACGAAGTAAGCTTTAGAAGCGGATGACTACAGTAGGGTCAATATTCCCTACGTTTTTGACCGGTCCTCCTTCTTTTTCTAACTTTTCTTGAAATATCTTATTGTGTGCTGGAAATTATCCAATTTCTCAGATCTATTCATCCTGTATTCTTTTTCTACATGTCCATACTTGTTACAAGCATAACATTTTGTGTGACCAGAGAAGTAAGAATAGGGATCATAATGTGTTTTTCTATTCTTTCTTCTATTGCAATCAACTGCTTTATGACCAAACTTGCTGCATGAAAAACAATATCCCATAAAGAAACATGAGTACCTTTCTGTGTAGAATCTGTTTGTTTGAGACTGAAACAATCTGCTTCTGCAATTGGCTGCAACATGCCCATAATTATGACATTTAAAGCATTCAACATTATTGATCAAGGGAGGGAATTATTTCTTTTGAGAGTTCAAGATTATCGGTAGACCTTTTGTTTCTTTAAACACTTTAGGTTTTGCATTGATATCCTTTGAATCTTTAGCACTTTCTTGTGAACTAGATTCTCCTTTAATAGTTTCATGAAAACCAAGACCAAATTTAACATGAGGAGACCTTTGACTACTAAGAATATTATCTAGAATCTTAGTACTATATTGAAACCTCAAGAGTTTATCCTTTTCCTCTAATTTACCTTTTAAAATGCTTACCTCAACCTCCAATCTTTGGCATTGCTTCTTCATCCTTTCTTCGACCCTTTTTCCTTCTTCTACTTGATCATTCAATTTTAGAATCTCTTCTTTCAACCCATTTTCTTGTTCTTCAAAACTTTGTAGAAGTTCTTCATTCTTCTTATTTGATTTTTCCAGATCTTCTTTGAGAGAGATGATTTTTGCTTCAATTCCCTCTTCTTCAAATGATTGTAGAAGTTCTTCATTCTTCTTATTTGATGCTTTGATATCTGCTTTCAGAGAGATGATTTCTGCTTCAAGTCCTTCACTGTGATTGGTTACTTCATCCTACAACGTTTGATACTTGTTTATCTGTCCATTCATTCTAGAGATCATATCTTTGTAGATAGATTCTCTCTCATTAAATAATCTTAGTCGATCTTCGACTTTAATCTTGAGAACTTCTTCTAGATACATAACATTACTTTCACTATCTTCACCATTGCATGCACAAGAAAGTGAATCACAAGAACAACAATCAATACCTATTTCATCTTCTTCATTTTCTGCTGCACATGTTTTCTGACATAATATCTCCTTTCTTTGAGTAGCCTTCTTCTTTTGCTTCCTTCCCATTGTGACGGATCTCCTTCAAGCGATCAATCTTCTTCAGAAGGACCTCGCTCTGATTCCAATTGTTGAGAAAAATACTGAGAGGGGGGGTGAATCAGTATTTAGAGCTGACTTAAAAACTTTTCACTTTTTGTTTCTCTTAAACCCATACGTTACTTTACTGAAACCAACTCGCATATAATTGTAGATATCCTTAAGAAACCTTGCATATGTCCAGAGATCTTATTATAAATTTAATTCTTAACTTAGATCATTACATCATTCATTCATCAGATGTTTAGTAAGCAGTAAGCATGTGTAGAAATAACAGAATAAACCATCACACATAAGCAACACACATGAACACCAGTATTTAAGGTGGAAACCCAATTCGGGAGAAAACCACCACTGCTGTCATCTTTGTCTTCAATATTTATTATAAAGAAAACTAAGTACTGGCACAGACTCATACCAGCACGCAGGCACCCACCTGCAGAAGGTTGCAACCTTCTCTTGTTTACTAGCCTCTCCTGGAAGGGAACTACAACCCCCTGCTCTCATTTACCAGCTATTACTGGAAGGGAGCTACTACCCCCTGCTCTCATTTACCAGCTACTACTAGAAGGGAGTTCCAACCCCCTCACTGAAGGCTTCTACCTGCGGCACCACTATGGACCATGTTTCATCAACTTTCATACTAGATCCAACAGCTTACACACAACATACCTTGCAGGCCACCAGATTTATTCATTTTCTTATGTAGACTCACACCAGTTCTTCATGATTTTGTCAGTCAATCAAACCAGAGATTCATCATTGTCAAATCATTATATCCATGGGTGCATCATAGATTCATATTTATCAATTAAGAATAGAGTTCGTCCATGCAGATATTCCTTAGAGATATTTATTCATTCACCACCCTTATGCATGCACACCTCGTACTCTATTTATCTTCTCCTTATAAATTTTTTCCTTTAGTAAAACTGTGAGTCAAAACCACCAAACTACTGATGGTATTCCTTCTTTTATTAGAATTTTATTTATCAAATTCGTGGAATTTGATAAATAAAAATTATCCACAACCTTTGGAAATTTAAATTATATAATAGAACTTTATATTAATCACCAGTGCTTTTATCAAATGGCTTTTAAATCGAGCAATATAGATTAAAATGGGGCCCATCGCTAACAATCGATCTGATCCAAGGGCTCACGTTTCATCGTGCCACAACATCCAATCCGACGGATATCGCTCGGGCAACTTGCATGGGAAATAATGCGGGATGGCGCGCCGCACTTGGGTTATCCTTCGCACACCTTCCAACCACGGCCACTGTCCGATGGCATCTTCCCAGATCAATGATATGTACCAATATCGCTGGGCATCGTGGGTTGAAAAATAACACGCGATGGCACGCAATTGCCAAGCGGTTTTCCATGGGTCCACCTCACCACGTGTCAAATGATCTATGGAATCGCTCCCAACTCCTCAAATACTGCTCACTCCGCATAGGTGGTGCAATGAAAACCATAAACCGCCTTGCCACATGACGTTATTGCGGAGGCTCTTGGAGTATGGTGGAAAACTTTGCCATGCCCTCCCATAATGAATCTACACCGTTGATCAGTGTTTATCCCATGGTTAAACAAGTCAACTGCGGGGGCACTTGTAGTATGGCGGCAATCTTTGGCATGCCCCCCCGCAATGAGTCTTTATCGCTCATCTATTCCATTAATCTGCGCCATCTCCCAATATTTCGACAGAGTTAAAGTGTCTCTGTGACTCCACCACAATTCTCCAACCACTGACTTCACCTTTTTACAAGATAAATGCGTGCCAATATGTCTGCGGGAAATGCAGGCTCAAGGGTTCCAGGAATACACTTTCACACAGGATTTAATAGTCCTCACGCAGACCTTTCTTGCTCACTCCAAGGTCGAGTCATTGTGATATTAATTTAAACATATTCAATTTCTTCTGGTTCGACCACTGGTATTCATCCTTGTTACAATTACTCAACAACACTGAATTCCTTCTTGTATGAAAGGAATTTATACGACCCTTCACACACAGTTTCTCACTAAAATCAAAGCTCCTTCTCATAGAATTTGGTCAACATTATTCATGTCATACTGAACACATTCAGTTTAATAATCTGCTTCTATAGAGCTGCTGAGGGTTTTCTGAGTTCTTCATACAGTCATTATCTGCATCCTTTGTCAGAGAGTTGCCATCAAGGAAAAATTCATCAAGTAGGCTGCCATCAAGGACAACACATTGCATCATATTTCCAATAGGAGAGGGATCTCAATAGTGTTACAGGAAGCTGCTACAGGATTCCTATTTTTCTACCATAAGTTTTGTAATGCTACAAGAAACATGTCGAGAGGTTTTGGAGGCCATAAATGGTGAAGGGAAGGATAGGAAGGGTGAGGGAAATATGGATCTAAGGAAATGGAGTATTACCAAACCCTTTGGCCAAGATTAGAACCCTCAAAAGGCCTATCTTGCACCAATAAGGTCGAGCTCAGTGGTGTGATGATGGTCTCCAAAACATGGTTGTGGGAGACTAAAGTAGGGTTGAAACTCAAAGTGATGGTATTGAAAGGGTCCTTCTCTAATAATATAGGAAAACCTACAAACAATACATCTACTCAAGCATTTTTCATCAACAAAATTATCATGGAAAGAGTGGAAATGTCGAGTTGAATTTAACTAGAAATAATCATGCACTTGAAACATAAATCTACCCCTGAACCTTCAACATAATCATGGTAATAAAAATGAAATATATCTTAAATTTTCCAAGAAACAATTAACTAAATATGTTTGGTTAATGGTGGAAGATCTTCCTCCTCAAAATCTAATGGAAGAGGTGAGAAAGGGAGATTGTCAACACAGTTTTGATATTTTATATGATACCAAAATAAAATGAATTTAATGAACTACTGAAGCATAAAGGAAAGACACAAATGTACACAAGACGTACTGCAATAGATGGATTGGTCACTAACCAACAATCTTCAACTCTCTAAAATAAAATCAATGAGAAAAGGATGAAGTGCTCATTCTTATTTCAAAACCAATCTCTTACATTAACAATGAAAGTCCAAAATATCTAATATAGAGCCAATATTTCTATAGTTGCATATAAAATCTGACTCCTAATGAGTTATTTATCTTATCTATCTGTTAACATAAGTCACTGATGTTATTAAAGGTTGATAAGTTATGTATGGAACTTCATATCAAATGGTGGAATATTTGAAGAGTTGGCCAGAGTGAAGTGGCAACAGTAAAGCAGGAACAGGAAGTAACGTGGCAGAACTAACGTGCGGGCCCTAAGGATCGGTATGCTATGTTTCGAATCAGTCTCATGTAAAATATGTTCAAAAATCATGTGCTTCATATAGCAAAAGGTAAGGTAAAGTCCTTTAGGTTAACTGGTACTGAGGCCCATACCAGTATTAGACCCAGCACGTGGTGTCCACCTGTGTCCAGCTCACGGCCAATCCCTATACGCCACGTGCCCCATTGTGAGCGCCCTTACGACACTTACCCTATCTACTTCACCTTTTTTTTTTTTTTCTTTCCCTCTACCGTTACCCTCCTAAGGCTTTGAAATGCATTTAAACGAGCTAAAAACCCACTTTAGACTTTGTAATAGGGCCTAGCCCATTTTTCCCGCTAAACCTTAACCACTTCCCCATAACCCTTGCCCATGACCAACCACTTAAAGCCTTGGGGGGCCAAACGCAAAGCTCATATCGCAATTTCATATGTTCGTGCCCGATCAATCTATCCCAAATATTTGCGATGCGATCCACCCATCGCAGATCCGCCCCATCGCAAAAGTGCAAAGCGCAGTTTTCTGTTGGTGCCACTTTCCGTCATCGCACTTTCCGCCTTTGCGATTTTCGATCATCACAAATCACACCCATTGCAGATCCGCCCCATCGGAAAAGCGCAAAGCGCAGTTTTCTGTTGGTGCCACTTTCCGCCATCGCACTTTCCGCCTTTACGATCCACACTTTCCGTATTTGGTCCCACCTCGTACGTTCATTCCCATACCCCTCATGCACATTTCCGTGGCATTTCATGTGTTTCCTTTGCATTCCCACCGAAGTTTGAAGGTTTCACATTTTACCTTAAAATTTCAATGTTTCATATGTATTCCGTCATGTGCATAAGTTATTCCACGGACCATTCTCCACCGTCGATCCCCACCACTTCCACTTCCCCGTGCACGGTTTTCTTAACAAGTTTGCGGATTTTGCAGGGTTTTAGCATTGGAAAATTGTCATAATATAAATCCTGGACTACAGTAGCAGAGCACATCAAAGGGCTACTCTACAGAAGCTGCAATTATGAAGAAAAGCCCCGGGAGCTGCCATGACATGACATCCATGGAAGAAATAGGGTTCAAAATCCACCAAACCCTTCAAAATCATTCAAGGGGAAGATTTTTGCGGATGAAGACATCAATGAAGAAGAAAAGAGTATCAGTCGAAGACCTATGAATTCAGTTTCTGGCACGAAAGATTTTAAATTCAAGTTCAAAATTCGAAAATAGAGAGAACTATGCCCTCCAGGTTTAATCCTAATGGGATTTCCTTTCAGAAAAGGACAGATTATTTAAAAGCTTTCATTTTCACGCTATGTCCCTGAGAAGAGTTTCTACCCGATGCTTTTACATCATATAGTAGCCGGCAAAAATGTGCTCAGTTCACCATCCAGATCGCCAACTCATCAGCGAACATCCCACCATCAGCATCAGCAACGGCCTTAACCCTTCCACACCTATGAAGCCATGCAACTTATGATTCGGCCTCAGCGGCCCATTTACTTTTTACTGAATTAGTTACTTTTAAGTTTCGAGTGGGCTGCTTGCTCCACTCCAGCATTTTACTACTACCAGACTTGTGTTTAATTTCTTGTTTTAAAAACGACCAAGTGCCTGACTATCCATGATGGGAGGCCTTATTCCTCATCATAAGTTTTTTTGTTCTGATAAGGACCTTTAACAGATTTTGGTCATGCGAAGAAGATATTTTCTCAAAAATATCTTCTCGCTGAGATAGGAAGAGGTCTATATAAGGAAGATCGAATGAGAAAAACGGGTTCCAGATTTCCTGAAGAAAAGGGCAGTGTAAAATTTTTTGTATACTTGTCGTGGAATTATCAATGCAAATACATAGAGTCTGTGGGGTTTCAGCGAAGAGAAGTTCTAGTTATGTATGAGGATTCCAGTCTTAATGCTATATAGTTCGTGACTCTTTCTTTCTGATATTGTATCATTGTTCTCCCCACTGTTTTCAATTTCCTTTTATCGTGTCTTGGAATGCGAGTAACTTGCCAGCTCGAGTATGAATTTATCGCTGTCTGATACTCATGCTTTACTGGTCTATGTTGCTTTAAATATGGCTCATACACGATATGTTGTTCCGCTTAACACATCATTCATATTTCCTCTGTATTAATCATCGTGGAATGTTACTCTTACTGAATTGATTGATATGTATGGATTCTTAGTTTCTAAGCCCATATTATATTGAAATATGTTTTCCGAGCATCATTCCATTCGAAGTTAGTACTCCTCTTTCACTTTCTACGCATCAAATACTTTTCTGTTTGAAATACTGTTAGGTCCCTATATCACTAGTATAGCCCCTTATTATTGTTAGTGTAAACCCCTTATTGTTATTATTGTACCCTTGTAACCCCCATTTTGTTATTATTGTGCCCTTAAATTATTATTGTTAGGTCGGCTAGGATTACATTGTGGCCACTAGGATTACATTATGGCCCCATGGACTCCTATATATAGAAAGGAGGTTTTGTAAATTGTATCATCCAAGAATTGTTCATTTATGTAATGTATTGGAGGTTGCCCCCTCGAAGTGGCTTATTTCTAAGGCGTTGATATCTCTTTTCTTCTATTTTTGAAGCTGGTTACACAACATTTGGTATCGGAGCTTTGGATTCTAGGGTTTCGCTGCTCCAAACAGGTCATCGTGGCATTTTCGCTATAACTTTTTTTCTACGAAGTTTCAGAAGCTGAAATTTTTAGGGTGCGAAGAAAAAATCCTGAGGAAGCCCGTATAAAAATTTCAGAGTTTGGTTCGCAATAATTTCAGAGATATGATCTGTGTAAGTCAGGTATTTTTTCAGGCTCCTAAACAGGTCATCGTGGCATTTGCGCTATAAAAAAGTTTCTACGAAGGTTCAGAATCTGAAATTCATATGGTACGAAGCTGAAATCCTAAGGAAATTCATCAAAAAATTTCAGAGCTTGGTTCGCAATATTTTTGGAGATATGATCTGTGGAAGGTAGTGCTTTTTCAGGCTCCTGAATTTCATCTCAAAGAGGTGATCGTGGGAAAAGTTCAATAACTCTCTCTCTGAATATTGGATTGGAGTGCCGTTAAAATTGGTTGCAATTACACGGCCTTTAGTTTCTTCGCTATAAATTTCAGAGACAAAGGACAAAAAAGTGACACGTGGCAATTCATACAAGTTCACTCTACTGAACCAGTCCAGAATTAGGTCATTGTGGGAGATTGGACACAACTTTGTCTTGAAGAATCAAAATCAGGTTAGACCTGTGGCATTTGAAAGAAGCTTCAGAGGGCTACTACAGGGTTGAATTTCAGATATCGAAGATTTTCAATTACAGAGATAATTCAATTTCAATATCGATCTCCTAAAATCTAGTAAAAGGTGTGTATTTTTTTTCCGAATTGCATAAGTCTTGTTTGAAGAATCAAGTTGAATTGATTCCAAGGGAATATTGTAGAATAGATATCAATATTGGATTCTAAAATGGCCCCTAAAAGAATTCAACACCCATTAAGCCTTCAGAAGGCTCTACTATGACTCATGAAGATGAAGAATTACAACATGATCTATCAAAATTACAAGAGCAAATGCAACAGTTTTCACTCTCGCAAAGAGCAACAAAAAATGAAATGGAAGTTTTGAAGAAAGGCATGGAAGTGAAGATGGACGGTTTGAAGAAAGGCGTGGAAGATAAGATGGATGACATGAAAGACAACATGGAAAACATGAAGAGTGATCTAAAAGCATACATGGAAGGCTTGATGACAAGATTAAAACCAGAAATGATTCCTAATGGCGGAAATATAGGAGAAGAACCTCCTGATGAGAACAAAATAAATGTTAATCATGATTTCATAAACTCGAATGTTGGCGGGAAGAACCACCATATTCCAAAAATGGATATGAAGAATTTTGATGGAAAGGATCCGGTAACATGGATACTACAGATGGAGCAATATTTTGATCTCCATAACGTGCAAAACACACAAAAGGTACGCATTGCAACTTTACATTTAGAACAAAATACATTTGTATGGTATCAATGGCTTTGCTCCCGTAAAAAAATTGTCACTTGGTCAATTTTTACGGAGGAAATGATAGCACAGTATGAGGATACAAAGAGCAACACCTTCTTTACCCAATTGATAAATCTCAAACAAAAGGGTTTAGTGGGGCAGCACATTGAGGACTTCCAAAAATTGAATATAAGAGTAACTGATCTTACAGAGGAACACATGATTGATCTCTTCCTAGGCACTTTAAAGGATAACATCCAACATGAAGTTCGCGTTTTGGAACCTGATTCATTGGAGAAGGCATTCAGGTTGGCAAGAAAAGTTGAATGTAAAATTATGGCGACAAGGAAACCTACCACTCAATTCTATAAAGAAGGAAGTGTTGCTATGCCTATATTTCCACAACCTACAAGGTTGACACCACAACAATTGGAAGAAAAAAGAGCAAAAGGGCTTTGCTACGGTTGTGATAGCAAATACACTAAAGGTCATAAGTGTGCTGAGAAGAAATTATTTTACATAGATTGTGAAGAAGAAGAAGAAAATGAACAAGAAGAGGATATACACCAAGAACCACCCCTAGAAGAAGAAGAAATGAATCCGACCATATCGTGTAATGCACTGGCAGGAATTACCACTCCTCAAACTCTCAAGATAGAAGGACATATAAAGAAGAAAAGGGTAATAGTGTTGATTGATTCAGGTAGCACCCATAATTTTCTTCATTATAAGGTAGCCAAGGAATTAAATTGTTTCCTATACCCAGCACCAGAATGTCAAGTGATGGTTGCAAATGGAGGAACTATAAATTGCTCTGGAAAATGCCATAATATCAAGCTAACCATGGGGGAATATGTATTGACTAGTCCGATGCTTGCCATTCCTATGGGAGGTGCTGATGTTGTACTAGGAGTACAATGGTTACAATCTTTGGGGACGGTAGCTTTTAATTTTCAAGAACTTTTCTTGAAATTTTTTTTCAGAAGGAAAGGAAGTCAAATTACGGGGTATTGCGGGGAAGCCGGGAAGGATAAAGCTCTAATGTCATGACAAAGCTTCTAAAGAAATAACAGCGAGGCGTAATTGCACAATTATGCTCACTAGAAGTTCCAACATCAAAATCATCTATTTCTGCAGATCTCCAACAAGTCTTGGACAATCATTCCAAGGTGTTTGAAACTCCCAAAGGAATCCCACCTATTCATGATCATGATCATGCTATTCATTTGATTCCAGAAAGTGTTCCTCCAAACATCAGGCCTTATAGATATCCTTACTTCCAAAAGAGCGAAATTGAACGTATGATTGCAGAAATGTTAGAGGCGGGTATAATTCAACCCGGTCAAAGTTCTTTCTCTGCTCCTGTAGTATTGGTACACAAGAAGGATGGATCATGGTGAATGTGTCCGGATTATAGGGAGCTCAATAAGCTCACCATTAAAGACAAATTTCCCATTCTTGTGATTGATGAATTATTGGATGAATTACATGGAGAAATTTATTTTACCAAGTTGGATCTTCGTTCAGGATATCATCAAATTAGAATGAGGACTGAAGATATTCCAAAAACAGCATTTCGAACTCATGAGGGTCATTATGAATTTTTGGTCATGCCTTTTGGCCTTACCAATGCACCTTCTACATTTCGAGGGTTGATGAATTCCATTTTCAAACCCTTCCTTAGAAAATTTGTGCTAGTATTTTTTGATGATATACTAATCTACAACAGGTCTTGGAAGGATCATGTTGAGCATGTTGACAGGGTGCTCAAACTATTGCAGGAGAAACAATTATATGCAAAAAAATCCAAATGTTTCTTTGGAGTACAAGAGGTGGAATATCTGGGTCATATTGTATCTCACGAGGGTGTTAAAGTAGACCCTAACAAAATTAGAGCCATTAAGGAATGGAAAGTCTCCACAACCATAAAACAGTTGCGAGGATTTCTCGGGTTAACGGGGTATTATCGCAAGTTTGTTAAGAATTATGGGAGAATAGCAGCACCTCTAACAACATTATTGAAGAAAGATGCATTTTCATGGACTCCTGAAGCAACTAAGGCCTTTGAACGTCTTAAGAGGCAATGTGCCTAGCACCGGTCTTAGCTACACCAGACTTCACAAAAACCTTTATTGTGGAATGTGATGCCTCAGGAAATGGAATTGGTGCAGTTTTAATGCGGGAAGGAAGACCCATTGCTTTTGAAAGTCGTCCAATCAAAGGAAAGTATTTACAGAAACCTATTTATGAGAAGGAAATGTTAGCAATACTGCATGCACTAAAGAAATGGCGAACTTACCTAATGGGAAGAAACTTCAAGGTAAAAACTGATCATGATAGTCTTAAACACTTTTGGAACAAAGACTATCTTCAGAAGAGCAGCAAAAATGGGTCACAAAGATGTTGGGTTATGACTTTGAAATAATCTACAAAAAAGGAAAGCTTAATGTTGTTGCAGATGCACTCTCAAGAAAGAATGAGGAGGTGGAAGCATTGCTTTGTGCCATTTCTATTATCCAACCAGATTGGATAACTGAAGCAAGAGATGAATGGAAGAAGGACAAAGATGTATGGATACTCATTCAAAAGTTGCAGCAAGATCCTAGTACATCTGATACATTTAGTTGGAAAAATGATTCCTTATGGTACAAAGATGGCTTATATCTTTGTAAGAATTCCCAACTAAAACAAAAGATTCTTCTGGAATTGCACACTTCTCCTTTAGGAGGACACTCAGGATTTTTAAAAACTTACCACGGGGTGAAGAAAGAATTTTTTTGGGATGGCCTTAAATCTGATATTCGAAAGTTTGTGGCGGAATGTTTGGTTTGCCAGCAGAATAAAGTGGAAACAATTAAGACCCCAGGACTTCTACAACCTTTATCCATTCCAAGTCAACGTTGGGATGAGATTTCAATGGATTTTATCACAGGTTTACCTAAGTCCGAAGGAAAGAGTGTCATCATGGTGGTAGTTGATAGACTTACCAAGTATGCACACTTTTGTACATTATCTCATCCATTTAAAGCAAGTACATTTGCTACTACATTTATGGATAGAATTCAAAAGCTGCATGGAAGCCCAAGGGTTATTGTGAGCGACGGAGATCCCATTTTTACTGAAAATTTTTGGACGGAGTTATTTTCTTGTTTGGGTACTCGATTAGCTCATAGCTCATCTTATCATCCTCAATCTGATGGTCAAACTGAGATAGTAAATAAATGTTTGGAAGTATATCTTCGTTGTTTTGTATTTGATAAACAAACACAATGGGTCAAGTGGTTACCTCTCGCTGAATGGTGGTATAACACTTCCTTCCATACTGCAGCAAAAATGACCCCATTTATGGCACTTTATGGATACCATCCACCATCGATCACATCATCTTTAAGGGAAAATTCGAAGGTTCAAGCGGTGGAAGATCACATCGAGCATCAGCAAGAAGTTCTCCAACTCTTAAAGGATAACCTGAATTTGGCACAAAATCGAATGAAACAACAGGCAGATCAACATCGTAGCGAGAGAAGTTTTGATGTAGGAGATTGGGTATTTTCACGGCTACAACCATACAAACAAATGTCCCTCAAGCAAGCAAAGAAGGATAATAAATTATCGCCAAAGTACTATGGTCCTTACAAGGTGTTGCAAAAGAGTGGTACTATGGCATACAAATTGGAGCTTCCTGCTTCTTCGCGAGTACATCCAGTTTTCCATGTTTCATGCTTAAAGAAGGTTATAGGTGAAAATCTTCCAGTTCAAACAGTATTGCCAGAACTTGATGGGGAAGGGAAAATCATATTGGAACCTGAAGCAGTCATGGAAAAAGAACTCGACAACTACGGAATCGATCAATTTCAGAGTATCTCATCAAGTGGAAGAACTTACCCACTGAAGATTCTACATGGGAGGATGAGAATTTTATACAGAAGCACCCAGAGCTACTCAAGTGTTTAGGAAAACACTTTTTTGAAGGAGAGGGGCATGTTAGGTCCCTATATTACTAGTATAGTCCCTTATTGTTGTTAGTGTAACCCCCTTATTGTTATTATTGTACCCTTGTAACCCCCATTTGGTTATTATTGTGCCCTTAAATTATTATTGTTAGGTCGGCTAGGATTACATTGTGGCCCACTAGGATTACATTATGGCCCCATGGACTCCTATATATATAAAGGAGGTTTTGTGAATTGTAGCATCCAAGAATTGTTCATTCATGTAATGTATTGGAGGTTGCCCCCTCGAAGTGGCTTATTTCTAAGGCGTTGATATCTCATTTCTTCTATTTTTGGAGTTGGTAACACAACAAATACCTATATGTCTTTGAGAAACTGGCCCTCTCTGATGAAAGCTATCTCTAAGTTGTCTGAAGTATACATGTATTGAAGATTCCTGCCTTGTCTTTGCAATGTCTTTATAGCTTGCTAAATCTGAAGGTAGTTTGGTCCCGTCCATATGATGATGCTTTGCATAAGTTGAAAGGTAGGGAGTCCTAAGATGATAATGATCCTGAAGTATACTTTATACTCCCTATTGTTTAAGATGTCCTAGGCACTGGTCTTTGGCAACTCAAGGCTGTCTCTAGGAGCTACAACATCTTTTTGGCACCGTTGCCGGGGACGAAGTTGAAATAAATTAAAATCCCTGGGCCTCGACAAGCCTATTCACTCTTCAATTAGGTGAGCATGAAGAGTTGAGAGTTGTACATTCCTCACCTTGGCGACTCCATATTTGTGTTGTAAGTTAATTTGTTTGTAGTCCTGGCTCCTCATAAGCCGCACCTGAGGTCCGATACGTCTCAGCCAAAGACACCTTCTGTGTCTAACCTGGAAAGGATCCTACATAGAAGGGGCTAGAGGGAAAGGCAGTCAGTTCATACCGAGATTCCTGAATTCTCCCTAGAAAACTTTCCATATCTTCTGTCCTCTTCCTCTCAAATTGCCCAAATACAAGGCTCTGACTCCATCATAAGAGATAATGGTTACTATTCAGAGAGCCCACCTCAGGGAGGTGCCCATATCAAAGACGAAGCCGAGTCTAGCAATACTTCGCATTACTCTTTCCACCCTACCCCTGAAGTTGAGGAGATTAAGGAAGTTACTGAAGTATCTGCTGTTCACAGCCCGACATTCTCGTCAAACCCTCAAGCTGTTGTTCACTACATCCCCATCATTATCCATACTTCACTTCCACCTTCTCCTCCTCCTCTTACAACTAATATTCTTGCACTACCTCCACCCCCTCCAATGGCTAACGTCCCTGGTTTCCTGCAAAATAGATACGCCCCTCTGGAGCTCCCTGTGGTATTAAATGACATGCCGTAAGATTATTTAAAGATTCTGCCTAGGTTCAGTGGTGAGAATGAGATTGAAGCCCAGAAACATGTCGAATTTTTCTGCTCTTTCGCAGAGAATTTTAATGTGGAACATCTGGACGTAGTCCTAAGGCTGTTCGTGCAATCCTTAGATGGGGAAGCTAGAAAATGGTTCAAGACACTTGGAGCTCGTTCTATCAACACATGGGAGGGAATGGAGGATGCTTTCATCAAAAAATGGGGAGAAAAGAAAGATCATGGTAATGTCCTTACCGAATTCAACACTCTGAAAAAGAAACACAATGAAGGGGTGTCAGAGTTTATCAGAAGATTTAACAAATTGTACCTGAGTCTCCCCGCCGATATGAAGCCTCACCAGACCGCTGCTAAGGTCGTTTTTGTGGCAGCATTGGATTCTGAATTTGGTTTCTCATTGAAAGACAGAAAGCCAGCCACTCTGGATGATCCACAGACGGACACACTGGAAATAGAAGAAAATTTTGTCTCTACTGGAAAATCTAAAGGGAAACAGGAACAGGATGTTAGAAGGAGGGGCAAAGAGGAAGTATCCACTTCAAGCCAAGACGGAGATTCAGCTAATGACAAGATTGAAGAAATGAACAAGATGATCAAGAATCTCTCAAGTAAGCTGATCAAGCTTGAGATGGAGGCCAAGAATTCACCCTCAAAGAATTTCCAGAATGCTCCAAACAGAGGTTTTAACCCTCAATACAGAAATCCGCCCTTGTAGATACTGCAAAGGGGGCAGAAGGAGCAGCAACATCAGGTACCGCATCCTTTATACTTGGAAGGGCAAGTAGAAGGTTCTACCGAAGACATTACTTGTGAGCAAGAAGAGACCTGTCTTGTTTTCTCAGACCATGATGACATTCAATGTCCTGTTCATGAAAGTGGCGAGGAGGAAGTACAAACTCACTCAGAAGTCAAAACTGACGAAAGCACTGAGGATCCGGAGATCGACAACTACTGCAAGCAGTTTGTCGACTTCATGCAGGCTCAGTTTAAAAGGAAATATGACCTCAGGTCCTCCAGAAAGTGAACCCGCACTCAAGATGAAGAGGAGGATACACCCCAAAAGTCAGCACCTGCACAGAAGGAGGTCAATACTCAAAAACCCCCAGAAAAAGGTAAGAGGCCCCTCTACCAAACCCTGCAATCTGATGCTTTAATGCCTTCATCCTCACAAGTAACTGCACCCCCTAAGGCCGAGCCCATCGTAAAAGAAGTTAAGCCTCCCCTCCAGAGCAAAGATTCAAAAGAAAAAGAGGTGTCAATAGATAAGCCTTCATCTCTTGTTAATTTACAAAAAGAACTTGAAAAAGTGAAAATCCCAGTTCCTTTGACTAAGTTATTAAAATAACCTGCATATCAGTCCCAGGTCACATCCTTCATGCTTCCCCCTGAAGTAATATACATCCCTGACAGTATCAACTTACAAGAAGAAAGACCTGTGGTAGTGTTTGGTCCACATGTCAAAGAATTAGACCCCACTACACCTCCCTTTTACGTGTCTTTGGTAATCCATGACCTATTGCTCCACAATTGTATGTTAGACTCTAGAGCCTCCCATAATCTTATGCCTCTGTCAGTCATGGAACAATTAGGGCTCCATATCACCCATCCATATCAGGACCTGTATTCATTTTACTCCAAAAGAGTTAAGTGCTTGGGCCTTATTAAGGACCTGGTGGTCAACCTGGCCCAAATCCCAGCTAAAAGTGTAGTAATGGACATTGTGGTGGCAGACATCCCAGCCCGTTTTGGTATGCTACTATCAAGGTCCTGGGGAAAAAAAATTGGTGGGTTAATCAAACTAGATCTAACATATGCCACCATCCCAATTTTTGGTGGGCAGGAGAGGAGATTATACAGAGAGACCAGATTTGTAAAAATGGTTACCAAAGCTGACAGTTCAAAAAATTCACCGGTCTACAGTAAGGATAGAGATTTTTCGTGCCTGATGTTAGAAGAAGATTACAATTATGCTCAGGAACCTTCCTTATGTCAGATTAGGACTCAACAATCCTCAGAAGGCCTTGAAATAGGGGTATGGACTCTACATTTCGATGGGGCAAATTCGAAGGAAGGTAATGGTGCTGGTGTTTTATTGATTTCCCCTATAGGCAAATGGGTCCCACTATCCTTCAAGTTAGAGTATGAAGCCACCAATAACGTGGCTGAGTATGAAGTGCTTCTGCTGGGGCTACAGGCAGCCAGTAACATGAATATACAAACCCTGAAGGTCTTGGGTGATTCAAAATTAGTGGTCCGACAGGTCAGAAATCAATGTCAAGCTAAGCATCCTCATTTAAGAGCTTACAGGAATGAAGTATGGGACATGGTGGAGAAATTTTTCTCATCTTTTAATATTCAGTTCATGCCGCGGGAGCAGAACAGGATGGCAGACTCACTTGCAGTAGCTGCCAGCACCTTCCGTCCACCCCAAAATCCCCTCTTGAGGTATGAGATAGAAGTAAGGTATCGACCTTCGATTCCAGACAATGTCAAACACTAAAAAGTGTTTGAGGATGATGAACAAGTGAAAAGGTTTCTAGAGACAGTTGGGGAGTTCTCTAATATGGAAATTGACTGTTGTGAGGAAGATGATGTTGAGAACCAATCAGAAAACAAGTGGGAAGAAAAAATGGCCAGGAGCAAAGTGTTACAACTGAAGGGAAATGTCATCCCTAGAGGCTTGGTGCCCCTAGAAAGGTTGTTTGACAAAAATGATATCCCCAGGTATCCCAGGAAAACGACAGATGAAAACCAGGTAGAGGACCTAAATCTGGGTACTGAGGCTGAACCCAAAATTGTGAAATTATCCAGAAAGATCCCAAATGGCTATAAGGAGAAGTACCTACAATTATTTCATTCTTATAGGGATTTATTTGCATGGTCCTATCAAGACCTGAAGACATTCGATATCAGCATTTTGCAGCATGAAATTCCCCTAAAAGCAGATGCAAGGCCTCACAAGCAGAAGCTTAGGCAAATAAACCCTCTGTTACTCCCCTCCATTGAGAAATAAATCAAGAAGATGTTATGGGCTAAAATAATTGTGCCATTGAAGTACTATGAATGGGTGGCAAATCTAGTCCCTGTCCGAAAGAAAAATAGAGAAATAAGGTTGTGCGTTGATTTCAGAAATTTGAATAGAGCCTCCGTGAAAGACAACTACCCATTACCGAAGATGGACCACATTCTGCAGAAAGTGGTGGGGGCCTCTAGAATGTCTATGATGGACGGTTTTTCAGGTTATAACCAGGTGGCCGTACTCCCAGAAGACCAGAAGAATACTGCTTTAACCATGCCCTAGGGTACATTCATGTACGCTAGGATGCCTTTTGGGCTGATTAACGCAGGAGCCACATTTCAGAGGGCCATGGACATAGCTTTTGTTGGGGAACAAGATAAATTTCTGGTGGTGTATCTGGATGATATTACAGTGTTTTCGAAAGATGACACCGAGCATATTCAACATTTACAGAGAACCTTTGAAAAGTGCAGGAGTTATGGTCTTTCCCTAAATCCTCAGAAATCTTTGTTTGCATTAGAAGAGGGTAAGCTCCTAGGGCACATTGTAACTAAGGATGGGGTCAAGATTGATCCTAAAAGAGTAGAGGTTATAAATGGCATCTCCCTCCCCAGGAATAAGAAAGAAGTCCAGGTGTTCTTAGGGCGTATCAATTTTCTGAGAATATTTATCCCTAACTATGTTGAGATAGTTAGGCATATAACAGATATGTTAAAAAAGAATAATGAGGTGAAATGGTCACCAAAATCGAGGTAGGCCTTTGCCAGGATAAAGAATGCATTTGCTGAGGCTCCTATGCTGGCAAGGCCAGATTTCACTGAACCATTTATGATTTTCTCTTTTGCGTCACCTCATACAGTGGCTGGAGTGCTCCTACAAAAAAACGAGGATGGGTATGAACAACCCATTTCTTTCTTTAGTCAGGTGCTTCACGATGCAGAATTCAAATAAAATATATTGGAAAAGCAGGCCTATGCCCTGGTAAAGTCCCCCAAGGCATTTCGCATGTATATTCTACAGTCTCACATTACTGCATTTGTACCCACCGCAGCAGTTAAAGATATCCTCGTTCAAGGTGACAGTGAAGGAAAAAGGGGTAGGTGGATTGCAAAGATACAGGAATATGATCTGGACATCAAACCCACTAAGTTGATTAAAGGGCAGGGGATAGCAAGAATTTTATCAGAGTCAAATCATCAAGCTTTGGGCATCAATTTATCTATGATTGCAAATCAAGATTCTGAGGAACAGACAGGGCAGCAAGAAGTGGAAATGGCCACTCAGAAAATACAGATAAAGTATCTTACTAGTCCTTGGTACAAAGAAGTAGTTGAGTATCTCCTAACACTCAGCTGTCCACCCAGCTGTGATAAATCAAAATACAGAGCATTGAGGCTGAAATCACAAAAGTACATGGTTGCCAATGGTCAGCTATATTGGAAAGATCTTTCAGGCATACTGTTATTATGCCTCACAGAAGACAAAGTGAAGAACATAATGACCAAATTTCATGAGGGAATCTGTGGAGGACATTATAGCTGGAGGAGCACAGCTCAGAAAATTCTGAAGGCTGGTTTCTATTGGCCCAAACTATTTGGAGACATATTTGCTTGGGTTAGAGCATGTGACAAATGTCAGAAATTTTCCGAAAAGCAAAAGTTGGCAGCTCTGCCCCTGATTCCTGTACACGTCGATGAACCTTTCAAATAGTGGGGAATTGACTTCATAGGCGAGATTCACCCACCATCAAGTGGACAGCACAAATGGATCCTGACTGCCACGGATTATTTCACGAAATGGGTGGAAGACATACCTGCATGAAATGCTACAGACACAGTGATAATAAAATTTATGGAAGAGAACATTATATCCAGGTTTGGATGCCCTGCTAGAATATTCACTGACAATGCACAAGCCTTCAAATCTACAAAATTTTTGAATTTCTTTCAGCAGTATAATATCTCTCTGGGTCACTCTACAACTTACTACCCACAGGGAAATGGTTTGGCGGAATCATCAAATAAAACGCTGGTGAGAGCTCTAAAGAAGAAAATAAACAAAAACCAGAGGAATTGGGATTCCCAACTGAAGTTCACTCTGTGGGAAAACAGAATTACTAGTAAAAGAGCAGCTGTGTTCCCTATACAATTAGCTTTACCCGTGGCTCATTTTATGCAAGAGGCTCAGGAGGAACCAGATGGCATGACCAGAAGAATTAACCAGCTGGTGGAACTCGAAGAAACGTGTAATCAGGTGAATCAGAGGCTAATAGAATACCAGGAGAAAATGAAAGAGCTGTTTGATCAACATGCTAAAGACAGAAAGTTGCAGGTAGGGGACCTAGTACTCAGGTGGGACGTGCGAAGGGCTGATAAAGGAAAGCACGGTAAATTCGACCCCCTTTGGTTCGGCCCTTTCAAAATTGCAGAACAAGGTGGCAACAATACTTTTAGGCTAGAGAATTTGCAGGGGGATTTGCTGGACGCCCCTGTCAATGGTCAATTCCTCAAGCCTTATTTTCAGTACTGATCTGGGCCGAGAGGGCCCGATGTATCATATTTTATATTATTTCCTGTTTTACGCGTTGTTTTAATAATGTGTGTTGGTTGAAGAATCATGAAAAGAAGAGGTAAAAAGCCAAAAGGGATGAGAAGTGGCGTTCACAGAAGACTAACAGGCGGTCTGCATAGTTCTCGACACATTCAAGGATGAACGTGCCATCCCCAGGTGGAGCCAATGTTGATCAACATTTAACATAAGTCACTGATGTTATTAAAGGTTGATAAGTTATGTATGGAACTTCATATCAAATGGTGGAATATTTGAAGAGTTTGCCAGAGTGAAGTGGCAACAGTAAAGCAGGAACAGGAAGTAACGTGGTAGAACTAACGTGCGGGCCCTAAGGATCGGTATGCTATGTTTCGAATCAGTCTCATGTAAAATATGTTCAAAAATCATGTGCTTCATATAGCAAAAGGTAAGGTAAAGTCCTTTAGGTTAACTGGTACCAAGGCCCGTACCAGTATCAGACCCGGCACGCGGCGTCCACCTGTGTCCAACTCACGCCCAATCCCTATACACCACGTGCTCCATTGTCAGCGCCCTTACGACGCTTACCCTATCTACTTCACATTTTTTTTTTCTTTCCGTCTACCGTTACACTCCTAAGGCTTTGAAATTCATTTAAACGAGCTAAAAACCCACTTTAGAATTTGTAATAGGGCCTAGCCCCTTTTTCCGCTAAACCTTAACCACTTCCCCATAACCCTTGCCTATGACCAAGCACTTAAAGCCTTGGGGGGCCAATCGCAAAGCGCATATCGCAATTTCACATGTTCGTGCCCGATCAATCTATCACAAATATTTGCGATGCGATCCACCCATCGCAGATCCGCCCCATCGCAAAAGCGCAAAGCGTAGTTCTCTGTTGGTGCCACTTTCCGTCATCGCACTTTCCGCCTTTGCGATTTGCGATCATCACAAATCGCACCCATCGCAGAACCGCCCCATCGCAAAAGCGCAAAGCGCATTTTTCTGTTCGTGCCACTTTCCACCATCGCACTTTCTGCCTTTACGATCTGCGCTTTTCATATTGGGTCCCACCTCGTATGTTCATTCCCGTACCCCTCATGCGCATTTCCATGGAATTTCACGTGTTTCCTTTGCATTTCCACCGAAGTCTGAAGGTTTCACATTTTACCTTAAAATTTAAATGTTTCATATGTATTCCGTCATGTGCATAAGTTATTCCATGGACCATTCTCCACCATCGATCCCCACCACTTCCAGTTCCCCATGCGTAGTTTTCTTAACAAGTTTGCGGATTTTATAGGGTTTTAGCGATGGAAAAATGTCATAATATACAGCCTGGACTGCAATAGCAGAGCACATCGAAGGGCTACTCTACAGAAGCTGCAATTATGAAGAAAGGCCCCGGGATCTGCCACGACATGACATCCATGGAAGAAATAGGGTTCAAAATCCACCAAACCCTTCAAAATCATTCAAGGGGCAGATTTTTTCGGATGAAGACATCAATGACGAAGCAAAGAGTATCAGTCGAAGACCTATGAATTCAGTGTCTAGCACGAAATATTTTAAATTCAAGTTCAAAATTGGAAAAAAGAGAGAATTATGCCCTCTAGGTTTAATCCTAATGGGATTTCCTTTCAGAAAAGGATAGATTATTTAAAAGATTTCATTTTCACGCTATGTCCCTGAGAAGAGTTTCTACCTGATGCTTTTACTTCATAGAGCAACCGACAAAAATGCGCTCAGTTCACCACCCAGATCGCTAGCTCATCAGCGAACATCCCACCATCAGCATCAACAACGGCCTTAACCCTTCCACACCTATGAAGCCATGTCAAATTATGATTTGGCCTCAGTGGCCCATTTAATTTTTACTGAATTAGTTACTTTTAAGTTTCGAGTGGGCTTCTTGCTCCACTACATCATTTTACTACTACCAGACTTTTGTTTAATTTCTTGTTTTAAAAACGGCCAAGTACCTGACTATCCATGATGGGAGGCCTTATTCCTCATCATAAGTTTTGTTGTTCTGATAAGGACCTTTAGCAGATTTTGGTCATGCGAAGAAGATATTTTCTCAAAAATATCTTCTCGCTAAGATAGGAAGAGGTCTATATAAGGAAGATCGAATGAGAAAAACGGGTTCCAGATTTCCTGAAGAAAAGGGCAGTGTAAAAGTTTTTGTATACTTGTCGTGGAATTATCAATGTAAATACACAGAGCCCGTGGGGTTTCAGGGAAGAGAAGTTCTAGTTATGTATGAGGATTCCAGTCTTAATGCTATATAGTTCGTGACTCTTTCTTTGTGATATTGTATCATTGTTCTCCCCACTGTTTTCAATTTCCTTTTATCGTGTCTTGGAATGCGAGTAACTTGCCAGCTCGGGTATGAATTTATCGCTGTCTGATACTCATGCTTTACTGGTCTATGTTGCTTTAAATATGGCTCGTACACGATATGTTGTTCCGCTTAACACATCATTCATATTTCCTCTGTCTTAATCATCGTGGAATGTTACTCTTACTGAATTGATTGATATGTATGGATTCTTAGTTTCTAAGGCCATATTATATTGAAATATGTTTTTCGAGCATCATTCCATTCGAGGTTAGTACTCCTCTTTCACTTTCTACGCATCAAATACTTTTCTGTTTGAAATACCTATATGTCTTTGAGAAACTGGCCCTCTCTGATGAAATATGTCTCTAAGTTGTCTGAAGTATACGTGTATTGAAGATTCCTGCCTTGTCTTTGCAATGTCTTTATAGCTTGCTAAATCTAAAGGTAGTTTGGTCCCGTCCATATGATGATGCTTTGCATAAGTTGAAAGGTAGGGAGTCCTAAGCTGATAATGATCTTGAAGTATAATTTATACTCCCTACTGTTTAAGATGTCATAGGCACTAGTCTTTGGCAACTCAAGGCTGTCTCTAGGAGCTACAACACTATCTATCCAAAAGGTTAGCTAACAACAACCGCTAAAAATTAGGTTTTTGTCCCATTGATCTTCGAGAGAAGTGAAGCTTGGCTACCTCTTATCATCCACTTGCTCAGTTTCCTTTGACTTTGAATCATTGGAAGAGGATATGAGGATATATTGGTTGAATCTAGGAGTTAAAAAGGTCGTCAACCTCCCTATTATTTCTCCTCGTTGTCTACTCTAAGCATTGACATAAAATTTCACTAAAAAAATAGCATTATTCCCTTAATTTCCTATAATTAAGCAATATTAGGCTCTAAGTCATGACAACCCTTTCTATAACATTCTCACTAAGAAAAATACGAAAAAATGTAGTTAAATGTCCATGAGAGAGATTAAATAATCTAAAAAGGTGACACTATAACCCCTAAAAATATGCCTAATGATGACTCTCATCAATGACCTACCAAAGTATCCTGAAAATATTCTTTTATAATTTGATTATGGCAACAGAGAATTTCTAGATGATCATATTAATTCACTTGTGCTAGTAGTTAACCTATTAGGTGTATAAAATGAATATATTTTGTGTCATATTTCCCCTTTTACTTTTGGGGGAAAGGTCTCTATTTCGTATTTTGTATTGCCATAATCATCCATAATAAACTGGAATGACTTTGAGGAACATTTTTTAAATAAATTTGGTGATTTTAAATCATTGGAAACATTATTTTTTGAAATATCTAGAATCAAAAATAAAATAAAATATAAGATGAAATATTTCAATCAGATATTCATAATTGGTTAAATAGGAGCATGAGCTTCTGATCATTTCCACTCTGACCTAGCCTTCCGCTCTGACCTACTATATCGTTGGGCATAGCTTTACTCAGAGGCCACGGCCCCTACCACTGCAAGCCCTACATGAGCTCACCTGGGGCTTCTTAAATGGAGCAGGATGGAAACCCGCTAGCTCCATCCTATAGACATCTGACTGCAGGTAATACTTCCAAAGTCAATGTATCATTCTTCACCCACCTCACCTCCAACTCTGCATTCGCTCGACCAAACCCTGATCAGGCTTCTATAGCTCCTCTGAAAAGACGTGGAAAGGATGCAATGGATACCTCAGCAACAACCACAAAGAACAAATAGAATCCTCTTCCCTCAGATGCGACTAGAGAAGAAGTGAAAGAAGAAACAAAGAAGAAAAATGCATGCAACCCAAAAGCCAGGAAAACTCTAGAAATAATCATCTAGGATGATGTGGCAATTTACAAAGAGTACATATAGGAGCACATGATTATCTGCAAATTCATGGGAATTTGGGCCACAAAACCAGCACTAAAATAATGGATTCATGCCAAATAGAACCCTAAAGGAGAAATTGATATACAACTCAGTTCCAAGGGTTTCTTCATGGTAGTCTTCACCTTCCTGGAGGATTGCACCAGAATATTTGAAGGGGTTCCCTACTTATTCAACCTGACATGATTATACATGAGATTTTGGAAGGAAAATTTCAGCCCGGACAAAGAAGACTTTACTAGGGTTCCAACTTGGATACGGCTATATTCTTTGCCAACAGATTACTGGGCACCATGTATTCTGAAGGCCATAGGAGATGAGATAGGAGAGTACACAAAAATGTCTAAGGGCGCCAAGAATGGTCACTAGATTTCCTATGCCAGCATATGGGCCTACATACATGTCTCATGGGCTTTACCGAAAGCAATAAGATTAAAATACAAGGACGAAATTTGGTCTCAAAACATCGACTATGAGCACATACCTTTTCGATGTAGGAAATTCCATGAGCATGAACATCTCTTTCTAGACTGTCCCAAAAATAAGGCTCCAGCAAAAGAAGAGAAAGTGGGGAAAAGAGATGACGATGGATACACCAGGGCAGGAAACAAATACAAGAAGAAAAAAAGAGTATACACAAAGAAATATCCTCCCACGTTCTCCCAAAAAAATAAGTTTGAAGCTCTAAACAAAATTCAGGAGGAAATAGGACAACAAAGCACAAGGAAAGAGGAAAACAACAACAAAACTCAACGGAAAACAATAGTAGGGAAATGGAAGCCCAAAAAAATTTCACAAAATAAAGCACACAATACCAAGGGGATACTGATATGGAGCAAATATAGGATGCACCCACCCTAGAGGAAACCAAGATTGAAGAAGTAATAATGGGAATGGATCTTCAGAAAATCGCAAAAGGATGGAAAAAAAATGGAATAGAGGCTATTCCCAGGGAGCACATAAAAAAAATTGAAGAGGCTTCCCTGTTACATCAAGAAATGCAGTAGAACCAAGAGCACCAAAATAAAGTAAAAGGCATACAAAGCGGAATAATGGTAAAATTAAATGCAAGGAAAAACTTTCCAACAGGGAAGAACAAGAAGAGAGGCCAGAAGTCCACCAGCCAACTCCTACAGGAGTTAGGAGCTTGCATCATCAATGAAGGAAAGGTAAGAGAAATCACTCTACCCCCAAAAATGTTTCAATGATTTGTACATCCTAGAATATTAGAGGACTGAATAGTCCTAGTAAGAAAAGAATTCTAAAATCTATAATAGCCTTTGATAAATCGGACATCGTTATGCTCCAATAAATCAAATGTGATCTAAACTCAATGGATTCACTACAACAATCCTGCTTCAAAAATCAATACATACATGTAGCCATCTCGTCCTTGAGCACTGTTGGAGGGCTTTCCACCTTTTTGAAAGACTCTTGCTTTCACCTTTCTGAATCCACTGCTTCCAAATATGCCCTCACCACTGTTCTTCAAATCACTGGCACCATGGAAAATATTTGTATCACCAATCTTTAAGATCCTCATTCAGTGACCGAAAGACTTACTTGGTTAATCAGCTTAAAAAATCACCTCATCTCTTTCAACCATCCCCTCAACATCATAGCATGATACTTTAACATAATCAATTTTTGGGAGAATAGAGGTGGACTCAAAAAATTGGACAAAGACTCAGTTGCCTTCCAGGACCTTATTGATGCTCTCAAACTTATAGATACCCCCACAAAAAATGGCTATTTTACCTGGAACAATAGAAGAGGTGGGGAAAAATAGATAACCTCCAATTTGGGTAGATTCCTCCTCTCTGAGGACCTATACCTCAACTCCTTGGAAATTGTGGCAAGCATCACACTTCAGGTGGGTTTAGATCACTGGCCCATTGTTCTAAAAATCCAGTTACCTGAAGGTCCTAAAAATAAGTCGTTCAGGTTTGAAGCCTTTTGGATCAATCATTCAGAATTCATGGACAAAATGAAATAATGGGGGTCCACGCCCCAAACCCCCCAAGGCAACAAAATGTACAATTTGTTGCAGAAACTGAAATTTATGAAATATAAAATCAAACTCTAGAATAAGAACACCTTTAGAGACATCATAGCAGAAAATAAATTGATATAACTCAAAATGAAAGCCCTACAATAGAGAATCATCAACAATGGGGTGACTGCAAAAAGAAAGCAAGAGGAATTAAAGCTACAAAAAAGATTGGAGGAAAGGGATTCCCGAGAAGAAACCTTATGGCACCAAAAATCATGGGTTAGCTGGCTTAAAGAGGGAGAGAATAGCACAACATTCTTCCACCAATCCATGATCCAACATCGAAAACAAAATAGAATATTGAGCCTCAAAAATCAGTAAGGAAATGTCCTCAACACTCACATAGAAATAGAAGAGGAGCTCAACCAGTATTTTGGAGATGTCCTCACTGAACCTAACAATGCCAATGGGGAAGCTATAGAAAAAATCACCAGAAACATCCCCACTATCTTAAAAAAGGAGCACAACCAAATTCTTATAAGGAAATTATCTCTGAGTGAGGTGGAAGAAGCAGTCTAGACAATTCCCAATGGAAATGCCCCAGGACTGGACGGTTTCACCATTGACTTCTTCAAAGCTTGCTTTCCACTTCTTAAGACAGAGGTTCACGATCTAGTGAAGAATCTAGTATCCAAAAGTCTGTCTTAAAATCCCTCAATTCTACCTTCATCACCCTCATCCCCAAATGTGAAAATGCTGACTGCCCTGATCAATTCAGGCCTATTACCCTATATAATGTTATTTAAAAAATCATCTCCAAGGTTTCGGAAAATCACATCAAAAATATTCTGCCCCTCCTCATCTCCCCCCAGAAAATGGGCTATGTGGAAGGCAGACCAATTTTGGACAGTATTATCCTCTCACAAGAATTCATTCACTCTCTCAAGGAGAAAAAGAAACTAGGAATGCTCATTCAGCTAGACATGTCCAAGGCTTTCGAAAAAATGAAATGGAATTATATCAGAAAAGTTCTGGAAGCTTTCGGTTTTAGCAAGGAATGCATAAAATGGATGATGGCCATGGTTTTGGGAGCCTTCTTCTCTATTCTTCTCAATGGTTCCCCCTCCTCCATCATCAAGCCATCCCGAGGAATAAGGAAAGGCTATCCCCTCTCACCTTTCCTTTTGGTCATCATGGCAGAAGGTCTCAGTCGTTCCATAATGGAAGCCTCCTCAAATGGAAAAATTTCCAGAATAAAACTTTACCCCTCTACCCCCTGCACCCCCCCCCCCCCCCCCCACCACCTCTACTCACCAACAATTTTTTGATGACACTCTACTCATGGGCTCTCCCACTGTCAAAGAAGCCTTGGCCTTTCAGAACATTTTTTATTATTTTTCCCAAGCCTCTGTCGCTTCCATTAACGTGGCCAAATCTAAAATATTTTTCCTAAATACCTCCCAGTCCATCCAGCTCAACATTGCAAGAATTTTGGGTTTCCATATTAGCTCCTTCCCCTCTAGGTATGTTGGAGTTCCCTCAACAGACAGACCTCTTGCTAAGGCTAATTTGGAATATTGATTAACCAAACTGAAAGATAATATTTCCAATTGGATATTTAGATCCCTAAATATTGTTGGTTGACTAGTCCTGGTCAATTCAGGACTCGAAGCCATCCCACAATACTAGTACTCTTCCATTTCCACTCCCAAATATATTTCTAATAAACTTAAGACCATCCAAAGAGATTTCTTATGGAAAGGAAAAGAAAATAAAGGAAAATGAACCCTTGTGGCTTGGGAAAAAAAATTGCAGACCCAAAAATGAAGGAGGTCTGGGCCTTAGAGACCCAGATATGCTGGGTAAAGTGTTGGGCGCCAAAACTTGGTGGAGGTGGATCACCTACCCTCAAAACTCATGGGCCATGCTTCGGAACGCAAAGTATGCCTCGTCTCACCACCAAGAGACTCTCATTAGGCTCAATGGCAACATCAAGGGCTCTACAATATGGAACCAAGCATGGGGGAACAAAGCAATAGTACAAAAACACTTCTTCTAGGAAATAGGAAATGGATGAACAACCTTATTTTGGGATGATGAATGCCAGGAAATCCCACGTATCAATCAAGACAAATTCAAAAAAATCAAAATTTACATGGATAACCAAAACAAGAGGCTTGTCAAATATTTATAGAAAAATGATGGAAACATAGGATGGAGGTAATGGAAAGAGGCCTTAAAATGGTTTTAGAAAAATCACCCTTGGGAATGGAGGAATCTAGCTGAAGAGCTATAAAAAAAGGAAAATTAAAACGGAAGAGGAGGAAAAGCTAATATGGGGCTCTAATGCTGGTGGCCACTCCAACATAAAAGATGCCTATGGCTACTTAACCCACCCCAACCCCACCCCCACTAAAAGAAAATGGCGCACTATTTGGAATTGAAAACACTGGCCCAAAATCTCACTCTTTCTTTGGCTAGTGATGCACAAAAAATTATGACCTGGGAGAATCTAATCAAGAGAGGCTTCATCGGTCGTTCCATCTGTATGCTCTAGAAAAGGTATGGTGAAACCATAAAGCATTTTTTAAATTAATTCCACTTTGCCTCCAACATTTGGAATTGGACCTTCCTAGTCTTTAACTCCTCAGATGGGGAGCCCTCCTCCATTCTCACTTCCTTGTACCACTAGCGCACCTTCTTCACCAATCAACCTCTAATCAATATGGCTTGGAACCTTATGCCGAGAATTATCTGTTGGGCCATATGGAAGGAAAAGAATGCAACAATATTTAAAAATAAAGAAATAAAAGAGGAACCGATAATTCATTCCATAAAACATACTCTCTAAGAATCTGTTTCCATTACTACATTGCATGATCCTACTAGCCCCCCCCCCCCACTCCCCCCTCCATCGAGAGGACCTCCACATCTTATCTTTGCTAGACATATCCCTCCACAACTCTCCCATGGATCACAAAACTCCATTGGCTACATCATCTGAACCCAAATGGATGCCTCTGAACCCAAATATATCAAGCTAAATTATGATGGGGCATTGAAAGATAACGCAGGAAAAGCAGGTTTTGGTGGTGTCTTTAGAGATCACACAAGCCAAATAATCTAGATATATTATGGAAATCTAGGAAACACTATGAACAATGCGGCGAAACTTTAGGCTTTGGCTCATGGTCTCGCCATTGCCAAGGATCAAAACTTTTGTCCTTTATTCATTGAAGGGGACTCCATCGTAGCTACCCATGACTGCAAAAATATCCAACAGGGAAGAAACGTCAACCATGTTTCTGACAACTGGAGATTAAATAAAATTCTCCAGAGAATTAAATTCCACATCGACCTCGCCAAGGGCGTCACCTTCCATGTGGTCAAACACAAGGCCATCCAACTAGCTGACCTGCTAGCAAACACTCGTGTTAATGGTAATACTCGTCTCGTGTCCAATTCGTGGGATGCCTTCGATTTTCCAGACATCATAAAAGAATGTTCTCGCATCCGAGACAATGAAATTTTGGCCGAAGTACAACCCATCCCCTCAGAATCACTTCTCCACCCCCACGACAATTATGATCCAGACCTCCCTCACCCTCACCACTCTCCATCCGTATGAGCGTGCCTACGGCTCTGTCCCTGTCAGAAGTCACAATGACTGCTCCAATAGTAACATTTATTTCCCACAGATGATCACCAGCCTTGATGTCCTATCCACCCACCACATCCCCTGTCTCCCTTCAGCCTATATAAAATTCACCCTCCCAACCTATAGCTCATTCCATTTTCATGCTTCTGCAACCCTGTCTCTAGTCTCCTTGATTTCCCTCTCATCCCTGTCTCTCCCTGCACCCGGCCACCATGACCTCCCATTGTAGCCTGCGGCTCTAGCCTTGCTCCCCTAGACCAGAAACGCTCTTATGCCCCCCATCAGAGCCAATTCTCCCCTCCCTGCCTATGGTGGATGTGACCATGGTGCCCGCTATACCACCCCCACTCGGCCCCTGGTAACATGGGCAGAAGCTACATCCAGAAACACGACGTTGGATTTCCAGCTGCCACCAGTCATGATATGAAGACTTGGATCGAGGAAATTGAAGACAAATCTAGATCTATCCATAGGAAAAAACCAAAAAAGATAGTAGACAAAGCTTTTAGATGGATTCTCGACCCTAGCCTCACCAGAGCCAAGGAAAATTTTGTTAGTCGAGCCATTAAACTCCACTGGCAGACTAAGACCATGCTTGCCATGGCACTACAAGAGCAACAATATCCCAACAACATCTTGGAATGGAAAATTGGCTCCCCACTAAAAAATTTGTTATGTACGTTGGCGAGGTGCACCATCGCCAGTTCATCGATAAACACTCCCCTCACTATGCTCTCCTCAAGCGTCTAACTGATACATGCCAACTCAACCCTATCACCAAATTTGAAGGTACAAATCCTTCTTCTCCTCAAACTTTCTCTATGCAGGTCAGCCCTGGTGGCATTGGACCCTCCTCCAGCGGGAAGCATCAATATGGTTATGAAAATGACAACACTCCAAAGCATCCCATAATTGTCAATGACTTCTTGATGGACAACATGGCCTAACCATGCTACCCTGGCTCCTTTTTCTCCATGTTTTGTGACGACAATCTCAAAATGTTCAGTTTTACTTCATCAGTGAGGCCAAAAGGCCTTTATTCTTGGATTAACTACCTTTGTTTTGGTCACTGCTCCATCCCCTTTGTATCTCTCCCTGTAATTCCTTTCCTAGAGGGCAAATACACTATCCAAAGTGACAAATGTAATGAACGCAAAAAGGAAAAAGTTTTTAATTTTTTCTTGTATTGATACCATGTAACTCTGTTTTTATATGAATTTGAATAGATCCATCTTATTTACAAAAAAAAAAAAAAATCGATTTTATATTATTAACTTTGTTAAATAAAATCATGATCAAATCTAGACCTTCAGCTAATGTCCTTCAATTTTATACTACTTCTTTTCCTTCATCAATTGATATTTTTTGTTAAGATAACAATAAATAACACATTGAAGGAAACTATGCAAGAAAATATTGAAGTTGATAAAGAGATGATGAGCATTTCTAGTAAGTCTCCAGTAGAAGAAAAAAAAATTCACTACCAAAAAATTAGTTCCAACTAAACAAGCGAAAGAAAAGAAAGAGAAAGAAGTATTAGATATGTAAATTTTGCATAATTTATTTAAAAATATTTCCAATGATATTATTGGCATCAATAAAAATGTAGTAGAATATTCATCTTTGCGGAAATCATGGAGGCCTTTCAAAATAAATCCCCCACTCCTTAGTAACCAAATTTATCCTGCTAATTATAAAGAGGAAGAGCAAGAAGTTGATGATTATGAGAGTAGTTACAATATTCCTGAGGTGAATGTAATCTAGAATTTAGTTGAAGGAATAATTGATGATGATGAACATCAACAACATAAACAGGTCATTTTTTTCTAATATAGAAGCAAAGGTTCTCTGCGCACTTCTCTAAATCCACCTTCTTATACATCCAAAAAGTATCAACCTTCTGATAAAACCATTGCTGAGACTTTAGTTGTTTATAATAAATCTAATTTTGATATTATTGATATATGGAGAGAACCCAAGCTAATATTTTATTTTTTTGAGTTATCAAAGTTAAAACAATGGAAGAGTAAATTGTTTAAATATTTCTAGAGAAAGAATGTTGAAAATCAAACATCTCCTACTACGACCAAAGGAAAATATATTCAAGTTTCATATTCAAATCAAAATAGACAAGTAAATGAAAATAATGTATTAATAGGGGAAACAATGCACTAACTTAAGGAGAACTTTATGAGTTCTCAGTTTTTGGAGGTCGCATTAAATCATGATTTTCATGTTGATTTTTAAAATTAGTAATGAAGCAATCATATTAGGGGAATTTTGAGGTCTAAAATGGGCCTCCTAAGGAAAATGTACTATCAAAATTCACTTTATGAGAACCAATAACATTTTAGGGGATGACATCATCCCTAATGGTTGAGGTGGCATTTCTTGACTTAAAGGTACTTACTTGTCGCATTCTCAATGGTGGATAAAAACTCATGGCTAACCATGGTAGTTCTCAAAGTACTTTTAAAATCAAAGTAAAGTACTCATAATAAATGTCATTTCACACATTTGAATAAAAATATATTATTGTCATTTCATATTTCTTGAAAGAAACATTTCATATCCCTATACATTTATTATATGATATTATTTTTATAAAGTATATTAATTACATTTTATTATACAATTTAAATAATATAAATTTTAATTAATAGCATATAATATAATTAAGAATTTATAAATTTATATTTATATTTTATTTTAAGTTATTTAAGTACAAAGGACAAATGCATTAGTTGCTCAATGATAATGACTTTTTCTTGAAAAACTCATTCTTATTTATAGTCACATCAATACAATTTTTTTATTAATTTTATCTTGGTACAACTTTTGAATTGAATTTAATTATTGTTATATGGATTGTGGTGCAAAAAGTGAATTGAAAATTCATAAATATTATTTTATTGGTTTATCTATTATTGTATTATTTCCTTAGGAGGGCTATTTTAAACCTCAAAATTCCCCTAATAGTGACCCTTTTTTCATTTCAAGGTTAAAATTCCAAAAAATTTCAACCATGGTATTGAAAACCAAATATCCTGATTATGAAAGACATGATAATCTATGTTGAAATACAAAAGTAGCACAATGTAACATCACCTTTTATTATTATTATTATTTTTGTTGTTGTTGTGTCGAGAGGAACTCTCCATCATAGTGTGGGAGAGATGTTGTAATGTAATGATTAACATTTTGAATAAGTCAAACTACATAAAAATAAATAGAATTTAATAAAAATATTATTATAATGTAATGTAAACATTTTAACTAGATCAAAATAAAATAATAAAACAAGAATAACCCTATAAAAATAAAATAAAAATAAAAATAAAAATGGCGCATAGTATTGACCCATGGTATTAATGTGGAAATTAACCTATTTAAAGGGGGGAATAAAATCATCTCATATCCATCTTACCTTTGGATCTACCAAGCTCTGAGAGGGATCAAATATTTTGATATGCAAACCTCTTTTAGAGTGAAAAGTGATTTGATCCCTCTTGGTTCTTAGTAGATGTTAAGGTGGATCTAAGCTAGTTATTACTATTAAAATTCAAAAATTTCACAATCATGGAATTAAAAGGTAATTACTATGACTAAAAAAGATATTAAAAAATACACTCAAATGAAAAAGTGAAAATGCAACATCACCCTTCTTTCAGGGTTAAAATTCAATAAGTTTTCAACCACCCCGTGTTCAGCACAACTACAAAAAAGTTCTCCATAACTCAGCTAGAAACAACCATTTCTGATGGGCATGGGATTTCAACCATTAGTTTCCATTGATGTCACACTACCCCTTGTGAATACAAAGGAATAGTTTGCACATGTTTACTCTAAAGCTGACGGGACTACCAAGTTTATTCAATGAAGGTATCAGACTAGTGGGTCTTTGCTATCTTGTAGAAAGCTAATACTACGTATGAAAAATGTCATGATCAACATCGGGTGCCACAAAAGTTTCAAGTGGGAGACAAGGTTTGGTTGCATATACAGAAGGAACACCTTACAGGGACCCTTCAAAATATTCAACCACTACGTTATGGTCCTTACGCCATCACCAAATTTCCAGGTCACAATGATTTTGAGCTATGTATCCCCCCATTCATTGCCTTACACCTAGTGCTCAATGTGAACCACCTTCAGCCATACTTTCCATAATTATTATACACATAAAAAATCATAAGCAACTAACCCCGACAGATCCTATCCCAAGTTGCACTGAGCATGTCGCAACTGATCAAATCATAGAAACACAGATTAAGGACAATTGCCAACAAAGGGTCCAGTTGTATCAAGTTTTCAAAGAAAACCAACTCTTTCACCATGGTAAGTGCTCACTAGGGGCCAAGTTCAACAGAATTTTCCCCATATCATGGAGGCATCCAATTCAGTGGAGACTAGTGAGCCCTGGTATTGCACCAAGGGTGTTGCAACTCCCAGGGGATGCCCTAATTTACTTTATCAACTCGGAGTTCGTACAAAATTGGAGATGACAATTCTATATACATAGCTGATGCATTCTTCTCATGTCATCCTCTTCTTCTTTACAAAAGGGTGATATTTCTTAAACTATGATAAGGACTGGAAAGTAAATTATTGAAGGAAATGACTGAAAGGAAACTAAACTAAATTGTGGGAAAGGAATTACAGGAATGAAACTAATTTAATTTTCAAAAAATGAAATGACTAAAAAGAAACTAAACTATATTGGTTGCCTTTGATAGTTAAGGAGGGTGGACAATCCCCTTGAATCTCTCCAAGATTTCTCCATAATTTCCTGAGATTGTGCTCATTTATTCTCCAATATCGATCTTCCAGTGGCAAGGAGCAAGTCCCTACATTATAGCCTTCTCCAAATCTGCATAACCTGCCAAATATTCTCACAATATTCTACAAAAGTAACCAATATTAGGAAAAAATATTAAATTACCTTTAAACCTTCCTAAGAAAATATTAAAGCATAAGAAAACATTATTAAGTGCAGAAGGAGATATTTAATATATATTTTCATGTGCATAAGGAAGGTAGATGAGTCTAATAAAGGTTATATGGGCCTTAATTTATGTATGATTTAGAGGCCCGTCAACACCCCCCTACTGAAGATGTTGCTCATCCTTTGAGCAACCTATTAATCCTCCCTGCCTTATGGTTCTTCCTACATGCTGGCTTATTTCATTTTATGTTTATTGGCCCATGTGCTGCTCCTCCTACTAACCTTCTAGCTATTATTCTTGCATTTATTCTCATAGGTGCTTCATGGAGGTCCTCAGATGCCTTAAGAAAATATGTTTTTCATGCCAAGAGGTGGTGGATCCACCTTTTATTTTATTTTATTCTTTTTTGTTATTTTCTTTTTATTTTTATTTTTTAATTGCATGCTGAAAAAACTCACGATTATTTTTTCTATGAACTGAGTTCACCCTTGGTTATCCCTTGGCATTCCTTGTCTTATATTGCAATGAATTTCTTACTGCCCACTTTCTCAAGTCCTTTTTAATTTTTTCTTGTTCCTTTTTCTTGGTGGAAAAAGTGAGGCTAGTTTCTAGATAAGGCTGAGGTTTCTCTGCTACTGATTTTGGCTATATAAAAAACTTTCCTTCTCACACTTTTTAATGTTTAATTAAGCTAAAATAGATTCGAAGAAAGGGTTAGATGATTTCATACCTGATCATTACCATTGATTTGTTTTTGCATATGATAATGAAGCTACTAATATGTCTATTGAAGTTGTCTTCGATGGTTCTGAAGCTGCATGTGATAATCTGCTTGAGGTCCTTTTGGAGCTTCTGAGCGCAGGAGGAGGAAGTCCAAGTTTGACTACCTTTAACCAGGGTGTTGACCTAATTTTATTTTTGTTCCAACTTTTTGTTTTTTCTACTTGCAAAGGTTGGAGAGAACTTGCATCCATTAGAGACAGATACATGGAATTTTCTTTTTATATATATAAGGCCTACTAGTTGCCTCAATGAGGTTTTCAACTAGAAGGTCTGCCTAGGAACCTCAAAGGAGGTTTTCAGCTAGGATCTTTTTTTTTTCTCTTTCTTTTTTCAACCCAATGACTACCTCATGGAGGTTTTCAATCAATGGGCCAATCTCAGATACCTCAAAAGAGGTTTTCTCTTGAGATTTTATTCTTTCCCTTTTTTTCTTTTTCCTTTTTTTCTTTTTCACTTTCCTACTCTACCTAAAAAAAAAAAAACCTTTTTCAAGTATAGGAATACTTCCAATAGAGCCATGTACACACCAAGATGACAGATAAAATCATGTGCACACATGGAATACATTATTTGACATGTACCTGAATATGGGAGATGAATTTCTTTGACTGGGATTATATCAAGTACTGTTGGAGAAGAGTGCTTTGTTGTAACTTAATGACTATTTGGAACCATTTGTAAATATAGTTGTGATGCCCCTGGTTCACTTGCTGAGTTGGATCACCTTGGATGTCCTCTTATATTATGGCAGTCAAATATTCCTCTTTTTGTTGATTGTTCTCTTGAACACATGGAGAAAATGCTGGTAAAAATGATGGAACTTTCTGAACATCTGATTCTGATATCTGCTCTTGATCAAGTGCAATGCTTGATATTTTGATCTCCTCATTTGGATCGTCTTCATCTTAATGTTGTCCTTCAATGAAACTAATAAAATATCTTCTTTTTAATACCTTTCTTGAACTAATATGCATACCATTTAGATCAAGAGGATATGTTTGGTAGTGTTGTACATTGTATGTGAGTTGAGATACTTCATTGTATGGGTTTGGAAATCATGGTATAGGTAGTTGAGTGGGGGTGGATATATGAGATGGATGTGGTTGAAGCTATGGTTGTGGTGGAGGTGGATGGTAGGGATAACATGGAGTCGGGTATGGAGGATATTGACAGAAAAAATGAGGGTGTTGAGGATTTTCCCGATAAGGACCTTGCCAGCAATGTTGCCAAGATTTTTTTTGGGGTTGAGATGGCCAAGGTTTCCATGGAGGGAGTGTGTCCCAATTATTTTGAGATTGATTTGGTTAAGCCTGAAATTATGAAGTGGGTCCTTGAATCATATCAAGTTAACTAGGCTAGTAGGGTCTCCTTGGACCTACATAACATAGCTTCTTTGGTGATTGCCTTGCTCCATTGTCTTCCTGGTAATATTATTTAAACCTAGGGAATGATGAACAACATTTAGTAGCATATGTTTTTGCATGGATAACAAAAACATCAACATCTTCTTTTTGCTAATTTTGCATTATTAACATTTCTACTTGTTCACTTATATTGCTAAGGATTTTTACTTTAAAGTTTTCAAGAAAATTTCCAAGTTCATCTTGCCTTACCAATGTTGATGCTGACTTACTTACTCTTTCTCTTCCTCTTGATATGTGCTTGCATGTTTCACAAATTTCTTCAAATGACAATTGATATACATCTCCTTTACTCATGGGATTAAGGAGATCAATGCACTCATCCATAATTGTCCTAAGTAAGAGGGATTTTAGTGTGTCAAATCCTAGATGATGCAATTTTCCCTCTTAACATTGTACATGAACCTCTCTATTGGATCCTCAAGGCTCTCATCTTCTTCTTGGTTCAGTCTAATTTTTTTTTATCTAAGATCTAGATCTTTGTATTTTTCTAGAAATATATTTTGCATATCATTCCATGATATTATTGAATTAGTACCTAGACTCATGAACCATTTAAGAGATCTATCCTTCAATGTTGCAGGAAACAATCTCAGTCTTTGAGTGTGTCATAAGTAGCCATAAAATATAAAAAGTATCTAAAATTTAAAGAGAAATGTTTTTGGATCAATTTTCCTCATACCATGGAAGTTGGGAAGGAAAGATGGAGGGATGTTATTCATATGTACACTGATGTCCATATCTTGAATGGGAAACCCAATAAGATTTTCTTCATTGTGATCATATCAATCCATCTCTTCTACCTTCAAAAGTGTCTGGTGATGTGGTTCTTACTGCACCACGTGGTCAAGTGTGGGGGGGAGGGGGGTTGGTAATGGAGAAAAAAAATAATTATATAAAAATTATGAGTATCCCTACTCCTATGAGGCATGAAAATCAAATATTTTTATATTTTTTTAATATTTCTGAAATGGCATGAAAATAAAGGAAAGCAGAAAAGAATGCTAAAAAAAAAAATCAAAGCATCTACTAGACACCTCCCTGGCAACAACTCCAAAAATTGGTGAGCCCTGGTATTGCACCAAGAGTGTTGCAACTCCCAAGGGTTGCCCTACTTTACTTTATCAACCTGGGGTTCGTACAAGCTTGGAGGTGACAGTGCTATATACACAGGAGATTCATTCTGCTTATGTAATCCTCTTCTGCTTTATGAAAGAGTGGTATTTCTTAAACTATAATAAGGACTGGAAAGTAAATTGCTAGAAGGAAATGACAGAAAGGAAACTAAACTAAATTGCTGGAAAGGAATGACATGAATGAAACTAATTTAATTTGCAAAAAATGAAATTACTGAAAATAAACTAAATTATATTGCTGAAAATAAATGACAGGAATGGAACTAATTTAATTTGTAGAAAAGGAAATGACTGAAAAGAAACTAAACTATATTGCTGAAAATAAATGACAGGAATGGAACTAATTTAATTTGTAGGAAAGAAATGATAGAATGGAAACTAATTCTAAACCACACTTAACTTGGCCAAACGGCTAAATTCACTCTATTTATACTATGGTCTATCTACCATTCTTCTACCTATGCAACTAAGTTATCGATGACTTAATCCTAATTGAATAAGTGTTGATTTTTCAACTTGAAGGAAAGAAAACGGTTAAAGAGGCTAATGGAAGGCTTAACACATGAAAGAGGGCTTAGGAGTGGAAATCGGGGGTTTAAACCTTATAAAACCTTATAATATGGCGAAATGATGCTTTCTAGAGGAATAATTTGAAATATTCAATGGCAGAGATGCAATGGAGGAAAAATTTACGATATGCGATATCACAATCGCGATATCCCAAAATTAAAGGGATAGCAGAAGTGTTGTTCAGGAGTAGGGGTGAAGTGCGAAATGTAATGCCGAATGTGATGTGAAATGTGATTGCGATGTTGTGGTGCGGTTGTGGTATTTTGCGGGGCCGAAATGTGATAATTTGAAATGCAAGAATTGTGATAAGGCTATAATTGCGAAATGCAAAATGCAATGATTGCGAAATGCGAAAACATGATTAGTCATATGATGTGGTGGTAGGACAGGTGGTAGAGTGCTTTAATAATATCGTAATCAACAGAAAGAAGCTGGAAGTGTTAACGAAGGCAAACAGGAATTGTGAATTGCAATAAAGTGATGGGCTTTTCAGAAAAAGGCGGAGTAAGTTTATTTCAAAGGTTTTTGACATAGAAATTAGGAGCAAAGAAGAAAGGATGGAAAAAGGAATATCGCAATTGGGGTATGGAAAGTAAGCTCTTAATAAGGACCAAATGGGAAATGTGATTTGGAAAAGGAGAAATGGTAAGTCCAAAGGGAAAAAATGTGGTTTCTAATGTTTTTGACTGTTTTTAATAAAAGAGCATCAAAGGGAAGTAGAAAGGTATATCGCATTCGGGCTTGGAATGAGAGAGTGTTAACAAAGATCACAAGTGCTTTGCAATTTGCGATGGAGCAAGGTATGGCGAGTGGGACTTTTGAGGAGAAATGATGGAGGTCTAATTCTCATGATTTTCAAGAGTTTTTGGAATGAAAATGGGCGATGCATGGAAATAAGAGAAAAAGGAGGGAAATGGATGCACAACAACAGTTCTCAGGTGTAAAAAAAAACTGGGAAATGAAGCGGGATGGCTTGATGATATTCCTGTGTATTTTGATGCTTATTCCTGCAAAAAAACCTATGGATTCATGTACGAAAAATAGAGGAAACGCGTGACAAAATAGTGAACAGCAAGCAGTTTTTGGTCCTATGGGAAGGTTCGCCCTCCTCAAGCTCTATTGACAGAGATGAGAAGGGGGTCTTGATCCATAATTTTTCTTGGTTTTTCTCCTCTATTCTATCAATCACAAGAAAATGAAAAACTACAATAGCACACTGAAAGAAAAAACTAAGAAGTGATGAAACTATGAGAAGAAGAAATAATTGAATGATAGAAATAAAACTAGCTTAGTGGTAGAAAGGAAAAGATAGTAATAGCAGATAAGATGAGGCACATGGATTGAGCCCTAACCCATGAGCCTAGCTCTCTAAAACTTAAATCAATCGAATGAAATCATTTTGCTCATTTCATAAAAGAATAACCTCATACATCTCTGAAAGTTTGATCACTGAGTAAAATAATAAAAATATCAACAACTTGCAACAAAGTGTCAACTAGAATTGACTAACTCTTCCTAGCTCTAGCTCTTCTACTATTTATTCTACAGGGCAGCTACCAACAACTCCCTAGAAAATAGTGATCGAGTCCACTTGACTCCAAGTGAAGTATGGTTTGAGTGCGCTTGGTCTTGAGTTTCTTGGCTTCCTCTGGAATTCGAATTGCTGGAGACTCCAAGTAAACATAGATTGAGTGCTCTACTCTTTGTGTTGCTTAGTTGCCTCTAGAACTTGAATTTCTAGAGAGAATATTTGGGGTGATTGATTCCACTTGACTCCAAGTCAATAAATATTGAGTGCACTCTTATTGGAGTTACTTGGCTACCTTTGATAGTTAAGGACGGTGGACAACCCCCTTGAATCTCTCTAAGATTTCTCCATAATTTCCTAACATTGTGCTCATTTATTCTCTAATGTTGATCTTCAAGGGGCAAGGAGCAAGTCCCTACATTATCTCCTTTTCCAAATCTACGTAATCTGCCAAATATTCTCACAATATTCTACAAAAATAACCAATATTAAGCAAAAATATGCAATTACCTTTAAACCTTCCTAAGAAAATATTAAATCATAAGAAAACATTATTAACTGCAGAAGAAGAGATTTAATATATATTTTCATGTGCACAAGGAATGTAGACGAGTCTATGAAAGGTTAGATGGGACTTAATTTATGTGTAATTTAGAGACCCATCCAAGACCATTGCTTCTTGTAGGGGGTTTATCTAGTTGGATATTAGTAGTCACCCACCTATTCCACTAGCTCATAGTATAATTTTCATATTTTGGAAGTTTTCTATTTTTTCAATTTTTAGGTCTTAAACATCCCAAGCCATTTTGAGGCCCTAAATGACATTTGTTTTTCGAAACAAGTTGACGATAGTAGGTCAAAAATTGTACTCCTCAGATAGATCCTTCCAACGGGACATCGTGCATGAAAAATGGAAATTGTATGTCAAAGTTACAACCCTAGGAAGTTGACGTTCCAAATTACCCCATCCAACCCATAAGCCTTTGTCACTTCATCTCATACGATTGGGTTTTTGGATGTTTATATATTTTCATCACTTCCTCATAAAAAAAATGCCTTCGACCCCAATTGTAACACAACTGAAGAAGGCACATAACAATTACATCTCTTCTAAAAGATAAGCTTCCAAAGTTCGAGTTGAGGTGTCTTCATTTTGCATGTATATAGTTTCAAGATTTTCCATTTATTAGTTGAGACCAAGTTTCACTATGTCTCTATGTTTTGGTTTTAAATATGTATTTAATTTCATTCCCTTCATAAATTCAAACTAGATATATTGTAGTTGTAGTGATTGTAAATAAGCATAAGCATTTAAATGTTATCTCAATATAGGCGGGATGTTGTAGTCTCTGTAAAATGGAGAATTAGAAAAAATAATAAATTTAATAACAAAATGACTATATATTAAACAAAAAGAAATTAAAAAGTAATAAAAGTAATAAATTAACTCAATTCAATTTATTATATTGTATTTTTTATTAATAAAATTATAAACAATTTTTCTTCGGAAAAAAAGGAAGTATTAAAATAAATTTGTAAACGATAATTATTCATGTTAGTAACAATGATACTTGAAAATATACAATTTATAAACATATAAAAAATTGATAAATTTAATTAATAAACATATCATTAAAAATAGAAATGTAATATAGATGTATAATGCTTCATATTAATATCAATTGTATTTTAGAATTTTATATTTATTAATTATATAACAAACTTAAATAATAATTAGTTATATAAACTATTATGTTTAAAAATATTTACTTAATAAATATATAAAAACTTAATAAATTTAATTAATAAACATATAATTAAAAATAAAAATATTTCTCAATATAGAAGTAGAAGTACAGTGTGTATATATATATATATATATAGCCATTATATTTTAGAATTTTGTATTTAAATTTAATTAATAAATATATAAAAATTAAATTATATATATAACACATTCAATAATTAAATTATAAAAAACTATACATATTTTAAATAAAAATGTTGCATATATATCTCACTATATGCATTATTAACATTTCAATAAAATTAAAGGTAAGAATATGCCTATATAGGGAAATATGAAATTTGTATAATGGATATCGATGTTAACTCTATAAAGTATGAATACGAATCAAATTTTAGTCGCACAAAATTTTAAACAAATTTTTCACTCAAAAAGATATTTTCATTTTTAGAGATTTGATCCCTCTCGACAATTGGTAGAACTAGAGTTAAAATCGATATATGCTAATTATATTTAATTAATTACTATGCTAGTTATTAACTATAACATCTTAACTCTCTATCTATTAAAATCCAAGAGAGATCACATATCTTCCACATTAAAACATATTTGAAACTCAAGAGATTTGATCTATGTCTGCACTTGGTATATTTAAAGTTAAGATGGATCTAAGCTACTTTAATTATTAATTATAATTATAATTACTTTTTTATTTTTATGTAATTTGACCAAGTCCAAATTATTAAAAAGACACGATAGGATAGTATACGACATCAACATCTCTTCCATACTGGGTTGGAGAGAACCTCTCAATGCAACTAGGCTAGATCCATCTTAACTCTTAAACTATGAAGCACCAAGAGGGATCAAATCTCTTTTCATTCTAAAAGAGGCTTTCGTCTCAAGAGATTTTATTTCTCTAGGTGCTCGGTTGATATGGAGTTAATATGGATCAATTTTTTTCATTCTAAAAGAATTTCACATCTCAAGAGATTCAATCCCTCTAGGTGCCTGGTTGATATGGAGTTAAGATGGATCTATGTAGGTATAATTATTAGTTATAATTAATTATATTTATAATTATACATATAATTTCATTTTTATTTTTGTTTTATTTTGACCTAGTCAAAATATTAAAGAGGATATTGCATCTCTACAATATTGGGTGGGATAATTTGACATTAGGACCATACTGGATTGGAGAGTGCCTTATGAAGAAATTTAAACTTAAAAAAAAAAAAAAAAAACTATGCATATGTAGTTTGACTTTATTTTTTCGATAAGTTAATAAATATACAAATCAAATTTATGTTTTGTTACTGTGAAAAATTTCTCACAAATTTAATAATAATATTTAGAAGAGTTATAGTTTTATCTATATAATAGTTATTTTAATTACAAAACTTTGTATTTAAAAATTGATGATCATTTTCAATTGACCCCCCACACACACATATTTTGAAAACAAATATTTTATATCGTAATTATAATGCAAAGCATTTTTTTTTTAAAGTTTAGTTTGAGTCCTCATAAGAATCGAGTAAGGTTTATAGTAGTTTTAAAAATTAGTTCAAGTTATTTTATGGTGGCTAACAGTTTTTATAACCGTCATCATTGTAAGGTTTATACAAAAAGACAATGAGGAGCCATTTTTCGGGTTTCAAATTTTTGACTTCACAGAGAAATTCATATGTAATGTGTCTACTTTCTTCTTGGAGATATAATAAAGTTTTCTGGATGATTCCAATTGTTTTTTCAATAAGATGTATGTTCCTATGTTACTATAAGGCATTAATTATTTTTGTTCTCTTGGAAATGTGTAAAGAAGATGCTAGTTATTTTCAATAATACATATTTACTTTTCTTGGATATAGGCCATAGCACCTATAAAGTTTAATTAAATCACCTTAAATTGTGCTCCATATTTCCATATATTCATTTTCTAATTCTTTCATGCATTCTACTGAGATTTATAATAAAATATTATGAAACTGCAACCTTCTATTCTAAATCTTCCATTATTTCATTCTTTCATCTCACTACAACTTTAAAATCATTTTCACATATAGCATGGCCATCTAGAAAGATATCTTTTATCCAATGATTTTTATTTGCATTACCTTTATAACATATCTATGAGTAATAATGATGTGACAACAAACAATGTTTTTAATCTTTTTTTACATATGTCCTAGGCATTGACCTCTTCTCATCCAAAGGTTGTCTCTAGGTTTACAACATCTTTTTGCGTGGTTGTCGGTGAGCAAAGAATGCAATTATTTTTCCTTGCGATTTTAAAGAAAATAATAAATATTTGTTTGGTGAAAAAAGAAAGTGTGTTGGTTGAGTTTTCTCACCAAGTGGGAGTAAGAACAGCATTCATGGCTCCAAGAAGATCCCGCATGAGGTTAGATACTTCCCAACAAACATCCCTAAATTTATCTGGCCCCGAAAGATTGATTTCTCAAAGGGTTTGGAGAGAAAAAAAATATCCCAAGACCCCAAGTCCTACCTTGTATACTATTGGTTCCATTTATTTTTCTTAAGATACCAAATTTTCTTACCTTGACAAAGTTACAAATTTTTTGGATTTATCTAAAGGGGGTTTCACTCCTTCCCAATCATTGTTTCCTGAGCCTACTCTTGAAGAAGTATATTTTGATTCAGTTTATTTTTATTTTCTAGAAATATAAACAGTTGAAGAAATTAAATGTGTTGATTCTTAAGCCCCATATCAAGTTATTCCTTTATTATCTCAGCCAGTTCAATATTCGTGATTCCTCTAGCCTCTTTTATGTTTCAAGTAGGAAATCCTCCTCCTGTTGTTAAAAATAGATATATGGCGATTCTAGTGCTTATTTTAAATGGATATGTTCCCCTTAATCCTACCCAGCCCATGAATACAATTCCTAAAGACTATCTGAACTTGTTGCCAATATTCACAGGGGAATATTAGGTTACCAGTGAAAAACATGTAGTAGCATTTTGTGCTTTTGAAAAAAATATTAATTTGGAATATCTGGATATAGTAATGAGGTTATTTGTGAAATATCTGGATGGAGAAGTCAAAAAATGGTTCAATACCCTCCCAGCGAATTCAAAATATACCTCGCAGGAATTGGAAATTACTGTTATACAAACATGGGGAGAAAAGAAAGATCATAGGTATTTTTTGATAGAATTTAATGCAATCAAAAGGAAACCAAATGGAAAAGTGGTTGAAGTTATTAAAATATTTAAAAAAAATTATAACATTATTCCATTAGAGATAAAACCACCTCCTTCTGATGAAAAGGTGGTTTTTGTAGGAGAATTTGAATCATGTTTTGGCTTCACAATGAGATAAATATGTTCTCCCACCCTAGATAAAATCCAGACTGTTGCATTGGAAATTGAAGAAAATCTATTTGCAGTTGGGAAAATAAAACAAAATCTAAAGAAACAGTAGAAGAAGGGAAGGGAAGAAGCAAGACCCTCAAATCAGTAGAAGGGCTCACATGAACACAAGTTGGATGAAATGACAAAGGTCATTAGGATTTTTTCTAACAAACTAGTAAAGATAGAGCTGGAAAATAAAAATCCTCCGAGAAAAATTCAACAGGGGCAGAATAGGAAATTTAACCTTCAATTTAGGATACCATTCATTTCAGATCATGCAGAGGGAAAGGAAAGACCAATATTAGGTGTAGCCTCCCATGTATGTTGAAGATGAACCTAAAGAAGTGATGGAGGAAAGTCTTAAATTTCAAGAAAATCAGTACTCTACTTTGTGAGAGGAATAAGGTGAATAAATAGAGGATGAGGATTTGGATCCAAAATCACAAACCGCATTGGATGAAGAAGAAATAGATGAATATTGTAAAAAACTTATAGATACGATGTAGGAAGTATCACATAAAAAAATATGATCTCGGGTCCAAGAAGACATCAATAACTGAAGATAAAGTGGAAGAACAACCTAAACAACCAGTAGAACAACTGATTCATAAAGATGATGATAAGGGAAAGAAAAATCTTATAAAAATTCCAGTTTAGTAGGAAGAAACTTCTAATAATCAGCAGATAAAAGTGGGTCAGGGGAAGTAAGTTCAACAACCTGTGTTGAGTCAATAGAATGTTCAAAAGGAAAAACTAGCAGAGGGGAAGAAAACAAAAGTAGAAAAATAAGTATATTATTTTAATATTCAGAAAGGCTTGGAGAAGGTTAAAATCCAAATCCCAATGACTGAGTCGGTGAAGAAGTCTTCTTATAGGAAACATATTTCATATTTCATTAATTTATCTCAATCAAATTATGGAGTAGATAAAAGTAAATTTACAGGAGGAGAGGCTAGTCGTTATGTTTGTCCCTCATTTAGAGGAACAAGATTATTCTACTCCTCCATTTTTTATTTCTCTTATAATGCATAATTTTATACTTCATAATTATACCTTGGACTAGGGGGCTTCTCACAACTTAATGCCCCTCTCGGTGATGACTCAACTTAATCTTCAAATCACAAAACCTTACTAGGATCGGTTCTATTTTGAATATAAGAGAGTCAAATGTGTTGGGCTCATTAAATACCTTGTGGTTTCTCTGACTCAGATTCTAGCCAGAATTATTTTGATGGACATAGTAGCTGCAAACATCCCATCTAGATTTGTAATGTTGCTTTCTATATATTGGGAAGCTAAGGTGGGAGGAGTATTAAATATGGATTTTAACTATGCAATAACTCTATTCTTTGAGGGTGAAGAAATAATATTGTACAGGGAGTCAATATTCTTCAAAAAAATCATGAAAGAGGGGAGTTCCAACAACTCTCCGATTTATAATCAAGAAAAATTAATTTTCTTATTTTATGTTGGAAGTAATTGGAGATATTGTTGAGGATACATAGGGGCGGGTTCTTATAACAGTTCAGAAGAAAGAATAAGTACAAAATGGCATTTGGAAGTTGTATTTTGATGTAGCGTACTTCAAGGAAGGGAATGGTGTGGGGGTTCTTCTACTTTCCGCAAAAGGTGTAATGTTTCCCCTTTACTAAAAATTGGATTTTTATTCTACTAATAACATAACAGAGTATGAGGCTGTGAATCTTGGTCTTCAAGCTTCCAATAACATCAAGATTGAATTTATTTCTATTTTTGGAGATTCGTAATTAGTTTTAAATTAAGTTAGAGGGCAGTCATGTCATAAAAAGAACCCAAGGCTCAAATATTACGAGAATGAATTTTTGGATCTGATGTACAACTTATTTTCAACATTTAATATTCAATTTCTTCCAAGAGAGGGTAATATATTGGTTGATTCACTTGTAGAGGAATCCAACACCTTTAGACCCCCACATAATCCAAATTTGAGGTATGAAGTTGAAGTCTTTAATAGACCTTCTATACTAGACACTGTCAAATATTGGCAGTTATTTGAAGATGAAGACCAAATAAAAATATGTTTGGAAGCTGTATGTTAGTTTCTAACTCAAAGATTGATCAATAAGACGATTCTGAAAATGATGAAGAGGAAGAGGCTTAGGATGAGCTACTTTGGATGGATTCCATGGCATACCACACTATTGTACAATTGAAAGGTAATGTGATTCCTAAAGTTCTTGTACCTTTGAAGAGATTGTTTGATGAAAATGATAATCCAGTGAATGTCAACAAGAAAAGTTGGGAGTATGATGTTGAAGGTTGTAATCTTGGAACTGAATAGCAGCCCAAACTTGTGAAGTTGGAAAAAAGTATTTCTAAATACTATAAGCACAAGTATGTAGATTTGTTCAAAAAGTATTCTAATTTTTTTGCATGGTCCTATGAAGACCTTAAAACTTATAATAAGGACATTATTCAACATAATATTCCTCTTAAAAAAAGGTTCAAACCATATAAAAATAAGTTGATAAATATCAATCGAAGTGACAAAGTTATTGCAGGAAAATATAATTCTTCCTTTGAGATATTCAGACAGGGCGAAAAATTTAGTGTCTATAAGAAAAAATAATGGAGAGATCAGATTGTGTATTGGCTTCCAAAATTTCAATAGAGAATCACTAAAGGGTAACCACCCTCTTCCAAAAATGGATCATATTTTGCAGAAAGTGATAGCATAAAAAATATTGAAAGCTGGTTTCTATTGGCCAACTTTATTTTCTCATGTTTAGAGGTTGGTTAGATGTTGTGAAAAATGTCAAATTTTTATTGAAAAGAATATTTTAACACCTATGCCATTAATTCTTGTATTTGTAGAAGAAAAATTCAGGTCGTGGGAGTTGGATTTCATATGGGAGATCAATCCACCTTCCAGTGGACAACACAAGTGTATTCTAACAACCAATGATTACTTTAACGAATGGGTGTGTTGGATCAGGGCCCCCTATGTCTGAAAATTTTGATCTATTTTGTAATAAATTAGTCTTGCGAAGAAGCTTTAGGGTGGGTCAAAACCCCTCACGAATTGGAATGGGTCAAAAGGGTAGATCAAGGGGCCATAAACCATGGTTTGCAGACCATAGGATAGCGTAGGCTAAATAGTATAAATAAATGAATATATTTAGTCTAAGAAGTGATTTTTTGGATAATTCTAAATGAAAATGATATATTTGGATTTTTTGTGATTGGTCGTATGGATTTTTCTGGGTAGAAGGCTCTTGCTAGCTCTGTGCATGGGAACCTTGGTCCTATTGTGTGCGAACCCTGCTGGTTGTGTGTGTGTGTGTTGTCGAAGTGCTTTGTATGAAGGATCTGAACTGTTAAGTAATAAAGGAGTATTATTGCAGATATTTGAGTTCTATATGCATCTGTTGGTTATGTTATAAATATTCTACATCTTGTTTCTAATTTTTGTACTGTCTTCAATTAGACCTCTTGCATGAATGTGATTGGGGTTATATGAATGTATATTGGATGGATCTGATGGTATGAGGCTCTGATATGATGTATTGAAAGTTATTACTTGATTTATGACCATTGTATTAACTTGCATGAGATATTATTCATATATGACCTAAATATGTCTAAAAAGGGGGTTACTAGTTAGGGTTGTTGTTCCTAAGGTCTGTTTATGATTGCTTGGGATCTTAAGACACCCAAATAATTCTGAATCTCTCTTAGGGTGTGGAAACCTGGTTCCAGTACCCCCCATACTACTTTGAGTGAGAATTTTACTTGCGCAAGTAGGTCACTGTAGAAAGTGTGAGTAGTAAGAAGGCTTTTTTGGTTAACCTCATTTTTGAACATGGGTCAGGACCCCTCAAACCAAAAAATGGTTCCATTGCCAAGACAGGGAGCATTTTGAGAGAGATTGGGTGATTCCACGAGGTCATTGGTAGCCATTAAAGCTTGAACTTGAGGGCTGGTTTGAAAAACATATTCAGGAGTTTTCCCTAAAAGAGAACAAAATTAAGAATCTATGTACTGAAGATTGGAAGGATAAGTATATTTTAACGGAGGTGCACGAGATCTTATTTCTAACCTTTTCACACAAACTATAGGTGTGGTTGGCGAGGTTAGCGGAATTCCAAACCTGTTGGAAGGAAGACCAAGTCATGCAATGGACTCTTGAATTAATCCAACAATTGGAAGAGAGACTGATGATTCTATTACCCGAACTGTAGAAAACTAGGTTAAAAGCGTCTTGGGTGGATTTGTAATTGAATTTGTAGTCAATTAGTTTGTGTCCTACTCTGAAGCTGAATAGTGGTTTCTCAAAGGATTGAGGGGAAAGTTCTTACAAAATTTTCCTCTACTAATTAAGATGCTATTGTGTGAAAAGATTTTTTTGTGAATTCACACTGAGTGAATCACCCCTGATTAGAATAGAAGCATGCCACGTAGCGGTAAATACTATTGGGTCAATCAAGAGGGGGATAAATTTGTGTATAGTCCTTTTATAAATTCCCCTGATTGAAACGGAATCGAGGCTATGCATGCAGAGATTAGCCCTCCGGCTAGGCCACCATCAAACTCACACAAGGGTAAAGACCCCACACCCACCCCCACCTATGGACGATATGGACACACAAATGAAGTTACCCAATTTTAAGGGAGAAACGAATGAGGATATGGAATGATTTTGGTTTGTGGCGACTGTAGTGTGGGCTGCTTGGAATGTCAATAATGAGCTTGTTAAGAGAGTGCAACTAGCAATATATGTTGAATTTTGGGCTTTGGATTGGTTCATGGGATACATTACTCAACTTGTGAACCCCACAATACAAGAGATCACGGATGCCCTAAAGCAGCAGTTCTGGAAACCTAAGTCTTATTCTTAATGCGTAGTATAACTAAAATATATTAGGCAAGGGCCTACGGAATCAGTTTGGGAAGCTAACCAGTAGCTAGAAAAGGTCATCAACGATGGAGGATTTTATTATGATGAAAATAAACATAAGGAATGGTCCATTTCCATGTTGTTTCCACATCTCTATGGGCCCATGGGTCCACAAAATATTGACTCACAAGAAGAATCCCTATAAATTGCTATGAAGTTAGAAGCAGCGCCAAGGGACGATTCTCAATTTGGAGCTTTACATATTCAAATCCAATTAGAGGCGATGTACTTAGAAATTCAAAATTTACGAAGAGACTGGGGTAAAGAAGCTAGCGCATATGTCTGGTGCATACGCTACAAAGTATCTTGCCACACTAAATATCAGTGCCCTCTACTGTCGGATTATATGCTAGCTGGGGGACCGAGTCCAATGTGCCCAAGGGATATTGCTAGGCCTAGTACCCCCCACATTATGGGGCACTAATTTTTGGGTGGCAAGGCGGTATGATATAGACCACTACCCACGATTAGGTCCCTATGTCCTAGAATTGAAGCAACAATGGTGCAAATTCTGCTCTTCGGTGGGACACGATGACCACAACTGTCACACGTATGACTTGATGATTGATAGGGGAAACCTTTACAAAGTGTGGGCTGACCCCTCCACCAGCATCTCCCTCCGGACATGGAGGATCCCTAGCAAGGGGATGGGGAGGGGGTAGAGGTGGAAGTGCTGGTAGTGGAAGAGGGAAGCTAATTTTCTACAACTGTGGAGACGTTGGACATTATGCATGAGATTTCCAAAACCCTGTACAGAAATACTACAGGTATTATAGGAAACTCGATCATTTAATTGAATATTGTTCAGTGTTGATCGGTAAAATGCAGGAAAAACAGCAAACACCAATGCAAAAAATACAGTGGGTTATAGCTAAACCACGTGACGATGGTCCAAGTGTAGATGTCATTACACACAATAGCATTGCTACTGGAGGAAAAGAGGAGAAGGCCAAATCTTAACCATTAATCAAAAAAGCGGCTGACAAAAAGGAAAGCCTCAATCTGTTGAAAGAAAAAGAGACTTCCATTGAAGCTACAAAGGATTTCTTTGATGTAGAAGCAACCACTTCTAGAACTCTTGGGGAACCAAAAGGTGACGGTGAGGTTAAGCCATTCTTACAAGCTTGCATTAAGTTTCTACGTAATAAGAAGGCAGTAGGTAATATTGAGGCCCTGATAGACAGCTGCACAGAAAAAGAGGTGTCGCAGACAGAAACCAAGGTTGTAAACAAAGTCTACAAGCAGAAGAAGAGAATGAACTTAGGGAGATGCGCATAATGATACAGATTGGAGAATACAAGATGGACCAGGTTATCTTAGATATCGGGTCCAATGCAAATGTCTTACCTAAAAAAACTTGGAAGAAGATGGGAGAGCTAAAGTTGGAATGGTCCACCATTCAACTACGCATGGCTAGTCAGGAAAAGATCATCCCCCTTGGCAGGCTTTCCCAAGTTGAGGTCGACATTGCGGAAGTAAAGGTATGTGTTGAATTTGAGGTTATATAAATTGTGGATGATACAGATCCCTACCTTGCACTTTTAGGATTGGATTGGACCACTGATATTGGAGGTATCGTTAGCCTAAAGCACAAAAGCTTTTTTTTTCAGAATAATGGTATAATGGTGATCATCCCACTAGATCTGACAGAGGGAGAACACTGCACAGAGCCAATATGCGAAGGGGATGAGGTTGACCATATATATAATTGACTGCATAGGAAAAATACTGGATCAACCCTACAATTGATGGCATGTTGAAATGGGAGAAGGATAGCTCCTATTTTTTTTATTTTGATGGCGAGATGGAGAGCTGGAAGAATTGGTTGCACGATGTCTCTATGCCACGCTACCTCAAGATCACAGAGAAATTTCAATGTAGCTCCTCTGAGGTAATGTAAGTACCTTACTTTGATGTTTATGTTAGTGTCAAATAATTTTTAGAAGCACTGGAAAAAGTCATCCCAGAAGAAAGAAGGTTCTATGCGTTGGATTTGGCTATGCAGGCAACCCCAACGTGGTGGTGGGAAATGCACACGGGAACTTTTCAAGACTGGAAGGAATGTAGACACATAATGATGTTGCACTTTGAGCCTCCTGCCATGCCACCCATTGAATTATTATATGGTTGGGGAGATCCGCACAAGCACCTAGCCATGTGGATGGAGGTATAGGATGAGAAGACATGGAATGAATGGGTCCATAGGGTTTTCCACTCATTAGGACCAATCCCCATGACCTAGTATCTGGAAGTTGAGTTATATCAAGGTACTCGAGACTAGTATACAATGACTAAATATTTCTGGCAACATTTGGCTTTCTGGGAGGCTCACAAAAATTGAATGAGGTGCTGCAAGACATAGATGTGCTGGTCTTTGATGAATCTTAGCCCCACAGGGAGTGTGTTGCACTGGCCTAGGATGTGCAGATGCAAGACATAGTTAACTGCTGAAATCTGTCAATTGAGGATAACAAGGATGACCTAATGAATGTTAATATCCCTGAATTGGAAAGAGTGTGTGCAGTTGTAGTACCATCATTAAGGACGGTGGATGTGAATAAACCTCTGAAATTGAAGAAAGTCAACATTAGAACGGATGAGCTGCCCAAGTTGGCCAAGATTGGGGATTATTGGGATGATGATATAGTAGGTAGGATTATAGAGATGCTAACGAAATATCAGGATCTATTTCCTACAAATTTCTTGGAGCTAAAGGGCATTGTGGAGGACCTAGGTGTCATGAAAATCACATTAAAACCTTATGCGCACCCTGTTAGGCAGTGCCCATATCGATGAACCCCAAGTATAAGAAGAAGGTAAAGGAGGAATGGGAAAATATGGTGGTTGCAGACATCATCGAACCGGTCGAGTAGTCTGATTGGGTAATCCCAATGGTAGTCCAGGATAAAAAGACCAAGGGAGAAATCAGGATCTATGTTGATCTGTGCAAGTTGAATGATGCATGTGTGCATGACCCCTTCCCTACTCCGTTCTCTGACAAAATTCTTGATAATGTGGGAGGGAAGGAAGCTTATTCATTCACGGATGGATTCTCAAGTTATCATCAAATCCCCATTGCACCAGAGGACCACAACAAGACCACATTTGCCACTGAATGGGGTTCTTTTCAATATATTGTCATGTCATTCAGGTTGAAAAATGCACATGCAATATTCTCACTTGTGGTTGTGACTATCTTCAAGGAATTCATGCATAAATTATTGGAAGTCTACTTTGATGATTGGATAGTACTTGGATTGGTAAAGAACCATGTATTGAAACTGCACATGATGCTTGATACCTTTCAGAAGCACCAGATTTCTCTCAACCTGAAGAAATGCATATTTTGTGTACCTTTTGGGATTCTGCAAGGGCATATAGTATGTTAGCAATGATTTATGTTGAACCCAACCAAGATCGTGGTTACCATTAACTTGGAAGTCCCTTCCACTGAGAAATAACTGCACTCCATCCTAGGACATACCAGTTATTACAAGAATTTTATCAAGGGGTATGCTCTGATCACTGTGCCAATGGAGAAATATCTCAAGTATGATGTAGCATTCTTTTGGGATGACGAGTGTCAAAATAGCTATGAGCTAATAAAAGAGAAAATGGTTACTGCACCCATTTTGATATTTCTAGACTCGTGTAAGGTTTTCCATGTGTATGTGGATGCATCTCGCATAGCAGTGGAAGTTTTTTTAGTGCAGCCGGGAGAAGGCGACATTGATCACTCAGTAGCTTTTATTAGTCGAAAGCTCTTAGGTGCAGAGTACAACTACTCCACTAAAAAAATGGAAAGGTTGGCCATGGTATATGCACTACAAAAATATAGACACAACTTGTTGGGAGGGAATTTCAAGATGTTCACTAATCATTCTGATTTGAAATACCTGGTCAATAAGCCTATGTTGGGTGGGAAGATCTGTCGATGGTTGTGTTAGCCACCTATAATTTTTTGTCAAGAAAACATGTGGCTAAATATGTTTTGAGTCTTCAAGAGAAACATTTCCCCTGAAAATATTTCATCCTTGAAGCCTCCATGTCTTTTTCCCTTTGAATAAGTCCTCACTGTTGTTTCCATTGAAGAATCATGCTGATTGGTGAAGAAAAACACTATAAAAAAGGCTCCCACTTCCTCCATTTTATCCCTTCAAAATCCCCATTTTCACCACTTTTTCCCCTTCCAAAATTCCTCTAAATATCCCTCCATTAAACCCCATCTCATCCTAAAACCTCTTTTAAACCTCATATTACCATTTATTCGATTTAAAGATCTCCTTTTCTACCTACCAGAACCACCCATTTAGCCTTAAAAACTCTGTTTTTGGCCTAAAAACCCTCTTTTTAAACTATATCATGCCTTAAGCTCCTGAGGGCTTATATTCTGTAGCCCCTCTCCTCATAGGCCCTTAGCTCTGCAACTGAGCACTAAAAACTCCAAAAACCCATTTAAAATGCATAAAAAATCGTTTTTCAGCTCCATTGAAAGTTAAGCCCCTGAGGGCTTATTCTCCCTAATGCCTCCCCCATATAAGCTATGCCCATGACCAAGCGCTAGGCCTTGTCGCACCAATTGAAATCATAGCATTCTTTAACACCTTTCCATTTGCTTCTTTTATTTTTTCTGATGCGATGAACCTTCGCACTATCGGCCTCAAATTCAACCTCCACCGTCGATCTCTATAGATCTAATGGCCAGTGCTAAAATCACATCCCGTTCATTCACCTCTCTCCATTACCCCTCTGATCAAGCATGGACCACTGATCTCCCCCTCTAATCCGACAGCTCGAACGTAATCACACAATCACAAAGCTTAACCCCTTGCCTTGAGCTCTGCCGATTTGTGATCCTCGATTAGATCTTAACCGTTCATCCATTCAGATCTGACGGTCAAGATTTTTTCTGCCTCCATATAACAGTCCACCACATTTGTAACACTGGTGCTCCTGCTTTAATCCTAACTGTCCATTCTGAAGATTTGACAGCTCATAGCAAACTCGATGGCCCAACTCATCTCTGTCTCACCTTACCATTGTGGTCATCCATCCGCATAATCCAACGATCTACAGTGAAACCGATGGCCCACTTCTACCCACGCACCTTTCCCCATCTCGCTATCATCTCCGCCGTCGATTATTTTAATCCAACAGCCCACGTTTAGTCTTACCTCCATTCATTGTTCATCTGTCTAACCTTCCGAACAACCCCATCGACGAATATCAACCGTTGATCACCGTCTACCATTCTAATCCGATGGCTCACAACGCTCGACACCCCAAACCTTCATCAGCTCAATTTTCACCATCCGCCATGATTTTTCTACCTTTTCTTCACTGTATCCATGATTTCCTTCATTGCACCACCACTTCCATGTGCCTCCGAAGAAATATTTTCCCACTCCCTCTAGTTTTCTTAACATGTTTATTGTATTTTTAGGGATTACAGGGTCGTGAAATCATTTTTTCTACAGTCACAGACAGGTGACTCAGAATGTAAAAGACCATCGTAGAGGCTAAAAACCTAGGGAAATACACTACTGAGAGGTTTACAACATGTTTCCCATTAAAAATCAGGTTATTGACTCTGATTCAAACCATCCAGAGCCATTAAAACCTGTTCAGTCACCAAAACGGTCAGCAGCAAAAAAAAAGAGTATCAGTGAAGGATTAAAGAGATTAAAAGCCTGTTATTGAAGAGTAATGTCATAATCCAGTAATTAAAGGCTCAAAGGACACAGATGAAGACCATGAAGATGATTAAGAGGCTTAATGAAGCTTGAAGCACATAAGCAGTTTATATTCATGAATAGGCATCAGCAGAGTGTTTTCTCCAAGAAAAGACCGACCATATGACTTCCTCCATCTTCCATCGAACACCAGATCAGTTATTACACTGACAGAGGCCTTAAAAAATTGTCAGGACAATAGTTATGGAAGTATGGGAGACCTTGCGAACCTTCTATCCACTTTACTTATTTCTGAAGGAAATACAGAGTACTAGTAGTCATAATACTTCAAAGAACATACCTGAAGTTATTAACAAAGACTTCTAGACAAGACTTTAGAGTACACACCAGTTAATGAAGAGCCATTTTGAAGAATGGGCACTCAACCTTCTTCTCCTCTGTCATAGTGAAACAATTAAGTTTACGTATATTACTACTGCTACTCATTCTCCTATAAGAACTCCTAAAAATACATTGTAAAGTTGTTGGTTGATAGGGATTTTATTGACTGTTAGAACTCTTATTGGGGAAGTAGCTGAGTAGTTTTTAAATAGTAGGCTGGGAAGAGAAGTTTGATTATAAAATGCCACTGAGCTCAAAGTATGTGACTGGTTTTTTACATTAATTAATCAAGCAGATTCGCAGGATCCTGGTCTATATTACTGGTGATGTTTTCCTTACTACAATTGTCTCATTTCATGTTTAATCATACTGTCCATTATTGTCTCATCAATCAATCTAGCTTATTCATACACTGCCCAACAATCAATTTGGTAGGCCATTAGGAACTTTTATACATAACAGATACATCCAGATTCGAATCAAACCCATTCCCTTGTTGAAATGAGTGGGGTAAAGCAGCCAAGGTTTCGTCTCTCCACCCACCCTCCCTTGAATATCTTGATCAAAACTTCACTTTTTTATGATTGAGATTTGTGGCCCCGCTTTTATCACTATGGTTCGGCTGGTGTTGTGTTTCTATTCTCATCATTAATGATCTAGCGTCACCATTGTCTTCATGATTGATTGACTAGAGGTGCACTTTCGTGGGCTATAAATAATGAGTGTGATTTACAGGTATCATGATGTGTACGGGATGCAGGATAGTTAGATGTGATAGCGTGATAGGGAGAGAGGACGTCGGGTATGTTATGTATTGGTACCTTATAGGCTTTGATGATTGAATTTTGTGTGTGAAGATGCCTACACTTCTTCTTGCCACCAAGGACGAAAGGGGTGGTAGATGTTCATGTGAGATTTACATAGATAGTGATACATCTATAATTTGTTGTCCTAACATTAGGGAGAATGAATGGAACAAGCAAAAATGTACGTTACTCGTGTCAGGGAACATGCGAGGCCGGATACTATTGCAACTGGCGGGGATACTGGCTCTCGAATCGGAAGGGATGTTGTGGTCAATGGATATGGACCTTAAACGGACACTGGTTCAATGGGCACGATAGTATGGTGAGATGTGAAGCTCTCTAAGGTGATGCATCATGGACCACTCTAACTGGCGTTATACCAAAGATTTGGTAAATACTTCGTGCCTTTGCTCTTGGTTTTAATGCGACTAGTGAACCCACAAGTAGCTTTTACCTCGCTTGACATACCACCCTTGTCACTCCCATTTTTGCATAGACAGATAAATTGTGATTCCAACACATACATTTCACCCGTCTCGTTTATCAGTTCACCCGTCGAACCAACACCAACAAATGCTGCCTGGACGAAACCAACAACCCTTTAGTTTCGTATTTCCTTCACCCTAGGAAATAGAGTTAGCCCTACCCATGACCTTCTTCTCTTATCTCTTATCAGGACCGGATTGATCCACCACACCAACCCTTATCCCCTTACCTTTATTAATGCCTTCACCCGAGGATATGGATGGAGTGTTGCTTGCCCTTACCAACCAATTGATTAAGCCAGGAAGGAATACAAGGGGACACATGGCATGCTATGAACACTTTACCCTGCCTTAACTTTCACTTTAGTGTATCATACCAACCTATAAACCTTAAGACCTAGACTTGGTAGCCCTCACTTGGATGAATTAAGAAGTAAACACTTAGGAAGTACAACTATAGAAGACCAGACTCGGCATGGCGTGGCATGAAACAAAAACCCCTTCCCTTTTCACCACACAACTACGAGGGTTTCCTCATACCTCTGAATGACCAAAGAGTTATAATCTGACAACACCAATCTGCCTTTCTCCCATAATTGTCAGATCAAGGATCAATTGGCCACACTTATTATTTACAATGGAAACCAACACAGCCCAATATATCTTTACCTTGTGCAGTGCCTTCAGCTCCCTACTAATCCTCATCCTTCTTTTTAGAAACTGTTCTGGATACATCATGATAGCCCTAACATACTTATCCATATGCAGTGTCAATTTACTTTTTCCATTAGTTCATTTTGCGACACAGTCCTTGCCCTCAGAAGTGCAAGACCTCCGGACCTTAAATACGTGGTTTTTTTCCCTTCAATACTCTGATTTTCTTGTAGGTTTGCCCTATCAACAACAGCGTTAGGCCTTCTATGACGTTGTTTACTTATAAACTCTACAAAGATGGAAAAATATATGAATTAACCTCTGCTGCCATTCACAAAATGCACAACCCTCCGAATTTCTCTCTCCTCTCCATCCAGAACGTTGTTCGTCAAGTCAACTTGCATAAAGACCTCTCCCTTTGAATTATACTACCCTATCAAACCTGATCAATACACTAAAGTGCCTCCACCAACGTAACAACCCCTCCTGTACGAGTACACTTCTCTTTTTTAACCCCCACTGGCAAGGCGTGTTTTCCTTGTTGTTTTTGTTGTTCCACTTCCGCTTGGGCCCACTACTTGAGAGCCCGCTGCACCATCCTCTCTATCAGCACAAACGGTAGAGTCTCCACCTCCTCTTCCACATTCACGCTCCCATATGGAAATCATGATTGCATGGCATAGTAGTGTTGGCTGACTTCAAAAAAGAACCGATTATCATATGCATCAATGATCCCGGTAGGGATCCTGGTGGTCCATGCCACAACCCGATACATAGCTTGGTAGTACCCCTAAATAATGGTATCTATATCTACCTGTTCTATCATGTCTATTGGAAACTTGGCTAACTCTCCTCTGGTGTGATGTTGGACTCAATCTTATCTCGGGTATTGTGAACTAAATCTCTTATGGTGAACCTGTCTCTATCTGGCGGTAAGGCCTTCTCTTCTCTCATCGTCGGGTTCCACCCTGGCTAAATTGTTATGCTCATATGGTAAAAACTTGAACTCCCTTTCTTCGTATGGTTTCTCCTTGGTGAACATTATCTCTTATTATGTATGGTGATTCAATGAATGGAGATGGTATTACTCACCTCATTGTAGCACCTCATTGTAGCACCCGTTCGTTCACTGCACATAGCCCCACCACTCCCCGGCTCTAGTCCCTTCCCTCCCTACTGTCTCTAGGATCTAGCCCCTACCTCTCCCTGAAGGATCTATATATTCCCTCCCTGAGGTTGAGTTCAAGGCTTATAATGGTTCGTCTAGCCATTGTCTGTTGCATATGTTCCTCAAATTGTAAATCAACGTAAGGTAAGTAAGAATTTTATCTGGCTATTCTATTGTTTGGACAGTAAAAAAGAATATCTAGATAAGCCACCATGTTGGGTAAGAAAGTAATCATTGTTTCTTGTATTTTGTGTTGTGACCAAGTAGTGATGATACCAGTAGGTGGAAAAAAAGGAGTAAGATGAAACCAGTTCCACTCCGACAAGCAAAGATAGGCTTTACTTCGAGTGGCATGGGTTGGATTAATCGATGCATGGATCACTAAAATATTCTGGTTCTCGTAACTACTGGTCAAGAGAAAGTAGATTATCTTATTATACGATGCTAGCTTTACATGTTGGATGCTCATTTCGATGCGTGTTACAAGCTATAAAGTATAAATATCAATGCGAGGAATCGAAGATACTTACCTTATCTTGCTATTATAATACTCAGCATGCTAGGAACTACTATGTTTATATTGTATATAGTAGACCTGTTGATGGCGGGCAACCACGCAAAACCCACAATATTCACTCACTATGCATATAAAACATGCAATTCCAGTTTCATGCCAAGTAATCCATTTTCTGGCAAACTTACAAACTTTTGTGGAAGCTTATAAAATAATCTTCAAGGAATATTTCTTCAAATTAATACATGGTTATAAAACCATTGCATAAATGGAAGTTCTCTTTCAATCATCACTTTATGGTTATGAAACCATACTCATGGTTATATGACAAACTTCATAATTTAAGCCCAAAATTCTCTTTACATTTAAAACCCAACAACTTTCATTCCCAAGGTTTGTTTTCACAAATGTAAGCCCTTTCAAAATTCTTATAAAAGCCTTTGATTAACAACCATTGATCTAATTCTCAATGTCATAACTAAACCCCAGACTTATCATAGTATTTGATCCATGCTAAAATTCGATTCAAAAGTTGAATTTGGTAAACTTAATACCAAGGCATATAATATTATGCATTCAATCATCAATGAGAACCTTCACATATCATTCAATTCTCTTTTAATAAATGCTTACCTTCTCCATCGCTTGCCAACGCATTCATTTTGTTGAATCTGGTTCACAACCATCATTACTGTTTAAGGTTTCTGATTCCTTTTTAACTCGGGTATTCGTCCAACTCTTCAATGCCTTATTAAATTTAATTCTGCCTTTGCTTTGGTTTATCATTTCTCCACATAGTTCATTGACCTGCAACCCTTATGCTCATGGTTTCAAATAAACACATTCTTCATTCTGCCATATTACTGATGGATCTACTTTACCCATGATTCTGGCATGGCTACTAACACTTCTTCCTTCATTAGATCTCTGCATTGAGACTTCATATGATCAGAATTCTTTGCAAATTAATCACATTAAATTGAAAGTTTCAAACGCTAACTGTATGGAAGCTAGACTCCACCTGATCCTGTGTCAAAACACATATTCAATACAGGATTAAACACATTGACTGCGTCCTCTATAAAAATCATCGATTCACATGCAATATTCAGTCCTCAAAAAAATTTCTGGATTGTAATATAAAAATTGATTATATGAATCGAATACACCAATCCTTTCACAGACTTGAAGTTCTGACTTTAAAGAAATTGGACTCTTATTCTTTCTGAAAGAAGAAATCGACTCTTATCAAAACAGAGTTTCGATTGCATTCAATAATCAGAGTTTAACAATGTGTCCTTCATCAAAGGCAAAAACTCATTGATTCTCCATTGAGAATTTGTACTCTCTTTGTCATCCGATCACCTGCAAATGTGATTCGACCTTCCCAATTTCCTTTATAGTAAAGTCAAATTCAAATTTAAAACATTACAGCATTCAATTGACTTGGCTTTCGGCCTCTATTAAACACAATTATTTCTAGATCAATCTTCCCTTCATGGTTTATACCCAACAAATTGTATAATTAAAACCCTTTCCTGCATACTGTATATGAAAATAGTGTTTCATACAATAGCATCGATCCATTTATTCTTATGATTGAATTATACCGTTCACACAGTCCTGTAATGTCAAATTAAAACCACAACCACATATAATAATTCAATCCTATGACCCCAGAGTACAATTGACAAGCTTCAACTTATTTTATCAATTCCACACAAAACTTAAACTCAGAAATCAAGTTCTTTTAGTAATCATGCAAACCTTACATGAAAATCTTCCTTCTTGGCCTGATTTTCAACCATTGGCCCTTTTACAAATGCTCGTACGCTCAAAACTCTGTTTATCCAAACCACACTAATTCCTGTCTGCTCTCTCTTCTTGCCTTTGAGGCTTATTAATTTATACAAATTTTATTGAACCAATTTAGGTTCAAATCCTCTAATATCTCAACCAAATCCTAATCTTCAAATCCCTATAATCTAGATTTTATCCCTAAAATTTTGAAACCAAATCTATCTTAGGCTTTCATAATTAATTCTTAAATATCTAAAATATGATTTCCCTCATGTTCTCCATTCATATGGGAACATTAACAAATCCTCACAATAATTAATTAAAATCACTCAAAAAGCCTATTAATATTTACATAAATTCAATATTTTCTCACAAACATAGGACCCCCTACGTTTAATAAAATACAAAGTATTTTACGAATCTAATGCCCCTGCATCACCTATTATAGTATAGTAGATAGTATCTTATAACATATAATTACTGCTGAGGATAAGTCAGAAAGTAGATAGAGAATAAAGACACGATAGAGACATGCCCCTGTATCCAGACCTTCAAACCAGCTACAACCGCCCTTAGACCTAATATTTTCTTAATAAGTGCCCCCGTGCTACCATAGCCAGATAACGCACATCCCTATGGGAATTTTTATTGCCTAAATCTACCTCAGGCTGAAGGAAGACAGAGTCTAGGGTAACATTAAACCACGCTCAGTCTCGTAGCTAGCCCTACCAGTTCAGGAGAGGGCTCTCTCCGGGTCAATCTCAACAAAAATAATCAGTGAGGCTTGAGATGACTTGAAAAAAGGCTGATTTTAGGCTAGGTATATATGTAAAGAGGTTGAATTTTATTTTTAAGGTTTTGTTGGAATCAAAGGGAAAGGAAGTTTTGGGTCCGGGGATGAGGCCTAGTTTTTGCAGAGTTCTGAATGGGGCAAGGAAGGCAATTGTTTTGATGCTTGGATTAAATGAATGGATAGTTTAGACTGGTGAGGAGCTAAATAGGGCAAGAGGCTTTCAAGAATCCTCTTCAAACAGATGAAAACATGGAACATTAAACAAAACTCAAGGAGGAGCAAAGCAATCTAACGAATTCCACCTTTATAACTTGTTTGTTTAATTTGAGAAGAAAGGAGAAGGAAAATGATATACATAGAACATCAGTGAACTTACAACCACAGAGAGAAACACACCATCAAAAAATAGAGCCACATGGATCCCAAAGAGTGTTGCAAACCCTGGTCTATTCCTTTGCCAAAATTGCAGAGACGAAATGTACAATGAAGTGCCAAGCAATCACAAGTGTCCAACCTCTGAAAATGACTGAGAAAATGCAAGATATAGACAAGCCTAACTCATCCCCATGCCTCTAGGGGTCGAGCTCACCATTCTAGGAGCTGATTCAACAAGATCTAAACTAAGAACTAGAAAATAGGCAATGAAACAGCTTGCCTCTATAAGATAGGAAACTGATTCATTCAGTTACATTTCACTTTTTGGTGAATAAATCTACTTGGATGAGTAAAAATGTTCCAAAATTACATCAAAGCCATGAAATTACATCAATTTATATCAATATTTTCACATTTGGAGATGAAAAAGTCAAACTGGCCAAAACTAGACGAAAAACTGAGTTACTAAGTGAAAACTAGGCCAAAATTCCCAATATGTCGCGCCTGAAATCTCTATGCGTCGCGCCATTTTGAGGCTGACTTTGAGGGCCTTCCTGAAGTCAAAATTGAGTGCAGGATAGCGCGTTGGAAAGCTATTCCTATCTACTTTCTAACACAAGTCGAATTTCTGAATTTGGTTGCCATTTGCCCTTGCAAAAATCAAATCTCCCAACACTTCTTCTTGTGTGTCCAAAAAGTGGCAGAAAGGTCATTTTTAGGGTGTTTTTGACCCTTTAGGAAACCCAAAACTTGTCAAAATCCTTAGGTAATGGGTAGGTATGCATAAATTTTCATGAAAAATTCAAAAATACATAACTTGAGCACGGAGCAACCGAGAAAATTTGATGTTTGGAGAAGAATGGCAAAATTTTGATGTTTCGGCCCAATGCGCCGCGCAAGTAACCCAATGCGTCGCGCCCCTCCAATGCACCGCACCAGTGTATTTTTTACACTGTGGAGGCAGGCTCAATGTGTCGCACCTACCCAGTGCATCACGACATTCAGCCTATGCACCGCGCACCCAACTTTGCCTAGTTTTTATTCAAACTTCCTCTTTTCCTTCAACATGACTTTCTCTTGTTTCAATATTTCTCTTTTGACTGCAAATAAGCTTTTTTGAACACGACCAATGAATTATATACAAAAAAAAATAATTTTCACTTCATAAAACTCACTTTTGTAATGTTGCTAACTTTGACATTTCACTTTAAAACTCTGTTTTGTTTCCTTTGTGTTTTTGGGCTGAATAATGAGCTTTTTTTTGTCTTGCAAGGAATGGATGGCATGGAAATTTGGCAAAGGAAACCAGGGCTGCGAATGGAGTACTATTACAACTAAAAAACTTGAAAATTACGTTGGATTTATTACATACAGATGAAATAGACAATTTTTCTTCAAAACAGAGTTTTGAAGAAAAATCATTATCAAGCATTATGATGATGAAATTTTTGCACTGAAACCTTATTTCAAACCTCCTCATGTGCTTGCTGACCATTATTAGGCATTTTGAGACTTGATTGATAAAACCCTAGACCTAATAAGACTAAAAACCCTAAAATGACTCTTTGCCAAGGTTAAGACCAAAAATGACTGTAAATGATTTTAATGAACAGAACAAGGCTAGCAGGTATGAAACATGAGGAACATGAGTGAGAAGACCCTATTTTCAGATGATCCATGCCCCTAATGGAATGCAGTTGACTGAACTGAATGAGACACCTAAAATGAAATGCAACAAGAGATTTTGATCTCTGACGGAGGGATGAAGATACCGACTCTAACATTGGCTCCAATGGGGATGGTAGCTCCTTGGAGGTGCCAATAATGACAGATATTTGGGAGAGCAAACAATGCCTTCATCCATTGGGAAATGGAGTCAAAAACTCAAGCTGAAATGCATGACTGAAAACTGATGACTTGATGACACAAATTGACTCTCACTCAACTAAAAACTGACTCGAAACTTAAACACAAATGACAAACTAGAAATATGCTCAAATTAGAGCTTATTCATTCAAAACCTACTCTAACAGTTTCATTCATCACCTGATCAAGTGAAATGAAACAACCAATGCAACCATGTAAGCATTATGACTGCTCTTCGAATTCTCCGCAAGTGCTCGTTTATCAACAACAAGAGAGAACTATTGAAAGGAAAATCCCATGAAAACTTGTGAACAGATCCGTTGAATACTATGGATTCCCTATCTGCCTCCAAAAACACTGCATAAGGATCTTGAAGTTCATGCACACTAGGACTTATCTCATCGAATGGATTACTTCTCTTCTCCTCATACCATGAATGAAAACTTTGTTTTGAGCTTTGTGACGAGAATCCTGCTAAAAATGACAAAGAAACCGGCTGCCGGATCAATTTTGTATCAGTACATGTTTCAAGCTCACATGTAGTCAATGGAGAAAATTTTTTACTGTAGACATCATCCAACACATCAGCTATTGGATCATGAAGAACTTGAAAAGACTGCCGCAACCCATTTTCTATTGGTTCCGATGAGATTACATGATTTCCTACAGGCTGCTCATTTGAAGATTTACTATGCAATTTACCCTTTAAAAACTGTAATGATTCAAAACAAAATGGTACAGAATCATCTTGTATCATTTGATCATATGTGCCAGCTTCCATATCTTCATCTGCAACATGAAAATCAATGGCATTCGGAGGCTGAAAATCTGGATATGGGAAGTCTTGAACAAGGTTTTTATTGCCCTCAAGATGGTCCAAATCAAGACTTGTCGACAGTTGATTTCTGATTGCATGGAAGTTATCTCTGATGAACTGAAATGAATCAAAAAAAAAGGAAAAGATCCTTCACTTACTTCAAAATTTGTTGCACTTTCCTCGTCATTGTCATAGCTGATATGCATCGGTTGATCATTGTACTCGAGCTGCTGAAAGTGAACTTTCTCCTTCCACAAACTAGCTATTGATTTGTCTGCAAGATTAGATTCTGTTTGGAGAACATAATCATCATCATACTGATCAACCTGAGGCAAATCATCAATATAAAACAAATCATCAAGCATACATGTCAAATCAACAGATCTCTCTTCTCCAAGATGATCCACAAAACAATCATTATCACATCTATGACAACTAGGATAAGAAAAAAAAAATTGGATCAACAACTTGTTCTTCTTCAATCAGCGAGCCATGGGCTTGAACATTATACTCATTCCTTGTGATGATCTTTTGCATCATCTCTTCTACTACACTTACCAAAATATCAAGCTTTACCTCTAGAGATGTCAATTTCTCTAGATCTATGTTTTTCATCTCTTCTTCCTTCAACCTTGCCCTTCGGATCAGCAAATGAGCCTCTACATTTACTGCATTGTTCTGCATCTCTTCAAGTGGCACAAGATTATTTTCTCTCAGCTGAAACTCCATTTCTGGATCAAAGGCGCACGGGTAGTGCAAGATAGCAGATCCAGGAGGAGGCCTTATATCTACTGGCATCGAATAATAAACTTGCTTAAATCTGGCAGAAAACTATTGTACTGTCTCCCCTGGCAGTATTTTCAGCTGGTTATACTCTTTTATAATCAAGAAAGGGTTTTGTCTGATCACCCACCTGTTGAGGAAAACTTTGAAGAACTACTGGAAATCTGAGATGCTCGGATCAGGCAGGGTTTTGAACCAACTCTTCACTTTGCCTTGCAAAGAAAGAGCAAAATGCCTAATACTAACATCGTCTTCATCAACTTCAAAAAGGTCGATAAAAGACTCAAAATTCAGAACATTTCTCTCAGCAGTGATGTTGTCACATTCACCATCAAACCTCGGCAAGTAAAGGTAATAATTTGCATCGAAAACATGAAGTATAGGAGGTAAAATTAGAGGCTTGTATCGATCTAGAATTTTACAAGGTATAGGGGTATGTACAGAAGGTATAGAATCAGTCTTGGTCTCTTGAGGTTCATCATTTGGAAGATGGTCATCACAATATTCAGAAAAAGGGTCTTTTTCAAGCTCAAAAGCATGCAAATCTTTGGTATTTACAATTTTCAAAGGGAAGGAATCAACTGCAGGTCGAGGATATTTTCTCAAATAAAATATACTTTTCAAAGCCTTCTTGATATTCTCAGGGAAAGAGAAGAAATAATTTATGACAAAGAACAAAATGTCTTGCATGAAATTCCAACTTGAATACTTGATCTTTCCATATTTTCCTTTCATGTTTCTGCTGGTCAGGTTCATCCGCCAGTGGAGTCCTTGCATCTGATCTCGAAACTGATTTAGAGTCACCAAGTGAATGATTTCACCCTTGCAGTGTATGATTGTTTTCCACCATCAACAATCAGATCTGAACTTGATTATATCTTACTGAGGAAACCAGATGTTAAATTCATAAACTAGACTGGAGATTGACTGAAGCAGCATTCATCTAATTTCGCTAATGCAAAGCAAGAGCATTTCGAAGGCTACCTGGCTAACTTCAGGCTTTGTATGTAGTTTATAAATAAAACAACAAAATTTTAATTCCCCAATATGGTCACCACTATGTTATTGCCTAAATATACCTCTGGTTGAAGGAAAGAATAGTCTAGGGTAACATCAAACCACGCTCAGTGTGGTAGCTAGCCCTACCAGATCAGGAGAGGGCTCTCTCCGGGTCAATCTCAGTTAAAATAATCAGTGAGGCTTGAGATGACTTGAAAAAAGGCTGATTTAGGCTACATATATATGTAAAGAGGTTGAATTTGATTTTGAATGTTTTTTTGGAATCAAAGGGAAAGGCAGTTTTGGGTCCGGGGATGAAGCCTAGTTTTTGCAGAGTTCTGAATGGGGCAAGGAAGGAAATTGTTTTGATGCTTGGATTAAATGAATGGATAGTTCAGACTGGTGAGGAGCTGAATAGGGCAAGAGGCTTTCAAGAATACTCTTCAAACAAATGAAAACATGGAACATTAAACAAAACTCAAGGCAAAGCAAAGCAATTTAATGAATTCCACCTTTATAACTTGTTTGTTTAATTTGAGAAGAAAGGAGAAGGAAAATGATATACATAAAACATCAGTGAACTTAAAACCATAGAGATAAACACACCATCAAAACATAGAGCCACATGGATCCAAAAGAGTGCTGCAAACCCTGGTCTATTCCTTTGCCAAAATTGCAGAGATGAAATGTACAATGAAGTGCCAAGCAATCCCAAGTGTCCAGCCTCTGAAAATGACTGAGAAAATACAAGATATAGACAAGCCTAACTCATCCCCATGCCTCTAGGGGTCGATATTACCATTCTAGGAGCTGTTTCAACAAGATATAAACTAAGAATTGGAAAATAGGCAATGAAACAACTTGCCTCTATAAGATAGGAAACTGATTCATTCAGTTACATTTCACTTTTTGGTGAATGAATCTACTTGGATGAGTAAAAATGTGCCAAAATTACATCAAAGTCATGAAATTACATCAAGTTACATCAATATTTTCACATTTGGAGATGAAAAATTCAAACTGGCCAAAACTAGGTGAAACACTGAGTTACTAAGTGAAAACTAGGCCAAAATTCCCAATGCGCCGCACCTGAAATCTCTATACGTCGCGCCACTTTGAGGCTGATTTTCAGGGCCTTCCCAGAGTCCAAATTGAGTGTAGGATAGCTCGTTGGAAATATATTCCTGTCTACTTTCCAACCCAAGTAGAATTTATGAATTTGGTTGCCAGTTTCTCCTCCAAAAATCAAATCTCACAACATTGCTTTCTGTTTGTCTAGAAAGTGGCAGAAAGGTCATTTTTAGGGTGTTTTTGACCCTTTAGGAAACCCAAAACTTGTCAAAATCCTTAGGTAATGGGTAGGAATGCATAAATTTTCATGAAAAATCTATAAATACAAAGTTTTCTTCAAGAGGAGCTGCCAATTATAAGCACGCGCCAAGTGGTGCTACGCGTCGGGCAGGAAAATCTGTGTTAAGGCCAAAAAAATCAAAATTGACAAAAAGTTTCCGAAATTTCTTGAAATTTGTGCTAAATGTCCACCATCAAGCACTATGCTGAGCCAAATAATATTTGGCCAATATTTGGAGTCTAACATGCCTTTTGCGACGCTTTAGTGCCTCCTTGGTGCATGCAATTCAGTTGTAGAGTCACTATCTTGGTCATAAGAAGTATTCGTCTCCATGAGAATTTGCAAGGTATGTGTTGTGTTGTATGATAATGAGAACTTTGGTGTTTTTATTTGATTTCCAAATATATGTCAAATGGGAGGGAATATGGAGGAATGGGGTAATGAAATTGATGGGCTATAATCAAGTGAAATGGGAAATGGGAATGATAGGAAATGACATGACCTTAGGGATAGGGAGATAGGCTTAGGAATGACTGTAATGATGAGATAATAGTGAGGGGGAGGAAAATAAAGGTGATGGGAATAGAATGATTGATACAAAAACAAGTTTAAACCCTAAGGAAGCACTTCTTAATCAAGATAATAGGGTTTAGTTTTGTACTCAAATTTTCATAACCAATCTGATAATCAACACCAAGCACGAGTTATGAGCAATAGAGGACAGGCTTTGAATTTCTTGAGCATGGAGCAACTGATAAAATTTGATGTTTGGAGAAGAATGGAAAAATTTTGATGTTTCGGCCCAATTTGCCACGCAAATAACCCAAAGCGCCGCGCCACTCCAATGCGTCGCGCCAATGTATTTTTTACACTGTAGAGGCAGGCTCAATGTGCGACGCCTGCCCAGTGCGTCGCGACACTCAGCCTATGTGCCGCGCACCCAACTTTGCCCAATTTTTATTCAAACTTGCTCTTTTCCTTCAACATGACTTTCTCTTGTTTCAATATTTCTCTTTTGACTGCAAATAAGCTTTTTTGAACACAACCAATGACTTATATACAGAAAAATTTAATTTTCATTTCATAAAACTCACTTTTGTAATGTTGCTAACTTTGACATTTCACTTTAAAACTCTATTTTGTTTCCTTTTTGCTTTTGGGATGAATAATGAGCTTCTGTCTATCTTTCAAGGAATGGATGGCATGGAACTTTGGCAAAGGCAACCAGGGCTGCGAATGGAGTACTATTACAACTGAAAAATTTGAAAATTACATTGGATTTATTACATACAAATGAAATAGACAATTTTTCTTCAAAACAGAGTTTTAAAGAAAAATCATTATCAAGCATTATGATGATGAAATTTTTGCACTGAAACCTTATTTCAAACCTCCTCATGTGCCTGCTAACCATTATTAGGCATTTTGAGACTTGATTGATAAAAACCTAGACCTAATAAGACTAAAAACCCTAAAATGACTCTTTGCCAAGGTTAAGACCAAAAATGTCTGTAAATGATTTTAATGAACATAACAAGGCCAGCAGGAATGAAACATGAGGAACATGAGTGAGAAGACCCTACCTTCAGATGATCCATGCCCCTAATGGAATGCAGCTGACTGAACTGAATGAGACACCTAAAATGAAATGCAACAAGAGATTTTGATCTCTGACGGAGTGATGAAGATACCGACTCTAATAGGAATGAACAACAGAAAAAACGTGCCACTATATAAGATCCTCGCTTTATAACTATAGTATATAGATAGCATAGTCTTTAGTAAATATCATTTCTATTCAGTAGATAGCTTCAGATCTCTAGGTATGCTGAAGAAGGTAAGTCCCGAGTCAAAAAAAGAACGAGCCTCCCGGGGACACTCCTCTATAAATTTATTCTTATTAGTCCTTACCTACTTTCTTATTGGTTACTTCCTACATATTATATGACACCTACTAATTCCTACAAATTATATGAAACCTAACATATTAAACAATATATTTCTATATCTTATTTTGTGTTCCTATAGTTTTATTATAGTTATTATTCCTAATTCTATTTCTTCTTAATACCTAAAGCTGCTAGTTTCTTTCCTTATCTAAGAGTTTCTAAAGGGTTTAGTGTTGAGCCTACAGCCTTGATTAGTTATAGTTACTAAGCCTTAATAAAGAGCCTCCTTAGCTAATCAATAGTTATAGTTTCTTTATATCCTACTTATTATTCCAATACTTATGACTCTGTTGTGTTTACTTAATCGGGCAAGGACTCACTGCCTTACTTGCTTGATAGAACGACTTACCTTCTGACTCTTCTTACTTGATCAATGATGGAATGGCCTGCGGATTGGGAGAGAGCTTCATTAGGTACTTTTAGGACACATGTTCGATGCCAAATACAACACGGGATAATACCAGAAAAATAGAGAAGAATGAGAGAGAGAGAAGGTTGGCCTGAGTGGGGCGAGCCCTTCAGAATTATATATGTAATTATGCATGCATGAATGACTTGTGTTTCTCAATATTCCAATAGGAAATCAATGGTGAGCAAGCGAACTCTCAACAATAGGCCCGAAGGGTGCGTTATCACACTCGACTAAAAATCTGCCATCGACTCGACCGAGGTTACGAGGTCGAGGAGAGCAACCTAGTCACTTGTCCGCATCGAACAAGGAATTTATGAAGAATAAATATCTGATCCAGGAATAGAAATCCTCTATAGGCGCTTGCATAGGGTGCGTTAGCACACTCGACTACTAAGAAGAGGCCCGGTAGGGACTCACTCATTCATATGGGTGAGGGAAACTTTGAAAGTGATATACTGTCCAGCGTATTAGAATGAAGTCTGCAAGATTCTATTAGCACTCTGTAGGCGTTTGCGTAAGGAAACTCTGAAAAGTTGATTAGGGTGAGTCACCTTTCCTTCCCTCTTTTCTAAATATGTCCTTAGGTCATCTCATTGCAATTTTTGGTCCCATTCCTTCCTTCCTTGCTGGTGGGGTCGTTCTTTCCGAGTGGATGTGTCATGTCCTCATCTGCTACGTGTCCTCATCATGCAACCTGCGGTAAAGTTCCTCCTTCCTCATAATGGGGGCAAGCGGTAGCAATAATTCCCAATCCAAGCAAGCGGTAGCGATCATAAAAATGGGGGGGCATATGGAGACGTATTTATAAAGGAGGGGTATCATTTAGTATCAACCTCGCATGCAGGGTATAAACTACTTGGCCTAAAATACTGGCAATGGAGTAGCATCATAATAGAAAAAACACCCAAATCTAACATCAAGCAGGGCGAGTGAAAGGGTAGAAGTTGAAAGGGTAAAGGAATGTGGACATAATGCGAATAGAAAGCTAACTGACTGAATGGGTCATGGTCGGGCAAATGCATATCTAGATAAAGGTGAACTGAATGTGAATAGAATATGGCGAATAGAAAGGGACAAATAGAATAGAAAGCTCAAAGAATACGGACTGAATGCAGACATAAAGCATACATAAAGCGTACATCATATGGACATAAAAAAGCGAACATCCTCCAATGGCTAGCGTAAGGCGGCTATCAAGGGGAGGTCAAGGGGACTGGTAGGATTGATAGGATCATTCAAGAGGTTGAAGAAGGGAAGGTTCAATCAGAATTCAAGGGTAGTTCAAGGGTAGGAATTCAAGGGTGAGTTCGGAAGTCAAGGGTGGTTCATGGAATTGGTTACCTAACTCAAACGACTTGGCTTATTTGGTCCCAATTTCATTGTCTGCTCCTGTACGGCCAACTGGCATAAGTGTAATAATAAAATCAGTATGGGTGATGTTGGGTAGTGAAAGAGGTATGAAATTCCTATGTATTTGTTCATTCTTTTACTATAGATATACTTCTGTTTGCCTTGAAAAGGTAATTTACCATGAGAATTGCAATTAAATTGGAAATATTTATGTTTAGCCTAAAATATGACTAAAGATTGTTTTTATTGGAAAAATAGGAATACGAAGAGGTGAGCAGTTGTATCAAAGGTGTGGCTGAAGACAATCTGATTCATACTCCATTCGTGAAGAACCATATCCAGCTAAAGCCAAGAAGATCTGAACGAATTGCCCGAAAGGGGCAGGGGACAACTCGGCCTTAAACAGAGTCAACAGAACAATGATAAAAAAAGGAAGGAGCGAATCCCTCAGGATTGGAAGATCCTGAGGGATCGCTGTGCAAATTTATCATATTTCTTGATTTTTCCGTCCAAGGATCAAATATAAAGGCAATGATATTTAGTGACTAGGGACAGAAGGGATACATTGTAAAAGACATTTTCATTAAAAGAATTTTATATTTCCTTTGCAATCGAATGTTTATCGACTCTCTGTCGTAAGGACAACGCGGTCTATAATGTCTTTTGGATTAATATAAAAACACAGGTTTCATCTGCTCTTTAGAATTCTGAGTTAAGCCCAGCGGTATTTCACTGGCGCTAATGGCCCGGCTCTGGTGGATTACTATGCTGTTGTATTATTAATATTTATTTGTTGATGCGTGAAGTGTGTTTCATATTTATTTCGTTTACAGAGTTATTTCATTGATTGTTAAAGTAAGTGTTGAGCCATTGCTATCTCATTCTTTACTACAATTACATTTAACGATCAATTACCTTGTTATTATCATTTGGCTTTGCTATTCCGTGATTACAGTAAGTTGTTGTTCCATTTATCTATGGTTTGTGATTGTATTACGAATAACTGTCGATAGGCTTGAGTGTGACGATTTACTTATTTTGAATTACATTTGCAATTGCTGTTCATTTTATGCTGTTGTTCCTTTTCTGGATTTCATTTCCTTTCAGTTGTTTCACTTGCTTTAAGATCTCCAAACTTTAGAGGATAGAGGTATTCGCTCCAAGTCCCCAGATTTGGTCATCTTACATCGATTTCTAGGGGAAAGAGTTACTGCTATTGGATCCCTGATCGATGTTCAGCAAGATTGCTACAGTTTAGCTTTTGCATTCCTATCATCATAATTAGGTTTCCTTTCCAAGAATTTATTACTTTTGTATTTGATATTCTATGCTACATCCTCACAAGCATTGCTCTTAGATAATTGCAGCCTCAGACAGAGTACACTCTTGGAATAAAAAGACGCTCCTAGATTGATGATTAATGTAGGCTAATTAGGTGTTTAAAAGATACCTTTTTATGGTCCAACATTTTGGCGTCATTTCCGGGGAGAGTGTATGCCATTTTAAAGGAGTAATGCACAGTTGATTTCCTTCTGCTTGCGGAGAATTGGGTATTGAAGACGGAAGGTAAGAACCTACGCACTGGGTAAGAAACATACTTTCTTGCATCTCGCTTCACAGTAGAGGTAAGTAAGCTTTTCTTTTGGGTAGGAATGAAGGATTGTTTCTTTGAATGAATAAACCAATTAAGCGAAACAAAATTCCTCCTAAAATTGAAAAACCTAAGGGACTGGTGACCCTTGGGCGCACGACCTTTATTGACGAAATCCTTAAAAAAACTAAATCTCAGCCATCGGTAGGATTCAAAAGAACTAGACAGCCTACTAGTTCCCTTCAGGCTACAGAGTCACCATATGAAGCCTTTGCTGAGATACACAGTCAAGCAGAAGGAATTGAGAAAGATTCCCAAGAAATTAAGAATCCTTGCATAAGTCTCCTTCAAGAAGGGAACTCTAGCAATATCCAAGAGGGAGAAGGGGAAACAGGAGAAACTACAAACTCAAAATCACCTATTAAAATTACCCAAATAATAAACAACCCAAATAGGGGAAGTGTTGTTCAACTTATCCAGAACCAAGGTCCCGAATCACCTCAAATAGTAGGACAATAGGGAATACTTATTCCAGACAGAGGGAGTGCTGTTAAAGATATTTCTACCCCTGTTCGTCAACCTAGAAATTCCCTGGAGATCCCAGAAGGGTATTGGCATATCTTCGATCAAATGGCCCAGAATCAAAATCAAAACCAGCAGAAAACCTCCACGCTGCAATATCCTATAGTAGATACTGTAGTCAACGCACCCATGAAAGCCATCCCTCTTCAACATATTCCCACATTTCATGGTTTGACATCAGAAGATCCAGATGCGTTTCTATTTGAATTTGATGTGCTGTGTAGAGGATATGATTACACCACTCATGCCCAAAAACTGAAACTATTCCCTTCTACGCTAAAAGGAGCAGCCTTACGATGGTTTATGGGATTAGGTGGGGGTGTCATAACTGTCTGGGATCATATGGAGGCTGCATTTTTAAATAAATATCAAGATTATTGCAGGTCTCGGGAATTAAAATATGAAATATTCCAGATGACAAAAAAACCAAATCAGACCTTGGAAGAGCATGTGGAATGATTTCAATATAATTTGCAAAGATCCCCTTATGCATCTGCACCCTTACCTGATAACGTTTTGAAAACTGCATTAATTAGGGGAATGAAAGATCAATGGGTTGAACCATTAAATCTTATGGGTAAAGGTGATATATATCAAGAGAGCTATTCTGACATAATTGATTTGTGTATCAGGTGCTCAAGTGGTAATAAAAGGTTGAAATCAACAGAATGTGACATAATTACAAGGGAAAATAAAACCTCTAATGAGGGTGTGACTTGTGCAGAGATCGGAAATCTGCTAGAATACTTCAAGACAGACATACTGAGAACTCTAACAACACAGTTTGACATCATTCAAGCCAATTATAAGCAGGCAGAAGCAAAGAAAAACTTGGCAATATTCTGCCCCAGATGTAGAAAGAAACAAAGCCACAAAGAATGCCCGTTGGATGTGGTTAAAATTTGCGCCATTTGCACGAATTATCACCCTACAGAAGGATGCCCATCACTTCCTGGCCTAAAAGCAGTATATAAGGAGGCAGAGGAAGAATAAAAAGTGGTATGTTTTCTTAACCAGCGCCGACAGTGGTAGCCATGACCATCAGGTATGCAAAATGATCCATTTTCTTTTCAGCCTCTTCCATATAATGCTCAACAGTATAGTGGAATGTGGAAGAATCAATCACCCTTCCCTAATTGGTCACAACAGCCATTTCCTCCCACACCCTGGCCTAATCAAATGAATTAAAATAACTGGCCTAGCTTTCCTTTTTATCCACCTTTTTGGCCTACACAATGGTCCCCTTCTACTTCTCAAAACCAGCCCTGGCAGTCAAACTGGAAAAAATATCCAAATCAGCCAGTTGGATCAATTCCTCTCTCTCAACCGACACTGCCAGCACCTTATCCAAACCCCCAGACTAATGTAAGACCCTAACTCCCAGCCCAACCGAACCCAAACCCAAACAATAGACCAGTTCAGACTGTACAAATAATGGAACCTCTAGAAACAGAAACTGAACTCGGGGAGTGCAATGATCTTCAATTAAGGTCTGGGCGTATAATTGAAACAGAGAGAAATAATAATGATCATATTGAAAATTAGTTACCTGAAGAACAAACAGAACAAACTGAGAAGGAATTGCAACAACAAAAAATAACAAATTCCTCTCCACCATTGCCAGAATGATTAATGATACCTCGACCATTAAAACAACCTAATTATGATTTTCTGGGAGAATTAAAAAATTTATGTATAAAAATCCCTCTCCTCCAAGCTATTCAAGATATTCCTATATATGCAAAAACCATTAAGGAATTATGTATAAAGAAGCCCAAGAGGAGAACAACAGCCAATCCTACTGTCCAAATAGTCGGTACCTTATCTGATTTATTATCAGGAATGCAAACACCTATCAAATATGAAGATCCAGGAAATCCTATAGTGACAGTTCAGATCAATGGCCAATCATTTCCAAATGCCTTAGTTGACTTAGGGGCAGCAATCAACATTTTAACAACCACTACCTGTCAGAAACTTGAAATTACATCACTTGAACCAACAACAACCTTGTTGGAATTGGCTGACCGATCAATAGTGAAACCGGAAGGCACCTTACAAGATGTCATGGTATCTGTAGATTCCTGGGAGTACCCTGCTGACTTCCTGGTTATCAATCCCAATAATCGATTAGATGGACATCCATTAATTTTAGGTAGACCATGGTTGGCAACTTCCGATGCTTATATTGGATGTCGACAAGGCAATATGACCATTACAAGGGGAAACTATGTCAAAAACTTAGCTTTATATCCCCCAGCCCAACCAATTCTATCAATAATTAAAACAAGACAACCACCTGCATCAAATTTTGAGGAAAATATGAGGTCACCCCTAACTATAGAAGAAGCTCTGAATTTTAAAGATCAAATAGAGGATGATCTCATTAGTAATTTTATTAATAAATCACAAACTAAAACTCATTTGCAATGTCACATGATTGATGCAGCATTCGACAATAAAGAAGAAGAAGATCCTTTCAAAGATATTCATGATCAATCAATACCTACTAACTCCATAAATAATACCAAGGTTGTAGAAATTGAACCAGGTAAAACTTTGAATATTAACAAGAATCTCACTGCTGAACAAGAAGAGAAATTAGTCCAATTATTACAAAAATACAAAGCAGCGTTTGCATGGGATTACCCCGACATGAAAGGAATTGACCCTTAATTATGTACTCACCACATTTATATTGAGCAAGATGCAATACCCATTTGTCAACCTCAAAGGAGACTAAATCCTCACCTTAAAGACATTGTGAAAGACGAATTACAAAAACTATTGGATGTCAATTTTATCTATCCAATATCTGATAGTAAGTGGGTCTCCCCATTAGTAGTGGTGCCTAAAAAGAATGGAAAGTGGAGGATATGTGTAGATTACCGTGAACTTAACAAGGAAAAACAGAAAGACCACTTTCCCCTTCCTTTCATTGATCAGGTATTAGACACATTGGCAGGGAAGAAATTCTTTTCATTCCTGGATGGCTTCAGTGGATACAATCAAATCCAGATTGCCCCTGAAGACCAGGATAAGACTACTTTTACCTGCCCATGGGGTACTTTTTCCTACCGAGTCTTACCTTTTGGTCTATGCAATGCCCCTGCCACATTTCAAAGGGAAATTCTCAGCATCTTTGCAGATCTAATAAATGAAGGCCTCGAAGTATACATGGATGATTTCACCCCTTATGGGGATGACTTTGAACCTGCATTACAAAACCTAGAAAAAGTATTGCAAATATGCATTGACACCAGGCTTTGCTTAAGCAATGAAAAATGTCTTATGATGATGACTGAGGGAGTTATCTTAGGACATTATATTTCAGCAGACGCAATTCAAGTAGACCCAGCCAAAATTCAAATACTCTTGTCAATTCCTACACCCACTACACAAACAGAGGTACGTAGCTTTCTTGTATTTTTTGGTTACTATAGAAGATTTATAGAACATTATTCTCGAATAGCTGCACCCTTATATGCACTGACTGGAAATACTAATTTTTTTTGGACAGACAAATGTGACAATGCTTTTAATAATTTGAAGAAGCTTGTTGCAACAGCCCCAGTGCTGAGGGGCCCAAACTGGAATTTTTCGTTCCAAATTTCATCTAATGCCTCAGACACAGCAATTGGAGCAGTACTTGGGTAGGAGGAAGACATGAAGCCATATGCAATTTACTACATTAGCAAAAATCTGACTCCTGCTGAATTAAATTATACTATGACTGAGAAAGAATTTTTAGCTGTAGTCCATGCTATAAATAAATTTAGACATTATATCACTAGGTATCCTGTAGTGCTTTACACAGATCACTTTGCCATTAAGTTCTTAGCAAATAAACCTGTTAAAAACGGAAGAGTGACAAGATGGTTGATTTTACTGCAGGAATTCGATATTACGATCAAAGATCGACCGGGAAAGGAGAACCCTGTAGCTGACTTTCTGTCAAGAATGCCAAAGCCAACAGAAACAGAAGCAGTTGAAGACCATTTTCTGGATGAACATCTCTTTGCTATTACTACCAGAACACCATGGTATGCTGACATAGTGAACTATTTGGCAATAGGTAAATCACCCAAACATCTATCCCTTAATGAAAGAAAGCAAATAATACATCGTAGTACCCATTTTTCTTGGATTGGGGGCTAACTATTTCATATAGGTGCAAACATGCAAATAAGGAGATGCGTTAGAGAGGATGAGGTATTTGAAATCTTGAAAGCATGCCATGATGGACAGTGTGGCGGACATTTTGCAGATCGCAGAACTACCCATAAAGTTTTACGAACAGGCTACTATTGGCCTACTATTTTTAAAGACGATAAAAAATTTGTGCAGGCCTGTGATAGCTGTCAAAGGGTAGGACACCCTACGCAGTCTGATGAAATGCCCTTAAACCCTCAACTAGTGATTGAACCCTTTGAACGTTGGGCACTTGAATTTTTTGGTCCCATTAGCCCTCCATCAAACTAGAAGACATATATCCTAGTTGCAATTGAATACGTTACCAAATGGGTTGAAGCAGAGCCCCTTTCAAAAGCTACAGAGGATTCTGTAATTCAGTTTCTTTTCCAAATATTTGTCCGCTATGGCCTCCCAAGAGACATAATCAGAGACGATGGACCACAGTTTGTAGGTAACAAATTAGCTGAAACATTATAGAACTACCATATTCAGCATCAAATTACAACTCCATACCACCCACAGGCCAATGGCCAAGTCGAGAGTACGAACAAGGTAATCGAATCTATATTAACAAAAACTGTTGCTTCGCATAGACGATATTGGGCCTACAGATTGCCAGAAGCGCTGTGGGTGTATCGAACAACATGGAGACCTACAACAGGCTATTCACCATATCAAATGGTATTTGGAAAAGAACCCATCTTTCCTATCGAATTTGAAATTCAAACATTGAGAACAGCTCAGAAGGTGGGTTTGAATTTGGATGAAGCCCAGGCTACAAGACTACAGCAACTTAATGAATTAGATGAAATTAGACTCTCTGCTCTTCAGCATACAACATTAATTCAACAACAGAGAGCCAAATGGCATGACACCCATATTAAACAAGATATCTTCCACGAAGGAGACTGGGCACTCCTATATGATTCTCGGTTTCAGGATTTCCCTGGAAAGCTCTAGACAAGATGGCTTGGACCTTACGAAATACAGAAAGTGCATAATAATGGCACTCTCACATTAGTAACCATTGACGGATTTAGGCATTCCTTTAAGGTGAACGGTCATCGCGTCCGATTGTATCACAAGCCGCTCACCCGAGAATCCTTTTACCAGCAGTTACGGGAAGATTCGACCATGGAAATTCTTGATGAAGGGGAGAATTCCTCCCCGGCACCAGTTTGATAAATCATTCCTTTATAATTTTGTACATAAAGCATGCTTTTCTGTTTTTTATTATTGTTTTACGAAATTCACTTTTTTCTGTTAATATTTCTTAAATTTGGTTTCTTTCAAAAAAATGAAAAAAAATGAAAAAAAATCTGTTTTTTTTGCGCTGCTGTTCCTTTTTAAAGGAACGACACTTCTGTTGTTCCATTTCCAAGGAACAACAGTTTCGAAAAATGCTTTTTCTGTCCCTTTCCAGAGGAACAACACTTTCACCAAATATTTTTCTATTGTTTCTTAGTGTTTTTGCTGTTCCTTTCCAAAGGAACAACATTTCCGCAGAGTATTTTCTTGTTGTTCCTTTTAAAAGGAACAGCAGTTTCGCAGATTGTTTTTGTTGTTCCTTTTCAAAGGAACAACACTTTTGAGTTATTTTGTTTTTGTTTGTTTTAAGCTATCATTTTGATTTCTTTTCACTTTTCTAAGGGCAAATATATCATTTATATACAATCATACAAGTTGAAGCTTACTAAGATCAGCACATCAAAACAAATCATCATTTTTTTAAGGGAATTGCTTAGTAATGAAAAAAGAGGAAAAAGGGGCATGATCAATAACATAACATTGCTATTTTATTACCATTAAATTAATCTGATCGATTATTTTTATCATGATTGGTTCTTTTCCATATCCCATAGCTTTCTTTGATATTTATATTTAAAATGGAAATAAGGGTATATTTTTTTCTATTGAGATGTTCAGAATTCTTCCACCATTCCCACTCTTAAGGAGTGTTGAGCCATCCTTTATGAATAACTGAGGAAAAGTCTTGTTTGAAAAAATACTTACATATTTCAATGATTTTGCAGATGGAGTATAGGGGGTCTCATTAAGAGCCAGCCTACCGTGATCATAGAGAAGATAGTGAAGTGGCATTCCCATTATGGCCACCAAACCAGGGAAATGGTCCAAAAGACAATTGACAATGAAGAAGTCCTTGGAACAGGAGGTCTCATCACGAGCCGGCCTGTCCATTTTTCACTTCTTCCCGGTGAACGTCGTTGTGAATTATCTAGTCACCAAGCCAATACAATGGCCTCCATCTTGTTATTTAATAAAAATACAAAGAAATAAAAAGAAGCACTTCCTCAGTATGAATAGAAGAACAATGGTTCCGTGGGTTACAAAACAACTCTATCAAGGTTATGGACACCTGTGGGCAACAGAGCTCTGTTGATGGTATCGAAGTCATATTTATATACATCACTAGTTATTTAACCCCTTTTCCTACATTTTTATTTAATATCAAACGAAATGCATGAATTACTTGCTTTTTGAACCTATTATACATGAAAATTATTATGAATCGATCATATTAGTTTATATGGTAAATAACGCAATTATATTAAATCTTATGCTATCCCTTCCCCTCGTATTTGAATCATTACAATGCGATTTCCTATTAATTATCGATTTATCTCTTGCATCGATTTCAGCGATCGCTTAATTTGGTTGATTGTATCATAATTATGCCTTTTTTTTTCACTACTGTCCTATTGTTGTGCCACACATGCCACCCTCAATCGACGGTCGAGGACAACCTTTATTTCATTTGGGGGGCGCGGATGAATGCATGCAGATAAAACTTCGAGATTCTCTTCACCTGTACATGAACTAAATCTCCGCATTAGATTTCTTTATCGTATTTGGACTAAAACCCTCGTGTTTCTGGGAAATAACAAGTTTCAACGAACTGTGCTGTGTTGTTCCATTGAAATTACTGTGTGTTGTGAAGAAATTAACAGAGCGCAGAGATGGGAGGACGCCCAATTCATAGTAAACCGCAGGTGTTGATCGTCTCTGATGTTGCACGAGAAATTTTAGAGAGATTAGGATGGACTACATACTTTATGAGAATGCAGCAACCCCATAAAGCAGTAGCTACCGAATTCTTATTAAACCTGCAGGAAGGATCCTCTATAGTCAGAGGAGGACAGATAGCTGTGTCCGATGAGATAATTGCAGAAGTGTCTGGCATCCCCGCGCAAGGAACTATCTGGACCCAGAAGAAGATTAGGATTCGTGAAGCCATAAAAATCTTTCAAGATGATGGACAGACACTAACTGTCAAAGGTAGAAGAGTCCACCCGGCGTCACTAGGTGAACCATGGACCGAACTAGCCAGGATTGTGCAGGCTTACATAACATGCGACGGTAGAAAAGAAGTGGTAAGACCTCGCCACCTTAAGCTACTAGTTGTGTTAAAACAGAAATGCACTATTAATCTGCTTGCATTCTTAAATTCTTTGTTGCATGATATTGCTCGCGGAATTAGAAAAGCCCAACATGCAGACATGGTAGTTAGCCACCATTGTTTAATTCGACTGATAGTAAGTTATAGCCTCGCCCAACAGCAGACCAGCTGGGAAGAATTTATTGAAGGGGGTTTAGCTCTGCCTGCTCTGAGACGGAAAAGGATGGCCAACTTAATAGCTGAGCCCTCCACTCACAGACAAATCCTCCGATCAAAGCGAAGTAAGAAAATAATGGAGGAACTTCCGGGCAGTAGCAGCCAGCCCCTGAAATTGAACAGCTCAGATGAAGAGGAACAGCCTCCATAGTTAGAGGAAGCAAGCCCTCATGCTGAGGAAGAATAGGAATTAGAAGGGGAAATTTGTTACTCAGATGAAGAAGAAGTAAGTCATCATACCAGTAGCAAAAAACAACTCAGTACAGAGAAAGGAGAAGTACGTTATTCGGATGAAGAAGAAATTGAGGGAAATTCAGAGGAAGAAGAAGTTGAAGGAGAAATTCGGTATTCAGATGAGGAGGACGGAAGTTATCACACCTGTGACGGGGAAGAGGATAATCGTAGCAGCAGTGGGAATGAAACAGAACCCACTGAAAATTTCAATGTAAGCCCTTCACAGGAAGATCAATTGGCCCAGATTTTAGCCAATATGACTGAGTATGCATGCCCTCATAGCCCTTTGAACCTTAATATCGATATCAATCAATTACCAGAAAATTCTGTTGTCGATAGAGAAATAACTGAAGAAAATCTTAATGAAACAGTAAACCCTAGCGAAGCTAGGGTTGCTTCTTCCGAGAGGTATGAACAGGAGGAGGAAAATATTGAATTAATACCTCAATTGGGAACCCCCCAGGACATTGCAGAGTCATTTGAGAAGAGGATTCCTGAGGAATCTATCCAAGAGCATGAGAGCATGGAAGAAGAACCAGGAGAAGATTTCGCTGAAGGCACGGCTCAAAACCCTGTTGAGCAGACGGGTTCGGATGAACAAGCCACTGTTCCTTTGAGAAAGAAGAAGAAAACAACTGAGGTTGAGAAGCGTCGCAGGGAAAGGATAAAACTTCATAGACTGATAGAACAGCTCAGGCAAACGATTAGGGTTCTAAGAATTAAATAGACACCTAAGCGAGCCCCTAAAAGAAGAAACATTGTTGTTAAGAGAAGATCAAAAAGGAGAAGGGTAACCACTAATAGGAACCCTCAAGTGGAAGAAGAAACCATGCCTGAACCTAACTACGAGGATGTGGAGCAGCAAACGGCTGTTCCAACACCAGCTGTTCTAGAGGAACCTGCTCTAAATGAAAATACCGAATCTAGCAGTCATCACACCTTTAGTGATCCAGCATTAGTTAGACTGCAAGAAGAATTGACCCAGGCCTGAATCGAAAGATAGAAATTGGAAGAAGATACTGTCCCAAGGAAGAAATATCAAGAATTGCAGCAACAGATGAAAATTATTCATGAGGCAGAAGCTGAAGCTCATGAAAAACGACGAGAGGTAGAGGTAAAAGCTGATAAGGTAAGCAACCAATTAAAACTAGCACGAAATCAAATGAACACTCTCTGCTCCTTATATACTGATGTCTTAGCCTGTAGGTGCCCTGCCAAAAACTATGCTTTATTTCTGTTAGAAAGATATTTGCAATTAAAAATCAAGGCAGTTAGGGCTGGAAAATCAATAGAGCTAAGAACTATAAACGACTTGATATCATGCTGCAAGCTTTATGGGGACAAAGTACAACACCTGTTATGTGAGTTTTATCTGCATAATCTAATACTTGAAAATGATTATGAATCAAATCCTAGCCCTTTCATTGGAGATGTATAGTTTCAGGCTTTCATTTCTTTTGCCATAAATCAACTAAAATGGCTTAAAGCCTACAATTCCTTTCAAAGGCAGGAAAATGAATTGGATCTATGGGTCAGAAGTGAACCTTAGGACCCACGTCAATTATGGGCTAGACAGAAAATTATATTGATAAGGAAAGGCATTACCCAAACTCTGGGGCCTGTGCATAAGTCAATCACTCTGAAAGGAACAGATTATTTTTCAGCTATTAGGGATCAAGCTTATGTAGTAGCCAAGGTCGGGTGGAGAACCTCGAATCAAAACATACAAACTAGGGAGCCATTTAATTATAGGAATTTTGGGCTAGCTGCAGACCGTTTCATTTCCTATAGCCATCTTGTTTTAAAAGAAGGACCATTCTGGTTAGGATGTAGGTTCCGCGGCCCCATTATTTGGTACCCTGCCTTGGACTGCAAAGATATTTATGAGCTTCCTGAGGGGCAGACAGAACATATTCTTGAAGAATTAGCATCACACCATGGTTTTAGGCCTCTCAATTATAAACCTTCTCCAGCTTACTCTTTGACTGCTCTCCATGTGAACTATAGTTTTCATGAGGGCATGAAAAAGGTTAAGTTGGGGGGTATGTTGGGCAGTGAAAGAGGTATGAAATTCCTATGTATTTGTTCATTCTTTTACTAAAGATATACTTTTGTTTGCCTTGAAAAGGTAATTTACCATGAGAATTGCAATTAAATTGGAAAAATTTATGTTTAGCCTAAAAGATGACTAAAGATTGTTTTTATTGGCAAAACAGGAATACAAAGAGGTGAGCAGCTGTATCAAAGGCGTGGCTGAAGACAATTTGACTCCTACTCCATTCGTGAAGAACCATATCCAGCTGAAGCTAAGAATATCTGAACGAATCGCCCGAAAGGGGCAGGGGACAGCTCGGCCTTAAACAAAGTCAACAGAACAATGATAAAACAAGGAAGGAGCGAATCCCTCAGGATCAGAAGATCCTGAGGGATCCCTGTGCAAATTTATCATATTTCTTGATTTGTCCATCCAAGGATCAAATATAAAGGCAATGACCTTTAGTGACCAGGGACGGAAGGGATACATTGTAAAAGAATTTTTCATTAAAAGACTTTTATATTTCCATTGCAATCGAATGTTTATCGACTCTTTGTCATAAGGAGAACGCGGTCTGTAATGTCTTTTGGATTAATATAAAAGCACAGGTTTCATCTGCTCTTTATAATTCTAAGTTAAGCCCATTGGTATTTCACTGGTGCTAAGGGCCCGGCTCTGGTGGATTACTATGTTGTTGTATTATTAATCTTTATTTGTTGATGCGTGAAGTGTGTTTCGTATTTATTTCATTTACAGAGTTATTTCATTGATTGTTAAAGTAAGTGTTGAACCATTGTTGTCTCATTATTTACCGCAATTACATTTAACGATCAATTACCTTGTTATTATCTTTTGGCTTTGCTGTTCCGTGATTACAGTAATTTGTTGTTCCATTTATCTATGGTTTGTGATTGTATTACGATTAATTGTCGACAGGCTTGAGTGTGACGATTTACTTATTTTGAATTACATTTGCAATTTCTGTTCATTTTATGCTGTTGTTCCTTTTCTGGATTTCATTTCCTTTCAGTTGTTTCACTTGCTTTAAGATCTCCAAACTGTAGAGGATAGAGATATTCACTCCAAGTCCCCAGATTTGGTCATCTTGCATCGATTTCTAGGGGAAAGAGTTACTGCTACTGCATCCCTGATCGATGTTCAGCAAGATTGTTGTAGTTTAGCTTTTACATTCCTGTCATCATAATTAGGTTTCCTTTCCAAGAATTTATTACTTTTGTATTTGATATTATATGCTACATCCTCACAAGCATTGCTCTTAGATAATTGTAGCCTCAGACAGAGTACACTCTTGGAATAAAAATATGTTCCCGGATTGATGATTAATGTAGGCTAATTAGGTGTTTAAAAGATACCTTTTTATGGTCCAACAGGTGACTTCACTCAAACGATTGTGTTTCTTCCGCCATCATACTATAAGTACTGTGCTTGTTCCCAAACCATCCTTGAAAGACTGTGCTTCTTTTTTCCTCACCATACTATAGATACTACTGTGCTTTTTCTTCCCCACAACCCCCGCTCTGTTTCGCTCAACTTCGATCATCTATCTTTCATTGTAGGTAAAGGTTCGATCAGAGGATAAGGTGGGTTCATTTCATCGATGAACCCTCACCTAATGCGACTTGGCTTCTTCGATGCTCTCCCATTGGAAGTTCCTCAACGGCCGACATAAGTGTAAGAACCAAAATCAATATTATTGGTTGATGGACTTGCTGCGCCTACTCCTCTCAAACGACTTGGGTTATTCCGGTCTGGTTCACTAATGGGAAAAAAATCATGCCGTTCATTCTAAGTGTTCAGTTTCATTGGTGACAATCTCCCTCACTAACAAACTCAGGATGGTTTCTGGCATAAAGCGACCATAAAATAAGAGAAAGCGGGAGTGTTATTGATAGGATTATTCGAGAGGTTCATTATTGAAGGTTCAATCAAGAGGAAGGGTAAGGGTCCTAAGGCAAGGTAACACATCATGCGGGTATTTTTGTTTCATCATTTAATTGGTGCACCTCCTAATCACTCACAAAAGTTCTTGATTTCATTATATACATGAAAACACACAATCACAATAAGCAAAGGCACCACCCACCGTAACCTATTCCAATCAATCTCATCAATTACTCCTCCTAATCGGTGACCCAACTCAAACACTCAGGATGGGAGACGTCTATAAAAAGCATAAGTTGAAACTCCTCAATAAATTGCTGGTGGTATGGGTTGGGATGAGTTCCATCATAGATTATGTCAGTTGATCGATGCCTGTATTTCCCTTCATTTATGTCTTACGTACGAGAAAGGTAAAAGGAATATTAGGGAAACGAAGGCGAGTGAACCCCCTGGTAAACTAAGAGCTAGGGGTGAGCATAGACCTGTAGTATTTTTGGCTCGTGGTAATTTCCCATCTTGTTTTTAGTCTGATAGGTGGAGTTATAGATCGAGGTGTAGGTTCTAGGTTTGGCATGCTGCTATCCTGTTTGTCTACCTGGTACTTCTTGTCAATGTGAGATAATTGTTTGGGGGGAATGCGGTAATGGTAGAATACAGTAATGAGAGAATGTGTACTGGGCCACCCTAGGTTGTATTGGGCGGACTGACTATGGCGAACAGAAAGCGGGAATGGGCGAACAGCAAGAACAACAATAAAATAAAGAAAAGCATGGGTGAATGGAAAGCGAGAAAGAGGATTTAAGTAAAGCGGACTGGATAATGGTTAATACAGATTGAAGAATGCTGAGAGTATTGGGTGAGGTAATGCGTTATTGGGTCCTGAAAGCGTCTTGGGCTCCCTGATTTACTGGAAGCATAATGAGCTGGGTAATGGGACTGAATACGAACTGAATGGCAAGGGGATGCGTGTATGCGTTAATGGTAATGCGTGGGTAGAATGGTGGGATGTGGGAATATGGGATAATGAGGATTGTATAATGCAGGATAATCTGAGACTGGGAGAAAGCGAGAAGGGCGTATTGGGGATTTTTGAATGCGGGCCTAGGTAATGTGATAATGGGAGAATGCCGATTTAACATAAAGCAGACAGAAAGCGGACTATGGATCTGGGAAACACCTTTCTTGACAGAAGGTTTAGTTTCCCAGGTTGCATTAGATATGTTATTATAAACCAACTTATAAACTTAGAAAAAGCAGGTGGCATTTTAAGTAAGCATGGTTCATTCACTCCAAAACCTAAAAAAGGACATCCTCCAATAATAAAGAATCTATCGGTTCCAAAACATCCAATAAGGCATCGCCACCTGGCTCGACTACCGAAGACACATCTCAGGGCGAGGAAACAAGTGGTCATTTTTTTGTATCCCATTGCTAATATACAAGTATATAGCCTACTCCCATGTTTCTTTGCCAATAGCCCATAGCCCAGTTGTCGTGGCCAAACAGTCATAGCCAGTCTCATTGAAAATAGGAGGTGGTCATGGAACCATAGACCTCTGCCCTAAACCTTGACCCTACACCCTCGACCTACACTTAAAACTCGACGGAGGAAGGAACCCCATAGCCCTCAACTAGAAACCCTCTATATCCTCAAACCCCTCACCATTGAACTTCTACACCTCACAAAATTGATAATTGCTAGGAGGTCATTGCTAGCCAATAAGCTGAGAAAAAATCATTGTTAATAGCCACTGATAAGGTTTGTGCATAGGTTTGTGTCCATACATTCTTGGTACTCGCTGCTGGCACTTGATTCGGGCCAAGTGTAAATGCTGCTACTCAATGCTGCTAGTTGAGACACTCAATGTTGGTACAAAATAAAGTCAATGTCGGGTTTCAATTAATGCTGTTGGTACTCCATGCTGGTACTCCATGTAAGGATTCGATGTATTCTCTTGTAGGTTTTGGAACCAATGGAGGATGCCATCTTATTGGATGTATTATTGTCTTTTTTGGGGATGTATTATCATAGGTTTTGGAACCGATGCACGATGCTTACGATTCACCTATCGAAGATAGGATCGTGTGATAGACAAGGGAGAGTCTCCCATAGTGTCAGTATGGGAAGCAATGATAGGAGCCCACTTCTAATGATTGAATGAATGATGGTGCAACATCAGAAGTTACTGAGCCAATTGTGGTATAATAACTTATATAATGCAACCTTCAAAAATGAAACATCTTACAGGAGATTGATTCAATTTGATTCTATCAAATGAGGATTATTCTGAAGAGGCCAGTTGATTGATTGATTGGATTCTCTAAACTTATTATTCTTATTATAAAGGTGTTCCCACTGATGAATCTTACGGGAAAGCGAGTTCCAACCCTCCAATAGCTCGTACCCATCCATTCCCATCTCACGGCCACATCAATACACATATAACAGACCCATCGAGTCAAGCGAGGGCTAAGCTTCCCATCGAGGCTCAATTACATTCCCCATCATTACCACCCATTAAGTCTGTATTCTCCCCTTCTCTCAGTCTCCCATCCACACCCCACATCCACACATACACGCTTTCACAGTACGCCTACCCAGGCCACCTCACCCAAGGCACAACACGCACGTATTCAATTCAATCGGCATCCACACCATCCAGGCATTCAGTTCCATCTGCATTCAGTACATGTTCAGTTCAATCTGCAACTGCCAACATATTCGGGGGTGGGTTGGCATCCTCATGAAGTTTATCTATAATGAAGTCGCAGGATGGAATCGATTGCTGGGCGGGGATACTCAACTGGGATCTAATACACCGGGCTTGGCTAATAATTGGACGATGCAATCCGATGATACAATACGCTAGGCCTACTCAACTGGGCTACTCTACCTCAATACCCGGCTACTCAAATTGGATTGGCTTAAGTTCTTCGCTAATGCTCAGGGATAAAGGAAAAGGACTAATTGAATGAAAAGAATGGAGAATTCACATCTGATACTTGCATATATACATTTCATTTTTCCCATTTCAATAAGAGGTAGGTGTGAGACTTATACCCATTCCAAAAAAAACCAGTTGAACGAATCCATTTTGTTAGTTGGTTGGTGGGATATATCACCCTTTCCCCTACTTCCCCGTAGCTGATAGGAAGACTTCCATAACTTCCATAGTTGATGCTAATAGGAAGGAGAATATAGGTTACCCATACTACTGAACTAGACTAGGCCATTTTATGAACTTTCCCTAGTGGTTGGTTGGAGAGCATACCTACTACCGCCATATCCACCATGAGGATGGAGCGATACCGAGTGGAGAGGTTCCACTACCGATATGGTGTATTGGGATGTTCCCACTGATAGAGCACCATGAGGTTCAACCGATAGGGTAGGGTAGGACACGAACGAGTTTACAACCGATATGGCACCATGATTAGGTTCCACTACTGATAGGTTATTAGGTTCAACCGAAACCGCTGCATAGGGACAACACCCTCATAGGGGCAACACTAACTATGAGGTAGGTACGTTAGGCCCGTTAGTGATTTAGGAAGCTCGACCAAACTTGCAGATCTACGTTTCCACAGAATGACTAGAACAAGCACCCATACCTTGACCCTTGAAACTCACCCTATGGAAAGGAAGTGACTCAATTTGATGGATGGTATTACCAATGCACTCGTTGTTTAGGATCATCGACATGGCACATGATCAAATTCACGCATAGATTTTTGATTAGTGTGTGTTAGGTCACCAATAGATATATGAATCTTATGTTGATGTTGTTGGCGAGGAGGAGCGACCAAAGGATACGATGTAGGCCACAGTGTTAGGTTGTGATTATGCACGGGTTTTTATATGCATGTATATAATGCAATCGAAGTAGCACTGGTTAGTGACTGATTGATTTCACACATTTCCATAGGGAGAGAGGACTAATCCACAATACCTAGAGGAGGCAAAAGGATTATTCAGCAGTTAGCTACAAAGTAGAGCTAAGAAGTCCTAAATGACCTCCTAGCGATGACCACTAGCTCTCGGACCATATGGCAAAGACCACCTCCCAGCGATGACCACCACCACACTTCCTCCTATCTGCTATCAGTGACCCTATCTCTGTCAATGACGCCTTCAGGCAATGATTGGCTACTATGATGGCTCCTCCCCAAATCAATGTCTATTTCAGTTTCCAGCCCAGCCCAGGTAATTTATAATTCATCTTTGTACCGTGGTGTGCCATACTGATAACTGTGTTGTGCATGTCCAGAGCTATGTGGGTTGCTTTTTGTGACTGTTTCCTGTCAATGTAACAAGCCCATCTCATTCTGAGCTACAAGGTGTAACATGAAGCTATAGTCAGTACAATAAGTATCAGTTGGCCGTGCATGGATGATGCTCTACTCATTAACCCTATAAGATCCATTCAGTGCATGAAGGAAGCTCTACCATTAGTACATGCCCTTTAGTCAGCCATGAGTCGATGCACTCTATGCTGGTAGTTGATCCACTCAATGCTGGTAGGATATCCCAAGAAGAGATACTATTGGAGATGCTTTAACTCTAGGACCAACATACCTAAGTATAGCACCCATACCTCGGCCCTTTACACCTCTTCGCAACCATGGCCCTACACACTTGAAACTCCTAACTTACCTCTAAGAACACACATATCTCGAATGGATCCATATCAATTCATTACTTACAATGCATGTACTTTGAGCAGACCAAACACTTTGTGTAGGTAGTAACAATAAAGGATGGGAAGGGAGGGAAGGATTCTGATTGCTTATTGATAGTGGATCAACAGCCCACATCTTTCGAGAGAGGTGCCCCATCATCATACCCGAGATAGGAAGTCCCCTTCATGCCAAAAGACCCAACAGAATAAGAAGATATTTCCTTACCTCATAGTGCAAGGGTGAAGGTAAAAGGTATAGTAGTTCCTTACCCCATTGAGATAAAAAGGGTAAGTCTAATAGTAGTAGTTGAACCACTTGGGAAATGGAAGAATACGGAGACGAGATACACACTTGCCTGCTGGGAGTATGAATAGTTCCAACCTAGTGAGAAGCGTGATGGCGCTGGCTACAGGAGTATATATTATCCCTACTTGATTGCAAGAGAGCGCAAATAGTGATCATCAGTTTGAAGCATAATAGTCAATAGGTGGGTGAGCGAAGTAGATCCTGAAAGAGAGAGTAAACCTCATGCTTCAAGAGACAGCCTCATCTTGATCCATTGGTTTACCATTTAAAGGGACCCCACTCCACCCGGTAGTGCATCATGCATGTACCGCTTGGCCTTCCTTACATCTATGGATATACTGAAAAGAAAGTACTTAAATAAGGACCTAACTTCATTGTTATCAGTTACATCCCTTATATAGTCTCAAATTGAGATAGAATATTTGTATTCCTATTTTATCGCAATATACCTTTGTAACTAGGAATGTGAGTTAGCAGGGCTCAGCATCCTAAGTGTGAGTAACGGGACGTATAAGCGGGCTCGCTATGTACTGACTTCCCCTACAATCCTCTGATGTTACCTTACTTCCTCACCTCGCGTAATTAACCGGTAGATGGAAAGATATTTCTTTTCATTATGCAGTTATCCAACCCTGAACCCCCTACCTCTTGATAATTCTCGGGGAGATCCCTGAACCCCCGACAGAGAAGAAAGGAAGGATATTGATAGACAAGATTAACGTTTAGGCTAGGCTAGGTCCCAAGGAAGGATATTTATTAAGGAAGGATATTGCTTTACACTGAATGGAAGGTAGGCTTCACTATCCTATTGAGAGGTGAATTTGGCATGGAGAATGAAGTCAAAGACTCATAGTTCCTCGAAAAAAGGGAGAATGACTAAAGGAGTGATCACTCCTATTCTATAGGGTACCAAAAAGATCCATCAGTGATATAAGGCCATTTATACGCGTTCTATATCCCGTTTCATCGGAGACTCAGAACCCTATGTAAATCCTTCATATCGAAAACTATCCGAGCATTCTGTCGTCGATCTGTGGATCTCGGATAAGTACCGGGGCTCAATAAAAGGAATTTATATATATATATATCTAATGATATCTCCCGGCCCGGAGTAAGGGAGCTCTCAATACTCTTAGTAACTCGACCAAACTAATTCCATTTAAATCAGTATTAATGAAAGGTAGGTCAGGGTATCTATGTATTATCAATAGAGGGACGGCATGGCAAGCAAGCATAGGTAAGCATGGCCTGCCAAAGAGGCATGAGAGGGAGGGTCAATACTTCATGACAGTAAGGTGGGGCTAAGGAAATATATAATAAGTGTAAGTTCGTAGCAAGCTTATCAGGTTTTCTAGTTTGTTGTGTAACCAGCTCCAAAAACAGAAGAAAAGAGATATCAACGCCTTAGAAATGAGCCACTTCGAGGGGGAAACCTCCAATACATTACATAAATGAACAATTCTTGGATGATATAATTTACAAAACCTCCTTTCTATATATATGAGTCCATGGGGCCATAATGTAATTTTAGTGGGCCACAATGTAATCCTAAATCGACCTAAAAATAATAATTTAAGGGCACAATAATAACAAAATGGGGGTTACAAGGGTACAATAATAACAATAAAAGGGGGCTACACTAAAAACAATAAGGGACTATACTAGTAATATAGGGACCTAACATGCCCCTCTCCTTCAAAAAGGTGTTGTCCTCAATGCTTAAGTAGCTCTAGGTGCTTCTGTATAAAATTCTCATCCTCCCATGTAGAATCCTTAGTGGGTAAGTTCTTCCACTTGATGAGATACTCTGAAATTGATTGATTTAGTAGCTGTCGAGTTCTTGTTTCTGTGACTGCTTCAGGTTCCAATATGATTTTCCTTCCTCATCAAGTTTTGGAAATATTGTTTGAACTGGAATATTTTCACCTTTAACCTTCTTTAAGCACGAAACATGGAAAACTAGATGCACTTGCAAAGAAGCAGGAAGCTCCAATTTGTATGCCATAGTACCAATCTTTTGCAACACCTTGTAAGGACCATAGTACTTTGGCAATAATTTATTATCCTTCTTAGCTTGCTTGAGCGACATTTGTTTGTATGGTTGTAGCGGTAAAAATACCCAATCTCCTACATCAAAACTTCTCTCAATGTGATGTTGATCTGCCTGTTGTTTCATTTGATTTTGTGCCAAATTTAGGTTATCCTTTAAGGGTTGGAGAACTTCTTGTTGATGCTCGATGTGATCTTCCACTGCTTGAACCTTCAAATTTTCTCTTAAATATGATGTGATGGATGGTGGATGATATCCATAAAGTGCCATAAATGGGGTCATTTTTCCTGTAGTATGGAAGGAAGTGTTATACCACCATTCAGCAAGAGGTAACCACTTGACCCATTGTGTTTGTTTATCAAATGCAAAAAAACGAAGATATCCTTCCAAACATTTATTTACTATATCAGTTTGACCATCAGATTGAGGATGATAAGATGAGCTATGAGCTAAGTGAGTACCCAAACAAGAAAATAACTCCGTCCAAAAATTTCCAGTAAAAATGGGGTCTCTATCGCTAACAATAACGCTTGGGCTTCCATGTAGATTTTGAATTCTATCCATAAATGTAGTATCAATGTACTCACTTTAAATGGATGAGATAATGGACAAAAGTGTGAATACTTGGTAATTCTATCAACTACCACCATGATGACACTCCTTCCTTCGGACTTAGGTAAACCAGTGATAAAACCCATTGAAATTTCCTCCCAACATTGACTTGGAATGGATAAATGTTGTAGAAGATCTAGGGTCTTAATTATCTCAACTTTATTTTTCTAGAAAACCAAACATTCCAGCACAACTTTTGAATATTAGAATTAAGGCCATCCCAAAAAAAATTCTTTTTTCACCTTGTGGTAAGTTTTTAAAAATCCTGAGTGTCCTCCTTAAATTGAAGTGTGCAATTCCAAAAGAATCTTTTGTTTTAGTTGGGAATTCTTGCAAATATATAAGCGACCTTTGTACCATAAGGAATCATTTTTCCAACTAAATGTATTAGATGAACTAGGATCTTGCTGCAACTTTTGAATGAGAGTCCACCCTTCTTTGTCTTTCTTCCATTCATCCCTTGCTTTGGTTATCCAATCTGGTTGGATAATTGAAATGGTAAAAAGCAATGCTTCCACCTCTTCATCCTTTCTTGAGAGTGCATCTACAACACCATTTATCTTCCCTTTTTTGAAGACGATTTCAAAGTCATAACCTAACATCTTTGTAACCCATTTTTGCTACTCTTCTGAAGATAGTCTTTGTTCCAAAAGTGTTTAAGACTATCATGATCGGTTTTACCTTGAAGTGTCTTCCCATTAGGTAAGTTCACCATTTCTTTAGTGCATGCGGTATTGCTAACATTTACTTATCATATATAGGTTTAAATAAATACTTTCCTTTGATTGGACGACTTTAAAAAGCAATGGGTCTTCCTTCCTACATTAAAACCGCATCAATTCCATTTCCTAAGGCATCACATTCCACAATAAAGGTTTTTGTGAAGTCTGGCGTAGCTAAGACCGGTGCTAGGTACATTGCCTCTTTAAGACATTCAAAGGCCTTAGTTGCTTCAGGAGTCCATGAAAATGCATATTTCTTTAATAATGTTGTTAGAGGTGCTGCTATTCTCCCATAATTCTTAACAAACTTTCGATAATACCCTGTTAACCCGAGAAATCCTTGCAACTACTTTATGGTTGTGGGGACTTTCCATTTCTTAATGGATTTAATTTTGTTAGGGTCAACCTTAACACCATCATGAGATACAATATGACCAGGATATTCCACCTCTTGTACTCCAAAGAAACATTTGGATGTTTTTTCATATAATTGTTTCTCCTGCAATAGTTTGAGCACCCTGTCAACATGTTGAACATGATCCTTCCAAGACCTACTGTAGATTAGTATATCATCAAAAAAATACTAGCACAAATTTTCTAAGGAAGGGTTTGAAAATGGAATTCATCAACCCTTGAAATATAGAAGGTGCATTGGTAGAACCAAAAGGCATGACCAAAAATTCATAATGACCCTCATGAGTTCAAATGTTGTTTTTGGAATATCTTCGATCTTCATTCTAATTTGATGATATCTGAACGAAGATCCAACTTGGTAAAATAAATTGCTCCATGTAATTCATCCAATAATTCATCAATCACATGAATGGAAATTTATCTTTAATGGTGAGCTTATTGAGCTCCCTATAATCCGGACACATTAGCCATGATCCATCCTTCTTGTGTACCAATATTCGGGAGCGAGAGAAGAACTTTGACTAGGTTGAATTATACCCGCCTCTAACATTTACGCAATCATACGCTCAATTTCGCTCTTTTGGACATAAGGATATCTATAAGGCCTCATGTTTGGAGGAACACTTCCTGGAATCAAATAAATAACATGATCATGATCACGAATAGGTGGGAGTCCCTTGGGAGTTTCAAAAACCTTGGAATGATTGTCAAAGAATTTTTGGAGATCTGCAGAAATAGATCATTTTGATGTTGGAACTTCTAGTGAGCATAAATGTACAATTATGCCTCGTTGTTCTTTATTTAGAAGCTTTGTCATGACATTAGAGCTTATTATCTTTCTTGGCTTCCCTGCAATACCCCATAATTCGAATTCCTTTCCTTCTAAAAAAATTCAAGAAAAGTTCTTGAAAATTAGAAGCTACCGTTCCCAAAGATTGTAACCATTGTACTCCTAGTACAACATCGGCACCTCCCATAGGAATGGAAAGCATTGGAGTATTCAATACATATTCCCCAATGGTTAGCTTGATATTATGGCATTTTCTAGAGCAATATATAGTTCCTCAATTTTCAACCATCACTTGACATTCTGGTGTTGGGTATAGGAAACAATTCAATTCCTTGGCTACCTTACAATGAATAGAATTATGGGTACTACCCAAATCAATCAACACTATTACCTTTTTCTTCTTGATATGTCCTTCTATCTTGAGAGTTTGAGGAGTGGTAATTCTTGCCAATGCATTACACGATATGGTCGGACTCATTTCTTCTTCTTCTAGGGTTGGTTTCTGGTGTATATCCTCTTCTTGTTCATTTTCTTCTTCCTCTTCACAATCTATGTAAAATAATTTCTTCTCAGCACACTTATGACCTTTAGTGTATTTGCTATCACAATAACAAAACCCTTTTGCTCTTTTTTTCTTCCAATTTTTGTGGTGTCAACCTTATAGGTTGTGGAAATCTAGGAGTAGCAACACTTCCATCTTTATAGAAGTGAGTGGTAGGCTTCCTTGTCGCCATTATTTTACATTCAATTTTTCTTGCCAACCTGAATGCCTTCTCCAATGAATCAGGTTCCAAAACATGAGCTTCATGTTGGATGTTATCCTTTAAAGTACCTATGAAGAGATCAATCCTGTGTTCCTCTAAAAGACCAGTTACCCTTAAATTCAATTTTTGAAAGTCCTCAATGTGCTCCCCCACTGAACACTTTTTTTTGAGATTTATCGATTGGCTAAATAAAGTGTTGCTCTTTGTATCCTCATAATGTGCTATCGTTTCCTCCGTAAAAATTGACCAAGTGAATTTTTTTTTACGGGAGAAAAGCCATCGATACCATACAAATGTATTTTGTTCTAAATTTAAAGTTTCAATGCGTACCTTTTGTGTGTTTTGCACGTTATGGAGATCAAAATATTGCTCCATGGTAATCTCCATGTTACGGATCCTTTCCATCAAACTTCCTCATATCCATTTTTTGGAATATGGTGGTTCTTCTTTTATAACATTAGAGTTTATGAAATCATTATTAACATTGATTATTTTGTTCTCATCATGAGGTTCTTCTACAATATTTTCACCATTAGGAAAAATTTCTTGTATCAACTTTTTCAAACCTTCGATGTCTGCTTTTAGATCATTCTTCATGTTTTCCATGTTGTCTTTCATGTCATCCATCTTAGCTTCCATGTCGGCTTCCATGCCATCCATCTTAGCTTCCATGCCTTTCTTCAAACCTTCCATATTTTCTTCCATGCCTTTCTTCAAAACTTCCATTTCATTTTTTGTTGCTCTTTGAGAGAGTGAAATTTGTTACACTTTCTCTTGTAATTTTGATAGATCATGTTGCAATTCTTCATCTTCATGAGTCATAGTAGAGCCTTTTGAAGGCTTAATGGGTGTTGAATTATTTTTACGGGGCATATTTTATAACCCAATACTGATATCTATTCTACAATATGCCCTTGGAATCAATTCAAATTGATTCTTCAAACAAGACTTATGCAATTCGGGAAAAGAAATACACACCTTTTTCTTGCTTCTGAGGAGCTAGATATTGAAATTGGATTATATTTGTGATTGTAGCACTTCAATATTTTATTTTCGGTACCAAAGTAGCCCTCTAAATTATCTTTCGAATGCCATAGGTCTAACCTGATTTGGATTCTCCAAGACAGAGTTGTGTCAAATCTCCCACAATGACCTAATTATGGACTGGTTCGGTAGAGCTAACTTGTACGATTTTCCACGTGTCACTGTTTCATCCTTCGTCTCTGAAATTGATATCCAAGAAACTAAAGTCCGTTTACTTGTGACAAATTTTTACAGCACTCCAATCTGATGCCTAGAGAGAGAGATTTATTGAAATTTTCCCACGATCACCTATTTGAGATGAAATTCAGGAGCTTGAAAAAGCACTACCTTCCACAGATCATATCTCCAAAAATATTGCAAACCAAGCTCTGAAATTTTTTGAAAATTTTCTTCAAGATTTCAAATTCGCACCATAGGAATTTCAGATTCTGAACCTTCGTAGAAAAAAAGTTATAGCGCAAATTCCACGATGACCTGTTTAGGAGCCTGAAAAAAGACCTAACTTCCACAGATCATATCTCTGAAAATATTGCGAACCAAGCTCTGAAATTTTTAGACAATCTTCCTCAGGATTTCAGTTTCGCACCCTAAAAATTTGAGCTTCTAAAACTTCGTAGAACAAAAGTTATAGAGAAAATGCCACGATGACCTGTTTGGAGCAGCGAAAACCTAGAATCCAAAGCTCTGATACCAAATGTTGTGTAACCAGCTCCAAAAATAGAAGAAAAGAGATATCAACGCCTTAGAAATAAGCCACTTCGAGGGGGAAGCCTCCAATACATTACATAAATGAACAATTCTTGGATGATACAATTTACAAAACCTCCTTTCTATATATAGGAGTCCATGGGGCCATAATGTAATCCTAGTGGGCCACAATGTAATCTTAGCCGACCTAAAAATAATAATTTAAGGGCACAATAATAATAAAATGGGGGTTACAAGGGTACAATAATAACAATAAGGGGGTTACACTAACAACAATAAGGGACTATACTAGTAATATAGGGACCTAACATAGTTTTTCTCTATTCTCTCTCTAATTAGTGAAGCAATAAGAGTACATGTTGATGGAGTTATGCTTCTTTCCTTGGCACACTCACTTACTTACTTCCATAGCGCCAGCATTCATCGCCAAATGGTGATAAAGTAACCAACAACTTTCATTGGATCAGCAGCCTGTGGAGTATGAGTGTTAGAAGTCTTCGGATCCTTATGATCCTCTGTAGTATATGCCTGATTAGCCCACACAGGCTTACCATTAAGATCCCAACATGTATCAATAGTGTGTCCTGTAAAACTGCAATTTTTAGATTTGCGGTTCCCACGGTCTCTACCAAGGCCACTTGAATCACGTCTTCTGCCATGTGATGTACAACCTCCACGACCACCACATATAGTGTCACCTCTACCAGAGGATGAAATCAAGGTAGATCGAATACTGGCATCTGTCATGGTACTACTCCCAACTGAGACTCTCTACAAATGGGAATAAACCTATGCAACGGATGGTATATCAACACCTCCCAATACGCGAGTAATTTCAGTCAGCCGGGAAGCCCAGCAAGAGTTAGCAATCAAAGTAAGCAATCAAGAAAGCTCACAAGAAAGCCAGATGATCAAGATTTTGGCCATTGAGGGCAATAAAATGGAACTAGGGCTAGTCGAACTAATACCCAAATGGTCGAAATAAGCCGAAGCTACACTAAATCATTATGCTAGAAACCAAGGGCTGGTTCAATAAGAATATGAAGGCTATTGAAACTGTTATGCCATTGCCGAGACGAGACAATGGCTAGATATGTGGCTAGAAATAGTTGCCTAGCTGGGTGGGATTAATTAGAAGGCTGGCTAGATGAAATAATGAATTTATAGGTTTTCTTTCGATTCAAATATCATTATGAAAGGAGGGAATTTTAGTAAGCACACTATAAGTTTTTTAGCTTATTGTTGCATAATTACGTATATAAAAAATCACATTATTGTTACTGCCTATTTTTGGAATATGCACACTTGTGTAGGAGGTATGAGTCTTTTTTATTCGGTCGGTAGGGGTCTTTTCACTTGGTGGGAGATGAAACCCCGGCTGGCTAAATAAACAACACAGGCTAGGAAAAGAAACAATGGCTGGGGAATACAATATGTGAAGTGAGTGAACAGCTTCTTTGAATGCATTAATTGATGGACAACAGATCCTCAGAGATGGTTTGGGCCAACAGATAGATGGAAGAATCACAGTCCATGTCACCCAACACCCATTCCCCATATTCCCCAGTATGCCATTCAGTCCGCATTCTCTATCCCATTCCCGCCATTATCGCTTTACCGCCATACCCGCTTTATCACATTACCGCACCTAAGCTTTGACCATTTATTCCAAACCCGGTTATCCCAATCATTTCCTTCTATTTGTATCCCTATCCCAACCACCTTCTTAACTTTATCTCTAGTAGTTATCATTTACCCCTCCATTTTCTCTACTCAGTAAGGCCAATGAAAGAAATATTGAGAAATTGCATAACTACATCCCTCCTTTTAGTCAGCATCATAGCGAGGACCTATAGACAGAGGTGATATAGGTGACTAAAACCTATTTGGACAAAAGGGTACCTTGGTCCATTGGGAACAGCATGAAAAAGGTGGGTGAAATACTATGGGGGCACACTATCTAAGCATTTCTCCTCTAGCAGTTGGAGCGCCTTCAGTGCGGTGCAAGAGAAAGAATAGTGTATATAATGGTGCCACCCAATCCAACTATTCGAGTTGAAAGAGAAAGATTTGGAAAAGGAAGTGGCTTAACCACCCTACCCTTTAGGGTGCTAAAAATATTGATTTCATACCATCCCTGCAATTGTGGGAGTATAGCTAGGTTGTTAGTATAGACCCTGTAGAGAGACGCTAAGAATGCTTATTAGATTCCCAACGATTATCCCATTTCTGAGCTTTTAAAAGGACGTCTTTCTAAGCTCCATGGAGATATTGAGCCTGCTAGAGAAGGATTTAAAAGGGTTGGGTACGCTAGAGGCCCACTCTAAAGCTATGCATGCGATATTGCCTACTCCCACTGTTTATGAATACTTGTACTTGACTCCCACACCCGCTAGAATAGATGCATGCTTAGAATGTGGTAATACAATCAAGTGAGCTATAATCCTAGTATGAGTCGAGTTCCATCCCCGTTCAGCTACGATGCATGAAAGGATGTTTCCAAAATCTCCATGAATGACGTGACTGAATAAGCTTGCTTTATTTCATACAACTCACTGAACTATTCTTATCAATAATATGATTGCTAAGCTTACTGGTATAATATTATTTCCAAAGCTATTGTCTCTGATCCCGCTTTGAGAGAACTTGATGATTGGCTACAATCTCCCGAATGAGCTAGAATCTCCAAGTGAGCTAGCTACACCGAATAGAAATGAAATGAATGTGCCTCTTTCTCCTGCTGATGGTGCTAATGCCACTTAGAGTGTAGTTCCTGAGCTCAGAGAGTGAGCGAAGATACCTACGTGTTTTCAATGCATTAGTAGCTACTTCCTCTCAATTCGATATAAATAAGGATTGGTCCAACCTAATGAATGAAAGTTCCAAATGAGCTACGCTCCATCGGGATTAGATATAGTATCTCCCACCGTTGGAATAGATAGGATTTATCCATTGTACTCACTAAGCCTCTATTAATTGCATGTACTTATTCATAATCGTTAAATACTACCACTTTGTAGGGAAAAAGGAAGACTGCCCACATTGGACTGCCCACTGACTGCTCACTTTGGGAGGAAAAAAGACTACTCACTTTGTAATGCAAACTTTGTAGGGAGTAAACTAGAACTCATAATCAACAAAAGACGCCTAATTGTTTTCCTGCCTAACCTCAACAATGGGCTATTATGGGTAGGTCTATAAGGCAAGTAATATGGCTGATGGGCATAAATTCTTGGCGAAATTGGTTATCCGAGGGATGCTCAGAAAGGGTATAGTTTATATTGAATAAAATCCAGTTGGATGGCCTAATGAGGGAACAAAAGTGGCATTTTTATTGACAGAAAGCCAAGCCAATAAGTAGGTTATTTCAATCTGTTGTAAGTGAACATGTTGCCTGTGCCTACTATCTAGGTATGCCAGGTGGTGTATAATCCCCTATTGAGCATTATTGATCCAACCAAGAACCTAATGGGAGCAAGCGATAGTGATCAAGAACTCCTTCATCATCGTGGGGAGGATGACACTTTCCTTTCATTCGTGGGTGGTTGGTCCATTCATTCATCTTTTTCATGGGGGCATGACTCACAACAAAAACCAAGCTCAAAGCTGCTGATACCAAGTTTGGCATCCAAGACTCGTCGCAGGATATAGGGGGATGGGGGCCCCGAATGAGAGTTTGAAGTAGGGTTGTAGCGGTCTTCCTCCGTAACATGGGTGCAAGGCAGTAAGAATCAATATAACACTCTGTTTATTCTCTCCACGTATCTAATCAATGTTGTGTGCTTCTCTTATCTCGGCATGTGCTTTTGAAACTAACTGAGCATGTCGGAACCAGCGGAACAATAAGTAGGAATAAAGCTTCGTAGCGGTAATTGTAAGAAGGAAGGACAGAAGAAGGAGTATCATTCAGTGACAGGTGAAGGAGGCAAGCAATAGTGATTAACCACTCTTTCTTCGTCATGGTTAGGTATACACGTTCCTTTCTGTTGTGTTCCTTTACACACTAAGCGCATGTACTATAGACCGAATCAAATAAATAACTATGCTTTAATAATCACAACTGAAGTAATCAATGCTTTGTATCGTATATCACATATATAACCTATTCTCTATAGTGTTTCGATCAATCCCTGTATCTTTCATCTTTCCATCTATCCCTATATCTTTTTTTTATCTATCCCTGTATCCCTAGATATTCTTTTGATCTATCCCAACTTGGTCTCTATCATGTTATCTCTGTTGCTCTAGTCTGACTCCTCTCCTCGACTGGATGGATCTGCTCTATATGGATCTGGATGGCTTTGTTTCATATTATCTCCCCATGACCTGAACTAAAGGCTAGCTCCTCTCTCTATTTTTTATCTCCACACTAGACCGCTCTGTTTCTTTTTGAAGCTCTCCACGTCGTCTCTAATCAAGCTGTGATTCTATATGTATATAACCCACCCCATCTATATCAGTATGTGTTTCTTTGCAAGCTAAACAGGTCCATATGAATCGTGTTTTGTATCGTTCATTTACAAGTGACAAATGGTGTAAGGGTTGAAGTTGACACAGAAGGTTGAAAGGTTGAAGTTGAAGGTTGAAGTTGACAGGTTACAGGTGAAAGGAGGCCAGCGAGAATAATTTGAACCTCATGCGATGCCTTTATCCATCAAGCGCTAGTGATAAAAAACAACCAGACTTATTCCATCAAGCACTACTGATCAACGATCACCAACAATTATCCCGGCAAGCCTTAAAGCATACCTAAATGCGTGAAAGGAGAATGTGTGAAACTGGCCATTCCAAGTTTTGCTCTCTTGTCGTCATTAGGTGTAATGCAGATCCTCTCTCGTCAACATGTCCTAGGTGAATAGAATCGATGCACCTAACTCCCTCACCCCCACTTGTAGAATTGTAAATGAACATGTCGTAAACGTCGCTCCTTTCTCAATCACCACCTTTGCATCCAAAACAACCTCTGTCAAGTGATCTCAGCCACTTGAGGAAGGCTTTTGATTAATAAGGAATAATAAGCAAGATATCTCAGGCCCCAATTGAACTGTTCCAGATAGATAGGTGATTTCTTACATCGAACCTCGTACCTAACCGCTCTAGTGTTGGCCCTCTCGATTCTCATCCCTCATCGAACCAGCGAGATGAATCCATAGCTGCATCATTGTGCTTGCTGCATTCTTATCTCGAGCCTCATGCAAGCCAAGGAGTGGCGATAATCATCTCGAATTCACGAAGAATGAACCGTTGATCATCCTGAATTCTAACCGCATGATTCTGAAGTATAATTCTCTGTATAAAGCCGTGGCACACTAGTTCAACTTCCAGAAATGGTCATGTTCATTAATAAGACAATCTCTTTTCGTCTCCCGATAGCTCTCCCATGATTCCTCGAACCCACCCAAATTAGGTTGTGACAATGGATAAACGCAAAATGATAAGATTTCCAAATCTGATTCCATCTAAACCATATTGCCTGGACCAAACCAACAGGGCAGATATTCTATTTCAATTTTTTTATTCCCATCGGTTGGATCACACACTTTAGTAATAGTAGTAGTAAACCCCATTCATTGGAAGTGTCCAAAAAACTTCTTTGTTGTTCCTACCCCGAGCAATAGGACTAGGAGACGCATAGAACGATGGTAAACATCAGCAACAATCTCGTTTGGCATAGTATAGATGGAGACCTTGTCCTTGAACTAAGGATAGTAAGGCAAGTTTCGTTAGGAATATTCGTTCGTCAAGGTAAGTTCAAAAGGAAGGGGTTGTAGTAGGTACAATTGCTAGGTTTGTTCGTAGGCTGCATGGAGGAGGGTAACAGGAATAAGAAGGTCCCAATGAGGTCTAAGGTATAGGTTTCAAAGTCTACTCCCACCAAAGGAGGCATAGGTTCCAACAATGGTAAAGGTAAACATAGATATGGAAGTATCATAGTTGATGCTCCTTCCATTGGATCAAATGAGCGAAAGTTTCGAAATCAATATGTCCCAACCAAACGAACCAACCATGGATTCTTCGGACGGAAACACCAGTAGTTATGACACTACTCCAGTATTTCTGGAAATATGGATAATAATAATCATAGATATAACTGAGATAATACCCATGTCTTAGATCAAACCTATCTCTTACCATCCATATATAATAGTAATATATTATTGAGCATGGATTTCAATAACATTGTAGTACTAATGGTATCAAATATGGAGACCATGGTATTGGGTGGTGATACCTAAAGCCTCAAACTAGGTACTAGATTCGGCTCCCTCTAGCCTATCAAATAAGGCAACATCAACGGATGTGATAACCCCAATTACTCCCACCCCAAGAATCATGTTGGATGTATGTAACACCCAACCCAATGGATTTTCCACCACAGGGCCTCATGCTGCATGTTATCGAACCACATGCACATAATGAACACACCCTTTGAGGAGGTTTGGGATGTCCCAACCTTTCTAAAAAGCCCCATGGATTCAACTTTTTCTCTATTATAGATATAATATGGATAAGAATAATCACAGATATAACTGAGATAATACCTATCTCTTATTTTTTCCCAACCAACAATTCTTTTGTTGTGCCTCCTACCCCAACCAAACCTGAGGCCATTGAGAAAGAAATAATATTCTGGTATGGTGGGCAATGTAAGAAAGAAAGTAGTATCCAGTGTTGTACTACATGGAAGCTATTAATGCATGAACTAATAATTCTATTAAGGTGCCCCCATGACTTACTTATTGGCTAGTAGTTGGACTATAAAGGCAAGTAGGAGAAATTTTATAGGCAAGTAGTAGTAGAGAGCTTACGAAAACAACTATTAGTAGTTCTTACCACTACAACTAAGGAATCAATATATCTATTCTATCTATAATTGTGGAGAAATATGATAATAATGTGGACATATATAACTGCCCTCTATCTCTTCCCCCATTGTATTAGCAGTGGAGCCTACTAGGGATTATAGCAGCGGAGAGCTAGCTACCTCCCCATGGAGGAGATTATTCCCACTAGATTATTAAAGGGATAGATATTTCTTATCAAGGATAAAGTGAAACGTAGATATGGTGGTATCATATTTTTTATTTCCCAATTGGAAATGTCGTCCGACCCCCCTCAAAACTATGTTTCATTGATTAAGAATCAGTAATCTAGTTTAGGATATATGGCTGCAAAGTACCCTAATGCTTCTTGCTCTTCTTATCTTTGATGTTTTCTACTATGTGTATCGAAGAGAAAATTCATCATAATTTAACCAGTATAGAAGTTGGATGGTCCATGCTTACTAATGTATGAAATTGGAGTTTGTTTCTTAGATGTTCTTGTTTGGTTTCAGCTGGAAGAATTGGGATACTGGGAGGTTCAGAGTTGGTTTTGTCTCACTAGGGTCCTTTTCCAACAGCTAGCCTTTCTAATATCCCTTCAAGTTAGTGTCAAAAGCATTAAAGGTTAAAAGTCCTTCTTTGATCTTAGGCCTTACTCTCTGTTTAATCTTAAATGTTTTCTACTATTCTGAAAGTGGTTATGAGGACTACTGGATTGTTTTCCTTGAGAGTATGTTGAAAGTAGGTTTGGATTTAAATGACATCTGACCTGATCTTAAGTTACATTTTCTGTCTTTAATGAGAGTTTCCTTTGAAGTATGTCAAAAGTAGGCCTGGATTTAAATGACATCTGACTTGATCTTAAACTTCCCTTTGGTTTCTTTCTTTCACCCACTCTTAATGTTCCATTCCACCATCTATCTAAAAGATCATTTGGTATAGATAACTTGCCCTATGGAAAACCTTGGATAGTTGTTATGCAATTAATCCCCTTTCATGACTCCATATCCCAATGGATTAACCTTTCTTTGACCCATCTTCCCATGCTGAAACATCCTTCTATTTAGTTCCTTTCCACTTCCATAACCTTATTAGTTAATGATCTCCAACCAAACAAACCAAACATAAACCTCTGTGCTTCATACCTAGCCTAATACCTCAATTTGAGCCTTAAAGATATATCATTCTTCACATTTATAGAGAGATCCCTCTCTGGATCCAGGAGGGCTAGATCCTAGGATCCCAAAGTGGTTTGATGTTGTCTTATCTTTTGGTCTTGCCAATCTGGAAAAAACATAGGAACCACAACATAATGGCGACTCTGCTGGGGAAATTTGAGTAAGTTATACCTAATACACTCTTGAGCCCTTAGATTTCCCCTTGATTCTAGAATATTTGGTGTGTTATCCAATTGACTCCCCAACATAATGGTGACTCTGCTTGGGAATTCTGAGTGTTTTCCATCTTATACATCCTTAGGACCTTAGAAATCCAAAATCTCTAGTTAGATTGGTATTGAATTGTTGATGGTGGACAACAGCTTGCTTCAAACATTCAAAATCATCCACCTAGCAACTCCAAAATTCCTAATAGACCTAAAGACTCCACTGGAGGAAGAACCTGAAATATGGCTAGAACTTATAGAAGGATAGAAAATTTAGGCTGGATTTGGTTTAAAGAATTCAATGTGTTTATCTACCACTACATTCTGTCCTACTTTAAGCCTGATCAAGTGTAAAAAGATGAGACCCACATTGATTATGGGAAAGATCTCAAGCCTCAGTCTTCAGACCATGAGCAGACCCATACACCTGTGACAGACTGAGTGAAACAAGAGCCTCATGTTGTATCCTTGACCCCTGATGAAACTTCAAGCAGTCATAGGCCTCTTGTTGCACTACCTCCACCTACAAAGGTCATAGAAAGATATAAGCCTCTTTTTTTTCCTCTTATCTTCCAACCCCTTCCTACAGGACTCATAAATAAGCTGCCCCTTTTTGAGGGAGAAAATTCAAAGATCACTGCTGGGCAGCATGTTCAAAGGCTTGAGGAAGTACTCAACTTATATGAAATAGAAGAAGATGATGTATGTATTAGAATGTTTGCCTTGTCATTACAAGGAAATGTTAAGAGTTGGTTTAAAAACCTTCTAGCTGCAAGCATCATCAATTTTCAACAGTTTGCTCAAGTTTTCCTTGATAGATGGGTAGTCCCAGAAAATGTCTTCCTCATCCTAAAAGAATACCAAAATTTGAGAATACAACCAGGAGAGACAATACAAGATTTTTCAGTCAGGTTCAATAACGTATATAATGCAATACCTACTGAGATAAAGCCACCCTTGGGATGGGCCATATTGCACTATCCAAGTTCTTTTGACCCTGAGGTGGAATTCCATATAAGAGAAAGAGAGCCTTCTAGCCTGGAAGAAATGCAGAATGTAGAAATTACTATCGAGTACAACATAAGGTGCAGGGAGGAAAAATTAAGTGCAATAAAGAAGGACCAAACAGAGCAAAGAAGGCTGATCTTTGTAGAAACCAAGCTGGAAAAGCTGATAGAAACATCCAACAAATTGCTAAGCATAAAAGAGGAAGAATATGAGGATGAAACTAGAGATGCTTATTCAAGAAGACCCACACCTTGCCCTCAGGAAAAACAAAAAATATCACTGCAAGACATAAGAAACATGGAAATCATGTATGATGAACAAGATTTTAGATCAGAGGATGAACTTGCAGATTATTTTGAAGAAAGACAGGCTGAGAATCCAGAAGGTTTGATTGGTAACATTGCTTACAATTATGATTTTCCTAGTTTTGATCTATCTGATGATGATTTTTTCCAAATAGAAGCTAATTCTGCAGGACCATCATCATTAGATTTCTAGGAGGGAGATCATGACCATCAACTACAAGAAAGTAATGAGCCAAGTCAGGCTATTTATGATACTGATGAAGAAGATTATGAAAATCTAGTAGTAAGTGAATATTCATTGAATCTTCACTCTGTTTTGTATTAGATCATCAGTAATAATTTCCATGAGGATGGAAGTCAGCATCCTTTTAGCTCAGAGGATGAGGAAGAAACAAATGGATAAAATCTTGGGCAAGATGAATATCCTGAACCTTCTCCTGAAAGGGTGGAAGTAACCAAAGAAACCCCTGCTAAAGAATATGTTAATCTTTTCACAGAGTTCAGTCCACTCATGCAGAACCTATCAAAGTTACAAGAGGAGAGCACTGCCAAATATGATGAGTCCTCTAGTTTGGGTTACAGTGAGGATGAGGAAGATTTTCTTTCTCAAAGAAATCTTTTTCTTGGCCCAATGGAAGAAGAGGTAGTCCTGGTTGAAACTAATCTGCCAAATACTCCAAACCAGGAAAAGGATGATTGTGATTTTAGGGGCCACACTATAGATGCAGCGATTGAAGCTGTCAAGGATGTAGATAGCCTACCAATCATGGAAGGCCTTGAAGAAAAAGGTTTATATCATTTTTTTTTTCATCCTATGGAAGAATGTATGGAGGCCCTGATTGGCTCAGCTCCCTAAGCATTGATCCTTTGCAAGAGCCAGATTCATCAGAAGTGGTCACCACTGGTGGTGGCCTTGGTTTGGAAGAGCCACACGCAGAGTACCCTATGGTTATCTCTGATAAGAAATCAATTTTTATATCATTTTTTGTTACTGCTTAACTGGCTGCACTGGCATTATTGTATCACCTAGAGCATCGGAGATTCCCAAATAGTGTAGAGTAGGTAGGAAAATCTCAATAAAGATCAGCTTGTGAGCATGTAATTAGTTATTTTTAATTTCTACAAAATTCAGTTCAAGTGAAAATTTTCTTTATGCCTTGGACCCACAACAAATCAGACAGTCTAATCCTGGTTTGGCAGTGTTTCAATTTTTTGTTTTAGAATGTAGAGAATGAAATCTGCCACAAAGTTTAATCCTGGCAGATATTAGTTTAGGTAGACAAGCTATGAGGCCAACTATTTAATCTGGTCTCATGGAGTAATAATGGTAGCAGTAGATAGGTTTATTTTCCTACTTGCAAAAAATTTGATGATGTGAAAGGTCTGCAAGTCTATATGCACCTTGAAGAGAAAATGCTAGGACAATAGAATGGGTAGGTAGATTGTTTGGGAGAATTTTTTCTACTTATATGATGTCTTCATGATTTGTGGTAGCTGATCCAAGAGAATAAAAATATGGTTAAGCACCAGGCATCTGGCCTACTTCCAAAGATTATTTTCTGAGATTCTTGACACCTTCAAGAAGATGCCATCCCCATGTGGAGCCACTGTTAGCCACCTATAAATTTTTTTCAAGCAAACAGGTGGCTAAATATGTTATGAGTCTTCAAGAGAAACGTTTCCCTTGAAAATATTTCATCCTTGAAGCCTCCATGTCTTTTTCCTTTTGAAGAAGTCCTCACTACTATTTCCATTGAAGAATCCTGCTGATAGGTGAAGAAAGCCGCTGTCAAAAAGGCTCCCACTTCCTCCATTTTATCCCTTCAAAATCCCCATTTTCACCACTTTTTCCCCTTTCAAAATTCCTCTAAAATTCCCTCCATTAACCCCCCATCTCATCCTAAAACCCCTTTTAAACCTCATATTACCATTTATTCGTTTTAAAGATCTCCTTTTCTGCCTACCGGAACCATCCATTTAGCCTTAAAAACTTTTTTTTTGGACTAAAAACCCTATTTTTACACTATAATAGGCCTTAATCTCCCAAGGTCTTATATTCCATAGCCCCTCTCTTCATAGGCCCTTAGCTCCGCAACCGAGCACTAAAAGCCCCAAAAATCCCTTTAAAACGCTTAAAAAAATCATTTTTCCGCTCCATTGAAAGTTAAGCCCCTGAGGACTTATTCTCCCTAACGCCTCCCCCATATAACCTATGCCTAGGACCAGGCACTAGGCCTCGTCACACCAATCGTAATCAGAGCTTTCTTTAAAACCTTTCCCTTTGTTTCTTTTATTTTTTCTGATGTGATGAACCTTCGCACTATCGGCCTCAGATTCAACATTTTCCGTTGATCTTTACAGATCTAACGGCCAGCGCTAAAATCACATCCTCTTCATTCACCTCTCTCCATTACCCCTCTAATCAATCGTGGCCTATTGATCTCCCCCTCTAATCTGACGGCTTGCACGTAATCACACAATCGCAAAGATTAACCCCTTGCCTTGACCTCTACCGATTTGTGATCCCCGATTAGATCTGAACCGTTCACCCATTCAGATCTGACGGTCAAGATTGTTTCCGCCTCCATATAACATTCCACCACCTTTGTAACAATGGCGCTCCTCCTTTAATCCTGACCATCCATTCCGAAGATTTGATGGCTCATAGCAAACCTGATGGCCCACTTCCGCCCACGCACCTTTCCCCATTGCGCTATCATCTCTGTCGTCGATTATTTTAATCCAATGGCCCACGTTTAGTATTACCTCCATTCATTTTTCATCCGTCTAACCTTTCTAACAACCCCATCAACGAATATCAACCGTTGATCACCGTCTACCATTCTAATCCGACAGCTCACAACGCTCGACACCCCAAACCTTCATCAGCTCAGTTTTCACCATCCACCATGATTTTTCTACCTTTTCTTCACTGCATCCATGATTTCCTTCATCGCACCACCACTTCCATGGGCCTCCGAAGCAATCTTCACCCACTTCCTCTGGTTTTATTAACAATTTTATTGTATTTTTCAGGGATTATAGGGTCGCGAAATCATTTTTTCTACACAGTCACAGACATGTGACTCAGAACGCAAAAGACCATCGCAGAGGCTGAAATACTAGAGAAATACACTGCTGAGAGGTTTACAACATGTTTCCCATTAAAAATTAGGTTATTGACTTTGATTCAAACCCTCCAGAGCCATTAAAACCTGTTCAGTCACCAAAACGGTCAACAGCAGCAGCAAAGAATATCAATGAAGGATCAAAGAGATTAAAATCCTATTATTAAAGAGTAATGTCATAATCCAGCATTTAAAGGCTCAAAGGACATAGATGAATACCATGAAGATGATTAAGAGGCTTAATGAAGCCTGAAGCACATAAACAGGTTATATCCGTGAATATACATCAGCAAAGCGTTTTCTCCAAGAAAAGACCAACCATATGACTTCCTCCATCTTCCATCGAACACTAGATCAGTTATTACACTGACAGAGGCCTTAAAAAACTGTCAGGACAACAATTATGGAAGTATGGGAGACCTTGTGGACCTTCTATCCACTTTAGTTATTTCTGAAGGCAATACAGAGTAGCAGCAGTCAGAATACTTCAAAGAACATACCTGAAGTTATTAACAAAGACTTCTAGAACAAAATTTAGAGTACACACCAGTTAATGAAGATCCATTTTGTAGAATGGGCACCCGACTTTATTCTCCTTTTTCATAATGAAACAATTAATTTTACGTATATTACTATTTCTACTCATTCTCCTATAATAACTCCTGAAAATACATTGTAAAGTTGTTGGTCGATAGGGATTTTATCGACTGTTAGAACTGTTATTGGGGAAGTAGCTGAGTAGTTTGTAAATAGTCGGCTAGGAAGAGAAGTTTGATTGTAAAAGGCCACTAAGCTCAAAGTATGTGACTGGTTTTTCACATCAATTAATCAAGGAGATTCACAAGATCCTGGTCTATATTACTGGTGATGTTTTCCTTAATAGAATTGTCTCATTTCATTTTTAATCATACCGTCCATTATTCTCTGATAATAATAATTAATATAGCTTAGGATATACGGCTGCAAAGTACCCTAATGCTTCATGCTCTTCTTATCTTTGATGTTTTCTACTATTTGTGTATCTAATAGAAAATTCTTCATAATTTAACCAGTATAGAAGTTGGTTGGTCCATTCTTACTGATGTATGAAATTGGAGTTTGTTTCTTAGATGTTCTTATTTGGTTTCAGTTGGAAGAATTGGGATACTGGGAGGTTCAGAGTTGGTTCTGTCTCACTAGGGTCCTTTTCCAACATCCAGCCTTTCTAAGATCCCTTCGAGTTAGTGTCAAAATCATTGAAGGTTAAAAGTCCTTCTCTGATCTTAGGCCTTACTCTCTATTTAATCTTAATTTTTTTCTACTATTCTGAAAGTGGTTATGAGGATTGCTGGATTGTTTTCCTTGAGAGTATGTTGAAAGCAGGTCTGGATTTAAATGACATCTGACCTGATCTTAAGTTACCTTTTGTGTCTTTAATGATATTTTCCTTTGAATTATGTCAAAAGTAGGCCTGGATTTAAATTACATCTGACCTGATCTTAAACTTCCCTTTGGTTTCTTTCTTTCACCCACTCTTAATGTTCCATTCCACCATCTATCTAAAATATCCTTTGGTATAGATAACTTGCCCTATGGAAAACCTTGGATAGTTGTTATGCAAGTAATCCCCTTTCATGACTCCATAGCCCAACGGATTAACCTTTCTTTGACCCATTTTCCCATGCTGAAACATCCTTCTATTCAGTTCCTTTCCACTTCCATAACCTTCTTAGTTAATGATCTCCAATGAAACAAACCAAACCTAAACCTCTGTGCTTCATACCTAGACTAATACCTCAATTTGAGCCTTAAAGATATATCATTCTTTACATTTATAGAGATATCCCTCTCTGGATCTAGGAGGGCTAGATCCTAGGATCCCAAAGTGGTTTGATGTTGTCTTATCTTTTTGTCTTTCCAATATGGCCAAAACATAGGAACCACAACAGGTTGTTGTTTTTCCAAGAGTATGACTTTGAGAACATTGTAAAGCTGGGAAGACTGAATGTTGGGCCAGATCACCTGTCATGGATTTAGAATGGGGAGGAACCCACCAGTCTAGAGGAATGGTTACCGAATGTGCATCTCTTCGCAATCAAGGTGGTTGATGACCACTTTGCAGACATTATTCATTTTCTGACTACGGGCACAATGCCTGTGGAATATTCGGTCTAGAAAAATAAGGAGTTGGTGGCACGCATAGCTGATTTCACCTTGTTGCAGGTCAGCTGTATAAATTAGGAGAAGTTGAAGTATTAAGAGATATGTGTTGGAACATGAAAGATGATCTATATTGACTGAATCTCACATAGGAGTAGTAGGTGGCCACTACACTAGGAAAGCCACTGCGTAGAAGGTGCTGCGTGTTGGGTTATGGTGGCCCACACTACATAGTGATCCATACGCATAATGTTGAGCCTATGATTCTTGTCAGTGGACTAGGAAGCCTTTGTGTAGAGATGAAATGCCCTGTACCCACAGATGGTCTTGTAGGCATTCGAAAAATGGGTTGTAGTTTTTGTGGGACTAATCAACCCTCCTGGGAAGAAAACTAGGACATGGTATATCATTACTGCAACTGATTATGTGACCAGGTGGGTGAAGGCGAAGGTGGTTAAGGACTGTACTTTTGATACTACTACGCACTGCATATTTGAGCACATTTTGACCAGCTTTGGGTGCCCAAAGATTTTTATGAGTGATAGAGGTACACATTTTGTCAACGAAACGATTAAAGCATTGACTGAGGAATTTCGGATCACCCATAATAAAATGGCATAGTAGAAGTGTTCAACAAGATTTTTGAGCACTCGCTCAAAAAATTCTGTAATACCAACCAGGACGATCGGGACGTGTGCATCCCTTCTGTACTATGGGCTTACAGTACATCATGCAAAAAGTTAAGAGAAAGATACCATTTAGGATGATCTATGGGATGGAAGCCATCATGCCAATGGAATATATTGTACCAATTCTATGCATTGTGGCCTTCACTAACATGGTTGAACCTGAAATTATGGAGGAATATTTGGCACAACTCGTTGCCTTGGAAGAAGATCGCTTCATTTCTAACTTCCACCAGCAAGTATAGAAGGCGCACAACAAAGCCTGGAACGATAGGCACATTAGGTAGAAAGTATTCAAGGAGGAAGCTTTGGTGTTACTCTATGATATTCAGTTTTCGTGCCACCTAGGTAAGTTCAAAAATCATTAGTTGGGGCCATATTTTGTAAAGGAGATCACTGATGGCAGTGCAGTGTTCTTGGCCACACTACGCAGAGATATTCCTCCCAGATACTTCAATGGAAGTCACCTGAAGCCGTATAGAGACAATATAGTGCCGACCAAATCAATATATGGCCAAAGCATCATAATCAAAATGTCTGCACATTGCAGGAAAAAAGAGTGCAGGCAGGTGCATCAAAAGCACAAGGCTAATGTGCAGGTCAGGAAACTAGCTGTTGGAACAATGCAGCGAAGTGAAAAAATAAAATTACCATTCAAAGGAGCGGATTGGTTGCATTTAAGGAGGAAATCTTAGAATATTGTTTACCATTCTCTTGAAGATAAATGGAAATTAATGATAATCCAACCATTTTTACTATGGGTGGCTCATAAAAAGGTGGGTGTGGGTCTTAATTGGACCCTTTATTGTTTAACAATTTGGTGCCTTGTGCTCATCTATAATATTTCTCATCCTGCCATTTGTGAGTTCTACATTTCTGGTCACAAATCCATTTCTGATGGTAGTAACCCTGAGTTCATATTCTGAGTGAGAATGACGGCCACCAACCCTACAAAAGAGCATTTGATTCCCCTCACAATGTCTATAGAGGAAGGATCAAATGAGGTCATAGAAGTAGTTCCAGACATGGAAGAAGTTGAATCCACTCCAATGAAAGCGATGGCTAAGGGAAAAATGTTGAAGTGGGCTACTTCTAATCCATGCACCTCTTTGAGGAATGTTCTGTCTCCCAGAAAAGCTTCCAAGGAGCACTCCCCAATTGGTGATCCATCCAAGCGACTGATGACTATTGGGAAAGAGGCAATGCAAGTAGATCCAGTTTCTTGGAGGCCACCATATGTTAACCAATAAAATCCTTTGGTGTGCAAGCCACGAAACCTTGATGGGGTGCAGGAATACTTGCGGATGCCATTGTGCCCTCAAGATGTCCCTGTGGTCGACAAAATGCATGACAATATCCCTCAAGTGAAGTTCGATGATTATGACCTTGACAACGAAGTAACGTTCCTTGAGCTTGCCTCGGAAAATTAGTTGGAACACATGTTGTATGATGATGTCCTGAAGGTAGAGCCGATGCCATGGGTGTGCAGGTTGCATAATGCGGGAGTCCTCAATCTGCTGAGAATACCCTATTTTGGGTGGTACCCCATTACAAGCATGTGCGTTTGCCAATTTTTGGCCTTGGTCCATGACGACGCACTCTAGATTCAAGGGAAAATCCATATCAATACCACAGTAATCCATCGGATCACTAGCCTGCCCATAAGGGGGCCCCATCCAATGATAGTGTTTAGGAAAAGCACTGAATTTAAGGTAGCAATAGAGGTGAAGGAAACATATGACGTAGAATGAGATAAGAATGGCTTTCTGTTCTAGAAAATCAATGACCTGGCAGTGCGTGTGGGCACCCTTGTCCTTGGATGTAAGCTTATGCAAAAATTTCAGCCGAAGACAGTCCCGACGCACCTCATTTCCTTGGCAAGGTAGTGCAAAAAAGGGGTGTTGTATAACTGGTCGCAATTTCTGTGTGAGTAGCTTTTGGAGAATGTGTGTGAATCACAGGAAATGGGGAAGTCATTATTCTATTCATAGCTTTTATTTTTGATTACACTGGTTGCATGGGAAACCACAAATTGTACAATCCTTCCCGACATTGAGCCAGGTGTTTGCAAGGGGGAGTGTTATGAAAATTTGTGGGACTCATCAAATGCCAAGCGAGTTAGAGAAAAAAAAAATATGGGCTATTTTTTAAGGCACGTTGGCACAAGATATTCATTCTAGACCACAACTCTCGTTGGTTGTATATGAGAATTATAAAAATGTGGCGAAGTTTCAGGTGACTATGCACAACATCATGATTAAGGCACGTAAGAGCCCCAATTGGTACCCCTTACCCTACATGGTTATGGAAGGAGTGGTTGAATGGGTCGTCGCCTCATGGAAGATTGGGCTTGGCTCTACAAAGCCTATTACTTTGTCCACATCTGGGAAATAAAAAAATCTGAAGGAAACGACTCCAAAAGAGCCAAATCCGGCTCGAAAAGAAACAACGCCCAAAGATACCATTGAGCCATGCACAGAGACAGGCGGAAAAGATAAATAAGATGACGCAGAAAAAGACCGAGATGCTGATAAAGATGTAGAAACAGATAACGACCAGGAATTAGGTGGTGACCATGCGGAGGTGGACCTTAGCGCATTGGATGGGCTTAGTGGAGATGGTGTAGAATCTTCGTGTGACACCAATCGTGGAGGAGAAACATCTAAGAGGACGTGAAAGAAGAGGAAAGGGTCCAAGACAGGTGGAGAAGAGGAGGTTACTCTTACTGAAGAGGACCTCGACGGAATTGCTGATGCGGTTGCCTTGGCATCTGAGGAACAGTGGAGCACCATGGAGGCCCATCACAAGGCTGCCATGGAAGGCTTGCAATCAAGCCTATAGGTTCTGCAGCTAAAGGTTGATATATTGCAAGAGAGTGTGGATCAAGCAAGGCTGGTGCAAGTGAGCGTGGATCAAGTGAGGCTAGTGCAAGTGAGCCTGGTGTCTACAACGATCATCATAGCCACAGGTAGTAGATTATGCACCCTCCCAGGTGCAACAGTATATCTAGATCTGACAGATTTATGCGCACAAGTCTAAACCTACTCTGAGGTCGATCTCTACCTTGCCAAGTTGCCAAGTGGGCAGCTTCATGCGCTACATATCTTCATTCCAGCAGAACTTCATGATAGGGAGGCGCACACCTAGTAGCAGTTCAGCGAGGTTGAGAAAATCGTAGCAGCAAAAATGGAAGAGTCTAATCAGGGTCATTGAGCACAACAAGCAACTTTAGCTCAGAGAGCGGAGTTGGAAAGTTTCATTTACCGACTATGCAACGAGATTCCTGACATCATTATCCCAACCTCTATCCCACCGCAAGCTAAATTTGAGGGCCTAGTTGCAACTCTGAAAGCCTCCAAGTCGGAAATTCAGTCCGTGAAGACATATTTTGAGCAGCATATTCCTGTGTTGCAGGCATACCTATAGCGTGAGACTCCCCCATAAGTGTGTGCACAGTGAGTAGCTACTATCCAAAATGCCTCGGTTAGAATTTGAGCATATGTCACGTATGGCTCCACCTTTCTCGAAAAAGCCATGTGACTATGGACCTTTGTATAGATAGATCCTTTAGTTAATAAAATCAATCAGGAATTGCAAGCGAAGGAGTAGGAGTTTGACGAGTTGCAAGAGGTTCTACATACCCTTATCCCTGCTCAGAGAATGGCACATCTTTAGACTAGCCAGGTGCCATGGGACGAAGTCAAGGAGATCTGTCGTAGGAAGAAAATCATGACTGATCACATGAAGCCATGGGTGGATGAGGCCATGAAGCTCTCTCAGGACCTTGATGGTGCCATTCATAGCCTAAACTATGCAATGCAGAATGTCACTTCGGTCATTGAAAGCCCCCCATAAGAAAAGCTAGTAGAGACCATGCAAAGCGCCATAGACCAAAGTGCAGGCATCTTGCCACCATTTTCTACTGCCATCGATGTTCTCGAGCTCAAAATAAATACCCCACTACCACTGTGACTCGGGATGAGTTAGAAGATTGTGTTGGGGGCTTGTTGGAGTAGGGTCCCCTAAGTCCAACAATTTTTCTCTATTTTGTAATAATTTATTCTCGTGCAGGGGTTTTTTGGGTAAAAAACCCTCACGAATTGTAATGGGTGAAAAGGGTAGATTAAGGGGCTACAAATGATGGTATGACCGTAGTATATCGTAGGATAAATAGTATAAATAAATGAATAGATTCAGTCTAAGAAGTCAATTTTGGGATAAGTCTAAGTGTGGATGATAGATTTTGATAGTTTGTGATTGGTCATGCAGATCTGTCTAGGTAGAAGGCTCCTGCTGGTTGTGTGCACGGAGACCTTAGTCCTACTATGTGCGGACCCCACTTTCTTTGTGCATGGGCTATTGAAGATTTTTGTATGAAGGATATGAACTATTAAGTAATAAAGGAGTGTTTTTGTGGATATCTGAGTTCTATATGCATCTGTTGGTTATGTTATGAATATTATGCATCTTGTTTCCGATTTCTGTATTGTTTGCAATTAGACCCCTTGTGTGACTATGATTGGGCTTATATGAATGTATATTAGATGGATTTGATGGTATAATGATCTGATATGATGTATTAAAAGTTATTATTTGATTTATGACCACTGTATTAACATGTGTGGGATATTCTACATTTTTGACTAAAATCTTTCTGAAAAGGGAGTTATTAGTTAGGGATGATGTTGCCAACATATGCTTATGATTATTTGGGATCTTAAGGCACCCACATCATTCTGAATCTCTCTTAGGGTGTGGAAACCTGGTTCTAGCACCCCACCATACTACTTCAGGTGATGCTTTGACTTGTGCAAGCAGGTCACTCCCGAAAGGGCTAGTAGTAAGAGGGTTTTTTTGTTTAACCTTAGTTCTGAACCTGGGTCAGGACCCCTCAAACAAGAATGGTGGAAGATGTTTCAATGAGAAATGAAATTGATTCAGAGGTGATCAATTTCCTTGAATAAAATATATTTAGCAGATTTAGTTGCCCCAAAAAATTGGTCACGGACAATGCTCAAGTATTTAAATATACAAAATGAATCAATTTTTGTCAGAAATATAATGTTATTCCTACCCACTTTACCACCTATTATCCTCAAGGAAATGGGTTTGTAGAATGTTCAAACAAATATTTGGTAATAATTATGAAGAAATCAATTACATAAAATAAAAATACTTGGGACTCTCAACTTAAATTTTCTCTATGGGAAAACAGAGTAACCACCAAAAGGTCTACTGGTAAGTCACCTTTTGAATTTCCATATGGAGTGGCAACTCTTTTCCCTAGTCATTTATCCATTCCAATAGCTTCTTTGATTCAATATACTAAAGAGGAACTGAATTAATTTACCCAGAGAATAAACCAGCTAGCGGAACTGGATGAGAAGAAAGAACAAGTAACTGAAAAATAGATCATCCATCAAGAGAATATGAAATCCATTTTTGATAGAAAATCCAAGGATATAATTTTTCAACCTTGTGACCTTGTCCTAAGATGGGATGTCAAAAGGAAGAAAAATTTTAAACATGGTAAGTTTGATCCTCTATGGTTTGGCCCTTTCAAGGTAGCAAAAGCTAGAGCAAATAGCACATTCATTCTAGAGAATATAGATGGAGATTTACTGCAAGTTCCTCTAAATGGCTAGTTTCTGAACCATTAATTCTAGCAGTAAGAAAATTTTAATTTGTACATTGTAAATATTAATATGGTCACTGTAAGTATCACATGCATCGAATTTAATATCGATGGTATAGAATAAAAATTGAAAGGAAACATGGGATATTTGAAGAAAGACAGAGAATGTTTGAAGGAAGGTTTTAAAACATTTCTACAAGAAAAGTTTCCTAATGGAGAAAAGGTAATAGAGGAACATCATGATGAGAACAAAAAAAATGTTAATCATGATCTCATTGACTCTAACGTTTGATTGAAGACCCACCATATTCCAAAGATCAATATGAGAAAGTTTGATGGCAAGGATTTCATAACATGGATAATACAGATAGAGCAATACTTTGATCTCCATAATTTGCAAAACACACAAAAGGTACGCATTGCAAATGTATATTTAGATCCCAATCAATTTGTATGGTATCGATGTCTTTTCTCTCATAAAAAAATCGTTACTTGGTCAATTTTTACGTAGGAAATGATAGCACATTATGAGGATAAAAAGAGAAACACCTCCTTTAACCAATTGATAAATCTCAAACAAAAAGTTTTGACGAAGGAGCACATTAAGGAATTCCTGTAATATTCCCAAATTGGGAAGCAGCAATATATGAACACAAAACTGGAAATAGCAGTGTAAATCAACACATAAACACTGGAGACCAATATGGAGCCATAAAATTATGTATAAGAACAACAAATCAATACAAAATAGCGAGGCATAAATCATAGGAAATGAGGAAACAAGCCTCCCATAGACAATCACTCCCAAATATGATTTGCTGCTACAATACAAATTGTCGAAGAGCTACTACAGTGCAGTCATGCTAAGCATAAATACAGATGGAGATCATACAATTATATAAAAATAATGATATAGGCCATAATATATACTATACATACAGATCTGTGCACAAGATCAGCTTCCCAAGACAACCCAAGAGGGTTTCCGGAAAATGCACACGATGTGCCAATGTAAGCTGCAACCTTGTGGCTGAAGGTATGCCACAATAACATAAATGAGAAGATATGGCTGAAGCTGATGTAGAAACCTACATCTCTCCTCCAATAGATCCTCCTGATGAAAGAATGGCTCCTCCACTAAAGGAATCACCTCCCAAAACAACCACTGCAACTACTCCTACAACTTCTCCCTAAATTAACATAGATATAAATTGAAACTATGCTATAGGGGATAAATACTCCTTCGCATGATGCCAAATATTTCAATAAATCCCAAGGGGCTTCTTTACAGGCCTTCTAATGGATGGAAACCTTCCTCCACTGCAAAACTAGCTCTTAAGTCACCCAATATAATTCCCCACTGCTGCACCTTGCAACACAACACAATACTCTATAGAAACTGCGTTTTAAAACAAATATGTAGCTTGGCCTGATGCCAGATAGTTGAAAATGTAGTGAAATACTCTTCCAAGAGGCCTCTCAAGGAAAGAGGTGGGATTCCTGACCGAGAACACCGTGTGCCAAACAACACTGCAATCTTAGCTAAACAACAGAAGAGAGAAACAAGTCTAAACAGACCATATCAAAATAACAATCTCAAAACATAACCCCATATGGCTTCCATCCTCTTCCTTATATAATTGATGAGATTCCTCACCCTTGGGCCCACTCAATTAGGTCACTACTTCCATGCATTGAATATCCCTCCAAAACTGTGTTGTCCCACCATGAATTCCACTCCTCCATAACAACATTGTTTGATTTGGTCAAAGTTGACCCAGTCTTCATGCTCCAGGCCCTTTTCACACCTAAGGGTCTTAAATCCATCTTTTTTATTATATCCACTCACACTAGGAGTGTATTTTATTCCTACTAAGGAGATTTATGGGTCTCCATACCCTCTTATTCCTCTATCTAAGAGCAAAATCAAAGCTTTAATATTCCAATTAGCTATGTGCTAATTTAGGAATATTACAGTCCTCCCCTCCCAGGTGTTGTTTTTCCTAAAGCGGTTGTAAGGATATAACTAAATAGCCTCTCCTCTTCCTCCTATAACATCCTCATATAATAAGTTCCTCCCATGAACAAGATGATGTCTCATCAATAAGTCTACAAGTTTCTCCTCCCAAGTGTATAAGTATGCCTTTGGTGAAAAATCCAAGTGGCTCTCATCATGAACAAGTAGAATATCCATGGAAGAAAATATATATGTTCTAGAGGCCTTCTTGAGGTATGGGATCAGCAATTTATTGGGAACCTTCTTTCCCATGTGAAGCTCCAAACCCCAAGATATCATCCACAAAAAGTGAGTCACCCTCCATAATGGTAACTCATGAAAATGCTCTTCCACCTTTGGTTTCTACAATGTAGGTGGGTTGCATAACTGAACATGGTAGAACAAATGGCCTACCCCACACACTCTCTCTCTCCACTTATGGAAAGTGTAGAGTTGTTGCTGATATTGGGCTGCAATCATGTTGGCCTCAAGATACAAAAGGACAATTGGATCTCCAAATACCCCTCTAGTTTCATGAGCCCAAACCATTCCATACAAAGTGAATGGTACATCATCACCATATGGTATCCAAATCAGACATATGTTGAAGGTTATGTGCAAGTTTGGATGCTACCAATGGTTTCTCTAGTGGATACAACACAGTTTTTCCAACTGTTGTTTTAGAACATCATGTGGCAAGTTGTCTCCCAACAAGTTGCTAGCTGTGCATGTTTTCTCATCTACTATGAGGAAGTAAATGGCATGATATATTAGCTGAGCATAATAATAATAACACCACACTTGCCCAAAGTCATGCAAAGAAGGGCTATCTCCATCACAAATGTTGGTCCTAGAATGATCATGAAACCCAGAGATAATCTTGCCCTCTTGTGGAGAAATGTACTATATATAGATGGTGAGAAAATAAAAATACTTTATGAAATGTTCAATAAGTATAGAAATACATCTCTTACCATGCATTGTGAGTAGGCTTAAAGTGAGGTCCATATATGAGCCCTCCCATGAGAATCTCCTCATAAAGGTTTGCAAAATGAAAGGATGCATACTCCCCTTGGAATAATCCATCAACAGAAACATACTCCCAAGTGACAGCACTGTTGGCCATAGTGATAAGTCTCTTGCCACTCCATGACTCCATTATTTGACATGACATATGCCAAAGTCGTCCACCGTCATGTTGTTATGTGTGGGAGTCTCCTTCCTATGTGGAAGTACCTCCTGATCCTTCAATGCTGAAGGGTAGCCTCCTTGCACTCTGATTGTGCCATTCCTTTTTCTTGAAACGTCCTACAAAGTATGGGAGAAATTTAGCCCATACTCTCCCAAGAGTATCCAAAGCAACAAGATCTCTTGCTTCCTCCTCACACCTCCATAATACAAATCATGAAGTGAAAATATGATTATTGACATGAAGAATGTCATATCAACACAATGCACCCAAACTACTTAATTCCATATGATGTAAGTGCCATGCCAAATCCCATCCACCAACATACTCTTTGAAATAGAATATGTCACATGATGACCAAACTCTTTCAAGACTAGCCAACGCATCCTTTCCTCCGGTTGCCCTGTGTCATAGATCTGCAAGGGGCTCTCCAACCTCCTTCTCATCAACATCACCCACCTAACCAATGGTTAGTGTCCATCATCATGCTCAAAATTGGTATTTCTCCAATGGAGAATACCATCCTCCCAAATCATATTTATATCTTTGCATTTCATGGGATGTTGAAATGCAATCTCTTGGAGATCTCCAAATGAAGACCACACATCAATGACCATGTTGACCCCATGAGGATCCAAGTAAGATGTAGGAAAAAACTTCTCATTGAGAAGTGAAATTCTCATCAAGAAAGATCCATCATAACAATGGAAGATAAGATGTCTCTCATCAACCATCTGCCTGTCCAATGTCACAAAAGTATAATGGTCATCAGAATGCCCCAATAATAGTTGGGCCCCCAATGCATCACTTCTTCTCAATGACAACACTGCTAATCTCCATGATGGTGCATCTTTTGTCTTAAGATCATTCTCAATGCTGAACAAATAGTTCTGCATTGCATTGTTTAGGACAATACTCATCCTATCCTCCGAAATTATACACTCAACCCCAAGAGTTGTGGGCAGCTCAACAATGAATAACCAGGATGATTGTTTATCTCCTCCTTGAATAAATCAAGGGTCCTCAGTACAGTAATAGTTTGATGCTCCAAATCAGCAATGTGCTTTGACCCTAGGTCATGCATTTGCCATGACAACATGTTTCCATAATCCTCCATATGATGTATTGTAATCATATGAGATTGAAATATGTGCATACCTTGGTAAAGCTTGAGAACATTTTGTACTTCTACAAGGGTTCCTTCCTCCAGTGTGATGACCTCCCCAACTACTGATGATGATGGTTTCTCCTCTATGGCTACATCAGTGCTAGTACAAGTCTCCCCCTCCTCATGCATCTCAAGAATAGTGTATGGGACTCTAAATTTCAAGAGATTAAGACCACTTTGCAAAGGTGCAAGTGTTCATTCTCCTCATGCAAGTGCTCCCATAGCAAGTGGTGGTGGAAGTTTCTTCTCCTATGATTTCTTCTTGTCCAACTTTTTGATCAGCCTTTGAGTAAAATCTGCATATCCAGTCACTTTTGCATGACTCAAATGGCTGAACCACCAAATGTTTGCTTCACCCTCAAGGTGCAGCACTGCAATCTCAACAACTTCTCTCTCTACTACTGGATGTAGTAGGAAAAATGCATCCAACTTCATTCCCCAAGATCTTGCCATACATGTGGATGACCCATCAAATGTAGGAAATATAAATCTGTTGTTGCAAGGTCTTCTCTCTTCTTTGAGTTGAATGAACTGTAGGAGTTTTAGATTCTCCTTGAAAGCCCTTGTTTGAGATTTGTATTATGCAAGATACTCGCCTAGAATCTCATGATGTAAGTGTCCTCCATCTCCATGCCTCTTATCTTCTTCTTCAAAAGAAAAGGGCATAGTATATTCCCTTAGAGCTCTATGCAATACCGGATCTTTCTTTGGCTGATAGGAAGTATGTGGACCTTGCTCATCTTGAAATCCTAGTGTGGTTTCATTGCTTTTCTTGACTTTTATTTTCTTGACCTCCTTACTGAGGTCCCTCTTATATATAAAAAGAGATGAGATTAAACTCATTATTTCCATCATTATGATCTCTTTCTCCTTCTTCTTATTCTCCGAATAGCATAATGGCTAAGATCCACAGGCTGAGCCAAGATTATGCTCCGATACCACCGTAATATTCCCAAATTGGGAAGTAGCAATATATGAACAAAAAACTGGAAATAGCAGTGTAAATCAACACATCAACACTGGAGACCAATATGGAGCCATAAAATTATGTATAAGAATTTAAAATCAATACAAAGTAGTGAGGCATATATCATAGGAAATGAGGAAACAAGTCTCCCATAGACAATCACTCCCAAATATGAGTTGTTTCTACAATCCAAAAAGCTAGAGAGATACTATAGCATAGTCATACTAAGACTAAATACATCTGTATATCATACAATGATATAAAAATACTAATATATGCCACAATAGATACTATACATACAGATCTGGGCACTAGATTAACTTCCAAAGACAACCCAAGAGGGTTTCCGGAAAATGCACACAATGTGCCAATGTATGTTGCAGCCCTAGGGATGAAGGTATGCTGCAAAAAAAGAAATGAGAGGATATGGCTAAATTTGATGTAGAAACCTACAACTCCCCTCCAATAGATCCTCCGGATGAAATAATAGCTCCTCCACTAAAGGAATCACCTCCCAAAACAACTACTTCACTACCCCTGCGGCTTATCCTTAAAATAATGTAGATATGAACTGAAATTGCACTGTAGGGGATAAATACTCCTTGGTCTGATGCCAAATATGTCAATAAATCCCAAGGGGCTTCTTTAGAGGCCTTTCAATGGATGGAAACCTTCCTCCACTACAAAACTAGCTCTGAAGTCACCCAATATAATTCTCCACTGCTACACCCTACAACACAACACAATACTCTGTAGAAACTGTGCTATACAATAAAGATGTAGCTTCGCCTGATGCTAGAGAGTGTAAAATGTAGTGAAAAACTCTTCCAAGAGTCATCTCAAGGAAAGAGGTGGGATTCCTGACCAGGAACAACCTGTGCTAAACAACACTGCAATATTAGCTAAATAGCTGAAGAGAGCAACAAGTCTAAACAGACCATATCAAAATAAAAATATCAAAACATAACCCCATATGGCTTCCATCCTCTTCCTTATATAATTGATGAGCTTCCTCACCCTTTTCCCCACTCAATTAGGTCACTACTTCCATGCATTCAATCTCCGTCCAAAACTGCGTTGTCCCACCATGAATGCCACTCCTCCATAACATCGTTGTTTGATTTGGTCAAAGTTGACCCATTCTTCATGATCCAGCCCCTTTTCACACCTAAGGGTCTTCAATCCAGCTTTTAGATTTCCTCCATTCACACTAGGAGTGTTTTGTTCCTACTAAGGAGATTTATGGGTCCCCATACCCTCTTATTCCTCTATCTAAGAGAAAAATAAAAACTTTAATATTCCAATTAGTTGTGTGCTAATTTAGGAATATTACACTTCCAAAAATTAAATATAAGGGTAAATGATATTACAGAGGAGTACAAGATTGATGTCTTCATAGTGACTTTAAAGGATAACATCGAACATGAGGTTCGCCTTTGGGGACCTGATTCATTGGAGAAGGCATTTAGGTTGGAAATAAAAATTGAACCCAAAATTATGGTGACATGGAAGCATACCACTCACAAATATAAATATGGAAGTCTTTCAACTCATAGAGTTCCACAACCTACAAGGTTGACACCACAAAAATTGGAAGAAAAATGAGAAAAGGGGATTTTCTATTGTTTTGATAGAAAATACACTAAAGGTCATAAGTGTAATGAGAATAAATTATTTTAAATAGAATTTGAAGAGGAGGTATAAAATGAACAAGAAACTTAAAAAGAAGAGGATATACACGAGGAACCAACCCTAGATAAATAAGAATTTAATCCAACCATATCTTGTAATGCATTGGCAGAAATTACCACTCCTCAAACTCTCATGATAGAAGGACATATTAATAATAAAAAGGTTATAGTGCTAATTGATTTGAGTAGCACCCATAATTTTATTCATTGTAAGGTAGCCAAGGAATTTAATTTCTTCCTATACCCAACATCAGAGTGTCAAGTGATGGTTGAAAATGGAGGAAATATAAAATTCTCTAGAAAGTGCCATAATATCAAGCTAACCATGGGGGAATATGTATTGAATAGTCCAATTCTCTCCATTCCAATGGGTGGTGTTGATGTTGTGCTAGGAGTCGAATGGTTACAATATTTGCAGACGATAGATTTTAATTTTGAAGAACTTTTCTTCAAAGTTTTTGGGGAAGGAAAGGAAGTTGAATTACTGGGTATCATAGGGAAAATAAGAAATATAATCAAATCTAATGTCATGAAAACACTTCTGAATAAATAACAACAAGGCATAATAGAAAAAATATTCTCACTAAAGGTTCAAACATCAAAATCATATATTTCTCCAAATCCCCAAAAAATCGTGGAAAGTCTTTCCAAGGTGTTTGAGACTCCTAAAGTACTCCTACCTATTCGTGATAATGATCATGCTATTAATTTGATTCCATGAATTTTTCCTCCTAACATCATGCCTTACATATATCCTTATTCCAAAAATAGTGATATTGAATGTATTTCTGCATAAATGCTAGAGGTTGGTATAATTCAACCTAGTCAAAGTTCTTTATCTCCTGTAGTAGTATTGGCACACAAGAAGGATTGATCATGGTGTATGTTTCTGGAGTATAGGGAGCTCAACAATCTCACTATTAAAGATAAATTTCCCTTCCCCATTATTGATTAATTATTGGATGAATTACATGGTGAAATTTACTTCACCAAGTTGGATCTTAGTTCTAGATATCATCAAATTAGAATGAAGTCTGAAGTCATTCTTAAAACAACTTTAAGAGCTCATGAGGGTAATTATGAATTTTTTGTCATGCCTTTTTTCCTTACTAATGAACCTTCCACATTTCAGGGTTTGATGAATTCCATTTTCAAACCCTTACTTAGAAAAATTGTGTTAGTATTTTTTGATGATATACTAATTTACAAAAAATCTTTGAAGGATCATGTTCAACATGTTGAAATGGTGCTCAAACTATTGGAGGAGAAAAACTTATATGCAAAAACGTCCAAATTTTTCTTTGGAGTATAGGAGGTGGAATATTTAGGTCATATTGTATCTCATGAGGGTGTTAAGGTAGACCCTAACAAAATTAAATCCATAAAGGAATGGAAAATCCCCACAACCATAAAGCATATTTGAGAATTTCTGGGGTTAAAAATGTATTATCACAAGTTTGTTAAGAATTATGGGAGAATATCAGCACCTCTAACATCATTACTAAAGCAATATCTATTTTCTTGGACTCTAAAAGCAACTAAGTCATTTGAACATCTTAAATAGGAAATGTGCCAAGAATCGGTCTTAGCTACACCATACTTCACAAAAACCTTTGTTTTGGAACATGAGAAAGGATGAGGATGTGGACGCATTGCTTTGTGCAATTTATATTATCCAACCTGATTGGATAACCAAAGCAAGGGATGAACGGAAGAATGAAGAAGAGGTGTGGAAACTCATTCAAAAGTTGTAGCAATATCTGAGTACATCTGATATATTTAGCGAGAAAAATGATTCATTATGGTACCAAGATCACTTATATCTTTGTAAGAATTCCCAAATCAAACAAAATATTCTTTTGGAATTGCACACCTCTCCCTTAGGAGGGCACTTGGGATTTTTAAAAACTTACCACAAGGTCAAGAAGGAATTTTTTCAAGATGGCCTTAAATCTGATATTCAAATTTTTTTGGCAGAATGTTTGGTTTTACAAAAAATAAAGTTGAGACAATTAAGACCTTAGCTCTATTATAACCTTTATCCATTCGAAGTAAATGTTGGGAGGAGCTTTCAATGGATTTTATCACACGTTTACCCAAGTCTGAAGGAAATACTATCATCATGGCAGTAGTTGATTGACTTACCAAGTATGCACACTTTTTAGCATTATCTCATCCACTTAAAGCCATTACAATTGATACTGCATTTATGGAAAGAATTGAAAAAATACATGGAAACCCAAAGATTATTGTAAGTGACAGAGATCCCATTTTTACTAGAAATTTTTGGATGGAATTATTTTCTTTTTTGGGTACTCAATTAGCTCATAGTTCATCATATAATCCTCGATATTATGGGAAAATTGAGACAGTGAAAAAATGTTTGGAAGGATGTCTTTATTGCTTTGTATACGATAAATAGACACAATGGGTTAAGTGGTTACCCCTGTCTAAATGGTGGTATAACACTTCCTTCCATACCGTAGCAAAAATAACCCCAATTATGGGCCATGACACTTTATGGGCATCATCCACCATCCATCACATCATCTTTAAGAGAAAATTTTAAGGTTCAAGTAGTGGAATATCACATCAAGTATCAACAACAAGTTCTCCAAATCTTAAAGGATAACCTCACTTTTCTGCAGTATTGAATGAAACAACAGGTATATGAACATCATAGCAAAAGGAGTTTTGATGTAGGTGATTGAGTATTTTTATGGCTACAACCATACAAAAAAAATGTCCCTCAAGCAAGCTAAGAGTGATAATAAATTATCACCAAAATATTATGGTCCTTACAACGTTTTTCAAAATATTGGTACTGTGGCATAGAAATTGGAGTTTCCTACATATTCACGAGTGTACCCATTTTTCCATGTTTCATGCTTAAAGAAGGTGATAGGTGACAAGCTCCCAGTTCAAAAAATATTTCCAAAACTTGGTGAGGAAGGAAAAATCATATTGGAATCTTAAGCGATCATATAAACAAGAACTTCAAATTTACAAAATTGATCAATTTCAGAGTATCTTATCAAGTGGAATAACTTACCCACTGAAGGCTCAACATGGAAGGATGAGAATTTATACAGAAGCATCTATAACTACTCAAGCATTGAGGACAACACATTTTTGAAGGAGAGGGGCATGTTAGGTCCCTATAATACTAGTGTATCCCCTTATTTTTATTGTTATTCTAGCCCCATTGTTGTTAATTTTGTGCCCATGTAGTCCCCATATTGTTATTATTGTGTGCCATAGAAGCCCACTATTGTTATTGTCGTTCCCTTACATTACTATTGCTATGTTGGCTAGGATTATATCATGACCCCTTGGACCCCCATATATAGAAAGGATGTTTTCTCATTTGAATCATTGAATACTTGTTCATTTATGTAATGTAAAGGAGTTTTCCCCCTCGAAGAGGATATTTTCTAAGTCGTTGATCTATTATTTCTATTGTTTTGTGAGTTGGTTGCATAATAATGTGTAGTGAGCTTATCATTGCAATGTTTTATGCTATGATATGACTCCATGCCTGAGGTAACGGAACTAATATTGGGTTCTTAATTTTTTGTTCCAAATAACTATCCCCGAGCGGATACATATGTTTTAGGTTGTTCTCACTCTATTCAAATTTCTAAAAAAACAAAAATAAATCTTATAAAGAAAAGTAAAAAAATAAAAGCATTGTAGTTATTTTGTGGTGGTTTATTTAAAAAAAATATTAATGTGGGTCTGAGGATGACACAGTTTCAAAAGAAAAATCTATTTAATGATTGGTGGGACTAGCTTTACTGCAGAATAGTAAGGTTAAATAATGTGAAGTTGTCAGGTGCAATGTCATTCATGGCATCGGGACTCCTCCATAAGAGAAACCAAACATCAATAAAAGCTCAAAATTTATGGGGAGGGATTCCCTAGTAGGTGGTCTGGTTGGAAACCGCCATCATCATATCAGTGGTTAGGATGTCACCTAAGATCACCCTGGGATAGAACTTCTTACCACCACAGGTGCCCCGTGAGTGGTAAGTGGTATTCACCATGACTTCACCAAGCGAGTGGGATTACAGGTGAGTGTGATATCATTTTCCAATGTCACTCCTCCACCCTACCAGTTCACTTGTCACCTTCCATGTCACCATCCACATCATCAGTCAACTTCATGCTCCATTGCATCATCATTATGTCAGCATGTCGTACATTTGTCAACATTCATTAATCCCCCCCTCCTCCCCCTTTCTTTATAAAACCTCATTTTTTCACCTAATTCATTTTATTTGCTGATATTTCAAGAGCATGTCAATGCCCACCTGCTCCTTCTAGCTCCCCAACTAAAATCCAAAGTAATTTGATAGTTCACAGGTATTTATCCACTATAAAAATTTGTTCAATTGTCCTAAATTTACAAATAAAACCTCCATGGTTGGTTCTGCAACCCATATTCCACTTATGGACATAGAGAGAGATTTTTTTTTCCTTGTGTGCACATTAAATCTTATGGAATTCCATCAGACTGTCTTAGCTGGTGAATTAAAGTCTTAAGTTTTTTTCTAGGGTCATTAAATATGATCTCTTAGCTGCAATTGTCCCTCAAATGCACCAATTTCTTGAATTAATTGAATGTTTAACCTCTTCCCTTTATCCCCAAAAATGTTATGTAATGAATTCATTGGGAGAAAATATGTTTCAGGTTTTTTCATTGTTGATTTAACAAGCCTTAGATTTTCCATAGTCTGACCAATACACCTTATTTTCTTAAGAAACCCTTGTGGCCACTTTCCAGAGTCTGTATGCAAAAGATAATTCCACATTATGACACCTAGGAAATTTTTTTCCCTAGAGCCAACCTTGTTCCCTATAGATAATTTTATTGAAAAATTCAAACCAAGTTTAAAAGTAATTTTCATGGTGTTGAGAAAAGATGATTCTTTTGTTGTTGGTTCAGAAACCATAGAGATGTTCCATTTGGTAAGGAAACCTAATGTGATTCTCAATATACTAGATTTTTGGGAGGATTGTGTCAATTCTTAATTGTTTAATTTCAATCTCATGGGGTGTTTTAGATTTCCTTCTCTGATAATAGATTTATTTTTATATGTCCATGTGGATACATTCATGCACCTAGGCTTAAAAATAATTGACCCCCAAAAGAAGATACAAACCGTGATAAATTAGACTGTGGTTTAATAATTCATCCAATTTAAAGGTTTTTCATATTTTATTTCCTCTTCCATGTCAATGGCATACACCATAATTAACGACTATATTCCACCTTGAATCTTACCAAAGTCCCTGTCGTTATTACAATTAAGTAGATACGCCAAAGTGAGAGATTGGTTTGCATTTGAATATTATAAAAAAATTAGATTGTATGGAGGAGAATTTGAAACTTATAGGCTTCCATATTTTGTACCTATGAGGTTTTTTGAATTATATTTTATTCGACAAATTTTAAATGTAGACCAAGTGCATTTTATGCCTACCAAAAACGATACATGTTCAAGTTGCCCAGGACTATTGGACCTTTTATTGTCAATAACAGACAATATGTGGAACAAATGTCGAGCATTTTGGTCACCAACCAAAGAAGTGGAATTTGGATATTCTTCAAGTGATCCTGCACAAGGATCCCAAGTGATCGAATGAAAATAAATGCCATATTTTGGAAAAATACTTTTTGAACAAGATATTGTATTTTGTAATTATATATAAAAAAAAAAATTAAGTTTTTTTTTAGTCCTCATAATGACTAAGTATGGTTTAGATTAGTTTTACAAAGTATTTCAAGCTAGTTTATGGTATTTAAATTTTTTTATAACTATCATCATTGTAAGGTTTCTACAAAAAGACATTGAGGAACCATTTTTTGGGTTTCAAATTTTTGACTTCAGAGAAAATGTCTTGTGTAACGTGTCTACTTTCTTCTTGGAGATATAATAAATGTTTTTGGATTATTTAAGTTGTCTTCTAAATATGATGTATGCTCCTTTTTATTGTAATTTATTAACTGTTTTTCTTCTCTTAGAAATGTGTAAATAAGTTGTTTGTTATTTTCAATAATACATATTTACTTTTCTTTGTGTGAGCTCACAGTACCTGTAAACTTTAATTACATAACCCTAAACTGCACTCCATATTTTCATATATTCATTTTCTGTCTTTCATGCATTCTTCTAAGATTTATAATAAAATATTCTGCAACAACAGGCTTCTATTTTGAATCTTCCATTATTTCATTCTTTCACCTCATTACAACTTTAAAATCATTTTCACAGACATCGTGGAAATCTAGAAATCTACATTTTATCCAAGCATTTTTCTTTGCATTACCTATGTAACATATCATTAAGTAATCATGATGGGACTGTTAGACTCCTATACCAATAGGTGTCATATTTCATGATTGACTTGATGAGCTATGTAATATGTTCATACCTTTTCTTGTTGCAAAGGTGTTCCATATTCTCGAAAAAAAATCAAAAAATCAAAAAAATTAAAAAATGTAAAGAGGGTATACCCTAAAAGAAAAATCAGAGGGTGAAAAGAATAAAATGGTCAAAAAAGTGAAATAAATGAACCCCAAACAAAAATAGACCAGGAAAGTGTGCAAGTCTAAATGCCACTACTATTTCATCTTCTATAATAAGCTATTGTGTGCAGCTTGTCAAACTTTTGCCACAATTTATGAACAGTCAAACTGTTTAAACTTGACTCATTCATTTTTCAATTTCATGTTGTAGAATAGAGAATAAATATCTGGCCAAACAATTTAATCTTGGCAGATAAGTAGATAGGTAGAGTTAATAAAAGGTGCTCAACAATTTAATCTGAGCCCTTGGATGTAATAAGGTTAGAACTAGATAGATTTCCATATGTAAAAGAAAAAGTGTGATAAGGGTTTTCCAGTCTAAGTGCACCCTAATAAAGAAGAAAAAATGGTAGAGTAAAGTAGGTAGGGTAGGTAGATGTTGTTGCAGAATTACATGTGGTGAATGATGGTTCTAAATGTGTTCAATTTTACTTTCATCACAAGTGCAAAGGCAGATACTACATTGGAAAAAGTTCACAGCAGAGCAAAGTCCAGATTATTAACTCCCCCTTCATTTTTCTCTAAAAAATTCACTAATTTCCCTAGGTGCTAAGGTATTTGAAAGTTAAAGGGGCTCAAGGCATTTCCTTGACTTTTGGAGGGACCGGACCCTCGGCCCAATAATTGAAAAGACCTAAGTACTTGAAATTATCCATCATAACATTCATCCACCTCTCAAAAATCTTTTTCTAAGTAAAATCCCATTTTACTTAGGAAAATCATGCAATATTTTATAAAAACCCTCAAAATCACTTTTTATTCTAAGTCTAAGTGATGAAGTTATTATAATGCAATTTGCTTGTAAATCTTCACTTGCTTAGTTATTTTAACGAATTTTGATTTTACATTGTCCCTTGTCATATAAACATTGATTTTATTTATTAGCTCCTTATAGAAATGACCTTCTCCTATTATATATAATTCCTTTTATTATAATATCCCAAAAAACTCATGTATTATAGTTTTAACCAAAGTATTTAATCCCCATTTGTTCAAATTAAAAACCCACTTTATGTCCCCTTTGGTTAAAAAATAACTTTAATTTTATTCCCGCCCCCTATGGTAAGTAAATCACATTGGTTTAATTATCATATAATAAAAATATATGAAAAACATTTAAACATATTAGATATGTGTTTAAAACAAAAATTCTCGAAGTTTGTTTAAAATTAACTTCAAAATAAATAAACCCATTTCTATGTATATTTTCCCCTCGCCCGATCATGTTTCCGCTTTTTAAACAAAGGAATTAATTAATCCTCACGATTAATTAAGAACCTAAATCCGTCAATCAAAACGCTCCCGCTATGATTAATCAATAAAAAAACACGTTTGGCCTGCGCCATTAAAACCTCATCATCTCCCTGCCACGTCAACCGTTCGATCGACCCGTTCAAGATCAATGGCTGTTGATAATTCTGCTGGCCATCCCCGATCCGAACAATAATGCGCGAAATGACGGTGGTTTTCGAATAGTAACATGGCCACGTGTCATTCTTTCTGTGGAATCGCTGCCCATCCACTCAATACCACCTTCCATCAAAAGTGGTGCGGAATAAACCGCTTACCACCCCCCCCCCCCCCCTGACTCATCTGTCATACATACTGATGTCATTTATTAAAATAATAAAAAATTAACCACCCTTTTGACTTTGCGAATAAAAAAATTCTCCCCGCGTCTTTTTTATCATTTCATACGTAGAAATGACTTCACCCTCCATGCAAAGAATTTCAAAAAACCAACTGTCAAGCGCCCTTAACTATGCTTTGTTGAAGACTATTGCATACCAATAATCCAAAGTTCGTCCGCCTCAACCAATACCTGTCCAAATTACTGTACATTCCTAAAAATAGGTATTTACCCTAATTTCCACTGAACTTCGTTAGAATCTTGGTTTTTGTTCAAAGAACTCTACACAGAAAACTCAAACAAAATTCTAAATTGGTCTCCCTGAGTTCCCAAAACCGTAATTGAATCCCCAAAACCTGAGATTGTGCCCATTTCTTCAAAAACCTCGCAATTCATTTCTGAATACACAAGAACTAGAAATGGAGATTCCCTTGGCTTTAAATGTTGCCCCATTGAACACCCCTCACAGGGAATTGGATTATTTATCATTAGTCGACAAAGATTTCCAAATGAAAGACCTGGTTTTTAGTGATAGTCCTCTTCAAATTTTTTTTCGCTGCAGAGACAATTATTTGAATGGCTTGGATATGATTGGGTTATGGGAATCTAATCTTCCCAGGTACCTCTTTCCCTCTGTCCATATTTTTCCTGAGATAATCCATTACTGTCATGCCAACTATGATCCTAACCAAAGAGCAGTCTTATCCCCAGTCAAGATATCCTCTTCCCAATAACTTCTTAGTCTATCAATGAGATGCTACATTTTCAACCTGATCAAGCCCTCACTCCCCTGTCCATAGGAAAATTACTTGAGAAATCCACTAAACTATCCCATGAAGAATTAAGCTGCATCTGCCAGACCTTTATGTTGCCTGATCATCAGCCTAAAGGCCCTCCCCCTTATGGGTATGATTTTTTCACTGAGGAGGGTAGAATTGTTTTGGATATGATATCCTTTATAATGGGCTTTAATACTAGTGAATATGTTGACCATTTGATTATAGTATTATTGTCTATTTTTACCCCTGGACAGCTTCCTGTTGTCAAGTATGAGTTTGCATCCTACATTGCGGACAAAATCCATGATCAATTCATGAGATTAGAGAATGAGAAAGTGTTCAATTATTCTTCTGTCATTTACCATCTCATGCTCTATTACCAGTCAGAAAATTTCCCTTTCTATATCAAAAAGCTTGATGCCAAAGGGGATCCTAGGTCTATTATCTTTTGGTCAGCCATCTCTCATAGTTCTTGAGATTCTCCCTATTCCTATAATGAGTTCATTGATCTGTTTATACACCCTACAACCACCTTGTTGATAGGAGTTTCTCCTTCAAGACTCAGCAATGAAATCAAGAAAACTTTACAGCTCTCAAAACAATACAAAGTTGGTGATCGGTACTTATACCAAAATCACACAGAAGTCAGAATATATGGATGTGAATTATGTCCATTCAAATTTCCAAAATATGTCCCCATGAGACTCTTTGCATTAGAGTATTTCAGGCAGATGAACAACTCTGATATAATTCATTTTTGTAATGCAAAGAAGAAGGCTCAACTCCGAATCAAAAGTCAATTAGGTCCCTTTATCTGTAACTCTAGGGATGCAGGGGAAGAAGCTGAAAAGATATTAGAAGACCGTTTCAGATTACAAAAGAGTTTTTATTGGGTACCTTATGACCCATTCAGCTTCATTTGTGATAAAAGAATGAAAAATAAATTAGCACCATACATGCATCAAAGAATCCCAGAGATTGAAAAATATGCTAATACAGATGAATGGATAGAAGGAACATTGATAGAGCAAGATAGTGAGCAGGTCAATGTAGACAATGTTATGAAAGATCTTGAAAAGATGCTTGACCTAGACTCTTTTGCACAGGTACCAAGATCAGAGGTTGGTCCTTCCTTAGCTGAAATTTTTCAGCAGAAGTTACAAGAAAACACTGCAGTATCATCTAAGGGAAAAGAGAAAGAGGTTGATATACAAGTTAAAGAAACATTCACTATGACAGAACAACCTCAAACTTCCAAGGGATAGGATCAAGTACAGGTTTCTTCTGTTCAAACCAATCCAGTAGAAATGTCAATTTTGCAGACTCCATTAAATGTAGAAAAGGGAAAAAAGAGAGATGCTGAAGCTGCTACCCCTCTCACTGGATCTTCACAACAGCCTCAGGCCAAGAGACAGAAATTGAATACTCCTCCAGAAGTAGAATATATTGATGAAATCCTTGATAGTCAAGGACAAGAACAATTGGGCAGTCAACAAACAGGTACAGTCAGTGGAGCATCCACTACCTCACAAAGGAAAGAGCTACAAAAGCAACAGAGTGTTGAAATATCTTCTTTCAAAACACCAGTTAAAGATGCAGGAGATATAAATAAGACATTTATCAATATAAAAGCCAGGAACGATCCTTTAAGAATCCAGGTTTATAATCAATATTTGAAGATGGCTCCTAAGAATCAAGAAAGATTGATGTCAGCTTATGAAATTCAGCAAGGCAAAATGATAATGAGTCACTTCAAACCCAAAGTGCAGCAACCTCAAACAGCTGCAGATTATATCAGAACAAATTTTGAAGTCTTAGCAAAGGATATTCATCCTTTAGATCAGATTGAGTTACATAAGAAGACTGGTGAAATGATCTATTCTACTTTGAATGATAAGGCAATGGCAGCTCACAGGTTACAGGATTCTTTGGAGAACACTAGTACACAATTGCAGCTTGAAAAGGCTTCTTCTCAAGCCAAAGACAACAGGATAAAAACATTGGAGGAAACAATTATTCGATTAGGTGACAATCCAAAGGATGTCAAAGGTATAGAAGCTCTAATCAAGAAAAAAGATGATGACATTACAGCTTTGAGAAAGCAGTTGAAATTGCCAGCTTCAAGACATCCTCAAACTGAAGAAGTAATAAAGAAGAATTCTGAAGAAGAAATGATGGACTTGCTTTTGAGGCTGAATGAGCAACTGACTGAAATAGAAAAAGAGCTTGAACAAGCATTAAAAGACAAGCAGTCTAGTGTTCCAGTATCTACAGCAGAGGTTATCACAGGTACAACAGGTCAACCAACAAAGCCATCACAAGTAAACACTTCTGATTTAAATTCTGAAGAATTAGTAAAGAAAATGAATGACTTAAAACTACAAGTAACAGAACTTCAATTCACAAAGTTACAACTTATTAATTTGTAACAGAAATATGATATTTCAAAAATTATTGTTGCTGACAAAACAAGAGAAGTCAAAAATTTGGAAAATTTGGTTAAATATTTGGAAAAGGATCTCACATTGGAGAAACCTTTAAGAGAAATAAACGACATTCTTTGGGATAATATTATCCAGTCAATAAAATATATCTGGTCTTCAATTCAAATAATATACGAGCAGAATGATTTGGTCAAAGTAGCTCTGGATGAAGTTGAAAATACATGAGAAGAATTAGGAAATAGGCCTGAGGAAGCCAATCAGCTCATACAATTTCTAAACACCCAAACCAGATAGGAACTTGCAGATCAGGGTATTCAGGACAGAACTAGAACAATCTTAGAGAGAAAAAGAGTTTTTACTAAAAGAACTCTGATGCAAAATTTAGAACGAAGGTGCTTTGACATGCAAGGAGAAATCATTGCTTTCAGAGAAAGGTTTGATGTTTTATTGAATAAAGGGTTGCCCAGCCCTATGATTTCAGAAGATAAAATAATGGACCTGGAAAGTTATGTTGAGAAATTGGACAAACATGCTCACAATCAAGCCAGTTCCTCAACCATTTCATCAGAAGCAACATTACCCACAGGAAGGAATCTTTATGACAGATTAGAGAATTTGTTTTATCTTGAACATAAAGTAAAACATTTGTTTCCAAATCAGCCTAATTTCTTCAGATATACTAAGGCTGATGAAACATTGAGGAAGCTTCAACGGACCAGAATAGCAGAAGATAAATGGTGGGAAGATCTGTTGGAACTTTTGTAAAATTTATCCTTATATGAAATTTTGCCTATTTACTACAGTATAAAGGATAAAGGGATAAACAAAGGTCAAAGAGTATCAGTTCAGTTAAAAGAGTATCAGTAGGAACAAAGAGTATCCATGAAGCAAGGTAGTTAGAACAAAATTACTGAAGAGGACAACAATGAGCCAAAATATAGGTCCTGCCTCCAGCACATTCTCAAAAGGAGGAAATAGCACAACATCAGTTGCTTTTTGTCTTATCTACAAGACCATTTGTCTCTATTTTTATTGTAACTTATTTGTGAGTCATCTTAGATTATATCTCATTTTGTTAAGAGATATTTTGTATTATTTTTTGTATAAATAAGCCCTCAATCGGATTATTGATGGTGGATTCTTATACTCTGGTGTAACATTGAATATTTTGGAATAAAGAGCTTTGGAGAAACTTTTCGTCGCAAAACTAGACAAGGAATTGAGGTAGAAGACTTCTCTCACGATTCATGCGTCAAATGAAGGATCAATAAGTCATTTCTATCTCATGTTTTGAAGTTTAATATTTGTTTACAATATCATCTATGTTTCATTATCTTGATATTTAACGAAAAAGATTAAATCAGAAAGTACTTAGGTGTAATATGATTTCAGTCGTTATTATTCTAAATGTTTTCTTCTTAACTGGTTTAAACAATGAATTCTTAATTTATCCTATTTGTCTAGTTCATACATCTTTGATTATTTAGTAAAGAATACTTAACTGCTCTTTATTGATAATCAATATATTTCTCTTCTCTTGAATGTGTTGAAAGATTCTTTATTGCCTTTCATCCTTTTGAATTCCATTCCATTCACCTTAGATCTATAATTATTTCTAGTTTGATTATCTTGCCCTGATAAACCATCTTTTGTTAAAAAACTTAAGCCAGTGCAGCCAATCCTTTGACTCCATTAGCCCAATGGACTGAAACTATTTGATCTTAATCTCAGCTAAAGAATTCCATCAACCCAAACAAAATCAAAACCCTTGGACTTTACAACTAGCCTAATGTTTTCAAGAACAAAGCTAAATTTTATAGAGAGAGCCCTCTCTGGGTACAGATTGGCTAGATTTTGTACCTGAAGGTTGGTTTGTGGTTACCTCGGACCCCTTTCCTCTTCCAACAACTTCAAGGAAATTATGAGCGATAACATAGTGGCGACTCCACTGGGGAACTGAATCATTTTATTGTTACTATTGTTTGATTTATAAACTACAGACGGAGCCTGAAGATTAGCCAGGTAGCCTTTGAAATGATTTTTCTCTGCAATTGCATAGTAAATAAACGCTACTTTAGTCAATCTCCGGTCTAGTTTATAGACTGAACTTTGGTTTTAGACATTTAATCAGTTTCTCTAGTTCAATAAATCTTTGAGAAAATTATACCCCAAAATCTTAAATTTCTTGAAGAGTTTGTCAAATTTGTGCTTTTATTTTATTTAAGACAAAAAACCAAAAATACAAAATCCAGAAAACTGGCTTCAGAAAGGACACATTATACCAGGTCAAATCCTGAACCTAACCCACCATCGATATTTGAGAATCCAAATCTGATTCCTAGAATTCTGAGAAGAGAAGAGAGTCAAGAAAGCTCTGGGAGTTTTCGACCTCTTTTTAGATTAAACTCTTGTCCTGTGAATTTTGTGTATCTTGAAGACGAACCATTTGATGAACATTTTGAAACTTCTCTATTCATAAATTTTTCTGAATCTGAGTTGTCCAATCTGGTTCCTGATCCATTATTTCTTGAATATTTGCAATTTGAGTTTATCACTTCACATCTTGACAATAATCTACAAAATTCCATTCAATCTGAGCTGACCTTTGAAGAAACTTCAAACACTTCTGTGATTACTTCAGCCTCCCCGAGTTCATCTGCTTTTCCCCAAACTCCTCAAACACAAGCTACCGCTTCTTCCCTTCCACCCACTACTTCCAGACCATCATCACCTGTTATTCCATTACACCTTCCGATGGCTAACATATATGCTCCGTTAAGGTTGCCAGGCAACCCTGCTGCTTTGCCTCAAGACTAACAGAGTAAAATCACCCCTTTTGATGGTTCCGGTACTTACACTGCTCAACAACATACCAAAAGGATGACAGATTACTTTGAATTTTATGAAATAGATGCTGATGATGTGAGAATGCGAATTTTTGTCCAGAGTCTTACTGGAGAAGTCAGGACATGGTTTTGGGCTCTTGCTCCAAACAGTGTTGCTGACTTACCAACCCTTTATAGATTATTTTTAAATAGATGGGAAAAGAAGAAAGATCCTCTGCAAATCCTATCTGACTTTGGAAAATTGAAGAGAGGACCCAATGAAGCAGTGCAAGATTATATCATTAGATTCAACGAAGCTTACAATGTTGTTCCTTAAAACCTTAGACCTCCTCCGGATTCAGTATTGGTTAAATTTCCTGATGGGTTTGATTCTGACATAGCATATTCACTTAGGGAAAGAGCTCCTCAAACTCTAGAATATATGCAAAGAATAGTTGTTAGTGTTGAAGCTAACCTGATAGAAAAACGAGCTAGAGCTAGAGCTGAAAGACGGATGCCTATAAACGAAGAGCCTTCGACTTTTGAAAGAAAGCTTGATGCAATTATTAAAGGGATGGAAAGACTAGGAGACAGAGTAGAGAATATCGAAAGGAAGTCTTCTCGTGATGGTCATAATGCTATTAGAAACCCAAAATTCAGAAGAAATCAAAACCAAAATAATGGAAAAAATGTTCCTGACCAAAACATCAGGCCACCATTCCAGGAAATTTTTTTTGAAGGTTCATCTTCTGAGGAACCAACTGAAGATGTTGAAATAAATAACTTGAATGAAAACAAGAATGAACCAAAAGTTTTCCTATCTCAAGATGATCAAGAAAATCACATTCTTGAAACATTTCAAACTCATTCAGGAGAAACTTTTGATTTTAAGGAAGGATATGACTCAGCAATTTATGAAGTTCATAAAAAAATACAATTTGAGAAGTAGGTAGATCGACGTGCCAGAAAATAGAAAACAAAAAGCTGTAAAACAAAACATCAAAGGTAAAACTAACACTCCTCTTGTACAAATTCTTTCTAGAGCAAGTCCTAACCCCGCTAACCCAATAATTGAAGATGTGTCTGATAATCAACTGAATAATAAAAAACTTTACAATACTTTTCCTTCTATAGGAAATGTAGAAGAACTAGCAAAATTCAATTCAGAAACAACTTCAACTCATAATCCCACTTCTGAAAAAGAGAAAAACACTGAAGACACAAAAAATAGAGAAAATCCAACTGTTCAAAATACTAGAGCTCAAACAGAAAAATCTTTCAATCTAGAAGCTGAAATAGGAAAATTAAAGATAGTTGTTCCATTGGAAAAATTAGCTAAACATGATGTCTATATAAGTCAAATCAGTAGATCCCTTAACATTACTGGAATGGATGATTCAGTAAATGTTTTTGATGATCAACCCAAATTACTTTTTGGCCCTTAAGTAAATGGAAAACCATAAAGTGGAGGAACTCCTCCATTTTATGTAAGTTTGAATGTACATGACAAAATACTTCATAATGCCATGCTTGATTCTAGAGTGTCTCACAATTTAATGCCCAAAGATGTGATGGAAAGATTAAACCTAGACATTACCAGACCATATAAAGATCTCTTTTCTTTTGATTCAAGTCAGGTAAGATGTTTAGGTTTGATTAAAGATTTATGTGTTACTTTGGTGCAATACCCTATGAAATCTATTCTGATGGATATAGTAGTAGCAGATATCCCTCCCAAATATGGTATGTTGTTGTCCAGATCCTGGGGTGCTAAACTCGGACGATCTATTCAATTGGATATGTCATATGCTACTATTTCAGTATTCGGTCAACCTAAAAGACTATACAGAGAAACCTTGATGAGATATTTAGTCAGTAGTCAAGAGAAGCCTGAAAACTTCCCCATCTACTCAGTACATTCTGATATGGACTCATTCATCCTTTATAATGCTGAATTTGACCTTCCTACTGAATTAGAAGCACCCAAAACAGAAACTGAAAATAAATCTACTATTCAAATCGAAGAAATTTCGGAAAACAAAGAAACGTCAGACATTCAAGAAATACCAGAAAAAACTGAAAAACCAGATGTCCCTGTTAAGAAAGTTGTCAAAACAGTCGATGAAGATTATGAACATGAAATTCTTTGGCATTTAGAATTTGATGGTTCAGTAAATAAATTAGGAGCAGGAGCTGGAATTTGGATACACAACGTTGAAAATGATCATGCTGAAGGCCATGCTTATAGATTGAACTTTAGATGCACTAATAATATGGCAGAATATGAGGCTCTTTTGCTAGGGCTTAAACATGTCAAAAAATTAGGAGCAATTAGAGTATCAATCATAGGAGACTCTGAGTTAATTATTCAATAGATCAATGGTGAATGTTTGACAAAAGACCCCAGATTAAGAGAATACAGAGGAATAGTTGTGGAAATTCTCAGCACTTTTCTACAGGCTCAGCTTGCCAAAATTCCTAGAAAACAAAATTTGCACGCTCATAGTCTTACAATGTTCACTAGCACTTGTAAATTACCTTTTGGACCTAATCATCAGTTCACAGCTGATATTAGACATAGACTTGCTATACCGGATAATCTTATGAATTGAAAAGTGTTTGTAAATAATAATCAGATAAATAATTTTTTGACCTTAGAAAATGAATTCTCTAACAGTAGTATAGATGAAGACACAAAAATCAATGAATCTGATCAAATAGATGAACAAGAAACAGATATTTCAGAAGAGACTGCAATTCACATGCTTCACCCAACTAAATTCACCAAAAAAGATATGCAGGATCTGAAACAAATGGAAGTCGATGAGATCATAGAAGATGAATCTGAAATTATTAATCTGAAAGATAATCATTTACCTAAAGGATTAACTCCTTTGGAAGATCTTTTTAACTCTAATGACATTCCACTAAAACCCAAAATGGAATCGTTAAAAGATGATATTGAAGAATACAATTTGGGAATTGAAGGAAATCCTAAGATGGTTAAGTTATCTAAATCTTTGCCAGCGGATCAAAAAGTTAAATATGTTGAACTTTTAAAAGAATTCCAGGATGTTTTTGCCTGGAGATATGAAGATCTGAAATCATATGATACATCAATAATTCAACACACAATACCTTTGAAACCAGATCATAAACCATTTAAACAGAAACTTAGAAGAATCAACCCTGTGCTATTACCTTCAATTGAGAAAGAAATTAAAATAATGTATGAAGCAGGAATAATTGCTCCTATTAGGTTTTCTGAATGGGTTTCTAATTTGGTACCAACAAGGAAGAAGACTGGAGAGATTAGACTATGTGTTGATTTGAGAAATTTAAACAAAGTTTCTTTAAAAGATAACTATCATTTACCTAAAAGGGACTATATCTTACAAAGGGTAGTAGGCTCTTCAAGGATTTCTCTTCTAGATGGATTCTCAGGATACAACCAGATTCTGGTTCATCACGATGATCAAGACAAAACAGCTTTTACAACACCATGGGGTACTTTCAAATACGTTAAGATGCCCTTTGGACTCAAAAATGCAGGAGCAACCTTCCAAAGAGCAATGGACATTGCCTTTGCCAAATAAATTCATGATTTTCTAGTTATATATCTGGATGATTTGACTGTTTTTTCCAAGACAGATCAACAACATTTGGACCATCTTAGACAGGTGTTCATAAAATGCAGAAAATATGGTATTTCTTTAAATCCAAAAAAATCATTGTTTGGTCTTGAAGAAGGTAAGCTCCTAGGTCATATCATTTCAAAAGATGGCATCAGAATTGATCTTGAAAGAATACAAGCCATATTGCAGATACCTCATCCCAATAATATTAAAGAACTTCAAGCTTTCATAGGAAAGATCAATTTTTTGAGAAGATTCATTTCTAGTTTAGCTGAATTACTTAGATTGCTTACTAACATGTTAAGAAAGGATTCGAGTATTAAGTGGACAGTAGAATCCAAGCAATCATTTGAAGAAATCAAAATGGCTTTGACCAGAATACCAGTTCTTACCAGTCCAAAATTTGATAGAGATTTCATAATTTTTTTGTTTGCTTCTGAACATACAGTTGCAGTTGTTTTATTGCAAAAGGATGATCAAGGATGTGAAAAACCTATAGCCTTTTTTAGTAAAGCACTTAGAGATGCATCATTAAAATACAATATCATGGAGAAACAAGCTTTTGCACTTGTGAAAGAAATTAAAGATTTCAAAATTTATATATTGTATTCTCATGTGATAGCTTATGTACCTAATGTTGTCATTAAAGACATCTTAACTCAAGATGGAATTGAAGGCAAAAGAGGTAAATGGATAGCTACCATATTAGAATATGATATTGAAATAAGACCTACAAAACTCAGAAAAGGACAAGGTTTGGCTCAACTCATGACTGAAACAAATTGCCAAGCCCTGAATATTAACGAACTGGATGACGAACAGGAGATGGCGACTCCACAAATCAGTCAGGCCTTTTTAGACTCACCTTGGTACGCTAATATTATTTATGTTTTGTTAAACCTGCAAGCTCCTCCAGGGTTATCCAGAACGAAACAAAGGTTTTTGAAAATGACATCTTTAAAGTATTGTATTTTAGATAATATTCTATTTTGGAAGAATCATGATGGAATTCTATTAAATTGTTTATTAAAGGATGAAGCTGACAAGGTTCTCAATGAATTCCATGCAGGAGATTGTGGTGGACACCTCTACTGGAAGTCAACTGCAGATAAGATCTTAAAGGGTAGTTTTTATTGGCCAACCTTGTTTTCAGATGTAAAGAAATTTATAACTGCTTGCCATAACTGTCATATCTTTGAAGGCAAGAGAAAATTATTACCTTTACCATTTAAACCCATTTCCACCGAGAAACCCTTTCAACAATGGGGCCTGGATTTTATTGGAGAAATCCATCCTCCTTCTTCTGGCCAACACAGATGGATCCTCACTGCCACAGATTACTTTACTAAATGGATTGAAGCAATCCCATCCAGACAATCCAATGATTTTGTAATCATAGGATTCTTAGAAACCAATATACTATCAAGATTTGGCTGTCCTGAAAAAATTATAACTGATAATGCTGCTGCTTTCAAGTCTAAGAAAATGATTAGTTTTCATAATAAATATAACATCACTTTAGGCCATTCCATAGCTTATTATCCTCAAGGTAATGGACTGGCTGAATCTTCCAATAAAAGTCTCATTAATATCATTAAAAAATTATTGGAAAAAAATAAGAAGAATTGGCATAAGAAACTTACCAATGCATTGTGAGCAGACAGACTTACTACCAAAAAATCAATTGGGACCAGACCATATCAATTATTTTATGGTATTGAGGCTATATTTCCATCATATTTAGGAGTTCTTGTAATGAAGTTACTTCAGGAGGCTCAAGTAGAACCAAATGATATTCAGAGAAGAATAAATCAAACAATTCACTTGTAGCAGACCAGAGAAGAAGTGTATCAACGATCCCAAGTTTTGCAGGAAAAATTAAAGAAGATGTTTGACAAAAGGACCAAAGAAGAAGATTTTCAACTGGAAGACAAAGTTCTAAGATGGGATTCCAGAAGGGAAGATAAAGGAAAACATGGGAAATTTGATTTCTTATGGAAAGGACCTTACATCATTCATGCCTTACAGGGAAATAACACTTATTTTTTGAAGAATTTGGATGGTTCAGAAGTTGAAGAAGGACCAGTCAATGGTCGAATGTTAAAACACTACTTTGATCCTATTTACTAGGATGTTCTGATTCTTTAACATGTACATAATATATCTTTTTTAATGCATCAGTTTGGAGTGGATAGTGACCTACTAGAGTTGAAGCCCGAAGAGAAGGCCCTAATCTTCAGAAGTTTTACTGTCATACATACAATAAAGCAACAAGTAGAAGAAGATTCCATGGTTCAATCATAACTACTTTGAGGCTAATTGACCTACTGTTCTTGACTTTTCACAAGTAAAATCCATCCCCAAGTGGAGCCAGTGTTAGACTTCTATACCAATAGGTGTCATATTTCATGATTGACTTGATGAGCTATGTAATATGTTCATACCTTTTCTTGTTGCAAAGGTGTTCCATATTCTCGAAAAAAAATCAAAAAATCAAAAAATTTAAAAAATGTAAAGAGGGTATACCCTAAAAGAAAAATCAAAGGGTGAAAAGAATAAAATGGTCAAAAAAGTGAAAGAAATGAACCCAAAACAAAAATAGACCAGGAAAGTGTGCAAGTCTAAATGCCACTACTATTTCATCTTCTGTAATAAGCTATTGTGTGCAGCTTGTCAAACTTTTGCCACAATTTAGGAAGAGTCAAACTGTTTAAACTTGACTCATTCATTTTTCAATTTCATGTTGTAGAATAGAGAATAAATATCTGGCCAAACAGTTTAATCTCGGCAGATAAGTAGATAGGTAGAGTTAATAAAAGGTGCTCGACAGTTTAATCTGAGCCCTCGGATGTAATAAGGTTAGAACTAGATAGATTTCCATATGTAAAAGAAAAAGTGTGATAAGGGTTTGCCAGTCTAAGTGCACCCTAATAAAGAAGAAAAAAGGGTAGAGTAAAGTAGGTAGGGTAGGTAGATGTTGTTGTAGAATTACATGTGGTGAATGATGGTTCTAAATGTGTTCAATTGTACTTTCATCACAAGTGCAAAGGCAGATACTACATTGGAAAAAGTTCACAGCAGAGCAAAGTCCAGATTATTAACTCCCCCTTCATTTTTCCCTAAAATATTCACTAATTTCCCTAGGTGCTAAGGTATTTGAAAGTTAAAGGGGCTCAAGGCATTTCCTTGACTTTTGGAGGGACCGGACCCTTGGCCCAATAATTGAAAAGACCTAAGTACTTGAAATTATCCATCATAACATTCATCCACCTCTCAAAAATATTTTTCTAAGTAAAATCCCATTTTACTTAGGAAAATCATGCAATATTTCATAAAAACCCTCAAAATCACTTTTTACTCTAAGTCTAAGTGATGAAGTTATTATAATGCAATTTTCTTGTAAATCTTCACTTGCTTAGTTATTTTAACGAATTTTGAGTTTACATTGTCCCTTGTCATATTAACATTGATTTTATTTATTAACTCCTTATAGAAATGACCTTCTCCTATTATATATAATTCCTTTTATTATAATATCCCAAAAAACACATGTATTATAGTTTTAACCAAAGTATTTAATCCACATTTGTTCAAATTAAAAACCCACTTTATGTCCCCTTTGGTTAAAAAATAACTTTAATTTTATTCCCGCCCCCTATGGTAAGTAAATCAAATTGGTTTAATTATCATATAATAAAAATATATGAAAAACATTTAAACATATTAGATATGTGTTTAAAACAAAAATTCCCGAAGTTTGTTTAAACTTAACTTCAAAAGAAATAAACCCATTTCTATGTATATTTTCCCCTTTCCCAATCACGTTTCTGCTTTTTAAACAAAGGAATTAATTAATACTCACGATTAATTAAGAACCTAACTCCGTCAATCAAAATGCTCCCGCTGTGATTAATCAATAATAAAACACGTTGGGCCCACGCCATTAAAACCCTGTCATCTCCCTGTCACGTCAACCGTTCGATCGACTAGTTCAAGATCAACGACTGTTGATAATTCCGCTGGCCATCCCCGATCCGAACAATAACGCGTGAAATGATGGTGGTTTTCGAATAGTACCATGGCCACGTGTCATTCGTTATGTGGAATCACTGCCCATCCACTCAATACCGCCTTCCATCAAAAGCGGTGCAGAATAAACTGCTTACCACCTCCACGCCCCCCCCCCTCATCTTTCGTACATACTGACGTCATTTATTAAAATAATAAAAAATTCGCCACCCTTTTGACTTTGCGAATAAAACAATTCTCCCCGCGTCTTTTTTATCATTTCGTACGCAGAAACGACTTCACCCTCCATGCAAAGAATTTAAAAAAACCAACTGTCAAGTGCCCTTAACTATGCTTTGTTGAGGACTATTGCATACCAGTAATCCAGAGTTTGTCCACCTCAACCAGTACCTGTCCAAATTACTGTACATTCCTAAAAACAGGTATTTACCCTAATTTCCACTGAACTCCGTTAGAATCTTGGTTTTTGTTTAAAGAACTCTATACAGAAAACTCAAACATAATTCTAAATTGGTCTCCCTGAGTTCCCAAAACCACAATTGAATCCCCAAAACCTGAGATTGTGCCCATTTCTTCAAAAACCCTGCAATTCATTTCTGAATCCACAAGAACCAGAAATGGAGATTCCCTTAGCTTTAAATGTCCCCCCATCGAATTCCCCTCACAGAGAATTGGATTATTTATCATTAGTCGATAGAGATTTCCAAATTAAAGACCTGGTTTTTAGTGATAGTCCTCTTCAAATTTTTTGTCGCTGCAGAGACAATTATTTGAATGGCTTGGATATGATTGGGTTATGGGAATCTAATCTTCCAAGATACCTCTTTTCCTCTGTCCATATTTTTCTTGAGATAATCCATTACTGTCATGCCAACTATGATCCTAACCAAAGAGCAGTCTTATCCCCAAGTCAAGATATCCTCTTCCCAATAACTGCTCAGTCTATCAATGAGATGCTACATTTTCAACCTAATCAAGCCCTCATTCCCCTGTCCATGGGAGAATTACTTGAGAAATCCACTAAACTATCCCATGAAGAATTAAGCCGCATCTGCCAAACCTTTATGTTTCCTGATCATCAGCCTAAAGGCCCTCCCCCTTATGGGTATGCTTTTTTCACTGAGGAGGGTAGACTTGTTTTGGATATGATATCCTTTATAATGGGCTTTAATACCAGTGAATATGTTGACCATTTGATTCTAGTATTATTTTCTATTTTTACCCCTGGATAGCCTCCTGTTGTCAAGTATGAGTTTGCATCCTACATTGCGGACAAAATCCATGATCAATTCATGAGATTAGAGAATGAGAAAGTGTTCAAGTATTCTTCTGTCATTTACCATCTCATGCTCTATTACCAGTCAGAAAATTTCCCTTTCTATATCAAAAAGCTTGATGCCAAAGGGGATCCTAGGTCTGTTATCTTTTGGTCAGCCATCACTCATAGTTCTCGAGATTCTCCCTATTCCTATAATGAGTTCATTGATTTGTTTATACACCCTGCAATCACCTTGTTGACAAGAGTTTCTCCTCCAAGACTTAGCAATGAAATCAAGAAAACTTTACAGCTCTCAAAACAATACAAAGTTGGTGATTGGTACTTATACCAAAATCACACAGAAGTCAGAATATATGGATGTGAATTATGTCCATTCAAATTTCCAAAATATGTCCCCATGAGACTCTTTGCATTAGAGTATTTCAGGTAGATGAACAACTCTGATATAATTCAATTTTGTAATGGAAAGAAGAAGGCTCAACTCCGGATCAAAAGTCAATTAGGTCCCTTTATCTGTAACTCTAGGGATGCAGGGGAAGAAGCTGAAAAGATATTAGAAGACCGTTTCATATTACAAAAGAGTTTCTATTGGATACCTTACGACCCATTCAGCTTCATTTATGATAAAAGAATGAAAAATAAATCAGCACCATACATGCATCAAAGAATCCCAGAGATTGAAAAATATGCTAATACAGATGAATGGATAGAAGGAACATTGATAGAGCAGGATAGTGAGCAGGTCAATGTAGACAATGTTATGAAAGATCTTGAAAATATTCTTGACCTATAATCTTTTGCACAGGTACCAAGATCAGAGGTTTGTCCTTCCTCAGCGGGAATTTTTCAGTAGAAGTTACAAGAAAACATTGCAGTATCATCTAAGGGAAAAGAGAAAGAGGTTGATATACAAGTTAAAGAAACATTCACTATGACAGAACAACCTCAAACTTCCAAGGAACAGGATCAAGTACAGGTTTCTTCTGTTCAAACCAATCCAGTAGAAATGTCAATTTTGCAGACTCCATTAAATGTAGGAAAGGGCAAAAAGAGAGATGCTGAAGTTGCTACCCCTCTCACTAGATCTTCACAACAGCCTCAGGCCAAGAGACAGAAATTGAATACTCCTCTGGAAGTATAATCTATTGATGAAATCATTGATATTCAAGGACAATAACAATTGGGCAGTCAACAAACAGGTATAGTTAGTGGAGCATCCGCTACCTCACAAAGGAAAGAGCTACAAAAGCAACAGAGTATTGAAATATCTTCTTTCAAAACACCAGTTAAAGATGCAGGAGATATAAAGAAGACATTTATCAATATAAAAGCCAGGAACGATCCTTTAAGAATCCAGGTTTATAATAAATATTTGAATATGGCTCCTAAGAATCAAGAAAGATTGATGTCAGCTTATGACATTCAGCAAGGGAAAATGATAATGAGTCACTTCAAACCCAAAGTGTAGCAACCTGAAACAGCTGTAGATTATATCAGAACAAATTTTGAAGTCTTAGCAAAGGATATTCATCCTTTAGATCATATTGAGTTACATAAGCAGACTGGTGAAATGATCTATTCTACTTTGACTGATAAGGCAATGGCAGCTCACAGGTTACATGATTCTTTGGAGAGCACTAGTACACAATTGCAGCTTGAAAAGGCTTCTTCTCAAGCCAAAGACAACAGGATAAAAACATTGGAGGAAATAATTATTGGATTAGATCACAATCCAAAGGATGTCAAAGGTATAGAATCTATAATCAAGAAAAAAAGATGATGACATTGCAGCTTTGAGAAAGCAGTTGAAATTGCCAGCTTCAAGACATCCTCAAACTTAAGAAGTAATAAAGAAGAATTCTGAAGAAGAAATGATGGACTTGCTTTTGAAGCTGAATGAGCAACTGACTGAAACAGAAAAAGAGCTTGAACAAGCATTAAAAGACAAGCAGTCTAGTGTTCCAGTATCTACAGCAGAGGATATCACAGGTACAACAGGTCAACCAACAGAGCCATCATAAGTAAACACTTCTGATTTAAATTCTGAAGAATTAGTAAAGAAAATGAATGAATTGAAACTGCAAGTAACAGAACTTCAATTCACAAAGTTACAACTTATTAATTTGTAACAGAAATATGATATTTCAGAAATGACTGTTGCTGACAAAACAAGAGAAGTCAAAAATTTGGAAAAATTGGTTAAATCTTTGGAAAAGGATCTCACATTGGAGAAACCTTTAAGAGAAATAAATGACATTCTTCAGGATAATATTATCCAGTCAATAAAATATATCTGGTCTTCAATTCAAATAATATATGAGAAAAATGATTTGGTCAAAGTAGCTTTGGATGAAGTTGAAAATACACGAGAAGAATTAGGAAATAGGCCTGAGGAAGCCAATCAACTCATACAATTTCTAAACACCCAAACCAGACAGCAACTTGCAGATCAGGGTATTTAGGATAGAACTGGAACAATCTTAGAGATAAAAAGAGTTTAAACTAAAATAACTCTTATGCAAAATTTAGAATGAAGGTGCTTTGACATGCAAGGAGAAATCATTGCTTTTAGAGAAAGGTTTGATGTTTTATTGAATAAAGGGTTGCCCAGCCCTATGATTTCAGAAGATAAAATAATGGACCTGGAAAGTTATGTTGAGAAATTGGACAAACATGCTCACAATCAAGCCAGTTCCTCAACCATTTCATCAGAAGCAACATTACCCACAGGAAGGAATCTTCATGACAGATTAGAGAATTTGTTTTATCTTGAGCATGAAGTAAAACATTTGTTTCCAAATCAGCCTAATTTCTTCAGATATACCGAGGCTGATGAAACATTGAGGAAGCTTCAACAGACCAGAATAGCAGAAGATAAATGGTGGAAAGATATGTTGGAACTTTTGTAAAATTTATCCTTATATGAAATTTTTCCTATTTACTACAGTATAAATGATAAAGGGATAAACAAAGGTCAAAGAGTATCGGTTTAGTTAAAAGAGTATCAGTAAGAACAAAGAGCATCAGTGACGCAAGGCAGTTAGAAAAAAATTACTGAAGAGGACAACGATGAGCCAAAATATAGGTCCTGCCTCCAGCACATTCTCAAAAGGAGGAAACATCACAACATCAGTTGCTTTTTGTCTTATCTACAAGACCATTTGTCTCTATTTTTATTGTAACTTATTTGTGAGTCATCTTAGATTATATCTCGTTTTGTTAAGAGATATTTTGTATGATTTTTTGCATAAATAAGCCCTCAATCGGATTATTGATGGTGGATTCTTATACTCTGGTGTAACATTGAATATTTTGGAATAAAGAGCTTTAGAGAAACTTTTCGTGGCAAAACTGGACAAGGAATTGAGGCAGAAGACTTCTCTCAGGATTCATGCATCAAATGAAGGATCAATAAGTCATTTCTATCTCATGTTTTGAAGTTTAATATTTGTTTACAATATCATCTGTGTTTCATTATCTTGATATTTAACGAAAAAGATTAAATAAGAATGTACTTAGGTGTAATCTGATTTTAGTCGTTATTATTCTAAATGTTTTCTTCTAAACTGGTTTAAATAGCGAATTCTTAATTGCTCATGTTTGTCTAGTTCATACATCTTTGATTATTTAGTAAAGAATACTTAACTAATCTTTATTGATAATCAATCTATTTCTCTTCTCTTGAATGTGTTGAAAGATTCTTTATTGCCTTTCATCCGTTGGAATTCCATTCCATTCACTTTAGATCTATAATTGTTTCTAGTTTGATTATCTTGCCCTGATAAACCATCTTTTGTTAAAAAACTTAAGCTAGTGCAGCCAATCCTTTGACTCCATTAGCCTAATGGACTGAAACTATTTGATCTTAATCTCAGCTAAATAATTCCATCAACCCAAACAAAATCAAAACCCTTGGACTTTACAACTAGCCTAATATTTTCAAGAAAAAAGATAAATTTTATAGAGAGAGCCCTCTCTGGGTACAGATTGGCTAGATTCTGTACCTAAAGGTTGGTTTGTGGTTACCTCGGACCCCTTTCCTCTTCCAACAACTTCAAGGAAAATCTGAGCGATAACATAGTGGCAACTCCACTGGGGAACTGAATCATTTTATTGTTACTATTGTTTGATTTATAAACTACAGACGGAGCCTGAAGATTAGCCAGGTAGCCTTTGAAATGATTTTGCTCTGCAATTGCATAGTAAATAAACACTACTTCAGTCAATCTCCGGTCTAGTTTATAGACTGAACTTTGGTTTCAGACATTTAATCAGTTTCTCTAGTTCAATAAATATTTGAGAAAATTATACCCCAAAATCTTAAATTTCTTGAATATTTTTTCGAAGTTGTACTTTTATTTTATTTAAGACAAAAAACCAAAAATACAGAATCCATAGAAATGGCTTCAGAAAGGACACATTATACTAGGTCAAATTATGACCCTAACCCACCACCGATATTTGAGAATCCAAATCTGATTCCTAGAATTATGAGAAGAAAAGAGAGTCAAGAAATCTCTGGGAGTTCTCGGCCTCTTTTTAGATCAAACTCTTGTCCTGTGAAGTTTTTGTATCTTGAAGACGAACCATTTGATGAACATTTTCAAACTTCTCTATTCATAAATTTTTCTAAATCTGAGTTGTCCAATTTGGTTCCTAATCCATTATTTCTTGAAGATTGGCTAGATTCTGTACCTGAAGGTTGGTTTGTGGTTACCTCGGACCCCTTTCCTCTTCCAACAATTTCAAGGAAAATATGAGCGATAACAGGGACAAGAAACATATTTTTTCATCTTTTTGTACGGATGTCTCACACACTGACATCCTCTCAACCAGAGGTTGTCTCTATGGTTACAACACATGCAATCATAATATTAGGCTAAATCCACACAAATGTGTGTTTTGTGTTCAACCCAATAGAATTTTATGCTTTTTTGTGTCAGAGAAAGGAATTTGTATCGATCTTCTCAAAGTGCAGGAGTTCCTCGATTTTCCTGCACCTTCCTTAATCATTCAGTTACAACACCTCCAAGGGACAACTAATTTTATACGTATATTTTTTCCTAAATATGTATAACTAAGCAAAGCATTTACTCAATTATTGAAGAAAGGGTTTCCCTTCCATTTGGATGATATCGCCCAAAAGGATTTTGATGCTTTAAAAGACGTTCTTGTTTGGGCATCATTGTTGTATCCCCCCAATTATCAATGTTGTTATTTCCTATATCTCGTTTTTTCCATTACTACCATTTCTATGGTATTGGTCCAAGAATATGACATAGGGAATTAACATGCAATCTATTATTTGATTCGGAATTTAAACAACACAGAAACCAAATATAGTCACGTTGAAAAGATAGCTTTAGCAATTTTCCAAGTTGTCCAAAATTTTCTTCACTACATTCTAGTTTGGAAAACTATGATAGTTTCTTATTGCAACCCGATAACATATATTCTGTCACTACTATTCATGAGTGGGAATTACTCTAAACATATTTTTTTCTTCGGGATTTTGAGTTGGAATTTGTTAAATCTAAATCTAAGAAATCCTTACTCTTTGTCGAACTGATATGCGACCTGCCCTTATCGAAAACTAAGTCTACATATGAATATTATATTCCTAATGAGGTATTGTTTTGATTGATTCATCTATTCCTTGGTATGTATATATCATCATCTATCTCCAAACCCAGAATTTCAGGCCTAATACCTATCGTTCTGATTAATGATGTATTTGATACCAGACTAAAAATTACAGTATAATTGGTGACACACTTTATCATTGTGGTATCAATATTGTATTTAGATGGTGCCTCACTCATTAGGAGACTGAGAAAGCTCTAAAAAAATTCCATGTTGGAGCATGTGTTGGACATATTTCTAGTTATGCCACCACCGAGATGATTTTCCTGTTGGTTACTTTTGGCCTACCACATTTCGAGATTACATCAGTGTAGTCCAAAAGTGTCACAGTTGCCATATTTATGATCATAAAACCCGAGCTCAACCTACTCCTTTACATCTTATTATTGTCATTCGACCCTTTGAAAAATGGGGCATTGACTTGATGACATGTAACCCTCACTCAGTCGGGGGGCATGGCTACATCAATGTGGAGAGAGATTACTTTACCAAATTTCCTGAAGTGATTCCTACATATAATAACACTGGAGAAACACATTTTTTATTAATTTTTAATCATGTGATTTCTAGGTTTGGTGCGCCACAAGCTATTGTTACAAACCATGGAAAAAATTTCAGAATCACATTATGTCTTAGCTTACTACCAAGTTGGGCCTTCAACAGGATATCTCAACTCCCTATTACCCACAGGATAATGGGAAAGTAGAAGCTATAAATAAATTTTGAAAAAATTTCTACAATGCATGATATGGATTCACAAAAAAAATTGGCACCTCATCCTTTATGCATCTTTATGGGCATACCACACCTCTATCCAAAATGAAAATAGATTCACACCCTTTTAGTTGGTGTATGGTCTAGTGGCAATCCTTCCCATCGAATGTGAGATTCCATATTTAAAGCTTGTTTTCAAACGTCTCCGCACAACTTCCACAAAATATGAGCATATATTTCATCTAGAATGCTTATATGAAACTCGACGCGATGCCAAAATGGACAATGAGGGCCACAAGAAACGCGTCAAATCAAAATATGACAAGAATTTCAAACCTTGTTCCTTCTCGGAATGTGATATAGTCCTACTGTATGATTAGGAAACTGATAAGTTAGGGGCTGAGAACCTTGAGCCGATGTGGCTAAGTATGTACATATTTAAATGTGTTTTTGTGAAAGGGGATTATAGGCTCATATATTTTGATGGAATCCCCTTGGTGAAACCCAAAAATGGGTTTTAGCTCAAAAAATACTATGCTTAGATCATCTTTGCATAGTCACTCTGTACATACTCTATAGGTGTGGTAGTGTGTTTGTAGTGTGTTTCCTTCAAAGTTTCCTATTGTCTCTGTTAATCTTGGACTACATTTGACTTATAGATGTCAGTGTTCCTTCAGCCATATGTTGGTTATGCTAATTGTTCTATCAATAATAATCATAACATTTCCTTTGCGGTGTGGGATATTTATGCTCTAAATGGTGAGTTAGTGATTTTACAACAGATTTGTATCAGTCACTAAACCAATAACATCATTGAGTACGTTGTAATGATCAAATTTTTTTCTGACACTATTTCACACGGAATTCACCATTTTATTGTCAGAATTGATTCACAAATCATAGTACTACATCTTAATAATGTCTATTAAGTATGAATTACAACTATGCTTCGCATGTTTTTGAGGGTTCTCCTTCTAGAAATATATTTTTATTACATCCAATATCAACATATTCCTATAAGTCTAAACACATTAATTGAGGCATTTCCCAATTATGTTTTAGACAGACATTTGCAACACATGTAAAAATTTCAATTAACGTCATACATTGAATAAGAAATAGAGAAAATAGGAAACATTAATCGATAATTTTGTGTGTGTGTCTGTGTGTCTATGAAAGTTTGGTTTTACAAAAATTATGTACGAGGCACATATGTCCACATGACCTATACTATCGAAATACATGAAAAATGTGGCTCTATGGCCTCCTTGTACACTATTCACAATTATGATCTCGATAAGAGACAACCATATGGGAAAGCATCCATAGTAGTCGACTGATGCACTCTTGTAGTGCAATAGTGTATCACAGTAAGAGCACAAGGATCTCATTGACCCTGGTATATGGTACACTATGGGAAAACCTTTTACATGGCACTAGAACTTGGCAAGTCTTGGAAATGTTGAAATCCTCCATCTCCTCCTCTACCGCTGCAGCAATGAAAACTCCTACTACTGCAGGTTGTGGATCTCCTTTTCACTGAATATATGAGGAGGATATTGGTTGTATTGGTCTAATATCTACATGTGAAAACAATAGTTAGTATATGATACATCAAAAACATCAAAAAAATTGTAAAATCTCAAAGAATAAAAATATTTCAAAATGACATTTTTTACGTATATCATCTGTTGTGAAACCAGCTCCAAAAATACAATAAAAGAGATATCAACGCCTTAGAAATAAGCCACTTCGAGGGGGAAACCTCCAATACATTACATGAATGAAAAATTATTGGATGATACAAATTACAAAACCTCCTTTCTATATATAGGAGTCCATGGGGCCACAATGTAATCCTATCCGACCCAACAATAATAATTTAAGGGCACAATAATAACAATGTGGGGATTACAAGGGTACAATAATAACAATAATGGGGTTACACTAACAACAATAAGGGACTATACTAGTAATATAGGGACCTAACATGCCCCTCTCCTTCAAAAAAGTGTTGTCCTCAACGGTTGAGTAGCTTTGGGTGCTTCTGTATAAAATTCTCATCCTCCCATGTAGAATCTTTAGTGGGTAAGTTCTTCCACTTGATGAGATACCCTGAAATTAATCGATTCCATAGCTGTCGAGTTCTTGTTTCTGTGACCACTTCAGGTTCCAATATGATTTTTCCTTCCTCATAAAGTTCTGGAAATATTTTTTGAACTGGAATATTTTCAACTATAACCTTCATTACGCATGAAACATGGAAAATTGGATGCACTCGTGAAGACGCAGGAAGCTCCAATTTTTATGCCATAGTACCAATATTTTGCAACACCTTGTAAGGACCATAGTACTTTGGCGATAATTTATTATCCTTCTTAGCTTTCTTGAGGGACATTTGTTTGTATGGTTGTAGCCGTAAAAATACCCATTCTCCTACATCAAAACTTCTCTTGCTGCGATGTTGATCTGCCTGTTGTTTCATTCGATTTTGTGCCAATAAGTTGGAGAAATTCTTGTTGATGCTCTATGTGATCTTCCACTACTTGAACCTTTGAATTTTCTCTTAAATATGGTGTGATGGATGGTGGATGATATCCATAAAGTGCCATAAATGGGTCATTTTTGCTGCAGTATGGAAGGAAGTGTTATACCACCATTTAGCGAGAGGTATCCACTTGACCGATTTTGTTTGTTTATCAGATACAAAACAACGAAGATGTTCTTCCAAGCATTTATTTAATATCTCACTTTGGATTAAGGATGATAAGATGATCTATGAGCTAATTGAGTACCCAAACAAGAAAATATCTTCGTCCAAAAATTTCCAGTAAAAATGAAATCTCTGTTGCTCACAATAACCCTTGGGTTTTCATGTAGCTTTCAAATTGTGTTCATAAATGTAGTAGCAATTGTATTTTCTTTAAATGGATGAGATAATGCACAAAAATGTGCATACTTGGTAAGTCTATCAACTACCACCGTGATGACACTCTTTCCTTTGGACTTAGGTAAACCTGTGATAAAATCCATTGAAATATCCTCCCAACGTTGGCTTGGAATGGATAAAGGTTATACAAGACCCTGGGTATTAATTGTCTCAACTTTATTCTTCTAGCAAACCAAACATTCCACCATAAAATTTTGAATATCAGATTTAAGGCCATCCCAAAAAAATTATTTCTTCACCCTCTGGTAAGTTTATAAAAATCCCAAGTGTCCTCCTAAAGGAGAAGTGTGCAATTCCAAAATAATCTTTTGTTTTAGTTGGGAATTCTTTGTAATGTTCCCAAATCGGAACAGCTAGCAATCCATGGCTAGAAAATGCATTTTCCATAAATGGAGGTAGCAGGATTTGATACCAAGACCTGGATCCCTTATACCAATGTGTCTAAGACCAAAATCCAAGATTTGGGATCAAATAAATCCTTCTAGAGTGGTTAAACAGATCTCCCACTACTAGATGTCGTCAGAAAGTGCCTGGTGAAGGGACTGCAACTATACATGAGCATACCATGAAAAGACAGCGTTATTTTATGAGATGTGAGACAACAAGATGTACATATAGCCAAGAATGATGTTATAGCAGTAAAAGAGTAAAATTTATTGAGGAAACAACCTCTGAAGAAAGGAAATGCAAGCCTCAACAAGACATGTACATGAAAGTAGAAGAACACTGCTATTTCTTCATAAACCCAAGCTAAGAGGATGCAGTTTATAGAAGGTACTGATCCATATTACATTATAAATAAAATATATGGAAACGATATAGCTCAAATACAATAGGGGAGAAAAGCTCTAACCCTTAGAAGCAATAAAGCATTAATCCTCCAAGGGATTGGATGAAATACACAAAATGGAAAAAATGCCAGAGTTGCTGGGTAGCTGCAGCAAATAAAATATGGAACTCAATAGAGAAGGATGAATATGATGAGAAATATTAATTATACCTTCTCCAAAGGATCTCCAAAGTGTAAGGCTGGTCCTCACACTTGATACTCCCTCCAAACAATACAGCAAACCCTCACTGCAGATACTCCATGAAAATAATGCAGTCACTAAGAGGGATTGCGCAGTGAGTGGAATAGAAAACTATGGCCAGGTGCCAAGATCTAAAAATCAGCTCCAATCCTTCCAAACTGATCTCCCAAAGAAAGGAAAGACTCTTTCTCTGAAAAACAAGAAATGGAAGAGGTGTTGTGAAGTCTCCACTACAACACCCTACAACACAGTATTACGTTGTTGCAGCAATAATGCTATCCTAGAGGAGGATGCTTTGGCCTTGAGCCAATATATGTGGAAAATGAAGAACCAACCTTCAAGAGGCCTCTCAAGAAGGTGAGGAAATCCTAAACAGGAATTTCTTGGCAATTCTTGCTAAATAGGAAAGAATGCACAATGTCTGAATAGACATGAAATGAATAATACAAGCATGAATAACAATGGCTCTCCTCCTATCCATATATGGAAAGTGAAGGCTCTCTCTCCATGGGCCCCATACATTATGGTTTCCTCCATAAAGGAATATTCCCTCCTCTATCTCTGTGTTGTCCCATGTAGTGCTTTCCACCTTATACCCTGCGCTGGTTGACTTGGTCAAACCTCTTTGCAAATGTCTCCTTTCACACATGAGGGTGTGAAATTTGGTTCCATAGCTGATCCCTTTTCATACTAGAGGGACTTTATCTATTATTTTATTCTCTTTGGGCCTCCTAACCCAATTATTCATCTCCTAAGTGAAAATAGAAAAAATTAATATTCCAATTTATTGAAGAACGAATTAGGAACATTACAGTCCTCCCCTCCCAAATGTTGCTTGTCCTCAAGAAACTTCAAGGATAGAACTGGAAAGCCTCTAATCAAGGCATGGAGTCTAAAATTTGATGAGGAACATCTCCCTCATGTTGATCCTCCATCCCCAAGCAATCATCCAAACAAAATGAGTCACCTCCCAACAAGGAAACTCCTGAGAATCTGCTTCCACCTCAAGCTCCGAAAATGTAGGTGGGCTAAAAATATGAACTTGGAAAGAATTATAGCTCACCCCATGATGTCCTTATCTCCACTTATGATAAGTCTAGAGTGTGTGCTGATCCTGGGCTGCAAAATTATTGCCCTCAAATGGCAAAGTGAAGAACAATCCTCCAAAGAATGCTCCTCCAACAATGAAGAACAAGCTGGCCCATAACAATCCATCCATGATGAATAGGACATGGTCATAATAGAACATCCTAATGAGAATTTTGATGAATTTTTTACATGATTATACATGGTAAAAACAATGTCTCATAAGGATACAACGCAGTTTCATCCACTGCAATCTCAGAAAGGAACATGGCAAGTGACATACAAAATCCATCACATCTACTAAGGAATAGTAAATGGTTGAATATAACAACAATACAAGACCAAACACTTGCCCATGGCTATACAATGAATGAATATCAAGTCAATGTTCCACTTCAAAAGAGAAAACATATGTAGTAGTGGTGGCCATAGCTCTTCCCATGCTCCCATTAGAACATGTAGTGCAGAAAATGTGAGAATTCTTCCCACTCAAGGACACATCCAACTCATGTGTCTCCCTCATAATCATGATTCTCATACAAATATGATATATATCAGAAAATTAAGACATGATCAGAAATAAAATGAATAAAATTCTAAAGGTTACATGTGATGCAAGAAGGTACCAATAGCTTCTCCAATAGTGACAGCGCAGCTTTACAAGTTGCTGCTTGAGAAAATCACATGGCAAGTTGTTTTGTGTTACATGAATAGTCATGTATGTCATGATATATATTGATAAAAATTAAATGGTTGAGTATATCAATTGATGATACATGAAAGAGAAAAATTTCCCAAGGCCATATAAAAGATGGTTGTCTCCATCATACAAGTTGGCCCAATTTTGTCCATGGAGCCCAATGAAAAACTTGCCCCCTTGTGGAGCAATGCACTGAATATGAATGGTAAGAGCATAAAAATGTTGTATTAGATAATCCATGGATGAAAAAAAAATATTCTTACCATATTTTGAGAGCAAAATGATGCATGTGCATATCAATGATCCTGTCATAGTGGTATGGCACATTCCCAGGAAGAGAATTGAACCATATGTTGCATAAAGATCACCCTCCTTATACTTGGAAATTCAAGTCAAGAAGATCATAGCAAGTGAGGTCATACAAATGTAATAGATGTCTCCATCCACTACTCCATCAATATCACCTCCTCATTGTCCTCCAAGTGCATCAAGTGTGAAGTGATCCTGGGGAAACTCCATCAATAACCCCAAGCTCTCAAGTGACAGCATTTTTGGCCTCTGCAAATGATCTCTGGCCAACTCATAGCTCCATTATTTGACATGCTCCTTGTCAAATATATTTCCCATAATGCTGAAATACATAATAAGTCCCTCCCAAGGTGGAAGTACCTCCCTATCATCAAAATCCAAGGAGATAATTCCATCTCCTCCTCCTGCAATAGCATGCAAAGTGTGAGAGCAAATTTGCTCTTGCTCTCCCAAGAACAAGCAAAGCAACAAAACATTTTGCTGCCTTCCCATACTTCCATCATACAACTCATGTGATGAAGACACAATGAATGATATGAGTATCACATCAACACCATGCATCCATACTCTATGCTGCTCAATGATGCAAGTATCCATCCTCCTACTCTTAGGAAAAGTTTTTGTCAAGTGATGGCCAAACTCTTTCAAGAGTAACCAGTGCAGCCAAGCCTCCTGCTGCCTGGTATCATAAATTTTCAAGTAGCCTCCCAGCTCCTTGCTCATCAACCACATCCACTCAACCACTTGTGGATGCTTTCTTCTTCTCTTCATCTTGGTACTCCTCCCATGAGGGATACCATCCTCCCAAATCAAACTCCTGTCTTTGCACTTCATGGGACTTTGAAATGAAATCTTCTCAAGGATCAATGAGACCCTGTCAAGAACCAAATAGGTGGTAGGCAAAAACCTCCCATCATGATGTGTATGGATCAAGGAATGTCCAACACAAGCATGAGATATTTTATCCACCCTAAGATGTCCTCCATCTTCTATCTGCTCTTGTGAGAAAGGAATAAAATCTTTGCACTCCATGGTGTGTTGAAGTGCACCTCTAATGAGATCTCTCCTTGAGACCTCCCTCTCATCAATAGTCTTCCAAAACCAATGTGGTCTTGGATCTGAAAGTATAAGTTCATCTTTGAGCTAAGAGGAGCTCATTGAGAAAGGGTCATCTTGAAGGGAGAAAGGGTTTCTTACTCCAATATGTCTACTATCAACCTTCAGCTAGGCTTCAAACCCCAACCTCCAATGTGATATACAATCAAAAAAAGGCTCATAAAGATGATGGTTTATTTCCTTCTTGAATTTTTTAATGTTACACAGTGCAATGCAATCAAGCTGCTCTATGGTAGCAATGGGATTTGACCCTTGGTCACTCAAAAGTAAATCTCCACAATTTTCAAAAGAAGTTGCTACAACAATATATTGTGGAAATATTTTCATACCTTGATGTGCATTTGGAACTTCTTGTAAGGTTACAAGGTTTCCTTCCTCAAAAATGTTGGCTGCTCCAACTGTTAATGCATGTGGCTGCTCCTCCATGAGTGTGATAACATTATCACAAGGATCCTCAAGTGGTGGTGTGGTATCCCCTTCCTCTGTTCTTTCATCATCAAAGGTTTTGACCAACCCTTGGATGAACTTTGAAAATTTTCTCTCCCTTTCATGGCTCAAGTGGCTACTCCACCAATCATAGGCTTCACCCTCCAAGTGAAACACTGAGATTTCAACAACTTCTTTCTCTACTATAGGATGTAGAAAGAAAAATTCCACCAACTCTTTCACCCAATTTTTGGCAGTAAAAAACCCATCATAGGTGGAGAATAGAAATCTATTGCCTTTGATTTCCTTTCTGCTACATGGTCTCTTCTCTTTGTTAGTATGAATCTTCCGTCAAAGTGTACGAAAAAATACCACTTTAGCTATGCATAACTAATAGCCCTAACATCAAATAAGGTTGCCAATATCTTCAGATCTGTAGTTAGTTAATCAAGACAAGAGCTGCAACAACCAGATCTATGCATAGAAAGACATTAAGCAGTAAAAAGAAGGTTTTGCTCCATATATCCAATAGACAAGACAAGAACAATTTTTGAAAGAATTTTTGTATTAAGGGCACCTGGGAGGAAAACAGGAAGGTGTTTCCAATTCTCCTCTATGGGATGGGTTCTTGGAAGTCCTCAGCGCTTCAGATCTAGCATTTCTCTCTCTTTTTGGTGTAGAAAACCTAGACAAAGATAGAACTCAAAGGGAGCTCACACAGGAAATAATGGAAAATATGACAATGATAATGGCTCAAAGTCAGACCAAGAGTTTAGATCCAGAGTTATCTAATAGGCAACAAAAGGTGAAGAATAGTAGAAAAAACCCTCCTATTTATAACAAGATATTGGGTCATTCTAGATCTTGGTGCATGATTAAAATAACATTAACCAAATCTATATCCACCTTTTATGGAATATTTTATTATATTTGTTGGAGGGAAAAAATATTTTACTTGGGTCAAATCCCTTTATTTGTGAATAATAAATAAATAAATGATTTATTTATCATTTTAAGGAGGTGGTTAAAATATAATCAAATAAATAATGATTTATTTAATTATTTATGGGTGATTTAGTCATATTTAACAAGGAATATTATTTAAATAAGATTTAAATAATTATTCCTAGAAAATAATAGGATAAATAAAGATTTATCTAATTAATTTCTTTGTTTTGGGTTAAACATGACCAAGAAAATCAAACAAATATAGGTTTGTTTAATATTTCCTTTTGGGGTTTCCTGTTTAGACCATAAACAACCTAATAAATTTGTTTTATTAAGTTATTTTACATAGTGAAGGAAATTTTACTTAGGGTAAAATTGGTCTTACATGGTGTACTTGGGTCCATATAATGATAGTAGGTTAGATGACCAAAAAAATGGTGTAACAGATTGCCCCCCAGCGTGTGAGTGTTAGGAGAAAATTGTATAACTGAAGTACGTTGTAAGAACTCAATCACCAGACATCAAAAGGGAAGTCAGAGAGAGAAATGTAAGGTAGACTAATGTGCTGAAGAACTAGACCCTGAGGAGACGAGACTTACAGGTGCAACAAGTCTCTTTTTCTGAGAGGGTACCTGTGCTAAAGGTGGTGGGGGAGGCATACCTATGCCCGCCAAGACAAAGTACAAAAGAATAGTGTGTCCAGTAAACAAGGGACCGAACCATAAAGTACAACTGGCATAAACATGAGCCAGATAGAAATACAATGAGGGATCCGACATACATGCTGTGCCTGGGATAATAGCCAGGACTTATACAATAATACCTGAGTACATGAGATACAAATACAACCCAAATGCCCCCTGTAAATGAGGAAGGGCTCGCAAAATCTGACTGATACATGAAAATCAAAGAGGCGCTGCAAGTGGCTAAGGCCAACATCATCAAATATATGGAGCTACATTGAAGGCTGCGAGGAAGAGGTCATCTGGGCATGTGGGGGGCTACCTGTAGGGCCACCCCCTCATGAGGGTTGAGACATCTCACACAAACCCGAGAATCACCAAGAGTTGCTGCTGCATCACTGAACCATCAAGTATACAGATCTCGATCATGTTGAAAGGAGCTGGAGTGGAGCAACAATCAAGTCAAAGGGGAAGGAGAGATCCCTTTTCCTGATCTGAGGCACCGAACAAGAGTGGGAGCTGGAACCAAGGTACACTGCCCTCTAGACCTATCTTTTGGAATGAAGGAGTTGATGTCGACAGAAGGAGGTCCACCATAGGTGAGGCAATGAGAGATCCTCAACTAAGGCACGAGAGAAAATAGTAGAGCGACTGACAGACTAATAGCAATGATGATGATGAAATGGAGGGGACTGAGTAGCGAATGGATGACTTCCCTTGTTAGAGCATAAAGGGCATGAATGACATGGCAGCGACTGACATGATATCATGAGGGATAGGGGACAGTGGGACTGAAGGCCATAATGTGCGACACAAGAGAGGGATCAAGCAATTAAGTATGGAGGACTATAACAGGGTACAAAGGGACTTGGGATAGACTCCATGAATGTGATGATGACTCAAATTGGATGCTCTAAAAAAGGGCGACGCGATGGTGCTGCCACACAGTAAAGGTCCCATGGGGGACCATGAAAACATGAGTACAAGATGATATCTCATGACGAAAATCAACACAAAAAAAGACAAGTATGGAGGCAAAGCGATGCCCCAAGTACAAGTGTTGTAAGTGAGGAAATTCGATTTTGGGGGGAGGTGAAGTGACCCATCTTGGACAAAATGTGTCCTGGTGAAGTATCAAATTAGAACAAACTAGTAGATACCCATTTGAGGGCTCGGTGAGAGCTTTCCAACGGTGCAGACGGTTTGTCAAACGGAGCTACGGTTTGGTCACTGCAGGCGAAATAAGAAACAAGGGTTTTCTTTTAATAAGGTGGTTTTCCCTCCAAATACACTCATTTGCTAGTGTTGCTGTGGTGAATGTAGAGAGGAGAGAAGGCCCTAAATCTTGCGGCAAGCGTAGCGGACAAACCGACCGTTGGAATCGAGATCCGTCAGTTGCAAGTAAGAGGCCTAACCTTACTCTTTCATTTTGATGGATTGAAAGTTCAGATTAGGGCCCAGAATCTCAGGAACAGACCCCCTTGCATCTTTTCGGCCGGGTCGCACTTTTTGGGCCAAAATTTGCAACCTGGGACGCAGGTTTTGGGCAAAAAGGTGCGACGTGTCCTAGGATTTGGCAGAAAAGTGTGACCTGGAAGATGAGGGGGTTTTAGTGCTGTTTGATGGCTGAGAGTTGGGTTTTTGTGTTTGGTTACAGTATTCCCTATCTGTAGGATGACAAAGATGATGTTTTTGTGCAGATATGGCAGATATACGGGTGAACTGGAGAGAGAGAGACTTGGGTACATTACGGGTAGAGATCCAGGCAGATCAGGGTGTCCATCGTGTGTTGGCCAGGTTTGGGGTTCTGAAGCTTTTGGAGAATCCTTTGATGAGAGCTGAAGAGCCCTTGTTGGCTCGGATTATCAGTTATTGAGATCCAGAGCATGAGGTATTTGTAGTGTAGGGGCACATGATCGAACTGACAGTCCAGGATGTGTATTTCCTGACAAGTCTCCTGCCACTTGGGATGGTGGGAAATACGCATCCAGTGTTATCGCGAGGGCGGAACATCATGGAGTATGTGGAGTGGCATTGCCGACCGGGTCTCCAAGTCAAAGGGACGCGGATACCGATCGGGGACCTAGAGAGACTGGAGACCCGGGGACTGGCCGCAGCAGTGCTGTGGATCCTGGGCAACCAGGTGTTCCATCACATCACTGGGGGATAGATGATGATCGTAGAGAGTGTGTTGAGTGGGACCTACTATGGGTGGGCCCAAATGATCTTGGTGTCGTTAAAACGACAGCTGTCGCTGTCCAAGCGGCAAGTGAACCACGATTGCTCGTATGGGACTTTATTGTGCTCCTTCTTTCTTGAGAAGATCCCGAACCTATGACCTCATATGCAGCTCCCAGATGGGGACCCGAGAGAGCCCAGGATGCGCCGGTGGGGGCGCCTATTGTGCAGAGGAGGAGGAGGGGCGGTTGGACGGGTGTTTCGTCCTGATTTTTTTGCCCATTGGGATCAGAAGCCGCTATACATAGACGACTATCCCTATAGTGGGATGAGTTATTGTGGAGATCCGGACCTGCCACTTCCACTTGGTCGAGTATGGGGGCCCGATGGTAAGTGAAAAATTACTATTCTTTTATGGGCATGTTAAATTTATTGAATAGTAGATAGGGTATTGATTCATGTACTTTTGGTATGCAGATATAGCTCCGGTAAAACCAGGCAGATATATGGGACGACCGGCAGCATCTAGAGTTGCAGGGCCAAGTGGGTCAAGAGCAGCACACAATGAGGATGCAACCGCCCTTCTGGAGGAAATCCACCGTAGATGCGAGAGGTTGCTAACCGTAGTTTCAGAGTGCGGGTGGCAAGACTTAAACGACCAGTACGTAGAGCCATGTATTGGTCTGCCCTCGGAATGGCGAGGTGTCATGTGGCGCATGGCGATGGCCGGTCAAGGAATACATGATCTACGAGCTACAGGAGCAGAGCCATTGGCTCGGGATCCGCCAGATAGTGATTAGGTGTGGGGCATGTGGTGCCCCCTAGTGTGTATGTAGGGGCAGGTGGTGCCCCCAGTTTTGAGTTTTTGTAACATGCGATGGGCATGTCAGATGTATCAGAGTAGATGGACTCTAAACACATGTTTTGTGACACATATTATGGATATGCATATTTTTAAATGATTATGAATGTTATTGTCTTGTATGAAATGTGTATGATAAATGCTAATCTAGAACATGGTTTACAATACTATCTACATAGTGATTCTGTTCTCGAGGTACATGGTTGAAAGTTATGGTTTCAAATTCACGTATCAAGAGTTTCACTTGTAAATATCGTCTAAACAACACAGGGTTACACACACGATAAACACCATTTAGTTGCATGACAAGAAATAGGGAATCCAAACGAACATGCATATGGAGGATGCGATGAAAGAGGGCATCGACTAAGAGACCACGCACTACATCATATTCGGCCTGATTGTTGGTAGCAGTACCAATGCAGACCCCATTTGAGAGCACAAGGGCATGCAAGGGGGTGAAAATGGCCCAACCTACCGAGGCTAGATTCCGGGAGTAACGACTTGCACCATCAGCGTAACCGATATCGAGTGGGGACGGGAGGTCCTGCGGAATAGTGTTATAAGACAACAAATGGGGAGAGGAGGGACAATGAGGGCAGTGTGAGTGTACAAAAGACATCGAGCGGCAACTACGGGAGGGAGTGCGATGATCAGGATGGCTATGACTCATATACAAACTAGAGGGTGGTATATGAGGGCTATAGGAGGTATGGCGGGGACTCGGGCTGTGGAGGTCAATAGAGATACGGGTGGAGTTATCTCGTGTAGGGGCGGAAAAGAGGGGGTCAAAGGTGGAAAAGACACCACATGACACGGCAAAGTTACCTAACTCATCCGTAAGGGAAGAAAGGCTCGCATACGGATCGTCACGGGGAATGACAGAAGAACAGGGAAACAAATGGTTAAAATATGGGGAGCCTAGGGTGGTCGCTGAAGGGGGGTCAAGCGAAACAACAGGGGAGTATTCAAGGGGAATGTGCTCCAAGGGTCTCGCAGATGATGATAGGTAAAGAATGGTGGTAGTAGACTCTGTCATCTGGACATCAGCGGGGGGAATGTCGATGGGAGCGGGGGGATCCTCAAGCTGACCCAAAGCATACTGCGCGAGGATGGGAGAGGCAGACTGATTTTGTTCAATATCATACTCGCGGACTACTTATAAAGAGGTGCAGTAATGCGTCAGGTGAGGAAAATGGTGGGAATAATGGCCATGGACACCGCACAAAGCACAGGGTTTGCTGGTGCGAATAGTTTTGGGGTTCTTGGTTACGGACGAGGACGGGAGAGAGGGGTGAGGGACCGTAGACTCAGGGAACGCGACTTTAACCATGGGTTGAATGCGGGGAAATTCGGGACAAGTATGGGTGTTGTGACCGACGACATCACACAAGGCGCGGGGCTTTGCGGGTGGAGAAGGAGTTGGGTCAGTCGGGGTCACCTTGTCTTTGGATGCCCCCTTGCGAGCTTTGCCTTTCTTTCCTGGAGCTGTCACCACAGGGGTAGGGTCCCGGGGAGGTGCGGGGGGCATGGTGGCAATGGAAAAAGCAAGGGGGACTGGTTGAACCGGTGTCAAAGCGAGATAGGGTTTGGGGTGACCAGGTGGGGTAGCGGCTGGAGGGTCAAGGTACCAGACGGGTATGCCTAGGGTCAGGTTAGGGAGAGAGAGGGTGGCCATGACAGGGACCGTATAGAGTCCAGGAGGGGGAGCCATGAAAGGTATATGACCAGCGGGATAATGACCAGGAGGGACGGCTCTGAGCTGATTGAGGCCTGGGGGGACCGACCCAGGAGGATAGAGGGGTTCAGGGATACCAGCTATAGGAGAAGGGCCAGAAGGAGGAGGTCCGACTGGTGGAGATGAATGGCTAGGAGTAGGTTGCGGTGGGTGAGGTTGAATCTGAGGTTGCTGACTAGCCGAAGCGGGTCTCTTAAGGGCAACCCGAGATGATTGCATCATGCAAACATTCGATAAGCTGGGATCAGAGATAGAAGGAGGAGGGAGACCAGGGAAAGTTCCAAGAAAAGAGGAGTATTTGTAGACACCAGGGGAGACACTGGTCAAGGAATCGATGGTTTGTTTATTGGCTACAGAAGAGATGGTCGTCTCCAGGGAGGTCTGAGACGGCGGCTCATGGTAAGTCAACTGGTCGATGGTGACTATCTTTCCATTGTGAGGAAAAGACATCTTGCGAAAAACCGCGGATGGGATAGCAGACATGGCATAGGTGTAGCTTCGCCCCAATAAAATGTTGTAGTCTAGAGGGGCATCAATGACTTCGACGTCGACGTAAACGGTCTTACCGGCAAGGGTGATAGGACAATTACGGAAAAGGCCAATGGGCTGGGAGGCGTGGCCATCCCACGCTCGAAGGGTGATCGTGCAAGGGGCCAACTCAGGAGATCTGAGTTGCTTCCAAACTGAAGCGGAAATCACATAGGTGGATGCCCCCTCATCAATTATACACCGAGAAACGTTGGCATTCTGGATTTTGACTGGGATTTGGAAGGCGACGGAAGCAGGAAGAGGAGGATGTTCTGATTGATGGGCGTCGAAAACAATCATTTGGTCATCGGCAGGATCTACAGCGCCCACGGCAGATAACAGAGCCTTCTTTTGGGAAGGTCACGACTGGAGGAGTTCCAATGTGGAAATGGCAGCAGGAGATTGCACCAAATCATCTACTATGTTATACGAATGAGCAGTTCGACTAGAATTAACATTTCGACGTAATGGTCCCTTAGGAATCTTGGTATAAACCTCAACTTTGGGTTGAGGGATATGTAAGGGACCATTTGATGTCGAAAGAGGCTCTGTAGAACCTGAAGAAGGGGACTCGGGGGCAGAATGAGCGGGAGGCTTGGGGTACTCGCGAGACCGAGTTTGAAGGTTAAGGTCGACGGTTGGGGATGGATCAGAGTTCATCATGAGGATCTGGTAATTAGAGGAACCAGAAGGGGAAGGTTGAGTGGCGACCTAGCCATCAGGTGGTTGGGCAGCCACGAATCCTTGCTGAGGGAAAGGATCAGTAAACACAACTGGTTGAGTAGTGGCCACATTAGGGGGAGCATGAGGGGAGGCATGTTGTCCTCGCAATGTGGCTTGAGACTCCCACATCTGCCGCATCTGTGGTAAGAGGGGACAATCGTGGGTATAATGATCGTAAACACCACAACATGAACAAGCCTTATTGGTGCGAAGAGGCCTGTCCGGCTTGGGCTGAGTGCCCTGTTGCTGGTTAGCAGTGTTAGGGTCAGTACCTTGAGGATTGGGTCCACGCATACCAGGGGCAGATTTATTTGGATTTCCTCTCCGCCTTCTTTGAGAAGGGGGATTAGTCGCACCCTGCTGTGCAAATACTTGCCCTGGAGGGGGCTGTAGGTGCTGTGGCGGGGTTGGAGGAGGCAAGGGAGGTGGAAGCGCATATGCTAGAGGAGCTGGCGCACTAGGCTGCAGATAAGGGTAATGGTTAGGTTGGGAAACATTGAGGTAAGCAGGAGGTTGGGCAAAAGAATGAGGCATGCCGTATCCTGGATACATGCTACATGGAGGGGGAAAAGTGCTAGAGGTGCTGGCCCCTCCCTGAGGGAGACCATAGCCCATAGGAGGCTGAGCATACGGATGAGAAAGGGCTCCAACGATACCGTCGGTGGAATGAGATGCCCCTGGGGCATTAGCACCACCGGGCCTGGGGAGGTCAGGAAGGACGGTATAAAGATAACCAGACTGAGCGTAGATCAGGTCATATTTCAAGGCTATTTGGAGGGCAGCTTCTTCGGTTTGAGGGAAATGGGAGGCGATATCTTTGCCAATGGGAGCTAAGAGAGTGCGAAGGAACCAGTCCATATAAACCAAATCTTTGAAGGGGGGAGCTCGACATAAGCTCTGTCTTCTTCGCCATTCCTGAACATGAATGGAAAGGCGAGTCGAAGAGGTTTTCTTGAAAGAAGTCAGAAGCTCCGTACCAGTATCGTATCAGAGAGGGAGCTGGAAATAAGATAAAAAGGCTTGGGAAATGGTCGCAAAGGTGGTATGGGAAGAGGTGGCTTGGTCAACATACCATTTAGAAGCTTCGGTGGTAAGCATGAATTGGAACAACCGAAGACGGATGGAAACATCGGTAATGGAATTGGAGGAACACCACATGTGGAAAGATCGGACATGGTTGGTTGGATCTTCTCCAGCAAGGCCTTCGAACTTAGGGATGTCGAAGGGGAGCTTGGTTGGCATAGCAAGCCAAACAACATCATGGCGGATAGGGTCATTGATCAACTGATTGAAATCAGGGAAGCTAAGGCCTACGATGTACGAGAGCAAAGGTGCAGCCGAGGTAGTTCCTGTGGTGGTTCCACTAGGAGTAGTCTCGGCATGAGGGTCCGGATTACCGCTAGCGTTAGGCCCTGGACCAGACATAGTGAAGGTGATAGGGGGAGAACCAGAAGGAAAAGGAGAACCCAATGAATCAGAAGAGGAGTCGGAGTGCAGACTCGGAGGAGGATTGGCTCGACGATGGCGGGACGGAGCAGGTCGATCGACCGGAAACTGAGGGTGAAGGCCAAGAAGTCTCTGGGAGGCACACCTTGGGGGTGCAATGGTGACAACACAAACATGGAATGAGGGGAAGAAGAACAACCAACAAATGGAGGTGCAAAATCAAGTGATTACAATGTCGAAACAAGGGCAAAAAGGTGCAGTGTCAATTGATTTTAAATTCTTTGCCTGGCGGTGTAAACCAGGCTCTTCTTCGCTTAGGGTGAGTGTGTGATGTGCGTTAATTTTAATTTTTAAACCCTTTTCGTTTTGAGAGTAAGAGAAAAAGTGTGCTGCGCAACTGAAAATAATGCTGCAAAAACAGTATATAATGCTGAAATAACAGAAAATTAACACCTACTAGTGCATCGATTGAACCCAAGAATGCGGGTCTCTCAAAATTAATCTAAAAAAGGGAAAAAATCTAGTCAAAACACACTAAAAAGAGGCCAATTGATCTAGGGTCGAAAGGGATAGGGATATAAAGGGGAAAGCTGCTGAAAAGAGGTGTAGATCACAGCCAAGAGGCAGAGGCAAGGTGGCTGGAAAAAAGGAGGAAATCAGCAAAAAGCGGAAAGGACAGGGAGGATGTCCTAAAGGGAGGTCCAAACAAAACTACAAGAGGTGATTTGAAAGGAAGAAGATCTGATTTAAAGGGATCTGAGAATGAGGTATCAGATCTAAAAAAGGGAAGGCTGAAACTTTGAAAAAACAGACACCTGAAACAGCTAAAACTCTTCCACCAAAACTGGAGGGTACTAAAGCCCTAGGGGGCTAGGTTCCCACTTAGATGATTAAAACAGATCAGAAACAGGTCCAAACGGGTGGAGACAGAGACTGGAAAACCCTGACAAAAGCTTCAGCAAAACCCAGGAAAATTACAGAAAAACAGCAGAAAAAAGCACAGGTCGCAGGTTCTGACCTGTTTTCCTGTTCAGGTCACAGAAAAATGGCTAGAAAGTGCGACCTGGAGTCCAGGTCATAGTTTTTGGGCTGAAAAGTGCGACCTCCAACTCTGGTTGTCCCGGCGGCAGATTTGCGGAAAAGTTGTCGTCTCAGTTGCAGCTGATGTCTGTCACCTGCACAATAGGGCCAGAAACACGCGGAAGTTAGAAATTTTAATGTTTTAGGGTTTTATAGGTGAAAAAAAACATGAAAATAGGAAAAAAATAAAGCTGAAAAGAAACCCTAGGTGCTGAAGTAGCTGGATATGCAAGAATATGAAAAACGACAGCGGTCGTAATTGAAAACTCGTGTGGAGTCGCCAATTGTTAGCATGAATCTTCCGTCGAAGTGTATGAAAAAATACCACTTTAGCTACGCATAACTAATAGCCCTAACATCAAATAAGGCTTCCAATATCTTCAGATCTGTAGTTAGTTAATCAAGACAAGAGCTACAACAACCAGATCTATGCATAGAAAGACATTAAGCAGTAAAAAGAAGGTTTTTCTCCATATATCCAATAGACAAGACAAGAACAATTTTTGAAAGAATTTTTGTATTAAGGGCACCTGGGAGGAAAACAATAAGGTGTTTCCAATTCTCCTTAATGGGATGGGTTCTTAGAAGTCCTCAGCGCTTCAGATCTAGCATTTCTCTCTCTTGTTGGTGTAGAAAACCCAGACAAAGATAGAACTCAAAGGGAGCTCACACAACAAATAATGGAAAATATGAAAATGATAATGGGCTCAAAGTCGGACCAAGAGTTTAGATCGAGTGATCTAATAGGCAACAAAAGGTGGAAGAATAGTAGAAAAAACCCTCCTATTTATAACAAAATATTGGGTCATTCTAGATCTTGGTGCATGATTAAAATAACATTAACCAAATCTAGATCCACCTTTTATGGAATATTTTATTATATTTGTTGGAGGGAAAAATTATTTTACTTGGGTCAAATCCCTTTATTTGTGAATAATAAATAAATAAATGATTTATTTATCATTTTAAGGAGGTGGTTAAAAGATAATCAAATAAATAATGATTTATTTAATTATTTATTGGTGATTTAGTCATATTTAACAAGGAATATTATTTAAATAAGGTTTAAATAATTATTCCTAGAAAATAATAAGATAAATAAAGATTTATCTAATTAATTTCTTTGTTTTGGATTAAACATGACCAGGAAAATAAAAAAAAATATAGGTTTGTTTAATATTTCCTTTTGGGGTTTCCTGTTTAGACCATAAACAACCTAATAAATGTGTTTTATTAAGTTATTTTACATAGTGAAGACAATTTTACTTAGGTTAAAATTGGTCTTACATGGTGTACTTGGGTCCATCTAATGATAGTAGGTTAGATGACCAAAAAATTGGTGTAACACTCTTCCTTTAGCTGGATGAAATGAGGAAAATCTAGAGTCTCCTTGAAGGCTCTCGATTGAGATCTATACTCAACAAGGTAGTCACTCAGAATCTGATGATCCAAGTATCTTCCATGATCAATGTCTTCTTCTTGATGAGAATAGGAAGTGAATGGTACTTCCTATTCTTTTTCTTCAATCTTCTTAACCTCCTTGGATAGGTCTCCTCTGGATCTGAAAAGAGATCAGAAGAAACTCATCTTCTTCAACATTCTGATCTTCTTGGGCTTAGACTCACAGGCTGAGCCAATAAAGTTGCTCTGATACCACTGTAATGTTCCCAAATCGGAACAGCTAGCAATCCATGGCTGGAAAACGCATTTTCCAGAAATGGAGGCAACAGGATTTGATACCAAGACCTGGATCGCTTAGACCAATGTGTCTAATACCAAAATCCAATATTTGGGATCAAAGAAATCCTTCTAGAGTGGTTAAACAGATCTCCCACTACTATATGTCGTCAGAAAGTGCCCGGTGAAGGGAATGCAACTATACATGAGCATACCATGAAAATATAGTGTTATTTTGTGAGATGTGAGACAATAAGATGTACATATAGCAAATAATGATGTTATAGAAGTAAAAGAGTACAAGTTTTTGAGGAAACAACCTCTCAAGAAAGGCAATGCAGGCCTCAACAAGACACGTACATGAAAGTAGAAGAACACTATTATTTCTGCATAAACCCAAGCTAAGAGGACACAGTTTATAGAAGGTACTGCTCCATATTACATTATAACTAAAATATATGGCAATGATATAGCTCAAATACAATAGGGGATCAAATCTCTAACACTTAGAAACAATAAAGCATCAATCCTCCAAGGGATTGGTTGAAATACACAAAATGGAAAAAATGTCGGAGTTGTTGGGTAGCTGCAGCAACTCAAATCTGGAACTCAATAGAGAATGCTGAAGATGATGAGAAATCTGATGTAGACCTTCTCCAATGGATTTCCAAAGTGGAAGGCTGGTCCTCACACTTGAGATCTCTCCCTCCAAACAATACATCAAACCCTCACTGCAGATACTCCATGAAAATAACGCAGTCACTAAGAGGGACTGTGCAATGAGTGGAATAGAACACTGTGGCCAAGTGCCAATATCTGAAAATAAGCTCCAACGCTTCCAAACTGATCTCCCAAAGAAATGAAAGACTCTTTCTCTGAAAAACAAGCAATGGAAGAGGTGTTGTGAAGTCTCCACTACAACACCCTACAACACAATATTATGCTTCTGCAGCAATAATGCTGTCGTGGAGGAGGATTCTTTGGCCTTGAGCCAAGAGATGTGGAAAATGAAGAACCGACCTGCAAAAGGCCTCTCAAGAAGGTGAGGAAATCCTAAACAGGAATTTCCCGGCAATTCTTGCTAAACAGCAAAGAATGCACAATGTCTAAATAGACATGAAATGAATAATACAAGCATGAATAACAATGGCTCTCCTCCTCTCCATATATAAAAAGTGAAGGCTCTCTCTCCATGGGCCCCATCCATTAGGTTTTCCTCCGTAAAGAAATATTCCCTCCTCTATCTCTGCATTGTCCCATGTAGTGCTTTCCACCTCATACCCTGTGCTGGTTGACTTGGTCAAACCTCTTTGTAAATGTCTCCTTTCACACATGAGGGTGTGAAATCTGGTTCCATGGCTGATCCCTTTTCATACTAGAGGGATTTTATCTATGATTTTATTCTCTTCAGCCCTCCTAACCCAATTATTCATCTCCTAAGTGAAAATAGACAAAATTAATGTTCCAATTTATTGAAGCAAAAATTAGGAACATTACATTCTTACAAATATATAAGCGATCTTTGTACCATAAGGAATAATTTTTCCAACTAAATGTATCATGTGTACTAGGATATTGCTGTAAATTTTGAATGAGTGTCCACACTTCTTCTTCCTTCTTCCATTCAATTCTTGCTTCAGTTATCCAAACTGGTTGGATAATAGAAATGGCACAAAGCAATGCTTCCACCTCTTCGTTCTTTCTTGAGAGTGCATCTGCAACAACATTTAGCTTCCCTTTTTTGTAGACTATTTCAAAGTTATAACCCAACATCTTTGTGACTGATTTTTGTTGCTCTTCTAAATATAGTCTTTGTTCCAAAAAGTGTTTAAGACTATCATGATCAGTTTTTATCTTGAAGTGTCTTCCCATTAGGTAAGTTCTCCATTTCTTTAGTGCATGCAGTATTGCTAACATTTCCTTCTCATAGACAGGTTTCTGTAAATACTTTCATTTGATTGGACAAATTTCAAAAGAAATGGGTCTTCCTTCTTGCATCAAAACATCACCAATTCCATTTCCTAAGGCATCACATTCCACAATAAACGTTTTTGTGAAGTCTGGCGTAGCTAAGACTAGTGCTAGGCACATTGCCTCTTTAAGATGTTCAAAGGCCTTAGTTGCTTCAGGAGTCCATGAAAATGCATCTTTCTTCGATAATGTTGTTAGAGGTGTTTCTATTCTCCCATAATTCTTAACAAACTTGTGATAATACCTTGTTAACCTGAAAATCCCTCACAACTGCTTTATGGTTGTGGGAACTTTCCATTCCTTAATGGCTTTAATTTTGTTAGGGTCTACCTTAACACCCTTGTGAGATACAATATGACCCAGATATTCCACCTCTTTTACTCCAAAGAAACATTTGGATGTTCTTGCATATAATTTTTTCTCATGCAATAGTTTGATCACCCTGTCAACATGTTGAACATGATCCTTCCAAGACCTATTGTAGATTAGTATACCATCAAAAAGTACTAGCACAAATTTTCTAAGGGTTTGAAAATGGAATTCATCAACCCTTGAAATGTAGAAGGTGCATTGGTAAGGCTAAAAGGCATGACCAAAAATTCATAATGACCCTCATGAGTTCAAAATGTTTTTTTTGGAATATCTTTAGTCTTCATTCTAATTTGATGATATCCTAAACGAAGATCCAACTTGGTAAAATAAATTGCTCCATGTAATTCATCCAATAATTCATCAATCACAGGAATGAGAAATTTATCCTTAATGGTGAGCTTATTGAGCTCCCTATAATTCGGAAACATGCACCATGATTCATCCTTCCTGTGTACCAATACTACAGGAGCAGAGAAATAACTTTGACTAGGTTGAATTATACCCACCTCTAACATTTCTGCAATCAAACGTTCAATTTCATTATTTTGGACATAAGGATATCTATAATGCTTGATGTTTGGAGGAACACTTCTTGGAATCAAATTAATAGCATGATCATGATCACGAATAGATGGGAGTCCTTTAGGAGTTTCAAAAACCTTGGAATGATTGTCCAAGACTTTTTGGAGATCTGCAGAAATAGATGATTTTGATGTTGGAACTTCTAGTGAGCATAATTGTGTAATTATGCCTCGTTGTTCTTTATTTAGAATCTTTGTCATGACATTAGAGCTTATTATCTTTCCCAGCTTCCCTGCAATACCCCGTAATTCGACTTCCTTTCCTTCTGAAAAAAAATTCAAGAAAAGTTCTTGAAAATTAAAAGCTACCGTCCCCAAAGATTGTAACCATTGTACTCCTAGTACAACATCAACACCTCCCATAGGAATGGAAAGAATTAGACTAGTCAATACATATTCCCCCATTGTTAGCTTGATATTATGGCATTTTCCAGAGAAATTTATAGTTCCTCCATTTGCAACCATCACTTGACATTCTGGTGCTGGGTATAGGAAACAATTCAATTCCTTGGCTACCTTACAATGAATAAAATTATGGGTGCTACCTGAATCAATCAACACTATTACCTTTTTATTCTTAATATGTCCTTCTATCTTGAGAGTTTGAGGAGTGTTAATTCCTGCCAATGCATTACACGATATGGTCAGACTCATTTCTTCCTCTTCTAGGGCTAGTTCCTAGTGTATATCCTCTTCTTGTTCATTTTCTTCTTCCTCTTCACAATCTATGTAAAATAATTTCTTCTCAGCACACTTATGACCTTTAGTGTATTTGCTATCACAACTATAGCAAAGCCCTTTTGCTCTTTTTTCTTCGAATTGTTGTGGTGTCAACCTTGTAGGTTGTGGAAATCTAGGCGTAGCAACACTTCCTTCTTTATAGAATTGAGTGGTAGGCTTCCTTGTCGCCATAATTTTACATTCAACTTTTCTTGCCAACCTGAATGCCTTCTCCAATGAATCAGGTTCCAAAATGTGAACTTAATGTTGGATGTTATCCTTTAAAGTGCCTATGAAGAGATCAATCCTGTGTTCCTCTGGAATATCAGTTACCCTTATATTCAATTTTTGGAAGTCCTCAATGTGCTCCCCACTAAACCCTTTTGTTTGAGATTTATCAATTGGCTAAAGAAGGTGTTGCTCTTTGTATCCTCATAATGTGCTATCATTTCCTCCGTAAAAATTGACCAAGTGACAATTTTTTTACGGGAGCAAAGCCAACAATACCATACAAATTTATTTTGTTCTAAATGTAAAGTTGCAATGCGTACCTTTTATGTGTTTTGCACATTATGGAGATCAAAATATTGCTCCATCTGTAGTATCCATGTTACAGGATCCTTTCCATCAAACTTCCTCATATCCATTTTTGGAATATGGTGGTTCTTCCCGCCAACATTAGAGTTTATGAAATCACGATTAACATTTATTTTGTTCTCATCATGAGTTTCCTCTACTATCTTTTCACCATTAGGAAACATTTTTTGTATCAACTTTGTCAAACCTTCCATGTCTGCTTTTAGATCATTCTTCATGTTTTCCATTTTTTCATCAATCTTAGCTTCCATGTCATCCATCTTAGATTCCATGCCAGCTTCCATGCCATTCTTCAAACCATCCATCTTAGATTCCATGCCTTTCTTCAAACCATCCATCTTAGTTTCCACGCCTTTCTTCAAAACTTCCATGTCATTTTTTGCTGCTCTTTGCGAGAGCAAAATTTGTTGCACTTGCTCTTGTAATTTTGATATGTCATGTTGCCATTCTTCGCCTTCATGAGTCATAGTAGAGCCTTCTAAAGGCTTAATGGGTGTTGAATTATTTTTAGGGGCCATTTTAGAATCCAATACTGATATCTATTCTACAATATGCCCTTGGAATCAATTCAACTTGATTCTTCAAACAAGACTTATGCAATTCGGGAAAAAAATACACACCTTTTACTTACTTTTGAGGAGCTCTATATTGAAATTGAATTATCTCTATAATTACAGATCCTCAATATCTGAAATTTGGCCTTGTAGTAGCCCTCTAAAGCTTTTTTCAAATGTCACAGGTCTGACCTAATTTGGATTCTTCAAGGAAAAGTTATGTCCAATCTCCCACAATGACCCAATTATGGACTGGTTCAGGAGCGAATTTGTGTGACTTTCCATGTGTCACTGTTTCCTCCTTTGGCTTTGAAATTGATAGAAAATAAACTAAATTCTGTGTACTTGCGGCCAATTTTTATAGCATTCCAATCTGATGCTCAGAGAGAGAGTTATGAAGATTTTCCCATGATAACCTCTTTGAGATGAAATTGCGCCCGAAGACCAAACCAGATAGATATCTCCGTAAATATTGCAAACCAAGCTCTGAAATTTTGTGAAAATGTTCCTCAGGATTTCTACTTCACTCTATAAAAATTTCAGCTTCTGAAACTTCGTAGAAAAAACATTATAGCGCAAATTCTGTGATGACCTTTTTAGGTTAAATTCAGGAGCCTGCAGAAAGCCCTAAATTCCAAAAATCATATCTCCAAACATATTGCGAACCAAGCTCTGAAATTTTTCAAAGATGTTCCGCAGGATTTTGGCTTTGCACTCTAAAAATTTCAGCTTCTAAACCTTCGTAGAAAAACATTTATAATAAATTCCATTTTTACCTAAGTTGATAAATAGAACCCTAGAATCCAAAGCTCTGATACCAAATGCTGTGAAACCAGCTCCAAAAAGAGAAGAAAAGAGATATCAACGCCTTAGAAATAAGCCACTTCGAGGGGGCAACCTCCAATACATTACATGAATGAAAAATTCTTGGATGATTCAAATTACAAAACCTCCTTTCTATATATAGGATTCCATGGGGCTACAATGTAATCCTAGTGGGGCCACATTGTAATCCTAACCGACCTAACAATAATAATTTAAGGGCAAAATAATAACAATATGGGGGTTACAAGAGTACAATAATAACAATAAGGGGGTTACACTAACAACAATAAGGGACTATACTAGTAATATAGGGACCTAACATCATCCCATTTCTTGCATTTAAGTAAAATGATATCTGGATATCCTCATGAGTTAGCTCTAGCATAGGCATAGTCCTCAATAATAATTATTTTTACCCACATCCATCCAAATAAAGTAGGTGTGAAACTCATCAAAGATGCACCTGCATGATGAGACATGAGATCTACCCATTGCCTCATCTATGGAACTCTAAGATTTGGAAGCCCAAGCTCAATATTGTGAGGTTGAAGTAGTGGAATCCTTTCTATTGTGAATGATATCATAATGGAATAATATCTAAAGTTCTTCAGTCACCCATCCTTTTCCCTATTGATTTTTTCCTTCATATTTTCCAACACTCCCTCACTCCAGTTAAATACAATAGTTTCTATGCATTCCAATGCATACTGCATGTGGGACTTATTGGCCAAATGCAAAGTGCCACTATCTACCAACCAAAAAAAAATGAAAAGGATCGTCTTAATAGGAATTCATGTCACATCCTTAATATATATATTATCTTCATTTGCTGGTTGAGAAAAGGTTCTACAATGACCATCTATGTAAACCATGATGGTTTCACTACCTCTTCTCATCCCATACAATGAGATAGGAGCTCCTCTCAGAGATAATCCTATCAGAAAATAAATGTCCTCAACCTCTATCATGAGAGTATGTGCTACAATCCTAAAGCATTTTCCTTGAATATCCCATACCTTGACTAGGTATTAAGTAACTTAAGTTGAGCTCTCATTCCTAGACTCCAGGAAAACTTAAGGAGTCCACAATTCCTTAATGCTTGTATTTTTGTTGGGTCATTGGAAACTTCTAAATATTTGGACTCATGTTCTCTTTTTATCCAAATTAGAACTATTTTTCCTCTGGTAGATAAAAATAATATAGTTTTTATATACCATTAGAGAGACACGTAGAAAGAATCTTATGAACAAAATTAAGAGAAATTCAAGTGAAAATAAAAATTCCCTTGTCTGGACTGTTCCCAATGCACTTGAGTTTAAGAGGACAAAGCTCCCTAGTGCACTTGCCCTTCTTGGGAGGGTGTGCTAAAGCGATCTTCCCAATTTTTACCTAGAAATACCATCACACTTTTTTATACAACTAGGGTGCACTGGACCTAGGACGCAAATCTAAAACCCAAATTCACTTAAAACTTTCGAAAACTTTCATAAAACAAAAAATGGAAACCATGAAAATAAAGAGAAAGGAAGTTCCTACCTAGAACTAATTAAACTCAGAATAATCCACTGGTATGGCTACAATCACTAACTGAATATTGAGGGAAAAAAACACTCAGATATCACTCACAAGAGGTAAAAATTAAAATGGTAAAAATTAATTTACTTTTTCGCTATTTTTTGTCATCTTGTCGATGCGAAAAACAACCTCCAAAATTTGGTCTAATTTTTAATTTTGGAGCCTATTGTGGATCTTGCAATTGTTTATTCCATATTCACTTTATGGTCGATCGATAAGTGTCGGAGTCACTTGCATACAAGTTTTTAGTCTATAGCATGTTCATGAGTATATTATTTTTGTGATATTTAACAAGCATAGCACATTCCATCATGACAATGTCTATGCAATGCTCAACCTATGATGATAGTTAATGCACGCTTTCAATTGAGATTACTTCTATTTCGTTGATTTTTTCAAACTGTTTCTTTTGCATGCCTTTGATTTTGTGAGTGTTTCTTTCATGTTTTTGACTGTTTGTTTCAATTTATTTAACCTTAATAGTGTCATTTTAATATTATATTTAATGTTCCATTTATTTCTTTCACGGCCATGCACATATCGCAATTGTCACTCACACTTTTCTCTTCATATAGAAAATCTCATATTTTGGCATGGGAAGTGTCGCTTATCATATACAAAATAGTTTTGGTTAGTTTCAAGGGTTAACCTTAGTGCTAATGAGTCATTTTTACCATGTATACATTTATCACATTCATTGCCAAATTTTCAAGCATTATCGCACAAGTGTCGTCACTATCATCACAAACTATAAGATTAGTGTTGCAGTTGGGAAAAGTTGATGCAATGTCTTCATATTGAGGAAGATATTTTCTTCACTTGTTCTAGGTGATCAATTTTGTGTCATCAATTTTTCTTAGTGTGTGACCATGTTCAAGTTTTTCTATTGTTCACTTTGGTATGACTTATCCCACACTTAGACAAATCCAAAAAAGTTCCTTCCTGAGAAACTTAACCTCATTCAACCCTCATGAAATGCGCATTACACATTATCAACCCTCAAGCCCCAACCTTACCTCTTGGAACATGACACTACATAGTTAGAGTTCCCAACCTTCACCCTTGAGCTCCAGTACTGCACAATTTATTCCCTGAGTCAGCCACAACTATGCACTACGTAGTGCCAAGCCTCAAGCTTCCACCATGATACCTTGAGTTGTGCGAATCCGTAAAACATGATATTATTCTCCCTCGAGAACTATGAATTGGGAAACTTCAAGCCTTAAGCTCAAGCCCTTTAACCCCTCAATTTCACAATCCCTCATCTTTTTCTCCTACCAAAAGTGGACATTTGGAAGCTCCATGCCTAAAACCTCATCCTTGAGCTCTTGATCCCCTCAACTATCCAGTCACCTAGCCTAGCCTCTCAGAACTTCATATTGGTCAACTTTAAGGTTCAATCCTCAAGATTGACATCTTGAGTCCATAAAATTTGTAATTCCATAACTTATTCCTTCCAAAACTATGCATTGCAAAGCCTCAACCGTCAAGCCCCAACCGTAAGCTCCTAAACCCCTCAACTATGCAATAATTTAACCTTGGATATCTTTAATTATACATTTTAAAGTGTCAAACCACGGTCCCATAGGTTTGCCTCAATAACTGTGCAATCCCTTAATCAAACACTCAACCAATCACCTGGTTCTAATCGTAACAAGTGATTTTAGGAAGCATGTTAGATTAGGAGTTTTCAGACTGATGTCAGCTTTTCATGAGTGGTTTCAATGTAGGTACTCTATTTTATCATGAAAATATGATGATGGATGGAAATTACAAGGATACCATTCTAGAATACTCCTATGGATCTGAAGAGATAGGATGATCATCAGGTGAGAAGACGAGGGAACAGCAGAGTACAACAAAAGATAAAAATGAAGACCACATTGAAGACTCCTTACTTTCAAGGCATATGAAGGAGGAAGAAGAAGAACCTGGACCATCTCTCATGTAGACTCAAATATATTAGCAATATGAATGGCTTTAAATTTCCATGTAATTGTGGAGACCATGTCATCAATGTCTCATCATATCTTGTCAGGGTGTCATGTGTAGTATACCTAGGGGGGATAATATAGGGTACAAAGGGAGGTACCCAAGGGAATAATATGATGTAATAATATAATAATGATAAATAATTGGGCCATAGTTAATAAATAAAGTGATTAACCCACATTATGTAAGGGACCACATGTAGCTAGGGAATAAAGTGATAAGCCCATTGTATTGGATGTATGGTATTGAGATACCCATGGTAACTACCCATGGTATTGCATGTATGAAACCTATATAGAGGCTAGATTCTCTCCATTGAGAGATGTCAAGGATTATTGTATGGGCAAGCATATGGCTTATGGAGTGATCTCCTTCCTTAAGGAGTGAATGTATGGTGTTGCCCTACCTTAAGGGTTTTGATATTAATGAAGATATGAAGTTTTGTCTTCTATGTTGTTAATTTATTGGGCATATTTTCTATTTCTATACATTTTCTTGTCAGATCTACTACAAGTGGTATCAGAGCACTTTCTTGGGCAGAGTTTCGATATTTGTTTTTTTCATTTTTTTGCAGGAAATTTTTGGGCGGCGAGTTTGTAGCGCAGATCTATAACATTTGGAAAAAAAATTTCAGAAATAAATATAAAATCTAGATTACTTATGGAAAAATACCCAATTTCAAAAAAAAAATCAGTCGAATCGGAGTCCGGATGAGGGTGATATCGCTAATTTAAATTCAGTTGTGTTGCAGAAATGTTTCTGACGACAATTTGTGTATGACGGATCTCCTGATATTTTTTGTAGGTTTTGGTGAAAATTTTCAGACAACCAATTACATATCTGATCTCCTCTTGAAAAATCACCCAATTTCAAAAAAACAATCGGTCAAATCGGAATCCGGATGATGGAGTTATCACTGATTTAAAATCAATGATTTTTTTCAGGAATTTTGTGACGGCGGGACTATTGCAGCGTAGATCTGTGTTTTCAAAGTACCTAGATTGGGATTTCAGCCACATGGATAGATGCAGAATGACTATTCCATTTCTAAAAACAGGTTATATTAAGGATTCTGAGTTATATTGACCAAGTAATTTCCATTTTAAATTTTTTCCAAAGTAAGTGATTTTTTTCAAAACCCTTACTTTGTTTTAGAGGTTCTCGCAAGATGAAGTTTACAGGAAAAGATGATGGCCCTACTATTGAATATTTTTTACAATATCACAAGGCTCAATACCGAAAAGTTTGGATATGCTCCATAGGGCTTCATATGAAAGATAAGACAAATAAATGGTGGACCTCACTTGACAGCTCAGTGAGGAAACTTCCCGAGAAAAAACTTGAAAAAATCCTTTTGGACAAGTGGTCTCAAGCTGGAAATAAGGATAGTAAGAGACATAAAGATTTATTTTCTACTAATATTTCCATATTATAGGTTCATGGAAGTATTCAGAAAGAGAACATCATTGTGTCTATCATTCCTAGTTGCAAGCATAATTGTATCAATGTGAATTTGGCAAAAAAATTGCAAGTTCCAACAAAGCATATTGAAAACACACAAGTTGATAACGAAGATGTTCAAATTTATAAAGATTTGAAGATTTCTATGGATAATTATGTGTTGCATTCTGATTTTTATGCTTCAAATATGGATTTTGTGGACATTGTTTTGGGACACCCTTGGATGGAATCCGTTGGTACTGTCAATTTTAATGTGCAAAAGAAATTCATGAAACTCTGGTATAAAAAGAAGAAAATTACATTGCACGATATTTGCATGAGGAACCATGCAAAGACTAGGGAGGTAGAAGCACAAATATCTAACGAGACAGACACATCAGATGATGAGCCTTTGATGGTAGAAAACCAAACATAGACATCAAAGCAAGTACCAACAAAAGAACCAGACATCACTCCATCACCAATAATGGAGGAATTAATGAAAGAAATTACATCAGTTAAATCTTCAACATATCGCCACCCGCATCACCCAGCAAGACAACAACCAGCAAAGTGGCAACGAATTAGAAACAAGGACAACAACCCTTGGATGACACATAGAGAGGTGCGACGATCCACTGACAACACATCAACACAAAAGAACCACCAGAACCTACTTCCATCTCAAGCGAGTGAGGCACCGACTAGATCGAGTGTTCACCTTTCTCTTGGATGGCTAGATGCACGTGAATGGTACCAATGGAATAATATTTTGAGTAGATCTTATTATTTGTGTTCTTCTCATGTTTCGGGGATGAAACATGTTTAAGGGGGGTGTAATGTAGTATACCTAGGGGGGATAATATAAGGTACAGAGGGAGGTACCCAAGGGAATAATATGATGTAATAATATAAGAATGATAAATAAAGGGGCCATAGCTAATAAATAAAGTGGTTAACTCACATTATGTAAGGGACCACATGTAGCTAGGGAATAAAGTGGTAAGCCCATTGTATTGGAAGTATGGTATTGAGAGACCCATGGTAACTACCCATGGTATTACATGTATGAAACCTATATAGAGGCTAGAGACTCTCCATTGAGGGATGTCAAGGATTATTGTATTGGCAAGAACATGGCTTGTGGAGTGATCTCCTTCCTTAAGGAGTGAATGTATGGTGTTGCCCTACCTTAAGGGTTTTGATACTAATGAAGATTTGAAGTTTTGTTTTCTATGATTTATTGAGCATATTTTCTATTTCTATATATTTTCTTGTCAAATCTATTACATTGAAGACTCCTTAATTTCAAGACATATGAAGGAGGAAAAAGAAGAACTTAGACCATCTCTCATGTAGACTCAAATATATTAGCAATATGAATGGCTTTAAATTTCCATGTAATTGTGGAGACCATGTCATCAATGTCTCATCATATCTTGTCAGGGTGTCATGTCATCAATGGCCACATCCTTTTTGGATTATGTAGTTTCAACGTATATTAAATGTAATGTGAAGTCGAAGTCCAAGAGATATGTATAGAAGGTGAAAATTCATGAGGGATTTTAAAGGACATAGAGAATTCAAATAGTCATGAGGGTAGTCCAGGAGTCACAAGGGAGGTGAATATTCACCCCATTTGTTATATATACACCATCATAAATCATGCAAAGGAATCTTAACCTTCGCTACTCCTACCTTGCATTAGAGAGGAATATAGTTCTTTTGGAGGAGCAAGTGGTTTCTGTAACACTCCACTACTGGGGCTAGTGGTGTTCATTGTATTTATGTATCTTGGAAGTTTTACTTAATTCATAAGTTCATTAAGCTAGCGCACTTTTATGTGCACGTCGTAAATATTATAATAGTATTCTTTGAATGTTTGCGATGTATGTTTTTTTCACTTGTAATAAGGAGATTGGACTATTTTAGTAGCTTTGGTATTTATACTATTTAATGTTTGTTATATGTGCTTTAACAATTGCTTCTTCTAAATGAACCATTTCACTATTTTTCGAAGGATTCATTTATATTTCATGCTCCTGTGTGTTTTTTAGATTAGTACTATTACTTGACTTTAAAATGCTCACTTGTACCTCCTATTTTGGTAGAGGAACCTTGATACATTCTCGTAGCCCAACAACAACAAGGCATACTCACTTTCTAATAAAAAATTACTTGTGTATAACTTTCTCATGATTAACATTGAAGCCAAGGCATATCTATAACAATATATGGTAGTCGGGCCTTAGTTCAAGAAGGGCTCCCTCCCCAAACAGTGTGAAGTCTAGTTGGGAATTTTCAGCTAGAATAACCCCTTGGTTGAAGTATTTCCAGCACCATCAAACAATGGTGCCAGAAGGAGGGCCATTTGACAAGTTGTGCCCATTGAGTCTATTTTCAACCTCTTATATAAAATGGCTCATAAAAAAATCATAACCTTGAATGTTTCTCTAACCAATATCTTGGTAAATTTATCATCTCCGTGGAACAACTTGATGACTTTACACAATTTAAGTTTGATAGTGAGGGTGATACACCTAATACCAATCATGCATATATTTTTCCTAAGTTCTGTGAATACTATGAAATTGATTTTGAATATGTTTCTTGAATTATTTTCTTCCTCACACTTGAAGGTCGAGTTAACCAATGGTTTCATACCCTACCACCTGCTTCCATTTTTTTTAAACACCTCATCAAGTAGCTTCGTTTAGCATTTTATAGGTATCATTACTAGGATTGTTTTAAAAGAATCAATCAACTAAGAATTAATCCTATTGAATCAAGTAAGTTTCTCTCTAATCTATTTCTTCACCTTTGTTATGAATTTTCTGAAGAAGATACAGATTGGGATTTCTTGAAACAAAAGTTTGAGAATTTGGTTCATATCTCTTTGCATAGTGAATCTAAACCCCGTCATGTTTTTGTTTCCCACACTCTTGTAAATCATGAGACACCTCTAATTTTAGAGTAGGAACCTATTATTTATTTTGTTCCTTTTCCTCCTCCTTTTTTAGTTCTGATGTGGGTGCTATAGGGTAATATGCTTGGGTGGTGGTTATCGGGTATCCCTCTCAGGGCTTTCCAGTGCCTGAGGCAGACTGTAAGATTAGTTGTAAAGTTCTAAAGGTATTGCATACATGTTCATACTAATATGTTATTGACAAAGTAAGATTTGTAATGATTACATCTTTGTGGATGGCAGATCCTATGGAGAGTGCTAAGCAGTGGAGTAGAATTCCTTCCTCACCGACTCCAAATCCATATCCTGCAACCAATCAAAGCACCCATATAATATTCACAATATTATAGCTTTCTAACAATTAAACTAGTATTAAACTATGCATATCTAAGCCATTCATATCATGCTACATAGACAAATGAACAAAAAATGTGATGTTGATGCACCGAATGGAAAAAACAGATACAGTTCTATTTATTTATGAAAAGGAAAATTACAATCGTTAGTTTCACCAAGCCCTCCTCAACCTTCCAATCCCTCTCTCTCTTTCTCTATCTCCAAGTGTGATGATACTCAAGGTAGAAAGTCCTCAATGAACTTCGCAGATATTCAAGCCTCACACTACAACAATGAAATTCTGCTCCACATATAATAAAACCTTCGACCTTAGACCAAGAGCCCACATTTCCAATTTATAGGAAATGGAGAGCACAAAATTTTCCAACTCTTTCAACCAGTTCAAATCGGGAAAGATCTAGATGTGTCCTCACTTTTATTTTCTTTTTCCTTCCATAGGAGTTCATTTGTGTTTGGAAATGTCTAATAAAAGGTTTATGCCATTTAGTTTCTATTTTGAACTGACTCTTTCTGAGAAAAAGTTGGAAATGCCAATGAGTTTTCCGCAAGATATTTCCCTTTTCACATTCAAGATGAATAACGCTGCCCCTTGGACAAGACATAACATTACACTAGGCATTAACACTCCCTTTTCATAGTTATGGCGTGTTATAACTCTTCCTAGTTGTTTCTGGGGTGTGTTACCTTGGAAAAAATGGGTCTTGTCTAGGTCATTTTATTACTTTCATATTACCTTCTCCTCTGAGCTAATGAGGAGGTCATTTTCCCTATAACAGATGCCCCCTAAAGTGTGAGGTCAGAGGCGAAGACGATGGCTGAAATAATTTATAAGAAGTGTAGTAGAATGAGAGGAATTGGAGGACCACGGAAAACATGAAACAACAACATATGTCAGAAAATATAGTATATGTCTTGAGTCTGGAATTCCCATGCCCATTAGCTATATCAAAATGATTTCTCTAAAATAGAGATATGAACAATGTGTCCACCGATAAGCACAATGTGGAAGCTTCCTTCATGACAGGATCAAATTGATAAGCTGTCTTCAAAAACAATATTGCAGCTTGGGAGAGGAAACACAGCTAAAATAATGTAAGCCTCAACCCAAGGTCTTGGTCGCTGCTTCACTAAATTGTATATTTCCGTACATCTGAATGAAGGAGTTGTATTCAAACATGTGGTAGATCATCTAATTACCAGTCAATAATAACAACTTTTAACAGACGTGAGGGTGGCCACCGATAAGGATGATGGTCCCCAAGATGCACTGTACAATATAGAAAGTGTGAATAAAAGGAGTTGATGTCGAACACTCGTATAATCATTCGATCAGGAGCCAATAATGAGAACCCCCAAACAAACACAAGGTGACCTACCACTGATTTTTGCAAGTACCCAGCTACTGATGTGTTTTTGGATCAACTTCCTAGATAATATGTTGAAGTCGATAGAAAGAGATCTACCAAAAGGTAAGCACTGAGGAATCCTACATCAGTCGACACGAAACAAGAAAATATTATTTTGTTTTGGGAAATATTCAAGAGAAAAGGGGAATTACTGATGAAAAATAATTTCTAGTATATGATGGCTTGGCTGATACAAGGAGCAATAGCTAGCGAGATCCTCTTGAACAACAGAAGGCACTATAACAAGGTACCAGGTAACTTAGGCTTAATGAACACCAAAGAGTGTCAAGATTCACCAATGGAAGAACATTGGCATATGAAGGGTAAACTCATAGATGGTAAGGTTTTGGCTAAGTGCGAGTGAATTTTCTGGGAAGTGCCATGTTCAAGATTTTGTGCTGCCAAATCAACCTTCAAAAATATAACAGAATAAGTATCCACTTTGTCCAAATTTTTCCCCGTCTGATTAACTTTAACGAGTCCATACGGGCAAAATCGGAGAACTTTTCATATTTAGAGAGTCTGAAAAACATCGTAAAAGACAACTCAAGGGGGTACCTTTGTCATGTTTGATAATCAGGCATGATGAAGGGAGAATAGTAAGCCCGAAACAGTTCATTTTCCATGCGTTAGTCCATTGAATGCGGATAAAGTGAGAAAACTATGTTCAATGGACATTTACCTCCTTTTTTTATGAGTACAAGGAGATGGAGTAAAATCACTATTCTTCGTGAAATTTTAACGAGTCCGATGAAGAAAAACTCAATGGTCTCCGTGAATTTTTAACGAGTCCAATGGAGAAAAACTTGATTACTTTTTTGGTTTTTAATGAGCTAGAAAAATATGGAAAAGAATGGCTCATATTTCTTCTTCGTAGTATTTTAATGAGCCCGACGAAGGTAACTGGGGGTTTTTTCATTTTCACGAGCTAGAAAAAGTCCCTAAAAAGAAGACTCATTGCTTATTCGTGTAAGTTTAACGAGCTTGAAGAATAAAAATCGAGGTTTTTTGGTTTAACGAGCGAGAAAAATACCATAAAAAGAATGCTCGTAATTTCTTGATCTCTTTCTCATCAATCGAAGGATCTATGCCGAAAAGTTTCTCGTAATTCCAAGTAGAAACATCGTGGAACTCCTTAAAAAGGGATGTGAAGCATGCAATTTCCTCGGGATTGCAATCGTCTCGAATCTGAATATTTTCCATGATACCCATTTTTACCAAGATATCTATGAGCATACTGTTGGAAAGATTTCACATGTTCCCTTCCGTATCAATAGTTTTAACAGTCGTGTAAGTGGAGGGAATGATCTCAGGTGGATCAAAAGATGGGTTTTGAGTAGTGATCGCATTTGAATCAAACATAAAAGCGCGATGATGGAACTCTCCCCAAGGTCGTTCTTCTAGACACATCATCTCTCGAATAGCTTCGTCTGTAGGCAGCACTTCATCGAGGAGATCCTTATAAGGAACCGTGATGGGTGAGATGGTGGTACCATTGGTCGAAACCAAAGCAGTGGAGGGTTCAGATGCTATTTGGATGGCATGATAAGCCAACCCGGCTGGTGATAGTGGCATCTGATCTTTGTAGGAATCAATGTCTGAAGGTGCTAGTAGGATCCATGGATCGATCGAGCCATCCGAAATGGTGGATATCATTGCAATTGTGTGTGGAACCTCAGGCGGTGGGAGAGGAAAGCAACCCATCAGGGAATATAAATTCAGAAGACCGGTACTGATGCTTACATATGAGTTAGGAACGCCTCCTACTAGGGGTATAGTGCTATTTGGTAACATGGAATAATCATGGGTGCAAAAGGATAACTGATCCACTGTGACTATTTTCTCATCCAATGGAAAGAGGATGAGTCGGAAGACCAAAGAGACAATGGAAGGTATTGCGTAAGACCAACTATGACCCAGCAATAGATTATAGTCGAGATGACAATATACGAATTCTATGTCCACCGTTATCATTTTCCCACTAAGCAAAATGGGATAGCTAGAAAGGTAGCCTTTCGGGATGAATGTGTGGCCATTGAAAGCTTTAAGGGAATTCGACGGTGGAGACAAAGTGGGAGAACCCAAAGCAAGCTAGCACATAGTTGACATAAAGTAGGTAGAAGCGCCTTCGTCTATGCCAATGTGATGGATTGGTCTCCCTTTTGACACAACTTGTACCTGGAAAGAAAGTTGGTGTGAGAGGCGAGGTTTAGATTTCTCCATGTCGAAGATGGCTAGCATAGAATCCTGAGGTTCGATTCCACCAATGGCTGAAGGCAAAGATTTCCTTTGCGCTGGGAAGTTTTGCAATACTTTGAGTGCAAACATGCTTGACAGTTCTTGCACCAAATATTCTACAATATTGTATTTTTTGGCAGCACATGTAGAGGTGTTATAAGTCATGTGTCAAAGTGTCCCTTTGGGGGGATGAATCGCGGTGTTAGCAGCAGGCCTTCCGATATGCAAATCATTGGGCGGCAGTTGATTCAAACTTGTACCAGGTTCCTGAGTCTCAATGACTGGATTTCCATAGAGTTTATCTTGGGTTTTTAGTTCAAAACTTTCTACGCCATAAATGGCAGATGATCCTTCACCGGAAGGATGATTATCATTATTTCCCCTTTGCAGGGGTTGTGGTGGGTTTGCAACCATGTGTTGTTGTTACTGCTGTAGATTAGGGAAGGGCTTATGAAGAACAACAGGTGTCTTCCCAAAGTCCTTGTTTGTGATAAAATCTATGCATTCCTAGAGCTAAGGACATTTGTATGTCAAGTGGTCCTCCACACATATTCTGCAAGGAAATTTCATTAGTTTCTCCTTTCCTTTGTCGTTTTTAGCAGTGTTTTTCTGATTGGGATTATTTTGATTACCGAACTACACTACAAAAGGAGAGGTATTTTTCTTGTTATTCTTATTCTTGCCGCTAGGTTTTTGTGTAGACTAGACAGAGTTTACCTCAGCAATAGGAAGTGTAGTCGATTGGTTAGGGGTGGTGGCAACTGAATATGGATGGGAGGTTTGGCCACTAAGTTATTTTATGGCTATGCTAGAGGTTGCGCCAACGACGTCATTGGTGTGCACTCCAGGTAATTGAGTAGTAGGAGGATTCAGATTTCTAGGAGCATGAGGGAGTAAAACATACAACGTGCCATATTGCAAATAGATCATATCTAAATGCTGCACATGACGGATGGATTGGTATTCCTTGACTGCACTAGATAAGAAAACATCGTTAGCTAGGGGTGGTAAGAGTGACTTACAAAACCGATTGGATAAGAGATGAGATTGGCGCTTTGAGGAGCCTCTACCTACGTCTCCATTCATGAATGTGATCAAAGATGTAGGTTGTGGTGTCTTGGTGTAGAAAGGTTAAGAGTTTCGTGTCAGTTTCGTATCTAATAGGTATTTGGAAGTTCTTAATAAATTTCATAGCTAAGGTGCCAAAAGTGTTGACAACCCCAAGTGGTAACTCAATGTACCATTTGGCAGCGTTGCTTGTGAGAGTGCGGGGGAAAAGTTGAAGCCGGATACTATCATCCACCATGGAGTTAGAAACATACCAAAGATGAAATGTGGTGACGTGTGTATCTGGATCGTCCCCTTGTTTCTCATCGAATTTAGGGATGTCAGACGGAATCTTGTGCACTATTGGAGGCCAGAGTGGGTTGTGGTTGATGGGATCATTGGTCAGTTTGTAGAGGTCAGGGATGTCTAGAGCTACTAAAAATGGCAATTGTGTGTTTGCCGACGAATCTAGCCAAGGAAGTAGTGGTTGACCATTCGAACCATATGGTCCACCCATCAATGTGTTACCAACGGGATAAGTAGGACTTTGTTGATAAAGGTTCCCTATGAGTGGGGGTGCAGGGGTGTATGGTTGTTGTCCATAGCGTATGTTGTACTGGGGTGCGAACTGTTGGTTTCCCCTAGTGTAAAAGTTAACCCCTTGCCCAAATTGACTTTGGGGTGTTTTTTCCCATATGTACGCGATAGAGTTAGCCAAAGGCATACTTCTATTCACATTTTTAAGCATCGACATAGAACCTACACTGGATGTTTTACCACTAAAAGGAACAACGTTAACAATAGGTTGTCATGTTTTTCCTAATGACTACAGGGGTACCGAAGTGCCCCGTGACATATATGTATTGGTGACATTGCCCCCTGGCATGGTTGTCAAGGGGTTTGAACTTAGAAAAGGGTTCCAACCGAAAGGGTTCCTAAAAGGAACTGAAGTAACCCCACTAGTGGGAGAGGAAACCGCGGGTCCCGGCGTAGTCACAATAGGAGCAGATCCGGAAGGGTTCGGAGGTATGCTAACATTTGTGGTGACCGGATTTTTGGGACTGGGAATGGCCTGGTTACTAGGGTTGTTGATCATTGGCGTAGAACTGACAACCAACAACAAAGATGGTGGTGGACCAGATTTGGTTACCAACGGCATCGACCCCATGGGCGTCGGTTGTGAAACGAATGTTAGTGCAGCTAAAGAGATATCTTTGCCTGGTGTAACTTGAACTAAAAATGGCCCCAATGGGTCAGTGAGATGAGGATTTTAAGGAGGTACGACTCCTTCCATAAAAGGATCCTCTCGAAACTCCGTATGATACAGGGCTATGTGAAAGTTAGGGGTTGTCACTGGAGACTGCTCTTCCAAAGAAGGAACTGGCTCACCAAGGCTCGACTCCTCCTTTGGTGTCAATAGAGGGATACCTCATTGTCATAGAGACAGATAACGAGGGTCGAAGGATGCCACGGTGAACTATTTAGTTTTATCAAATTTTAATTATTTTTGATGTATTATAAAGTCTCAGTGATAGTAACCACACACCTAAAAAAGAAAAAAGGAAAAACGACTTCTAAAATCAATCAACAAGTAGCTAGAATAGGGTGGCCCCGTCTGAGTACTATTGTTTACTAGAGATGAAACCCAGTATCACAATAGCATAAAGAGAGGGTTGGTCGAAAATATAGTTACAGTTACTCTAGAGCTTTGCTCGAACCCCAGACAATAGGTGTAAGCACTCGCGTGAAGACGAGTACCCTCCCACAGACCAAATATAGAGTAGGATCATCTATTTTAGGTTCCAGGGTAACCCGCCCCAGTCACCTTGTGTAAGTCCCTAAAAATTATGGAAAATAAAGATACCTCAAATCACATACATTGTCAGGGGGGTCACGGTCGTAGACAACACGCTATATGGGCAGAACACCTAGATCCTTAATCTAGTTTCGACATCCCTGAAGGAACCCCAATATATATCATGCCCATTGAATGCACTCGAAGGTGAGCTACATTCTCATTCACCCTGGTGTTGTCTCTTGCTTAACTTCAGTGGTAGTGGTGTGGTCCCGACAATATTATTGTAATAGGATTTTGCTTTTTAATGACCCTAGTTTCAAGTTTTGAGATTTTGGGTGATTTTTTCACTTCTCCTACCCCAAGATCCTAGCCTGAACTACTATTTGTGTGAGCTTAGAAAAAGGTATATGATTAATTTTTTTATCGCTTGATTCTTAGTGTACTTGATTATTAGTATTGCAGAGGGGGAGTGGATGTATGAAATGTGATGAGACTCTGACTCAAAAAACATGTATAAACATGCTCTAAATATTCAATTCAATGAAGAGTTTATTCTACAGAGAGAGATTTTTTCAAACATCCATGCACCAAACATTCAAATAATATTGTTCAAATTTAAAGATTCAAACATCTATCTATCTTCTCTAATAGCTTTTTAACCAAAATTTTCAGAATTAATTCAGCTAAGTTCAGAAAACTAAAAAAACAATTCTTCTTCAAAAGGTAGATGCTACTAACATTAACTTTTTTAAACAAGAACTAAAACAAAAATGCTATCTGGTAATCAAGCACAGGGATTCGGTAAAAGAAGCTAATCTAGTAGCAAATAACTCCACAACCAAAGGGAAACACAATAGAGGTGTAAAAAATAGATTTTAGCTGGGTAACACTGGAAAGCAGAGGCTACAGAGTGTTAATAATGAGACTAACGCACTGTATCTGAGCATAAGTAGCATTATAACACATTGAAACACTCTCGGAGGGAGCATTACTCAAGGTAGAGTTGTACAGATGGCTAGGTAGTGTCTACTCTAGACTCTATGAGCTTTTGAGATGATTAATAAGCATATAAAATGGTTGGAAGGATATGTGAAAAGAGGAAAATAGGTAAAGTCATAGGAACAATCTGGAGACTAGGGGTTTACTCCCTATTTGATTCGCCATTTCTGCTATAGGATAATATGCTTAGATGGTGGTTATCAGGAATCCCTCTTAGGGTTTTACGGTGCCCTAGGTAGATAGTAACATTAGTTGTAAAGCTCCAAAGGTACTGCATACATGTTCATACTAATATGTAATTGACAAAGAAATATTTGGAATGGTTACCTCTTTGTGGATGGCAGATTCTATGGAGAGAGCTAAGCAGCGGGGTAGAAGTCCTTCCTCACCAGCTCCAAATCGAGATCCTGCAACCAATCAAAGCACCTGTGTAATCCTCACAACAATATATATTTCTAACAATTGAACGAGTATAAAACTATACAGATCTAATCCATTCATATCATGCTACATAGAAAAATGAACAACAAATGTGACATTGATGCATCGAATGGACAAAACATATGCATTTCTATTGATTTATGAAAAGGAGGATTACAACCATCAGTTGCACCAATCCCTCCTACGTCTTCCAATCCCTCTCTCTCTTTCTCTATCTCCGAGTGTGATGATGCTCAAGGCAGAAAGTCCTCAATGAACTTCGCCGATCTTCAAGCCTCATACTACAACAATGAAATTATGCTCCACATATAATCAAACCTTCAACTTTAGACCAAGAGCCCACATTTCCAATTTATAGGAAATGTAGAGGACAAACCTTACCAACTATTTCAACAAGTTCAAATTGGGAAATATCTATATGTGTCCTCGCTTTTATTTGCTTTTGCCTTCCATAGGAGTTCAATTGTGTTTGGCAATGTCTAATAAAAGGTTTATGCCATTTAGTTTCTATTTTGAACTGACTCTTTCTGAGAAAAACCTGGAAATGCCAGTCAATTTTTCGCAACATATTTTTCTTTTCACATTCAAACATGGATAACACTTGCCCTTGGGCAAGACAGAGAATTACCCTAGGCATTAACACTCCCTTTGCATAGCTAGGGTGCGTTTTAACTCTACCTAGCTATTTCTGGGGTGTGTTACCTTGGAAAAAATGGGTCTTTTCTAGGTCAATTTCTTCCTTCCATGTTACCTTCTCCTCTGAGTTGACGAGGAGGTCATTTGCCCTATAACAGTGGGTGCCTCCTTGCGATGATGCTGAAGTTGGGAAATCTTAAAAACAAATCGTTGATCCATCTCTTCAACCTACATATGCTTCTCATGATGCATATTTGATGGAGGAAACCTTGGAATTGTTCATGGAGCCCATGGTGAAGGCTAATTCTTCCACTCCTCAAGATGATATTGGAATTATTAACCTCAATCTTGAATCTTATTCCCGTGAAATTACTATTTCTTTAAGGGACACATGTCATCCTCTATCATCTACATTCCATGAATCTTTGTATCATGACTTTCTTGATCAATCTGATCCACCAAATAGTTCTTCACACTCCCTTGAGTTTCAAGTTGTTGGTTCAAATTGCGATCAAATACAAGGCCATCACATTACATTGATAGAGGGCCTGGAAAGTGAATATATATTCGATCTCTATTCTCTTTCTCAAATTCACCCATGTCAGGATGATTCTCTTCCATTATTGGATGATTTTCAATCTGCTAATCTCATTAGTGAATAAAATGAAATCATTTTTTTTAGATCCATAGTCTTGGGTGTAATATTCCTAATTAGCTTTCAGCTAGTTGGTATATTATTTTTTTCTTTTGATAATAAGATAGGTGAATAAGTGGGTAGAGAGACCCATAAATCTCTTTAGTAGGAATAAAATCACTTCCCATGTGAATGTGGATCATTGTATTAGCTGTATAAAGCACCTTGAGGTGTGAACAGTGGCTAAAGCATGTGGATAGTGTCAAATTTGACCACATCAACAACGCTATTATGGAGGTAGTGGTGAGTTAATGGAGGACAAAGCAGTAATAGAGGAGGAGTGTATGCATAAGAGTAACTCCTTTAATGAGTGGGACCGAGGGTGAGGAAGGTCACCAAGCATATATGAAAGAGGATGTTAGCCATAGAGGGCATTTTGATTATTATTTATGTATTGGTCTTTTATGACATTTTGCATGCTTCAACTGTTAAGAGGAGTCTATTGTGCTGTTTAGCACAAGGGTGTTCCTGAGCGGGAATCCCACCCTCATCCTCATGGGACTTTGAGTGCCTACTCAGGAGAGGTTTATTGAGCATAATTTCCACATTCTAGCATCAAGCCAAGCTTCATCCATCATCCACAATGCAATCTCCTTCAGGATTGTGTTATTTTGTAGGGCAGTAGCAGTGGAGGGTTGATAGACCCAATTTCTGAGCTTGTTTTCCAGTGAGGGGAGTAGCCCTTCATCCGGGAGTTTAGTAAGGAAATTCCTTGAGCTTTATTCCACTATCTCTCATCAGGCCAAGTAGCATATTTCACCCACAGTGCATTCTCCTTCAAAAACTGTGATATTTTATTACGTAGTTGCAGTGGAGGGCTTAGTTCCCCAAATTGTGAGATATATTTCCAGTGAGGGGAGCAACCCTTCATCCGGGAGATATATTGGAGAAATATCAGCCATTTCCATATTAGATCAGCCACCTCCTATCAGTTGTCTAGTTGGAGACTATTCATCCCTAGGTTGCATTTCATCTTTTTTGTATTTTGTGGAATTCCTGTAACCCTTTCTGGGTGGTCTTGGAAACGTGCTTGGGAGCTTAGATCTCTATTATTGGCACTTTTTGAGCATTGTATCATCAGATCTATCTATTTCTATTTTCTAGCCACAGTTACACTCACTGGGACTATGCTGTCTTGTTTCTTCGGCATTTTGTGTGGCAGTAAAATTTCATATTTGGTTGTATTTGAGCATGGGAGGCTTGTCTTTCCTAGTTGAGTGACTTGTTCCTCAATATATTGTACTAATTTGATGTTGTTATACATAATAAAATGGATCTATTATTTTCTCATGTTTGATGTATTGATATTTGCTGCAAATTCTAGTTTTATGTTCAATATTGTTGCTTTTCCTGTTTTGGAATATTACAGTGGTATCAGAGAATAATATTGGCTCAGCCTGTGAGACATCACATCTATGTCATTAGAAGAAGAAGAAGTCTCTCACGGAAAGGAGAAGGTTTTATTATACAAATAAGACAAAGGAAAGACTCCAATATCAGGAGAAATGAATGGAAAGGAGTTTTCAAAGCTTCTTCTCCAAACTATGTAGGATATTAACAGAGAAATCAAGAAGATAAGGATGGAGGGACATAAACAATACCCTAAAGGGTTGGTACATGAATAAAGCTCCGAAATTTCACAACACTAGTATGAACAACCAGTAAGGCAGAAAGTTCCACAATGCTCCACCATGCCTGCATTCCTAGCATTAGGAAATGAGATAGGAGGAACATAAAAGGGGGAGACCCTTGGTGATTATCTTGTAGAATATGAGTCTCAATATCAGAGATTCAAAGAGCATTTAAACTTCCAAGGTTTATTTCAGATCAAAGATAATAGAAGACTCAATAATCAAAAGAGAGGTAGAGGGCATATGCATAACAATGATCTGCAACATGCTTTGGGTAGATTCTTTCTGCTTGATTTTGATGGGTTACCCAAGTGCACAACCAAGGCTTGGGTAAAGGAATTAGACGCCTATTTCCAGTTGCACCAAGCTTCAGAGGTGGAGGCCATTAAGGTAGCAGCACTGCACCTTGAAGGCGAGGCTCATGATTGGTGGTTTCATGGTCTTTCTACATTGGGGCATGCAAATGTGACTGCATATGCAGGGTTCATTACGAGGTTAGTGGAAATATTTTATCGAAGAAATTCAGAAATACCCTTGGTTGAGCTAGCTAAGCTCAAGCAGTTAGAGCCTTTTCATAAGTTGGTAGGATCCACTAGATGAACTATGCTCCATGATTCTGTTGGGAGGGTTAGAGACTTGAAAAATACTTTGCCAAGGGAAAGAGCCCCCCTCCAATAGGAGATCTCTTCTCAAGAGGAAGCTATGAATATTCATCCCTCAAGAGAATACCAAGAAAAAGGGTCTCTTAGTGATGATGGGTTATTCTCCAATAATGATGAGGAAGAAGAGGAAGATCTGGAAGGAGATGTTAGCACTGTAGCACTAAGAGGAGATCTATCAACACCTGGAGATGGAAATGGAGCAATTATGCCAACTAGAGGAGCCCTTTCATCCTTGCAAGGAGTTCCAAAGAATTTAACATGGGGAGACCAAGGCACACTGCAGGAAAAACATGTGTTGGTATTGATAGAAAATGGAAATACCCACAATCCTATTGAAGCCAAACTAATGCAGAGGGGAGACATACCCAACAGTGATTCTAAAGGATTTTCAGTTGTGGTCCCAGGGACTAAGAAGTGGGGGAAGTTTGTTCCAGCATTGACTATAATTTTGAGGACATACACCCTGATATATCATTTCCTTGTATTCCAGACTCCTAACCGCAATGTGTTATTGTGTGTACATTGGTTGATTACACTGGGAAAGGTAACCACATATTGGGAGACTTTGCAGATGGAGTGGGAAGATAAGAAGAGTGGTAAACATCAGGTGATTAGGGGGATGCACACCTATCCATCCCAATAGGTATTTTCACATAAGATGGAGACTGATTTGCACAGTAGAAGTAGGGAGAAATCAGTCCACTCAGATATACAGTCTACTCTAGACCTTGATGTTTCAATACATGGAGGCATTCCACCAGGAAGGCCCATGGACTGGAAGATGATCAAATATTCCTCACCACAAGTTGCTCCATTCATAGATTTAGCTGAGGAAGGAGCTTTGGGTGAAACCAGCACAACGCAAAGGGCCTTTAATGAGATCAAGGAGGAGAAGAGTATTTGTTTGATATCTGTGTTATCAAATTTCACGAAGCCTCTTTCATTGAAAGGTGATGTTTCTCAAATGGAGGACGACATAATCATGGGGAAAAGGGGCTACTCCATAGCCTCTAAGAGTCAGAAGTTACTTAAAAATATGAAGGAGTCTTCTATATATGGCAGAGGGTTTTTGGCATTCACACATGATTTTCCCAAATATGGGGAGTTTTGGATGGACAACTACTTTGTCTTCCAAAAACTTCAACCTTTTCCTAATCATCAGCAGCTGCAAGGGAGGCAGCAAAAAGAGGACATCAGTATTCTGGCATGTGGCTTTGGCATTAAGCATGTCAAAGACATGATCTATGAGATGTTAGGTACCTTATCACAGAATTTAGAAATGCTCTCATTGATTAGTATAGATCCATATTCACAGCCCCAACTATTGGTGGAGTATTCCAAGGATCACTTCACATGTGAGGTGCTTGATGGGCAAGTAGAATATGAGAGGTATAGAGTGGTAGATGGAGTCATCTATTATCAGGGTAAGATCTTCTTGAATATAGATTCCAACCTCATGAAGGAGGTTATACATGCAATACATGATTCATTCCTTCTCAGTCACCAAGGTTTCATGGAGACATATCAAACCATTATGGAGATATTCTCCTGGGAGGCCCTCAAGGAGGATGTGCTTCAGCATATCAGGAGATATGTATATTGCTGGAAGGATGAGGAAGGGAACAACCATCCTGCAAGGTTGTTACATCCACTTACTTTTTCAGGAGAGATAAGGGAGATCCCATTTATAGACTTCATCACCAGCCTACCAACAGTACATTAAGAGTTGTGTCTTTGTATTTATTGTTAATCTAACAAATTATTTTCATTCTCTTTCCATTTATATACAATGCATTTCTCCATAAGAGGGCAAGACTTTATTTGGAATTCATGGTATTTTTAAGACTAACATCAGTCATAGATATGGCCACTTAATGTATGGCTTCAGGCAAGTATTGTTCTATTTTGGGTATGCTTAGTTGACACCCAATGCCATTTACTACTTCCAAGTAGGTAAGCAGATGAGCACAACCAACAAGTGGTTGGGAAACTACTTGCACATTATGTCCAGGGGCAGTAAGGAGGAAAAATGTGTTGGTTCCACTTGGTGAACTAATGTCACCATCTGACATTTCACATGACACTCAATACACTTCTCCTTCGGATTCCATATTGTGATGATTTTATGTTCACTATATGTGGAATGGCTTGGGCAAGCAAGGTTCCTAGAACCAAAGAGTGGATCCTTAAGAGTCTGGATGCCTTATAGCCTCTTGATGAAAGCATTATTGCATCCCAGGATTAGCAGTAGTTCTACACCATTGATAGATGGGGATATAGATAGCATGGGGTGGAGTCTATCATGTTAAGATATACCTGCCATCTACATTGCAGGGGCAGGAGATGGAGGAGCTTTTCTATGAGCTACCCAAGGTTATCCATCTTGTATGGATGATAGCATGGGGATTGGAGCTTCTCATTGGGTTTAAGATCCCCAACATTTTTCAGATTCCCTGCCTCAAGAAGGCCTATAGACAACATATATTTTCCTCCATGGATGTACCACTTCTTCATGATGAGAGCCATTTGGATTTATCACCAAAGGCTAACTTGCACAGTTGGGAGAAGAAACTAGGGGACAGATTTATTGGAAATCATTTGGTTTAGTGGATGAGTTTATCATATGATGATTCTATAGGGGAAGGAGAGGAGATTTTGCAGTATCCATGTTCCTTGAGGACAAGCAACATTTGGGAGGGGATGGCTATAATATTCCTAATTAGCTTTCAGCTAGTTGGAATATTATTTTTTTCTTTTGATAATAATATAGGTGAATAAGTGGGTAGAGAGACACATAAATCTCTCTAGTAGGAATAAAACCACTTCTCATGTGAATATGGATCATTGCATCAGTTGTATAAAGCACCTCTAGGTGTGAACAGGGTCTAAAGCATGTGGACAGGGTCAAAGTTGACCAAATCAACAACGATGTTATGGAGGTAGTGGAGAGTTAATGGAGGACATCTATTACACCATTTTTTGGTCATCTAACCTATTATCATTAGATGGACCCAAGTACACCATGTAAGACCAATTTTACTCCAAGTAAAATTTCTTTCACTATGAAAATAACTTAGGGAATCACCTTTATTAAGTTGTTTATGGTCTAAACAAGAAACCCCATAAGGAAATATTAAATAAATATACATTTGTTTGATTTTCCTCAAGGAATAATTAGTTAAAGAGTAGTTTAATTAATATTTCTGGTTATATTTAACCCAAAACAAGGAAATTAATTAGATAAATAATTATTTATCTTATTATTTTCTAAAGAATAATTGTTTAAATATTATTTAAATAATATTCTTTGTTAAATATGACTAATTCACCCTTAAATAATTAAATAAATCATTATTTGTTTGATTATTACTCAACCATATCCTTAAAATGATAAATAAATCATTTATTTATTTATTATTACTTAATCACATCCTTAAAATGATAAATAAATCATTTATCTATTTATTATTTACAAATAAGGGGATTTGACTCAAGTCAAATTCCTTTTCCCTCCAACAAATATAATAAAATATTCCATAAAATTTGGATCTAGATTTGGTTAATAATAATTTAATTATGCACCAATCTCTAGACTAACTTAATATTTTGTTATAAATAGAAGGGTTTTCCCATTCATTTGTCACCTTTTGTTGCCTAAAGATCACTTTGGATCTCAACTCTTGGTCTGGCTATTGATCCATTATCATAGGCATATTTTTCCATTTTTTTCTGGGTTTTCTACACCATCAAAAGAGAGGAATTCTAAATCTGAAGTGCTGAGGACTTACAAGAACCCATCCCATTCAGGAGAACAGGGAACACCCTCTTTTGTTTTCCTCCTAGGTGCCATTAATAAAAATTTCATTGGATATATTCTTGTCTTTTCTATTGGATCTATGGAGTAAATCTTATTTTTCTACTGTTTAATGTCTCCTAATGCGTAGATCTAGATTTTTGCAGCATTTTCCTTGATCATCTAAATACAGATATGAAGATATTAGCAGGCATTTCTGCTATTAGGGTTGTTTGTTATGCGCAGCAAAAGTGGTATTTTTTCGTACACCTTGAATCAAGATTCATACTAACAATTGGCGACTCCACACGGGTTTACAATTACGACCGAAATTGTTTTTATGATCCTTGCATATCCCGCTGCTTCAAACCCTATGATTTCTCTTCATCCCCTTGTTTTTCTTATTCTTGATGTTGTTTTTAACCCATAAAACCCTAAAACGATAAAAAATTTGACTTCCATGTGTTTTCGGCCCTATTACGTAGGTGACAGACATTAGCCGCAACTGAGACGACAACTTTTTCAAAAATATACCACTGAGAGTGCCAGAAGTGCAGGTCACACTTTTCAGCCCAAAACCTACGACCTGGACCTCCAAGGTGCACTTTACTGCCCAAAAAGTGTGACCTCTGCTGAAAAAAGGTCAGAAACTGCGACCTCGACTTTTTGCAGGGATTTTTTTGAAAGTTTTCTGGGTTTTTCTAACCTCCATCTCTGCCCGTTTTGGACCTATACTTGTTCTGTTTCACTCAAATAAGTGGGAACCTAGCCCCCTAGGGCTTTAGTACCCTCCAGTCTTTGTGGAAGATTTTTTGTTGTTGCAGGTTGCCTGAAATTTTAGTCTTCAACCACTTTTTCAGATCTGATACCTCACCTTCAGATCCACTTCAGATCAGCTTGTTATCCATCCAAATATCCTTATTTAGCTTTTTTTGGGTATTCCTTTAGGGTGCACTCTACTTCCCTCCTAGAGATAGCCTTTCTCCACCTCTTTTTATAGCAATTCTTCCTCTGAATCATTGTTGTTTTTGCACCACTTTCCAACAGATTTTGTCCTTTTTATCCCTGTCCCTTCTGACCTTAGATCTATTGGCTGTTTTAGTGTGTTTTGATTAGTTTATTCACTCACCTATAGACTAGTTGTTGAGAGGATCACCACCTTGGGTTTAGATTATTGCATTATTAGCTTTTATTTTTTGTTTTTGCAGGCCTATATACTGTCATTTGCAGGTTTATTTACAGCTATACAATAACACTTTTCTTTTCTCTACAAATGTATGGGTTTAAAAATTAAAATTTACACACTTTTACACACACACCCTAAGCGAAAAAGGGCTTGGTTAACACCGCAAAGAAAATACTCTAAAACATTGAAATCAATTGATCTTGCACCTCTCTACCCTTGTTTCAACATTGTAATCAGTTGATCTTGCAACTCCTTGCCCTTATCGGTCTCTTTTTCCTTTGTGTCGTGTTTGTGTTGTCACCATTGTGCCACCAAGCCATTCATCCCAGAGACTTCTTGGCCTTCATCCTCAGTTTCTGGTAGGGAGACTTATTCCTCCACATAGGATTCAAGTTAGTCCTTAACCGAGTCCGCACTCCGACTCTTCTTCTATCCTTTGGGTTCTCCTTATTTTTCTGCCTTCAGTTCTCCCCCTGTCACCTACACCATGTCTGGTGCAGGACCTAATACTAGTGGTAACCCCGGCCCTCCCACCGGGAATACCACTAGTGGGACTGCAATGGACACTACCCCGGCTGCACCCTTGCTCCCTTTCATGGCAAGCCTCAGCCTCCCTGACTTTGACTAGTTGATAAATGAACTTATACACCATGACGCTAAGTGGCATGCTATGCAAACAAACCTCCCTTCAGACATCCAAAAATTTGAAGGTCTTGCTAGACAATATCCCTCAAATCATGTTAGATATTTCCACATGTTGTGTTCGTCTAATTCCATTACTGATGACTTTGTTCATCTTCAGTTGTTCCAACGAATGTTTACAGGTGAAGCTTCTAAGTGGTATGTAGATCAGGCCCCTTCCTCTCATACCACCTTTGTGACTCTGGCCTAGGATTTTTTGTCTTATTTCTAGCCTCCCCTGCATTACGACACTGGTACCGAGCTCTTGACCTCTTTCTGTCAATCGCCTGCGACCCGCCTTTCCGACGATGTTCAGGAATGGTGAAGAAGAAGGAGCCTGTGTTGAGCTCCTACCTTCAAAGACCGTGTCTACATGGACTGGTTCCTTAGGACTCTCTTGCCACCCACTAGAAAATATGTCACATCATACTTTCTCCAAACTGAAGAAGCTGCTCTCCAAATTGCGTTAAAATATGACCTGATCTACGCTCAGTCGGGTTATGTTTATACCGTTCTACTTGATCTTCCTAGACCTGGTGGTGCCAATGCACAAGGGGCATCTCATGTCGCTGATGGTATCATTCGAGCTCTCTTTAGCTCGTATGCTCAACCTCTCATGGGCTATGGTTTCTCTCAGGGTGGGGCCAACACCTCCGACACTTTCCCCCCTCCCATTAACATGTATCCAGGATACGGCATGCCTCCTCCTTTTGCCCAAACTCATTTTTACCACACTGCTACCCAACCTCTTTATTATCCGTATCCATAGCCTAGTGCTATAGCTCCTCCAAAATTAGCACCTCCTCCTCCCTTGCCTTCTCAACCCCCGCAATAGTAACCACCACCCCCTCCGAGGTAGGTGTACGCATAGCAGGGCATGACTAATCCTCCTCCCTCAAAAATGAAAAGGAAAGGCAATCAAAATCAAGCTGCCTCTGGTAATCCTGGACCTAATCAAGGTAATGCTCCTAACACTAATCAGCCCAAGCAGGATCGGCCTCTTTGTACGAATAAGCCATGTTCTTGTTGTGGTGTTTATGGTCATTATACGCATGACTATCCTCTTCTGCAACAAATGCAACAGCTATGGGAGTCTCAAGAAGCATTTAGAGGACAACAAGCCATCCCTTCCATTCCTCCCAGTCCCACACCTAGTTAGCCAATTGTGCTTACTGATCCTTTCCCTCAATAGGGATTTGTGGCTACCTAACCACCTGAAGGACAAGAGGCCACTCAATCTCTTCCGTCTAGTTCCCCCGATTACTAGATTTTCATGATGTCCTCTAATCAACCTTCTGAACCTTCTTCTCCTAGCCCTTCACCTTCATTTGGTACTCATGAACCCCTCTACCATCCTGGGATGGTTCCTCTCAACCTCAACCACCCTGGCGCCGTCCTTCCTGGTCATTACCCCTCTGGTCAGATACCATTCCTAGCTCCCCCACCAGGAGTGGACACAGTACCTATTATGGCCACCCTCTCTCTTCCTAACCTAACCCTTGGGATTCTCGTCTAGTACCTCAATCCTCTAGCTGCTACCCCACCTGGTCAACCTAAACCTTATCTCGCTTTGACCCTAGTTCAGCCGGTCCCTATGACTTCTCCCGCTACAATAATGCCTCATTCACCTCAACAGGAACCAACTCCCATTGCGATCGCTTTGGGTAAGAAGGGCAAAGCTCGCAAGGGGGCATCAAAGGACAAGGCTACCCCACCCTTCTTGGCCTCCAAAGCATACCTTCTAGTGTGCTTTGTGTAATGTTGTCAGCCACACCACCCATACTTGTCCAGAATTGCCTCACCTCAATTCCATGATCAATGAACCATTTCTGGAATCTGATATCCCAGAGGTATATGTCACTATACCCGATTCAATCCCGAAACTCAAACCATTGCACACAAATCACCCTTGCGCTTTGTGTGATTTCCATGGTCAGTACACTCAGTTTTGTCCTCGCCTCGAAGAGTATCTTTCCTCTTTAGAAGCCTTACGCCAATTCGAGGTCGAGCGTAGTGAGTCACCCGCTCCTTTATTTTTTCATCTTGCTTCGGCAACACCCGAGGACACAAATGCTCCCATTAACTTTTCCCCTTATGATGTTGAGATAACGGGACCTTGGTCGGAATTCCACAATGAGATCTCCCCTGATGTTTTACTGACCTCCCTTACTTCCCTCCCTAGTCTCAACATCAGTAGATCCTTTGTCTACTCACTCTTCTGTCACCCCTTGTGATGATGCGCATGCAAACATCTCCTCTCATGATGAGGAGTAAGGTCGCTTCGTTGCATCAGGTGGTCATTATTCCATCAGTTACCCTATCTTCTATTGTGATGATGACATTATGGAAGTAGCGACTACTCTTGACTTTATCTATCCCCCCTTACATCGAATTCATGCATTCAAACCACATGCACCTTGTGACCATTACATTGACACCCAATGTTTGGGTAAGGGGGCGCCCATATTTGAGAAACTGGGAGAAGCAGTTCTCCACCACTCTCCTAGTGAATCTAGTCATGTCGACTCTAGTCCCATTATTCTTCCATATTTAGAAGAACCTCTAGAGTCCCATATCACTTCAAGCTTGCTATAGGAATGATACCCCTCATCATTCTTTCATATTTTATCAACAACCCAGTCTCATAGACATTGTGGTTGACCAAACTATGAGCTTTCTGGGAGAGCATCAGTTTGTTATCCCCAAGTCCTACCTTTGGGATAGCAACACCATGTATTCCAGCCCAGACACTTAAAGTCCATTTGATTCATATATGCAGTACCAAAAGAGATTGGTAATCGTTTATTCCCTTTCTCAAAATGCATAACCATACCAAAATCAAGTGGCACCTCACATCATTAAAATGTGTTTAGATCTCCCTTTTTCTAAATACATTTTGGGCATGTCCATAACATGCCTGGGGGCACCCATGCCCCTCAACCATAAAATCCCAAATCTCAGCCCGTAACAACACTGAAACCCCCTTTCTCTGACAGGTCACACTTTCCAGGTCATTCCCTGGGACAGGTAGCAGTTTCCTGCCTAGTACCTACTACCCAGGTCACAGAACAAACCCCAAGAAAGTATGACCTGGCCTATTCATGAGCTCCGAGTACCTAAGCTGAACTTTCAACTCACTAAAATGAAAAGTAGGATGAAGCATCTCACCTACAACTTTTGGATCCCAAATTCCCACAATCTGTTTATCTGCTACAACCGCCATAAGATTTAAGGCCTCCTCTCCTCACGAGGGGGCATCAAAGGACAAGGCTACCCCAACAAAACCTGCCCCTTCTTGGCCTCCAAAGCATACCTTCTAGTGTGCTTTGTGTGATGTTGTCAGCCACACCACCCATACTTGTCCAGAGTTGCCTCACCTCAAGTCCATGATCAATGAACCATTTATGGAATCTAATATCCCAAAGGTATATGTCACTATACCCGATTCAATCCCGAAACTCAAACCATTGCACATAAATCACCCTTGCGCTTTGTGTGATTTCCATGGTCAGTACATTCAGTTTTGTCCTCGCCTCGAAGAGTATCTTTCCTCTTTAGAAGCCTTACGCCAATTCGAGGTCGAGCGTAGTGAGTCACCCGCTCCTTTATTTTTTCATCTTGCTTCGCCAACACCCGAGGACACAAATGCTCCCATTAAATTTTCCCCTTATGATGTTGAGATAATAGGGCCTTGGTCGAAATTCCACAATGAGATCTCCCCTGATGTTTTTCCTGACCTCCCTTAACTTCCCTCCCTAGTCTCAACATCAGTAGATCCTCTGTCTACTCACTATTCTGTCACCCCTTGTGATGATGTGCATGCAAACATCTCCTCTCATGATGAGGATTAAGGTCGCTTCGCTGCGTTAGGTGGTCATTATTCCATTAGTTACCCTATCTTCTATTGCGATGATGACACTATGGAAGTAGCGACTACTCTTGACTTTATCTATCCCCCCTTAAATCGAATTCATGCATTCGAACCACATGCACCTTGTGGCCATTACATTGACACCCAATGTTTGGGTAAGGGGGCGCCCATATTTGAGAAACTGGGAGAAGAAGTTCTCCACCACTCTCCTAGTGAATCTAGTCATGTCGACTCTAGTCCCATTATTCTTCCATATTTAGAAGAACCTCTAGAGTCCCATATCACTTCAAGCTCGCTATAGGAATGATACCCCTCATCATTCTTTCATATTTTATCAACAACCCAGTCTCATAGACATTGTGGTTGACCAAACTATGAGCTTTCTGGGAGAGCATCAGTTTTTTATCCCCAAGTCCTACCTTTTGGATAGCAACACCATGTATGCCAGCCCAGACACTTAAAGTGCATTTGATTCATATACGTAGTACCAAAAGAGATTGGTAATCATTTATTCCCTTTCTCAAAATGCATAACCATACCAAAATCAAGTGGCACCTCACATCATTAAAATGTGTTTAGATCTCCCTTTTTCTAAATACATTTTGGGCATGTCCATAACATGCCTGGGGGAACCCATGCCCCTCAACCATAAAATCCCGAATCTCAGCCCGTAACAACACTGAAACCCCCTTTCTCTAACAGGTCACACTTTCCAGGTCATTCCCTGGGACAGGTAGCAATTTCCTGCCTAGTACCTACTACCCAGGTCACAGAACAGACCCCAAGAAAGTATGACCTGGCCTATTCATGAGCTCCGAGTACCTAAGCTAAACTTTCAACTCACTAAAATGAAAAGTAGGATGAAGCATCTCACCTACAATTTTTGGATCCCAAATTCCCACAGTCAGTTTATCTACTACAACCGCCATAAGATTTAAGGCCTCCTCTCCTCATGACATTCACCACAGCTCCACCAACACATAAGTGAATCTGGAAGGAAAATGCCTTATTAAAAGAAAACCCTTGATTTTTCTTTCGCTTACTGTGACCAAACCGTAGCTCAGTTTGACGAACTGTCTATACCATTGGAAATATCCCACCAAAGCCCTCAAATGGGTATATATTAGCTTTTTGTGATTTGATACTTCACCAGGACACATTTTTTCCAAGAAGCGCCACTTCACCCTTCCTCAAAATTGAATTTCTTCACTTGCAACACTCGTACCGGAGGCAACATGTCGCCTCCATACTTTTCCATGCTCGTGTCAACTTTCGTCGTGAGTTACCATCTTGTACTCATACTTTTACGGTCCCCATTGGATCCTTTTTTCTGTGTGGCAGCACCATCGAGTCACCCTTTCTTAGAGCATCCGAGCTGAGTCATCATTGCTTTCATGGAGTCTATCTCGAGTCCCTTTGCATCTCGCCATAGTCCTCCATCCCTCACCGCTTGGCCCCTCTCTTGTGTCGCACATTATGGCCTTCAGTCCCACTATCCCCTATCCCTCATGATATTGTGTCAATCATTTCCAGGTCATCCATGCCATTTATGCTCTAACAAGGGAAGTCATATGTTCGCTACTCAGTCTCTCCCATTTCATCATCATCATTGCTGTCATTCTGTTAGTCACTATACTATTTTCTCTTGTGCCTTAGTTAAGGATCCCTTATTGCCTCACCTACGGTGGACCTCCTTCTGTCGACATCAGCTCATTCATTCTAAAAGACAATTCTAGAGGGCGGTGTACCTTGGTTCCAGCTTCCACTTTTGTTCGGTGCCTTAGATCAGGCAAAGGGACTCCTTATTTCCTTTTGACTTGATTGTTTCTCAGCTCCAGCTCCTTTCAGCCTCATCAATATCTGTATACTCGATGGTTCAGTGATGCAGCAACTGACATCGGTGATTCCCAGGTGTTTGTGAGATGTCTCAGCCCTCATGAGGGGGTGGCCCTACAGGTAGCCCCCTACACACTTGGATGACCTCTTCATTTTAGCCTTTGATGTAGCTCCATAGATTTGATGATACCAACTGCAATCGCTTGCAGCACCTTCTTGATTGCATATATCAGTCAGATTTTCAGAGCCCTTTTCTTGTTTACAGGGACATCTGCGTTGTTTTCATATCTCATGTACTCAGATATTATTGAACAAAGTCGTGGTTGTTATCCCAGGCACAATATGTATGTGGGATTCATTATTATGTCATTCATCTGGCTCATGTTTATGCCAGCATATGCTTTATTATTGTGTTCCATGGTTTTTTGGATGCCTTATTGTTTGTACTATTTCCTCGGTGGGCATAGGTATGCCTCCCCCACCACCTATAGTAGGTACTCACTTATCAAAAAGACATGTTGCACCTACAAATCACCTCCTTAGGGTCTAGTTCTTTCAGCACTTTGGTTTACCTTACAATCCTCTCTATTTGACTTCCCCGCATTGTCTAGTGATTGAGTTCTTACAACATACTTCGGTCATACGATTAGCTCCTAACACTCGCACGCTGGGGGGCAATATGTTACACCATTTTTTGGTCATCTAACCTATTATCATTAGATGAACCCAAGTATACCATGTAAGACCAATTTTACTCCAAGTAAAATTGCTTTCATTATGAAAATAACTTAGTAAATCACCTTTATTAAGTTGTTTATGGTCCAAACAGGAAACCCCATAAGGAAATATTAAATAAATATACATTTGTTTGATTTTCCTCAATGAATAATTAGTTAAACAGTAGCTTAATTAATATTTCTGGTTATATCTAACCCAAAACAAGGAAATTAATTAGATAAATAATTATTTATCTTATTATTTTCTAAATAATAATTGTTTAAATATTATTTAAATAATATTCTTTGTAAAATATGACTAATTCACCCTTAAATAATTAAATAAATCATTATTTGTTTGATTATTACTCAACCATATCCTTAAAATGATAAATAAATCATTTGTTGTTATTATTACTTAATCATCCTTAAAATGATAAATAAATAATTTATTTATTTATTATTTACAGATAAATGGATTTGAATCAAGTCAAATTCCTTTTTCCTCCAACAAATATAATAAAATATTCCATAAAATTTGAATCTAGATTTGGTTAATAATATTTTAATTATGCACTAATCTCTAGAATAACTCAATATTTTGTTATAAATAGAAGGGTTTTCCCATTGATTTGTCACCTTTTGTTGCCTAAAGATCACTTTGGATCTCAACACTTGGTCTGGCTATTGATTAAATATGCGCCATATTTTCATTTTTAATACGGGTTTTAACATACACCATCAAGAGAGAGGAATTCTAAATCTGAAGTGCTGAGGACTTACAAGAACCCATCCCATTCAAGAGAATAGGGAAAACCCTCTTGTGTTTTCCTCCCAGGTGCCATTAATAAAAATTTCATTGGATATATTCTTGTCTTGTCTATTGGATCTATGGAGTAAATCTTATTTTTCTACCGTTTAATGTCTTCTAATGAGTAGATCTATATTTTTGTAGCATTTGTCCTGATCATCTAACTACAGATCTGAAGATATTAGCATTCATTTCTACTGTTAGGGTTGTTTGTTATGTGCAGCTAAAGTGGTATCTTTTCATACACCTCGAATCAAGATTTATACTAACAACATCGCAATTATAGAGGAGGAGTGTATGCATGAGAGTAGCTTCCTTAATGAGTGGAACCCAGGGTGAGGAAGCTCACCAATAAAATAAGGAAGAGAATGGCAGCCATAGAGACCATTTATCATTGTTTATGTATTGGTCTTTTATGAATTTTTGTACAATTCAGATGTTTAGCAAAAGAGTGGTTCCGAGTAGGAATCCCACCCTCATCCTCAAGGGACTTCCAGTGCCTGCTCAGGAGAGTTTTATTGAGCATAATTTCCACATTACGGCATTAGGCCAAGCTTCATCCATCATCCATAGCGCATTCTCCTTCATGATTTTGTTTTTTTGTAGGGCAGTAGCAGTGGAGGGTTGATAAACGTAATTTCTGAGCTTGTTTTCCAGTGAGGGGAGCAGCCCTTCATCTGGGAGGCTAGTAAGGAATTTCCTTGAGATTTATTGAACCATATGGCATTAGTTCAAGTAGAAAATTTCACACACAACACAGTCTCCATCACAAACTGCGATATTTTTTTGAGCAATTGTAGTGGAGGGCTTAGTGCCCCAGTTTGTGAGATATATTTCCAGTGAGGGGAGCAGCCCTTCATCCGGAAGATATATTGGAGGAAAATTAACCATTTCCATATCATATCAGCCACCTCCTATTATTTTTCCATTTTCAGAGCTTATTCAACCCTAGGGCTACATTTCATCATTTTGGTATTTTGTGTATTTTCAAAAACCCTTTCTGGGTGGTCTTGGAAATGTGCTTGGGAGCTTAGATCTCTATTTCTGACACTTTTTGAGAATTATATTAGCATATCTATCTATTTATATTTTCCATATGTAGTTACACTCACTGGGACTGCGTTTTCTTGTTTCTTTGACATTTCATGTAGCAGTAACATTTCATATTTGGGTGTATTTGAGCATGGGAGGCTTGTCTTGCCTAGTTGAGTGACTTTTTCCTCAATATATTGTACTCATTTTCTACTGTTATACATAATAAAATGGATCTATGATTTTCTCATGCTAGATGTATTGATATTTGCTGCAAGTTATAGTTTTATGTTCAATATTGCTGCTTTTCCTGGTTTGGAATATTACATTGGGAAACAATCATTCAGATGATGATGACTCTGTTGATGTATGTAATGACGAATGCCCTAGTGCACTAGTTTATATTATTTTTTCTCAAGAATATTTTGATTTGAAAGGATCAGAAATAGAACTGATCCAGCCAAAGAATATGTTGTTATTGAAACATGCTCTCTGTCTCACTATCCACTATGTTCTACCATTTATGGTGCACAAACCTACGATGGGGATACTCCATGCTCTTCAATTTATTCATACGATGAGTTAGATTCTCAATTGACACAAGGTAGTGAGGTTATATAAGATAAGAAAGGAAACAAAAATATCATTAAGTATCCTTTCCATCCCATATCATCTCTTGTTTCACATGAAGACAAATATTCAGATCAACTTTCTTATGAAATTTCTTTGATTTATACATCTCTAGATTTGCAATCAGAATAATATTTCGACTTCATTTATATGGTTATCGAAATTTTAAAATATGATCAAATCAATGATAGAGATGGTTTTCATTCGGTTATTAGTTTTCTCATTGAAATTAGTAGAACCAACACCATGCATGATCTGATTCAATCTTTAGAATGTGATTTTACAATCCTTGAAAATTGTGGGACTTGTCAGGAATTTAAGGCACTTCAGCTTCCATTGATGGTTATGTCAAGATCTCGCGAAAATTGGTGAGATCCTAAAACTAAGTCATATCTGGTTTTTCTTGAAAAATGATTTACTTTACATGGTTTCAGTGGATGTAAATTACTTCTTGAAAGAAGTTTGGTATTTTGGATCTAGTATCTCTAACTTTAAATATTAAGATTTTGATGGGATTCAATATTCTATTTCAGTTGATTCATCTCCATTAAAATCTCTTGTACTTAACTCGGGTTAGCAGTATGTACCACTCATAAATGAATGGACGTGTGAAGTTTATATTTTCAAACACTATCTTTAGTCGAAGGAATCATGTTTATCAGATGCATTTCATAATAGTCAGCTCCGAGTTTTTCTTATGAATGTTATATGGCTAATATTTTTATTCATCGCACTTGAAAACCTCTTGAATTCTAGTGAATGCATAAGTTATTTGGCGAATAAAATTATTCTTCACTAATTATATCCTAATCGGTTTCACATATCAACATTCTTCTTCACTTATTTTGACAGTTACTGTGCTAGTGCAGTGTGTAACCAGTTACAATAAAATTGTTTTTCACATTTAGAATGCGAGGAATATAATTTTATCATTCAAAGTGTTTGCAGATTTGTTTAAACTGATCTATATTTGTTACCTTCTAAACAAGAATCTCATGCCACAAATGATTGATCTAATCATAATGTTAATTTTCATTTGTTTTATTATTTTCCCACCATTATATCTGATGACAGTTGTATCACATTGATTAGTATTTATTGTTTATTTGACTATTCATATACTTGTGAAGTAGTTGAGGCACTTCGGTCTTTGCTTATGATTATGTTAGGCCCCCACTATCCTGACAATCATTTTAAGCATGATCAAACTCATTTTTCGACTCTCATCATGATCCCACACTTTTAATTGAAAATTCATATTTTCAAAGATTTTATGGTTTTCGAGAGGATTGTTGCTAATTTCACGATTAAATCACTAGATGGTTGGAGAAATACTACTTGGAAATATTTGTTGCAAATAACAAGTTTTGATATTTCCTCATGCTTCCAAAGGAGTATAATTAAGATGAAGATACATTCGCAACAAGCTTCCGAGTTTTGGTTAACTATGGTTTTAATTGAAAATGTAAGAATGCAAGTTGGTTAGAAGTAGTGGACATGACATACCTTTCTGCTTATAGGAAAGTCCTTAAATTTTTTGTGCAAGATATTCAATCTCTTATCCTTTCCATTGCACACTATTTTATATCTATTTTAGTTGCTCGTATCTTTGTGTATGCAGGTTGGGAGCAGCTATGGTGGCTACATTATAAATTTCATTATACATGAACCTAACCTTCTAACTGGTTAGGTTAGGAGTAGGTCTAGCTTCATATTATTTTCCCTTGAACATTCATCCTGCACTCATTTTTTGTAGTCTTTCCTGTTTCTTCTAAATTTTGTGCCACATTTTGTTTTCGGTTTAGCCTCCTTTTGTTTGTCTTTATAGTTTAGTTTCCTTGTTATGTCTTGTCTTTTTTTTTTTTTTTGATAAAAAATCACATGAAGGGTGTTCCCTTTGGATCGAAAGATAATGCAGAAAAATATAAAATGGATTTGTGACACTAAAATATTTGGCTAACCTTTAGTCCTTCTTATTCATATTTCTTACACCTTTTATTCAATGATGTTATTACGAAAATTATGATCCATGCATAAGGAGAGCCTTGTGTTGAACCATGATGTATGTGTCTAAATTGGAAACCCCATCACTATACTTAGTTCTCTATGATTCAGTGTGTTGCGTGTTGATCGAGTCAAGTAGAGAAGGACAAGGGGAAAATCTAAATGAGAAACCAATATTAGAGGTCTTATATATGCTTCTCTAAAGGAACAACCTCTTCTTCTCTCAATAAGTCAGGATCCCTCTTCCTCCCATGAAACGAATAAGTGTTTATGCAGATGCCTTTATAAAAATAAATGAATAAAGGGTGAAAGAAGAGAAATGATTCCTACGCAAGGAGGTGAATAAAGAAACTTTGTCAAGGTATTGTCTAAGATCGCTAGCAGTGGACCAATGTTTGTGTTCCTGAAGTGACTCTGCCATGGTACTATCTAGGCTTGTTGGTAGTGGAGCAACGCTAGAAATGAAAATTTATAATTTGAATACCGTAAGCTCGCAAGCAACACTACCCTTCTCCTAATTCAAATTTTTTTGATATAGTTTTATTTATGATTGTGTTCAACTAAGGAAGGATGAAAAGTACTATGTTTATACATGGAGTAAGTGGGGAATCCAAAGTAATCTGAATGATGAATCAATACTACCTAAGGAAAAAGACCTTGCATGAAATATTTAACCAAGGCAGTGAAGTTGGAGTTCTACCAGTGCCTTGCCAAGGGTTTTCGTTGTGACAAAAACCCTCCAAAATTTGGTCTACATTTTAATTTTGGAGCCTACTATGGATCTTGCAATCATTTTTTCTATAGTAACTTTATGGTTGATCAATAAGTTTGAAATTCACTTTCATACACATGTTTAGTTTGTAGATTTATCATGAGCACATTATTTTCGTGAGCTTGAATAGTTTTTTATGCAACTAGCTCACAAAATAGAAGAAAATATAGATCAACGACTTAGAAATAAGCCTCTTTTAGCAAGAAACCTCCTTTACATTACATAAAAGAAAAATTCTTGGATGATTCAAATGAAAAAAATACTTTATATATATAGGAGTCTAAGGGGTCACAATATAATCAGAGCCGACATAACAATAATAATGTAAGGGCACAACAATAACAATATTGGGCTTCTATGGGGTATAATAATAACACTATGGGGATTGCATGGGTACAACAACAATAATAAGGGGGATATACTAACAATAATAATAAGGGGATACACTAGTGTTATAGGGACCTAAAAAAGTCATAACACATTCCATAAAGATAGTTCTTATGAAAATTTTAGCCATTGACAATAGTCAGTGCACACTTTAAATTGACAATCTCTCACTTTTGGTTGCGATTTTACTTCTATTTCACTAAGATTTAAAATTGTCGCTTTTGTGCACCTTCTCTTTCGAGAGTGTCCCTTTCATGTTTCTGATATTATATTTTAGTTTCTTTCACCTTAACTAGTGTCATTTTAATGTTATCTCTACTTTGGCATGTCTTTCCTTCACCATCGTTCACATATTGCAAGTGTCACTCACACTTTTCTCTTCATATAGAAAATGTCGTATTTTGGCATGAGAAGTGTCGCTTATCATATAAAATGTAGTTTAGGTTTGTTTCAAGGGGTGATCTTGGTGGTAATGAGTAATTATTTCCATTTATTCATGTATCACACTAATTCCCACTTTTTTAATCATTGTCGCACAAGTTTCATCATTGTTGTCGCAAAGTGTACCTTTAGTGTCGGACTTGGGGAAAGTTTTCACAATGTCATCGCAATGAGGAAATTTTTTTATTCACATGTTATGAGTGATAAATTTTGTTTCATAAAATTCTCTAAGTGTGTTATAATTTTCAATTTTTTCTATTTTTCAATTTGGTCTCATTGATCCCACACTTAGCGAAATCTAGAAAGTGCCTTCCCAAGCAAATTTACCTCAATAAACCCTCTTTAATTTTGCATTGTGTAGTGTCTACCCTCAACCCCTGAGCTTTCCTCCTAGAACTGTGCAATGTGCAGTCACAGTGCCAAGCCTTGACCCTTGAGCTACAGAACTACAAAAAAAATTCTCCCAGTAAGCCACAACTTATACGCATTGCGTAGTGTCAAGCCTCTAGCTTCTAACCTGACACCATGGGCTTTACAACTGCATAGTACATGAGATTTGTATCCATCCACAACTATGAATTGGGAAATTTCAAGCCTCAAGACTCAATATTTATCCCTTTAACCTCTAAATTGTGCAATCCTTCAACTTGTTCTCGTGCCAGAACTGCACATTGGGAAAATCCAAGCCTCAAGCCTAAAACTTGAGCTCTTAAGCCCATCAACTGCACAACACTACAAGAAAAAATTACATTGGTGAGGGGTAAAAAATGTCACCATAAGCTCATTGGTGATGGTCAAAAGATCCTTCGTCACCAAAAAATGAACGTCACCAAAAGTGGCGTTGCCAAAAGTATAGGTGTTGTGGTGACATTCAAGGTTCGTCACCAATAATGATTTATAATGATGGATAGTGACCATCACCATTTCATATGAGCAATGGTGATGGAAAATAGCCTCGGTCACCAAAAAAATGAACTTCACCAATGGTGGTGTCGTCGGAAGTATGTGTTGTGGTGAAATTCAAGGTCCATCACGAATATTGATTATAATGATGGATAGTGACCGTCACCATTTCATATTAACAACAACTATTTATTGTGATGGGCGTTTCATGGTCGTCACTATTGGTGCATATATATGATGACGTTCATTTACCGTCACCATTTCATATTTGGTGAGGGTCAAAACATGTCATGATAAGCTCATTGGTGACTTCAAGATCCATCACGAATAATGACTATAATGACAAAAAATTACCCTCACCATTTCATATAAACAATAATGATTTATGGTGATGGACCTTTCATGGTTGTCGTTATTGATGCGTGTATATGGCGGCATTCGTTAACCATCACTATTTCATATTTTGGTGAGGGTCGAAAAATGTATATATGGTGTCATTCATTGACCATCTCTATTTCATATTTTGGTGAGGGTTGAAAAATGTCACCATAAGCTCATTGGTGATGGTCAAAAGAGCCTCTGTCAGCAGAAAATATTCGCCTCTATTCCATATGAACATCAGGGCATGATAGAATTGAACCACCAACATCCTTCTTGTAAAGCAGGTGCTCTTCCATTGAGCTAACACCCTTTAAAGAATTAGACTTTTGAAATTATATCTTGAAATTTTATAGATTGTAAATTCTACAACTTTCAATAAATTAAAGTCTTGACAACCTTTTACTAAACAAGAAACACATCATTGAAGCTGCAGGTCCCTACCTAATGGTTATGGAAGTTATAAAAAGTGGGTGGAGGGAAAAATAATTATTTATATGAGATTCAATATGCTTAGTTTAATACTCAATTAGAATTGAAACTCCGAAGACATTTATAGCCTACAAATGACCTATAACTCGCAAATGCACCAAATATTGCAAAGGAAATGTTATAAGAGGATAGAATAAGGAAGAAGAGCATTGATGAAGATAGATGCAATATGTTACAGGTTGAAAGAAATACAAATCTCAATGTTGTTGCTGGATGAATTTTTATAATTGGGACCTTTGTCTTTCATTTATCACGTAAATATTCAAATTTAAATTAGAAATTTTAGATATCTGAATGATATCTAATCTAAACTTTTGTGCAAATGTAACACGGATCTTCAAGGAACCACAGGGAAAAATAAAAATAATATATCTATATCTATATATATATATATATATATATATATATATATATATATATATCCCCTTGACATAAAGCAACATGCTATTTGGAATTTCACAAATATGCACTCAAAACATGACAACAACCAAAAAATAAAAAATATTGAAACTTATCATAGTAAGCGTATCTCTTTTCAGAAGTGGACACCAAATAGTAACACAATAATTAGTTCACTTTAAGATTGCAAAACATTGGAAAAAATCAATGTGTTCAATTATTTGTCAGTACAAAATGGACTTAATTCTAATAAAGCAAAGGAGTTGATACTAAATCACAAATCATTATGTTTAAGATACTCAATATGCTCGGTTGAATACTCAATTAAAAGTGAAACTTTGAAGACAATTAAAGCCTATAAATAACCTTTAATTATAAAACCTAAAATCTACAATTACACTAAAGATTGATTTCTCACCTTGTGAATCATGTGAATATGTTGTGACAACATAAAATTCTACCTTTAAAAGGTTGATTTGCATGTTAAAAAGTAAAAAATAGTGAGTATATATGATGCAGTTATGAATAATGGCAAAGATGTTCCTCCCATTCATAGGATTCATAAATAGGAAGATGCCTTATACTGTTTAGCTTTGAAATATCAGCAACAGGTCTTCTAACTTTCCTGTCACTAATGATGGCCTTTTGTAACAAACCCTGTTTTAATTTGATAGATGACATTAAAAGAATGAATTACTCTATGAAAAAATTATTTCCAACTCAGAAATTTCTATAAACAAATATGGAAATATTCATTAAGTAGAAATATTATTCTAGCATAATGTCATGTTAGATAGCCTAAATTATGCTAAAAATATTTATATACATCTATAATATCACCGCAAATTCAACTATCTATTTATGCAACATTCCTTCAAGATCTGCAATTTGCCTCCTTGATTCAGTAACCTTAATACCAAAATAAAAGGATCCAGATGTGGCAATTTTTTGTCCTATCTGACGGAACAAATTAAACACCTCCTTGAACAACATTTCCACTTTATCTGCAACCTATACATTTGCATCAAAATGCACATTAGTTTGGATCTAGGGGGTCCTATACCATAGGTATGATAGGCATAAAAATTAAGTAGCAAACATCTACCCATATGTATAATCTGTATCATAAAGTTCCTATGCAACTTCCTTTCTGAACCAATCTTATTGATGTGGATCATGGAACTCTAATTTTTAAGGTGAAAAATGTAGAGACAAAAAATTTATGGAGGAATATCATAAAAATGCAATCATACTTTCAAACCTTTCACATTTAATTTGGGAAGAATGTAGATCCAATATATTAGTATAGAATAGCCATTAACTTTCATACACAATTATGGGTACTCTAGAAAAAACATGAGTTACATAAATTATGTAAGATATCACAAGGTCAAAATAATAAATAATAATAATATGAAAACTGCTTCTAAATATAAAGCAGCCAAATTCAGTGGCATAAGAAGAGATAACATTGTGGCAATGCTTTAGGTGTCGCTTTAAATTTTACTTCACGGTTTAGCATATTTCTTAAAGCATGGTGGTTGAAAGGGTTTTCAAAGGGTAAGTGGAGAGAGGAATCAACACTGCATGGTACATTTGATGAAAGAAAGAAAAATCAATTTTTTTCACAAGGCCGTAGATGAAGCTTTCAGGCCATAATTTGAAGAGGTTGCAGCTATCTTAGATGGAGAAGGCAACATATAATTGGAAAGAGACAGCATTGTTGGTACATTTGGAGAGAGTACTACAGATCCAGAGGGAAAATAAGACGACAGCCCTGATGTAGAATGAGATCTAGATGCTTTTCTCAAGAAAAAGCATCTCAAATCATATGTGGTGTGTTTCAGTGGCTCTCCCATTTATAACACCTACAACGATTATGATAAATAAGTTCATGGAAAAATAAAGTAGGCTACAAATTAGGATCGAGAAATATGGTGAATGGCCCTATCCTCGACATATTTTGGTAGAAATTCAATTTGATCATTGAAAAATAAGCCATTGCCTTATGTCCAAGTCCACATTCAGACACCACTCTAGCTTGAGGTTACTCTTGTAAAGTTAAATAGTGAACTCAACAATGAACAAGTGAAGGTTAGAAAAAAAGGGAGAATAGTTAAATAGAAAAAATATAGTTGAATTTTCTGGCAGGACTGAAGCAAACACTTGTGGTTAAATCATCTCAGCATCTCTGAGAGAGTAGTAGAAAAGAAATCCATTTTTAATTTCAATAAAAGTGGAGACCTAAAAATGACACTCAATAATTTCAACAATTTATGTAACTCATGATTTTTCTAGAGTACCCATAATTAGTTTTCATACACAATTATGGGTACTCCAGAAAAATCATGAGTTACATAAATTATGTAAGATGTCACAAGGTCAAAATAAGAAAATAATATTAAAATTTCTTCCAAAATATAAAGTAGTTGAATTCAGTGGCATAAGAAGAAAAAAAATTGTGGCAATGCTTTAGGTGTAGCTTTAAAGTTTACTTCATGGTTTAGTATATTTCTTAAATAATGGTGGTTGAAAGGGTTGACAGAGGGTAAGTGGAGAGAGGAGTCAACACTACATGGTACAATTGATGAAATAAAGAAAAAATAAATTTTTTTACAAGCTCACAGAGGAAGCTTTCAGGCCAAAATTAAAGATTTTTTGGTATCTTATATGGAGAAGGGAACATATAATTGGAAATAGATAGCATTTCTGGTACATTTGGAGAGGGTACTGCAGATCCAAAGGGAACATACCATGGTAGCCCTGATGTAGAATGAGATCGAGAAGATTTTCTCAAGAAAAACAATCTTAAATCATATGTGGTGTGTTTTAGTGATTCTCCCATTTATAACACCTAAAACTATTATGATAAAGAAGTTCATGGAAAAATAAAGAAGGCTAAAAATGAGGGTCCAGAATTATGGTGAATGGCCCTATCCTAGACATATTTTCTTAGAAATTCAAGTTGATCATTGAAAAATGATTCACTGCCTTATGTCCAGGCCCACATTTAAACACCACTCTAGCTTGAAGTTACTCTTGTAAAGTTAAATAGTGAACACAACAATGAACAAGTGAATGTTAGAAAAAAGGGAGAATGGTCAGATAGAAACAATATAGTCGAATTTTCTGGTAGGAATGAAGCAAACTCTTGTGGTTAAATCATCTCAGCATCATTGAGGGAGTAATAGACAAGAAATCCATTTTGAATTTCAATAAGAGTGGGGAGCTAAACAATGACATCATTATTGAGGGACTAGTAGATGATGGTGAGGCTGATGATATTCATTCCAACACTATGTTCTCATGCAGAGAAAAAAGTTACGAGGATGATTTTCTTCCTATGAAAAAGGCTCAACCTTATCCTACAACACTTGAATTAAAATTGAGGCATCATAACCAATATTGTATGCTCCCAGATAGTTGCAAGGGAAGCGTTTCAGTTTTGGAGAGATATTCATGGGTTGGAAATATTTATGAAGGCCATTTGCAAACATGTGCACTCAGAAGTTATCTCAGTTTTGAAGTATAATTGAATTTGTGTTGGGTGGCACACCCATCAATGTGGGGTGTGAAAAATATCTTTGAACCATGTTCGTGCACAGGGAATTGAGGATTTTCTTGAATTGACGATTTGAGCACTATGCTTTCATGCGCAGACAAAATTTATGAGGATGATTTTCTTCCTATGCTAAAGGCTCAATCTTATCCTACAACATTTGAATTAAATTTGAGGTAGCAAAACTAGTATTGTATGCTCCCAGATAGTTGCAAGGGAAGAATTTCAGTTTTGGAAAGATATTCATGGGCTAGAAGTATTTATGAATGCCATTTGCAAAAATGTGCACTCAGAAGTTATCTAAGTTTTGAAGTATGATGTAATTTGTGGTGGGTTTCACACCCATAAATGCGGGGTATGAAAAATATCTGTGGACCCTATTCATGCACAGGGAATTGAGGATTCCAGCACTATGTGCACTCCAAAGTTATCTCAGTTTCGAAGTATGATGGGATTTGTGTTGGGTTGCTCATCCATCAATTCGAGGTGTGAAAAAGATATTTGGACCCTGTTCGTGCACAGAGAATTAAGGATGTCATTGAATTGAAGATTCCAGCAAAAATGTGCACTCATAATTTATCTCAATTTTGAAGTATGTTGGAATTTGTGCTGGGTTGCACACCCATCAATGTGGGTTGTAACAAAGATCTCTAGACCCTGTTCATGCACAAGGAATTGAGGATGTCCTTGAATTGAGGATTCCAGAACTATGTTTTCATGCAGAGACAAAAGTTATGAGGATGAGTTTCTTCCTATGAAAAAGGATCAACCTTATCCTACAACACTTGAATTAAATTTGAGGTACTTGAACCAGTAATGTATGCTCGCAGATAGTTGCAGGGGAAGCATTTCAGTTTTAGAGAGATATTCATGGGTTGGAAGTCTTTATAATGGCCATTTGCAAAAATGTCCACTCAGAAGTTATCTCAATTTTGAAGTATGATGGAATTTGTGTTGGGTTGCACACCCATCAATGTGGGGTGTGACAAAGATATTTGGACCCTTTTCGTTCATAGGGAACTGAATATGTCCTTGAATTGAGGATTCTAGCACTATATTTTCATGCAAAGACAAAATTTATGAGGATGAGTTTCTTCCTATGACAAAGGCTTGACCTTATCCTACAAAGCGTGAATTAAATTTGAGCCAGTAGAACTAGTACTGTATGTTCCAATTTAGCCGCAAAGGAAGCATTTCATTTTTAGAGAGATATTCATGGGTTGGATGTATTTATGATAGCCGTTTGCAAAAATGTGCACTCAGAAGCTATCTTAGTTTTGAAGTATGATGGAATTTATGTTGGGTTGCAAACCCATCAATGTGGGGTGTGACAAAGATCTCTAGACCCTGTTCGTGCACAGGAAATTGACGATGTCCTTGAATTGAGGATTTCGGCACTATGTTTTCATGCAGATACAAAATTTATGGGGATGAGTTTCTTCCTATGACAAAGGCTCAACCTTATCCTACAACACTTGAATTAAATTTAAGGCAGTTGAACTAGTAATGTATGCTCACAGATAGTTGCAGGGGAAGCATTTCAGTTTTAGAGAGATATTCATGGGTTGGAAGTCTTTATAATGGCCATTCGAAAAAATGTGCACTCAAAAGTTATCTCAATTTTGAAGTATGATGGAATTTGTGTTGGGTTGCACACCCATCAATGTGGGGTGTGACAAAGATATTTGGACCCTTTTCGTTCACAGGGAATTGAGGATGTCCTTGAATTGAGGATTCTAGCACTATATTTTCATGCAGAGACAAACGTTATGAGGATGAGTTTCTTCCTATGACAAAGGCTCGACCTTATCATAAAAAACTTCAATTAAATTTGAGCCAGTAGAACCAGTACTGTATGTTCCCATATAGTTGCAAGGGAAGCATTTCAGTTTTGGAGAGATATTCATGGGTTGGATGTCTTTAGGATAGCCGTTTGCAAAAATTTGCACTTAGAAGTTATCTCAGTTTTGAAGTATGATGGAATTTGTGCTGGGTTACAAACCCATCAATGTGGGGTGTGACAAAGACATCGGTGTAGAATATGAACAGTGTACTTGCAACATACCGACTATGAAGATGAAGGCATGGAGGAGAATGTCACTATGCAACAATAGATCTGGATTATGTATATAATAACTGCACTAAGGACAGTGCATAAATAAGAGGAAGAGGATGTAACATCCCCTATTAAACCCCTATGTTGTATTCACCATGTACATGTGAGATTATTAGGTTGGTGAGCGGAGACATAATTAATTCGGCTGGTGAGTCATGAGTTGCTTCTAGGGAAATATGTCCATGTTTATGTGTATTTAAGTGTTGGGGCCAATGTGTGTATGTGCTCTTTATGCTATGAGACTAGAAATCTTGATATGGTGAATAATTTTAATTTATGCATATTAATAAATACATAATGGCTAGAAGCGGACCTAGACAAAAGAGTATGTGGGGCTGATGACTCCACGACTAGTAAAGGTGTCTTGATGAAAAAGTAATGTTATAATATTATATTATAATATTAAATAAATGAAAGATATGTTTATAAAAGGGGGGAGTCGGTTACCTAGTTAGGAAGGCAAGTGGATTATTCTGTGGTTCATGGTTATGTCAACTAGTTGGTGAACCCTCTATTTGGGTTCTATACTCAGTGGGGATTATTTTTGGTGAGTCCCGTGCTCGGACTCTAGAATCGACAACAATTCTAGCAATCGGTTGGTGAACCCTGGAAGGTGAGCACTGCAGAGGGATTGGCCATCTCAGAGAAGGGTAAGCCACTTCGGTTTGGACTAACAAACGAACTGAATTGGTTATGGTCTGGAGGGTGTCTGGAGCCCTGGAGCATCATAGTTTTTGGGTTGGCACCTTGGTTGTTATCTGCAGCTTCAATGTAATAAATGACCACAACTGAAAACTCTGCTTGCTACAACATCATTAGAAAAACTAATCTCTAGGAATTTTCCAAAGGATAAACCCTGTGCAGCATCAGATAGGAAATGTGGTGTTTATCAGGTTGCTTTTGGAACTCCATATTTCTGTGCACATTTTAAGCACCTATGCCACATCCATATTTTTCCTTCACGTTCACTAGGTAATGTCAACAATAAAGGTAACTATCTTACAAATATCATGAAGTTTCCCTGACGATGTGTGTAGAAAAGAAAATGTGCTTCTAAGGGTTCATTACAGAAATGACAACGGGAATTCTACATGTTTTTGGTATTTTGTTACATCAAAATTTGGCAATTAATAAAGTGTAAATGCAAAGTCTACAAGATAACAAGAGAAAACTACGTAAGAAGAAATAGACATGAAGAAAAAAACTTCAAAGAAGAGAAAAACATGAAGAAAAAATCTGTTAGCTCCCCATAATTTGCTAGATTGATTGAGATACAAAGGTACAAGGTAACATCAAACCAAGCTTTCGAATCCAAGGACCTAGCCTCCCTGGATTCGGAGAGGGATCTCTCAAGTAGGTGCAAAGATGTGAACTTGTTTGCTAATTAGGGTTAATTTTAGTACGAGTTTAGTACGAGGTGTTTTGATTGTTTTTGGTTGGGTATGATGCTCAGATAGATTTAGATAGAAAACAAGGAATATTGTTAAGTGATTGGGCAATGGAGTCAAACAAGTTCATGAATGAGTTCATCAATGGTTTCAAGAGCATTTACAGGGAAAATTAACTTGGTTGGTGGATCTTTAAGGTTGTGAAGGATCAAGATATGGACATTAAACTTGGGAACAACAAGCTAATAAAGGGTAGAAATGGAATCCTTTATATACTTGTAAACTGAGGGAGTTAGAATATTTATAAGCATAGCAAGAGAGTCAAAGGGTCAAGAAACACCTAATCCATTTGATTTCAGACTGAAAGCAGATAATCAACCAAGACAACATTCAGATAAAACATAGAAAGGAAAAAAATTATTTAATATTTCATGGGTTTTATCATCTAGAGAAGAAAAAGCATTTAAGTTGCACAAGTAACTATAACCATAGAAGAAGAGAAAAAACCTAGCATCCACAGTGACAACTATGAAATTTCCTTGAGACAATTTTAGCTAAGTAAAGGCAAAGAGCATGATTAAGATAGACTTCTTTGACAAACTATAGGCAAAGCTGCTTCAAAAGATTATTTCAAGAACGTAGTACTTCAGAAGTAAAAATATGCAGGGCTAGCCATAAATCATAATTGATACTAACTGATCTAAATCATTCAAGAAAAATAGACAAGCCAAAAACTTATTAGAGAGCAAGATATGAATTCCCTAACATATCTTAAGCAGAAGAAAACATTTAGGTAGTGAAGGAAACAAACAGATCTAAGGTGCCATCAACAAGCATATCTTAGTCTAAATTTTTTATACTACTGCAGCATAGATGGATGGAAAACATATGAGAAACTTAGAAAACATTAACAAGATAAAAATTCACCATCAACCAAGCCTATGGATCCTGCAAACAGTCCTTCTCCATCAACAAGTGAATCAGATCATGCATAAGCTCCAAGACATCAATTTCTCATCAAAGGCTTCAAGGGACTATGTATTAATTCAGCATAAGTCATCAAAATCCAAAAAATATACAAGAGCCTCATGCTCTATTTATGGAGCAAATGAGGAGGTGGAAACCCTAAGAGGCTTCCAGAAACCCTAATTCAACCATAAATGTCATAAATGTGCTTAATGACCATGCATGGCCCAAGACACATAAGAGATAAGATAATAAATGAAAAACATAAAAACATAACTCCCAAATCAAATCAGGAGTCATTCGCCCGAAAAAAAAATTAAAAAACCAATTTTTCATTAATCAGTGTCTTTTGTTGACTTTTTGGCAAAAGACAGTCTAGGGGCGCATCGCCATATCAACAGAAAATGGGGTCTGTTACAGCTGAGTTTTGGATCCCTTCCAAACATCGGATTTGGCCCTGTGATGGCTCGCTGGAAAGCTTGAATAGTCTACTTTCCCGAAATACTTTATTTGTGCTGAATGGATGCCATTTACGTGCTCAAAAATCCAATCTCCCATGACTTCTCAATGCGCAGTGCCAGGCCGGAAAAGGAGGCAGAAAGGTCATTTTTGAGGTGTTTTTTGACCTTTTGAGGGGGAAAAAATGCTCCAAATAATCTGAAATTTTTTGGGGAGACTACTGGAGACATGAAAAAACCAAAAATGTAAACTTTAGTAGCTTAGGATGCCCCAAAAAAGAGCATAGTGCCTAGGGTGTTGTGCTTGTAGGGGCCAAAATTTGGAAAACACAAAAAGTTTCTGGATTTGCCTCAAACTTGGTGGAGAGGTCCTTCAAGGGTTTTGATAAGTATATGAAAAATATTGAGCCATGTCTCTGATTTATTATTGGTCTTTACCTTCTTTTAGTGCTCGAAATTCAATGCCTCCTTACTAATTTTTCATTGTCACTTTGTTCCTCTTTTTCTTCACTACCCTCTCGCTCAGCATGAAATCCACTCTCTTCTTTGTCTTCATCATCTTCTTGTATCTTATCTTTATACCTTTAGTTTTGTTACCTTGGTTTTGGAGTTTATCATCAGCCTCTATATTTGTTTCACTTTGGCCTTGTCCTTCATTGATGTCTTCTTCTTTGTCATTGCCTGCCTCTCCAAAATCAGTTTCAGCCTCATCGTCTGCTTTTTCTTGTGCTTGATCTTTGATCTCCTCATAATATTTATTGGTTTCTTTACCTTTATCACCTTTAGAAGCTTTGTCACTATTTTGTACTTATCATTGTGCTCACTAACATGTTTATGTACCTTTTTTTTCTTGGTTGTAGGGCACTCTCTTGCTGACTGTCACCCTTCTTACTTTCTCCATTGTCCTTTGTGTTTTCACCTTGCTCACTATCAACACTTTATTTGTTTTCAAAAACTGTCATGTTCATTTTCCTTCTTTATGTTATCATCATTTCTTCATATAGCTATGTACTTGCATCCCTTTTCTCTTTACTCTCTTCACCATCTTTTGTCCATCATTGTTTCTATCATCATCTGTTCCTTTAGCTTTGTCTTTGACTTACTTATTCTTCTTTAGACATGGTGGTTGGCCTAGGGTAAAAGGATTTTCAGCTTCATGAGGGTCTTCAGGTTTAGGGAGGGAATTTGAGTGATGTGAGGGAAAAATTGTTCAAATGGGGGCAAGTTGGAGAAATCAAGGAGTGATCCAGAGTTTAGAAACAAGTTTGATGTCACCAAATGTCTTTACAACCTATGACAAACTCTTAAGCTTGCAAACCCTAAATTGGGAGGTCAATATTTTATTTTTTGTGTGGCTTAGGGTTTGGTCACCTTAGGTCAAGCAATGGCTTCTTATATTATGAAAATGATATTTGGAGAGTGAGAAAAAGGGAGTTACTAGCCTTATTTGTCTGTTTGTAAAAGAGTTGGAGGAAAAAACTCAAAATTTTGACCTTTTTTGAGAAAATTAGGCAAAAGAATGGCTATTCGTAGCACCTGCGTAGGCACATAGCACAGTGTTATTTAACATTACACTAGGCTCCTCTGTGTGCAGCGCCAGGCTCTAGGGGCGTAGCGCCTCCGCTAGTGCGCAACGCCCATTTGCAAAGGGAATTTGGAGGCCTTCTCGGTGTCGGAATGAGCTCTGTGATAGCTCGTTGGAAAGCTTGCGGAGTATAATTTCCAAAAAAATATTTGGTTTTGAATTTAGAGTCCATTTACCTATTCAAAAACTGATTCTCCCAACACTGGTCAAAATGTGTTGAATGATGGTGCAGAAATGTAGAGTGTTGGTGCAGAAATGAAGAGTGCTAGTGAAGACCACTTTTGGATGCCTTCCTCAATTCAAAATTGAGCTCATGATAGATCATTGGAAATATTTTAAGTCTAGTTTTCATTTGACTCATTAAGTAAGTCATTTGGACACTTCAGCTATGAGAAAAACTAATTTTCCCAAGGTCACTCCAGAAGTGCATAATTTCTCTCGTGACACATGTATTTTTAACATTGATATCAAACCATGATACCAGTGTAAAACTTGAAGGAGGTTTTTCTTCTTTGCCCTATTATGGACAAAAAATTCTCTCACTTTTTCCAAATTCATCTCTGTTTGGTCATAAACACAATTTGAAGCAAAACTAGCCCTAGGTGTGACACATGGCTTGTCTCTTGGAATGAATTCTTGGAAAATGATGGAGGCATGATGTTTATGAGCTGGTATAGACTTATTATTGCTTACATGATCTATAAAATGAATCCTTTGCTCTTGTGCCTCCTTTTCATATCAAACCCTAGCTTAGTTGGAAGAGGAAATTAGTGTTTGATGTGAGGATTTAGGACTGCCTTGCAGAGGGAGGGGAATGAAGGGGTTAAGGGTTGTCTAAATTATTGGGGAATTTTTGGGGGATAGGGATAGATGTTAGGGAGTAGGGGAAAGTGGAATTTTAGGAATTGAGTGAGGGGAAGGGGTCCAAAAGGTAAAAACACAGGCCTAGCCTTAAAAAGTGTCAATTTGTGGCAATAAACTAGGTTTTGTAGAAAAATGATGATTCTGAGGGATAGGAGTGATGGGGAGTGTTTGTGAAGGTATATTAAGGATAGGAGGAGGTGTAAGAGCATCAAGATACAATTCTTTCAGATGATTTAATCATGGAGGTCATGAAACCAAGAGAAATGCCCTTAAAAACCCGAAGATTTCATCAACAAGTGGATAATAGGAAATGGAGGAGTTTAGGCAAAAAACAAAAATAGAGGGCTGAGGCAAAAAGTGGTGAAACATAGTGGTAATGAGTGACATGAGCCCATGATGGGTCTTTTGGGATTGGTGAGCTGAACTTGACATGATCGAATGATGAAATAGTGAAAATTTATCTTAAGGGTAATGAAGGCCGTGAGATTTCTAGAACTCACAATGTTCATGAACTTTGTTTCTATAAATATAGAACCGATACTTAGTCATATTTAGATAGTGAAAATTATGGATGAATAGAAGTGGCTCCACTTGGGGAGGGCAACTCTTTTTCAGGAGGTGTCCAGAACTTTCAGATCTCTTGGTGTATGAAGACTAGTGCCTCATCCATTAGGCAGATTTTTACCTCTTTCACTTGTTGATGCTTGCTTGAAGCTGTGATCTTAGTAATCTGAAAAACATAATTAACATCAACATCATCTCTACATACCCAATCTACTTTCCTAACATTTTTTCTTCCTTGGGTGCATTTGAACCAGAAAACCCTTGACATTTTTATTTTTTTGAAAACACAAATCAAACTATCTAATTGCACCCTTATTTCTTCCAAGAGTTCAGATTAGGCTAATGGAATCTCTTATTCTCTGCCTAGTCTAATAATTTGTCAAGATTAAGTTGTTTGACAAACTTCATTCTCTAAGATATAAACATGAAATTCAAAGCATGGTTTTAAATCAGGATTAGGAAATCTGACTTACCATAAGTTGCGACATAAGAACAAGTTGCACACAAACATTATTTTTCATAAAAGTAAAATAGGAAGATAAGGGTTGTGATATATCATTTGTTATGCATCATCATATTCCTCTTTGGTTCTGTTTTGAGCATGTGGAACCAGTATATTTTCATTCCCTAATCTATCCTTTTTTTACAAGTCAAGTTTGAATGATTTAACAAGATCTCTTTCACTAACTTATTGGCAATAAATTGAAAACATGTTCAGCCATGATTAGGCTAGATGACTGAACAAGAATTTTTGGCACAAGTAGTGGCATTTAGGTTTGCACACTTTCAGCATCACTATTTTTTTGGGTATGGGGCTATACCTCTTCTTTTCATCTTCCCTCTTTTTTCATTTTTATTTGTTTTTACTTTTTCTCTCTTCTTCGTCAAAACAATCTAAAACTAAAGGTAAAAATATGTGTTATAGCATCATTTTTCACCTTCATATGATTCATGATTTCTTTTATGGCTTTGGGCACCCATTCCCACAGACTTGGAAAAATTCACTAAAAAACATTGTTAAAATTCCCATACGCGGGTATGCCTAGACTTTTCCACGTGTATACGCGAGTCCACATGTACTTTTCCGCGTATGACATTAAAATCATTAAAAAATATATTAAAATTCCCTATTTTCGGGCTGGGTTGATGGTTACTCTGGTAGTTCAACCACTCCAGCACGTGGCCAACTATTTCCAACTAGTTGAAACTACTTTGAGGGAGTATAAAAACCCCTCATGTCTTTGGCCTAAGGGAGAGAGAAATTATTGATATTATACTCTATTGGAATCCTCTATCCAAGTCTGAATTCCCGTGCCTCCTGCACTTCCCAGTTCATTATAGGAAACCCTTGTTTCCTCGAGATGCTCATCTCTCAATATGTCATCTCGTATGCACCAGTTCGGAAGGAATCTTAGCAAGGCAAAGGTGGGATGGATCCGGACGACGGTCTGCTCGAAGATCGTGGAAGGATTCAGGTGATCTCTCCACTCGTTATTTTTGTACATGCTATTTATAATACAGAAGAACCATCTTGTTCTTGAAATATACGTGTTAGTATCCGCTTGCATATGTGAGAATATTGTTATTTAAGCATTTATTATGGTTTATCTAATGTTTCACATGGATTTCACTAACATTTAGAGTAGATATATGTTGTACAACCAGTTCTTCATGCTTGTTTCTTCTTGTCTTTCAGGTTAAGAAGGAAGAAGGGTTGCTGGGGGTTTGGACCCCGCGGGATCTGCTTCAACCGTAGGACCTACGGGTAAGTTCCTCGATCTGCTCTATTTAGTTTTCTATGAACATATATGGTTGTGTGAGTCCTTCTTGAGTAGCATGCCCTGATCTGTGGAGGTTTTAACCCAAAAAACCTCTAGGGTGATTTTCCCCAAAATAGAACTGGTGACTCCACTGGGGATCACATTCTTGTGATTCCCATGTTGGGTGGTTTCAGCTATTTGATAGGTTTCCAACAGTTTTAACTTTTATTTGCAGTCCAGTTAACTCTTTTTCAGTCAAACTGAAGTCCTGGTTCCTTATCCAGGCTTAATATTTTTTATTTTTCATTATTTACCTTTTCATACGCGGGTTTGTCTGCACACAGTCGTGTATACACGAATTTTTTGTTAAAGGGAGTCGCGTATACGCGGGTTTCCTTTAGCACAGTTGCATATGCACGCTTGTTGCTTAACTGTCAAGTAGCGTATATTTGGGTCAATTTTTAAATTTTAGGTTTCTTGGCTTTTTAGTCCTGTCTGACTCTGGAGACCTATTCCTGCAGTGTCTTAGTATCCTCTAGATTGTGTTCAAAGTGGTCTTTGTTTTTTTCTCTCTCTGGTTTGGTTGAAAACTAGCTTATTTGGCAAATTTTGTTTTTTTTGCTGGCATTTCTGGTTCGAGTACCAAGATCTCTTTCTGGGGATTCTTAGCTGTTCTGCTCCATCAGAACAGAGAGCCTTTGCTCATTTACTCTTTCCTACCTTTGTGTCTTGCTTTGCGCTTTGATTTTTGCCCATTTCTTGGTTGGTTTTCTTGAGTTCAGTTGACTAGGTCTTGTTGCAATTTTTGAAGAATTTTTCTTGGTTCTTTGAAGTTTTTGTTTGCTGCAAGGTTGTACTATTCTTCTAGGCTGAGTCATTGAGTTTCTTGTCTTCTTTTTTCCCATATAAATCTTGCTACTAGTTAGCCCTATAAGGTTTTGGAGCATTTTTGAAGTTTTTGCTTGAAATTTAGAGTTGGTTGGCTTGGGATTTTATAGTTTTTCTTGGTCTTTTCGAGCTCTTCCTTTTTATAAAACTCAAAATCTTAAAAAAAATTTTAGTCAATTGCTTTTGTTTTGCATTCTTGTTTTTGTTTTGTTATGTCTGTTGAAGCTTTGTTGAGGTTTCTCGCCTTTGGTTTTTGACTTGATTTTGGAAAAGAATTTTCATTAGTTTCTTCCTCTTGTTTCAAGCGTTTTTGGTGTCTTTATATTAAGAGTTTCTGACTTAGGGAGCTAGCTTTCTGGACAACCAAAAAGAGATAAAAATGAAGGATCTTTGGGAAATTTCTCTCTGCTTTAGTAGATTTTGCATCTTAGAATTTGCATGCTCTTATTGATTTGCATCAGGTGCACTTAAGCATTTAGTCATTTTCATAGTTTTTGTGAGTGTGAAGCTTGTTATCTGAAAAGAAAAATATTTTTTTTTTAGTCTCGTAGAACCTGTTTAGAAGTTGCTTTTCATCGAAAGACAATAACTGAATTTGCATGTAGTTTGGTTTTTATGAATTTATTTTCTGCGTCAAAACACCACAAGTTTCATTTCCGTATCCCTTTGACTTAACATAATAGCCCATATAATTTAAAAGCAACTAGAAAGTTTTTACTAAGTGTCATACACCAACTAGCTAGGTTGTAGGGCCTTGGATTAGGTGAGTGGAGAGTTAACTCTCCAAGGCCGCTCAAACAAAACATAGAAGTTGATTAATTGAGCGAAATCCAACTCCGTTAGGTGGACTAGGAAAGCTCTCCTCCAGAGAGTCAAGCGCGAGGGGAAGTGAAGGCTGAGAAGAGAGATACCCCCTCTCTAATTTGCTGAATCTGACCTCAAGACCATTCCGCCTGACTTCTAACACGGATTGGTGCACATAGTTGCCACTCCTAGGTTCCACATAGGTGACTGCGGGGGGGAATACCTGTGGTACCTGAGGCAGACATTGCATCACTTCCAGCAGTACTTCTGGGGGGTGCCCTTGCGAAGCTTGGGTGCTTGAGCCGGCAAAGGCTATTGTTAGGATGTTGGCATAACTATTTATGTCACCTTCACTAGTAGGCCTGGGCCGTAATTATCCCAGACTGCTTTCGGGAGGTCCTATATTTCGCTTTCCTGTATTTTGGTGTCTGGTCCTAATCACCCGGAGCAGAAATACTTGAAAGCTATTTGCTTGATTGTATCTCAGGGATTTTTCTTGTAGTGAGTACTCTTTGCTCCTAGCTTGCTTAGCTTTATATTTTTTGAGTCTAATAAAATTTGTTAAAGTCGCTGATCAAGCGCCTCGTCGATCGAGGAGAATCTGGGGGTTATCTCCCGCAAGTCCATAGCCTTCTTCTAGAAGGCGTAGGAGTAGTTTAGTAGGTGAGTATCACCCTGTGACGTCTGACGCAGTGGAGAGAGATCCTCCAGAAGGGTCTGAAGGTTTCATAGCTGATTCTGGTGTTGGTTCCGAGAGGAGCGTTCTGCTCACCTCGCGAGTTTTATTTCCTCAGGAAGAAGATTTTCAAATAGAGGAAGTACCTAAACCTCCTGTGTCAGGTCCATCTCCTCTTCCTCCTGATTATCCGTTCATTGTTCAATACATCGGACCTAAGTCAGAGAGACCAGAAGATCCTCCGTATTATTCATACCTTTTGATGGCCATGACTGGGAACGCGACTTCTGCTGTGAGTGCTGCAGGCATTCAGACTCCTGCTTCTGTTGAAGGAGGGGGCACTATTGCTTTATCTTCCATTGCTTCTAGTGCTGTTATGTTTGGCTCTGGTTTCACCCAAGCACATGCTTCTCATTCTGGTCTCTTCTGTTTCGGAATGCCCACTAGTGGGATTCCTTATTTTTCCTTTTCCGCTACTGCAGCTGGATCTACGCCCATGTCTTCCATGGCTAGTGGATCAGCTTCTTTTCAGGGGTTCCGCTTTGGAACTGGGCACATTCCTAGTTCCAATCCTTCTTTAAGGTCCTTTCCATTTACTTCTCAGACCCAGAGTTTCAATCCTTGGTCTAGAGGTCAGAATTCGACCACTTTTACAGGTTGGAACCCTGTATTCACTACAGTGGGGGCAGGGAATTAGTTTTATGCTGGTCACCAAGGGAATACTTCTTTCCCTTCTTCAAGTGCTTATCAGACCTTTTCTCCTCTTTCCAATGCCTGGAACCCCTATCAGGGGCTTTCCTCTTCATTTAATACTTCTGGGGGGGGAACTGGTCTGGGCTTCGGTAACTCGACGTTGGGAGGAGGTCCTTTTCCTTTTTCTACGAGTTATTTTTGGCAACCTGGTGCCTCATAAAATCCAGGGTATTCTTTTCAAAATGTTGGGAATCCATCCCATCAAGGATGGAATCCTCAAGCTCCACCTCGCTTACCTTTTCTGGCAACGTTAAACTTGCCAGATCTGTCAAAGTTGACTAATGATTCGATCCGTTATAGTCTGGGGTGGCCTCCAGTTCCCACCAAACTTCCTTCAGACATTCCAAAGTTTGAAGGCAAGAATGGAGAGGATCTGGCGGACCATATCACCACTTTCCATTTATGGTGTTCTTCTAACTCCCTGATCGATGATTCGATTAGGTTGAGATTGTTTCAACGCACCCTAACTAGAAACGCTGCCAAATGGTATATTGAGCTAACTGGGGGAAGTTTTGCTACATTTGGAGAACTGGCTGTTACATTTCTAAACCATTTCCAGTTTCCAGTTCGTTATGATGCCGGGACTGAACTCCTAGCTAATTTTAAGCAGGACGACGCAACCCACATTTCTGACCATATTCAGGAATGGAGGAGAAGGAAGAGGCTTATTAAAGCTCATATTCTAGGTGAATTCCTTTTGGAATGGTTTCTAAAATCCCTGCAGTCAGTTATTTCGAAAGATGTATCCCTTTCTGGGGTATTTTCTGAGGAGCAGGCCATTTTTAGGGCCTAGCAGTTGGAGCTGATATATTCTCAATCTGGGGTCCTTCACAAGTATCTGGCCAATGCTCCTCGCTCCAAATTAGATTTATCTAAAACTAAGCGCGGTCCTCATGGTGACGGACTGATTGGATTGATCAATAGTGGTGCAACCAGCTTGCTTACTCAATTGCAGCAGTTGTCTTTACAATCTGCTCCTTCTGGTCAGGATGTGCCTGCTGAGTCATCACCTTCCCCCTCTTTGTCCATAAATGTTGTCCAAGCTTCTGATCCCAAAGGAAATCAACAATCCAAAGGGAAGAAGAAGGGACATAATAATAAGAAAAATGGCAAGAATGGGAAGGGTAATGCGAATAAAACCAACGAGCAAGTTGGTGAGGGTCCAAAGGAGAAAAGGAAAGTGAAGTTTCCATGCAAGTTGTGTGTTGGAGACCATCTTACGCACCTTTGCCCTAAAATTCAGGATGCGCAGTGCTTGTTGGCCCAGCAGGGTTCTTCTAGTTCCCAGGCTGTGTTAACAAACCCTTTTCCCCAAGGGCAACAACTAGTTGTTGGCGCGAATCAAAATCCTGGGGCTTCCTCTGGGGGCACCCAGGAAGAGGAAATTCCATCGAACATATTCATGATGAGTGCTCACGCGGATGTCGCAACGAGATCCCGTGATTATGGCGGAGAAGAGTCTTCGAAAGCTAAGGATGTTCCTAATGCTACTGAGCCACTTCACATTACAAGGCCTACTATTGAGCCTATGCCTCGGATGCCCAAAGCATCCAATAAGCGTTCGACGATTAATCCAAATGCTAGGGCTGCCCAGAACTACTCTATTGTGGAAGATTTGGCGCAGATTCCTTGTGCTATGTTGGCTTTAGAGGTGCTCCAGTCTTGTCCGGCTCAGTGCAGTGCTTTGTTCACTGCCATTGGGGCTATTGATCCAAAAAATTCTCTTCTGATTACATTTGATATGACTAATTTTAAGAAGAGACTCCCCCATCATATGGCTTTTCATATTAAATCATCGTACCGGAAGTGTAATATCTTTCGAACGGTTGTTGATGAGGGTGCTTCCACACGCGTGATGTCTCTCACATGTTGGAAGACAATTGGATCTCCCAAAGCTGTTCCATCTAGCACTGTTCTGACTGCGTTTGATGGTCATTCTCACAGACCGCATGGTATTGTCCCAGCTTTGCCTATCTGTGTTGGGGGCAGAACTGTGAATATAGAGGTTGAGGTAGTTGATGCAAGCTTGGACTACAACCTTCTGTTGGGGAGAAACTGGATTTATGAGATGGATTCCATTGCATCCTCATTATTTCGCATTGTTTGTTTCCCTCACGAAGGGAGGATTGTTACAGTGGATCAACTGGACTGTCCTCCTGTAGACCTGAATGCGTCTACTGACTCATCTGTTCCAAAGTTGGATAATACTAAGGCGCCTGTTGAGAATTTAGGGGTTGGAATGTATTCTTCCTTGATGGGTACTTTTGATATTCCTCCTCCTACTGTTCATATTAATGCAATTTCATCCTCCAAGGCTCCTCTTCGAAGAGAGTTCTTCAGAACTCATTATTTTTCGGACCCTTAGACCTTACCTTCCCCTACTGCCACATTAGCGGAAGGTCAAGTGGGTGGAATGTCATTTCCAATGTCTACAGCTGAGATTGCTTATCAGTCTATTGTTGACTCTGCAGAGACCATCCCAGCTCCTCTGTCACCGGAAGAGTTGGATGGCGATGTGGCTCCGGATTGGACACTTAGTTCTTCTTCGGCCCAGGATTGCCTTGATACTACTCTTCCATCTGAAGAGGCCATCCTGGAGGCTATGATGGGTATAGATAGACCGTGGGATGATTTGCATCATCGGTCTTACTTTTTACCTGACTTGAGCGAAGTTGAAACGAGTTTTCCAAGTCCTCTGTCTCCTGGTCCTGTTCGCCCAGCCTTGAAGCCTTTAGCACCAACACAGGTTTATGCTAAAGGGAACATGGTTGTGATTTCTCCTACTATCCCGGTGAACATTTCCATGGATCCCAATATTATTGAGAATGTCTTCATCGAAGCTGAATGTTCCCGTGAAGAGATTCAGATTTACACCGAGCTCTTTAAAGAGTATAGGGATGTATTCACTTGGTCTTATGAGGAAATGCCTGGTATAGATCCATCTATTGTCCAACATGAGATCAAGACTTACGAAAACGCTAAGCCGGTGAGGCAAAAAATTCGTTCGGTCAATCCTAGGAAGGCAGCAGCTATCAAAGCTGAGGTTGAGAAGTTGCTTAAGGCGGGATTCATTTTCCCTATTCCTTTGACTGAATGGGTTTCAAATCCTGTTCCCGTAGATAAAAAGCAAGGAACGATTCGAGTTTGCATCGATTTCAGAGACCTAAATAAAGCATGTCCTAAAGATAATTACCCCACACCATTTATCGATCAGATCATTGACGAGTGTGCTGGTAATGAGATTTTCTCCTTCATGGACGGTTTCTCTGGATATAATCAGATTACTATCCATCCTGAAGATCAACATAAGACTGCCTTTATTTGTCCCTGGGGTACTTTTGGATACAAGAAGATGCCTTTTGGTCTTAAAAATGCTGGGGCTACCTTTCATCGGGCCATGTCATATGCCTTCCATGACATCAAAAATATTATTGAGGCGTATTTAGATGATTTAGTTGCTCATTCTTGAAAGAGGATGGATCATCCTGCTCACCTCCGTCAAATATTTGAACGATGTCGTTTCTATAAGATCAGATTGAATCCGAACAAGTGCATTTTTGCAGTTACATCCAGTCGGTTATTGGGATTCATTGTGTCTAGGGAAGGGATAAGGGTAGATCCCTTCAAGGTTGAGGCAATACTTCGGTTGCCTCCCCCATGTTCTATCCGTCAACTTCAAAGTCTTCAAGGAAAGGCTAATTTTCTTCGGAGATTTATCGTAAATTATGCTGAGGTTACTAAGGGATTTATGAGATTGTTGAAGAAAGGAATTCCATTCTTATGGGATGACTTTGCTCAACGCTCATTCGATGCTTTGAAAAAAGCATTGACCTCTGCTCCTTTATTAAGTCCACCTGATTATAGCAGGGATTTCCTTTTGTATCTGGCAGCAGGAGAATCTACTATTGGTATGGTTCTGGTTCAGGAGGATGATGCTCTTGCAGAGCATGTTATATACTACCTTAGTCGAGGCTTGGTAGGACCTGAACTTCGGTACACTCCGATAGAAAAAATAGCTTTAGCAGCTGTTCATGCTGTGCAGAGACTCCGGCATTACATAATTCTTCGAAAAACTTATGTTTTGGCAGCAGCCAATCCATTTCAGTTTGTCCTCAGTAGGCGAGTGATTGGGGGCAAATACAATAGATGGATTGTGATTTTGCAGGAATTTGATCTTGAGTTTATGTCTGCCAAGTCCAAGAAATCATTGGTTTTCACGGAATTGATCTTCGAGTTGCCCTGTGAGGATGAGATAGTCTATGATGAATCCTTCTCGGATGAACATTTGTTTCTGATCTCTCCACAGGATCCTTGGTATGGAGATATAATTGTGTATCTCCAGACTGTGAAGTTTCCCTCTACTTTTTCGAAAGATGAGCATTGTAAATTGCGTCACTTGGCTAAGAATTACTTGATTATTGGTGATGCTTTATACCGTCGAGGGGTTGATTCAATCCTGAGACGTTGCTTAACTCTCGAAGAAGCTGAGGCTTTGTTGAATGATTGCCACAGTGGAGCTTGTGGTGGTCATTTATCTTGGCTTGCTACAGCCCAAAGGATCTTGCATGCTGGGTACTTTTGGCCTTCGATTTTCAAGGATTGTATCAAATCGGTCAAAAAGTGTCATCCGTGTCAAGTTTATACTCGAAAAATGCGCGCTCATCCAGCTCCACTTTTTCCAGTCATTACTGTTGGTCCCTTTACAAAGTGGGGTATTGATTATACTACTTGTAACCCGCCTTCGGCTAAAGGTCACAAGTACATTATTGTAGCAGTAGACTACTTTACGAAGTGGGTCGAGGCTATGCCTACTTTTGGGAACGATGGTGAGATTGCAACTCTTTTTCTTTTCAACCAGGTTATTGCTCGTTTTGGTATTCCTAGAGAGATTGTCACTGATCATGGCAGTCATTTTCAGAATAGCATGATGGATGATTTGGCTCTAAAATTAGGTTTCCAGCAGGAGCATTCATCTCCGTATTATCCTCAAGCCAATGGGCAAGTGGAAGCTGTGAATAAATCCTTTAAGAAAATTCTTCAAAGGACAATTGATAAAGCTAGATCCAACTGGCATATTATGTTATATCCTGCACTTTGGGCATACAAGACGTCAGTGAAAACTGCAATTGGCTTTACTCCATTTCAGCTAGTGCAAGGGTTGGAATCCGTATTTCCCATTGAATGTGAGATTCCTTCTCTTAAGTTAGCTGTTGAACTTCTTCCTGACACTTCTAGTATTGAAGAACAACTCCTTCATCTGGAACATCTCAATGAGCAGCGTCGGGATGCCGCCACGATGAATGAAGCGCATAAAAACTAAGTTAAGGTTCAGTACGATAAGGCGATCAAGCCCAGGGTCTTTTCAGAAGGTGACCTTGTTTTGGTCTATGCCCAAGAAAAAGATGCCCTGGGGGCAGGAAAGTTTAAATATATGTGGTATGGCCCCTTTATCGTTAAAAAATTCCTTAAGAAAGGAGCATACACCTTGGATGATTTTGAAGGAAACGAGTTGCCGGAGCCTAGAAATGGGCTCTATTTGAAGAAGTATTATGCCTAGGCTTCGGCCTGGCATGTTGCTTTTGTATATAGTAGTTTTTCTTTGTACATATCTGATTTTTCGATCTTTGATGGGTTGGTGATGTTTTTGATCTGCTTTGGCAGGTTGTGTCGGATGTCATGAGTCATTTTGGTTTCACCGATGGTGCTAGTAGACACACCCGGAACTTAGCTTCCGCGGCTTGGGTGCTTCGTTATCCAACTGGTCAGCTGTTAGTATCAAGAGGGGTCTGCATTGGTCCTGCTTCCAATAATATAGCAGAATACACTGCAGTTGTTTATCTACTCTTGGAGGCAATATCTTTGGGTGTTGATTCGTTGGTAGTTTTATTGGATTCTCAGCTAGTGGTGTCGCAGTTGAACAATACTTATCGGGTTCGAGATCCATTTTTACTCTGGTTGTTCTTGAGGGTACATTTGTTACAAAGATCATTTCAATTTTTAACTTTCATTCATATTCCTCGAGCTGAAAATTGGTTGGCAGACTCATTAGCTAATCAAGCAATTGATTGGCATATTAATCATTCCATAGAATAAAATTTAATCATCAAAAACATCATACATTTTGATAAATTTGGTACATCACATCAAACATCGTTGTATATATATCATCAGAGTGTTCAAAACTATACAAAAATTTGGATCCATAAGTCATACAAAAATTTGGGCTTATGCCCGATCATGTTCAGTCTCAAAAAATATACAGTCATCTGATCTATCATATCTATCTACTACTGAGGTCCCTGCCCATAAGTTGTGTTCCTATAGAACACGATCACAGTGGCAACTCGGCGGAATAACCGTACCCAGTCGCGAGGTACTCCTACCACTTGCCTCTGGATCGCTTCAGGCAGATCTTCCACTGCAGCCATAGGTACTTGGCGGGTTAATCCCTCCAAGTTCCTCTGTACAGCCTGGAGGGTTATGTATGGATCCATTGTATCTGTTTCGCCTCTGCGACGCTTATGTCGTGGGTATCCCTCAGGTCGAACTGGTCCAATATCTGTTTCATGATCATTTTAAAATTGTAAGTCTTTTGAATCCACTCAAAAACATGTTTTGTTTTTCACATTTTTTCATACATATTGAAAAAATCCAAAAAATTATATAAGTCAAAAATTGTGAACTTACCGACTGTACCCCATGCTGCGCCTGGTGGAAGGACAAGATCTGGATCTCCACGAAAGTCCATCCCGGCATAGGGATAGTCGTCCACTGTGATGATTTGTTCTCTCCACCATAAGAAGAACTCATCATCCCAGGTGGTCCAGGGAACTTCACTTCCCCCCAATCTCTTCATCATGTCTGCCCAGCGGGCAATTCTTGGGTCTCTCGAGCTGCTGATGATAGAGGTCACTCTGGGTCTTAGTATTGGAATCTTCTCGAAGAAGAATGTCATCAAAATTGTACCGTATCCAAAATGTTTTGTCTTTACTTGGCGGATAGAGGTCAATTGTTGCCTCATGTTCATTAGTAGGGCTATGCACCAATCATATACATGAGTTAAGAATTCCACTGCTATGCTCATTTGCGTCCTGGACGCCTGGTGTAGGGAGGCAGATCCTGCCACCTTGCCAATGGTGAAAAGGAGGATTTTCATGTGCAAATCCCTTAAATCTTTGATTGCAATTTGAGTTCCAACTTTCTTGGAACCCTCTACGCAGTACACGTGGACATAATCTTCCATGGTGAGCCCTCCCAAGGGCTTACCGTGCAAGTCTACTGGTTCCCCCCTCCTGGAGAGTCCAGTGATAAAATATATGTCTTCCACTTCAATGCGTACAGGCATCTGATCTATCATAAAGCAGTCCTCTTCCGGTTCCCAATAGTTCACAAGCATTTCAAGCAACCGGACATTGCTTTTCATATTTGGCATTTTGAAAAACTTGAGTAATCCGCAATTCCGAAGAATATTCAGTGATGCTTGGTTCTGAATGACTTCTTGATCAATTGCACTGTGTTCACGCTCTCTCCATGAGATGGTCATCCTGTCAAAATTCAATAATTCATTCATTAGCTACGCATTTTTCATTTCTGGGTTGTGCATACGCGACTTTCTTTTTGCACAGTCGTGTGTATACACAACTTGGCCATTACCAACCCGCATATGCGCAAACCCGTGATTTTTAGTAAGAGATTCTATGGTGAAAATTCCTAAATTTTAGTTTCTGAATGGACAAAATGGATAGCAAGGATGATTGATGAGCTTACCTGACAAATTCGGTGGATTTCGACGGTCGGTTGCTCCTGATTTGACGAAAGAAGCTTTTTTCTCCAAAGCACTTTTTTCCAAATCAGCAATGTAATAATGAACCAAATATGAGGTAATTTCTCTATTTATGCCCAAAAAGTTGAAAATTTTCGCAAAAATTTGTTATGCTTATGTTTTCAATCTATCCTAAGCTACATAACCCGGATGCTTGGAAGTGCCCAGTTTGGTATGTTTTAGGTACATTTTTGACGAATTCAAGATTTTTCCCGGTTTTTGATCCATGACTGCTGACCCGTCATGGCAGGTATATGATCTTCACTAGCATATAGGTTAGGGAATCCACTTTCCGTTGCATTTTGCATACTAGCCTCCATTCTGATCACTTGCCATAGGGTCGATCCCATCAGGTCATGAGCATTACGCCCATTTCACTCGACGATTTTTTTAATCATGACTTGGTGGTAGAGCCTTCCTTTACATGGGCTTCCTAGTTAGTTCCTCGCTATCACTTATTGCCCATGCTGCGTTTTATGTAGGCTCGGGAGTCTTATTTAGTCCCGCCATGACTTATGTGTTGAAGCTTCTTTCTTCTTCTTCCTCACTATCATTTTTTCTGGCTATTACCCTAGAGGCTCCCTGGTGTTGTTGAGTTGTATTATTGCATTGCATATTGGCTACTTGTTTATCCTGGCCTTTAGCCGGCTTCATTTGGACTCAGTGTTTAAGCCAACTTTTGACCTTGTCTATCTATACAAGTTAACCATTGCATGCACTTAGCTATCGCGACTTGACATCCTTTTACCTATGGATGGAACATTCCTCTGAGTATCGCTTACCAGTTTTTGCCACCTTGCATTGAGCATAGGATCGTTCCAGTCCCAGGAACTAGTGCATCTGTTTCTTGATACTCGTTCTATCCATTGTACCATAGCATTCTTTTATTCTTTTTTCAGGCTTATTATATGAAAAAGACAAAAAATTAAATATAACAAAAAGAGCGGGAACGGGATGTAACTTCATACTTCTATGGCAGTACAGTGTCAGTTTGTCGCCCTTGAAAAAAGAATTTACACTTATATCTTTCCTCCATTTGGGATGGTTTTAGTTTTGACCTAGGTTCAGCCTTTACCTTGTTTCACTGGTCAGTTCTCCCCCGATTGGTTATTTCTTCCAATCATATGGAGAGTTTGTTCTGCCTCCTGCATAATAGACTTATACAGTGTCACTTTTTACTGCCATGGTCATTACGAGTCATGCTTTTTTTCAAGGGAAGTCTAACCAGAGTCGGCCATTCTGCGGTGTCTCTTGACTCATTATTTAGTCAGCCTTCTCGGTCTTTCAGTATCTTTTTCTATGACATCAGATGTTTTGGTCCTTTGCTCGTGCTGGTTTGAGAAGGTCTCCATTGACTTCTTGCTGGCGGGTTTGTCTCTTATCGACTACGACACATTGCCCTGAGAGCGAACCTAGAGCTGCACCCTGGCCCTATTTCCATCATTGACAGGTGACCTTGTGCTCAGCATTTTATCATCATTATGGGTCTTTGACTGAGTGGTTTCCCTTGTGTTCGACGTCAGCATACATTATCACACTTGGGATTCATGCAGTACCTTGATTTCCATTTGACCCTATCGATGGATTTCTCGCCTCTGTGTCAGCTTTCATTATTGGTTGGTTCAGAGGGTTTCTTCCGTGCGCTAGCTTTGTCTTATGCATGTCAAAAACTTACTTCAGTTTGGTTCCATCACCTTACTTCGTCCGATTCCTTCAAAATCTTGGCCTGCGGGTTACACTCGCGCTGGACTGATGTGGGATGCCTTAATGCCTTCCTTCCAGCAGATCTTTTCCCATCGACTCCGACTCATTTCTCTGGGAATAAGGTCTAGAGTATTTTTGTCAGTACCTTAGGGTTTGCAGTCATCAGTGGCAGAATCTTCGCTATCGAAAGTGGGGATTCATTATTGCCTCCTGATTGGTAGATTCTTTCAAGTGTTCGAATTCAACTCATTCATTCGCACTTGTCAGATTGTACTGGGGCACCTTGACCCTCATTTTCATTATCGGTGGGTTGTCTCGCGTTGGTTAACGGTATACATCATTGACCGTTAATCCAACGATTTCTCACATGGTCAACTTCAGCTCATTTATTCCCATTTTGTAGAATTGTGCCATAGTGATCAATGAAGACCTCGGATTGCATCAACATTTTTCGGTTCACTTTTGACAGTCCATTCAGTTTCTGCCAGTGATGTCGTTCACCCTTATATGTTGCAGTTCAGTTCAGAACCATCTTATATGTTGGCTCCCGAGTTGCGTGATTGTACCATTTGTTCCACCCCTTATGATTTGGTACATGGAGATTCAGTTACTTATATGATCAGACATCCAGTTTCAGCATCATTGCTCAGCTTCCTATATGTGATACTTGGACATTGATTCAGACTTGTCTTTCCGGGCCATGCTCAGATGATTCATTGTGTACTTTCAGTTCAGCTATACTTGTATACATTTTGGATCCATTATGTATTTTCTATATGATGTATTTTTGACTGAGCATGGGTATGCCCGCCTTAGCATGAGTTGACTCTTTGTTTTCTTTCATTGGTTTTTGGTAGGCTGAAATCTGGTGAAGTCCTCTCTTGTCCTTGCGAAGTTCTTTCTATGTGCATAATACATTTCGGCCATCATGTACCCCTTCTGACCTCATATATTAGGGGGCATCTGTTATAGCATCATTTTTTCACCCTCATGTGATTCATGATTGTCTCTTTGGCCTTGAGCACCCATTCCCACAGAATTGAACAAAATTCATAAAAAACAGTATTAAAAATCCCATACGCGGCTATTCCCAGACTTTTCCGCGTGTATACGCGAGTCCACATGTACTTTTCCACGTATGCCATTAAAATCATTAAAAAATATATTAAAATTCCCTATTTTCGGGCTGGGTTGATGGTTACTCTGGTAGTTCAACCACCCTAGCACGTGGCCAACTGTTTCCAACTGTTGAAACTACTTTGAGGGAGTATAAAAGCCCCTCATGTGTATGGCCTAGTGGAGAGAGAAATTATTGATATTATACTCTGTTGGAATCCTCTATCCAAGTCTGAATTCCCGTGCCTCCTGCACTTCCCAGTTCATTATAGGAAACCCTTGTTTCCTGGAGATGCTCATCTCTCTATATGTCATCTCGTATGCACCAGTTCGGAAGGAATCTTAGCGAGGCAAGGGCGGGACGGATCCGGACGACGGTCTGCTCGAAGATCGTGGAAGGATTCAGGTGATCTCTCCACTCGTTATTTCTGTACATGCTATTTATAATACAGAAGAGCCATCTTGTTCCTGAAATATACGTGTTAGTATCCGCTTGCATATGTGAGAATATTGTTATTTAAGCATTTATTATGGTTTATCTAATGTTTCACATGGATTTCACTAACATTTAGAGTAGATATATGTTGTACAACCAGTTCTTCGTGCTTGTTTCTTCTTGTCTTTCAGGTTAAGAAGGAAGAAGGGTTGCTGGGGGTTTGGACCCCGCGGGATCTGCTTCAACCGTAGGACCTACGGGTAAGCTCCTCGATCTGCTCTATTTAGTTTTCTATGAACATATATGGTTGTGTGAGTCCTTCTTGAGTAGCATGCCCTGATCTGTGGAGGTTTTAACCCAAAAAAACTCTAGGGTGATTTTCCCCGAAACAATATGCTCATAGTGTTGATCTTATTTTCTTGCCTATATATCCTAATCTAACCTATACATGATATACATTCAGCTGGTGAACTCTCTTTTCCAATACATCCAATCAAGCAAATGATTCCATGAGGGATCTTGGTTTAGCTCTTTGAGGGAGCTAACAAAATTAAAAAGCCACTCCCCCCTCACTTGTGTTTGAACTGTAGTGTCTAAAATGTTCTTAAAATTCTACATCAAACTGCCCTATACATGTTTTACTCCCTCTTCAAGTGCCTCTAACAAATCAGCAAAGGGATCTTGAAACAATACTTGGCTTAGAGGATTTGGGAGATAAGCTTGATCCAGGACTGCTTCTTCCTTCACTTGCCTAAGCTTAGGAATCCTTTGGGAAAGAAACTCATCCTCTTCCTCATGATCATCTGAACTGGTAGACTCATCATAGATTGCAATGTTGTCTTCTAGAAGTCCTGGTATGCTCTGATTTAGTGGATTTAATTCTGTGTGAAGACCATCATGTTGATGAGTAGAAGCATTCTTAGGTGATAAATATTCTTGAGAAAGAGGTGCAGCAACTCTTATGTGATTGTAAATTTCCAAGCCTTCATCTACAATTTGAATTTAAATGGGACTTTGTGGTTGCAAATCTGAAGCTGAAGAAGATTCCGTGTCCCAAATTATTTCATCAACCATTTCAAGAAAAGGTTTTTCACTTACAACTTTCTCAAGAAGTTCTTTTTCTTCTCCAATTTCAACATCAAAATTGAAAGACTGTTGATTCCCAATCACATGAAAGTTATTGCTGATGGGTTGATATGAAGTGGAACAAAGGGTTAGAGGTCCTTCACTTACTTATGAACTTTCAAGGCTTCCCACATCAATGGCATAGGTGGCATGAACTTGCTTAATACTTTTTTGAAGTTGATGAAAATGAACTTCCTCCCATAAACCAATTACTGATTCCTCTGCAAAGTTAGTTTCCGTTTGGAGGATATCATCATCAGATTGATCAAACTTTGGAAAATCATCAAAATAAGTAGTGTCACCAATAAAACATATTGGATTATCAGTTTTTTCTTCTTTGAGTTGATCTACAAGTTCACTTTCTAATTTATGGTAGACGGGATTGGTAGGAGAAATAACAGAAATGTTTTGTTAATATGAAGGCTTAGAGGGTGGTTGTACCCTCAACATATGATCTACCTCTTCTTCAGTTAAAGGAGGAGGCATTTTCTATTTTCTTTGGATTGGGAAAATTTTTTTTTCCTTCACTAAAGAAGATTGATTCTGAGGTTGGATATCTTCTTGAGCCTCATCTAGTAGGGGTGATGAATCATCACTTGTGCCTTTAGATAGATCTTGTTGGTTTTCTTCTATACCTTGATTGATTTATTCCTCAACTAACTCAACTAGGATGTCATGATAGTTATCTTGAGAATGAAATTCATGAATGGATGTTAAGAGGTCTTCAGGATGCAAATTTTCCAAATATTTATCACTATCTATAAGGTATTGTATGATATCTTGAGATTGATCACAACAATTTTCAGCTAATGATAGAAATGGGAAATACCCTATATAGTGTTTATAGAATACCTTGTGGAAATCCTTCAAAGAAAACAAGATGCCAGGTTCTAGCCATTCATACCAATTTTTTGCCTTACCTTCTAATGCTTCCATAAACATTTTCATGAGGCAGTCCTCATGCCATTCAACCTTTAACCTCCATACATGTATATGAAAATTGATGAGATGTAACAAGGGGTCATCAAATTTTTCATCTTGAAAGATAGGTAGGTCTTTTAACCAATTTATTTCAGGAATTTTGTGTGGGAATTGAGGGATATGATCCCTACTCATTGGGGCATATCTTTGCTGTATTCTTGGATTCATGTTTGTAAATCAGAAATGGTCACTAAATATTTTCAAACAGTCTAGAGTTCTCTACCAGTGGAGTCTTTATGTCTTTTCAGAGTTGTGGAGTCACCAGGTGGAGGGTTTCAACTTTTCTGTCCACCATCAGCATGATTGGGATTGCTTAATGCATTCCTAGGGGAGTCTATTAGAGCTAGTGGGGTCAATGGGGCTACTGAAGACCAATGGAGTCACCAGGTGGATGATGTTAATTGTTTTAAGGATGTTATTGTTTTCCACCATCAACAACCAAATACCAATCTAAGGATTTTTGTGAGTTTTTTGAGATCTAAGGAATACTTAGTTTGTCACTAAATAAGAAGGTCCCACTGTGATCGCCATTATGTTGGTGTGAGAGATGGGATAAATCCACAAGATAGTACTCTTAGGGTTTTTTTGAAAGTTTTAGGAAAGTCTTTATCACTGAGAGTCCCACCATGATCGCCATTATGTTAGCTCCCCGTAATTTGCTAGATTGATTGAGATACAAAGTCACAGGGTAACATAAAACCAAGCTTTGCAATCCAAGGACCCAGCCTTCTTGGATTCGGAGAGGGATCTCTCAAGTAGGTGCAAAAATGTGAACTTGTTTGCTGATTAGGGTTGATTTTAGGCTAGATGTTAAGTATGGGGTGTTTTGATTGTTTTTGGTTGGGTATGATTCTCAGATAGATTTAGATAGAAAACAAGGAAGATTGTTAATTCATTGGGAAATGGAGTCAAACAAGGTCATGAATGAGTTCATCAATGGTTTCAAGAGAATTTGCTGGGCAATTTAACTTGGTTGGTGGATCTTTAAAGTTGTGAAGGATCATGAGCTGGACATTAAACTTAGGAACAACAAGCTAATAAAGGGCAGAAATAGAATCCTTTGTATACTTTTAAATTGAGGGAGTTAGAAGATTTATAATCATATCAAGAAATGAAAAGGGTCAAGCAACACCTAATCCATTTGATTTCAAACTGAAAGCAGATAATCAACCAAGACAACATTCAGATAATACATAGAAAGGCAAAAACTTATTTAATCTTTCATGGGTTTAATCATCTAGAGCAGAAAAAACATTTAAATTGCACAAGTAACTATAACCATAGAAGAAGAGAAAAACCCTAGCATCCACAGTGACAGCTATGAAATTTCCTTGAGACAATTTTAGCTAAGTAAAGGCAAAGAGCATGATTAAGACAGATTTCTTTGACAAACTATAGGCAAAGCTGCTTCAAAAGATGATTTCAAGAACAGAGTAATTCATAGGTAACAATATGCAGGGCTAGCCATAAATCATAATTGATTCTAACTGATCTAAATCATTCAAGAAAATAGACAAGCCAAAAACTTATTAGAGAGAAAGAGGATAATTACCCAACATATCTTAAGCAAAAGAAAATATTTAAGCAGTGAAGGAAACAAACAGATCTAAGGTGCCATCAACAAGCATATCTTAGTCTAAAGTTTTTGTCCTACTGCAGCATAGATGGATGGAAAACATATGAGAAACTTAGAAAACATTAACAAGAGAAAATTTCACCATCAACCAGGCCTATGGACCCTGCAAACAATCCTTCTCCATGAACAAGTGAATCAGATCATGAATAAGCTCCAAGACATCAATTTATCATCAAAAGCTTCAAGGGAATATGTATTACTTCAACATAAGTCATCAACATCCAACAAAATATACAAGAGCCTCATGCTCTATTTATGGAGCAAATGAGGAGGTGGAAACCTTAAGAGGCTTCCAGAAACCCTAATTCAACCATAAATGTCATAAATGTGCTTAATGACCATGCAATGCCCAAGACACATAAGAGATAAGATAATAAATGAAAAACATCAAAACATAACTCCCAAATCAAATCAAGAGTCATTTGCCCGAAAAAAACATTAAAAAACCAATTTTTCATTAATCAGTGTCTTTTGTTGACTTTTTGGCAAAAGGCAGTGCAGAAAATGGGGTCTGTTGCAGCTGAGTTTTGGACCCCTTCGCGAAATTGGATTTGGCCCCGTGATGGCTCGGTAGAAAGCTTGAAGATTCCGATTTCTAGAAATACTTGATTTGTGCTGAATGGATTCCATTTAACTACTCAAAAATCCAATCTCCCATGACTGCTCAACGCACAGTGCCAGGCCTGTAAAGGAGGCAGAAAGGTCATTTTTGAGGTGTTTTTTGACCTTTTGAGGGGGAAAAAATGCTCCAAATGATCTGAAAATTTTTGGGGAGACTGTTGGAGACATGAAAAACCCAAAAATGTAAACTTTAATAGCTTAGGATGCCCCCAAAATGAGTGTAGCGCCTAGGGTGCTGCGCTCCTAGGGGCCAAAATTTGGAAAAAAGAAAAAGTTTCTGGATTTGCCTCAAACTTGGTGGAGAGGTCCTTTAAGGGTTTGGATAAGTTTATGAAAAATATTGATCCATGTCTCTGAGTTTTTATTGGTCTTTACCTTCTTTGAGTGCTCGAAATTCAATGCCTCCTTACTGATTTTTCATTGTCACTTTGTTCCTCTTTTTCTTCACTACCCTCTTGCTCAGCATGAAAACCACTCTCTTCATTGTCTTCACCATCTTCTTATATCTCATCTTGCTACCTTTAGTTTTGTTGCCTTGGTTTTGGAGTTGATCATCAGCCTCTATATTTGTTTCACTTTGGCCTTGTCCTTCATTGATGTCTTCTTCTTTGTCATTGCCTGCCTCTCCAAAATCAGTTTGAGCCTCATCATCTGATTTTTCTTGTGCTTGATCTTTCATCTCCTCAACATCTTTCTTGGTTGCTTTACCTTTATCACCTTTAGAAACTTTGTCACTATTTTTTACTTATCATTGTGCTCACTAACATGTTTATGTACCTTGTTTTTCTTGGCTGTAGGGCACTCTCTTGCTGACTGTCACCCTTCTTACTTTCTCCATTGTCCTCTGTGTTTTGACCCTGCTCACTATCAACACTTTATTTGTTTTCAAAAACTATCATCTCCATTTTCCTTCTCTATTTTATCATCATTTCTTCATGTAGCTATGTACTTTCCTCCCTTTTCTCTTTACTCTCTTCACCATCTTTTGTCCATCATTGTTGTTGTCATCATCTATTCCTTTAGCTTTGTCTTTGACTTACTTATTCTTATTTAGACATGGTGGTTGGCCTAGGGTAAAAGGATTTTTAGCTTGGTAAGGGCCTTTAGGTTTAGGGAAGGAATTTGAGTGATGTGAGGGAAAACTTAGGCAAATGGGGGCAAGTTGGAGCAATCAAAGAGTGATCCAGAGTTTAGAAACAAGTTTGTTGTCACTAAATGTCTTTACAACCTATGACAAACTCTTAAGCTTGCAAACCCTAACTTGGGAGGTCAAAATTTGATTTTTTGTGTGGCTTAGGGTTTGGTCACCTTAGGTCAAGCAATGGCTTCTTAGATTATGAAAATAATATTTGGAGAGTGAGAAAAAGGAGTTACTAGCCTTATTTGACTGTTTGTAGAAGAGTTGGAGGAAAAAACTCAAAATTTTGACCTTTTTTGAGAAAATTAGGACAAAGAATAGATGTGCATAGCACCTACCCAGGAGCATAGTGCAGTGTTATTTAACATGACACCTGGCTTCTCTGTACGCAGCGGCAGGATCTAGGGGCATAACACCTCTTCCGGTGCACAACGCCCATTTGCAGAGGGCATTTGGAGGCCTTCCCGGTGTCAAAATGAGCTCCGTGATAGCTCTTTGGAAATATTGTAGAGTCTAACTTCGAAAAAAAATTGGTTTTGAATTTGGAGTCCATTTACCTATTCAAAAACTGATTCTCCCAACACTGGTCAAAAAGTGTTGAATGATGGTGCAGAAATGTAGAGTGTTGGTGCAGAAATGAGGAGTGCTAGTGCAGACCACTTTTGGATGTCTTCCTCAATTCGAAATTGAGCTCATGATAGCTCATTGGAAATATATTTAAGTCTAGCTTTCATTTGACTCATTAAGTAAGTCATTTGGACACTTCAACTGTGAGAAAAACTAATTTTCCCAAGGTCGACACTCCAAAAGTGCAGAATTTCTCTCGTGACACATGTATTTTTATCATTGATATCAAACCATGATACCTATGTAAAAAATTAAGGGGGTTTTTCTTCTTGGCCCTATTATGTAAAAATACCTCTCTGACTTTTTCCAAATTCATCTTTTTCCAAATTGTGTTTTGTCAGAAACACAATTTGAAGCAAAACTAGCCCTAGGTGTGACACATGGCTTGTCTCTTGGAATGAATTATTGGAAAATGATAGATGCATTATGTTTATGAGATGGTATAGAATTATTCTTGCTGATGTGATCTATCAAATGAATCATTTTCTCTTATGCCTCCTTTTCACATCAAACCCTAGCTTAGTTGGAAGAGGAAATTAGGGTTTGGTGTGAGGATTTAGGACTGCCTTGCAGAGGGAGGGGAATGAAGGGTTTAAGGGTTGTCTAAATTCCTGGGGAAATTTTTTGGGATGGGGATAGATGTTAGGAAGTAGGGGAATGTGGAATTTCAGGAATTGAGTGAGGGGAAGGGGTCCAAAAGGTCAAAACACAATCCTAGCCTTAAAAAGTGTCAATTTGTGGCAATAAACTAGGTTTTGTAGAAAAATGATGATTCTGAGGGATAGGAGTGATGGAGAGTGTTTGTGAAGGTATATTAAGGATAGAAGGAGGTGTAAGATCATCAATATACAAGCCTTACATATGATTTAATCATGGAGGTCATGAAACCAAGAGAAATGCCCTTAAAAACCCTAGATAGGCAATGGAGGAGTTTAGGCAAAAAACAAAAATAGAGGGCTGAGGCCAAAAGTGGTGAAACATAGTGATAATGAGTGACATGAGCCCATGATGGGTCTTTTGGGATGCGTGAGCTGAGCTTGACATGACGGAATGATGAAATAGTGAAAATTTATCTTAAGGGTAATGAAGGCCGTGAGATTTCTAGAACTCACAATGTTCATGAAATTTGTTTCTAAAAATCTAGAACCGATTCTCAGTCATCTTCAAATAGTGAAAATTATGGATGACTAACAAAATCTACTTCGTCAAAAAAATCATCCTGGAGGTACCTTCCTAGTGGCTTGTCAAAACTGCCATAATACTTGATGTGAAAGCGTTTTGAACACCCACAGACTCTCCCTTTCAACACATAGTGACTCGATAACAAAACCAATATACTTTGATGATCAGAAGGAGAAGGTAGAAAGTCTTGTTTAGAGAAAACATGTTCTTTGTTTATGTACCCTAAACATTTCTCATCCAGAAAAACCTTGGACTTCATTTCCTTTTCTGTTACTCCTTTATTCTCCCATGCCACCTTCCCAGATAGCTCCTTTGTTGTTATTTTGTAATTAAGATTAAACATGGATGAAACAGAAATAGCGAAACAGTTTCTAGATCTTAATATTTTGATTCCTTATCTTGAAGTTCCAAATATGACGTGACTGCCCCATATGAACCTAGACCCATAGGAGACATAATGCCATTTAAATATGCCTTTATTGAAGCTGAAAATATAGATAAATCATGTGAAGGAGTATTTGGCAACGAAGGTCTCTGTTCATATGGATATGTATCCCACTGTACCTCTGTAACTTGAGCACATGTATCTCCAATGGAATATTTCTAAAAAATAATTTCTGTTTGAACAAGACTGGTTCCATCAAGACTAGTTTTACTAGTAAGATGTGATAGAGGTGGCCCCATCCCTCCACTAGTAAGAGGCAGTTTGGACTCTCATTTATTGTTCTTACAAAGTTTTGCAATTCAATGAAATAGATTAAAATACACGTTAAAATGAAAAGTTTTTCTCCAAAGGAGCATAGATTATTGTAATAGTAGAATATGTGTCGAGTGGGCGAGCTTTTCTAAAGTTTGGTATAGACCATAAACGACCCATTACCCCTCATTGATTTCCCATTGTATGTTGTGGTGCCTTTCCAATTCTTTATTAGCACATGCCTTTAGTTAAACCTCCTTGCCCTCCTTATACCATAACATCTCCTCCATTTCGTGTCACCAAACTCTAGTGGCTTCATAGATATATGAATAATTGTGTGAATAAAAATAGAATAACAAAATAAAACATCATTAAACCTTTACAAATCCATCTTAAGATCCAGATGGATCACATATATATATATATATATACTCGATTCCCTTGGGGTGAGGCCCCGTAATCAGGGCCAACAGTTTACCATCCACGAAATGTGGGGAAGCACCCAAGGGTTTCCATATGGGATGGTAAACCATTGGCCCTAATTACGGGGCCTCCCCCCGAGGGAATCGAAGAGATTCTAACTCATGATACACAACAATTAGCAACAATATCAAAGAAATTAACGTCTGGATCTAGACCACTTGTGCTAACCCTTGGGGCTATCTTAAGGATGTATCTAAAAAGCTTTGAGTGGGATTAAATCTGTGGAAATGCAAAAGCTTCTTCAAAATTTTGCACTCTAAAAAGCGTTTTCACTTTGAAAGAGTTGATCCCCTCTTGTGCTTGATGGATCCATGTTTAATATGGATCCATATTGTTGAATTTGTGTATATTTTTTTTATCTACCATGTAACCCATGTTATAATGCTTCATATAAAGAAAATATTTAAAGTTTTTATGTATTTAAGGAAAGGTAAAACTAGATGTACGCTAGAAACAGAACAAGGTTCCTGCAATGTTGAAAAACATATGCATTATGATGCAAAATACAACCTATTTTATGGAAACATTCAGAGGATTCATGCCCACAAAACAATGTACAAAAATCAATAAATATATAGAGATGAGTAGATAGCAAATTTATAATTACCAATTATTCTCAAGTTGCTACCTGATGGGACTAGAAGAAGCCAAGAAAATCAAATTCCTAGAAAAAAAGTGAATCTAATTTGATTTATTTTCTTGGGAAATCTAATTTGATTTATTTTCCTGGGCAATCTAATTTGATTTATATTTATGCAAATCTAATTTATAATTTAGAGTATGTGGCTAAAAATTTGACCATGACATAGTTGATCTTTCAAAATGAAATAATTTAAATTAAACATGTAATGCTTGTGTATGTATCTTACAATTTTAGTCTTCAGATAGCTCACCCATACATTACATTACAAGTACAATATTTTTGAAATGTGGTGCGCTTAGATAACTTTTTTCAGATTTTGTCCTTTTTTACAAGCCCCAATAATCCAATGATTATTTTGTATTTAGTAAGAAAAATAAATTATTCCTTGAAATTATAAGGTTGAATCCCTTTCAGAGGTAACAAAGTGTATCAATGCCTTGGAATTATGCCTTGAACGTCTAAATTTCAATCCCTTTTAGATGTAGTGAAGTGTATCAGTGCTCTGCAATTCACATCAACCCTCGACTACAATCTAACTTATTTTCTTCTTCATTAGAGAATATTTTCTATATGATGCCTTGTTCAGTTTAATAACCATAAGCTGTAGACAAATATCTGAGTGTCACCAAGAATTTGCCACAGATTTATAAACAAATCATTAGAGGAAGAAGAGATACAAGAAGAATGGGCTTTGGTGAATTATTGAAAGAACATAAATTGAGATCAAGAAAAGTTTTTGTATCCCTCTTCCAATCCTGGATATAGAACTTCAAAGGAAATAGTGTAAATCACCAATATTTTTACTAAATTTCAATGAAAAACCACACAAGTAGGCCAATGAGACTAAAAAGTACATTCTAGGGTATATAAAAGGTGGGAGTGCAAAAGAAACTCCTAGATCAATATTGAAAGTAAAAAACAAAATAAGGGAAAACAGAGCTAAATATCTAGCAAGGAACTTTAAACTAGATGTTCAAAAAAAAAGATGTAAAAGAGTATGGTTATGTGATACAATAGGAGAACCCCCAGGGGAAAATGCAAATGAGAGGACCAGAGACTGAGGATCTCAGTGTTGTGCCATAGAGGGAAATAAAATTTCAGATCCTACAAATATAGTTGCCCAAATTTCACTAGCCCGGGTAGGAGAGTCTAAGCCATTTCATTTCTCAAATATTGTAGAGTAACCTCACTCTCTCCTATATTCCTCCAAGGATATATCAACATTTAGTGGTGAATATTCAAAGGATGCTATGGATTTCTAGGATGATTATTGTTAGAGCATAAGGTTGTTACGAATAGTTCATCTTGATGTATTATTTAAATGTTTTATCATCCCTATGACAAGATGCCTCTGGATGGTTTGAAAGCTTTCCTAATACTAGTATTAGTACAATTGAAGGTTTGTGTGATGTGTTTCTAAATAGATGGACAGCTAAAATGGACGTTCAATTTATATTAAATGCTTTGATTGATGTTAAATAGAAAGATAATGAAACTGTTGAAGAATTCAATGACATGTTTGACAGAGTTGTAGATAGAATCTCACTGAAAAATAATCCAACAACTCAGGCCACATTGACATATTATTTGAATGTTTATCAAGGAATGTTCAGTTCCTTCCTAAACCTTACCAAGCCAAATATTTGGGCTGAGGCCAAAACAAATGCCAAAGATATTGATGAAAATTGGACATGGTCTGGAAATACGAGCATCACCTACAACAGAACCCAAACCAAAGGCAAGAGAATCCTATTCAACAGAATCAACAGATCCAATGAAGATCTTGGCCAAGGAATTTAAAAAATTTCAGTTTAGCATTAGTCAAAACCAAGCAGCTTTACAAGACCGCATTGTGAAGTTAGAGAGAGGATGGAAAATGCACCCAAATGGTTTCGAAAGGGGAATGCTCAGAGCTCCATTCAATAAATATAAGCCCTCACTAGTGTAGGCCCTTTCAAGCTTTCCATGCAAAAGAAACTTTTGTTATAGCATAAGGCTTCAACGAGGAAAGCTCATGTATAACTAGTTGCATAAACACATGCAATATGATGCTTGGGGGTGGTACTAGTATCATGGGGCAAGTTATTGCACCACTGGTTGACTAAGTAACAAAATTATATTGAGAGATGCCATCACCAAAGGAAATATAGAGCATGCTTGAAGCCAAATTTTAGGGTGTTATAATTTTATAGCAGGAGGAAAAAGGGCACATCCAATTAAGGTCAAGAAGAACCATCTCCTCCTCCTAAGAAAATTCAAAGTGAGTTTCCTAAGAGAATTTAGATTACTATAGAAAAATCAATTTTGAAAAGTTTAGATTATGATATTTCATGCTAGACAAAAATTGTGAACGTTCCAATGCCTTTGGTTGAACTTGTGAAGTTTCCAACATGGAAGAGAAAATTGGAAAGACATTATGATTTGAAGTTACAAAATCTCAAAGATCAAAAGTATATGGGAAATAGGATCCTCATATTATCCTCGTGTCAACCTATTGAAGATCAAATATGAATCCTTTGCATGATCCCTTCTTCATTTCATTGGTGGTAACAATTTGGATTTTTCACAACTGTATGCTAGACTCTAAAGACGCCATGAATGTAATGGCACTTGAAGTTACAAAGAAAATGGATTTTAAGACTTCAAGACCCTATTGAAACGTATGTGCCTTTGATTCCTGAGAGATTCGTTCAGTGGGTTTGATCAAGAACCTCCAAGTCCATCCAAAAACTTACTCTAATGTCTTCATCATTATAGACATAGTAGTGTTGGACATTCGTGCAACAAGGGAATTTTGTTGCCACGCAAATGGGCATCAAATATGGAAAAATACAAATGAATTTCTCATATACTACCATCCTAACTCCTTCTGTTGAGACAGATATATTGTACAAATAACCTTTTAGTGAAAACCATGTTGAAGCCCAAGCAAACTTGAGAACTATTTCACTTGTTTGGAGGAAAGCTTGGGATCATACACTATACTTGCAGCAGAGCTAGCACCAAGGACAAATGCTAGAAGAATGTGGAAGATAAACTTCGATTTTGAAATTTCCAAACAAGGTAATGGGGCAATTCTAACCTTTCTTGATAAGGAATTTAGTTATTTAGATATAGATTGGAATTTGAAGCTACTAACAACATTTCCAAGTATGAGGCACTTTTTCTTGGTATAACTACATCTAGAGATATAGGAATTAAAATTTTAGAAGTAGTAGGTGGTTTTGACCTCATTGTATGTCAAGTGAAAGGGTTGCATGCTTGGAAAAATTAAAGGTTAAAAAGATATGGACAAGCAGTACCAATTGCCATAGAGCAATTTGATATCTTGGGATTAGAAGTGGTGCCCAAGTCCATGATTGAGAAAGCTGATGCTTTAGTAGTTTCAACCACCTTATTCCAACCTTTTCCAAATCTATACCAAGGTGGTCGACTTGAGATTATTTACACACCTTCAATTCCAGACAACATCAAGCATTGGTAAGTTTTTGAAGGTGATGCAGAAATAGTTGGGTTCCTCGACAACACAAAAGAATTTTAAATGTATGAGATTGACATGAGGGAAGATGATTCAATAGAACAGTGACCAACCAAGAAAATCCCTTTAGTTATGGTTCCTTTGGAAGCAAGCTTCAATAGAGACAACATGTTTACATGTATAATTGAGACAATAAAACCAAATGAGTATGAAGATACCAATATAGGGATAGAGACAAATCCAATCTTGAGCAAGCTTCAACAGAGACAATGTGTTTACAGGTAGAATTGAGACAATAAAACCAAATGAGTATGAAGATATCAATGTAGGGATAGAGACAAATCCAATCTTGATCAAGATTGGAAAAGTAATCACTTCAAAAGAGAATGAGAAGATTGGGTCTTTGATCAAAATATACAAGGACGTGTTTTCTTAGTCATATGATGACCTTAAGGCTTACAAGGGTGGTATCATTCAACACACCATTCCTTTTATAGAAGGTGCCAAGTCATTTTTCCCAAAAATAAGGAAAATAAACCCAAAATTGGCACCTCTAGTAAAGCAAGAGTTACAAAATTTGCTACATACAAGTATCATTGCTCCAACTAGACATACATCATCGTTGTCTAACTTTGCAGTGGTTAGAAAGAAGACATGGAAAATAAGGTTATATATGGATTTCCAAAACTTAAAAAAGCTTCCATCAAAGACAGTTTCCCTTTGCCCAACATGGAAATGTTATTGCAGAGAATTGCAGGTTCCAAGATGATGTCATTCTTGGATGGGTTCTATAGATATAATCTAGTATTGGAAGAAGATAGAGCGAAAAATGCATTTTCTACTCCTTGGGGCACTTTTGAGTATATCAAGATGCCTTTCAGATTGTAGAATATGGGAATTTCCTTTGAAAGAGCCATGGATTATTCTTTTAGGGACATAGTTAAGAATATCATAGAAAACTACCAGGATGATCTTAGAGTCTTCTCAAAGAATAGGAAGGAGCATCATAGCTACTTGAGACAAATTTTTGATAAATGAAAAAAATATGGTATATCTCTCAATCTTAAGAAGACCATATTGGGGGGTTATAGAAGGAAAGTGAATTGGAAACATATTACCCAAGGAAGAAATAAGATTTGACCCTAAAAGGATCCATGTTATCCATCAAATTCTTAAACCAGGAAATTAGAAAGAGTTGTGGATTTTCTTTTGCAAAATAAACTTCATCTGAAGATTCATTATGAATGTAGAAAAGATCACAAAACCACTTAACGAGTTGATAAAGAAAGATGGAGTTTTTATATGGGATGTTGCAAGACATACAACATTCCATAATGTCAAAGATGTTATAGTCAATTGTCCAGTTTTGGTGAGCCCTAACATTGAAAAATATTTTCTTGTTCTTTATTTTTCTTCTAATTATACTATTGTAGGAGTTTTTCTTCAAAAGAATGAACAGGGAAATGAACTTCCAATTGCGTTTGTGAGTAAGATGCTAAGGGATAAAAAATTGAACTATTGCATCATGGAGAAGCAGGCCTATGCTTTGGTACAATGACTAAAGCATTTTAGAACCTACATTGTGTTTTGAAATATTATAGCATTTGTTCCTCATCCAACAATGAAGGATATCTTGTCACAAAATGTTTGTTTGGGATCAAGGGGTAGGTGGGTTGCTAAGATTCAAGAATATGATTTAGAGATAAGACCCACAAAAAAAGTAAGGGTTAGAGATTAACAAAGCTTTTGACCAAGGGAAATGAAGATGCTCTTGGAATCAACTTGGTTAACGTAGTTGCATCAATTGGCATACAGATATCATCTACTACCTTAAGCATGTGACTAGACCTAGACACCTTCCCGAGCACAAGAAAAGGGCCTTGAGGTTAAAATATTCAAGATAATGCTTCATAGATGAAGTTTTGGGATGGATAAATCACAATGGTTTTGTTTTGGATGTGTTATCCTGAATGAAGCAACAAGCTTGACCAATGAGATCCATCTAGTTTTGAGAGAGAACATAACATAGAAAATAAAATTGTACATAATATCCTTAGGGGTGGCTACGATTGGCCAACTATATTGAAAAATGTGCGCAGATTTGTCAGAGAATGCTAGCCATGCCATTTTTTCATAGGACAATAGAAGTTAGCAACAAGTCCTCTCCAACCAGTTGTAGTTGAAGCACCATTTCATCTAGTGTTATGTACTTTTGAAATGGATCTACTGATGATGATTTAAACATCACTCGGTCTATGTTAGAACAAAGGTTTGATTACATTTTCGGCCCTTCATTTCAAATTTTTATCTCTTACATTTAAGGTTTGGTTGAGATATCATTTCAGAAACAGAGTGATGATGATCCTATGAAGATATTGATATGTATTTTGTACCTATCTTTTGAAGAGGTGTGCCCTATATTGTGGGGTCCTATGACAATTCTTTGAGGTAATTGCAATAATAGAAATGAACAGACTCAAAATAAGAAAGTGATGAAGCTACCAAGGACCATAGATTAGCCTCTCTAAAGTGTTTAACGAGAGTGATTTCCTGAGACTATACAAAGCTACTTCTGGAATAATTGAAGGCCCTGATCAATGAGTCTTTTTTTGAGAAAATCAAAGTCCTATCTCAAGAAATATTCTAAAGCAAGAAGGACATAACAGGAATATCATAATTGTAACCTTTTGAAAGTTTTTGTTCTATGAGTAAAAGAAAATGCATCTCCTTTTGAATTTGGCATGTTCGAAAAGGGCTATAGCACTCTTGAAGTTTTCATTCATGAAGAAATGTTAAGAAAAGAAGCCACTTATGTGGTAGAAAAGTCAAGCAACTATGATCTAGTATCATATATATATCCTATCCCTATCTTCTAAAGATACCAACCTATCAAGGGTGGTTGAATAGGCTGATATTATTGTTGCTCCTTGAATAAAAGCTCTTGAATGTGTTGATTGGTAAGAAGCCAAGAGCATTTGTTGAAATATTCACAGAGGATTCATTCCTGTATGAAATCATACAATGAGAACAATCCTATTACAACATATTACACATGGAGCTAAGTTGGTATAAACCTATAATTTTTGATAGAGTGCAGACCTGATATATAGAGACTGATATCCTCTATACAATTCCATATCTTATGCAGTGAGAAGGATCATTTGACCAAGAGGGAGTTGGTGCCTTGGTTTTATGAAGCCTCAAAAAAGAAAGGATTTATGTCTCTCAGTGAAGATGTCCTTGAAGAGGGTAATATAAATGTGTTATCAAGTACAGTTCTTTGTTAAGATCTCTGTTAATGAGTGTTGTGTCACCTATCCAAGTTGAGCTAAGACTTGTAGCCAAATAATATATGTGAGGGATATAAGAAGACATGTTATGGCACCGTTCTAAGGCTTTCTAACCAGGATGGCAATAAATAGGTAACTTATATTATTATTGGCTAAGGTAGGTTGTTAGATTATGAGATTTAAAAGGACTACATCAATTGGTTGATGATCTTGATCTAAGTATTCCAAGAGCTACTCTACATATAATTACTAAATTTATAGGTAATTTAATTATCGTAATATGTGCCATCCTAAGTTACATTATGACATTTGAGGATATTTTGATATGTACTATGGATATTTGATTGAAATGCTATAGGAGATCAGAATCTATTCTGCTGAGATTGTTCATAGTTTGACTGAATCAAAATAAATAAAATATGTTGAATTTATGGTTATAGGTTAAGGTATGATAAATAAAATAAGGGTATGTATGAATTATCTCACTGAGACCCTTCACTAGATGAGGTATATACTATAGTTGTAATCAGCATACCATGCCTCATTTAAATATGTCTTGCTGAGAATCTTCATACTAAAACTTGTGTGATGGTGACAAGTCCAAGGATGTTTTACTATATAATATTAACAGGATACAAATCTTATACTAAATCCTTATATTCAATACAGTACTCAGATGTTGGTACAAATATAGTATAGCTCGGATAATTAATTGAATCATTGTGTTAAAGACAATTGAAAAAACCATATATTCAAGCTACACCACTATCACAACACACAGATCACAATGTCACCTCTAGTATTGGACTAATGATGAATACCTTTGCTAGAAAAACTACTTGATCCAAGGAGAAATGTCTTACATTATTGTAGGCTTCTTTCTTTAAATGTTGATGACACTTTGATCTGCAATCCAAGATTGTAGTGATGCACAGGCTTTCTACTTAACCATGGTAAAAGACAAAATAATAAGCCTTTGTTAAGGATTTTTCATACCCTAACTTATTTAATAAATACAAGCCCTAACCATAGGCTTAACAAAGATCTAAATAAAAACTTTAACAAGGTTAAACATACCCAGAATGATAACTAAAATAATGGTATGTATGAATAAGCTCACCAAGACCCTTCACTAGATGAGGTATATACTATAGTTATAATCATCATACCATGCCTCATTGAAAACATGTCTTGTTGAGAATATTCATACTAAAATTTGTCTGACGGTGACAATTCCAAGCATGTTTTACCATATAAGATTAACAAGATGTAGATCTTATACTGAATCCTTATATTCAATATAGTACTCAGATGTTGGTACAACTATAGTATAGCCCAGATAATTAATTGAATCATTCTGTTAAAGACAACATAAAGAATACAGATCAGCCAGATTGGAATAAAAGAAAAAGCCCAGACTTTGGAGTAAGATTGGAAGATTCCCTAATTTACTACAAGGATAGGTCCATGATATGATCCTCTCCTGAATTTTTGGTTACTGATGATGAAGTTCTTTTAAAGCTACCTTCGAGATTTAAAGAAAATAAATAATATACTAATGATTACATTTTGAGTAAAGGTATGTCTATGACATTATATGAGCAACTTACCTCTATCATGGATGTCTTATCCCTCCTCGCAAGTATATCAAAAGAAATTTCTATTTTTCGAAGTGCACTTCTAGAATCATACCATGCTCGATTGCATTAATAAATTATCCTCAAATTTAAATGGATCTCATGCTGAGAAAATTGCCAGATGGATACTTTGGGGGAAAGTCTAATCATATGAAATATTGTAGAATAGTCTCTGGGAAGAAAAGCTTAGTATTATGGTCTCCCTGAGTAAGAGGGAGTAAGAGCAGTTAATTATTTTCTTTATCAATATTTGGAATCCTAAAATGCAGAAGTCCAAGGATTTCTCAGTGCTGGTAAGATAGATGCTGCTTGAATGTTGAGTTGTAAGTCAGTATGTCTGTTGAAACTTGTTAGTAAGTTGTGTGCCTTCATATATACATCTATATGCTACTAGGTGGAGCAATGAGGCTCCTATTGATGTACCAGTCATCAATACAATCATCAAGAACTAGTCTTGGTTTTCAAAAAGTAGTCTGGCACTATTCCCTACATGAAGGGATCCTTGATTGAGGATTGAGCTCTGGGAGCTCTTGGGGGCTTGGGGTACATATTGAGCCATGAGTGACCGTAGGGTGACTAATTCAACTTCCCCTATGATACCCCATGGTGGTTGACACGTGTGTAGGGTGAGGGGTTCACCTACCCCTATGATTGTGGACACTTGTGTGTAGGGTGAGTGGTTCACCTTCCCCTACAAGTGATGATATGTTCATAGAATGAGTGGTTCACCTTCTCCTATGGAATATGAGCAGGATGAGGATTTATAGCATAGAATTGTATGCCTCTGTGTGGTGCAGGAATTTTGGTTTATGATTTTCCCATGTAAAGAAAGGTAGTGCTTGTTTTGGATTTGTATATGATTTCCGAACTTGTGCAACATGGTGTGTTTTCAACTCTCCCTGTTGTATAAACATGTGGAAAATGTCAGTACTTTTAGAAATCAACCCAAATCTTGAAGTTGTTTGAGTGGTCCTTTGTTTGTTTGAGGCCCCATTGCACATAACATTATAGCAAGAACAAGCCATTAAAGTAGATATTTTGAAAGGTGAATTAATGGCCATTTTTACCAGGTGGAATCTGGTTGAAAGCAGGACATGTTGTTGAAGATGAAAGTCAGTCGTTACTTTGATATCTGCACTGTGAAAAATATGGACACTTATAGCTCCCGATAAGATAGTATTATTTGCTGCATTTTCTACTCTAAAGAAGTAGTATTGGATACTAGATATGGCCTTCCTTCCTGTTCAGTGATTTCTCATGCGGGCCACAACTTGATCCACTCGCGGTCAAGTTTAGCACAGAGAAGTTGAAAAAAAATTGGGTGCCTGCAATTGGGCTTCCACAATAATTCACAAAAGCGGCTCTCAAAAGATTCCATGCTTATTTCTCAGGATCAACCGCACGTGACGATGTCGTCATGACCTCCTACCGACATACACATGGGTGTCGAAGACTTCCTTCAAATCTTGTTGGAATCATCACCCTTACCCAATTATGGATTTCAACGCGACAATAGAGATTTTCAGGAACTATTTAGGAGATTAGAAACCCTTTAATCCTCTAACTAGGCACTAATAAGAGAGGTCGATGAACTCAGGAATAGAGTAGTTGTAATGGAAGGCGAGAATGGTTCACTGAAGCAGCTATTGATGGACAACAAGGAGAAAGAATTTCACCACCATCCCTCTAATGACAATCTACATGTTGAACTTCTCGATCTGAAAAACAAACAGGAGGAGATCAAAGCTCAGCAAGCAGCCTTTAAACAAGAAATAGTAACACACATCAACTCATGGGTACAGGTTACTAGAGGGAGGGACACCCCCCTCACTCCCCCTCTACTTGCAGTTGAGGAGGTGGTACAATATAAAATCATGGAATAACGCACTAAACAAGTGCGAGAATTGAACCCCAAAGTGAGAGGGCTTCCTTTTCCTCTCACATCCTCAAACCCTATGGTGGTTGGGACCCTGTTCCTCAATGAAAAACTAGATCTTCAGGATGCGACCCTTAATAGAGCTTGGCTTGGGTATGATTCCACTCTCTTTCTCCAGTTCAGGTCAGCAGCTAAATGCCTTTGGGCTCCTAGAGCTAAGAGAAAGCTATTCTCACTTCCTAGTAAGATCTTCCTTGATGAAGATGTCACTAAAAGACAAGTTTTTTAGCTCAAGCGCTCTAGGGAGTTGGTTAGAACAACACTTCACTTAGGGAAATGAGTACTTATCAGGAACCTCAAACCATTGATTTGGGACACTTTTCCACCTGGGTGGAAGCCCCATTCCAGGTCCTCCAAATGACTGGCTCGTTGGGGGAGGCAATAAGGGGAATCCATTTTTGTCAGTTGTTGGAATGGGAATGGGTCTTTTTGGGAATCACTAGGTCTATTATATGATTCTCTTCGACTGTTGAATATATTATTCATCACCAAGATGCATGAGAGCCATGTTCGACCTCTCCCAGACATTACAGGTTACCATAAGTTCTCATCTTGTAGGTAGGAGACAAGGGGTTCTGGTGGAATCAGAGGTTCTAGTGGAGTTGCTTGATTCATCAGAGATTCCTTTCAGAGAAGGATTTCTTTGGTGGTTTTGGATGAGATTGCAAGGTTAATTTGGGTTTAGGTTCGAGGGGTCTCTCCTATCCCTAGGGACATTTACATTGTTGTTTGTTTCTTCCCTCCTACTTCTTCATCATATGCCATTAGAAATGGACCTGACACGGACCCCTTTATCGATTTTCATGTCGGCATAGCCCACTATTCAGCAATTGGGGAGGTTATTCTTCTAGGTGACTTCAAATCCCACACTATATCCCTCTAGATCCCTCTTCACAATTGGTTTAAGGATGTGTACTGCATCTAGGAGATTGATCGAGAGTTAGCAGGATTTCACAAGATGTCTAATGATGCGGTGGGGCCCCTTACCGCCTATGGTCAACATATTTTACACTTGGGAAAATATGAGAAGTTGTGGATTCTTAATGGCCTCCTGCATTTTCCAAACTCCCACTTCTTCACATGTTGGCCTCATGGTGGAGGAGCAACCATTGTTGATTATGTCCTCTTTAGCCAGAACCTCTTCCCCCTCATTCCTCACTTTTTTGTTTACCCCATCCCCTTAGCTAACCATGCTCTCCTTTATTTCTCTATTCGTGCTGAAAACCCCCCCATTCACACCCCACCTCCCCCCAAGGGCTCACCACGTACTACTTTTCATTTTTATGAGGGTGCCCCAAACATCTTCTCTTCCCACCTTCGCCAGATGCTCCCCTCCATGGACTGATTCTCACTATTTATCTCCACATAGACCAAGTACAACTGTCTCTCATCCATCATTTTGGATGTTTCCCTTAAGTCCTACCCCCACTCTCATCCCACTTCCACCTCTCACAAACCCAAATATTACCCTATGAATTGATGGTATGATGAGGAATGCAAATCTCTCCACCACCATCTTCGACATGCATTCATCCATACTCACCCCTCCTACCCCATCATCAAAGCCTCATATCGTCGCCTCCTCCATCGCACGAAATGTATCATTGTCTCATAGAGAAGACATGACTTGTGTACCTCTCTTGCTCACTCCCCTAGAAATTTATGGCATATTTTCCTCCCCCGCCATTCTCCCCTCCCCTACAACCTTAACCCCCTATCCATGTTATCCCATGTGTCCACCCTCTATGATATCCCAGGGCAACCCCAGATTTAGGTGACCTCCCCGCACTCTTCAGGTTTCATATTCTATTATAGCGACATCAAAGAGGTCATTCAGGTGATGAATAGTAGTAAAGCAATAGATGAGGATGGTTTCTAGGAAGAGCTATTTAAACACGATATTTGTGGTCTAGTTCCCTACTTGGTTGATCTCTTCAACCATGTGGTCTGTACAGGTTTCCCATCGACATGGTATCAGCACATCATTCACCGAATACAAAAATCAGGGCCCAGCTCAGATCCCAACAATTATAGGACTATCATGGTGGGCCACACATTCTCCAAACTATATGCTACATCCCTCCACCTCTAAATCTCCGAGGAGCTTGAGCAGAAACAACTTAGAGTTAGAGGACAGGATGGATTTCAACCTAAGCACCAGACTATTGACCACATCCTTAAACTTAGGCCATCATTGAGGAGGCATGACATCGCTCTTCGAAAGTATATTGTTTTTTTGTAGACTTTCGAAAAGATTTTGACTCGGTTCATAGAGAAGAATTCTAGAGACTCAGAGATATTGGCATCTCAGAGACCGCATTGTTAGCCATCATGCGCTTATATGAGTCGGTCCTTAGTTGTCTACACATAGTAAATGGGCTATAAAATTTTATCCAGAGCACTATTGGGGTAAAACAAGGTTGTCCCTTGTCCCCCACACTATTTTCCATCTATATTGACGAGATGGAGTCCTTATTGCGTGAACACATCCAGGAAGGTGATGGTTGCCTTCTACATCATGTCTGGATTTCTTTCTTTTTTTTTGCAGATGTTGTGGTCCTTATAGCCCCATCCCCGGACGGATTGTAGAGGAAGTTGGATGCCCTGGCCCTTTTCAGTGCTCTTCGATAGTTGACAGATAGCCTAGGTAAAACCAAGTTTATGATCTTCAACACGTCGAAGAAGTTCCTTTGTGACCTCAATTTATTTTTTAGAGGAGAGGAGATTGATATCACCATATCATACACCTATCTAGGGGTATTATTCACAGGACCTTGCTTTAGCTTGCAGCCTGCACTCCAGCCTGGAATCAATAAAGGCTATGGATCCTTGGCCCTTCTCAAGAGACAATTTTTTCGGAATCATTTTCAGGACATATCAACCAAGATGTCACTGATGGACAGTCTTGTTCAACCCACAGTTCTCTATGGGTCAAAGGTTTGGGGTCCTAGCTTACTAGAGTCTGATTGGTCTTCTACAGAGAGAGTGAAAATCACCCTTCTTCATCGCATCATTCGCTACAAGAAGATAGTTCCTCGACCCATCATTCTTACAGAGTTTGGAGCTCACCCCTTTCACCTTGAGACAGTATTTGGTATCATCTCTCTTCTTCATCGTGTTTGGGGTTTTGAGGATACGGCAAAGGGTCGGGACCGATATCCATATTTTTCCTACCTTTCATCAGAGTCCATTGCAGTAGTGAGTCCTTTGGCTTGATCCTGATATTGATATGATGGAGTCTCAGATCTCCTTGCTTCATTTGGTATCAAGATAGACCAACTCCCTCCATTCAAGTATTCTTTGTGTGCACCAGGCCACCTCCTACCAACCAAAAAGAGATGAATAAAACTATCCGAGAGGATATATATAGGAAATATGTACAAATTATTTGGATAAATCATTAGGATGGGTTATGTCCGAAGATGAATTTATATGCTGAGAACTTCATGTTGTTGAGAGATGGACTCATTGTTCGGCCCCATTACACGCTTCGCCATTGGATGCATGCACTTTGGATTCCCTTGGGTCAGATCAGAGTAGGTTATAATAAACTTCAGATTGAGACAGACCATCAGATTTCCTATTTAGACAAGATTTTCCAGTTGTGCCACCTCCGAGAGATTGAGTTGGAAGAGCACTTCATCTTCTGCTGCCCCATTTCCTATGAGATTCATGGGAGATTCCATTTCTTGTTCAGAGGGATCCATACCTTATCTAGCTTCTTTCGATACCTAGAACAGAGATGTCTAGCCTTGTACATACAAGAGGCCACGAGACTTCACACAAACATTCTCGAGCCTCCTCCTAGAGCAGATCGTGTGTAGTGGATTACGTCATTTTTTACGGTGCTCCTGTCAGCAAGAGACACAACGCGACAAGTTAATAAAATTGTTGCCTCAGACTCTAGATCAATGTGGGCTAAAGGGGCCATCCCCGTAGTGCAAGGACCCCTGAGTCATTACCAGAGAATATCTCTTACTAGCAGGTAGTTGAGATCGCCCAATCATCAACGACATATCACTTCTTCTCAGCAGCGGAGTAACAAAGGCTCCAGATCCTCCCCTAGCCCTCCCTCGAGACAACACTCCATCTTGAGTTTTTTCATTCTACCTCAAGTGTTAGGAGAGAGATTTGGTGGACCGTTATCTTGTGCCCTCTGCACTTGGAGTCCATGACTTTCCTCATTTTGGATTTCAAGCATTATGTCTTTCTTTATTTATTTCTTATTTCTTTCTCTTTATATAAGATACCTTTTGGTACTCCTCCTTGTATCGACATCATTGTACTCGGTAGTCCCATTGACCTACTTTTTTAGTCATTCATTGGAAATTAATATAATTATCTTACCTTCTCTACATATCTTATATCACATGCTCCAAGTGCACAAAGATCCATTGTTTTGGCCTTCTATTCCTCACCTCCAACCATATAGTCAATGAAAATCAATCTTTTCTCTCTTGTTAGCACTTAAATCTGAGCCTATGTTAGCATTTAAATATGTACATGCAATTTAAGTCACATGATGAATCAATTATCGGCTTTAATGGATGTAATTTTTACCCTCGATTCCATTTTTATTTCTTCTTTCCCTAGTGTGTTTGAACCTGATCAAACAATTATGCAAAATGTAGGAACGCAGGGGATGTGAGGAAAGATAGTTTTCAATTGAATGTGACTTTTGGGAGGAAAGACAATGATTAAGGAGCATTTCTCCAAGAAGTATAGGATCTGGCACATCTAGCACATAAGAGAAAAGAGTTATGACTTCTGTGGTCCAACCCCTCAAATATAAATCTTCGCTCAGTGTGCCCTAATGCTTCTACAACCCTTCAAAAAAATAAAATGTTTGTAACATCCTCAATAGATATCAAAAACACCAGTAATAGACAATAAGAGGCCATCAAATCCAAATTATATATATATATATATATATAGAGAGAGAGAGAGAGAGAGAGAGATATATAGAGATATATACACACACACACACACACACACATATATATATATACACACACATATATATATATACACACACACATATATATATACACCCAAAAAGCATGTAGAAAAGTACAAAGAAACAAGCATATTGAATGCATACCTTTTGTTCTATCCCTGAACATCTTGGCAACATGCAGTGGAGTTTTATTCAATCCATCTCGGTTCACATTTTTTCCCTAACTCTTGCAAAAACACCATCACAACAACCATGATGATCGGGTTTGAATCCAATCCAGCACTATTGTCAACATGGACGTCCTCGTATTCCTTTGTGCTTGCATCTAGGTATCATTTAAGATTGATATCGATTGCAAGAGTAGTGGGTTCAACCCCTTGCCCATCCATATTAGTGGAGGCAACAACACCGTCACCAAAGCCATGATGGTCGGGTTCGAATCTGATCCCATACTATTTTCAACGTGGACATCCTCGTATTCCTATGTGCTTGCATCTGGGTATGGTTTAAGATCGAGATCGATTGCAAGATTAGTGGATTCAACCCCCTACCCACCCATATTGGCATAGGCAATTTGATTTCCAAATGTACATAAAAAAATGTTTTGGGAACGTTTTGGGTTATGGAATTTTGAGGCAGGGGACAATGTAGAGATATGGCTAACCTGCAATGGTCTTCTCATACACATTACACATAGAGAGTGATAATATTTTAAAATTTTTGTGTTAGGAGAAATAATATTAGAGCGATGTAAAATTTTTAAAATTTACTCATAATGATAAACTTTAATATAAAAATTAATTTTTAAAATGTTAATTTTTAAAATATTTTGTTTAGTTATTTAATGTCATTTAAGTAGAATGTCATAATGTGAGTAATGATGCTATCATCTAATGTCATAATGTGAGTAATGATGCTATCATCTTTCTTTAAGAAAATTTTCTTTAGATATGCACCTCATCGAGCATAAATTATTATAACATATACTTTTGAATTAATATAAATCATTTTTGGTGTAAGGTGGTATGTTCTTTTTATAAGAGCCTGTTAATTGTCTGGTTTGAGCTTTTTATAGGAGTTTGTCAATTTATATTTATGCAATTCCAAGCATAACTTGTCACCAACCTTAAACGTATGTGGAACCCAATGTATTGTGTATCTACTTGTACTTGGAGTCAGCGACTATCTACAAAATGTTATGAAATCACTATGGAATTTTCCGGATACGTTCCTCGAAATTGGTTTCTTTACTTACCTCATTCCAAGTATAGGAGGTATCTTCATGTGTTATACCATCAATATAGCTACATCAATTTGTGTCAATTGTTGGGACCCCAGGAACACCTAAAAAGGCTTCTGGCCAATAGAAATATGAAAATCTATGTCAAATTTGTGTTGAAAATATGGAAGGCTTTCAACACCTATATGTGGATGCTCACAATTTTGTACTCTAAAGACATCTATAACAATCATATTGACTACCTTTTATTATCAATCTAGGGATGGAAGGTATTCCATTTAGTTAAGCTTGATCTCCATCATTGACCAAAGGTTAAACCAAAAAATACTAAGGATCCTACTATCGGCCCTATCAAGAAATATGGTCTTTCGACACCCAAAATGAACCAAAATATGCTCGAAGAAGAACTTATGAGTGGATTTTTGTGCAACAATCTTCTTACAAGGTGCCAAAATTCCCATCCTAAGGAAGCAATCAACAACAACAAAAACACATCTGTTACCATGCTTGATTGAGGGAAAAAATGAAATAAAATCCAAGGGCACTAACTCCCAAGGCCTACAACTGGTGTGGATGGAAAATTTATTGGGTAGAATATAATTCTTCCACTGATTGCATGCTTCGGCAATAGAATCCAACTCATTGTCATAGATTGGGTATCTATGAAACCCATCATAGAGTGTTTGGCTATGATAGACCATCAAATGTTTGTGTCATGTGAGCTGCAATCACCTAGCCCAACCTCTAAGAACTGCGCATTTGGAAACTACAAAGCTAAAGCCTCAAGCTTGAACTCGTGAGTCCCTCAACTATGTAGTTCTTTAAGTTTTTCCTTCCATAACAATGCATTGGGAAACCTCAGGCCTCAAGCCCTAGCCTTGAGCTCTTAAACCACTCAATTTTGCAATCCTTTGATCCTATCCCTCATTAACTATGTATTGCAAAGTCTCAATGTTTAGTCCCAAACCTTTTCCTATGAAACTATGTAATGCTTGATTCAATCATTCAATCATTCACCCAGTTCTAGTTCTAACAATTGATTTCATTAAGCATGTTACATTAGGAAATTTCAGACTATTGTGAGCATGTCATGAGTGGTTTCAGTGCATGTACTCTATTTTATCATGACATGATGATGATGGATGAAAAGGAGAATGACACCATGTTAAAATACACTTATGGAGTTGAAGAGATAATATGATCATTATGTGATAAGACAAAGGAGCAACAAAGTAAAATATAATATCAACAATCAATACCACATTGAAGACTCCTTAATTTCAAGCCAAATGAAGGAGGAATAAAAAGAACATGCACCATCTCTCAAGAAGAATCAAATATAGTAGCAACAATAATGGCTTGACATTACCATGACATCATGCGGTCCATGTCATCAATTTGTTAGTATGAAATTTCTTGGAAGGTGTACCAAAAAGATCTAAATTAGGTCATGAGTGATTGGTGACCCTAACAACAATTGTGGCTGCTTATACTTCATATTTGCAACAAATATGTGAGAAAAAACTATAGAAATATAGATGTATGAAAATATAAAAGAAAAAAGAGGAGAAATAAATTCGATGTAAAAACCCAATCTTGGAAAATATTTGAAAGAAAAATATATTATTAATGAAACCTCACAAAGGATATTTCCGAAGGGTGGTAAGTCCCCTTCAATGGGATGGATCCTTTGATGTCCTTGTCACTTTAGTATTCATATCTTCCTCACTCTCAAATGTGTGAAAACCCAAAGAATGTAGAACTAAAAAATGGGAGCTCGAAAGGTTTTTGACGATAATGGTGACGATCATAATGAACATGGTGAGAAATGAATGCAAAAATCTCTTACTTATAGCAAAGTATTGAGTTGATCTAAAAAATTGAGAGTAATAGAATATTATTGACCAAAATCTAGATGTAACCACTTGGAATACTTTATTATATTTTTGGAGAGGAAATAGATATTTAAAATGATTAAATTTATTTATTTAGAAATAATTAACAAATAAAATGATTTATTGATTATTTCGTGAATAATAAGATAGGCGTGAAATTAAATAATTACTTAAGAATTATTCCAAGGATGGCGATAAGGAAAAATAAATAAATTATGATTTATTTAAAGATTCCTAGGTGATTTAGCCAAATGTGACAAGGAATAATTATCAAACAATTATTTAATAGTCATTCCTAGAGAAAATTAAATAAATAATGGATTATTTAGTTATTCTCATGGGTTTAATAAAAAATAGCCTAATAAAAGTGGTTTATTAAATTATTTCTTATAGTGAAAGTGATTTTAATATGGTAAAATTAAACTCGCATAATGTATTTCGATCCACGTAGATAAAAATGGATAGGTGATCACTTTTTGGTGATAAAAAATTTCTCCCCAATGTACGAGAACTAGGAGAAAATCGTATGACTGAAATACGTTGTAAGTTACACTTCCATAAGACACCAAAGGGGAGTCAAAGAGAGATAAATACGACTGAAGAAATGTGACGAAGGACAAAAATGGAGGGGATGAGACCTACTAAACTAATATAAGTCTCCTTTTATGTGTGAGTACATGATCTCAAATGAGGCGGGGCAGGAATACCCATGCCCACTGAGATAACTAAGTACAAAGAATAAGGGAGAGCTGAGCAATGTGGGACTGAGCTACAAAGTACATAATACAGGATCCACTGGCATGAATGGGCTAGGACATAATACAATTAATCCCATATACATAATGTGCCTAGAAAAACATAGGTGAAGACTAAATACAATAACATATGGGTACATGCGACATAATGCCCCTTTAGTTGACATGGGGATGGAGAACCACAACCAAAGAGGCCATTATTAATAGGAAAGGACTCTGAAGACATGAATGGATCATATGAAGGAGGCATGCATGATGTGGGTGCTGCAAGCAGCTGGAACTAAACCTATCAAATTTGTGGAGGTGTATCTAAGGTTGGAGCATACTATGAAGTTATCTGAGCATGTGAGGGGCTACCTGAAGGGCCACCCCCTCATGAGGTTTGAAACATCTCATACACACCATGGAATCACTAGTATAATCTACTGGATCACCAAACCAGAAATTGTATGATTCTCAAGAGGGAAATAATGAGTTGAAGTCAAGCACGTCATAAAAAACCAAGACAACGACAATGATGATTATATTTGCTTGATTTGAGGCACCAAATGATGATGAAAACTGGAACCAAGTTACACCACCCTCTAGTTCGTTCTTCTAGAATGAATGTGATGAAGTCGACAGAATAGGGTCCACGAGAGATACTAATAAGGCACAAGGGATCATAGTAGAGTGGCTGATGGACTGACACTAGGGATAATGATGGAGGGATATAAACTGAGAGGCGGAATGATGACTTCCCTTGTCAAAGCATAAAATGCATGGCTGACCTAGCAGTGACTGACTCAATTCTGGAGGGGATGCATAACTACTCATACGGAAGTTTGTTAATGACAGAAAGTATAGATGGAGGCAAAAAATAGCAACGCGGGATGAATGTGACGTAAAAATGGATGAAATACTCTAACAAGACATAGTGGAAGGCATAACAGACTCAATAAATGCAAGGTTGACTCAACTCGGATGATCTGTGTTAGTGTTAGTCTATTTAGCCTGTCACCAGTGATCAAATATGCTCTTACCATGTCTTTTTAGGTTCTCAAAGTCAGATTTTTGTAATTTCATTAGGTCTTCAAGTAAAAATTTGGTCACTAGATAGTGTGTCTAGAGCTATTTCCAATGCTTTAAAAAAATTTACATGTCGGTCCTTGTCATCATTTAGTTGAGTATACCGTCATTGAAATATCATCGTTATTACTTTAGACAACATCATCATGGTATTCATTCATCTCAGTGTCACCATTAGGTCATTAGGGTTAAGGTCACCAAAATCTGTCATTCCATGCATAAATCCGGAAAAGGAGGAGGGGTAATAGGTAAATTTGTTCAATGAAGTTTAGTTTCAAACTGTAATTTATGTTTCATATTATGCAAATAGTTTTAAATTCAAAAGCTACATAATTTTTCAAAGAAAAATGAAAAGACATGTAGTTGGGCATTCCACTACTATGAAGAAACGTGACCATCAAAAGCTATAAAATACCAATTTAATCTCATTTTTTCATTCACCTCATTTATAAAGAGCTCTCAGTCATCACCAAGTGCTTCATCGTCAATTTCAAGTCAAAGACAATCCAAAAATTTAATGCCAGAGAAGACACACTGTGTTTTCTAGGCTACACATTGTGTTTTCTATCTCAGAGGCATCAAATTAGTTTTTGAAGGTTTATGAAGGCTATCAAGGTGTCCAAAATCCTTTCAAAAGTAATTTACACCTCAATAACCCCTCCTTTCATCTCAATTTCATTATTTTAGAGTGTAAACCCTCCATTGGTCTGTATGTTGTGTTTTAGTGGTTGGCCCATATTTTCAAAATTTGCAAGATAAACACACCCTCCCATAGACTATTTACCCTTATTCACACCCAAAATAATCTCCCATAGCCTTCAAACCCATTCATTCCCATTTCGTAAGCCCAAAACCCTAAACCCTAGCCTAATACTACAATTTTTGGAAATTTTCCTAGCTAGGGCTATGTAAAAATTACCAAGCTCAATTCCCATACCCATTTCACTCCATTCCACTTCCTAAAGTTTCCTAAGACCCCTGTCCACCTCCCTAAAAATTCCTACTCCCATATCCCTTCGCTAACCCCTTCATCCTATCCCTTCAATCCCTTCCCCTATTTTGTCCCATTAGGGTTTTTCCCCTTGCAAACAATCAAATGGAGGAGAAGAGGCATTATAATAAGGGAGGATGGTATTTAAAATATGAGTCATTAACCACTCATGAAGTGATGTCTTCACCATTTTCCAAGCACTATTTTCAAAGGGTAGGATGTATTCCTTTTTTCGAGCAAGTTGAGAGAGTCAAATACCATGCCACATTGACTAAATTGTTTGTCACTCAGCTCGGAAAAGGACAAGGTAATGATTGCAGGGGTTACTTTCACTATATCAACTGATGTAGTAGTTGAGGCCAGAGGGATACCCAATCATGGTGATAAATGGTTCAAAAACCAAGATCTAGGCATTCAAAACTACAAGCCCTACCTTAGAAGACACTATCAACAACACATGAAGAAGATTTTTCCTGTTGGGCACCTCCTTGAGAAGTATACACCACTTATGGAGATCATCATGAATTACTTCACCTATGAGGGAATACTTTCTAGACTATACATCTATCTGTCAGACTGCTCATGCATTTCACAGGGATAAATCCACTCAATTTTCCCTACTAGCTCTACAGGAGTTTGGAAAATATGGTAGAAAAAGTTTAGCATAAACAGAGTGGTCTTGAACGCATCCTCTTCCACCATGGTTTGATCAAATTCATTGCTTTACACCAAACTAAAAAGAAGATAATCTCTTGGGAAACCTTCATGTAATAAGATGTGTTTTTTCCTTCTAATATCTAGCCTACTCGCCATAGTTCACCATCAGCACCATCTAGACATGTGGAGGTTGGCTCACCTAGCACAATTTCAGTGAGGAGGAAGATTGAGTTCACTTAGACATACCAGAGAGGCAGAAATCTTTTGTTTTCTTATCATATTGAGGAAGGGGCCAAGCCCACATGAGCATAACAGGGACTAACATTATACCATCAAACATATTTGCATGATGAGGAGCTCATATATCATGACATCGACATAGTAGAATTGGAGGCTAGTTAAGATTATGAAAACCTACAACAGATCATCAAGGAAAAATATTCTCATATCAAAGTGTTGGGAAAAATAATGAGAGGGGGGGGGGGGGTGAATCAGTATTTAGAGCTTACTGATAATTTTAAATTTTTATTTACTGAATTCCATACATGGCCTTAATGAACCCAACTCATGTATACACGTGCATATACCAACAAAAACTTGTGTATACTGATATAATTTTATTGTTAGAAAAAATTTCAGAAACAATCCTTAACTCAGCTTATCAGTTATGCATCTCTTAAGAAATAAATATGTGCAGTAATAGCAGAACAAATCATCACACAAGAGCATCACACATGAACACCAAGATTTAAGGTGGAAACCCAATTCAGGAGAAAACCACTGCTGCTATCGTCTCTGTATTCAATTTTTATTATATGGAAAACTGATTACAATATTGTACTGATGCAGACTCGTATCAGTATGCAGGAACCTACCTGCAGAAGGCTGCAACCTTCTCTCATTTTCCAGCTACAACTTGAAGGGAGCTACAACCCCTTGATATTTTTTACTAGCCACTACTAGAAGGGAGCTTCAACCCCCTTATCAGAACACCAGCTTCTACTGGTAGGAAGCTTCTACTTCCACACTAAAGGCTTCAACCCTCAGAATCACTACAGACCACGTTTCATCAATTTTCACATTGGATCACATATATTCAACACAACCCTTCATAAATATCAACAACAATAAACTTCACCCAATACATCAATCAGAATAATGAGATCGTTGTAATCAGAACACTGTAATAACCATATTTTAGAATCAGTATGTAGAATCAAATTCAACCCTGAACATTCATTATCTCAGAAATCATACACTACTTTTCTTTACTGAGCCCATGTGTATACGTGCTTTCCTTCACACCAACTTGCATATAGACCTATGAATACTAATATTCTAGAATATTGTCAGTCTGAGAACTAGATCTGAGGCTTTCAGTCAGATAACTTTTTAGTATTGCAGAACCCCTAATCAGTTAGACATCATTGAACATATTTACTCACTCATTGATCATATTTTTACATAATCAACTTAGCAACATATACAACATTCAAGCAACTGAGATCTACATGAAGACTTCATTGATAGACAGTATAATTAGAGCAAAAGTGAATATAAAAACCTGTACAATAAGCTTCATAAACCCTAACTTCCATACGCACTTTTTCAGAGACAAAGCTACGTACATACCTGTTTTTACCAAGACAAACTAGCATATAGATCTGTAAAAATTAACTTTGCATAATGTATCAAATATATAGAACTTACCCATATTTCTTCACTTCACTTCAGCAAACATGTGCCAGATCATAGATCTAATCATCTCTTTAATAAATCATGCCAAAACATAGGCATTTCAGGTCTAGATATCTTGATCCATCAATCTATCCAAATGTGCATCATAGATTCATATTTATCAATAAAATAGAGTTCATCCCATGCAGATATAATTCAGAGAGAAGTATTTAGTCACAAACCTTACATATGCACACATTGCACTTTATTCTTCTTCTCCTTATATAGATATAGCCTTTACAAATACCATGAGTCAAAACCACACAATTTCCGATGGTATTCTTGGATGGAATCAAATAGACAACATGGCGCTCAACCCTGTTCAAGTTCAAAAGAAACTTGCTCTTCTCCAGCAATTTCATTTTGTTGTAATTTCACTCCTTTGAGTTTCTCTATCCTCAATATAACATTTATAATCTGCTTAAGCTTCCTCAGCTCCTCTATTAATTACATATCGACTTGCTTCTCATTTAGCTTATACCATTTCTCCTTCTTTCCCATTATGTAGTTATATATTTGGTCTCCTTTAATTTTATGGAATATTTCTATCAACAATGAAAGTTGAAATTTATCTCAGTCTTCTCTCTGATACTAAATATCTTTTGCATAATTCCTCTGATTTTAGCTTCATATTTATCAACGTTGTCTTATGTGCCTACAACCACATTATCAATTGAAGAGTTAAAATATTTACTTAACTCTACAATTTATTCTTTATCAGGTTCTGCAAGCTTCATTCCTCCTTCTGGTTCCTTGAGCCATCTTTCCAAGAACTCCATTTCCATGTGAAATATTTCTAGCATTTCTTCACAACCTTCATTCTCAATTTCAATCTTCTTCTGATAGTCCTCTTGAATTATCATGTTTTCTATATCATCACATTGCAAAATTCTTTCATTAATTTCATTAAACAATTTCATTTGTTTACCTCCTTGGAATATCACTGCGACATTTTCATTATGCTTCTGCTCCATAAAAGCTTTAACTGGTTGTCTTACATCAAATAGAAATTCATGTATGAATTCTTTATATTGCAATAGATCAGTATATTCCTCCTCTAAAAGGAATTCTCCATCATACTTTACCTCAAGAACTTTATTTATTTTTGTGGCAGTTTCATCAGACTGTCCATCATCTTGTGCACATCCTGCAAACACATACAAACTATGATTTTAAAAAACACAAGGCTCCATAGCCTCATTTGCTTCCCTTGTCAACATATCTCCGAATTGTTCTGGACTATTTGAATAGTCCATGGAACCTTTCTCATTGTCCTCTTCACCTAGAATTTCACCCTGTTCTGGTCCACAAATGGAAATTTCCATTTCTGACTCTGCTTCTCTAAGTTTTTCAACCAACCACTTCACTTGTCTCTGTCATAGCCTTCTATGTAACTTAGACCACTTCACTATATTTTTCTCCAAAACCAAACCTTGTCTTTGGTTTTCCTTTAGCAGCATTGTTAACTCATCAAGTTCTTTTCTTATCTCAGCCAACTCTTTTTCAAGCTCCTCTTGACTCATCTAGTTCTTGTGGATTGTTTTTGTACCCCTTTCCTTCATCTTGTAGCCTTCTTCTGAACCTTCTCTATGACTTCTCATAATCATATTTACTTCTGTGTGAGTTTCTATACCTGCAACAAATCAACTTCTTTCTAATTTTATCTTCTCACCAAACTTCTCCTCTATCTGGTTTCTAGGTCCTCTTTCCTTAAAACTTACACTGATCAATCTTTCTCTCTCTCTGGTTTCTACACTCACTTCTCTTAAAGACTCGTTTGTCCCTATATATTCCAAGCCTCAGCTGGAATAAGGTTCTGCTACAATTTCTAAGAACTTTCAAAATTTCTTCCTACAGTCTCACTGTTGTAATCTTGTGCCAATTTTTCCATTCACTCAACTACTGCAAACTTTCATACCTTGGTAATCAATTTATGTCTCGAATGGTTGTCTCCTGCAAACATGTAACTTTTTCACTTCCTTTATCTATTTCAATCTATAAACTATGCATACCATCTTGCTTATTTGCTGGTTTTTTACCATTCTTGTAAATCTGTTTCTGCAATTTTGTCTCCATGCTTCCACTGTGCATTCTTTCAACATATGGTTTCCGCCACAACAATCAATCCTAAACAAGACTTCAATCCACATTAGTTTGGATCTCAACAAATTAGAATTTACACAAAACTTTAATTTCTTTCTTAAGCATTTACCTCACCAACAATATCCAATCATAACACAATTCATCTCTTTCTCATGCAATCTGTGTTAATACAGTATAAAAACTTCTCAAAATTTTATTTCTAAGTAGAAAACACCATTCCTTTGTTTATCACAGTCTACCATCCGTGATCATGCTTGTTCTTCACAAAACTTTCTATGCCTGCAATAACTCACTATCTTGAGGCAAATCTCAATCTGTTCATACTTCGCTCAGCTACACGCAGAATTCCTTTCTGCTTTATTAGGATCACCCTTTCTGTAATTTCAATTGCATTCTTGCACAATTCAATTTTAACTTCAAAAGATTTTAATTTTTTTTCGGCTCTGATACCACTATGGCGCAGCTCATGCTACGTCAACCCATAGTATGCATACGAAATGCATGTGTATAAGTTTGCCCCAAAATCAATTTTTCACATTTTTAGATATAGCCCTTAATCGAACTATTTCGTTTATTCAAATTTAAAACACTAAAATATTTTCAGCTATGGTAGAATCACATATTAAGCCAACAATTACAATACTTCACTTAATTGATTTTGTGACGGACCCAAAACAACATTAAAATGTTGTTTATAAAAATATCGCATCCAAAATTTAGTTTAAAACTCATGCATCTATTTATGCGATATCCATTGGATATAATGATATTAATGCAAGGCCGTTAGATCATATAAATGCTAAATGGTTGATTTAAATGATAAAATCAGACCTATAAAAATATCAGGTCCGTTTTAAGTGTTAACCTCTGTGCAACTAAAAATTCAATTGTCGTTGGATTGTAATCGAACAGTGGTGATTTCCATTGACTCTTCATGCCAGTTTTACACTTCCACAAACAAAATACAATTTCTTATATCAACGACTAATAGCTTTTTAATACAAATGAACCATCTCGCTTTTACAGTGAACGCAAAAATTTTAAAGAAAATATACAAATAGAAATCAATTAATTGGGATCTGACCTAAATTATCATTAGCTCAGAAATTCCAAAGGATGAGTAGAACCTTCCAGATTTGGAACTTCAATAACTCACTTAGATTTACATGTAGATATGTCTTTCGGATTCCACACTTGCTCCAAATAAAACATATAGATTTGAAATTGAATGCTTAAATGCTTAATTCATGCAGTGTTAATTGAAACTCCACATCATTCATTTAGCTAATGATTTCAATAAATGCATAATAGAGAATATGATCCAATTTATAACTCAAAAAGAAGAGAGTGATGCCAACACCTTCAGTATCGAACTTTTTACAGGGTTCCCAACGCAAATCAATACCAGAACATAATTTTCACACCAACTAAAATCAATTACTCATAAAATGGAATTTACAGATTCTTAGCCCGTGGTTTGATTACATTAGTTTCCTGCACTCTGTTTTACCCAATTCTCTTCCTCTATCTCTAATTTTTGTATCTTGTATCTCTCATATCCCTTGCTTATGTATTTTAGGTTTATAATTATATACAAATGGATTCTACAACCAATTTTGGTTTAGATCCTTAATTTACTCAAAAAATCCCTAATTCTTCTAAGTCCTCATTAATTCCCAAAATCTCTCTTTTATCCCTAAGGATCCTCTCTAATCACATAAATTCATGCAACCAATTCCTAATCTAGGATTTACAATAATTTCACAAATCTCTCAATCCCTACGAGTTCTCAACTATCTAATTCTCCCATGTTCTCTATAATTCGAGAATATTTACAATTACGCTGACAATATTAATTAAATCATATTCTAAATCACTCAAAACATTTAAAAATACATTTAGAGAGCCAACTCTCTTTAAAACATAAGACCTCCTAAGTCTCCCAAATAACCAACGACAATTGAACAGGATACTCCTGCATCAATCCTGAACACCTTCAATAACCAATTCATCAAAGCATCTTCATCAGAGAATGATACAGAAATATGAATGTTGGAACAACAAAAGAGATTACCCAACAACACCGCAACTGTTCTGAGCGATGTCCCAGATAATTTTTTTCAGAAAAACCCATACACAGTTTTATGCACAGAAACTCACGTATATATGTGATTCATCTTTATGAAACCAACGTATTAAATTTAAACTTCTGAAATTAAGAAGATTTGATCAGCGAGGTAGAGACAACTGCCAGCTTCTATCTGAGATGTTCGAATTCTTCCCTAGGAAGAGGTTTAGTAATCATATTAGCAACTTGTTCTTTGGAGGGAACATACTCCAATTTAACCTTTTGTTCAAGCACATGTTCACATAGGAACTGATATTTGATAGGAATGTGCTTGGTCTTGGAATGCATAACATGATTCTTTGAGATATGTTATAGCATAATTTTTCACCCTCATGTGATTCATGATTGCCTCCATGGCCTTGGGCACCCATTCCCACAGACTTGAACAAAATTCATAAAAAACAGTGTTAAAAATCCCATACGCGGGTATGCCCAGACTTTTCCGCGTGTATACGCGAGTCCACATGTACCTTTCCACGTATGCCATTAAAATAATTAAAAAATATATAAAAATTCCCTATTTTCAGGCTGGGTTGATGGTTACTCCAGTAGTTCAACCACCCCAGTACGTGGCCAACTGTTTCCAACTGATTGAAACTACTTTGAGGGAGTATAAAAGCCCCTCATATGTATGGCCTAAGGGAGAGAGAAATTTATAGATATTATACTCTGTTGGAATCCCAATTCAAGTCTGAATTCCCGTGCCTCCTGCACTTTCCCATATTTTTACAGGAAACCCTTGTTTCCTGGAGATGTTCATCCATTTATATGCCATCTCGAGTGCACAAGTCATGAAAGTATCTTAGCGAGGCAAGGGCGGGACGGATCCAGACGACAGTCTGTTCGAAGATCGTGGAAGGATTCAGGTGATCTCTCCATTTTGTATTTCTGTACATAATGTTTGCAATAATGAAGAACCATCTTGTTCCTGAACTTATGTGTTAATGTCTATTTGCATATGTGAAAAGATTGATTATTAAGCATTTATTATTTTTTATATAATGTTTCACATGGATTATACTAACGTTTAGGAAAAATATATGTTGTAAAACTAGGTTTCCGTGCATGTTCTTTCTTGTTCTCTAGGTTGAAGATGAAGAAGGGTTGCTGGGGGTTTGGACCCCGCGAGATCTACATCAAACATAGGACTATGGGTGAGTTCTACTATCGTTGTTATCTAGTTTTTAGCATTTAAGTATGGCTGTGTGTGAGTCCTTCTAAATAGCATGCCCTGATCTGTGGAGGTTTTGACCCAACAAACCTCTAGGGTGTTTTTCCCTGAAACAGAACTGGCAACCATACTGGGGATCGCATTCTTGTGATTCCCCTATTGGGTGGTTTCAGCTGTTTGAAAGGTTTCCAACATTTTTAACTATTATTTCCAGTCCAGTTAACTTTTTCTTAGTCAGACTGAAGACCTAGTTCTTTATCCAGGCTTGATCTTTTTTATTTTTCATTATTTACCTTTTCATATGCGAGTTTTTCTGTACACAGACACGTATACACACAATTTTTTTCAAAGGAAGTCACGTATACGCGTGTTTTCTCTGCACAGTCACGTATACATGCTGTTTTTGTCAAAGGTGGTCGCGTATATGTTGGTTTCCTTTGCCACAGTCGCGTATACACGCTGGTTGAAAAACTGTTAAGGAGCATATGCCTGGGGGCAAATTTTGAAATTTTGGTTTTTAGCTTTTCTATTCTTCTCTGCCTGTGGTGACCTGTTTCTACAGTGTTTTTTAATCTCTGGACTATGTTTAAAGAGTTTATATGTCTATTTCTCTCTCCTTTGTGTGAAGACTCTCTTGGTTGGTGAAATTTTTGGTTGTTACATTTGCAATTTTGGTTTGAGTACCAAGATCTTTTCTTGAAGATCCTTGGCTATTCTTCTTAATCAGAACAGAGAGCTCTTGCTCATTTACTCTTTCCTTGCGTGTTGCTGCGCATTTTGATTTTTTATCTATTTGGTGCGTTTGGTTTCCTTGATGTTCAGTAGACTAGTTTTGTTGCAATTTTCAAAGAGTCTCTTTTTGATTCTTTGAATTTTTTATTGCAAGTCTATACTATTGTACTGAGTTGATTTATTGAGTTTCTTGTCTTCCTTTTTGCTCATATAAAGCCCCACTGTGAGAGTGGCATGGTTGTCTTTGAGCATTTTTTTGAAGTTATACTTGAAATTCAGAGTTTGTTCGACTTAGTTACCGGATAGTTCAATTGGTCTTCTTGAAATCTATTTTTATAAACTAAAACTGGCATATAGGTTAAGGAAATCCACTTTCCGTTGCATTTTTCATACTAGCCTCCATTCTGATAACTTTCCATAGGGTCGATCCCATTAGGTCATGAGTATTACACCCATTTCACTCGCCAATTATTTAATCATGACTTGGTGGTAGAGCCTTCCTTTACATGGGCTTCCTCGTTAGTTCCTCGCTATCACTTGTTGCCCATGCTGCGTTTTATGTACGCTCGGGAGCCCTCTTTAGTCCCACCATGACTTATGTGTTGAAGCTTCATTCTTCTTCTTCCTCACTATCATTTTTTCTGGCTATTACCCTATAGGCTCCCTGGTGTTGTTGAGTTGTATTACTGCATTGCATATTGGCTACTTGTTTATCCTGGTCTTTAGCCGACTTCATTTGGACTCGATGTTTAAGCCAAATTTTGACTTTGAATATCTGTACAAGTTAACCATTGCATGCACTTAGCTATCGCGACTTGATACCCTTTTTACCCATGGATGGAACATTCCTCTGAGTATCGCTTACCAGTTTCCGCCACCTTGAATTGAGCATAGGATTGTTCCAATCCCAGGAACTAGTGCATCTGTTTCTTGATACTCATTCTATCCATTGTACCATAGAATTATTTTATTCTTTTTCAAGCTTATTATATGAAAAAGACAAAAAAATCAAATATAACAAAAAGACCGCGAACGGGATGTAACTTCATAATTTGATGGCAGTATAGTGTCAGTTTGTCGCCCTTGAGAAAAGCACATACACTTATATATTTCCTCCATTTGGGATGGTTTTTAGTTTTGACCTAGGTTCAGCCTTTGCCTTGTTTCACTGGTCAGTCCTCCTCCGGTTGGTTATCTCTTCCAATCATATGGAGAGTTTGTTTTTTCCTCCTGCATAACAAACTTATACAATGTCACTTTTTACTGCTATGGTCATCACGATTCGTGCTTTTGTTCAAGGGAAGTCTAACCAGAGTCGGCCATTTTGCGGTGTATCTTGAATCATTATTCAGTCGGCCTTCCCGATATGGTCAGTATCTTGTTCTATCACATCAGATGTTTTGGTATTTTGCTCGTGCTGGTTTGAGAAGGTCTCCATTGACTTCTCGCTGGTGGGTTTGTCTCTTATCGACTATGACACATTTCTCTGAGAGAAAACCTAGAGCCGCACCCTAGCCCTATTTCCATCATTGATAGGTGACCTTGTGCTCAGTATTTGATCATCATTATGGGTCTTTGACTGAGTGGTTTGCCCTGTGTTCGACATCAGCATACATTATCACACTTGGGATTCGTGCAGTACCTTGATTTCCATTTGACCCTATTGGTGGATATCTCGCCTCTGTGTCAGCTTTCATTATTGGTTGGTTCAGAGGGTTTCTTCCGTGCAATAGCTTCATCTTGTGCATGTCGGAAACGTACTTCGGTTTGGTTCCGTCACTCTACTTCATCCGATTCCTTCCAAATCTTGGCCTGCGGGTTACACTCGCGTTGGAATGATGTGGGATGCCTTAATGCCTTCCTTCCAGCAGATCTTTTCCCATCGACACCAACTCATTGCTCTGGGAATAAGGTCTAGAGTCTTTTTGTCAGTACCTTAGGGTTTGCAGTCATTAGTGGCAGACTCTTCGCTATCGACAGTGGGGACTCATCATTGCCTCCTGATCGGTAGATTATTTCAAGTGTTCAACTTCAACTCATTCATTCGCACTTTTTAGATTGTACTGGGGCACCTTGACACTCATTTTCATTATTGGTGGGTTGTCTCGCGTTGGTTAATAGTATACATTATTGACCGGTAATCCAACGATTTCTCACATGGTCGACTTCAGCTCATTTATTCCCATTGTGTAGAATTGTGCCATAGTGATCGGTGAAGACCTCGGGTTGCATCAGCATTTTTTCGGTTCACTTTTGACAGTCCATTCAGTTTCTACCAGTGATGTCATTCACCCTTATATGTTGCCGTGTCAGTACAGCAGCATCCTATATGTTGGCTCCCGAGTTGCGTGATTATACCGTTTATTCCACCTCTTATGATTTGGCACTTGGAGATTCAGTTACTTATATGATCAGACATACAGTTTCAACATCATTGATCAGCTTTCTATATGTGATACTTAGACATTGATTCTGACTTGTACTTCCGGGCCATGCTCAGATGATTCATTGTGTACTTTCAGTTCAGCTATATTTGTGTACATTTTGGATCCATTCAGTACTTTCTATATGATGTATTTTTGACTGAGCATGGGTATGCCCGCCTTAGCATGAGTTGACTCTCTGTTTTCTTTCATTGGTTTTTGGCAGGTTGAAATCTGGTGAAGTCCTCTCTTGTCCTTGCGAAGTTCTTTCTATGTGCATAATATATTTCGGCCATCATGTACCCCTTCTGACCTCATATATTAGGGGGCATCTGTTATAGCATCAATTTTCACCCTCATGTGATTCATGATTGCCTCCATGGTCGTGGGCACCCATTCCCACAGACTTGAACAAAATTCATAAAAAAAAGTGTTAAAAATCCCATACGCGAGTATGCCCAGACTTTTCCGCGTGTATACGTGATTCCACATGTACTTTTCCGCGTATACAATTAAAATCATTAAAAAATATATAAAAATTCCCTATTTTCAGGTAGGGTTGATGGTTACTCCAGTAGTTCAACCACCCCAGTACGTGGCCAACTGTTTCCAACTGATTGAAACTACTTTGAGGGAGTATAAAAGCCCCTTATATGTATGGCCTAAGGGAGAGAGAAATTTATAGATATTATACTCTGTTGGAATCCCAATTCAAGTCTGAATTCCCGTGCCTCCTGCACTTTCCCAGATTTTTACAGGAAACTTTGTTTCCTGGAGATGTTCATCCATTTATATGCCATCTCGAGTGCACAAGTCTTGAAAGTATCTTAGCAAGGCAAGGGCGGGATGGATCCGGACGACGGTCTATTCGAATATCGTGGAAGGATTCAGGTGATCTCTCCACTTTGTATTTCTATACATGCTGTTCGCAATAATGAAGAACCATCTTGTTCCTGAACTTATGTGTTAATGTCTATTTGCATATGTGAAAAGATTGATTATTAAGCATTTATTATTGTTTATATAATGTTTCACATGGATTACACTAACATTTAGGAGAAATATATGTTGTACAACTAGGTTTATGTGCATGTTCTTTCTTGTTCTCTAGGTTGAAGAGTAAGAAGGGTTCCCGGGGGTTTGGACCCCATGGGATCTACATCGAACGTAGGACTACGGGTGAGTTCTACTATCATTGTTATCTAGTTTTTAGCATTTAAGTATGGTTGTGTGTGAGTCCTTCTGAATAGCATGCCCTGATCTGTGGATATTTTTACCCAACAAACCTCTAGGGTGTTTTTCCCTGAAACAATATACTAATGGCACTTGTATTATCACATAAAATGGAGATGGGAGGTGAAAATTTGATTTGAATGTCTTGTAGAGTCTGCATCATCCAAAGGAGTTGTGTGCAACATGATGTGACAACCACATATTCTACTTTTGTTGTAGATAAGGCTATAGAACTTTGTTTCTTGCTTAACCAAGATACTAATCGGGGCCCCATATAGAATGCACCACCGCTAGTGCTTTTTTGATCATCAACATTTCCATCTCAATTCACATCTGTGTAAGCATGAAGAGTGAGATCAACATTCTTTGGATACCATAGAACAAAGTCTTGAGTCCCTTGTATATATTTGAATATTCTCTTTACAGCGTGAAGGTGAGACTCTTTTGGATTAGCTTGGAATCATACAACAATCCCAACTGCATGCATAATGTCTGGTCTTGTCCCGGTTAGATAAAGAAGACTTCCAATCATGGATCTATATTCTGGTTGATTCACTACGGGAGATTCATCATGAGAAATAAGGTTACATCCAATCACCATTGGTGTACTCATAGGTTTGCAATCTTCCATCCCATAGTTTTTCAGAATTTACTTAAAATATTTTGCTTGTGATAAAAATATGCCAGTTGTTGCTTGTTGCACTTGTAAGCCAAGAAAAAATGTTAGTTCCCCAAGTAAAGACATTTCAAATTCTTGTTGCATAACAGAAGAAAATTTATGACTCATGGACTCTTCATTACTTCCAAAAATGATATCATCAACAGATACAACTACATTCAACAGTTTATCATTCTCAAATTTTTTGTATAAGTTACTATCAACAAATCCCTTTGTAAAACCTTGTTGATGAAGATATTTTTCAAGACAATAGTACCATGCCCGAGGAGCTTGTTTGAGACCATATAAAGCCTTTTCAAGTTTACCAAAAATATTTGCATCATTTCCCAGAATGAATCCTTCTGGTTGTTCTATATAAACTCATTCTTCTAGATCACCGTTGAGGAAAGCATATTTAACATCCATTTGATAAACTTTGAATTGTTGAAAAATTGAAAAAGCAAGAAACATTCTTATGGCTTGAAGTCTAGTTACAGGAGAAAATGTTTCTTCAAAGTCTATACCTTCTTGTTGAGCATACTCTTTAAAAACAAGTATAGATTTTTTTTTAATGACATCTCCATTTTCATTTAACTTGTTTTTTAAAATCCATTTTGTTCCAATCACATTTTTATCATGAGTTCTTGGAACCAATTCCCAAGTATGATTCTTTTCAATCTAATTAAGTTCCTCATTCATGGCTTCAATCCAAAATTCATCTTTACTAGCTTGATTTACATTATGTGGTTCAATAGTGGATAGGAATGCCAGATATATAGGAGATCCTACAAGATTTCTTCTTGTTTGGACACTGTTGAAGCCTAGAAAATATCTGCTTCAAACATTGGGGAAAACCACCCGATCGGGACCTTAGGACAGCTCCTTATCCGTTTGGTATGGTGGCTCCGACTGGATTGAAAGGACCAGTTTCCTTATAACTAATGGATTGGTGATGGGTTGATTTGGATGAGTGAAAATGGAACTAAATGACTGAAATAAAACTATCTAATTTAATCTAAATACTGATAAAGAAATTCTAAAACTAACCCGGGCAATCATATGTGAATACAACTTCAAATTATTCCGTTTGAACAATAACCATAAAAATGTATTATCATTTAAATCGAAATGTGCAGAAATAAATAAAGATAACTCTGTTTAAGAAATTAAACAGAGTTGTATTAGCATATTGTATTCATCATTGTATATCATCTACATATACTTATGAAAGATAACATTTCAATTATATTAAAAAATGATATATATAAAGAAACGTAATGAAAACAAATATCTATAAATGATAGTAAATTTTAAAGCGAATATCATAAGACAAAAGAAATCAATAGTGAACAGATAGAAATACCTTATCCATCTCGAAAGCTTTCAAATGAAATCTGATACTCTAATCCAGTAATTCTGATGCAAAATCAAATCCAAGGTACAGAAATGCAACACTTTAAAGATAACTCCGCATAAAATCACCAGATGTGATTCTTTATAAAATATAAGAGCCAGTGGAGTACAGAAATGTAATCTCCAAGTCAAAAATATTAAAATCCAGGACCCTTCTCTAAATGTATGAGAAGGGTTTAAATACTACTAGCTAAATCTAAAAATAGTTTATTACAAAAATTAAGGATTCGGTTTAAATGACCGTCCTTTTCCTAGGGAAAAATACAGTAAAGCTAAAACTAAATATAAAAATAAAGACTATTAAGTAACTACTTATGAAATTGATCTTTAAACTTGCAGGCATCTAGCATTGTTTTGAGAAGATGTGGTTGACCGACTTCAGATTTCAACTGTCCTGAAAAGACAGAATCGGCAAGTGTAGGCACAATCTTCTCAGCAGAATTAATGATGAAATTAAGCGCACTGTGTTGACTGTGTGGTTTCACTAGGTATGTCCAGTAAGAATCCCAGTTTAATCTTGTTAACCCTTGGATTGATTTTGCTTTTTCTTTCGCCTTTTGTCTCCAATCTGTTTGCAATTGATGCGCCTGTGGAAGATATCTTGGAACATTTTCTGAAATCAAATTTTCTTTGTGTAAATTCTCATTTACACAATCAGTAAGACTGCTTGCTGATGTAGCCGACTCTTCTGCTGCTTTCTCTGCCACTTTGATTTGTGCATCCTAGTCGTTGAAAAGTATTTCTTTATGATTTTCATTAATAATTGGTGTGCCAGCTTTTCTTCCTTCCTTTGTTTTTTTCCATACCAAATAATCAGTAACATTTTTATTAATTAAATCATAATCATTTCGTAAATCTACGACATGATTAGTGATCTTATCACTTTCTTGACAAAAAGAATTCCATTGCAAGATTTTTTGACATAATACTTCTTCTTGTTGCAATAGTTGATTGTTTAAAGAAATAGTTTCTGAAATAAACTCTGGAAGCTTAGGATCATCTTTGTGCTAATCTTGGATAATCTGTATTTTTTTCTCTTTATCAGCCAAACTTTTTTGATGTCCAATTTGCATTTCTTGAAGTTGTTTCTGTAACTTTTCAAGTTTCATCTGTGCTTCATTATTGGCCTGTACCTGTTGCAATTGCTATTGCAAAACTTGTATCTTTTCTTCTTTTTCATTTAATAAGAGTTGTATCTAAAATGCTTTGTCAATAGTTGCAGAAGCATAAGCCCCTATAATTTGAGATAACTTAGCAAGATTATCAGTAGGCTCTGTGGTAGGATCCTTCCACAAGACATCTAATTATTCTGCTTCAGTAGCAATTACACCTTCTAATTTTCTCTTTTTCCTTTGTTTCTTCACTACTGCTTTGTACTTTGGGCTGTAGAATACATCTAGAGGAGGAATGTCCTCTACATTAAGTACAATTTCAGATGAGGGTGTGATAGGTATGTGCTCAGTTTCTATGACTGTGCTACTTATTCTTGTGCTCAAAACTTTTGTTGTCTGTACAGGGGTCTGTATATTCTGTCCTTCTACATTAATCAATTGATTAAAGCTTTCCCATTATTTGTCTAATTCAATTGTGACTGACTATTGCTGTACATTGGTAGGAGGAGGATTTATCTGCTGAGAAGTCAAAATTTGCTGTTGTGAAAGCTCTTTCGATTGAGCAGTATCTTTCACTAATTCTTCATTTTTATCTTGCTCTTCATTAGACTTATTAGAACGTTCAGAAGTCTCTTTTTCAGATTTTGACTTAGACTTATCTGTACCTGAACTGTCGTTGAGACTAACACTAGGAGTTTGTTCCCTTGTGGGTTCCAAGCGTAGATTTTCCAAAGGAATAGTAGTTAGTCTTCTCTCTCTGTAAAGTTTAAATTCCTGGAATTCCTCTGGAGATAACTATATTTGAGCTGAATGCAAAACTTCTTTAAATGAACCTTTTTTTTGAAACATATCATCAAAATGATCTTCTTCTCCGGAAAATTCCCTTACCTTGATTGCAGTGGTAAAATTTTTAACAACATTATTTGGGTCAAATAACCTTCTCGAAAACTTGAATAGTTGTAAGCATGTAATATTGCTTACCTCTTTGAATGCGTGACCAACATCAAACAGTGAAAATGTTCCACAGGTTATGGGAAATTATGGCCAAATTCCTTTCTTCTTCTCTTTTAATTCCTTTGTCAAACCTCCTTGACCACAGGTTTGATAAGCAATCTCCTGAGCTACAAGTTTATCCAGAACATACAGGGGTAAAACATGGGGGGAAGGAGAACTTCCAAAAACCCTAACATAAGTAAAAAACTCTTCTCCAAACCATCTGGCGACAGGGAGAATGTCGACTTCTGTTTCTGGGGATAACCTTGGAGCATCCTTATTATGTAATATTTTGTACAATGGCAGCATTATACCATGACAAATTTTGTAAAAATGAGGGACAAACTTAGATTCCCACAGTTCCTTGTGATACACATGAATAGGCAAAGGATCATGAATTTTCCATTGCCAACCCATCAAAGGGAATTTAGAAACAAAGCAGATAGCGTCCATAACATAGGTAGATAGATAAAAAGGAGGATAAATCCTCTGAGAAATAGTCCGTTTAGACCGGTAATGAAAAATAGCAGTGGCCAAATTATCAGACAAAATTTTGGCCCAATCTACAATTGTAGCATTAACAGCAGCATTCAACAAAGGGAGCCATTCAGGCAAGATCATATTTATGTCAGGCTTTCCAAAAAGCCTACATAGCATAGCAGCGGCAAAACAATATGGAGAGGTAAGTGAACCAGTACTTTACATACCGTGTTTGTTTTTCTTCAATGGTTCATCCCTTTTGGTCCATTCATGTGTGCATTTTGCCAAATTTGCATGTTCTTTGGCAAAATTCTCCATAAATTGTTTATTATAGGTCGCCTGAGGTTCTGGAAAATCATACATCAGCCTCAAATCTTCCATAGTGAATGACCCGATGAGCTCTTGATCTGGAGTTTTAAATTGCCTGTCTGAAATATCGGTGCTATCCAACACCCATTTTACCATGTCTGTATACGGAAGAATTCTTGTTCTTGCCGCTATCCGGTGCAGAAATGAACAAGCCAGTTCTTTAAGGGTTGCCTCAGATGAATTACTTAAGCCTGCAGTAGCCGCCACTTGCATCACCCTAGGATTTTCTTCTTCGAGCAAATTATACATTCCTTCCCATGTGGTTATATCGGGATCCTTATTGCAAGCAGTATTCGCATACAGTGAAGCCATTTCTTTGTTTTCATAATTTGAAATCTTCTCTTTCTTACCCATAATGTTCTGTGACCACTTTGTATAGTCTTTTGCTCCTTCATGCCTGCGGTTTTACGAGTTAAGTGGGAGTAATGACATGAGAAGGGTGATTAGATGGTTTTGAATGCAAACAACGAATGAAATATATTATTCTAATGGAAACAACCTTTCAATCAAAACAAAATATTTTTTATTGATAATTGACAATCCATTCATTAATTCAATCATTTAAAGCTCATAACGGATATTGATTTATGAAAAGATTTACATTGGATAACGAGCTTTTAAGAATCTGCGATATTGCGATCTACGATTTGCTATGCAATATCGCAATATCTCAAATCGCAAATATCAAAGATCGCAAATCGCAAATATCGCAAATCGCAAATCGCAAATATCGCAAATCGCAAATATCGCATATCGCAAATATCGCAAGATCGCAAATTGCAAATATCGCATATCGCAAATATCACATATCGCAAATTGCAAATATCGCATATAAAAAGAATTCATTTAACATTTTTCTGCGATATGTGATTTGCGACCAGTATAAGCTTTTTGGGATCGCGTTATCGCAATATTGCAAAATCGCGGTTTTAAAAGATTCAGTTTTACAAAATATATCTACTATTTGCGATGGATGCGCTATTTCGCTTAAAGAAAATTTTTATTGTAATCTATCATAAACTTAAGTGTTTCTTAAGGTTTTTCTAAGGAATTTCCCTAAGTTTATGATATAAATTTTTATTTGAAAAGGAAAACAAATACTAATTGATTTTTTTTTTTGGATTTTTTAACTAAGGGTCCCCATTTATTTAGTATGATTACTAAAAAAAAAGGGGGGTTGTTGCTGGTCACAAAAATTGGCGATTCACTGAAAGAAATAGTTATCTCTGAAAAAATAAAATGAACACTATATTTCTAGTAAGTAAATTTTTTTAAAGATAATGAAAATTATCTTAGGATATTTCAAATAAAATCTAACTATGAAAAAGAAATAAAAATCATTCACAATTTATTTCTAATTTCTTAAGAACAAAAACACTTTTGGGTTATCTCAAGCTTTGATTGGTGTTAATAATTAAGTAAGTGGATTTCTCAAAGTTTGGTTTTATAATATACTCTATTGTCATAGGTATTGCCTCTGCTGCCTGCAAACGTTCATAGTCTCGACAGGGTTACCTTTAAACCATTAACCATTCATTGTCCCATCCAACTAAAATTATGACTTTTTAAAAGATAAATTCATAAGACATATTATCTCATGTTTTGTCTTTTACTTATTTTTTATTTTTAAGAGCCATTGTTCTGGTTTAGTAGCTAGTTAATAATAATGTCATTCACTAGTTGTAATTAAACTGAGCAAGCTGGCTCGTGATGAGACCCCTTGTCTTATATTTATAAGCCATTACCCTGTTTTGGTATGCAGTATTGGTAATGTCAGTTTCATTACTTCTTATGAACATGGTAAGTCGGCTCATAATGGGACCTCTTATCTCTTAAATTTTCATATAATTTCTTAGAATTACATTCTAAAAAATCACAACTTAAATGGATGGGGTGAAATAGTTTTATCCTTAAGAATCAATGGATGACAATTTTCAGAGTTTCTTGAGTACCAAGACTTTGAAAAATATTTAATTTTATAGATAACCTTTCTCTACTCAATAAACTTATAATGATTTACATTCTCCTCAAGTTTTCAAAAGATCATGCAAATGATTGGAATAATCTTTCAAAGTTTAACATCTTATTTTAAACTATCCAAAAACTGTGATCATCTCTTTAAAAATTCTCATTTACACAAAATAAATATTTATAATATTTTTCCTAAGAAATTTTCTTAATAGTAAACAGTCAATTAGAGACTTATTAACAACCTTTATTTGCAAAAACAATTAAAAACTTTACAGAAAGGAATATTTACAATTAAGAAGGGGTTACCTCCTTATGAAAAGAATTTATTTAAGACAAGCCCATTTACAGGAAGAGATTCTCTCTTTCCTATTAAATCTTGGAGTATGAATGTATTTGAGCCTATCTTTTCAGAAATCTGAAATGGTCCAAGCCACATTTTCTGAAACTTGGTATGCTTACCTTTTTCTTCGTGTGCTTTATCCCATTTCAGAACAAGATCACCAATTGACAAAATCTTTGAGCCGGTAGAACTTGCATCAAAAGAAGATTTTACAAGTTGTTGATGTTTTTCATGAATAATTTTCACTTTATTTCTATCTTCTTCTAATTTAAGGATTTGATCATATCTCAATTGAATGGATGAAGAAGGATTTTCTTCAATAAATTGCACTAGGGCTAATGATGGAAGAGCTAAATTTGATGGTATCATAGCTTCTTTTCCATAAACTAAATTGAAAGGTGAAGTTCCTATTGAAGCTTTTTCAGTAATACGATCAGCCCATAGTGCAAAGATTAAATATTTGTGCCAATTCTTTTGATTTTGATCAATGGTCCTTTTAATGATTTTGATAAGATTTTTGTTAGTGGATTCAGCCAAACCATTACCTTGTGGATAATAATTTGCTGAATATTTCAATTTAAAACCTCTTTTGACTGCAAATTCCATTATAATGTTCCCATAAAAATAAGATGCATTATCAAAGACAAGAGCGTTAGGTACACCAAACTTGGTTATGATGAATTGATCTATGAAATCAATAATTGCATCAGAATTGGCTACCTTCAAAGGGATTGCTTCTACCCATTTTGTAAAGTAATCAGTTGTTGTAAGGATGTATTTGTGCTGTTTGGAAGAATGAGGTACTATCTCACCAATAATGTCAAGCCCCCATTGCTCAAATGGTTGCTCAATATTTACTGGTTGCAAAGGAAAAGCTGGTTTCTTTTGTCTTCCACTAGCAGTTTGACAAATTCTGCACTTCCTTACATAATCATGTGTATCTTTAAAAAGGGTGGGCCAGTAATAACCAGCATGAATTATTTTGTGAGCTGTGGTATCACCTCCAAAATGACCTCCTGCTGATCCATCATGCAATTCCTGCAACACCTTTTCAGCTTCAGTCTTTTCAAGACATATTAATAGGATTGAATCATAATTCTTTCTAAATAACACATTATCAATGATCTCATATTTAATAGCCTTTAATCTTAAAGCACGTTTGTTCTTGTAGCTGAGATTAGAAGGAGCATACCCATTTTTCAAGTAATAGATGAGATCAACATATTGAGATTCAGAATCTGTAATACTTATCTGACTAACTTGAATATCATTGTTTGGATCTTGATTTTCTGGTATGTTATGAGCTCCTGCCAATAATCTGCAAAAACCTTCTCCTCTAATAATCTTAGCTAGATTAATATTAATATCATATTCTTGCAAGGTTGTTACCCAGTTAGCTCTCTTTTTTCCTACTTCTTTTTGAATTAATAATTGCCTCACTACAGAGAATGGGACAATGATTTTTGTATGTGTTTTCAAGAGAAAAGGTCTGAAATGTTTAATTGATTTAAATACAGCAAAGGCTTGTTTTTCAACATCAGAATAATTAAGCTCAGCTCCTTGCAGATTTGAGCTAAAGAAAGAAATTGGTGCCTCAATTTTATGATCATGGAGCTGTGTTAAAACAGCTGCATAAGATGTTTCGGTGGCCAAAGTATACAAAGTAAAATCTTTAGAAAAATCAGGGGTATTCAGTGCTGGTGCATTAATGATCGCTTGTTTGATTGCCCCAAAGGATTCTTTCTCTTTATGCCCCCATTTGAATATTGAATTCTTCTTGATCATATTTTGCATAGGTAAAACAATTTGAGAAAAATCAGGAATGAATCTCTTTACAAAATTGATTTGCCCAAGAAATGATTACATGGATTTTTTGTTATGAGGTAAAGAAATATCAGAAATTTCTTTCACTCTATCTGGATCAATATATATACCATCTTTTGACACAAAAAATCCTAAGATTTTTCCTTCATCCAAAGCAAAGAAAGATTTCTTTGGATTTAAGGAAATACCAAACCTTCTACATCTTTCAAATATTTGCTTTAAATCATGTAGATGATTGGCTCTCTTTTTTTAAAATACTGTTATGTCATCAAGATAAACAAAAACTGATTTATTGATCAGACCTTTAAATGCTATGTCCATGGCTCTTTGGAAAGTTGCTCCTGCATTTATTAGACCAAAAGGCATTTTTTGATAAGCGTAAGTTCCCCATTTGGTTCTGAAATTTGTTTTCAATCTATCATCTGCATGAACTAAAACTTGATTATAGCCAGAAAATCCATCAAGAAAGGACATGAGTTCAGAACCAGCCACTTTTTGAAGTATCTGTTCCATGGTTGGCAATGGGAAATTGTCTTTTAAACATGCCTTGTTTAAATTTCTAAAATCAATACAGATTCTTATATCACCATTCTTCTTCCTTACAGGTACCATATTGGAAACCCAATTGGAGTGCCTTACAGGAAAAATGATTTTGGCTCTTAAAATTTTATTAAGTTCTGATTTGATTTGACCTTCAAGATTTGGATGAATCTTTCTTAACTTCTGTTGAACAGGTTTAATATCAGGAAGCATTGGAATTGTGTGTTGAATAACTGAAGTATCATACGTTTTTAAATCATCATAATTCCAAGCAAAAACATTTTTATACTTGTTCAGAAGTTTAATGAAAGCATTCCTTTCCTCTGGAGTTAAATTGAGTCCTAAATTAACGTTTTGAGGATTAGAGTCAGAGCCAAGATTTACTAATTCAAACTTCAAAGTGGAACTTTGAAGTTTAGCATTAGTGACTTTCTTGAATCTATCTTTAATATCATATAATTCCTCTAATTTAACAACAGATTTCGGAATGGGATTTTCATTACTTTTTGAGGAAATTTGTAAATCATGATCATCCTCATCAATAATTTGTTCATCATATGATTTCTCTGAAGTCATGAAATTTAAAATATCTTGATCATGATAGAATACTCTCCAATTTGTGACATTATCTGGGATAGATGGGCGAAAAATCAATTCTACTGAAAATCTATCAGGACTGCAATCTTCAGCAGGAAGGAGCTTGGATACAACATTTTCTAACAAATCAGCTGATGTATTTTGATTCCTAGGAATAGGAGAAATATCGAATGCTAAAAAATGAGTGGTAAGATCTTGCATTAGGGTTTGATAGTGTTTAAGATGTCCTGAAAGGCAATGGATAGTATTCCTAACTTGTTTAATGACAATTTCAGAATCACCAAAGACTTTCAAGTATTTAACATCTAACCCTATAGCTTTATAAAGTCCTTGAATCAAGGCTTAATATTCTGCAGTATTGTTTGTACATTCAAATTCTAACCTACATGATAGCATGGTTTTCTCTCCATGTGGATCAATTAAGATGCATCCTGCTCCAGCTCCATCACTAGACTTTGATCCATAAAAATATAATGACCAAAATAAAGATTTATCTATTGGCTTATCTACAATTACATCAGAAATATTTACAATTATGGAAGAATCAGATTGTGAAAAATTTTCTATTTGAGAAACAAAAGTATTTACAGAAAAGGGTGATTGTGGTGCTTTGAAGTTCCCAAGGAATGACTCAGCAGAATAACCTCCGAGAATATTGTTTTTGAATGCCACAGGCTCATTAGATTGTTCAAATTCAGTGATAGTGTGCATCATATGTTTTTCTCATTCAACATTGATTTGATTTGGTTTCCCTTTGTAGGGAAGCCACATATGTGAATAATCAGTTGCGATATAACCATTAAGTTTTGCAGACCAGTCCCTGCTTAAGACTAATCCATAGAATTCAGGAATATCTACAATCAAAATATCAATTCTTTGGACAATCCTAGGATCGGAAGCTAGTCTGATAGTAACTGAATTGATTTCTCCTACAACTTGAACTTTAGAGCGATCTAATTGAACAATATGAACTGCCGATTTCTGTGGTTCGATATTCAATTTGGCACAAACAGAAGTAGGCATTATATTAGAGGATGCTCCAGAATCGATTAAACAATTATGCAGATTTTTATTGTACATTTCATAAGTCAAAAAAAAAGGAGGAGTCTGGGAATTTGATCTTTCTCCAATGAGCACAGTATCAGTAGCATCTACCTTATCTGGTGGCTTACCAGCTCCTTTAGCTGCTTTTGCAACTACACCACTTGGTAAAGGAGCAATTGGTGTAGCATTTAATTCTTTTAATAGCAACTTCTGCTGGTGTTTTAGTTTGCTGAGTTCATGTAACGAAATGTTGGCTTTAATCTTTTTCATGTCTTCAACAATGTTATACTCCATAGGATCTGACAGCACTAAAGTCTTTGTTGTCGATGTAGGAGGATTAGAAGAAGATGGATGATTTTGAGTAGGCAACGGAGAAGTTTTCTTTGCAGGGGATTTGTCTTTGGTACTTGGAGTTGTAATTTTCTTTTTAGGAACTGTTTGTACAGGTTCCGATGTAGATTTACTCCTAGTACTTACAAGCATAGCTTCTTGTTCTATCTCACTATTAGAATTAGGGAGAATAAAATCCCACATTCCCTGCAATTCAGCTATTTCTTCATTCTCATCTTCCTCTTTTGATACTGGAGGAGTATCTTCTTCTTCTTCCTCTTCAGATTCTGCATTAGAGATTGAATTGGGAGGTTTAGATTCAACCTGATTTCTTTTGAAATTTCGGATTGGTTTTTTGGTAGAAGTTTCAGCTACTTGTTTTTTTATTTCAACCATTTCATTTGACATGGTTTTAAGAACTTTCTGTAAACCTTCACGGTCCTATGGGTCTTTGGCCTTTTTCCTCGAATCATCTTTGAAACTGACCTTCTTGGATTTCCTTTCCTCAATAGCATTTTTATTTTCTAGAGAAATAATTCGTTTCTCTACAGCAATAGCCTCTTTCATATTCTCAGCTAACGTAGGTTTTGCAGCTCTATCTACAAAAATTGCTATGTTTGAGGGTAAAGCGATTATCTACCATTCACTTCTGACTTGTTCACTAGGCCTTGAATCTATGTGAATTTTGTTCAAGAGTTTGCTGAATCTAGAGTTGAAATCTTTAATGGGCTCCTTAGGTTCTGTCTTCAAATTTGAGAGATCGTTGATTAAAGTATCTATTGATCTGTCATCTCCAAATTTGGTTAAAAAATGATCTGCAAAAATGGCCCAACTTGTTATGGATCCTAAAGGTAATGAAAAGTACTAGGATCCTGCTGCCCCTTGAAGAGTATAAGGGAATAGTCTGACTACAACATCTTCTTCTATGACTCCATTCAAATTTACAGCCAGCATAAAGTTATTGATGTGTTCTTCAGCTTGAATGTTAAGTTCTAGACTGAACTTTGGAAGCCATTTTCCAGGATTGTCTGGTAAATCATGTAAAGGTGCAGGCATGTTGACAGCCCCTGGAGTAGCCCATGGTCTAGCCATTATTGTAACAACTGTTGGAGAAGTAGTAGAGACTGGTGGTGTCTGAACGGAAGTTGTTGGAATAGATGATGTTGAGATTGATGATGATTGAGTAGATGATGTGGGAACAACTGCACTTTGTTGAGTTGGGTTTTCGGAAATAGGTGATTGAATATGAGATGAAGAACTTATATCACTTACTGATTCCGATTGAGTTTTTCTTGCCTTGACTCTACTAGGTAAAGGAAATTCTTTCGGAGAAATACCAAGTTTTTCACTTTGAAGCCTAGTAAGAGGTTTTGAAGAAACAAATTTTGAGCTTACACTACCTTCAGATATTTCAGACTCTTCTAAAGATAATGAGAATCCTTTCAATTTATGAATTAAATCTTGTACTTCAGGAGACTCAGGATTTTGATTGTCTGATTGTTTTGAGATTTTGGTAGTGGGTGTCTGAATATTCTTCTCAATTCCTTCTATAGGATTTTGTAATTCAAAAGAAATTGAAGAAGTTAATGAGGGTGTTTTGCTCTCAGAATGGCTTGTGGGTAAAGATTTACTTGCCATTCATAGCTCATGCCCTCCTTCTAGCGCCAAAAATGTTGAAGCCTAGAAAATATCTGCTTCAAACATTGGGGAAAACCACCCGGTCGGGACCTTAGGACAGCTCCTTTTCCGTTTGGTATGGTGGCTCCGACTGGATTTAAAGGACCAGTTTCCTTATAACTAATGGGTTGGTGATGGGTTGATTTGGATGAGTGAAAATGGGACTAATTGACTGAAATAAAACTATCTAATTTAAACTAAATACTGATAAAGAAATTCTAAAACTAACCCGGGCAATCATATATGAATACAACTTCAGATTATTCCGTTTGAACAATAACCATAAAAATGTATTATCATTTAAATCGAAATGTGCAGAAACAAATAAAGATAACTCTGTTTAAGAAATTAAACAGAGTTGTATTAGCATATTGCATTCATCATAATATATCATCTACATATACTTATGAAAGATAACATTTCAATTATATTAAAAAATGATATATATAAAGAAACGTTATGAAAACAAATATCTGTAAATGATAGAAAATTTTAAAGCGAATATCATAAGACAAAAGAAATCAATAGTGAACAGATAGAAATACCTTATCCATCTTGAAAGCTTTCAAATGAAATCTGATACTCTAATCCAGTAATTCTGATGCAAAATCAAATCCAAGGTACAGAAATGCACCACTTTAAAGATAATTCCGCATAAAATCACCAGATGTGATCCTTTATAAAATATAAGAGCAAGTGGAGTACAGAAATGTAATCTCCAAGTCAAAAATATTAAAATCCAGGACCCTTCTCTAAATGCATGAGAAGGGTTTAAATACTACTAGCTAAATCTAAAAATAGTTTATTACAAAAATTAAGGATTCGGTTTAAATGACCGTCCTTTTCCTAGAAAAAAATACAGTAAAACTAAAACTAAATCTAAAAATAAAGACTATTAAGTAACTACTTATGAACTTGATCTTTAAACTTGCAAGCATCCAGCATTGTTTTGAGAAGAGGTGGTTGGCCGACTTCAGATTTCAACTGTCCTGAAAAGACAGAATCGGCAAGTGTAGGCGCAATCTTCTCAGCAGAATTAATGATGCAATTAAGCGCACTATGTTGACTGTGTGGTTTCACTAGGTATGTCCAGTAAGAATCCCAGTTTAATCTTGTCAACCCTTGGATTGATTTTGCTTTTTCTTCCGCCTTTTGTCTCCATTATGTTTGCAATTGATGCGCCTGTGGAAGATATCTCGGAACATTTTCTCAAATCAAATTTGCTTTGTGAAAATTCTCATTTACACAATCAGTAAGACTGCTTGCTGCTGTAGCCGATTCTTCTGCTGCTTTCTCTGCCCTTCTGATTTGTGCATCCCAGTCATTGAAAAGTATTTCTTTATGGTTTTCATTAATAATTGGTGCACCAGCTTTTCTTCCTTCCTCTGTTTTTTGCCATACCAAATAATCAGTAACTTTTTCATTAATTAAATCATAATCATTTCGTAAATCTACGACATGATTAGTGATATTATCACTTTCTTGACAAAAAGAATTCCATTGCAAGATTTTTTGGCATAATACTTCTTCTTGTTGCAGTAGTTGATTGTTTAAAGAAATAGTTTCTGAAATAAACTCTGGAAGCTTAGGATCATCTTTGTGCTGATCTTGGATAATCTGTATTTGTTTCTCTTTATCAGCCAAACTTTTTTGATGTCCAATTTGCATTTCTTGAAATTGTTGCTGTAACTTTTCAAGTTTCATCTGTGCTTCATTATTGGCCTGTACCTGTTGCAATTGCTGTTGCAGAGCTTTTATCTATTCTTCTTTTTCATTTAATAAGAGTTGTATCTCAAATGCTTTGTCAATAGTTGCAGAAGCATAAGCCCCTGTAATTTGAGATAACTTAGCAAGATTATCAGTAGGCTCTGTGGTAGGATCCTTCCACAAGACATCTAATTGTTCTGCTTCGGTAGCAATTGCACCTTCTAATTTTCTCTTTTTCCTTTGCTTCTTCACTACTGCTTTATACTTCGGGCTGTAGAATACATCTAGAGGAGGAATATCCTCTACATTAAGTAAAATTTCAGACGAGGGAGTGATAGGTATGTGCTCAGTTTCTGTGACTGTGCCACTTATTCCTGTGCTCAAAACTTTTGTTGTCTGTACAGGGGTCTGTATATTCTGTCCTTCCACATTAAGCAATTGATTAAAGCTTTCCCATTCTTTGTCTAATTCAATTTTGACTGACTGTTGCTATACATTGGTAGGAGGAGGATTTATCTGCTGAGAAGTCAAAATTTGTTGTTGTGAAAGTTCTTTCGATTGAGCAGTATCTTTCACTAATTCTTCATTTCTATCCTGCTCTTCATTAGACTTATTAGAACGTTCAGAAGTCTCTCTTTCAGATTTTGACTTAGACTTATCTGTACTTGAACTGCCGTTGAGACTGACACTAGGAGTTGGTTCCCTTGTGGGTTCCAAGCGTAAATTTTCCAAGTCTTCTCTCTCTGTAAAGTTTAAATTCCTGAAATTCTTCTGGAGATAACTGTATCTGAGCTAAATGCAAAACTTCTTTAAATGAACCTTTTGTTTGAAACATATCATCAAAAGGATCTTCTTCTCCTGAAAATTCCCTTACCTTGATTGCAGTGGTAAAAATTTTAGCAACATTATTTGGGTCAAATAATCTTCTCGAAAACTTGAACAGTTGTAAGCATGTAATATTTCTTACCTATTTGAATGCGTGACCAACATCAAACAGTGAAAATGTTCCACAGGTTATGGGAAATTGTGGCCAAATGCCTTTCTTCTTCTCTTTTAATTCCTTTGTCAAACCTCCTTGACCACAGGTTTGATAAGCAATCTCCCGAGCTACAAGTTTATCCGGAACATACAGGGGTAAAACATGGGGGGAAGCAGAACTTCCAAAAACCCTAACATAAGTAAACAACTCTTCTCCAAACCATTTGGCGACAGGGAGAATGTCGGCTTCTGTTTCTGGGGATAACCTTGGAGCATCCTTATTATTTAATATTCTGTACAATGGCAGCATTATACCATGACAAATTTTGTAAAAATGAGGGACAAACTTAGATTCCCACAGTTCCTTGTGATACACATGAATAGGCAAAGGATCATGAATTTTCCATTGCCAACCCATCAAAGGGAATTTAGAAACAAAGTAGATAGCGTCCATAACATAGGAAGATAAATAAAAAGGAGGATAAATCCTCTGAGAAATAGTCCGTTTAGAACGGTAATGAAAAATAGCAGTGGCCAAATTATCAGACAAAATTTTGGCCCAATCTACAATTGTAGCATTAACAGCAGCATTCAACAAAGGGAGCCATTCATGCAAGATCATATTTATGTCAGGCTTTCCAAAAAGGCTGCATTGCATAGCAGTGGCAAAACAATATGGAGAGGTAAGTGAACCAGTACTGTACATACCATGTTTGTTTTTCTTCAATGGTTCATCCCTTTTGGTCCATTCTTGTGTGAATTCCGCCAAATTTGCATGTTCTTTGGAAAAATTCTCCATAAATTGTTTATTATAAGTCGCCTGAGGTTCTGGCAAATGATACATCAGCCTCAAATCTTCCGTAGTGAACGACCTGATGAGCTCTTGATCTGGAGTTTTAAATTGCATGTCTGAAATATCGGTGCTGTCCAACACCCATTTTACCATGTCTGTATACGGAAGAATTCTTGGTCTTGCCGCTATCCGGTGCAGAAATGAACAAGCCAGTTCTTTAAGGGTTGCCTCAGATGAATTACTTAAGCCTACAGTAGCCGCCACTTGCATCACCCTGGGATTTTCTTCTTCGAGCAAATTATACATTCCTTCCCATGTGGTTATACCGGCATCCTTATTGCAAGCAGTATCCGCATACAATGAAGCCATTTCTTTGTTTTCAAAATTTGAAATCTTCTCTTTCTTACCCATAATGTTCTGTGACCACTTTGTATAGTCTTCTGCTCCTTCGCGCTTGCGGTTTTACGAGTTAAGTGGGAGTAATGACATGAGAAGGGTGATTAGATAGTTTTGAATGAAAACAATGAATTAAACATATTATTCTAATGGAAACAACCTTTCAATCAAAACAAAATTTTTTTTATTGATAATTCACAATCCATTCATTAATTCAATCATTTAAAGCGCATAACGGATATCGATTTATGAAAAGATTTACATTGGATAACGAACTTTTAAGAATCTGTGATATTGCGATCTGCGATTTGCTATGCAATATCGCAATATCGCAAATCGCAAATATCAAAGATCGCAAATCGCAAATATCGCAAATCGCAAATATCACAAGATCGCAAATCGCAAATATCGCATATCGGAAATATCGCAAGATCACAAATCGCAAATATCACATATCGCAAATATCACATATCGCAAATCGCAAATATCGCATATAAAAAGAATTCATTTAACATTTTTCTGCGATATACGATTTGCGACCAGTATAGGATTTTTGGGATCGCGTTATCACAATATCGCAAAATCGCAATTTTAAAAGATTCAGTTTTACAAAAGATATCTACTATTTGCGATGGATGCGCTATTTTGCTTAAAGAAAATTTTTATTGTAATCTATCATAAACTTAAGTGTTTCTTAAGGTTTTTCTAAGGAATTTCCCTAAATTTATGATATAAATTTTTATTTGAAAAGGAAAAAAAATACTAATTGGTTTTTTTTTTTGGATTTTTTAACTAAGGGTCCCCATTTATTTAGTATGATTACTAAAAAAAAAGGGGGGTTGTTGCTGGTCACAATAGACACATGATCCCTTTTCTCCCAATATTTGAGATTCTGGATGATTCTTTTGAAGATACTTGGATGGAGCCTTTTCAGATATATCTTCTTCTGGTGCTTCATTGGGTTAACCTTCTATATTGTTTCTATTTGATGCGGGAAAATATAAATCATCATCATCTTCATTTGTTGTTGGTATTTCCCTTTTAGGAGCTAAGAGAGACTCGTTAATTACAACATCAATACATTCAACAATATTCCGAAGTCCTTTATTGTAACATTTATATGCTTTAATTCTAGAAGAGTAACCAAGAAATATTCCTTCATCTGCTCTAGGTTCAAACTTACCAAGTTTTTCATCATTGTTCTTGATAAAAAATTTGCTTCCGAAAACTCTAAAATGCTTTACAGTGGAAAGATTTCCATACCAGAGTTCATAAGGAGTTTTATCACTATTCACCTGAACATGAGCCTTGTTCAAAATATTTACTTAAGTATGTGTTTCTTCTCCCCAAAAGGTATCGAGAGTTCCAGATTCATCAAGCATAGCCCGAACCATTTGTTGAACTGTTCTATTCATCCTTTCTGCCATGCCATTTTGTTGTGGGGTTACAACTACATAAAACTATATTTTATGCCATGATGTTCGTAGAAATCAAATAATTCATCTGATATATATTCTCCACCTATGTAAAATATAAGACATTTGAGTTTTAGATCTAATTCATTTTCAACCAAAGCTTTGAAGATCTCAATTTTTTTAAATGCTTCATATTTATGTTTCAGTAAATTGATCTAGCAAATTCTACAGAAGTCATCAATAAACAAAATATAGTATTGTTATCCACGAGGTGAAGTTTTCCTTACAGGACCACATCGATCAGTATGTAGAAGTTCAAGAGGCTTACTTGTAGATCCTTTTTTAGCATTGAATTTCACCCTGGTTTTCTTACCAAATTGGCATGATTTGCATATGGTACTTTCAGGTAGAGTGATGCTGGGAAAATCACGAACAACTTTGAGTCTGTTGGATTTGATTATTTGAGAGAAGCTAAAATGTCCCAACCTTCTGTGCAATAACCATTTTTCTTAAGGCTTACCCAAGTAGCATTGTTCTTGGCCACCTTTCAATACATACAAATTGCTTGGTGTTCTAGTTCCTTTTATTACAATTTTTCCTGTGTCAAGTTCACATACATCATATTATTTTGAACTAAAGACAAGTTCATTTCCTTGATCACACATTTGACTCACACTTAATAGGTTGTGCATTAATCCATCTACATAGATAACATTATTAGATTTCACCTTTTCTTTTAAAAAAATAGAACCTTTTCCTTTAATGACAACAGGAGAGTCATTTCAAAAGGTAACATTCTTTTCTTTCCATAGAGAATTGTATGAAAGGAGTTCATTTCTATCACATGTCATGTGCTTTGAACATCCGCTATCAATGTACCATTGATTTTCTTCCCCTTCTACAAATAAAGCTATGCCACAGTTTTCAACTTGTAAGTCCTTCTTTCTCCACACCTTGGAATTTGAAGGTATATGTTATTTTGGTTGAAGTTTGCTCCTACATTTAGATTCTTCATGACCAAATTTATTGGAATAATCACATTCAATTTCATTTTGGAGATGAGAAAAGTTGCTATAAGTATTCTTCTTTATTACAGTCTCATTTCTTTTCTTTTTTTGCTTCTCTGGTCATGATGGTTTTGTTTGCAACACATTGAGCAAATTTATGACTAGAATTATGACATGAGAAACATTGTCCATTAAAGAATAAATTTATGCAATCATGAAACCTTCTATTTATGTTTACCTGCTGATTGATATTTTTGTTATTGTTTTTCCTTGTATTAAAGTAGTCATGCTTTACCTGTGTAGTTTCTTTGTTCTTTTTCTGATAGACAGAATGTTGTAGGCTGGCTTTAGCTGCATTTAGATAGCTTGGTGCTAAAGACTGAGATGATTCTCGAATATATCCAAGACTTGTCTTTATAAGAGGAGAGCATTGTACCTTGATAATTTCATCTAAGGTTTCAAATCCTTTAGCAAATCTAAGATTTAAATTTTTTACTTTCTCAATTTCCTTTCTTAGACTTACTATTTCACATTCTAATTTCTCAGTGTGCTTCTCCTTTTCTATAAGCTGATTCTTTAGAGTATCTATGGAAATTTTTTTTTCCTCCAAACATATTTTGAGATGATTTATTTCTTCAAGAAAGTCATTTTCTTCTAATGCATCCATAAAAGTATCACTAGAGTATTTTTGAAAAGCCATGAATAATCTAATATCTTGATCAGATTATCCTTCTTCACTATTTGATAGACCATCACCATCTTCATGATTATAATAGATTCTTTTATTGATAAACCGTTTCTTATTTCCTTTAGCCACTTCCTTTCCCTTTTCATGACTATATTTATGGGGACATTTAGTAGCATAATGACCAACCCTTCCACAAACAAAACATTTAAAGGGAATCTTACCTATGAACCTTCCAATTCCATGTTGTAGCTTCTTTACAAAATTTATCTCATCTTCTTCTTAAACATACCCTGATCCTTCTTGTTCTTCTACCTCCTTTCCTTTTACAGCAGCTCTAAAGACAACTTCTTTGACTTTAGATGGACCTCCTTTTCTCCTTTCAAAAGTAGTCAGAATCCCATGAATTTGAACAAAAGTAAGAGTTTGTAGATCCTTCTTCTCTTCAATAGCAGACACTTTTGACTCAAATTTGGGAGTTATAGATCTTAAAACCTTCTCTACCAGAGTAGCGTCATTTATGTTTTCACCCATATTTCACATACGATTTACAATATCATCAAGACGTAAAAATAAACTGGCAATGCTTTCCTCACTATGCATTATAAGTTTTTCATATTGAATTCTGAGAGTTTGGAGTTTAGAAATTTTTACCTTGGCATCACCTTCATAGCTTAGAATGATATTTTCCCATATCTCCTTTGTTGTATTCAACTGTATGACTTTGACAAATTTTGATTCAGTAAAACTTCCCAATTATGCATTGACCACCTTTGCATTGGTTTCATAGTTCTTTCTTGTAGCTACATCTATTTGAACTAAAGTTGGATATTGATAACCTCCTTCAACTATAGCCCATACATCTACTCCAAGAGACTGAAGATAGGATCTGGTCCTTGTCTTCCAGAAGATTAAATTGTTTCCATTGAAGAGAGGAGGACTGATAGATGATGTCCCATTTTGATTGTTCATCTTAGCTGATCTTCCTTCTAGCAATTAAGCTTCTTCAGAAGACTGGTTGTGAAACCAATTGTTGGGAAAAATACTGAGAGGCGGGGGGGGGGGGGGGTGGGGGTGAATCAATATTTAGAGCATTCTAATAATTTTAAATTTTTCTTTACTAAATTCCATATGTGGCTTTAATGAACCCAACTCATGTATACATGTGCATATACCAACAAAAAATTATGTATACTGATATAATTGTATTGTTAGAAAAAATTTTAGAAACAATCTCTAACTCATCTTATCAGTTATGCATCTATTAGTTAAGCAGTAAATATGTGCAGTAACAACAAAATAAATCATCACACAACAACAGCACACATGAACACCAAGATTTAAGGTGGAAACTCAATTCAGGAGAAAACCACCGCTGCTGTCGTCTTTGTCTTCAATATTTATTATATGTAAAACTACTTACAACATTTTACTGAAGCAGACTCATATCAATATGCAGGCATCTACCTACAGAAGGCTGCAACCTTCTCTCATTTTCCAGTTGCAATGAGAAGGGAGCTACAATCCCCTAATCTTGTTTATCGGCCACTACTGGAAGGGAGCTTTGACCCCCTGATCAGAACACCAGCTTCTACTGGAAAAAATATTCTACTTCCACACTAAAGGCTTCAACCATCATAATCACTACAGACCACGTTTTGTCAATTTTCACACTGGATAACACTGCTTCAACACAACCCTTCATAAAGATCAACAACAATAAACTTCACCTAGTACATCAATCAGAATAGTGAGATCATTGTAATCAGAACACTGTAATAACCAGATTTCATAATCAATATGTAGAATCAAATTCAACCCTGAACACTCATTATCTCAAAAATCATACGCTGCTTTGCTTTACTGAACCTGCGTGTATACATTCTTTCCTTCACACCAACCTACGTATAGATCTATTAATATTGATCTTCCAAAATATGGTCAGTCTCAGAACTATATCTGAGGCTTTCAGTCAGATAAATTTTCAGTATTGCAGAACCCTTGATAAGTCAAACATGATTGAACATATTTACTCACTCATTGATCAGATTTGTACATAATCAAATTAGCATCATATACAACATTCAAGCAACGCAGATCTACATGAAGACTTCATTGACAGAAAAAAGAATTACAGCAGCAATGAACATAAAAACCTCTACAATAAGCTTTAGAAACCCTAACTTCCATACGTTCTTTTTCAGAGACAAAACCACGTATATACATGCTTTTACCAAGACAAACTAGCGTATAGATTTGTAAATATTAAGTTTGTAGTATGTATCAGATCTATATAACTTACCCAGATTTCTGAACTTTACTTCAGCAAACAGATCTAATCATCTCTTCAATAGATCATGCAGGAACATAGGCATTTAAGGTCTAGAGATCCTGATCCATCAATCTATCCAAAGGTGCATCATAGATTTAGATTTATCAATAAAAAAAAGTTCATCCCATGCAAACATATACTTCGAGAGAGAAGTATTTAGTGACAACCCCTTACATATGCACACATTGCACTATGTTCTTCTTCTCCTTATATAGATTTAGCCTTTACCAATACTCATGAGTCAAACCAAGAATCGCCAATGGTATTCTTGGACGAAATCAAATAGACGACATAAGACTCAATCCTATGGGATAATACCATGCTAATGCCCCTTGGTATCATATTTTTAGAGGTCGAAGGCATACAAAACTTGGATTGTTCTTATCTGCGTGTATATGCAACTTGGCCGGTACAAATCCACGTATATAACTTGCAATATGAAAATTAACCAATTTTCTACTGGACATTACACATTTCTTCTGATACTTCTCCAGAATACCTATACTCCATCTTTTACAAGAGAGTTTCCATCAAGGACAAAATATTAAGACATAGGAATCATATTGCCAACACAAAGAACTCACAGACAATTTAGCAAGGGCTAATTTCATAATTTCCTTCTTAGAGCAAGAGAACAATCAGTTGAAGATAAAACAATTGTCTTTAGAGAAGAATCAATTTCAAGCTAGTATGCAAGATGTGAAAGGCAAAGCAGTGGTTGACAGTGAAGATTTAGATAAGCATGAAAAGTAGGTGGCAAGGAAGAGGCCAAGGACCATGGGTCTTCGAAAGGCACTTTAGAAAGAAAGAGCGCAAAATCCACCAGATGAAGAGTTGACATTTGAAGAAAGGATAGCCATGGAAATTGATGAAAATAGGGAGTTTTGGCTTGATAAAGTCAATATTCACTTGGAGAAGCTCCTTGAAAAGGCCAACAAAGACGACAAGTTACAAAAACGCATGGCTGACCACTACTACATAAAGAATCAAATTTATAAAGTCAAAATCAAACTGAAGGAAACCCTAATTAGTCAAAAGGAGAAGGGTAACTTGGAGCTACTTGCTGATACTTCCTTAGTAGCATAAGATATCTTGTCAGGTATCTTTGGACCAATTTTGAAGACTTTTGGGGCAAATTTTGGTTTATGAGTTTTTGGTCAAAATTGGCAATTTTGAAAACTAGTCACACTGGCAAAAACACAGCGTGGACCGCGCTGCGCTTTTGTTGGGGAGGTCCAATGGATGCATTCTTAGCATTGGTGGATTCCTCTTAATGTATACTTCAATCCTAGTCAGCGGTGGAGCCATGTCAACCACTTTTGGAGGGTTAAAATGCCCAAAAACTAGCAAAAAATGACATTTTGCCCACTTTTTGGAGGCCACGCTACGCTTTTTGAGTACTCTTGGGAGAATGAAAATTTGGAGGGCTAGAAGACACCTTTTTGAGTGCTTGAACATCCTATCATGTAGCAGACATCCAGGGCTATCCATAGCAATTTTCATTTCAACATTTGGACACTTGGAAGGCCTTCAAATTGCCTTTTTCCCGAGCACGTTGTGCTTTCGCCAGGCACGCTGCGCTTTCTCTAGAATTTGTTGTGTTTTCTCCAGTATGCATTTTTCACAGGTAGTTTGACCTAGTTTGACTTTTTACATGTGTAATTGATGAATGATGATGATTTTGTGATGTCATGAAGTGTAATTGAGCTAGTAAATAGTGAAATAGGGTAGATACATGCTTGTTGATGTAATTTTTGGTCAAATGTATCTAGTTTCCTATGATGAGGTGAATTGGTTAACCTCCCTAGACATTAGGGTTTTGTTGAGCATATCATGTAATCAACTCCACAACTGATGGATGTGACCCCTGAGAGAGGGGAGATGTTGTTTTGGTCTATATCTATCATTTCTAGAGTCATTTGACTGGTTGGATATCAGAGGATTGTAACTCTTGTAGCTTGTACTTTCACTTTCATAATCAGAAATCAAGGGATGCAGTTGCAGCTATTATCTAGGAATTCATGTGCAGTGAGTTTATGATCATGTATTTTCTCTGTTATAGTCTTTGATGAATGATTTATAGCTCCTCTTTCCATATCTTGTATCTTCAGTGGCTTTCCTTACAGTTCATAGACAATTCTATTAATTTAGCTCTGTTTATGTGGAAATGTCATTTTGTGTTTCATGCTTCCAGTTTAATGAATTCATGATTGAACATGCTCATTAAATCCCTTTACTTCTTCAGACCCTCCATCATACCTACAAAACCCTAAATCCATCATAGACCCACTACTACCTCGCTCCTTTATATCTTTGCAGCTGTAAGCCCTTTGATACTCAGACCTAGCTACTTGGTTTCATCCCTGATCCAACATCAAACCCTAAAACACTCAAAACCTACCTGAGCTTATCATATCTAGCCTAATATCATTCATCAGGCTTCAATCTGATTGATCTTATAGAGAGAGCTCCTCTTAGTCTTCGGTAGACTGAAGGAGGGGTCAAAGTGGTATGTGGTTACCTTTGTCAATATCCTTTCAGCCTTCGGAGAACTAGTGGAGTGCTAAATTTCTGGCGTCGTTGTCGGGGAGCGAAGTGACAAATCTTCCCTGGGTGTACTATTACTTTTCATTGAATTATAGGCCTGTGGGTAATAGGCCCTAGTGTTCGTGAAGGTTGATTCAAAGTTGTAGAGAGCCTGTTTTGGGTAAAGCAAAGGAAAATACTGCTCCGAAAAGAGACACTTTAGATTGAATTCGATTCACATCCAGCTTTATCCTATTGGAAGATCCAAGAGAAACTCATCAAAAAACATAGATCTCAAAATCTGAGATTCAAATGTGTCTATCACATTGGTAAGGTATACATCATTTCCTACAAAAATACTTTCACTTGAAGATATTCCATTCGATATTAAATTTTAATTATCTCTATTTAGATACAAATTGGAAACATCCTTGTCTGAAATAGTGTTTAATCCCTTGAGGTTTTCTGAAGTTACATCATTATCTGAAATAGTATTTGATTCTCTAAAGCTTGAAGATATTACATTATCTGTAGAATCCAAATCTGAGTCAAATTTTGATAGGAAAGTCTGGAGTCAGTTTGATAAACTTGAAAAATTAGCCAACCAACTCCAATATACATCTGACAAAGGTATCATCTAGTATCAGCAAGAATATTTTTTCACTCCAACACCATCTTAATCAGTTTTTTCCACTTCTTCCATCCCTTCTATATCATTTCCTCTTCACAAACCTTCTTAGTGTGACCCTCCCATTGTTACTCCTGCACCACTTTCAATAGGGTTCATGATGAGATTTGCACCTCTAGTTCTACCTAGTCAACTTGTAGCCTTACCAGATGGTTATGGTCAAAGGCTTACTCTCTTTGATGAAACCTCAAAGATTAGTGCCAGACAACACCTAGTGAAAGTCACTAATTAAAATGATTTAGCAGAGATTAATTTGGATGATGGAAAAATGAGGATCATTGCCCAAAGTTTCTATGGAGATGTAAAAAAATGGTTTCTTTCTTTGACTGCCCATTCCATAGAAAATCCAGAGAAATTAACAGATGCATTTATAGCTAGAGGGGAAGTGAAAAATAATCCACTTCAGGTTCTTTCCGAACATGAAAATTTAAAAAGAAGTCATAATAATTTTGTTTAGGTATTTACTACTCACTTTAACCAGGCATTAACTCAATCCCCAATGATATCAAGCCTCCTCCAAGTTTGGCTCTCTTGCACTATCAGGATGCTTTTGATCTTGAGATGCCATATCATCTCTGAGAAAGAAGCCTTGTAACACTTGAGGAGATGCAAAAAAATATGATTAGTGTCAAAAAAAAATTGATGATAAAAAATTCAAAGACCAAAGGTGAAAGAAAGGTGACAATTAAGGAGGAACCATCCACATCCTCTAATTCCAAATTGGATACTCTGGTCAGGGTTATGGAGAGAATGGTGGACATAATTTATATCACTGAAAGACATCCAAAAAGTCAGGTTTGGAATCCTAATTTCCGAGGTCAACAACAACAACCTCAGTTTAGGATTAAACAAAGGGAACAAAGAGCTCCAGATCAGCTAGTCCAACATTAGATCTACACTCCTTTGTAGTAGAATTATTCTCAAGGGGTTGAAGAGTAAGATGAGATTATTGAAGAGAATCATTTATTCAAAAAATATGGACAACCTATCTTCCTTACAGAGGATGAAGAATACATTGAAAAAACATATTTATTGAAATATGAGGACTATATGCTTGCAAATGATGATGAGTTGGAGGTCCAATAAGATGACTATCAACAAGGGTATCTTAATGCTCTCAGCTCATAGCAAATACAATATTCTTTGAGAAGCTGAGATGTTCCTATCACTCTTATTCAGAAGAGGACAACTCAGCAAAAATATACTAAGCCCAAACAAAATCTCCAAGCTAGTCAAAATAAGGGAAAAGAGCCCGCAGGTACAAATCAGAGCAAGAACAACGAAGAATCCACAAGTACACCAAACAAAGATAAATAAGGCCAAAGGAAGGAATATGAAACAAAATACCAGCCCGAAAAGAGGGACACCATTGTAAAAGAGGTAGATAAAAAATCCAATCTTTTTAGCATAGAAAATGAAATCTGTAAGTTGAAAGTTTCTATCCCCTTGACTGAGCTTGTGAAAAATAACCAATACAAATCTCATGTTGCCAAAGTTATAAAATTAGACCCTATGTCAAGCATGGTTAATGTTGAATGTGATCAACCTGAACTCATTTCTGGTCTAGCCATAGATGGTCAACTAGAAGATAATGAAGTTCCCCTGTTTTATCTCAGTTTGAGGGTTCACCAGTGTATCCTCCATAATGTCATGCTTGATTCTGGATATTCTCATAATGTGATGCCAAAGGCCATAATGGAAAAATTGGGCTTGCACATAAATTGACCTTAGCATGATCTTTACTCTTTTTATTTTTGTATAGTATGATGTCTTGGTCTTATAAAAGACTTGGTGGTTTCACTTGAGACAAATCATATTAAAAATTTCTTAATGGATGTGGTAGTGGCTGATATGCTTCCGCGGTATGGCATGTTGTTGTCAACATCATTGGGAGAAAAATTAAGAGGTACTCTGCAACTGAATTTCTCTTATGCTTCTATCCCAGTTTTTGGGAAACCAAGGAAGTTGTACTAGGAGAAAAAAATGAAGTATATGATCACTCGTAAAGAGAAGCCAAATAATCACCCTATCAATTCTATACATACTAATATTGGGTATTTTATTTTTTTTAACGATAGTGGTTTTGATGATTTAGATAACCAGATTATAGACGTTGAGAAAATTACAAAAGTTTCAAATAGTGCCTGAGAAGTTTTGGATGAGGGACAAGGAAAGCAGCCTAGTACTTCAGAGCGAGTACCAGAAAAATCAGAAAAAGGAACTGAATAGGTTAAAAGAGTGGCTGAAAAGGAAGAAACAAATCAGACTGCAAAATTCCAACTTCCCAATTATGAGAATGGTCTTTAGACCATGGATTTCGATGGTGCCTTAGGAAAATATGGGGCAGGCATCTGAATCTGTATCCGTAGTCCAATTTATCAATCAAGTAAACTCCCAAAAAGTGTGAGATTGTGTTCCTATAAGTTAGATTTCAATTGCTCCAAAAATGAAGTTGAGTACGAGGCATTGATCACCGACCTCAAAATTATGAAAAAGTTAGGTGCAAAGAGAATCTATGTTTATTGTGATTCTAAGTTTGTAATCAAGTAGGTAAAAGGGGAATACCATGCAAAGCATCCAAGGATGAGAGCATATCAAAATATTGTACTTTACCTTCTAAAAATGTTTCGTGAATATACATTATCGGTCATTCCGAGAAGTTAGAATCTTATGGCATATTCACTTGCCACAATGGCAAGTAACTTTAAGTTTCCCATATTCTCTAATAAGAAGTTTTAAATTCATGTCAAACACCGACAAGTTGTCCCTGACAACATGAGGTATTGGCAAGTGTTCTAGGATGAAAAACAGGTGAATAATTTTCTGCAGATGGAAGGTGAGTTTGAAATTATTATATAGATGAGGTATATGATAAATATGATCAAGTGATCGAGGATACTCAGGTTTATGTGTTACAACTTAAAGATGATAACATTATATTGGGTTGTTTACTGGGTAAACTGACACAAGTATTTATTATCAATCCGGGTATGTAGGACTTAGAATCATCTCCAAGATATATGGGTTTTAACTATGGTCAAGTTAGAAGATGAATTATTAATAATAAAAGAAATTCATATTACAAATATAAATTTAAACTAAATAATTTCTAAATTCAATTATGTAATCAACAGCAAAAGAAGCTCCTAACTTAGGATAACTTGTATGTCCTTCTCTTACAAAAATAATTCATGAATTAGAAACCAAAACCACTAATGAGAAATAGATCAATATGCATGAAAGAATAAATGAAGAGCCTCTTAACTAAAGATATCTTATTTTTCCTTTATTATAGATTCATTCATCATTAATACTGTTGTTAGAAAACATGAATTCAAAAAATCATTAAAAAGAGGGGAAAGATGAATTCTAGCTCTAGCTCTTAATCAAATAGAAAGAATGTTCAACTTAAATATTGGATTGTCCTTTCACATGAAAAATAAAAATTAGAATTAGATTCATTAGCACTAATAAAACATCAACATATATCTAATTGCATAAGACAAACTAGTTTAGAAACTACAACTTAAAATAACTAGAAAGTGCACTTCACTTGGTCTCAGGGCCCTCCACCCTTGCCTTACACACTGTAAGTGCTTTGAGATACTGGAACTTTAGTCAAACATTCACCATATAAAAAAAAAAATGAAATAGAACAGGTGTTTCAATTAACTCTCCAAAGTTTCAAAAATATCAAAGTTAAGTTACACAAATTCTACATACGAATGCCTTCAATGTCTTGGACTTAAATAGATAAAATATGAAACAAATTCATATAAAATTTATCCTACATCCATGGCTATCCTTATCCTATCTAATCATGTTGATATCATCCATCTAATCCCTCAAAATCTGGAAAATTCCATAAAATAAGAAATTTGACCTATTTCCTAGGGATCTCCATAAAAATAGGTCTTGTTTGACTGCCTTTGACGGGGCCTGTTTAAGCTCGGTTTGACTGAAACAACAGGTGTAAATTTAATATTAGTTACCAATATTTCTAGAAATATATCCATCTTGAGCTCAAGTGCCTTGCAAATATGAAAACCATGAAGTTATTACGGGAATTTTTGATCTGGTCCAAAAATGCACTTAAAATTTATTTTTTATAAAAAACTTCTAAGAATTTTAAAAATTAATTTAAATACCTGGATATGCATTTATTGGGGGAAAATAGGGTGAATATGATGGTTTATGGATGGATAGCATGGTAAATAAAGTGCCATTTTATTAAACAAAAAAAAGATAAAAAACGAGGGCCAACATCTCCCCCAAGCTTATGTTCAAGCATGTCCTCATGCATTCTTCTTCCTTTTAGACGTCTGGAGTTCTGATTCTGATCCTGTACCTAAAATTGAAGCTTCCTGTTGTGCTGATTACAAAAGATATTCTATACCTTTTTACTATTCCTCTTTTTATATTGAGGCTTTGATCTTCTACTTCTCATATTTGATCTTCCAAGAGTTTTTCTCTTTGAGCCATCTGAATGCTTACATGGTAAGAAGATTTTTCTTTTCTTTCAGTTTTCCCACTTCTTCATTCAGTCCCTCATTCTCTTTGATCAAATTTTCATTATTTTTATTGTATTTTTAATTTTCTCTCTTCAAGTCCTCTCTAATATCTTGCTTACCTCCAAATTATCAGTCAATTCTCTAATTTTGCTAAGGTTTTGGTCTTTTTCTTCTTCCTTGGTGTCTTTGACAACTTAACTGGCCTCAATATCATCATTGTCAAAATATGAGTCTCTTTCTAATGGGTTTTCATAAACCTCCTTCTGCAATCTTTCAATAATTTCATTAACTTGTTTGGTCAAATGAGATGTCTCAATAACTTTCACTTCAGGTTCTCTTTCCTTACTACTTATGTCTGCTGAATTATTTCTTCTTTTCCTCCTAGGAATGGATAGGAATTATGTCTCTCTTTCAATCATGACCGTGTCTTGTTGCTTATTAGATCTTTTTCTTAGATAAAGGAGTGAATTCATTATACTCCTCCTTTCCTGCACTGGTTCGAATTTTTCTTCTATGGCTTGTTCTACAAGCTGATTCCGAGTTAGGAAATCTCTCCACATCACACCCTTAGTTCTCAACTGATAATCAAAAAGGATTTTAATGAACCCTTAATGATGGATTTGTGCCTCCTTAGGTTTGGTTTCAAACTTCACATTTTCTATCATCCTAATCAAGTTTCTATAGAAAAAGTATGGAAGATTATTTCTTATGCCACCCTTGATGTGCTGAAGCAACCTAATGTGGTATAGGTGCACTATGTTGTGTCTACTGTCACATGTGAATAATTTTTGGATGATCAATACTAGCTCAACCCAAGGCTCATTGAACCATTCTCTAAGAATCCCCTTTATTCTGTCAAAGGATCCCTTTCTGTTTTTGTCTAGGAATAAGGTCCATCCCTTATCCTTAAAATGCAACCCTTTGTAGTACTATTCTCCTAATAATGGAAAATCTAGGGCTTGATAAATTGACTCTGGAGTTAAGGGAATGACTAAACTTCCCACCATATTTTGCTCTTGTTTGTAGTTATTTATGAATTTCCTTGTAATTTCTTCATTATGCCATTTAAAATTCTCAAGGAAACCTATCAGACCTGATTGGTAAAATTTTTTTACTGTGTCATTACCCCAATGCTCGATCTGAAAGTCTTTACGCTCTATCCTTTTTGCCATGTTTTTTGAAAACCATTTAATATATCCTTCTACTGTCATCATCCTCATTTTTGAAAAATAAAAATTCATGCACTGGATCTATGTTGATATATACATCATGGTAGTGAAGCTTACCTCTTTTTGATGCCTTTGACAAGCAAGTGAAACCAATCCTTTGTTTTCTTGAAAGAAATGAACTTACTGCTTCTACAAACACAGATTTTATGTAGAAAATATTATTAAAAAATAACAATTTTTTTTTTATTAATCTACTCTTCTTATTTGATCCTCTGTCTCATCAAAAATTTAAAAAAATCATCTGCCTCTAATTGTAGAATTCTCTGTCTTTTGTTGACTATGTAAAAAAAATTTAAAAAATTTATACCACAGTGCCTTTTTATGCTTCAATTTCATACCAAATTCCTTTTCTTCTAAGTAAAAAGCATTATACATTTAATCTAAAATTTCCTAAGCTCACTGTGTGCAAGAAAATTCGGAGAATGGCTCACTATTTCATCAAAAATATCATAAAAAATGGGTTGAATGTGTCTTCAAAATTCATAAAGCATGGCTCTCTGTATGCAAAAATTATTTGACTATGTTTTTGCTGCCTCTTAACCCATGATATGATCTTTGTCATTGCAAAAATTCACCATAAATATTTTCTATTGGTTCGAAATTTCTCACTGTGTGTAAATGGAATGAATTTTTTTACACAAACCATTCAAAAATGCAACAAATGAGGCCATTGTGTGTTACAAATCGAACACTCCGTTCTTTGTTCGTATTGAAACCAAAATCGAAGACTGTATATGCAACTACACATGAAGAAAATTTGAATTTACCTATTTTGGTAGTGATCTCCGTGATTTCTCTGAGTTTGACTTGAGTTTCTGTGTTTGAAACAACACCATCTCAATTAAAAATCTCCCTTAATATCTCAAATATTCACCCATTAAATCAATGAAGAATACATGCTGACTGGTGGCAGATTTTTTGTGAATGGTGGTAGTGACACATTATATGGTAATGACAAGTTAAAATAGTGGCGGAAGACTTCATTTATAACTCATAGTTCACACAAAAATCTCGAGATTTGTTCATATAAATATCTATTGTTTTTAACGAGAAAAATCTGGGTTTTCTCTTACCTCATGCTTCACGGGATTTGTGCACCTTGACAACATGCTTGATTGAAACAACTTTCAAATTTCTTGGCTCAAAATCTTTGTCAATTCTTCTTATCCCTACGTCCTTATATTTCTATATCTTCTACTCACTTATCTGTGTTCAATTTCCTCTGTTCCTTCACAACTCTCCCTCGTCTTCCTTTGTCAATTTGTTCTTCATAGGCTTTCTTGAATGTGTGTTGATGGTTTGCACATCATTAAACTCCCCAATAAGCCTACAAAGGGCTATGGTGGTGAAGAACACATGGTTTTTTAGTGGTCTGAGGTATGAGAATGGCGGAGGCTTTCTCTTACCAGTTTACACAAGGTTTGCAACACTGTTTTTTTGAATTTGTTTGATTGTTCTTATCCATCAACCGCTTGACTGATGCCTTTGTGGCTCAACTTTTCTGACTGGCTTGGTGTACTGGTTGCACGGTGCTTATCCATCGACCGCTTGACTGATGCCTTTGTGGCTCAACTTTTTTGACTGGCTTGGTGTGCTGGTTTCACGGTGTACTCTCCATTATCCACGTTCTCGGCTCTATTCATTTCACAACCTTCCTTTTGTTTTTTATTCATGGCATATGCTGACCACCATGTTGACATTCATCTATCCCATCACAATGCATTATAATCCATCGAACATGCATCATCCCTCATCATATTTCCGTTCACCCCATTGCACATGTATCATTACCATGCATCGTATTTCCATTCCATCACATCATTTAAACACTTAGGTTAGTTTATTGCATTTGTATTTCTTTGTTTGTATCATGATTGAATCTCTACCCATTACCCTAGATTTTAACCATATATATGATTGTGCTCTCAATAATATAGTTTTCACATTTGTTTTGTTTTGAGATTTACGTATTGTGCTCTTCACATGATTTTAACTTAGGTTTTGACCAATTTTTATTTTAATTTTAAAAATGACCAAAGAATGGTGATATTTTAAAATTAAATGTTTACCATTTATCATGAAGCTAACTTTTTGTTTTCTCCTTGTAGGTCCAACAAGGGTTCGATAATTGAGCCTTTTGTTTATGATCTTCATGTTTAAGAAAAGTAGGGTTAATGTGATATGGATAAGGAATATTATATGGTTTATGGAATTATATTTGAATGTTTAGGATAGTGGATATGGATGGTAAAATAATGAATAGGAAGTAGAATATGAACGTAGTGAAATGTAGGTATTGAAATGTAGGTAGAATATGCATAGCCAGTACTAAATTAGTCTTAACAATTCTAGAATAATTTTTTTTTAAATTGAAATTTTAAGAGAAACAATTCACTTACTGTACTTGTATTCCCTCAAATCCTTTGATGTCCATGATGTCCTTTGGTAAAATGATGGCTCTTCCAATATATGTAGAAATGTAGAGACTTATTTATGCTTTACACCTGATTATTGATTCAGAATGATGTTGTTCAGGTCCCTTCTACAGTTTTAATTTTGACATTTCACGTCTCTTCTGTCATGTTCTTCAGTCTTGAATATTGATGCAGTTTAGGTACCTTCTAACATTTTGTTATTTCAGGTCCCTTCTGACATAATTTTCAATAATTCCTGAATTTTCTTCTATCATATGATACAGGTCCCTTCTGCTCAATATTTTCAGTGATGCATCAAGTCCCTTCTGCATATTATGTTCAATGATGCATCAGGTACCTTTGTACTTGTAATTCAGATTCCTTCTTCAATTCAGCTGCTCAAACTATTTACAGAGTTTTATTACAAGCTTCCCCCTTGCTAATGTTAAGACTTGTCCTCAAGTCTTGCATGTCTCAGAGGGTAAATGTGAAAAAATCATATTGAAGTAAAATCAAAGAAAAAACGAAATTCATGTTGGCCAAGCAAGTTGATTTTCCAATATGAATTAGATTTTGTATTATGCTAGTTTCCTAGATTTTCACAACCAAACTCTTTTATTTTTTATTTTATTATTATTATTATTATTTATTTTTTATCTTTTTAACTCTTCTTCTGGAGTTATGGAAGGCATATTCATATGTTGTTGCATTAGTTCTAGATTAGTATCTATTGAAATTATTCTCATAAAGTCCACTTTATTTATAGGCTTATTGTAAACTTTAAGCCTATGTCCATTAACGACAAATGCAATAGATGCTTTTTCAATTGTTTTTATCTTTATAACTCTATTGTCAAATATCTCTACAATCAAATATGGCCCAAGCCAATGAGTCATAAACTTTGCCTTGAAATCTTTAAAATTGGAGTCGAACAATAATGCCCATTCTCTATTTTGAAACACTTTATTCTTGATGAATCGATCATGCCATTTAATTCTTTGTTCTTGCACAAGAGATATGTGCTCTACTTATTGTTGTCTTATCTCATCCAATTGATTTAATTCCATGACTCTTTGTTTTTGTGCCTCAGATAATTCCATTCCCAACTCTGCTTCTAACTTGAATATATGTATTTGAAATTCTATGGGTAACAAGACTTATTTTCCATACACAAACTGATATGGAATGAACCCAGTTGTGTGTTTCCATGTTATCCTATATGCCCATAGTGCATCTCTCAATTTCTCTGACCTGCATTTTCTATTCCTTTTTACAGCCTTCGTCATGATATTCCCTAGGACGTTTTTTGCTGATTCCACTTGTTTGTTTTCTTAAGGCTGGTATAGAGTTGATTTTCTATGTTTGATCTTGTACTTCTTCGTAAGACCTCGAACAAGATTTGATGTGAATTGTGTGCCTTGGTCAGTTACAATCTGTCGTGGAAAACCATACCTTAGAAATATCTCTTCAAATAGAAAAGATACAACTGTATCTTTTGTTTCTCGTGCCACTTCCTTTGCCTCCACTCACTTAGTTACATAATCTGTACGTACCAGGATATACTTATTTCCATTTGATGGGGGGTTAATTGGTCCCACAAAGTCTAGAGCCCATTTCTCAAATGTTTATATCAGTACTTGTGGCTTTAATGTAATTTCATCTAATGCCACTGGTCTTCCAGTTCTTTGGCAGCTGTCACATCTCTTCACATAGGCCTTGGAGTCTCTAAAGATGGTCTTCCAGTAGTAGCCAAGTTTTAGCATTTTGTATGTCATCCTCTTGTCTGCAAAGTGACCACCACATGCCTTGTCATGGCATGATTTCAAAATATCAATAATCCCATCTTCTTTAACACATTTTATTATTATTAGATCAGAACCAGTATAAAAGTGGTCACCATTGACCCAACTATATCTAGCACTTTCTCTAATTATCTTTCATTTTTGTTTATTTGTGTAATGAGAAGGTAGGATGCCAGATGATAAATAGTTGGCTATATCTGCAAACCATGGAGTCCTGAAAGTTATAGAAAATAGATTTTCATCTGGAAAATTACCAGGTGAATGGAGTCTCGATAGAAAGTCTGCAACTTGATTATCTTTGCCTCGTCGATCTTGTACAGTGATGTTAAATTATTGCATCAATAACAAACCTCTAGTTATTATCCCATTTGTAATTTCTTTGTTCATTAAATATTTTATTTTTTAATGATCCATGTGGATGAATACTTGATAACCTGTTATGTAATGTCTAAATTTATTAACTTCATTTACTACAGCTAACATTTCTTTCTCTGTAATAGTATAATTCAATTCTGCCGATGTTAAGTTTTTTCTTATGAAATATATGGCATAATTAAACTGATTCTCTTTCTATCCAAGTGATGCTCCTATAGCAGTGTCAGATGCATCATTTGATATATGAAATGACAATGACCAATTGGGTTCTCGAAGAATGGGCGCAATTGACAATTTTTCTTTTAATTTTTTGAATGCATTTTGACAGTTATTTGTGCATTGGAATTCCATATCTTTTGTGGGTAACTTGAATAAAGGAAAAGCTATTTTATTGAAATTTTCGATAAATCTCCTATAGTAGCCTACATAACCCAAGAAACTTCTTACTTCTTTTTGTGTTGTGGGTGGTATTAAATTCACAATGACTTGAATTTTTGTTGGGTCCACCTTAATTCCTAAATAATAAATATGGTGTCCCAACACTATTCCCTCAGTTAACATCATAAATAATTTTTCATTATTGAGTGATAGATTTGTCTCAATGCATCTTTTTAAAACGTTTTCAAGATTTTGTTAAAAAAACACCAAATGTTCCACCATACACAGTGAAATCATCCATGTATACCTCTACACACTCATGGATCAAATCAGCAAAGATTGCAAGGACTGCTCTCTAAAAAGTAGCAGGTGCATTACATAAACCATAGGGTAATGCATTGTATGCATGTGTTCCCTATGGGCATGTAAATGTTTTCTTATCTTGGTCTTCCAATGCTATCTTTATCTAATTGTACCCACTAAATCCATCAAGAAATGAAAATAATTTCTTCCCAGCTAATGAATCTAGCACTTGATCAATAAATGGTAAAGGAAAATGATCTTTCAATGTAGCCTTATTGAGCTCTCTGTAGTCTACAAAAATTCTCCACTTTCCATTTTTCTTAGGTACCACAACTAAAGGTGAAACCCATTGACTATCAGAAATAGGATAGATAAATACAACTTGTAACAGTTTCTGCAATTCTTCTTTCACTATTTCCTTCATCATAGGATTCATCCTTCTTTGTGGTTTCCTTACAAGTCTAATTTGATCATAAGTGTAAATGTGATGGATACATGTATTTGGATGAATCCCCTGCATGTTTGTGTAATACCAGGCAAAAGCTTTTGAGTATTTCTGTAACAGTGCACTTGTGATGATTGTAAGTTACTAGCAATATTCAAATTTCTCCCAGGACTAATCTCAATAATTTTTCTCTTTGAATTAGTAATTTATTTAACAGGAAAAATACTCTCAAATGTATTTTTCAGTGATTGTATAGTACAATTTTCCTAAAAACACTGATTTAAAAGGTGACTTGCAGATTGATATTGTGTTATTCTAAGCTGCTCTGAAATGTTTGGTTCTGAAACGAAAAGATCTAATAATTCCTCATTTTGTTCCTCTTCTCTAAAATTATAGACTTGATTAATACTAAGAACGGATTTAATTTCTTGTTTTTCTTCTCCATCAAGCCATGATAATAAAGAAGGATATTGAGCGGGAGGATATAATGTAACATGTTTTCTTCCATCTCCATGTGCAATAATCATACTTCCTTACCTACATCCAACGTAGGCATCTAGAGTGGCTAACCATGGTCTACCTAAAATTAATGGATGCCCTCCTAGATTTGTTTTTGGCTGCAAAATTAGGAAGTCTACAGGATACTCCCATGAATCCAGTGACACAATGATATCTTCCAATATACCTTTTGGTACAACTTTAGATATATCTGCAAGTTCTAAGACTGTATTAGTAGGTCTAATTTTGTTCATATTCAAATGTTTCATAGTCTCTGTATTCATAACATTTATAGCTGCTCCCAAGTCTATTAAAGTGTTTGGAACTGAAAATTTTTTGATCAAAATGATAACCATAGGGATCCCTGGATCAACATATTTTTCAATGGTTGTATTTGTAGACATGAGACTAGCTAAACTTCCAATTACCTGGATTGTAGGTGCATCCCTTTTTCTTCTGCTAGATTTCTTAATGCATAATTCCTTTATTGTCTTTGCATATATTGGAATATCTTTAATTGCCTGCAACAAAGGAAGTTTGACATATGTGTTCTTCAATTCATCCATAAAATCAAATTCAGGAAGAGATATTGGGATTTTATGTTATACTAACGTCTCTAGATATGGTGGAGTCTGATTCATAGTATATTTACATTTCTAATTTTATTTTTTCTGGTTGAGATTGTTGATTTTGTTCTCCTTGTTCAGCTTTTTCTTCTATTATTGGAGGAAAATCCTTATGTAACACCTTCCCAGACCTTAAGTGGACATCTTATATGTGAATAATAGAAAAGGTAGGATAATATGTTGCCTCTTCCACATTGTATGCTGGTCTCTCCACTTTGTTACTTGGATTAGCTACTAGCTGAGCTGGTAATTGTGTTGGTCTAGGAGGTGGTTGGTTAGTAGGCACCTAAAGCTGTTGAGGTTGAGTTAACATTAATTGATTTTGGGGTGGAAATGGCATTAGTTGATGTTGTTGGAATTTTTGGTATTGAGGGTATGGTTGTGGAGGGTATGGTTTTTGATATTGATATTGTTGAGGGTACATATGTTGAGGTGGCCAGTTTCCATAGACATATCCCCTCCAACCTTGTGCAATTTGGTTTTGATATTGTTGTGGAGGCCAAGCCTGCCATGGCATTGGAGTGTTCCATGAATTTTTAGGATATTGAAAATTCTGGGGGGTTTTTTGAGGGAACTATTGAGGCATCCTTGGTTGCCAAGGTCTCCTTGGTGCCATATAGTAGAGACAATCTACCCCTTTCACTTCTTCCATTTGCAACTCTTTTAATTTAGGACAGTTTTTTGTTGCATGATTTTCTGTACAAAGTCCACACACTTGTATACCTTGCAAAGGACATTCCCTAAGTGGATGCTTTTTCCTGCACTTTGGACAGAATATTTCTAAGATTTCATCTTGTTCTTCCTTCTTCTTCTTAGCTTTTAAGACATATGCTTCTGTTCGCAAAGTGCTTAAGAGATCTGTTTTGAAATTTTCTAGTAAACTTCCTATCTATGCTCTTGTTACTACACTTGTTGTAGATTTGGAAGCTCTTGATGTAATATCTCTCTTTCCACTCTTTTCTATTTCCCTGGAGTATTTCTAACAAATTTCAACAATTTCTTCAAATGGTAAATTGGAGATATATCATTTTCCCATCACATTAAGGATATCTAAATATTCATCTCTAATACCTTTAAGAAAGATTGTACGAATGGTATCAAGATTTAGAGAATATTATTTGGATTTCTACAAATTGTAAAGAAATCTTTCCAAATATTCCTCCAAACTTTCATCATCTTGTTGTTTCATTCTAAAAATGTCTTCTTTTGAGTCTCTAGCCCCGTAGTAAGCTTGATAATTTTTAAGAAAAAAATTCTTCATATCATCCGAAGAAGCTATTGTATGTTCTCCTAAACCCATAAACCATTTTAATGTTGCTTCTTTCAAGGTAGCAGGAAACAAACGAGGCTTGTGTGTATCATCCATGTATCCATAATTTCTATAGAAGATATCAAACTAGAACATGAATGCATAAGTATATTCTGTTGACATTCCATAAAAGTTAGGCAATACAGAAGGTGGAATGTTTTTCATTTTCACTTCTTCTCCTAATATTTATCTTGCATCTAATATTGGAAAGCCAAGAGTAACTTCCTGATCATTCTTATTTTCTTTTTCATTATCATGTATTCTTTTGTTTTGATTTTCTCTTCTTTCATATTCATCTATCTTTCTTAGTGCTTTTGTTCTCCTATCTTCCTCTCTTTTTCTTCTTCATTCCCTTTGTTGTCTCTCATATTCAATTGTTTGTTCAGGAGTCATAATTGACATATTTGATCCTTCTCCTTCGTCATTCATTTCCTATTCAAATATTTGTAGTGTTTCAATATGAGGTTGATTTGGTGTTTCTTCAACCACTTTGATTTTTTCAAGGATAGGTTGCTCTAATCGTTCAACAACTGATTTTCTTGTTTCCTTTTGTTTTCCTAAGGAAGAAGTCTTTTTTTTTTTTTTTGACCTCCAAGGCTAACAAGATCTGTCGTTTAACTAGAGTTAATCTTTGTTCTGATCTCTATTTTTCCTCTAACTCTTCTATAGTAGGTATTCCAGCAACTGTTGTTGTTAGTCCTGTGGATGGATGAGTTGTCGGGGGGTTTTTTTTCATGAATCTACTCTTCTGATCTCTATCTCTAGGCATATAGAAACATAAATTAAAAGAAAAACTATGTTTTTATTGTTTTTTATGTTATATATATATATATATATATATATATATATATAGATATATATATATATATCATCTTCCTAATTGACCACCTCGAAATATGCTTCCTCGGCGACGATGCCAAAATGTTGGGTTGTTTACTGGGTAAACTAACACAAGTATTTATTATCAATCTGGACTTGTAGGACATAAAAGCATCTCCAAGATATATGGGTTTTAGCTAGGTAAAGTTAGAATATGAATTATTAATAATAAAGGAAATGCATATTACAAATATAAATTTAAACTAAATAATTTCCAAATTCAATTATGTAATCAACAACAGAAGAAGCTCCTAACTTAGGAGAACTTGTTTTTCCTTCTCTTGTAGAACTACTTCATGAATTAGAAACCAAAACCACTAATGAGAAATAGATAAAGATGCATGAAATAATAACTGAAGAGGCTCTTAACCAAGGAGATCATGTTTGTCCTTCATTACAGATTCATTCATCATTAATACTATTGTTAGAAAACAGGAATTCAGAAAATCATTAAAAGGTAGGAAAAGATGAATTCTAACTCTAGCTCTTAATCAAATAGAAGGAATGTTTGAATTAAACATTGGATTGTCCTTTCATATGCAGAATATAAATTAGAATTAGATTCATCAGCACTCATAAAACATCAGCATGTATCTAATTAACAAATTAAGCATAAAACAAACTAGTTCAAAAACTGCAACTTAAAATAACTAGAGAGTGCACTTAGCTCGATGTGGGGGGTCTACACCCTTTCCTCGCACACTGTAAGTGCTTTCACCTACTAAAACTTCACCATATAACAACAACAAATGAAATATAATGGTTCTTTCAACTAACACTCCAAAGTTTCAATAATATCAAAGTTAAGTTACACAAATTCTACATATGAATGCCTTCAATATCTTAAGCTTAAATAGATAAAATATGAAACAAATTCATCTAAAATGTCTCCTAAAACCATGGCTATCTTTATCCTATCTAATCAGGTCAATCTCATCCATCTAAACTCTCAAAATCTGGAAAATCCTATAACATAAGAAATTTGACCTATTTCCTAATGATCTCCATAAGAATAGGTCTTGTTTGACCGCCAATGATCAGGCCTGTTTAAGCTCAGTTTGAATGAACCAAAAGTTGTAAATTTAATCTTAGTTCCCAAGATTTCTATAAATTTATCTAGCTCAAGCCCAAGTGTTGTGAAAATATGACAACCATGAATCTATTACAAGAATTTCTGATCTTGTCCAAAAATGTACTTAAAATTCAATTTTTATAAAAACTTCTAATAATTGAAAAAACTCAATTTAAATACCTAGATATGCATTTATTGGGAAAAATGGGGTGAATATGTTGGTGTATGGATGGATATCATGGTAAATAAAGTCTATTTTTTTAAATAAAAGGAGATAAAAAATGAGGGCCAACACATTCCAAGGGGTGTTGTACCTTTCTAAAAGTTCTTTGATCAAGATGATGTTGCTAGAATGTTAGGTCCCTATATCACTAGTATAGCCCCTTATTATTGTTAGTGTAAACCCCTTATTGTTATTATTGTACCCTTGTAACCCCCATTTTGTTATTATTGTGCCCTTAAATTATTATTGTTAGGTCGGCCAGGATTACATTGTGGCCCACTAGGATTACATTATGGCCCCATGGACTCCTATATATAGAAATGAGGTTTTGTGAATTGTATCATCCAAGAATTGTTCATTTATGTAATGTATTGGAGGTTGCCCCCTCGAAGTGGCTCATTTCTAAGGCGTTTACATCTCTTTTCTTCTATTTTTGGAGCTGGTTACACAACATTTGGTATCAGAGCTTTGGATTCTAGGGTTTCGCTGCTCCAAACAGGTCATCGTGGAATTTTCGGTATATCTTTTGTTCTACGAAGTTTCAGAAGATGAAATTTTTAGGCTGCAAATAAAAAATCCTGAGGAATCTTGTATAAAAAGTTTAGAGTTTGGTTCGCAATAATTTCGGAGATATGATCTTTGGAAGTCAGGTATTTTTTCAGGCTCCTAAACAGGTCATCGTGGCATTTGCGCTATAAATGTTTTTCTACAAAGGGTCAGAATCTGAAATTCATAGGCTGCAAAGCTGAAATCCTGAGGAAATTCATAAAAAAATTTCAGAGCTTGGTTCGCAATATTTTTGGAGATATGATCTGTGGAAGGTAGTGCTTTTTCAGGCTCCTGAATTTCATCTCAAAGAGGTGATCGTGGGAAAATTTCAATAACTCTCTCTCTGAAAATTGGATTGGAGTGCCGTCAAAAGTGGTTGCAAGTACACGGCCTTTAGTTTCTTCGCTATCAATTTTAGAGACAAAGGACAAAACAGTGACACGTGGAAAGTCGTACAAGTTCACTCTACTGAACCAGTCCAGAATTAGGTCATTGTGGGAGATTGGACACAACTTTGTCTTGGAGAATCAAAATCAGGTCAGACACACTGTGGGGTGAAAGAAGCTTGAGATGGATTACTACGGAGCTGAATTTGATATCGAAGATTTTCAATTAAAATGCATTCAATTTCAATATCGATCTCCTAAAAGCTAGTAAAAGGTGTGTATTTTTTTCCGAATTACATAAGTCTTGTTGGAAGAATCAAGTTGAATTGGTTCCAAGGGAAACTTGTAGAATAGATATCAATATTGGATTTTAAAATGGCCCCTAAAAAGAATTCAACACCCATTAAGCCTTCAGAAGGCTCTACTATGACTCATGAAGATGAAGAATTGCAACATGATCTATCAAAATTACAAGAGCAAATGCAACAGTTTTCACTCTCGCAAAGAGCAACAAAAAATGAAATAGAAGTTTTGAAGAAAGGCATGGAAGTGAAGATGGACGGTTTGAAGAAAGGCGTGGAAGCTAAGATGGATGACATGAAAGACAACATGGAAAACATGAAGAGTGATCTAAAATCATACATGGAAGGCTTGATGACAAGCTTAAAACCAGAAATGATTCCTAATGACGGAAATATAGGAGAAGAACCTCCTGATGAGAACAAAATAAATGTTAATTGTGATTTCATAAACTCGAATGTTGGCGGGAAGAACCACCATATTCCAAAAATGGATATGAGGAAGTTTGATGGAAAGGATCCTGTAACATGGATACTACAGATGGAGCAATATTTTGATCTCCATAACGTGCAAAACACACAAGAGGTACGCATTGCAACTTTACATTTAGAACAAAATACATTTGTATGGTATCGATGGCTTTGTTCCCGTAAAAAAATTGTCACTTGGTCAATTTTTACGGAGGAAATGATAGCACATTATGAGAATACAAAGAGCAACACCTTCTTTACCCAATTGATAAATCTCAAACAAAAGGGTTTAGTGGGGCAGCACATTGAGGACTTCCAAAAATTGAATATAAGGGTAACTGATCTTACAGAGGAACACGGGATTGATCTCTTCCTAGGCACTTTAAAGGATAACATCCAACATGAAGTTCGCGTTTTGGAACCTGATTCATTGGAGAAGGCATTCAGGTTGGCAAGAAAAGTTGAATGTAAAATTATGGCGACAAGGAAACCTACCACTCAATTCTATAAAGAAGGAAGTGTTTCTACACCTAGATTTCCACAACCTGCAAGGTTGACACCACAACAATTGGAAGAAAAAAGAGCAAAAGGGCTTTGCTACAGTTGTGATAGCAAATACACTAAAGGTCATAAGTGTGCTGAGAAGAAATTATTTTACATAGATTGTGAAGAAGAAGAAGAAAATGAACAAGAAGAGGATATACACCGGGAACCACCCCTAGAAGAGGAAGAAATGAATCCGACCATATCGTGTAATGCACTGGCAGGAATTACCACTCCTCAAACTCTCAAGATAGAAGGACATATAAAGAAGAAAAGAGTAATAGTGTTGATTGATTCAGGTAGCACCCATAATTTTATTCATTATAAGGTAGCCAAGGAATTAAATTGTTTCCTATACCCAGCACCAGAATGTCAAGTGATGGTTGCAAATGGAGGAACTATAAATTGCTCTGGAAAATGCCATAATATCAAGCTAACCAGGGGGGAATATGTATTGACTAGTCCAATGCTTTCCATTCCTATGGGAGGTGCTGATGTTGTACTAGGAGTACAATGGTTACAATCTTTGGGGACGGTAGCTTTTAATTTTCAAGAACTTTCTTGAAATTTTTTTCAGAAGGAAAGGAAGTCGAATTACGGGGTATTGAAGGGAAGCCGGGAAGGATAATAAGCTCTAATGTCATGACAAAGCTTCTAAAGAAAGAACAACGAGGCGTAATTGCACAATTATACTCACTAGAAGTTCCGACATCAAAATCATCTATTTCTGCAGATCTCCAACAAGTCTTGGACAATCATTCCAAGGTGTTTGAAACTCTGAAAGGACTCCCACCTATTCGTGATCATGATCATGCTATTCATTTGATTCCAGGAAGTGTTCCTCCAAACATCAGGCCTTATAGATATCCTTACTTCCAAAAGAGCGAAATTGAACGTATGATTGCAGAAATGTTAGAGGCGGGTATAATTCAACCCGGTCAAAGTTCTTTCTCTGCTCCTGTAGTATTGGTACACAAGAAGGATGGATCATGGCGAATGTGTCCGGATTATAGGGAGCTCAATAAGCTCACCATTAAAGACAAATTTCCCATTCCTGTGATTGATGAATTATTGGATGAATTAGATGGAGCAATTTATTTTACCAAGTTGGATCTTCTTTCAGGATATCATCAAATTAGAATGAAGACTGAAGATATTCCAAAAACAGCATTTCGAACTCATGAGGGTCATTATGAATTTTTGGTCATGCCTTTTGGCCTTACCAATGCACCTTCTACATTTCAAGGGTTGATGAATTCCATTTCCAAACCCTTCCTTAGAAAATTTGTGCTAGTATTTTTTGATGATATACTAATCTACAGCAGGTCTTGGAAGGATCATGTTGAACATGTTGACAGGGTGCTCAAACTATTGCGGGAGAAACAATTATATGCAAAAACATCCAAATGTTTCTTTGGAGTACAAGAGGTGGAATATCTGGGTCATATTGTATCTCACGAGGGTGTTAAAGTAGACCCTAACAAAATTAAAGCCATTAAGGAATGGAAAGTCCCCACAACCATAAAGTAGTTGAGAGGATTTCTCGGGTTAACAGGGTATTATCGCAAGTTTGTTAAGAATTATGGGAGAATAGCAGCACCTCTAACAACATTATTGAAGAAAGATGCATTTTCATGGACTCCTGAAGCAACTAAGGCCTTTGAACCTCTTAAAGAGGCAATGTGCCTAGCACCGGTCTTAGCTACACCAGACTTCACAAAAACCTTTATTGTGGAATGTGATGCCTCAGGAAATGGAATTGGTGCAGTTTTAATGCAAGAAGGAAGACCCATTGCTTTTGAAAGTCGTCCAATCAAAGGAAAGTGTTTACAGAAACCTATTTATGAGAAGGAAATGTTAGCAATACTACATGCACTAAAGAAATGGCGAACTTACCTAATGGGAAGACACTTCAAGGTAAAAGCTAATCATGATAGTCTTAAACACTTTTTGGAACAAAGACTATCGTCAGAAGAACAGCAAAAATGGGTCACAAAGATGTTGGGTTATGACTTTGAAATAATCTACAAAAAGGAAAGCTGAATGTTGTTGCAGATGCACTCTCAAGAAAGAATGAAGAGGTGGAAGCATTGCTTTGTGCCATTTCTATTATCCAACCAGATTGGATAACTGAAGCAAGAGATGAATGGAAGAAGGACAAAGATGTATGGACACTCATTCAAAGGTTGCAGCAAGATCCTAGTACATCTGATACATTTAGTTGGAAAAATGATTCCTTATGGTACAAAGATCGCTTATATCTTTGTAAGAATTCCCAACTAAAACAAAATATTCTTCTGGAATTGCACACTTCTCCTTTAGGAGGACACTCGGAATTTTTAAAAACTTACCACAGGGTGAAGAAAGAATTTTTTTGGGATGGCCTTAAATCTGATATTCAAAAGTTTGTGGTGGAATGTTTGGTTTTCCAGCAGAATAAAGTGGAGACTTTTAAGACCCTAGGACTTCTACAACCTTTATCCATTCCAAGTCAACGTTGGGAGGAGATTTCAATGGATTTTATCACGGGTTTACCTAAGTCTGAAGGAAAGAATGTCATCATGGTGGTAGTTGATAGACTTACCAAGTATGCACACTTTTGTGCATTATCTCATCCATTTAAAGCAAGTACGGTTGCTACTACATTTATGGACATAATTCAAAAGCTACATGGAAGCCCAAGGGTTATTGTGAGCGACAGAGATCCCATTTTTACTGGAAATTTTTGGACGGAGTTATTTTCTTGTTTGGGTACTCAATTAGCTCATAGCTCATCTTATCATCCTCAATTCGATGGTCAAACTGAGATAGTAAATAAATTTTTGGAAGGATATCTTCGTTGTTTTGTATTTGATAAACAAACACAATGGGTCAAGTGGTTACCTCTCACTGAATGGTGGTATAACACTTCCTTCCATACTGCAGCAAAAATGACCCCATTTGTGGCACTTTATGGATATCATCCACCATCGATCACATCATCTTTAAGGGAAAATTCGAAGGTTCAAGCAGTGGAAGATCACATCGAGCATCAGCAAGAAGTTCTCCAACTCTTAAAGGATAACCTGAATTTGGCACAAATCGAATGAAACAACAGGCAGATCAACATCGCAGCGAGAGAAGTTTTGATGTAGGAGATTGGGTATTTTTACGGCTACAACCATATAAACAAATGTCCCTCAAGCAAGCTAAGAAGGATAATAAATTATCGCCAAGTACTATGGTCCTTACAAGGTGTTGCAAAAGATTGGTACTATGGCATACAAATTGGAGCTTCCTGCTTCTTCGCGAGTACATCCAGTTTTCCATGTTTCATGCTTAAAGAAGGTTTTAGGTGAAAATCTTCCAGTTCAAACAATATTGCCAGAACTTGATGAGGAAGGAAAAATCATATTGGAACCAGAAGCGGTCATGGAAACAAGAACTCGACAACTACGGAATCGATCAATTTCAGAGTATCTCATCGAGTGGAAGAACTTACCCACTGAAGATTCTACATGGGAGGATGAGAATTTTATACAGAAGCACCCAGAGCTACTCAAGTGTTGAGGACAACACTTTTTTGAAGGAGAGGGGCATGTTAGGTCCCTATATCACTAGTATAGCCCCTTATTATTGTTAGTGTAAACCCATTATTGTTATTATTGTACCCTTGTAACCCCCATTTTGTTATTATTGTGCCCTTAAATTATTATTGTTAGGTCGGCTAGGATTACATTGTGGCCCACTAGGATTACATTATGGCCCCATGGACTCCTATATATAGAAAGGAGGTTTTGTGAATTGTATCATCCAAGAATTTTTCATTTATGTAATGTATTGGAGGTTGCCCCCTCGAAGTGGCTCATTTCTAAGGCGTTTACATCTTTTTTCTTCTATTTTTGGAGCTGGTTACACAACATAGAAATCCAACCATGGTTCCTAGCAAGAAGGGTGTCGAAGATGTGAATATTGGAACAACCGACAATCCAAAAATGTTCAACCTGTCCAAGTCCTTATCTCTAGAGATGAAATGTAAATACACATCCTTGTTATCTGAATTTTTTGATGTATTTTCTTGGGAATATGCAGATTTGAATGTATATGATAGAAATATCATCCAACATACAATTTTGGTCAAGCTTGATCAAAATCCTTTCGACAAAAATTGAGAAGAATTAATCCAATATTGTTACCGTTAATAGAGAAAGAGGTAAACATGCTCTTTAAAGCTGGTATCATTTTTCCCATTATATTTGCAGAATGGATTTCAAATTTTGTTTCAATTAGAAATAAAATGGGATAGATCCGTCTTTGTATTGATTTCAGAAACCCGAATAAGGTGTATTTAAAAGATAACTATCCCCTTCCTAAGATGGACCTAATCCTGCAGAGATTGGTTGGGTCCTCTCAAATGTCGCTTCTCGATGGATATTCAGGATATAATCAAATCTTGGTGCATAAGGTTGACCAAGACAAAACTACTTTCACAACACCTTGGGCACCTTCAAGTATGCCAAAATTCCATTTGGGCTCAGGAATGCATGAGCCACTTTTTAGCGGGTGATGGACATCGCTTTCTCAAATGAGAAAGATGTTTTTATAGTAGTTTACCCTAATGATATGACTATTTTCTCCCTTTCTGATGATGATAATTTATATCATTTGAGATTTGTATTTCAGAAGTGCAGAAAATTTGGGATTTCATTCAATCCCAAAAATAGTCTCTTTTTCATGGAGAAGGGCAAGCTTCTTGGCCATATCATCTCCAAATATGGTATCCGTATTGATCCCTCCCATATCGAAGCCATTCAGCAAATAGATTTTCCACACAGCAAGAAGGAAATCCAAGTCTTTAATGGCAAGATTCATTTCTTGAGAAGATTTATCCCAAACCTTGTCGAGTATCTTCGAGAGATGACTAATAGGCTAAAAAAAGGACAACGAGGTAAGTTGGTTGGAGGATGCTAAAAACTCATTTAATTTAGTTAATTTTTCTTTGGAAACAACTCCTATTTTGATCATCCCTGACTATACCATTGATTTCATCATCTTTTTATTTGTCTTCGAACATACTTTGGCTACTGTATGGATGAAAAAGAAGGGTAAGACAGAGAATCCCATTGCTTTCTTTATCCATACTACTGGAGATGATTCCCTCGGATATAACATCATTGAGAAGAAAGCCTTGGTCATGGTAAAGGAATTAAAGGACTTTTAAGTGTATATCCTTCACTCAGAAATTTTATCCTATGTTCCTAATGTAGTAGTGAAGGATTTCTTGATCCAAACTAATCCGAAGGGAAGAAGAGGAAAGTGGATACAAGCTATGCTATAGTATGATCTGAAGATCAAAACTACAAAGCTGATCAGAGGACAAGGATTGGCCAATTTGATGGTTGAATCCAATTTACATGCACTTGACATCAATATCATTTTAGTATTATCCAAAGAAAAATATGATGACTCACTCATACAGGTATCAGAAATTTTTCTCTCATCCCCTTGGTATGCCTGCATCATTTATGTTCTTCATAATCTTAATCCTCCCCCATATATGTCTAAAATCAAGGGTAGATCATTAAATTTGAAATATTCCAAATACTTCATTTTAGACAGTGCTCTATATAGGAAAGACCCAAGTGATGTCTTGCTAAATTGTCTAGCAGAAAGTGAAGCCAAGAAGGTAATGAGTGATTTTCACAAAGGAGATTGTGGAGGTCATTTGTTTTGGAAAAATATGGTGAATAAAGTGTTGAAGACTTGTTATTATTGGCCTATTCTCTTTTCTGATTTGTATAAAACCATGATGAGCTGTCATGAATGTCAAATATTTCAAGGTAAAAGGAAGTTTCTCCTGCTACCTTTGTAGCCCATATCCGTGTAAGTTCCATTTCAGCAATGAGGCCTTGATTTCATCGGATAAATCCACCCTGCATCTTCCAGACAACATAAGTGGATTTTGACAGCTACTGACTAATTCACTAAATGGATTGAAGCAATCCCAATGAGGAAAGATACTGATTTAGTCATTATTCATTTTTTGTAAACTAATATTTTGTCTCCATTTGGATGTCCCCATAAAATAATTACAGATAATGTGGCTGCATTCAATTCCAATAAAATGGTTGAGTTTTTCGAGAAATTCAACATCAAATTGGGTCACTCGACCACATACTATTTGCAAAGTAATGGATTGGCTCAATATTTAAACAAATATTTGGTTAGCATTATAAAGAAGATGTTGGAGGCAAAAAAGAAAAGTTGGCATAAGAAAATTATCAATGCCTTGTGGGCAGAAAAAGTTAGTAGCAAGAAGTCAATAGGTATGTCCCCTTTCCAATTGGTATATGGATTCACAAAGTTTTCCCTACATCACTTGTTTTCCCAATTATAGAATTATTACAGGAAGAAGGAAGTGAAATGAATGATGTGCAACGTCAGATCAATCTGATGATTCATCTCCTACAAACCATGGATGAGGTGTTTCAAAACACCTCTAAGATTCAAGAGAGAATTAAGAAGGTATATGACCACAAGACAAAGGCATATGATTTCAAAATTGGTGATGTGGTACTCCATTGGGATTCTAGAAGCAAAGAGAAAAGGAAACATGGTAACTTTGAGAACTTATGGAAGGGACCATATAAAATTTCAGCTTCAAGAGGACATCATGCTTATTTATTGGAGGAAATGAATGGAAAGATCGTATAGGAGGACCATTTAATGGTAGGATTTTGAAGCACTACCTTTTTTGAGAAAATTTATGAAGTTTCTTAACCTTATTTTACATATCAGCTTATTTTTTATGGGAAAGTGTGAAGGAGATAATCATAGCATCTTGGAGCCTAAAGGGAAGGCCATAAATCTCCCTTGATTTGTTGTTGATTTCTAAGTTCAGTAAAAGTCAATTCAGTTCGGTTTTCAGACAATTTTCATTATTAATTCTTGTATTTTGATTTTGACTCCATGCCCAATGGTTAGGCTACTTGGTCTACAATGTTCTTGACACCTCCAAGGAGCTGCCATCCCCAGTTGGAGCCAAATTTAGTGTCATTATGTTCAACCTATCACCAATGATCAAATATGCTCTTACGATGTCTTGTTAGGTTCTCAAATTCAAATTTTTTTCATTTCATTAGGTCTTCAAATAAAAATTTGGTCACTGGATACTGTGTCTAGAGCTATTTCCAATCCCTTCAAAAATTTTACATGCTGGTCCATTTCATCACTCAGTTGATTATACCATCATTGAAAGATCATCATTATGACTTCAGTCAACATCATCATGGTTTTCATTCATCTCACTGTCACCATTAGGTCATTAGGGTTAAGGTTGCCAAAATCTGTCACTCCATGCATAAATCCAGCAAAGGAGGAGTGGTAATAGGTAAATTTATTCAATGAAGTTTGGTTTAAAAATTTACTTTATGTTTCATATTATGTAATATGTTTTAAATAACAAAGCTTCATAAGAAAGTTTCAAAGCTACATAAGTTTTCAAAGCAAAATGAAAAGACATGTAGTGAGCCATCCCACTACTATGAAGAAAAGAGACCATCACAAACTATAAAAGACCAATTCAAGCTCATTTTTTCATTCAAGTCATTGATAAAGAGCTCTCATTCATCACCATCTGCTTCATAAGCAATTTCAAGTCAGATACAGTCCAACAATTTGATGCCAAAGAAGCCACACTACGTTTTCTAAGCTACACGTTGTGTTTTCTTCCACACACTGTGTTTTCTCTCTTAGAATCATCAAATCAGTTTCTTAAGGTTTCTTAAGGCTATCAAGGTGTCCAGCATCATTGCAAAAGTACATTACACCTCAGTAACCCCTCCTTGCAGCACAATTTCATTGTTTTAGAGTGTAAACCCTCCATTGGTCCCTATGTTCTGTTTTAGTGGCTATCCCATATTTTCAAAATTTTCAATATAAAAAAAATCTCCCATAGACTTGTTACCCTCCCCCACACTCAAAATCATCTCCCATAGCCTTCACATCTGATGCATCCATAAGGCCACAATTACCCGCATTCGTAGAATTTTAACTATGTTTGTCCATTCCCATGATTTATTTCTTCATTGAAGTTTATTGAGCATAAGTATTTCCTTACCCGCAATACAATCATCATTAACATAGGATTTGTGGTACCCCGGTTTACCATCCAAACTAATTCTTTCCTTATGTGCTTAAGATTTTAATCACTTTCTCCTACTTTATGTGATTGCAACTTTACACAATACCGTGGACCTATGGGTTATGAGCCCACATAAATTTCCATCTTACACAACAGTGAATCAAAATATAAGATAAATCCCGCAATGTACACCAAACTCACCAGAAATTGGATCTCAAACAATATATATCAGTTTGCAAATTGCAAAACTTACCACTTCGCACCTCGGTGAATATAGCATTTCACATACCAGAACAAATAACTTTTAACATAACCAACAATATCAATGATGATGCGAAACACGATGAGGATATCGCATCGCATCTTCGTAACCCAAAATTTATCGCACTTCCAAGTTCTACTACCGAGTGTAGTACGCGCTGGACCCTGCTAACACGTGGCTCCTCTTCATTGCGTCATAACTTAATTCATTTTCTTTGCGATCACACATTCCCAATTAATCTTGCGCTGTGATTTATGCTGCTTAATCTTCAACTGAACTTTTTCGTCTGATCTCCTCATTGCATTACACAGATCTTAGACTTATAACTCTTCAAAATATTCCCAAATTAACTTGCAATGAGATCTAGACCGATAATCTTCAAGCTAACCTTTGCGATTTAATCCTCGCTAGCCCCTCTCTTCCTTTGGAAATATCCTAAGGGCTTTCTCTAAATCGATTTCTTCTGTCTGTTGATTGTCGCTACTCTGTAACTTTGCCTTCTCCAATCGCTACTCCTATTTAGCTTTAATTTCTATAATTCGCTCAGATATTTAATGTTGCCACACACTTTAGAATGATGTCTCAAGCCGAATACAAAACATTGTTCTATATTACTTCTCTGAATCTAGAATTCGCTTTATTTCTTTATCTCGACCTGCACACAATTGTTATATGCACTTATTTGTTCTCATCAGCTACACACACAGTTGCTTAATTTCCGGACTGGAATCAATACAAATTCTACCCATCCACAAAGTCCTTTATTACTTATAAAGACTTATTCATTCAAATTGAATTCATTACAGGGAATTATTATACAAATATCGAATTTGTCATATTATGGATTACTCAGCACATAGCATAAATGACACATATTCACAATGAAATTCAATTTCTCATTAATCAAATAAATGTACAGACATAATAAAAACCTGCTTACAATCTAACTTTTTTCTGATGTTCCTCTACATGTCCATTTTCTCTTCTTTTATCTCTATGCTCGTAGGCTTACAAATCAACTCTCCTATCTAATAATATGTATTTTTTTATTCCTTTGAGGCTTACCATTATATACAAAAGGTTTTGCAACCAATTCTGGTTTAGATCCTTAATCTTCTCAACTAAATTCTAAGAATCCTCTAAATCCACAAACTCATCAACTAATTCCTAAGTCTAGGATTCACAATCTCTTTGAATCTCAACTAGCCTAAATCTCTCATGTTCCCCTACATTCGAGAACATTTACAAATATTCCTAAAAATATTTAATTAAATCCTATTTTAATTCAAATGTCTCACCTAAAATCATTTAAAACATTGAAAATTGCATTAATGAAATACTTAGGAAACCAACTCCCTTGAAAATATAAGACCCCTTATCTTCTACTAAATGTACAATTTTTTGGAACCATGATGCTCCTGCAGCAGACTCCCAAGGTAGAAAATTGTCATGATATCTAGATCATGTGTCTTGAATTATGATGGAATTCCTCCTGGATCCCAAACTTTGTTCTGTATTTTGTCTTTGGTTGTTGTTGTTCTCCAAGTCTCTATACTTTAAGTTGCATTTCTCCACTATCTATGCTCTCACAGTCTGTGGTTGTCATTCTCTTGCTGCTGATCCTTTGCTTTATTGTTACTGTATTATTCCGAGACACTTTCATCATCAACCTTATTATTATTTCAATCTCAATGTCAAATTTATCCTCTGACTGGTACTCCCTCTACCAATTTTTGTTTTAGTCTGTGCATTCATCTTCAAATTGTTTTTTTTTATCTTCTCTTTGAAGTTGTTGGATTCTTACTACCACCCTTACATCCTTACCCTCTTGTTGCTTCTAAAATTTTGTCTCATCTCTAAAAAACCTGTGTTCAATATCTTTGATAAAAACATCATCCATATGCTGCATATCTTCAGGATCCTTGATCTGAATTTCTTTAAATACTATTGTAGATATTTCTCTGGACATTGATACCTCCCAAACTTCCTGAATATATATTAATACATATTTCTCTGCAACATCCCTGTTTTTCTCACTACTTGAAAATTTACTTTCAAAAATTAAATTGTCTTTTGATTCTTTGACTGTAGTAAAATTTTCTTCCTCTACAGTATATCCTTTGCAGTCTTCATCAAGTTCTTTCTTCTCTACTAGTGCTTTCAACCAATTCTCAAATAACTCCAATTATTTCTCCCATTTACTAACCAATTGTACATGTGCTTTCCCTTGGCTATCTTCATAAGATAATATAGCCTCATCCTCCATCTTTATGATAGTTTCCAGTGACTATCTATCACCTACAAAACCTTCAAACCCTACAATCACACACAATTTTTTAGTTGTAAAACCACAAAACTCAATTGTCTTATTTGATGATTCAATCATGAAATCCCTTTTCTATTCCAAGTCTTCTACATGACTCAAAAAATCTTCAATAGTCTTCTTATCAGCCTCCTCAAGTACTTCACTTGGTTGCTTCATATCCTTCTCCACTTCTTCTTGTTTTTGGTAATCATTGTGAGCCAAACTTCCTATGTTTTCAACTTTATCATTATTCTGAAAAACAATACCTCCTCTCAACTGTGTATGATATTCCATATGAGATCTAACTGTCTCAAAACTCAAATGTTGTTTCTCTTCTTCATCATCTTTGACATCACCTGCAAACATCCACAAATTATTAATTTCAAAATCATTAGGTTCAATTTTTTCAACTGAATTTTCAAACATCATTGCTCCATCTTCAAGTTCAAAAGGAAATTGTTCTTCTCTAGCAACTTTGTCTTTCTATAGCTCAATTCCCTCAAGCTTATCTGTCCTCAATTGAACATATGTAATTTTCTCAAGCTTCCTCAGCTCCTCTATCAACTACATATTCACTTGCTTCTTCCTCTTCTCTTGTAGCCTGTGCCATTTCACTTTATTTCTCATAGTCCAACCATACCTCTGGTCTACATTATTTCTCTACAACATATCCATCAATAATTCAAGATGGAAATTTATCTCATTTATCTCTTTTTCAGCCTATTCTTGACTTATATTATCTATGCCATTTACCTTGGCATATTTCTCCACTCTTCTTCTGTTGTGGCTTCTCTATGAACCTCTGTTATGACTATTAGTAGTCATCCTTCTGTCTCTTTTGAAATGCATATGTTCACTTGTGAACTGCACTAAGCATGTCCTTCTCAACATGTCTTCATACCTACTACAAGTACCTCACCAAGCCTTCTCTCCTTTGAGCTCGGTCTTTTGGTAACACTGGTTCTCTATCTTCGGAACCTCTATTGAGAAACTCCTTCACTCCTTGGCTTCTGCAATTCTAATTTCTTCTGAGAACACTCTTTTCCTCTCTGTCCAACCTTTAGCTAGAACATTTAGGTTCTTTTCCAATTTTCTTCAGGGTATCCACTTTACTTTGCCTTCAAGAACACAACTGGTTCTTATTTTCTTTACAGCTCCTCTTGCTGTCTTTGCTAAGATATTCCTCCTTTTTTTGCAACCTGCAAAACTCAAACCAAAGTCAACATAAAACACTACTAGTATGATTTCACAAGGCAGTCTACTTCCACTCTCCAAAACTTGAATGAATATCCATTTTCCAAAAGAAATCAACCACCGCTTTGTCAGATTTTACTGTCTGACTTTTCTTTCTGCATTTGTCTTCACCTTTTCATATGTATGATCTGACTTCTTCTCCTCTGTTCTGCAATCATACTTGCATTCTCCTTCCATTTCACATAGAATATTATTTTTCTCTACTACCAAATGTTTTTTGCATAGTTTATCTCTGCAATCTTCATTTATAACAACAATTTTTTTCATTAACTCACTCTAATACCAAATGATGAAGCCATCGGAACACAATTACCCACATTCACAGAATTTTAACTATGTTTGTCTATCCCCAATATTTATTCCTTCATTAAATTTTATTAAGCAGAAGTATTTCCTTACCCGCAATACAATCATCATTAACACAGGCTTTGTGGTACCCTATTTTACCATCGAAACTAATCCTTCCCTTATGTGCTTAAAATTTTAATCACTTTCTCCTAATGTACGTGACTGCAACTTTACACAATACCACTGACTTGTGGGTTTTGAGCCCACATAAATTTCCATCTTACGCAACAACGGATCACAATATAAGATATATCGTTCAGTGTACACTTAACTCACTGGAAATCGGCTCTCGAACAATATATATTAGTTTTCAAATCATAAAACTTACCACTTCACACCTCGGTGAATATAACATTTTGCATACCAAAAAAAATAATTTTTAACATAACCAATGATATCAATGTCGATGTGAAATGCGATGACGATATCGCATCGCATCTTTGAAACCCAAACTTTATCTCACTTCCAAATTCTACCACCGAGTGCAGTATGCACTGGACCCCACTAACACATGGATCCTCTTTATCACATCACAACTTAATTCATTTCCTTTGTGATCACACATTCCAAATTAATCTTGCCCTGCGATCTGTGACATTTAATATTCAACTGGTATTTTCCGTCTTATCTCCTCATCACATCTCACAGATCTTAGACTTATCACCCTTCGACATATTCCAAAATTAACTTGCAATGAGATCTAGATCGATAATCTTCAAGTTGACCATTGTGATTTAATCCTCACCAACCCTTCTCTTCCTTTGGAAATATCCTAAGGGCTTTCTCTAAATCGATTTCTTCTGTCTATCAAATGCCACTACTCTATAACTTCATCTTATCCACTCGCTACTCCTCCTGAGCTTTAACTTCTATCATTCGCTCAGATATTTGATGTTGCTGCACACTTTAGCACGTTATCTCAAGCCAAATATAGAACACTATTTTGTATGACTTCTCCAAATCCAGAATCACTTTATTTCTTTATCTCAACCTACACACAATTTTTATATGCACTTATTTGTTCTCATCGCCTTCACACACAGTTGTTTAATTCCACGACTCGAATCAATACAGATTCTACACAGCCACAAAGTCTTTTATTACTCAGAAAGACTTATTCATTCAAATTTAATTCATTATAGGGAATTGTTACACATATATTGAATTTGTCCTATTATGGATCACTCAGAACATAACATAAATGACACACAGTCATAATTAAATTTGATTTCTCATTAATCAAATAAATGTATAAACACAATAAAAACCTTCTTACAATCTAAATTTGGCCTAATGTGCCTTTACATGGCCCTTTTCTCTTCTTCTATCTCTATGCCCGTAGGATTAAAAATCAAATCTCCTATCTAATAATATGTATCTTTTTATGCCTTTGATGCTTACCATTATATACAAAATGTTTTGCAACCAATTCTAGTTCAGATCCTTAATCTTCTCAATTAAATCCTAAGAATCCTCTAAATCCACAAAATCATCAACTAATTCCTAAGTCTAGGATTCACAATCCCTTTGAAATCTCAATTAACCTAAATCTCTCATGTTCCCCTACATTCAAGAAAATTTACAAATATGGTTCACAATATTTAATTAAGTCATATTCTAAATGTCTCACCTAAAATCATTTAAAACATTGAAATTTAAATTAATTAAATACTTAGGAAGCCAACTCCCTTGAAAATATAAGACTCCCTATCTTCTACTAAATGTAAAATTTTTTGGATCCATGATGCTCCTGCATCAACACCCCTTCATTCCCATTTCATAAGCCCCAAACCCTAAACCCTAGCCTAATACTGGAATTGTTAGCAATTCCTAGCTAGGACTATGTAAAAATTCCCTAGCTCAATTCCCATACCCATTTCACTCCATTCCACTTCCTCAAGTTTCCTAAGACCACTTTCCACCTCCATAAATTTTCCTACTCCCATCTCCCTTACCTAACCCCTTCATCCTATCCCTTCACTCCCTTCCCCTGTTTTGTCCCATTAGGGTTTTTCCCCTTACAAAAAATCAAATGGAGGAGAAGAGGCATTATAATAAGGGAGGACATATGTTAACATATGAGCCCTTACTACACTCATGAATTGATGCCTTCACTATTATCCAAGCACTCTTTTTAAAGGGTAGGATATATTCCTTTTTGTGAGCAAGTTGAGAGAGTTAAATACCAATCCACATTGACTAAATTATTTGTCACTCAGCCCAAAAAGGACAAGATAATGATTGCAGGGGTTACTTTAACTATATCAACTGATGTAGTAGCTCAGGCCACAGGGATACCCAATCACGGTGATAAACGGTTCAAAAACCAAGATCTATACATTCAAAACTACAAGCCCTACCTCAGAAGACACTATCAACAACACATGAAGAAGATGTTTCCTGTTGGGCACCTCCTTGAGAGGTATACACCACTAATGAAGATCATCATGAAGTACTTCACTTGTAAGGGAATATTTTATAGACTATATAGCTATCATGTCAAACTACTCATGCATTTCATAGGGATAAAGCCACTCAATTTTCCCTACTACCTCTACAAGAGTCTGGAAAAATTGTAGAAAAATTTCATCATATGCAAAGTGGTATTGAAGGAAGACTATTCCACCATGCTTTGATCAAAATCATAGTTTTACACATGCTTGAAAATAATATCATATCTTGGGAAACCTTTATGCAAGTGTATGTCTTTTCTCCTTATAGTAGCCAACCTACTAGCCCTAGTTCCCCATGAGCAACATCAACACCATCTAGACATGTGGAGGTTGGCTCACCTAGCACAGTTTCCATGAGGAGGAAGATTGAGGTCACTCAAACATACTAGAGAGGTAGAAGGCTTGTGTTTTCTCCTTAGATTAAGGAAGGGGCCAAGCCCACATCAACAGAACAGGGACTATGGAATTACATCATGAGACATCTTTGCATGATGAGCAGCTCATCCATCATGAAATTGACATAGTAGACTTGGAGGTTAGTGAAGAGCATGAAAACCTACAGCAGATAATCAATGGAAAATATGCTCACATCAAAGAACTCAAAGACAATTTTTCAAGTGCTATTTTTATAATTTCCCTCTTAGAGCAAGAGAAGAATCAGTTGAAGGTAAAGCAGTCGTCTTTAGAGAAGAATCACTTTCAATCTAGTATACAAGATGTGAAAGGAAAAGTAGTGGTTGAAAGTGAATATTTAGATAAGCATGAAAATTAGGTGATAAGGAAGAGGCCAAGGACCATGGGTCTCTGAAGGGCACTTCAGAAAGAAAGAGAGAAAAATCCACCAGATGATGAGTTGACATTTGAAGAAAGGATAGCCATGGAAATCAATGAAAATAGGGAGTTTTGGCTTGATAAAGTCAATATTCACTTAGATAAGCTCCTTGACAAGGCTAATAGAGAAAAAAAGTTAGAAAAACACATGGTTTATCACTATTACACCAGGAATCAAATTTACAAAGTCAAAGTCAAACAATTATAAGAAAAATTGAAGGAAACCCTAATTATTCAAAAGGTGAAGGGTAACTTGGAGCTACTTTCTCATGCTTCCTTACAAGCATAACATACCTAGTCAAGCATATTTGGACCAATTTTGAATACTTTTGGAGCAAATTCTAGTTTCTGTGAGTTTTTGGTCAAAATTGGCAATTGTGAAAACAAGTCCTACAGGCAAAAATGCAACATGGACCATGCTGCAGTTTTTCTTGGGAGGTTCAATGGATGCATTCGTAGCATTGGTGGATTACTCTTGATGACTGCTTCAATCCTAGTCAGCAGTGGAGCCATGTAAACCACTTTTGGAGGGTCAAAATTCCTAAAAACTAGCAAAAAATGACCTTCATGCCCTCCTTTTGGAGTACACGCTGCACTTTCTGAGTACTGTTGGGAGAATGATGATTTGGAGGGCTAGGAGCCACCTTTTTAGTGCCTAAACATCCTATCCTATAGAAAACATCCAGGGCTATCCATAGAAAAATTTAGATCATAATTTAGACACCTAGAAGGCCTAGAAATTGTCTTTTCCCCCGGCACAATAAGCTTTCTCCATGCACACTGCGCTTTGTCTAGAATTCATTGCGCTTTCTCTAGCAAGAATTTTTCATAGGAAGTTTGACCTAGTTTGACTTTTTACATGTGTAATTGATGAATGATGATGATTTTTTGATGTCATGAAGTGTAATTGAGCTGGTAAATAGTGAAATAGTGTATATACATTCTTGTTGATGTAATTTTTGGTCAAATGTATCTAGTTTCCTATGATGAGGTGAATTGGTTGACCTCCCTAAACATTAGGGTTTTGTTGAGAATATCATATAATAAACTCTACAATTGATATATTTGACCTCTGAGAGAGGGGAGATGTTTTTTTGGTCTATATATATCATTTTTAAAGTCATTTGACTGGTTGGACATCAGAGGATTGTAACTATTGTAGCTTGTACTTTCACTTTCAAATTCATAAATCAAAGGATGTAGTTGTAACTATTATCTATGAATTCATTTGCAGTGAATTTATGATAATGTATTTTCTCTGTTATAATCTTTAATAGATGATATATCTCTCCTCTTTCCATGTTTTTCATCTTCAATGGCTTTCCTTATAGTTCATAGGCAGAATTCTATCAAGTTATCTATGTTTATATGGGAATGTCATTTTGTGTTTCATGCTTCCAGTTGAATGAACTCATGATTAAACATGCTCATTAAATCTCTTTGCTTTTTCAAACCCTCCATCATATGTACAAAACCATAAATCCATCATAGATCCACTTCTACCTTTCTCCTTTATATATTTGCAACAATAAACCTTTTGATACTTAGACCCAGCTACTTGGTTTCATCCCTAATCCAGCATTAAACCCTAAAACACTCAAAACCTACCTGAACCTATCATATCTAGCCTAATATCATTCATATCATAGTCAATCCTTGACTGTGAACTCATATAGAGAGCCCTCTCATCCTATTAGGGCTAGTTACTAGGTTAAAGTGGTCTATAGTTACCTTTGTGAGTCTCCTTTTTAGCATTCAAAGAATTGGTGGAGAGCTAACACTCTGACCAAGGGTGAATCGATGATGCTACCACATAGGATAGGCCCAGCAGGACCATAAAAACATGAATAAATGAGGGTTATCCATGATAAAAATTGACACATGAGACTATAAGTTTCAAGGAAAAGTGGTCATGAAATACAGGGAGCTCATATGAAGATATTATGTTTGAATTAGCGGCAAAGCAAAACTTTGTGGAAAAAATGGCTTCTGAGTGAAGTGTAAAATTACCAAAAACAAAGTAAGACCCATTATAGAACTTGGTGAGAGCTTTCAAATTGTTTTGAAGGTTTTTCATACTAAGCTACAGTCTGGTCACAAAGGGCGATAGAAAAACTAGGTTTTTTCCTTTAAAAGCGTGATTTCCCTCCAAATCCAATTCATTTTCTAAGCGAGCTGTGGAGAATTTAGAGAGAAGGAGAAGGCCCTAAATCTTGTGGATATTGTAGAGGATAAACTGATTTTTAGAACTAGGATCTATGAATTCGAGGTAGGTGGCCTAACCTTTCTCATCATTTCAGTGGTTTATATTTTTAGATTAGGGCCTTAGCAGGATGTTGGAGACCCCTGCCCTTTATCATGGTCACAATACACTTCCTAGGGACTTTTATGCATTTTGGAACATTGACTGGGCCAAAAAATGCATTCAATGTTGTTCTGAGGGGTAAAACTACATTTTTGGGAAGGAGGAAGGGCAGTATGGGGGGCCTGTGCCAAGTTAAAGCTAAGGACTTATGATGCATTCCTTTAAATTTTAACTGAAAAAAAATAATGATTTTACAGGTATGGTAGATTTGAAGGTGTCATTGTTCCAATAAGACGTATAGACTCTATGTGTAGAGATTCAGTGGAATCCAATAGTCAAAGGGGTTTTTTCTCGTTATGGTGAGCCCTTGTTGTTGAGGATAGTGAGCTACTAGGACCTAGACCGGGAGGCGTTCATGGTACAATGCCATAGGATCGATTTGAAGATCCACAACATATATTTTCTGATATGAATTCTACCCTTGGGGATAGTATGGGAGATACATCCAATGCTATCTTGTAGGAGACACATATGTGAGTTTGTTTATCGTCATTGTATTTTGGATGTTCATGCAAAGGGTATTACTATTCAGATTAATGACATAGAGAGGCTGGAGACACAAGCTACAACCGCAACAGTGGTACAAATATTTGGTAAGCATGTCATTCATCACATCACTGGAGGGCAGATGATGTTAGTAGAGAGTGTGCTGGTAGGGACCTACTATGGGTGGGCCCAGATGATGCCTTCATCTTTGAAATGAAATTTTACCTTATGCAGGCAATTGATCAATGATAATTGTGCATTTTGGAAATTATATGCTCATTATTCTTTTAACATATCCCTACCACCCATCCACATGTATAGATTTGTGAGGGGGACCCACAGGAGCTGAGGATGTGCCATTGGGGAAATTATTGTGACAAGGTGGAGGGGGGGAGTCAGACAAGTGTTATGACCTGATTTTTTTGCACATCAGTACCACATGGAATTTTACATAGATAACTATTCGTACAGTGGCATGAACTATCACGGTGATCCTGAGTTCCCCCTACCACCAGAATGAGCATTGGTTCCAGATGGTAGGTGAAAGTTACTATATTTCTGGCTGCATTGAAAGTTTATAATGTATGTATATGTGGTACTTATTTACAAACATGTGTGATGTAGATATAGCACCAGTGAAATCGGAAGGATACACAAGTCGAACCGCAGCACCTGGGGCTATAAATAAATGTGGATCAACGTCATGACAAAGACCAAACAGTGATGCTATGCTAGAGGACCTTCATTGTAGGTTCAACATGATACTGAATTTGGTAACTGAGCGTGAATGGCATGAGTTAGAAGATCAGTATATGGATTAGTGCACCAGTATTCCCTCAGAGTGGCGAGGTATCTTGTGGAGCATAGCGATGGTTGGTCAGGAAGTTTGATATCTATGAGCTAGTGTTATGAAACCAAATCACAAAATAGAAGAAAATAGAGATCAAAAACTTATAAATGAGCCTCTTCGAGGGGGAAACCTCCTTTACATTACATAAATGAACAATTCTTGGATGATACAAATTACAAAACCTCCTTTCTATATATAGGAGTCTATGGGCTCACAATATAAGCTTAGATGACCTAAAATTAATAATGTAAGGGCACAAAAATAACAATAGTGGGCTATTACGGGGTAAAACAATAATAATATGGGGACTACAGGGGTACAAAAATAACAATAATAGGGCTACACTAACAACAGTAAGGGACTACACTAGTAATATAGTGACCTAACATGCCCCTCTCCTTAAAATAAAGTGTTTTCCTCAATGCTTGAGCAGTTATGGATGTTTTTGTATAAAATTCTCATCCTCCCATGTTGAATCTTCAGTGCGTAAGTTTTTCCACTTGATGAGATACTCTGAAATTGATCGATTTCGTAGCTGTCGATTTCTAGTTTCCATGACAGCTTCAGGTTCCAATTCGATTTTTCCTTCCTCATAAGGCTCTAGCAATATTGTTTGAACTGGAATTTTGTCACCTATAACCTTCTTTAAGCATGAAACATGGAAAACTAGGTGAACTCGGGAAGATGCAAGAAGCTCCAATTTGTATGTCATAGTACCAATATTTTGCAATGCCTTGTAAGGACCATAGTAATTTGGCGATAACTTATTACCCTTCTTAGCTTTCTTGAGGGAAATTTTTTTGTATGGTTCTACTCGTAAAAATACCAAGTCGACTACATCAAAACTTCTCTCGCTGTGATGTTGATTTTCTTGTTGTTTCATTCGATTATGTGCCAAATTTAGGTTATCCTTTAATAGTTGGAGATTTTCTTGTTGATGCTCGATATGATCTTCCACCGCTTGAACCTTAGAATTTTATATTAAAAATGATGTGATGGATGGTGGATGATATCCATAAATGCCATAAATGGAATCATTTTTGTTGTAGTGTGGAAGTAAGTGTTATACCACCTGTTAGCCTCCACAACATCCCAAGGCTAAGAAAGGATATTGATGGAGGTAACCTCAAACCAAGCTTTTAATTTGGTAGCTATCCCTACCAAACGAGAGAGGGATCTCTCTATGAAATCACAACCATAGGGTTTGACTGGATGAAGAGTATATTTTATGCTAGTTATGTCATCTCTAGGTTTTTGAAAGTTTGATGGTTTTTCTGCTAGACTAGGGAGGGAAACTAGGTAGCTAGGTCAAATATATCAAAGGGTTACAGCTGCAAATATATAATGGAGAAAGGTAGAAATGCTTTAGTGATGGGCTTAGGGTTTTTTCGGTGTAGTGTATGGTTTGAAAATGAAGGAGGATCTTAATGAGCATGTATCATGAATTCATTAAAATAGAAGGAAGCAAACATAAAATGATATTCCCAAACAAAACAAAGCTTATGAATAATTCTTCTTATCAAAATTTTAGGAAGATCACCGAAGAAATCAAGGAATGGAAAGAGAACATGTATACCTTTTATAAAATAGTATAACAGAGAAAATACAACATCAAAAACTCACTGCACATGAATTCCTAGATAATAGCTGCAACTGGTCCTTTGAATTTTCTGAATAAAATATGAAGCACAAGCTCCAATAGTCTCACCCTTTGATGTCCAACCATAAACATGACTAAGAGATGCATACATTAGAAAAAAAACCATTTTCCCTCTCTTAGGGGTCAAATCCTAGAGTGGAGGAGCAGTTCACATGATTTCCTCACCTAAAACCTAAAGACTAGGGAAGTTAACCAAACTTTCCTCACGATAGAGAAACTGATACATTTCACCATAAATGAAATTTTTACTCTAACTAGCATAATTACCAATTATTACATCATCACAACATAAAAAATTACAAATTAAATTAGTGGTGGTCGAATCTGGACTGATTCAACTGAGAAAAGTGACTTTCAGGAAAAAATATAGCGTGTGCGGAGAAAATGCAGCGAAGTTGGTAGAAGTGGATTTTGGAGGCCTTCCCAAGGTCCAAATCCTAATATAAAAGATGATGGAGAAATATATTCATGTCTGGTACATGATAGAGTCCTCAAGCACTAAAAAATACTACTCCTATACCCTCTAGAGTCCATTCGCCCATAGGTACTCCAGAAACGCAGCGAGATGTTCAAAAAAGAAAAAAGGAGGGTTTTGAGTGGTTTCTGGCCCTTTTCACCTACCATAACTTGTTCAAATTTTTCTCCCAAGGGCTATAATTTATTCATAAGTGATGCAAAATCCAAATATTCAAACGATTTTTCATTTGGAGACCCCCATCAAAACCGCAACGTGTGGCCTAGTGTGTTTTTGACCCAAAAACTGTCAAAAAAATCCAAAATGTTCAAAAAAATTCAAAATTTGTCCAAATTTGCCCAAATTTTCTCCATAAATTCTTCATGAAGACTTGATATGGAATTATAAGCTATTATGGAAGCATCAACTAACAAATCCAACTTTATGTTCTCCTTTTTCTCCATTAGGGTTTCTTTAGGTTTTTCCTCCAAGTGCTTGATTTTGGCCTCAGACACCTGATTTATATTGTAACAGTGCATGGCCATATGTATTTGAATATTTTTTTTTTATTAGCCCTCTTCAGGAGATTTTCCAAATTCCCATTGACTCTATCAAGCTAATACTCCCTCTCTTCCTTAATGTTTGCCAATATGAGCTCATCCACCATCATTTGTGTCTTTGGTAGAGATGCCTCTCTTTGTTGTTGCAGTGCCCTTTTTAGGTCTCTATTTCTTGGCCTCTTCCTTACAAATTTATCTTCATGCTCATCAGATTCATCTATATTAACTATTTATTTTCCCTTTACATCCTCTTTTATAGTATGAACTCTATGCCGATTCAAAATTAGTCGACTTACCTTCAATTGCATGTTCTCCTTCTCTAGGAATGAAATATAGAAGTTGGCCTTGGAAAATATGTTATTTATTTCTCTGATCTAAGAATATTTATCCATGATGGCCTGCTCTATTGATTTGTGCTCCTCATCATGCAAATGTGCCTCGTGTTTTGGTGATGATCAATGTTCTGCTAATGTAGGCTTGGACCCTTCCATAATGTTTGGATAAAACACAAGGCTCATACCTCTCTGATATTTCTGAGTGACTTCAGCCCTAGGTGTCTTCTTCAGTAAAATTCCACCAAATGAGACAATATCCCTTTGTTTTGATGATGCCAATGGTGTTGTTGATGATCTACCTTGGCTAGTAGACTGACTAGAAGGAGGAAAAAAGACATTGGACTGAATGAATGTCTCCCAAGTGATGTTCTTATTTCCAAGCCGGTGCGAGACAATGGTTTTGATTAGGGCATGATGAAAATTTTTGGCTTGATGATCACTCTATCTATGTTGTACTTTATCTGCCATTTTAGCCAATATCTTGTAGAGGTAGTAGGATAGGTTGAGAGGTTTTACCCCTATGAAGTGCATGAGTAATCTGACATGATACTTGTAAAATCTAGGAAGTTCTCCCTCACATGTAAATGACTTCATAATGACCCTCATCAATGGGTCAAACTTATCGAGTAGCTGACCAAAAAGAAGCACTTTCTTAATGAAATCTTTGTAATGACCTTTGATGAAGGGTTTGTAGTTCTACACATCCAAATCTAGGCTCTTAAACCACATTTCCCCACTATTTGGTATCCCTGTAGCTATAGCTATGGCCTCAGTTGAGATTATGAGTCTCACCCTAGAAATTATGACTTTATCTCCCCTAAGGTTAGTGGAAAACAAACTTGTCAACTTAGCATGATATTTGAATTTTTAAATTTTCTCACAAAATCCTAAACACCCTACATTCTGAAAACATTGCTTGGTCAGTGAAGAGGACATAAAATCATGAGTTTTGAGTGGTTCAAACCTTGATACTTGACCTCCCTTATTATAAAATTTCCTTTCTCCCTCCATGTTAACATTTTGCAAGGAAAAAAACCCTAGTGGGAAAAACAGGGGTAGTGAGTGAGGAGATGGGATGAAGGGGTTAGGGAAGGGATATGAGGGTAGGAAAATTTAGGGAAGCAGATAGGGGTTTTAGGAGATTAGGGAAGTGGAAAGGGATGAAATGAGTGTAGGAAATAGCCTATGGAAATATAACACCTTCCTAGCCCTAGAAACTGCCCAAAACACATCGTGGAGCTAGGGTTTGAATTTTTGTGCTTGGGAAATGAGAGTAGGGGACTATAAGGGTTGTGAGAAGGTTTTTAAATATGAGGTAAGGTATAGTGTGTCAAGGATAGCTATTTTTACTTTCAAACTTGAAAACAAAATCTTCACCCACCAAAATGCAGCATGGGGACAAGTGGAGGCTTTGCACCATAAAAATAAGGAAAGAAAATTGATAGGAAGTGTCTAGTGGTTTAAAATTACATGAAAATAGCTGATGAAATCTTCATATGTCCCTTATAAACCTTGGGATCTTGGTTTTTTCATGAAGGAAATAAAGCGCATTGTAGAGGTGAAAATGTAGTGTGGCAACTTGAAATCACTTCCTTGAAATATATTTTGGTCCTGAAAGTGCCAAGCAAGTCTTTGCTGGTGATTGAGAGCTCTTTTCCAATGGAATGAGTGAGAGAAATGATTTTGATGGTATTTTATAGCTTTTGGAAGTCTTTTTCTTCATTATTATGTGGTGGCCCACCAATTTCTTTTCATTTTTTCTTCGAAAACTATGCATCTTGGAACGTTAGAATTTATTACATAATATTTAAAATAAATTACACTTGAAATGAACTTTATTGATAAAATTCCCTGTTAGTACTCCTTCATTTGTCAAATTTATTAATGAAATGACAAATTTTGGTGACTTAAAACCGTAATGACCTAATGGTGACACTGAGTTGAATGAGGACCATGGTGGTATGACTGAGATGAAAATGATGAATTTGGAGTGATGACTGATCTAAATGAGAGATTTCAAGGACCAACTCACGAATGTTTTTGAAACGAGTAGTAATAGACCTAGACACACTAGCCAATGACCAAATTTTTATTTGAAGACCTACTAAAACTATAAAAATTTTACTCGACACCCTAAAAAAAACTTTGTAAGAGCTGGTGACAAGCATAACTGACTAACAATAACACCACCATTCAACCAGAGGGAACCAATTGACCCATTATGCTTGTTTATCAGTTACAAAGCATCAAAGATATCCTTCCAAACACGTGTTCACTATCTCATTTTTCCCATAAGATTGAGGATGATAAGTTGAGCTATGAGCTATTTCAGTTCCCAAACAAGAAAATAATTCCGCCCAAAAATTTCCTGTGAAAATGGGATCTATATAGCTTACAATAATTTTTTCCTTTCCATGTAGCTTTTGAATTTTTTCCATAAATGCAGTAGCAAGTGTACTCTCTTTAAATGTATGATATAATTCATAGAAGTGTGCATACTTGGTAAGTCTATCAACTACCAACATTATGAAACTTTTTCCTTTGGACTTAGGTAAACCTATGATAAAATCCATTAAAACCTCCTCCCAATGTTGACTTGGAATGGATAAAGGTTGTAGCAGACCCAGGGTCTTTCTCAACTTTATTTTGTTGGAAAACCCAAAATTATGACACCAACTTTTGAATATCATATTTAAGGCCATCCCACAATAACTCTTTCTTCATCTTGTGGTAAGTTTTTAAAAATCCCGAGTGTCCTCCTAAGGGAGAGGTGTGCAATTCCAAAATAATTTTTTTTCTAGTTGGGAATTCTTACAAAGATATAAATGATCTCTCTACCATAAGGAATCATTTTTCCAGCTAAATGTATAATATGTACTTGTATCTTGCTACAAATTTTGAACGAGTGTCCACATTTCTGCATCATTCTTCCATTCCTACCTTGCTTCGGTTATCCAATTTGGTTGGATAATATAAATGGCACAAAGAAATGCTTCCACATCGTCATCCTTTCTTTATAGTGCATCTGCAACAACATTTAGCTTCCCTTTCTTGTAGATTGTATAAAAGTCACAACCCAACATCCTTGTGACCCATTTTTTTTTCTCTTATGAAGATAGTCTTTGTTCCAAAAAGTATTTAATAATATCATGATCAATTTTTACCTTGAAGTGTCTTCCCATTAGGTAAGGTCGCCATTTCTTTAGTGCATGTAGTATTGCCAAAATTTCCTTCTCATAAATAGCTTTATCTAAATAATTTCCTTTGATGGGACGGCTTTCAAAAGCAATGGGTATTCCTTCTCACATTCAAACAATACCAATTCCACCTCCTGAGGCATCACATTCCATAATAAAGGTTTTTGTCAAGTTTGGAATAACTAATACCACTGTTTGGCACATTGCTTATTTAAGATGTTAAAAGGCCTTAGTTGTTTTAGGAGTCCATAAAAATTCATCTTTCTTAAATAATGGTGTTAGAGGAGCTGCTATTCTCCCATAATTCTTAACAAACTTGCAATAATACCCTCTTAACCCGAGAAAGCCTCACAACTGATTTATGGTTGTGGGGACTTTCCATTCCTTAATGGCTTTAATTTTGTTGGGTTCTACCTTAACACCCTCTAGACAGACAACATCACCGACATATTCCACCTCTTCTACTCCAAAGAAACATTTGGAGGTTTTTTCGTATAATTGTTTCTCCTCCAAGATTTTGAGCACCCTATCAACATGTTGAACACAATCCTTCCAAGACCTACTATAGATTAGTATATCATCAAAAACTAATAACACAAATTTTCTGAGGGGTTTGAAAAAGGAATTCATGAACACTTGAGATGTAGAAGGTGCATTGGTAAGGCCAAAAGGCATGACAAAAAATTCATAATGACCCTCATGAGTTCGAAATGTCTTTGGTCTTCATTCTAATTTGATGGTATCCTGGAACGAAGATCCAACTTGGGGAAATAAATTACTTCATGTAATTCATTCAATAATTCATAAATCATAGGAATAGGAAATTTATCTTTAATAGTGAGCTTATTAATCTCCCTATAATTTGGACACATGCGCCATGATCCAACCTTCTTATGCACCAATACTACTAGAGCAGAGAAAGCACTTTGACTAGCTTGAATTATACCAACCTCCAACATTTTTGCAATCACACGTTCAATTTCTCCCTTTTGGACATAATGATATCTATAACGCCTGATGTTTAGAGGAACACTTCCTAGAATCAAATGAATAGCATGATAATTATCAAGAATAGTTGGGATTCCTTTATGAGTTTCAAACACCTTGGAATGATTTCCCAAGACTTTTTGGAGATGTGGAGAAATAGATGATTTTGATGTTGGAACTTCTAGTCAGCGTAATTTTGAAATTACGCCTTGTTGTTCTTTCTTCAGAAGCTTTTTCATGAAATTAGAGCTTATTATATTTCCCATATTCCCTACAATGCCCCATAATTCAACTTCCTTTCCTTCTGAAAAATGTGAAGAAAATTTCTTGAAAATTAAAAGCTACCATCCCAAAATATTGTAACCATTATACTCCTAGTACAACATCAGCACCAACCATTGGAATGGAAATCATTGGACTATTCAATACATATTCCTCCATGGGTAGCTTTATATTATGGAACTTTTCAAAGAAATTTATAATTCCTCATTTTTTCACCATCACTTGACACTCTGGCACTAGGAAATTCAATTTCTTGGCTACCTTACAATGAGTAAAATTATGGGTACTACCTGAATCAATCAGCGCTATTACATTTCTCTTCTTGTTATATCCTTCTAGGTTGAGAGTTTGAGGAGTGGAAATTCCTGCCAATGCATTACAAGATATGGTCAGATTCATTTCATCTTCCTCTAGGGTTGGTTCCTGGTGTATATCCTCTTCTTTTGAATTTTCTTATTCCTTTTATTCCTCCTCTTTAAAATCTATGTAAAATCATTTCTTCTCAGAACACTTATGGCCTTTAGTGTATTTTATATCACAACTATAGAAAAGCCCTTTTGCTATTTTTTCTTCCAATTTTTATGGAGTCAACCTTGTAGTTTGTGGAAGTCTAGGAGTAGCAACACTTCCATCTTTATTGTTGTGAGTCGTAGGCTTCTTTTTCGCCATAATTTTGCTTTCAATTTTTCTTACCAACTTGAATTCCTTCTCTAATGTATCAGGTTCCCAAAGGTGAACCTCATGTTGGATTTTATCCTTTAGCATCCCTATGAATACATCAATCCTATGTTCCTCTGGAATATTATTTACCCTTATATTCAATTTTTGGAAGTCCTCAATGTGATCCATCATTGAACCCTTTTGTTTGAGATTTATCAATTGACTAAAGAAGGTGTTGCTCTTTGTATCCTTATAATTTGCAATCATTTCCTCTGTAAAAATTAACCAAGTGAATAGTGGTTTACAAGAACAAAGACATTGATACCATAAAAACTTATTTTTTTCTAAATATAAAGTTGCAATGTGTACCTTTTCTATGTTTTTTGTATTATGAAGCTCAAAGTATTTCTCCATTTGTAGTATCCATGTTATCAGATCCTTTCCATAAAACTTCTTCATATTTATATTTGGAATATGGTGGGTATTAAATCCAAAATTAGAGTATATGAAATCATGATTAACATTTCTTTTGTTCTCATCACGAGTTTCCTCTTCTACTTTTTCGCCATTAGGAAGCTTTTCTTGTATCAATGTTTCCAAACCTTCCTTCAAACATTCCATGTATTTCTTCAAATATTCCATGTTTCTATTGTGTAACCAGCTCCAAAAATAGAAGAAAAGAGATATCAACGCCTTATAAATGATCCACTTCAAAGGGGAAACCTCCAATACATTACATAAATGAACAATTCTTGGATGATACAAATGAAAAAAACCTCCTTCTATATATAGGAGCCCACGGGGCCACAATATAATCCTAGTGGGGCCACAATGTAATCCTAGCTGACCTAACAATAATAATGTAAGGGCACAATAATAACAATATGGGGGTTACAGGGGTACAATAATAACAATAAGGGGGGCTACACTATTAATATAGGGACTTAACATGCCCCTCTCCTTCAAACAAGTGTTGTCCTCAACGCTGGATTATTTCTTGATGCTTTTGTATAAAATTCTCATCCTCCCATGTGAAATCTTCTATAGGAAAGTTCTTCCACTTGCTGAGATACTCTGAAATTGATCGTACTTGTCGATTTCTTGTTTCTATGACTGCTTCATAACTTCATTCAATGTGATGTTGATCTTCCTGTTGTTTCATTAGATTCTGCACCAAAGTTGGGTTATCCTTTGAGAGTTGGAGAACTTGTTGTTGATTCTCAATGTGATCTTCAACTAATTTATCATCCATATTAGCTATTATTTGATCCTTCAAACCATCCAAATTAGCCTCCATTTCTGCTTTTAAACCATCTATTTCATCTTCGATTTCTCTTCGTAAGATCGAAACTTGTTGCACTTGGTACCGTAATTTTGATATCTCATACTGCAACTCTTCCTCTTCATGCGTCATAGTATAGCTTTTTGAGGGATTAATGGGAATGGAAATATTTTTTGGAGGCATTATAGAACCCAATACTGATAAAAATTCTAAAATATGCACTTGGAATCACTTCAATTATTTCTTCAAACAAGACTTATGCAATTTGGAAAAACAAATACACACCTTTTTCTTGCTTTTGAGGATCTCGATATTGAAATTGGATTATATTTGTGATTTTAACACTTCAATATTTTATTTTTAGCACCAACGTATCCCTCTGAATTATCTTTTGAATGCCACAGGTCTGACCTAATTTTGATTCTCCAAGGCAAAGTTGTGTCCAATCTCCCACAATGACCTAATTATGGACTAGTTCAGTAGAGCGAACTTGTACGACTTGCCACGTGTCACTGTTTCATCCTTCATCTCCAAAATTGATATCCAAGAAACTAAATTCCGTGTACTTGCGACCAATTTTTACATCACTCCAATCCGATGCCCAAAGAGAGAGTTATTGAATTTTTCCCACGATCACCTCTTTGAGATGTAATTCAGGAGCTTGAAAATAGACTACCTTCCACAGATCATATCTCCAAAAATATTGCGAACCAAGCTCTAAAATGTTTTGTCAAATTTCTTCAAGATTTCAACTTCACACCATCATAATTTCAGTTTCTGAACCTTCGTAGAAAAAAATTTATAGCGCAAATTCCACGATGACTTGTTTAGGAGCCTGGAAAAAGACCTAACTTCCACAGATCATATCTCTGAAAATATTAAGCTCTAAAATTTTTAGAAAATTTTCCTTAGGATTTCAGCTTCACACCCTAAAAATTTCAGCTTCTGAAACTTCGTAGAAAAAAATTTATAGCGAAAATTCCACGATGACCTATTTGGAGCAGTGAAACCCTAGAATCCAAACCTCTGATACCAAATGTTGTGTAACCAGCTCCAAAAATATAAAAAAAGAGATATCAACACCTTATAAATGAGCCACTTCAAGGGGGAAACCTCCAATACATTACATAAATGAACAATTCTTGGATGATACAAATGAAAAAACCTCCTTTCTATATATAGGAGTCCATGGGGCCACAATGTAATCTTAGTGGGCCACAATGTAATCCTAGCCGACCTAACAATAATAATGTAAGGGCACAATAATAACAATATGGGGGTTACAGGGGTACAAAAATAATGATAAGGGGGATTATACTAACATAATAAGGGACTACACTATTAATATAGGGGCTTAACATTCCCCTCTCCTTCAAACAAGTGTTGTCCTAAACGCTTGATTATTTCTTGATGCTTCTGTATAAAATTCTCATCATCCCATGTGGAATCTTCTACAGGAAAGTTCTTCCACTTGCTGAGATAATTTGAAATTGATTGTACTTGTTGAGTTCTTGTTTCTGTGACTGCTTCAGAACTTCTTTCGATGTGATATTGATCTTCCGGTTGTTTTATTTGATTTTGCACCAAAGTTAGGTTATCCTTTGAGAGTTGGAGAACTTGTTGTTGATGCTCATTGTGATATTCCACTAATTTATCATCCATAACAGATTTTATTTGATCCTTCAAACCATCCAAATTAGCATCCATTTTTGCTTTTAAACTATCTATGTCATCTTCGGTTGCTCTTCATAAGATCGAAATTTGTTTCGCTTGGTACCATAATTTTGATATCTCATATTGCAACTCTTCCTCCTTATGCGTCATAGTATAGCTTTCTGAGGGCTTAATGGGTATGGAATTATTTTTTGGAGGCATAATAGAACCCATTACTGAAAAAAATTCTTCAATATGCCTTTGGAATCAATTCAATTTGATTCTTCAAACAAGACTTATGCAATTCAGAAAAAACAATACACACCTTTTTCTTGCTTTTGAGGAGCTCGATATTGAAATTGGATTATCTCTGTGATTGTGGCCCTTAAATATTTGAAATTCAGCACTGAATTAGCCCTCTAAATTATCTTTTGAATTCCACAGGTCTAACCTGATTTGGATTCTCCAAGACAAAGTTGTGTCCAATCTCCCACAATGACCTAATTCTGGACTGGTTAAGTAGAGTGAACTTGTAGGACTTGCCATGTGTCACTGTTTCATCCTTTGTCTCTGACATTGATAGCCAAGAAACTAAATTCCATTTAATTATGACCTCTTTTTACGGCACTCCAATCCAATGCCCAGAGAGAGAGTTATTGAACTTTTCCCACGATCACCTCTTTGAGATGAAATTCAGGAGTCTGAAAAAGCACTACCTTCCACAGATCATATCTCCAAACATATTGCGAACCAAGCTCTGAAATTTTTTGATGAATTTCCTCCATATTTCAGCTTCACACCATACAAATTTCAGATTTGGAACCTTCGTAGAAAAAACGTTATAGCGCAAACTCCACGATGACTTGTTTAGGAGCTTGAAAAAAGACCTAACTTCCACAGATGATATCTCAAAAAATGTTGCGAACAAAACTCTAAAATTTTTAGACAAGCTTCCTTAGGATTTTGGCTTCGTACCCTAAAAATGTCAGCTTCTGAAACTTCATAGAAAAAACGTTATAGCGAAAATTCCACAATGACCTGTTTGGAGCAGCGAAACCCTATAATCCAAACCTCTGATACCAAATGTTGTGTAACCAGCTCCAAAAATAGAAGAAAAGAGATATCAACACCTTAGAAATGAGCCATTTCGAGGGGGAAACCTCAAATACATTACATAAATGAAAAATTCTTGGATGATACAAATGAACAAAAACTCCTTCTATATATAGGGGTCCATGGGGCCACAATATAATCCTAGTGGGGCCACAATGTAATCCTAGCCAACCTAACAATAATAATGTAAGGGCACAATAATAACAATATGGGGGTTCCAAGGGTACAATAATAACAATAAGGGGGGCTACACTATTAATATAGGGACTTAACAGTTTCCTTTTATACCATCCATATTAGCTTCCATTCCATCCATATTAGCTACAATTCCATTCTTCAAACCATCCATCTTAGCTTCCGTTTCATTTTTTGTTACTCTTTGCGAGAGCGCAATTCGTTTCACTTGGTCTCGTAATTTTGATATTTCATGTTGCACTTCTTCCTCGTCATGAGTCATAGTAGAGCCTTTTGAGGGTCTAATGGGTGTGGAACTATTTTTAGGGGTAATTGTAGAACCCAATACTGATGCCTATGCTTCAATATTCCCTTTTAATCACTTCAAACTGATTTTTCAAAAAAAACTTATGAAATTTAAAAAAGAATACACATCTTTTTATTTCTTTTGAGGAGCTTGATATTGAAATTTATGCATTTCTGTAATTTTAGATCTTTAGTAGCCCTCTAAATCTTTCAGTCCTTTAGTAGCGCTCTAAATCTTCTTTCCAATGCCACATGTCCAGCCAAATTTTTATTCTTCAAGACAAAGTTATGCCCAATCTTCCACAATGACCTAATTATGGTCTAATTCCGTAGAGAAAACTTGTACGACATTCCACGTGTCACTGTTTCCTCCTTTGGCTATGAAATTGATACACCGGAAACTAAATTTCGTGCACTTTCAGCTAATGTTTACATAATTTCAATCTGATGCTCAGAGAGAGAGATTTATGATGATTTTCCCAAGGTAACCTCTTTGAGATGAAATTCAAGAGCCTACCAAAACCCTAACATCCACAGATCATATCTCCAAACATATTGTGAACCAAAATCTAAAATTTTTCCATGAAGTTCCTTCCGATTTTAATGCAATTTTTTTTTTTTTTAGTGTCTGAACCTTCGTAGAAAAAAGTTATAGCGAAAATTCCATGATAACCTTCTTAAAGCAGCGAAACCCTAGAATCCAAAGGTTTGATACCGAATATTATGAAACCAGCTCACAAAATAGAAGAAAAAAGAGATCAACAACTTACAATTATCCTCTTCGAGGGGAAAACCTCCTTTAGATTACATAAATGAAAAATTATTGGATGATACAAATGAAAAAACCACCTTTCTATATATAAGAGTCCATGGGGTCACAATATAATCTGAGCCGACCTAAGAATAATAATGTAAGGGAACAATAATAACAATAGTGGGCTATTATGGGGCACAATAATAACAATATGGGGACTACAGGGGTACAACGATAAAAATAAGATGGTTACAAGAACAATAGTAAGGGACTACAATAGTAATATAGGGACCTAACAGTTGGTGGTATGGATCCACTGGCTCGAGAGCCTCTAGATGATAGTGAGTAGGGGGAGGGACAGATGGTTCCCATTTTTTGGTTATGTAACATGTTATGGGTATTTCAGATGTATTTAGGGTATTGGACTCCAAACACTTATATGTTTTGATATGACGATACATAATATGGTTATGCATATTTTGTGACGATTGTGGTTCACCATTTGTTTATGTTTATGGTTTCCTTATTATATGTGATAATTACCAATATAGAATGTTATTTGAAATGGAATTTACATAGTGATTTTGGGCTCTAGGAGCATGACTGAATGTAATGAATTAAAATTCACATGCAAAAACTGTCACTCGTAGGTATTTTCTAAATAGGACATGATTCTACACAAGATAAATGCCATTTAATTGCATGACAAGTAGCAGGGGATATAGATGAACGTGAAGATGAAGGATGTGATGATCAATGGAAACAACTAACACACCTATCACAACATAATATTTGTCCTAGTTATTGATGGAAGATCCAATGCATATTCCATTGGAATGAACCAACGAATGGCGAGGGGTGAAAATGGCCCAAGTAGCAGAGGCAAGATTGCTGAAGAAGCGACTTGCATGATCAACATAACCAATATGAGGTGTGGATGATGGTTACGTATAAAATAAGAAAGAATAAAATGTATGAGATGATGGGAGGGGATATGTAAGATACCTAAATGGAGAATAGAAAAATATACACACATCTTGGTGGGAAATGTTATGGGTAAAACTTCTTCAAGTACAATGCATTATGAGGGTTAGGAAGGAGTTGTCCTTATAAATATTCTAAAAGGTATGCCCCCTTTCCAAAATAGCTACGGATGATGTAAGGTCCTATCCATAATGATTCAAATTTTTCGTGCCCCAGGACAACATGAGCTTGGTCAAAAACAAGAATGAGGTCCCCTTCATGAAAGGTACAAGGGTTGAATTTCCAGTCATATTGAGCGTTGATTCCCATTTTTTTCGCTTCAATTGTTTGGAATGAAACACGACGGTCTTCATTGGCATATTCAAGCATGATAATTCATTGTTATAAAGGTTGGGTGGCTGGGAGGAGTTTGATGGCAAGGTGAATGGGGGGGATTTCACACTCGTTCAATAAGCTTGCCTCCTCGCCAAAAACAAGGTGGAAAGGAGTAAATTGAGTCGCAGTTTTAACAAAGGTTCTATAATCCCACAAAGCAGGGAAGAGCATAAGGTTCCAGTTGGTCTTGTGCTTATTCAAAATCCATTGAAGTGTAGTTTTAAGGTTTTATTGACCACTTCAACTTGGAAATTTCCTTTGGGATAACAAAACGATGAATAATTTGGTGCTCAATCACAACAGAGAGGATAGTTCACAACAAATAACATCATCGAAATGTCAGTCGTTGTCAAAAAAAAAAAACTTCGGAACCCCAAATTGATCGATAACATGGCTAAGAAAGAATAAGGCTACAAAATCCAAAGGGTTATTGAACGTAGGTTTGGCTTCAACCCATTTGGTAAAATAGTTGACGACAATGATAATATACTTGTGGTTATTAGAAGATTAAGGTCGAAGATCCATTAAATAAATATCCCATTTACAGAAAGGAACAATTGTGATGACAAGATGGAGGGGAGAGGGTGGAGATTTCACATTAGTGGTGTATAACTGAAAATTGGGATATTTTAGGGTCCCGTGATTTGGCAGATTGGTAGACCAAATGATAGGGTAACATGAAACTAGTCTTTGGAGTCCTAGGACCTAGCCTTCTTGGACTCAGAGAGGGCTCTCTCTATTAGATGCAAAGGATATGTTCTTTTTTGCTTTTAGATGGTTGATTTTAGGCTAGTTGTTAAGTGTAGGGTTTGTTGATTGTTTTGGTTGGGTAAGATTAACAAGTAGAATAAGTGGAATGATAGGTCTTTAAATCATTGGGCTATGGATTCATTGAAAGTCATGAGTATCTAAATAATGAATCAGAGTGCATTACAGGGCCAACCTAGCAAGGTTAATGCATCCTTAAGGTAATGTGCTAAGTGGGTGGACATCAGGTTGCGGAAAAACAAGGTAGGGAAAAGGGCAATAAAGTATCCTTTTTCATTTACCCATAAACAAGAAGGTCTTAAATATGATAAGCAAAAGATACTAATCATGAGATAGGGCAAACCATTTACTCGATGAAAATACTTAAACAAATAAATATCAAAGATAAACATTCCAATGAAACAAAGAAAGCAAGAAAAGCTTATCTTACTTTAGTAATTTCACCTTCAGAATTGGAAAACATATAAGATGACACAATAACTTTGGAACTCCTAAACATTGTTGATCAAGCTACAAAGAACTCTGAGGCAGACTGATAGGCATGGACAAAGGGCAAGATCAGAACAAGACCTCTTTGACTTAACCTAGCAAGCAGTACTTCAAAGAAAGGTTCAAAGACAGAGTTTAGATAACATCAAATAAGCAGGCCCTGCCATGAATCATATTTTTAAACTAGCATATTAATCCATAGATGAAACAAACAAGCATAAAGAGCCTTAAGGAGCAGCTAATAATTCCTCAAACACACCTAAAAGAGTAAAACATTAAGGCAATAGAAGGCAGGAGGACTATGGTGCTTCAAAGAGCATTTCTCAACCTATACTTTTCTGCTCTACTATAAAAAAGAAGGATGAAACATAATGATAACAAGAAAACATGACCAAATTAAGAATACATCACCATTAATCAAGCTAAGGAATCCTGCAAACAAGATTCTCCATCATCAATCCAAGCAAGGCATTCATAAACTTCACAACACCAATTTCGTCTCCAAGCTCATAAAAACCATGTATTTCTCTCAAAGCTCATAAAATTCCAACATTTACAATGAATTCCTCATGCTCTATTTAACTCGTCAAAGGAGGTAAAAAACCCTAGATAGGGTTGGAAAATGTCAAAATCACCCATAAATGTCATTTATGCCTAAGAGACCATGCAAGGCCCAAGGCACAAAATATGCCATGAAATAAATGCTAAAATAAATTCTTGCACCTAATTCTAGAGTGATTTGCTTCAAAGAAAACTAATTTTTTTTTTGCAATAAATGAGTGTGTTTTTTTTACTTTTGGTCCAAAACACACTAAATAGTCCATTTGTACAACACCACTTATAGCAGAAAATGGGTCTTTTGCAACCATGTTTTGGACCCCTTCCCTATGCCGGATTTGGCTCCATGATGGCTAGTTGGAAAGCCTGTTGAGTCTACTTTCCAAAAATTCTTGTATCATCCCGATATAGCTCATGTAACATAATAAATAATTCAAAAATCTGAAGACTGTCATTAGCGCAGTGCCAAGTCTGAAATAGTGGCAGAATGGTGAAAAAAGAGGAGTTTTTTGACCTTTTGAGGGGTCAAACCTACTCCAAATCATCTAAAACTTGGTGATAAAAATGTTCTAGGTGTGAGAAGTTTAAAAATGTTGAGTTCTCCTCCTGAGGATGCTCCATTTATTAACGTAGCGCCAGTGGCATTCCACTAATGTGCCTTAAAAATCACAAAAAAAAAAGTGCTCCAAATTTTCTCAAAATTGGTGGAGATCTCCCTTAAAGGGCCTTGGATAAATGTTGAGAAGCCTCAGCCAAATATCCAAGGCTATCCTTTTTTTTTGCCTCCTTTAGGTTTTGGACTTCAAGGAGGGTTTCCTTCAATTTGGCACAAACAAGTTGTGCTTCTTTGCATAATACTTTGTCATCTTTTTCTGGAGGGCCGTTCCCCCTTTTATCTTCTTGAAGTGCTTGTGCTCATTCTTATAATACTGAATGATGTATTGGGCCATACCAAAATCCCTCTCCCACTCCTTGATTTGTGCATCCTTGCTTTGGAGTAGCAGTCTGGTGGCCATCTCCTTATCTTCAGTATCACTGTCTAGGTAAATGAATTGAGGCTTTTGAGTAGATAGCTTGCTCTTCTTACCTTTCTCAACCTTTTTAATATTCTCTTTACCCTTTGCAAGCCTTAGAGTTGATGCAGATGGAAAATTCCCTTGCCTTTTGGAGGCAGAAAATACTTGCCTAGGCCCTCTGTGGTATGTGCATGCAAGAGGAGTGATGGTGGTTTTGCTGGTGTCTTTATCATGGCTATGACCCTTGGTGTTGTCACTAGCTCCTTCATCTTTACTATGATCTCCATCAGTAATCCCATGCTCTGAGTGATCACTGCCTTCTTGACCTTCAACACCATCATCATCATTACCTTCTTTACTTCCTTCTGCACTGTCACCTTGGTCTTCAATGTGATCATCCCCCTCTATACTTGTTTCACTTTGGTCTTGTTCATCACTAGGGTCCTTTTCTTCATCATCTCCTGCACTTTTTTCATTCTCGTGTTCACTAGGAGGTTGATTGGTGTCATGATTTTCATGAAAGTTGTCACAATTGTCATGACTATCTCCTTTGTTGTCTTGTTTCTCACTGCCTGTCCCATCAGTGTCATCCTCCTTGTCACTGTCCTCTTCTTCAAACTCTGTTTATGCCTCATCATTTTCATGTTCATCATTTGTTTCCATGGTCTCTTCCTCATCATGATCCTCTGTTTCATTATTGGTTTCTCCTCCTTCAAGGCTCATGTCATTTTCACTTTCAACCTATTCATTTCCTTCAGCATCCTCTTCCATAGTGGCAGAGTTTTGTTTACTGCCCTTTTAACTTTCCTCCTCCTTATTTTCATCAATATCTTCTTGGTCATCACTTTTTTCACCCACATTATCCTTTTCTTCACTTTGGGCTGACTCATTTGCATCATTATCATCACTGCCTTCCTCCAAATACTCACTATTTTTGTCTTCATCACTTCTATGTTCGTTTCCCTCTTTTTTACCATCATTTCCATCTTGCTCTTCCTCATTAATTTATGTCTCTGCCTCACTGGTTTCATCACCTCCACTATCATTACCTTGTTCATTATTTCCACTATCATCCTCTTCATTTGATGCATCAATAGAAGGGGGAAAATGAAGATTTTATTTGCGTTAGGGTACTTGTGCAGATGAGGAGGGAAAATTTGGTTGAGGAGGAAGATGGGGGGTTGTGAAGGCTTCATGTTATATGAATACCTCCCAAGGTAGACCCTGCTTCTCCAACTGATGTAATACCACCATTTTGATCAAGGAATGGTGGAACAAGCTATGCATTTGTTGTGGGTGATTTCTCCTTTGGACAACATAAGACATTTTCTCAATGCTCCTATAGAGATAGTAGGGTAATTTGAGCACCTTAACCCCTGTGAAATGCATGAGGAGTCTGACATGATAAGAATAGAGCCTAGATTACCTCCCCTCACAGGTGAAGTACTACATGATAACCAACATCAAGGATGAAAATCTATGTTTGAGGTGTGAGAAAGGGAAAACTGTTTTGTTTCCTCCTCTATACCTTGTTTTGATAAATGGATCTAAAAATTCTTTGTCCAATTTTCCCTTTTTAAACCACTTTCAACCCATAGCTAGGATACCTGTGGCCTCAGAGATGGCACCTGTTGAGATCTCAAAATCCACTCTTGCAAGGCTTGAGTGCTTATCGTTTACATTGAGAATGAGGAGCCTTGTAAGCTCAGGGTGGCTCTTTACTTGTTTGATCTTCTCACAAAATTGAAAAAAATTTGCATTCTGAAAACATGACAAGATCCTAGGAGAGGAGGTGATGGCCACTGTGCTTTGAGGTTCCAATCTATTGAATTTTTCTCCCTTATGTTTTGGTCTCAAAGGCCTTTGACCTTTATCACTACCACTGTTGTTTTCAGCTCCAGACATAATGATAGGAGATTTTAATTGACGACCTAGGGTTTGGTGAAGCAAGGTGAAAATGGTAATGAAGTCAAATTTTGTGAATGAGTGATGTTGAGGCTAGGGTTCTTAGGATTGAGTAGCTTTGGATCCTAAGGAGGTCCTTCTCAAAAATGTATTGCAGCCACCCTTAACTCACTTTCCATCACATGAAATCAAACTGGTTTCAAGGAGGTTCAAAAGAAAAGGCTCTTTTGCATGCAAGACCTAGGGTTTACTCATCTAGGGTTTGAACTTTTAAAACCTTAAAGAGACTAATAATAAATTTGAAAACTGCTTGGGGACAAGGAGAGAATGGCACTTACTAGCTCTTGGCTCTTTTTAAACCTTAAAAAATCAAATGGAAGAGGAAATTCGTGACCAAAAGTAGAGAAATTGAGGTTTGGAGGCTTTCTGGATTTGCGTAGCACTAGTAGGCCTACCCATGGTTTAGTGCATAGTCGAGCAAGGGTAGTAGTGCCAGTGAGACTTTGCATGAGTCGGGCCCGCATTTACGCAGCTCCCGAGATTTTCGTAGTGCCGGGAAAAATTTGCGCAACGCCATTTTTTTTCTGAATGGGAAGATGACGGATTAGCGCAGCGCCAACCCCTTTTTGTGTAGCGCCAGTGATTTGCGCAACGCCAGAAAAACTTGCCCAAAAACAGCCAGAAAACCCTATTCTTCTTCTTGAAGCCTTTTTCTCTCTTTACCAACTGCTAAATTGGGTTGAAATTAAAATTGAAACAACTTTATATGCCTTGACAGTAATAAATCAAATTTATAAACTCAGTTTACTATGTTAGCATTGCGTCACTTTATAATTTCCACTAATGTCTCCTTGGCCTTTTGCAGGTGCCTATAACCTTCTTAAGTGATTTTATTTGGGTAATGGTGTACTGAAAAATTAAAAGCCCCCCCCCCCCCCCCCCATTTTTAGCTTTGGAATTATGGGGATTGTCCAAACTGTCTCTTTTGAAGAGCTAAAACCATGATCTTACCTTTTATGTCATTTATTGAGTGCAATTGACCCAAAAAATTAATTTCTCACCTTTTACTGATTTCACAGTGATATGTCCCTTTGGAAAATATGTCTACATCATGCTTACCATGTTTCTTCCTTGGCCACTTCTGATTTCTGCAGGTGCCATAACACAGGGTTTTTCATCTTTTTGTCATTGTTTGGAAATTTTTAGCCTTTCATCACCCAACAGGGATTTTAGGGTCAACATGATTTTCATTTTGACATTTCACCTCATGTTTTCTTATTTTGATCAATTTTAAGGAATTTGACTGTACTAGGAAACGTAGGCTCCATCACACTAATACTCTTTACAACTTCTTCCTTTGGTGCAGTGAAGTGGTGTTGTCTTTGACAAACCCTAAAAGCCACCTTGAAAATCCTTTTAATTCCTTCTGTTGTTATGAAGGAGGACTTATCATCTTCTTTTGATCTATTCTATCTACCTTTTCAAACTCTTAGGTTGTAGGGTTGTTAGAGAAGAATAAGCAGTGTTGTCTTCTAAGTTCTCTGTAGCCCTTTCAAGCTCATTTATTATTTCTGAAAATATTCAATGTGTCCTTGGTTGTGTTTCTTTCCCTTCTGTCTTTATGGTATTTGTGATGGTCCCTTGCTTGGCAACACTTGTTTTGTCAACCAATCACAAAACCCTGATTCTCTTTAAACATAGGCCTTATTCCTTCTCTTTGCTGTGAATGTATTCTAGTGATTATTCACCCTCTTACCTTACCTCTTCTTATGTTTATGACCATATTCAATCATTCTTTTCAGAAATGTGAGCAAGGGAAGTTTTCCCTTGTAGAATTTGTGCTTTGGCCAAGGAGGCCTTCCTTGATGGGTTTTATCAGTTTCGGACAAAGTTACTTAACCTTCTTCTTCTTTGAATGACGCCCCTTTATACATGAAAATAGAGATTTTTAGAACACCAAGTCAACCCTATGACCCATGAAACCCTAGGTGACCTAGTGAAAAGCTCTTTGGACTTGGGCTTTGCTTGAAAACTTAATTTTGGATTCTTAGGTGTAAAACAAATTTTTGTACAAACTGATGTATTGAAGATCCAAAATCCAATGTACTTGATTTATCTAAAGTGCCTACAAAGATAGTTTTAAGACCATTAGTGCTTGAGGTATTTTTGGAGATATAAGAGAGCTGGTTGATTGGTGGCCCTAGGTAGAAGTGGAGGGGTTAGGCAAAACAAAACAGAGGATAGAGGCCAAAGGTGAAAAAACATAGAAAAAATGAGTGACATGAGCCCATGATGGGTCTTCTGGGATTGGTGAGCTGAGTTTGACATGATGGGATAATGAAATAATGAAAATTTTATCCTAAGGATAATGAAGGAAGTGAGATTTCTAGAACTAACAATGTTCATGAACTTTGTTTCTAGAAATCTAGGATAAGTCTTTAGTCATATACAAAGGAAAAAATTATTGATGACTAACAGTGGCTCCACTTGGGAAGGGCAGCGCCTTTTCAAGAGGTGTCCAGAATTTTCAGATCTTTGGCTTTTATGGAGACCAGTGCCTCATCCATTGGGCATATTTTTACCTCTTTTCACTTGCTAATGCTTGCTTTGAAGTTTTGATCTCAATAATATGAAAAAACATGATTAGATTAGCTTCATCTCTACCTACCCAACCTACTTGCCTAACATTTTTTCTTCTTTGGGTGCACTTGAACTGGAAAACCCTTGACATTATTTTTGTCTTGAAAGTAAAAAAAAACTATCTACTTCTATCTTATTTCTTCCAAGAGTTCAAATTATGCTAATGAACTCTTCTATTCTCTACCTAGACTACTCAACTTTCAAGATTAAGCTATTTGACAGGGTTCATTCACTAAGCTATAAACATGAAATTGATAGCATGGTTTAAATTAGGATTAGACAATCTGACTTACCATGGTTTGTGGCATAAGAACAAGCTGCACACAAATATTATTTCTGTACAAAATAGGACCTCATGAAATATAAGGGCTGTGATCAATCATGTGCTAAGCATCCCTATTTTCTTCTTTGGTTCAAATTTGAGCATGTGGTACCAATATTTTTAATTCCTAATCTATTTGTTTTTGACAAGTCATGTTTGAATGATTTGACCAACTATCTTTCACTAACTTTTCAAAAATAAATTGAAAACATGTTTCAACCATGATTAAGCTAGATGACTAAAACAAGACCTTCTTTCAAACCAATAGTGCCATTTAAGATTTCTCACTTTCAGTAGTACTATTTTTTTGGGTATGGGGCTTTTCATTTTTTCAAATCTGCCCTCTTTTTCACTCTTTCTATGTTTTTGTATATTTTTTTGGGATTTCCCTCATGCAATGTTTATGTACAATGAATGAAAATCTTTAAAATTAGGACCCTTGACAGAAATAGTATTTGAGCATCCTGCCATTTACAGGACCTCTAAAAAGTTCTTCTCCATTCAGCCCTTGTAAAAAGAAAGCATTGTGACCTCTAACTGACTGAATGAGATAAGGACCTTTCCACAAATTTTAAAATTTACCATTTTTACCTTTGTCTTCCCTCCTAGAATCCCATTTCAGTACCATGTCTCCAATGTGGAAATTGTTGGCTTTAGTTCTTCTGTCAAAGATTTTATTTATGCTTTCTTGCACTACTTAATTCTTGTTATAAAGTTCTTCTCTTTTCTGCTGCAAATGAATGGTTTGGTTCAGCCTCTTTTGCATGTGATGTTCTTCTGGTTGCACTTCTTGGAGAAGTCTTACCACCAGAACTCCCTTGGTTGTTGTAAAAATGGCGTCCATGCCATACACTAGTTGATAGGGAGACATACCAATTTATTTCTTGGTGGTTAGTCTATCAGCCCATAGTGCATGTATTAGCTTGTCATGCCATGCCTTTTGGTTCTATTCTAGAAGCTTCTTGATGATATTGACCAAGCTTTTGTTAGACGACTTAGCTAGCCCATTACCTTGAGGGTAATAAGCTGTGGAATGTCCTAGTGTGATGTGATATTTATGACAAAATTCAACCATTCTTTTGGATGAAAAGGCAGCAGCATTATCTTTGATGATCTTTCTAAGGCAAACAAATCTAGACAGGATGTTTGTCTCAAGAAATTTGATAATGACTAAATCGATGGAATTTCTAGAGGGGATGACTTCTATCCACTTCGTAAAGTAATCAATGGAAGTGAGGATCCACTTATGTTGTGTAGACGAGGTGGGGTGAATCTCTCCAATGAAGTCTAAACCCCATTATTGAAAAGGATCTTCAACCATAGAAAATTTTAGGGGCGAAATTAAAGGGTTTTAAATTTTTATTGGGAGAATTTTTTGTATAATAGTATATTATTTCAAATCGCCCCAAATTTATTTTATAAAAAAATTATGCCTAGAGGTTAGCCCACCTTATTTTAAGGGAGAGGGTAAAAAAAGTAAATTTATATTTCAAATCGCCCCAAATTTATTTTATAAAACAATTAGGTCTCGAGATTAGCCCACCTTATTTTAAGGGAGAGGGTAAAAAAAAGTAAATCATGGGATTTAAGATGGATCTAGGTAAAAATAAAAATCACACCATGTGAAAATAATTTTACTTTATCAAAATAAAATAAAAATAATAAATAAATAACATTAAAATAAAAATAATTTCATGGTATTGACACAGGGTATGAGAACCCCTGGTATTTACCCATGGTATACATGTGGAACATAGCATATTTAATGTGACAATAGCATTAAGGATAACTAGTTGTTAACTATTTAAAAGACATTTTTAATTATTGTTTCAAGAAAAAAACTAGAATTATTATTATTTTTCTAAAAAGTTATTTTCATTAGTGATTAATTATGAATAATAAATTAGTTATGGGAATTAACTTCATAAAAAGTAAAATCTGATGGTAAATGTTTTCCAAGAACTGGAAAGTGGTTGGGGATAGTTGGAAACAGTTACCTACTCCTATGGGAATAAGAGACTGATCGCAGTGAGGAGTAGAGGTTCTATTCCTGGACTAAGGAAGAGTGTGGATTTCCAGAGCTGGTAGAGACCACTAAAAAAAACTCAACAATCCTGAAAATTATTTATGGTAGTGACTGGACTGGGCATCCTGAGATCACAACAAGAATATCCACTGTTAACCTATACCATCTACGATTGGAGCACGGGGGCAAAAGGATACCTAATCATGTCTCTTGATGGTTGGGAGGACCACAGCTATAAACTGCGTATTCAAATAAGTAATATGTGTAACTTTCTGTGATTTAATTACTGTAATACCTTCATTATACATATGCATAGATATATATATTTTTTTATTAACAAAGTCAGTAAATATCCTATAGAATTCCGTTGTAAATGAATGAAGTAAACTATCTGCTTTATTTTGTTTAACTCTTTATAAGTTTTTCCAGAATCTAAATGGGTACTGTGAAAAATAGTAGTAAGCTGAGAAATAAACACAGACTAAACTTTGTATTATAGTTCAATTTTTCTTTTCAAATATATCAAATAAGATTATATATATTTTACAGTGAATCTCATAAACATAAAATAGCTATTGTTGAACTATAATACTGTGAAAAGAAAGAAGATGCATTTACATAAAACAGTAAGTGGTATGAATTTCTTTTATGTCCGAGGAAAAACAGAGAGGAATGTCAGTCGAGGGTTCAGGGTGAAACCCGGCCCGAGACACATTGTCACTCAAATCCTAATTATACACGTACTTTAGAACAGGTGGTCCAGTCACCAAACATAAAATTATATAGTCATAAAGTTAAGAATACAGATAAATATTATCAAGAAACTGTAACAATATGTGCATATATAATTATTGAATAAATACACACATATTTTTAGATTAAACTTACAACTACATAGCACTGTACCGAACAATACCATAATGAAAGGTAGAGAATGTGGAGAACTTCAACTGAAAATGAGAATCATGAAATTGATATTTATAACCTAGGAAGCCTGAGGTTTCTCGTTATAATTGCAACTGCCTTTGCTATTAAAGAGATAATTCTCTATATCCTGGAAAAGAATAAATCCGGTGATGATTTCCTGAGATATAAAACTCTACACTTGATCTTAAAATGAAAGTGTAAGAAGACAAATTAACTACTTTTTGTAGAGAACGCAGAAAATAAAAAAATAAATAACACTAAGTCAAAATCCTGTCTTCCAAATCAAAACCCAAGAACCAGGAAGAAAAATGTATGAAGAATTGGTATTGACAGTTTCTAAATATTAATCATGAAGTAAGTTCCAAGACAAACCATAAGTTGAATAGTTCATGGCACAAATATAATAGAAATAATAACAGAGCAATGATATATATATATATATATATATATATATATATATATATATATATATATATATATATATATATATATATATATATATATATATATATATATATATATATATATATATAGATAACTTATTTCAAGTCAAATAGAAGGGAAATGAAGTTAAAAACCCCAGAAATCTTGGATTTAGGAGAATCCAAAGTCCATAAAAGTCTGAGAGTCACATTTATGCTATAACATTGAAAACCTGGAAACGACCAGATATGTAATAGCCTTTAATCAAATAAACAGGATTGTTTGGCATTAAGCTGCAGTATTTTAAAATAGAAGATCTATTACATCTGGAGTAAAAATCCTCCGTGGAGGAAGAAAATGTTGAATCTTTGATTAAACTGAGAGGGGGGGGTGAATCAGTTTAATACATGCATTAGCCTTTTAAATTTTCACCAGAGTTATTTACAGCTTAATATGTGAACAATATTATTTGCAGCCAATATTAATTTATTGTGACACCATACTTAAGTTGAAAGCAGCAAGCAATTAAGCAGATTGAAATAATCACATCAACACATAAGAAGCACACATAGAGACAGAAGATGTAAGTGGAAACCCATAAAGGGAGAAAACCACATCTTATTATTGTTGTGATGCAAAGGCAAGCTCCAACTCCCTCTCACCATTGTTTTCTGCAGGCACCAACCTACAGGAGGCTCCAACCTCAGTCAGCTACAACTAACAGCTATCAAGCTGCAACTTGATAGGGAAGCTTCAACTTCCTCAATTTATCAAACTGAATGTTTGTTGATTTACCTCTGATATCAGCTCTGTTCTGTAGCTTCTCTTTCTGCTCTTCTTTTCTTGATCTTCTTTGCTTCACTCTTCTGTATTCTGCCTTCTCTTTATTTACTCTCTCCTCTGCTCTCAAAAAAAAAAACTCTCTCTACATATCAAGATGATATTATTTATAGATTTCCTCACATGACTGTTTGTATTCTGCTTGGAATTCGAAATGGAAAGTCGTGTCTCTTTGCCTTCTGCCTTCTCACTCCTTTTATCAGCTTACTCAGAAATTATAACTGTAGGTGTCAATTTTAACATTACAGTGGGAGTTTGTTTTCTCTCGGAGACTTGCCAATGCATCACAAACAATAAAAATTTAAATAAAATATTTACATTCAAATTTAAATGACAACTCCAGCTCACTCGTTTTGTCTCTTGGCTTGCTGCGCATCTGTCTTTTATCTGACTGTGTATTTGTCCTTTCTGTCCTCTGTTGTGGTGTACCTGTTGCATGCGTGTAACTGTTCCTTTTATATCTGCTGACTGTAAATCTGGAGGAACTCCAATCCCTTTTATGCTATTAGTGTCTTGTTGATGTGGAACATTCCGCAAGCGGAACGAACATATATTACAGTCGTTGTATATTAATAATCGCCGTCCCCTTAAGCTGAGGCCCATGGGTCTACAGACCACACGGCACTTTTCAATACGGTCGCAACATTCGTTTTATATTACCAATCGCCCTCCACCTTAAGCCGAGGCCCGTGGGTTTACAGACCACGCGGCATATTTTAATACAATCGCCCTTTAAATATATAACAGCGCCTTTTGATACAACTTAAATAAACTCTCGACATCCTTATATAAGGTTTTAACAAACAACTACTGCTTCTACTATAATCAAAGAATAATCTTGATAATACTTAACAAATGCTCTTTCGGGCCCACCTGACATGTTTTCCGATGCATTGGTTCTCCTCCGATTGCGATTGATCGCTCCTGCTCCGATTCCGATTCAATCGGAAATCGCCAATCGATTGAATTGATATCACTCAACTATTGCAACTCCAATGTGCTCCGATTTCGATTCAATCGGAAATCGTCAATCGATTGAATTGATATTACTCAACTATTGCAGCTCCAATGTGCTCCGATTTCGACTCAATCGGAAATCGCCAATCGATTGAATTTATATCACTCAACTATTACAGCTCCAATGTGCTCCGATTTCGATTCAATCGGAAATCACCAATCGATAATTGCAATGCGCTTCCACCTTTGGACTCTTCACAATTTCCGATCCGATTGGGGAGGGGTCCCACCTTATAAAACTTTGTTTTATGCGCTCCATAATATATATGCTTTGGACCATTGCAGAATATGAAATGCGTGACATTTATATGTATTGTGATGGATATTATATATATATATATATGTGTGTGTGTGTGTGTGTGTGTGTGTGTGTGTGTGTGTGTGTGTGTGTCCGCCAGCAGGTTAGGCGATTCCCGGAATAATGTTTATGAATTATGTTAATTCTATACCGCCGGTTGGAGTGTGCGATTCCCGGAATTTGGTTTTGCATTATATGCGTAACGCCCGGCTTGGGGTACGATTCTCGGAATTATATATCTGTCCTCCAGGTTGGGCGATTCTCAGAATTATGTTTGTACATGTTATATGTGCTCCGCTTGCATATAACTGATATATATGTTTATATATTTTGCTGCTGGAGTGAAGCGATTCCCGAAATAATGTTTGTATAAGTTATATGTATAATGCCGGTTGGAGAGTGCGATTCCTGGAATTTTATAACGGCTCTGCTTCTGCCTCTGCCTCTGCTGCTCCTGACGCTCTGCCTCTGCCTCTATTGCTACACCGGTTGGAAAGTGCGATTCCTGGAGTATGGTTCTGCATTATATGCGTAACGGCGCTGCCTTTGTTATATTCGCTTCCTCTGCCTTCATTTGCTTCTTTGCTGCCTCCATTGTATTCACTGCCTCCTTTGCCTATTTCTGCTTCAGCACTGCCTCATTTGCTTGAGCGCTGCCTCCTTTGCTTGAGCGCTGCCTCCTTTGCTTGAGCGTTGCCTCCTTTGCCATCAATGGTAATATTTCCAACAGTCTCCCCCTTTGGCATTGATGGCAATCCACTTTCTCTGTTTGCTTTCTCTTTCTCTTGTTGCTTGCTCTTCCTGTTTGCCTGTTCTTCCTCCTGTTGTTTGTTCTTCCTCCCCCTTTGACATCAATGGCAAAGGACGATGCCTCATCTCTCTGTATGGGTTTTTTCGTTGCATTTCCTTTCTCTGAGTTACGTTTAGGCCCTCTTTTGCTAACTTTGTACCATGCTGCTCCAGAGTGATGTATTAGACTTGTTGAGGGAACACTTTGAGGATTATCAAACTTGAATAGATATTTTGTCTCTGTCTGATATAGTGAGTCGATATATGTTGTATAGCTGTGTTTCGTATGTAGTGCCGGTACTCTGTGCTAGATTGCATACAACAATGATGCATTTAATCCTGTGTTAACCATATAATCTGTGTTGAGGCTGCTACTGCTATATATATCTGCTATAATCTGTGCTAGATTGCCGATATATGTTTAATCTTTTTTTTTTTCATGCTGAATGCTGATAATACTGAGAATGCTGATCCTGTGGACCTGTTTTATGCTTCCCTTGCTTGCTGATTTCCTTTAGGAAAGATATTTTCATTTATGCTCTCCCCCTGAGACTATGCTTTCTCTTTATATTAGAGAGTAGTATCTACAGATACTACCCCTAGTCTGTCTCTCAAGTATTCGAATGGTTCTCTGGCAAGTGGTTTAGTAAATATATCTGCTATCTGTTCTTTTGTTGGTACATAGTCCAGTTTAACTATTTTCTGAGCCACTTGTTCTCGGAAAAAATGATATTTGATTGGTATATGTTTAGTTTTTGAATGAAGCACAGGATTTTTAGATATACTTATGGCACTTGTATTATCACATTTTATTGAGATAGGTTCATTAATGCTCACCTTCATATCTTGAAGAGTCTGCTTCATCCACATGACTTGTGTACAACAGGCTGTTGCTGCTATATATTCTGCTTCAGCTGTTGACATAGAGATGGATGTTTGTTTCTTTCTTAACCATGCCACCAGACTTTCTCCTAGATAGAAAGCACCTCCACTTGTGCTTTTCCTGTCATCTACACAGCTGGCCCAATCTGCATCTGTGTATGCTTTTAAAGTGAAGCTTTTTCTTTTAGGATACCAAAGCCCATACTGTGTTGTTCCTTGTAGATATCTGGATATTCTTTTTACTACAATAAGATGATTTTGTTTGGGTGTTTCTTGATATCTAGCCACTAGTCCAACTGCTAGCATGATGTCTGGTCTTGATGCTATCAAATATAACAGACTTCCTATTATGGATCTGTAGAGTTTTTGATCTACATCTGCAGACCCATCATCAGCACAAAGCTTGCAACCTGTGGTCATGGGAGTTGACACTGGTTTACAGTCCTCCATTTTGAATTTTTTCAGCATTTCTTTTATGTTTTTTTCTTGTGAAATAAATGTACCTGTGTTCTTTTGCTGAATTTGTAGTCCCAAGTAGAAACTGAGCTCTCCGATCATAGACATTTCAAACTCTGTTTTCATTTCATCAGCAAACCCTTTTGCTAGATCATCTTTGTTGCTTCCAAACATAATGTCATCAACATACACTACAACAATCAAAAGTTCATTTTCATGGGCTTTTATGTATAGATTGCTGTCCACTCCACCTCTTTTAAAACCCTGTTTTTGCAAATATTCATCCAGTCTTGAGTACCAAGCACGAGGAGCCTGTTTCAGTCCATATAGGGCCTTTTTTAGTTTGCACACATAGTCTTCTTTGTCTATCAATGAGAAGCCTTCTGGTTGTTCCATGTACACTTCTTCTTCTAGATCTCCATTAAGAAAAGCAGACTTTACATCCATTTGATATACCTTGAAGTCTTGATAGCATGCAAATGCCATGAACATTCTGATAGCTTCCATTCTAGCTACAGGGGAAAATGTTTCATCATAATCAAGTCCTTCTATTTGTGAGTATCCTTTGCAGACCAGCCTTGCTTTATTCCTGATTACTTGTCCTTGCTCATTCATTTTGTTTTTGAATACCCATTTTGAACCAATGATATTTTTCTCAATAGGTCTAGGAACTAGTTTCCAGGTATTTTTCTTCTCAATTTGGTCCAATTCTTCATTCATTGCTTTTATCCAATACTTGTCCTTGCTGGCTTCGTCAAATTTCTTTCACTCTATTTGTGATAGCATGGCTATGTATACTTCTTATGTTTGTTCTATTAGCTGCCTTCTTGTCTAGACTCCTGCTTTCTTGTCTCCTATGATCTGATCTTCAGGATGATTATTCTGAGTGTATCTTGAGGGTATTTTCGAGCTCAGCTCTGCATCATCTGTTGTCTTGCTTGTTTCATCATCATCCTTGTCTTCCTCTTCATGGTTGTCTGATGGACTACAACAGTCTATATTTCTTGTATTGTTTGGAAGTTCTTCATCAAATCTCACATCAACACTTTCAACTATCTTCCGAAGGATCTTGTTGTAGCACCTGTACCCTTTGCTTTTGGAAGCATATCCTAGAAAAATCCCTTCATCTGCTCTTGCATCAAATTTCCCAAGGTTTTCATCATTATTCTTTATGTAACACTTGCTACCAAAGACTCGGAAATGTTTTATTGAAGCTGGCTTTCCATGCCATAGTTCATATGGAGTCTTGTCACTGCTTGGCCTTAAGTGAGCTTTATTAAGGATATGTACTGCTGTGTGTACTGCTTCTGCCCAGAAGGTTTGAGCAATATTATTATCTTGCATCATAGCTCTGGCTATTTGTTGTACAGACCTGTTTTGTCTCTCTGCTACTCCATTCTGCTGAGGTGTCCCTGCAATAGTAAAATGTTGCTTTATTCCATGTTCATTACATAGGTCTGCAAAGTCATAATCTGTGAATTCTCCTCCTCTGTCTGATCTGATACATTTCAGCTTGCATCCAGTTTGATTTTCTGCTAATGCTTTAAATGTTTTGAATTTGTCCAGAGCTTCCAATTTATTCTTGAGAAAAGCAACCCATGTCATTCTGGAGAAATCATCTATTATCAGCATAAAGTAGGACTCTCCACTTGGTGTTTTAGTTCTTGCAGGTCCACACAGATCCATGTGCACAAGTTGCAGTGGTCTTCTTGTTGATAACTCTTCTTTAGATTTAAAGGATGTGCTAGTTTGTTTCCCCAACTGACAAGATTTGCATATTGTGTTTGAGGGCCTTTTTATTTCTGGCATATCTCTGACAGCTTTCTTCTTGCTCAGTCTAATGATATGGTCAAAGTTGAGATGTCCCAATCTCTTATGCCATAACCATGACTCCTCGAGTTTGCTAAGATGGCAGGCTTCATCCTCCTCTCTCACTATGTACACATTACTCTCTGTTCGAACACCATTGAGTAGAGTTTTTCCTGTTGTTCTTGATCTGACTACACAATATTGTGCTCTAAAGAGAACTTCACAGCCTTTATCACACATCTGACTGACACTCAGTAAATTTGCTTTCAGTCCATCTACATATAATACATCTTGGGCCTTTCCTCTGCCATTGTCTATGCTGAGTGATCCTTTTCCCTTGATCTTTCCTGATTTGTCATTTCCAAAAGTGACATTGCCCGATTTCTTTTCGTCAAGAGTTAAAAACTTGTTTTTATCTCCTGTCATGTGTTTAGAGCAGCCACTGTCCAAATACCATTGACTCTTCAAATCTTGAGCAGTTAAAGCCAAGTCACATTTATTCGCCTTCTTTATCCACTGGAGGCCCCCTTTTGTTTGGTATCTTTTGTGAGGTGATGAATTATATCCCTTTAAAGAACACTTGGAAGATATATGCCCAATTTGATTGCATATACAACATTTGATTATAGTTTTTGCAGAATTGTGAGCATGAAAAAAATTGCTTTGACTCATAAAACTCCTTGAGGTATTGAACATCAGTCTTTGTCCATACTTTCTACATTCAATAATTCTGTGGCCAAAATCCTTACAATAAAAACAATAACCATAGAAATTACTTGCATACCTGATGTAAGGTTGCCTCTTCCATGCTTGCCCATTTTGCTGGTTTGAATCATTCCTCCTTGCATGACAATATGCAGCAATGTGTCCCTGCTTGTGGCAGACATAACAGGTGGCATTCTTCATAGGAGGGAAGAATCTCCTTTGATGGCTTCCAAATTTGACATACTCAGGAGCATATGATCCTTTTTCTGTTATCTTAGTAGTTATTGCATTCTTTGTTACTAGAGGTTTCTTCTGCTCTCTGCCTCTCTTATTGCAGATTTCTTCTTTTGTAGGAATTATTTGAGCTACTTCCTCATCCTTATTTGCTTTTACAAAAATAATCTCTCTGTCAACCTTTTCTTTTCCTTTACTTGATTCTCCTTCGTAGCCTATTCCAGTCTTTATCATAGGGGATCTTTGAGCAACCAAAATTTCATTCAACTTAATAGAGATTGTTGTTTGAGAAGGGTATATAGAAACTTTCTGTTGAGCTTTTTCTAATTTCTTTCTCAGACACAGAATTTCTTCTTCTAGCTTCTCTTGTTCTCGAGATTTATCTTTGATTTGCTGAAGTAACATATCTTCCATCTTCTTGGCTTCTTCAAGCTTTACCTTCAGCTGCATGAGGACTTCTGAATTTTGTTCTTCTTCCACACATTTTAGGAGAATCTCTTTTTGTTTTCTGCATTTTAGTTTGAGTCTATCAATCTCTTCCAGAGCACTTCTTAGCTCCCCCTCAAGGTCTACTTCCCCTTCTTCTTCTTCATCTTCTAGTAGGAGTCCCTCAAGATCTTCTATGGCCATCAATATAAATTCTGAGGTTCCTTCTTCACTTGAGGGTTCATCTGAGTCTTCAGATGCACTGTTGTCTTGGTGAGCATAAAAGGATTTTCTGCTGAATTTCTTTCCTTTCTGCCAGTTCTTTGATGTGTCTTTCTCTGATTCTTGAGCTTGATTTCTTACTTTCTTGTGAGGACATTTAGCAACATAATGTCCAACTCTTCCACAGTTAAAGCATTTGAAGGGAAGTTTACCTTTGTATCTACCTGAGCCTCTATCCAATTTCTTGACAAATTTAGCCTCTTCTTCATCAGAGCAGGAGCATATGTCTTCCTTTTCTTCTTTCTTCTTTTTTGTTTTGAATGCTGCCTCCATTGTGCTTGTCTTCTTCTGTGGGAGCCTCATCTCATATGCTGTAAGATTTCCTAGTAGCTGATTCATGGTCAAGGTCTCCTAATTCACTGTCTCTTCTATTGCAGATACCTTGGGATTAAATCTGGATGGGAGTGATCTTAGAATATTTTGCACAACTATACTTTCTGGTATGGTTTCTCCAAGAGCTTTCACATTGTTAACAATTTCTGCAACTTTTAAGAAGAAGCTGCCAACATCTTCATCATCATTCATTTTTAAGTTTTCAAAATGGGCTCTATATACTTGAAGTTTGGCAGTTTTTACTTTCTGGTCTCCCTCATGTATGCCTTCAAGAGTATCCCATATTTTCTTGGCAGTGTCTTTGTGCATTACTTTAATAAACTCCGCTTCACATAATCCATTCAGGATGGCATTCATGGCTTTTGCATTAGCTACAAAGCTTTCTTTAGCTTCTTTTTCTGTATCAATTGACTTCGGGGCATATCCTAATTCCACAGCAGCCCAGGCTTCTATTCCTAGAGACATTATGTATGTCTTCATTCTGATTTTCCAGAAAGCATAATTTTCACCAGTGAAGAAAGGGGCTTTATTGGTTGAGCATCCTTCTTTACTAGCCATCTTGAGAACCTAGGATCTCCTTTCAGTTGTTAGACTTGTACAAAGGAACCCGCTCTGATACCAATTGTTGAATCTTTGATTAAACTGAGAGGGGGGGGGGGTGAATCAGTTTAATACATGCATTAGCCTTTTAAATTTTCACCAGAGTTATTTACAGCTTTAATATGTGAACAATCTTATTTGCAGCCAATATTAATTTATTTTGACACCATACTTAAGTTGAAAGCAGCAAGAAATTAAGCAGATTGAAATAATCACATCAACACATAAGAAGCACACATAGAGACAACAGATGTAAGTGGAAACCCATAAAGGGAGAAAACCACATCTTATTATTGTTGTGATGCAAAGGCAAGCTCCAACTCCCTCTCACCACTGTTTTCTGCAGGCACCAACCTACAGGAGGCTCTATCCTCAATTCTGTAAGCTACAACTTGCAAGGAAGCACCAACTCCCTTCAATTTTCTGCAGGCACCAACCTACAGGAGGCTCCAACCTCAGTCAGCTACAACTGACAGCTATCAAGCTTCAACTTGATAGGGAAGCTCCAACTTCCTCAATTTAACAAATTGAATGTTTGCTGATTTACCTCTCATATCAGCTCTGTTCTGTAGCTCCTCTTTCTGCTCTTCTTTTCTTGATCTTCTCTGCTTCACTCTTCTGTATTCTGCCTTCTCTTTCTTTACTCTCACCTCTGCTCTAAAAAAAAAACTCTTTCTGCATATCAAGATGATATTATTTATAGATTTCCTCACATGACTGTTTGTATTCTACTTGGAATTCGAAATGGAAAGTCATGTCTCTTTTCCTTCTGCCTTCTCACTCCTTTTTATCAGCTTACTCAGAAATTATAACTGTAGGTGTCAATTTTAACATTACAGTGGGAGTTTGTTTTCTCTCGAAGACTTGCCAATCCATCACAAACAATAAAAATTTAAATAAAACATTTACATTCAAATTTAAATGAGAACTCCAGCTCACTCATTTTGTCTCTTGGCTTGCTGCACATCTGTCTTTTCTCTGACTGTGTATTTGTCCTTTCTGTCCTCTGCTGTGGTGTACCTATTGCATGCGTGTAACTGTTCCTTTTATATCTGCTAACTGTAAATCTGGAGGAACTCCAATCCCTTTTATGCTATTAGTGTCTTGTTGATGTGGAACATTCCGCAAGCGGAACGAACATATATTACAGTCGTTGTATATTAATAATCGCCCTCCCCTTAAGCTAAGGCCCATGGGTCTACAGACCACATGGAACTTTTCAATATGGTCGCAACATTCGTTTTATATTACCAATCTCCCTCCACCTTAAGCAGAGGCCCGTGGGTTTACAGACCACGCGGCATATTTTAATACAATCGCCCTTTAAATATATAACAGCGCCTTTTGATACAACTTAAATCAACTCTCGACATCCTTATATAAGGTTTTAACAAACAACTGCTGCTTCTACTATAATCAAAGAATAATCTTGATAATACTTAAAAAATGCTCTTTCGGGCCCACCTGACATGTTTTCCATGAATTGGTTCTCCTCCGATTGCGATTGATCGCTCCTGCTCCGATTGCGATTGATCACTGTTCACTGCGTTTTGCCGATGCGATTAGACCTGGAACTCAAGTTGTATATGAGTCGTAGTTTATATACCAATCGGGTCCAGATTTCCAATCAAATGCAATCGGGGCGCATAATAGAAAAGTTCCGATTGCGATCAGAACATGGATGCGATTTGCATATATTAACTCCCGCTTATAACAGGATCGGGTCCGCCACTTCAATCGCAGCGTTTTACAAAAGACATGCAATCAATCGAAAGGTTCCGATTGCGATTGGGAACTCGGATGCGATTAGCAATAAACTGTGGTATATAACTCGATCGGGTCTGGCTTTTGATCGGAGCACATAACAAAACTCCGCCGATTGAACCTTTTCTCCGATTGCGATTGGGGAGGGGTCCCACCTTATAAAACTTTGTTTTATGCAGCCATAATATATATGCCTTGGACCTTTTGTTCTTTTGTTTTCGGGATTAATAATATGAAACTTATAATAAAGCGCTCCTTTTGTATATATTTATGCTTTGACCTTTGTTTATATGATGCGTTGCACATATATGTAAGGTGATGGATATATATATATATATATATATATATGTATCCTCCATCGGGGTAGGCGATTCCCGGAATTTATGTGCCTTGCCGCTTGGGGTTAAGCGATTCCCGGAATACGGTTCTGTGCTATTCCCAGAATATTTGTGTTATGTATAACGCTCATTGGAGTGTGTGCGATTCCGGAATTTCTATAACAGCTCTCTCGCTCTGCCCCACCGTCGCCATGCCAGGCCGGCTGAGAGTGCGACATTCTGAATTTTATAACGGCTCTCGCTTCGCTCTCCTTCAGCCTCTGCATCTTGGCTCGCCTGCCTTCTGCCTCATTGCGGGAGATAACGGTTCGCTCTATTATATTGCTTCCTCTCATTTCATTTGCTTCTTTTTTGCTGCCTTCTTCGTCAATAATAGTCATACGCTTCCTCATTGAAATGCTGCCTCCTTTAAGCACACACACATAATATTTCAATACAAGATTCACTAGAAAGTTTGGAAGGTGAAACTCTTTTTTATATTATCTCCTAAGGTTGAATTTCATATTTTAATGGTTGGAGATAGTCCAACCAAAGGCAGAAACGTGGTGCAGCCAGGGGCCGCCATGTGCCCCCTCTGGTGGACCAAGGTCAAAGTCTAAATACATTATCAATGGTAGAATTATATGCCATGATAGAAATTTCGTTATCCAAGGTTGAAGCATTTATTATCATTTATTATATGGTGTTTAAACTATATATATATATATATATATATATATATATATATATATATATATATATATATATATATATATATATATATATATATATATATATATATGTGATTGAAATATTATTTGGCACATTTATTTTATCAAAGGTTGGATATAAAGTATTTGTGGAGAAAAATATATTACCAATGGAAGGGCAGAGGTCGGGGTTCGACCCCATGACCTAGACCTCCCCCAAGCGAGCGCCCACATTACCAATAACCCATACATTCAATTCTTAACAACCTATGTACATGACATATATTTAAATTCATAAGGTTTGAACTGGTGGGCGTAGGGCGGGGGCCAGCCCCGGGGCCATGTAACCATATGCGAAGACCATGGGGAGCACGTGTTGATAATGGCAGAGATTAGAGTTAACATGGGGTTATTAACACTTAAATAAATGTATTTTGCGCTAATTTTATTTTAATGTGAACTTTGTTAAAGCTCCCGATTAGTGTTAACTCACACTTATCCCTAATTAATCTCACGCTTAAATTTAATTAACTGCAGTTTAATATGGCGTCGAAAACGGCAGAGCCCTCAAATTCGGCACTGCCCCAAATTTAGCAGCCCTAACTGGAGTTATCTCCAGATTTAGTGGGGTTTCCTAGGCTAGAATTGAAGAGGCCATAAATTTTGCAAAATTCGACCAAACTGGGAGGAAGAAGAGTTTATTCTAGATGATTTGAACATTCTGAACACATTGAAGTAGGTTTCAGGATTAGTAGATGATTGTAAACAAATTTTTTTTCACATTTGAGCTAATATAGAGGCCCAAGCCATGGAAATTGGACCAAGGAGATGTAGCCTAGGAGGGGTGAACTCCTTAATCAAAAAATTGTGTTAATGGATCACTTGATGGTTTTTTGTACATGTTATTGCTGTTGTTCATTACTTTGTTTTTAAGTTACAATGCCAATGAATTTAGCATAAAACTTGATACATTTACATGTTGTAACACTCATAAACACCTCAAAAAACCTATGCACATGAAGAAAAATATCAACAAATTATTTATAATTCTTAAGATGAAATTAGCACAACAAAACTAACATTCAGAATCAGATCAAGGGTTGAGTTTTATTCCTGTATGTCCAATGGATTATGGAAAGGGAAACAAGAGCCTAATGCCATTAATTAAACTATATTTTTGTGGCATAAGGTTTGCATTGTGTTTTCCAACGTTCTCTTGTGTGGATATATTCACATGACTGTTCTTGAATATTTGTGCAATATGAGAAATAAACCAATATCCAAACTTAAAGACAAATAATATCATTCATCAAACATCGAAGCTTTCAAGACTTTACTAATTTTTTAAAATACAACACACTTGAGTCAAGGTAGTGAGAATGTGGATTCCTTTCAAATATTGTTTGTTCATAACACCTATCTATATATGCATCTATGCATGTATGTTAGTTTAACACTAACAAAAAGAGATCATGCTTAGAATATCCACGAGATTTAAGAAAATATGTGCTATGCAATATGTGATTGGCTTCTAGGAACTGCACTACAAATGTATTGATCAAGACAAACAAACAATGTTTTAGAAGCTAGAACTGGTATTGAAACTAGTCAAGGGTCATACTGGACTAGAACTATCTAACAAACTGGTTTACTAAAAACACATATAGGATGAAAATTGTCATATAAACTATATTTTCATGTATAAGAATGTAAACCAAAACTATTAGAGACCAAATATGCAAATGTTTCACATTTTGGTTACTATATGCTATATATCATGTAAGGGTAAATGTAACAAAATGGCATCGAGTGCAATACATATTTGAAAAAAATTACATAAACATCAAGGCTCTAAATGGTGTCTGGAGTCCAAAAGAAATATTCCTATTGGATAAAACCTAAAATCATTAACTACATACCAATGATTATCATGATAAATCTCTTTTTGCATCAAATATCTTCACTAATGCTCTGTAGATCACAATCATTCACAATTTATCAAAGACAAAGGTGTGAGGCAAATAGGGGGCATCATTATATAATTTTCACTTAGGGTTTGGAGAGATTTTTTTCCTTTTTGTAATTTCCCTTTTTATCTACACTGGTGGGTATGGACTATTTCAGTTTGGGAACAAGTTGTCTCAACCAATGTTGCAAACGTCTTGATTTTATTGCATAGAAATCATGAAAACGTGATTTTTTGGCCTAGCCGGTGTTTGCCGATTTTTACCCATATTGTCTTGATTTTTACAATTTTTTGGTTTTTTGGACCCTTTCCAAATTTTTCAACTGGTTGCATGCTGAATCAACATATATTCTAGTGAATTTGAGGGTTGAAGTGGTTGAACTTGTTGGTTCTGGTTTAGCTAGTTTTAAAACACAAACATGTGAAGGCAATCTTCACTAATATAACAAATTAAGAAAAAAAGAGAAAAAAATAAGTTGTTGCTGAGATTTGGATATTGGAAATCTAAGATCTTCTCCTGATCATCACCTTGTTACTACTCACTTTTCTTTAATTTCATTACCTAGTGTTGTGAAAAGGACATTCTATGGTTGGAATTGGAAAAATAAATTCTAGTCTTTCGGATCAAGTGTGTTGATAATGTGCTAATTGTTTGAAAAAAATCCATGGTTGGCGCTGCATTTTCACATGGAAACCTAGGGTTTCCATCCCCCTGTAATAGGAGTCGTTATGGCTCCCTCCATTCCCTCCGGTGGCATCAACTGTGAGCAAGAAACCGAAGCATGGAGGCTCATGATGGGGGGGTTGATGCTCCTTCCCCCGGCATTTGTTGGGCCGTGAATACGACCACTTCTTAACTGCTATTTCATCCATTTTTCACTCTTCTTTATCATGTCATTTATTATATTTTATCATATAAATCCATTTTATAATGATTTATGCTTTTATGGATGAATATTATTTATTCTCCTTTATTTTTAATAAATTGATGATTATTATGCATAATTTTATCAATGATGGTTTATTAATATCACTCACCATTTTAGCCTCCAAGATATTTACCAGACTGCAGATTTGATTTCCAAATCATTATGAAATATTCCAACTCAAAAATTCGTTGGAATAAGAAGTGACAGTTTTGCGGTTGAGATTCTGAGAAAATGAAGAAGAATCTGGAAAATCCAGAACATGGGTTTTGTCCAGAACGGACCCAATTAATTTTAGTGAAGAACGGTTTGCCCAAATTCGGCATTTATTGAGAGCAACGCAGGGTTCTTTGAGAACGATTTCCTTAGATTTATTGTTGCGGTCGTCCTCCAAATCTCAGCTGCAAAGCCAAATTCGCCTTGCTCTTGTTGAAATATTGTTGGAAATGTATTTTCTGGTTGATCAAGTTGTTGGGAACAATCCAATATTGTTATGGGAGATCATACTTGCTATTTAATTTCTCCTCCTTCTGATTATAAAAGGAGAAGCATGTATTGTTATTGGAGAGACTTTTCTTGTTGTAATTTGCAGAATTGTGCATCGAATCTTGTTAAGAGAGTATGAGCTGTTTGTAAACATTATTCATGCCTGATTAATAAAAGAGTTTGTTCTCGTTCCATTTCTCAAACGCTGGAGTAAAGTGCAACATCGTTTCACCGGTGGTTGAGGGCCCAACCCTGGTGGAATCGTTCTACTGTTTGTATTTCTAATTCTTATTCACTGTCGTGTGGAGTGCGTTTAATTTTTATTGCAATTACATAATTGTTTTATTGTTGTTATATCAAATACATAGTCATTGCTATTTCATTCTTTACAAGAAGCACGTTCGATGTTCGATTATCTTGTTGTTATTATAAAGCTTTGCTGATCTGTTTCTTATTTGAGTTGTTGTTCCATTAGTTTATAATTTGTTATGATTGATTCTTGTGTGGTGAGTGGCTGTCGACAGGATTAAAGCATGGAAATCTAGTTTCTTGAATATGTTAGAATCATAATTGCTGTTCATTTCATGTTACTATTCCATTTCTGTTCATTGTTTATGCATAGTCTTCGATTAGCAAATAGATGAGTTATAGTTACATGTTGTTGTTCCTTTCTAGCTTTCGTTTTCTTTAAATTGCTTTCATTGAATTTGCTTTCATTTCGATTGCTTCAAGATCTCCAACTGTAGAGGATAGAGGTTATTGCTCCAAGTCCCCAGATTGGTTATCTTGCATCGATTTCTAAGGGAAAGAGTTACTGCTACTGCATCCCTGATCGATGTTTTGCAAGATTGATGTAGTTTAATCTTTCCATTCATGTCACTGTAATTAGGTTTCTTTCCAAAGAATTTGTTACTTTTGTATTTGTTATTCTGTACTAAATCTTCCCAGCATTGCTCTTGGATCAATTGTAGCCTCAGACAAAGTACACTCTTGAAATAAAAAGTTGCTCCCGGATTGATAATTAATGTAGGCTAATTAGGTGTTCTAACAATACCTTTTTATGGCCCAACATTTTGGCACCATTGCCGGGGAGAGTGTATGCTATTTAGAAGGAGTGATGCACATTTGACCTTTTCTCTGCTTGGGAAGAATTGGGTTTTAAAGACGGAAGGTAAGAACTTGCGCACCGAGCAAGGAACATACTTGCTCACTGCCCGCTTCACAGCAGAATTGGGTAAAAAAAAATTTCTTTAGGTAGGAATGAAGGATTTTTGTTTTAAATGACTAGAAAATATAAACAAGACAAAATTCCTCCCAAATCTGAAAAACCTAAGGGACTGGTGACCCTTGGGAGAAGGACCTTTATTGATGAAATTCTTAAGAAAACTGAATCTCAGCCATCAGTAGGACCTAGGAAAGTTATTTCTAGACCACCTACTACTTCCCTTCAGGCCACAGAGTCACCATATGTAGCCTTTTCTGAGGTACATATCCAAACAGAAGAGACTAAGCAAGATTCCCAAGAAATTGAGAATTCTTGCCCAAATTTTTTTTTACAAGAAGGGAAGTTGGCCTCTCATACCCTACTATTTATCAACATGCATTTTCCAAATTTGGGTATGTATAAAGGCCTTATTTTGGAAATGGCTCCATTGGGAATACTCTTATACATAAGCATATTCGATTTTCAAAGAAGAGTATATTAGTGGAGAAAATAAAATAAATAAGGAAATAAAATAAACACATTTTTTAATTATTTTATTTTTTGTAAAAATAGTTGTTTCTTTGTTGCAACACGCTGTGCAAATCAACATTGATGATAAATATTCTAATTTATTTATGTATGTAGATGAATTATATTGTAAATAAAAATTCTACAAACACTCATATTCATTTTTATCATCAATATGAAAAAAATTGTTCGAATATCATTTTTTTTTTTTTTGTGGGCTTGATGAAATTTCTGAAAACACAGTTGGGACAGTCATGTTTTGGGGGACCAAAAATGAATATTTTTAAAATATGTTTCTATCCTAAGTAGCTCTTGATTTCTACTTTCTAACCCAATTTGAATCACTCTATTTTGATTTGAAACGGAAAATTTAGAACCAAAACATTGACAGGGTGTCTAGTAGGCAGCTCAACAACAGAGTTGGGACAGTCAGTTTTTGGAGACCTAAATGACTATATTTTTAAAACCTGTTTCTATGGAAGATTCCTCTATGAATATAGTTTACAACGCAATTTGAATCACTCAATTTCAATATCGTATGAGGAATTTATGACCAAAATACTGACTGCCTATCATAAATCAACACTCTTGAAACTTTGTTTTCTCGGTTGTTCCTTAACATATTTGACCCATCAATTCTTCTTGTCTTCAAAACCTGTTTCTATTGGAGATCAATAAATGAATCTAATTTAATCTCCAATTTGAATCAGTTTAATCCTCCATTAAACAAATACTTTATGCTTGAAATACCAACTGTTGGTCTGAGCTGGAAAATCGACAATGACTCTAATATGCAGGTTGTTCTAAGAAAAATTAACATATCATTACGTGGAATTTTTAAAACCTATTTATATTGGAGATAAAAATTTGAATTAGCTCTCATTTGGCTTTGGAATCACTCGAATCGGACGAAAAACAAAGAAGTTATGATTGAAACACTGCAGGTTAGCATGATTGGCCACTGCTCTCTCGCAGGTAATAAATTAATTTTACTTTGTCTATAGATTTGTTCTATAGAGTAACTACTTGTTAGTTTTTTGCATAATTCTTGGATTAGGGGAGCCGTGCACCTCTCTTTCTTCATGATTTAATGTTTTATTGCTGGTAGACACTCGTTTTTTTCCAGGTCTTAGGAGAACAAAGAAGGTCAATTTATGGACGAGTGATTCTTGAAAGAAATTTTAGTAAAGCAAGGACATTTCATCGAGTTCATTACCTAATAGATTCATAACAAGAAGAAATGAGGAATTTGTTTCCATTTGAAGATTCATGTCACTGCTGCCAAACATTTTTCAAAAGATCATTTTTTTCCATTAATAGATTTGATATCCTCTTAGAAATAACATCATAGTTGTTGTAACTTAATAAAATTTTTGTGTTTCAGGTGTTAATATCTTCAAATTATAATTTCCACTCCAATGGCAATTGAACAATAAGGACCCCACCATGCAAGTTTCAATTACAGAAGGCAATTCTTCAGTAGCAGCAATTCTGTAAAAAAAAAAATTCTTGAAACCTGTATATAAACTTTCCTTTCTATTTAATTGGATTTGCTTGGCAATGGATTGCATATTAGCTTTTTTTTTCCTCTATTTTTTTTTCCTTTTTGTTTTGTTGTTCTTTTCAAAAAGAACAACATTTTTGTTGCATGTTTTTGCTATTCCTTTCAAAAGGAATATCACCGCTGTTTTTGCTGTTCCTTTCAAAAGGAACAACACCGCTCGTTTTTGATGTTCCTTTCTAAAAAAATAGCATTTTCACTGTTCCTTTCAAAAGGAACAGCACCGACTGTTTTTTTTGTTCCTTTCAAAAGGAACAGCGCCGCTCGTTTTTGTTGTTCCTTTCTAAAGGAACAATAGTTTTGTTGTTCCTTTCAAAAGGAACAACACCGACTGTTCTTGCTATTCCTTTCCAAAGGAACAACATTTTCGCCGACTGTTCTTGCTGTTCCTTTCCAAAAGAACAGCATTTTCGCAGATTGTTTTTGTTGTTTCTTTCCAAAGGAACAACATTTTTTGAGTGCATTTTTCTTGTTTGTGAACAATTTTTTAAGGATTTTTTTTGAATTTTTCATGACTTTTTGAAAGGCAAACATACAATTTATGGAAGGACATATAAATTAAAGCTTACTATAATTAGCAAATCAAAAGAAATCGTCATTTTTAAGAAAGTTGTTTAGTAATGATAAGAAAAAGGAAAAAGGGACATAATCAATAACATGATTTTGTTATCTTATTACCACTAAATTCATATGATTGATTATATTTATCATGTTGGTTTTTCTCATATATTATAACTTTCTTTGATTTTTACTTATGGAGTAGGAGCAAGGGCATATTTTTTTCTATTGAACTGTTCAGACTTCTTCCACCATCCCTACTCTTAAGGAGTGCTGAGCCATCCTTTATGAATAAATAGGAAAGTGCTATATGAAAAGAAAAATATTTACATATTTCATTAATAATTTTATAATTTGGCAGATGGAGGATAGGGGGTCTCATCAAGAGCCGGCCTACCATGTTCATAAAGAAGCAAGTGAAGTGGCATTCCCATCATGGCCACCAAACCAGGGATATGGTCCAATGGACAATTGAAAAAATTAAGAAGTCCTTGGAACAAGATGTCTCATCACGAGCCGGCCTGCCCACTTTTCACTTCTTCCCAGTGAATGGCATTGTGATTTATCTGATCACCAAGCCAGCACAACGGCCTCCATTATGACAATTAACAAGCACTTCCTCAGAATAAATAAATGACAATGGTTCCAAGGGTGAGAAAGCAACTCTGTCAAGGTTATGGACACTTGTGGGCAACAGAGCTCTGCTGATGGTATTGGAGTCACATTTATACACATCAATAGTAATATTAAACCTTTTTTCCTATATCTCTATTTAAATATCAGATGAAAGTATGAATCCTTAACCTTTGATTTTGAACCTATTATACATGAAAATCATCATAAATCGATCACATTAGTTTAAGTGGGTAATAAACGCATTTGTACTTATGTTTATCTTAAGCTGTCCCTTCTCCTTATCCTTGAATCATTACAAAATGATTCTATATCTGTTTACGATTTATCACATGCATGGATTTCAGTAAATGCTATAATTTCATTGATTGTATCATAAGTATGTATGCCTTTCCATGCTATACAATTACTGTGCAATACGCTGCTCTTCTATTTTGTTGATTTGCCACAATATTGATACTGCAATTTTACAGAATTTTTTTCTGCTTGAAATTTTTTGCATGCATCTTATCTGTTTCCATTTCAAACTGAACTGTAGATTTCAGAAAATTGCATACATAATTGTGATTTTTTTACAGGAGAACAACAAGTATGGGGGGGAATTCTATTCGCAGCACGACCACATTATTGCAATTAATAGCGAAGGCTCGTGAATGCATACAATTCTTCAGACATGATGTGCTTGCATGGCTTCCACCTTTTGCATCATTTTCAGTATCTGCTCAGCCTACATCAGCTTCAACAAAGGCCAGTCCCTACATGTCATTCCACATTTTTCGGAGGTAACACTTGAGGTAAAATAGCATAATTTTCTGATTTATTATGAATTTAGGAGAATTTCATAAACATCCATTGAGCATTATTTATCATCATTCATTCCACATCTTTACCACTTCCCATTTTTTTAGACACGTCTCATCTTTCAGTTTGGGGGAGTGTTGATTTCCTTCATTTCTTTCTTGTGACCATGTCGCTAATATTCTTTATCATCTATGGATATTCTTATTCATTCTCAACACCTCCCTTCTTCCATGTTGTTTTACACCAAGCATCGATATTAACAGATTATAGCAACCACCTCTCTTTGTTTTCTAGCATCGCATGAGGACATGCTAATTCTTCAGTTTGGGGGGGAATTGCTACACATGATGGATGTTTTCCACTTTCTTTCTCATTTAAGACATACAATTTCATTTGTATATAGTGCAGAAATTGATTTGCATATATCTTTAAAACTATGAACTGAATTCTTGTGATTTCTGGATAATAAAGAGGAATTATTAAAATATACAAACCTAGATAATTTCACACTAAATTAGTTCATAAAATTTCGAAAATTATGCACTATCACCTACAACCATTTTGTTGATCCGTGCATCAAAACGATCTGATTTTTGAGAAAATGGTTAATGAAGTTTGTTGTTACTTATGTCACATTTTTCTGCAACTTCATATACATATAGTTGAATGTCAACTGTAAAAATTGTTATGCCTTTATCAAGATTGCTAAAATCGAATTTTCATTATTTGAGGAAACATGCATTTGTTCCATCCATTTCATGGGTTGGGATGAACAATTTTCTTTGCTTGGTTAACACATGGGTTTTGTCTTTGGATTGCATGAGGACATGCAATATATTCAGTTTTGGATTGCATGAGGGCATGCAATATATTCAGTTTGGGGGTATGTTGGGCCGTGAATACAACCACTTCTTAACACTTATTTCATCCATTTTCACTCTTCTTTATCATGTCATTTATTATAATTTATCATATAAATCCATTTTATAATGATTTATGCTTTTATGGATGAATATTATTTATTCTCCTTTATTTTTAATAAATTGATGATTATTATGCATAATTTTATCAATGATGGTTTATTAATATCACTCACCATTTTAGCCTCCAAGATATTTTCCAGATTGCAGATTTGATTTCAAAATCATCATGAAATATTCCAACTCAGAAATTCGCTGGAATAAGAAGTGACAATTTTGTAGTTGAGATTCTGAGCAAATGAAGAAGAATCTGGAAAATCCGGAACATGGGTTTTGTCCAAAACGGACTCAATTAGATTTAGTAAAAAACAGTTTACCCAAATTCGGCCTGTGTTGAGAGAAACACAGGGTTCTTTGAGCATGATTTTCTCAGATTTGTTGTTGCAGCGATCCTCCAAATCTCAGCTGCAAAGCCAAATTCGCCTTGCTCTTGTTGAAAGATTGTTGGAAATGTATTTTCTGGATGATCAAGTTGTTGGAAAAAATCTAATATTGTTATGGGAGATTATATTTTCTATTTAATTTCTCTTTCTTTTGATTATAAAAGGAGAGCATGTATTGTGTATTGGGGAGGAGATAGAGAACAATGGGTGATTGTTGAATTCCCTTTGTAACATTGTGATTCCTTGACTCTTGTGAGCAAAGAGAAACTAATGTAAAAGCTATTCATGTTTTATTAATACAAAGAGACGTTCTAGTTCCATTCCTCAAGCGCTGCAGTAGCCCAACGACGCTTTCACCGGCGGTTGAGGGCCCGACCCTGGTGGAGCGATCTGCTGTTTGTATTTCTAATTCTTATTTACTATCATGTGGAGTGCGTTTAATGTTTATTGCAATTACAGAACTGGTTTATTGTTATTAGATCAAATACAGAGTCATTGCTATTTTATTCTTTACAAGAAGCATGTTCGCTGTTCGATTATCTTGTTGTTATTATAAAGCTTTGCTGATCTGTATCTGATTTGAGCTGTTGTTCCATTAGTTTATAATTTGTTATGATTGATTGTTGCGTGGTGAGTGGCTCTTGACATGATTAAAGCATGGAAATCTAGTTTCTTAAATATGTTAGAATCGTAATTGCTTTTCATTTCATGTTACTGTTCCATTTCTGTTCATTGTTTATGCATAGTCTTCGATTAGCAAATAGATGAGTTATAGTTACATGCTGTTGTTCCTTTCCAGCTTTCGTTTCCTTTAAATTGCTTTCATTGAATTTTCTTTTGTTTCGATTGCTTTAAGATCTCCAACTGTAGAGGATAGAGGTTATTTCTCCAAGTCCCCAGATTGGTTATCTTGCATCGATTTCTAAGGGAAAGAGTTACTGCTACTACATCCCTGATCGATGTTTTGGAGGATTGATGTAGTTTAATCTTTCCATTCATGTCACTGTAATTAGGTTTCTTTACAAGCATTTGTTACTTTTGTATTTTTTATTTTGTACTACATCTTCACAGCATTGCTCTTGGATGAATTGGAGCCTCAGACAGAGTACACTCTTGAAATAAAAAGTCGCTCCCAGATTGATAATTAATGTGAGATAAATAGGTGTTAAAAAGATACCTTTTTATACCTCGAAGCAGTATCTCGATGGCAAAAGGCAAGCTGACCCACGACTACGGCCCTCTCAAAGAAAATGAATGGAGTTCTGACCTTGCAGAGACACCAAAAATCCTAAAAAAAAGAGAAAAAAGACAAAAAAGGGAAGAAAAAGGCTTCATTTTCCACATGCATTCCTATAGCATCTGACAGGCCCAAGATCTATCTTCCCACACAACGCATCAACAAAAAAATATATTACATGAAGGACCATGCACTCATTGGAAAATTTATTGGCTTCTATCCCACTAAGAAAGCTCTTCTAGGATGGATCACCTCAAAACGGAAGCCTAAAGGGCACATTTCCCTCCAGCTAGGACCAAAGGGATTCTTCAACATCATATTTACCTACCTAGAGGACAAAAATCGAATCATGGATGGAGGACCATATTTCTTCAACTCGGTCGACCTCTACCTAAGGAATTGGGTGGAAATGTTCAACCTAGATAAAGAAGACTTTAACTGGGCTCCTGTCTAGATCAGGATGTATTCACTTCCTCAAGATTACTGGGATGAATTATCCCTCAAAGACATCAGAAATCACTTGGGAGAGTTCATCAAAATCACAAAAGAAACCAAGCTCAATCGCTACACAGCTTATGCCAGAATCTGCGTCTACATGCACCTAGCCAAAACCCTCCTTGATTCAGTAAGTCTATTCCATGACGATTTTGAATGGGTCTAAACTATTGATTATGAGTATGTGGCTTTTTGCTGCCACAAATTTCATGATCATGGGCACCTCTTCCGAGATTTCCCTCTCGATCATCCTTTGAAACCTACCCCAGCCTCATATAACACTGATCCTGACGACATCACCAAGATATCCAATTGCAAAAGACACGCTATGAAATCCAACTGAGCTCCCAAAGCCTCACATCCTGTCACCAGTAACAACTTTGATATTGTTGCCAACCAAACCACCACAGAAGGCACTACCTTACATCCCCCTGAGCACTACCTAAAGTCCGTCAGTCCCATTCCCAATCCCAATCAGGCCTAATCTGCTCCCCTAAATCCCTCTACCTCCCCCCACCCTGACGCTAAGTAGACCCAAGATCTGCAAAGCAAAAAAACCAACAAAGGAAAGATGACAGATCTGGAGCAACCATCCGATATGGATGAAGACACTAATCAGACCCAAGTACTGCAGAACAATAAAAGAATCAAAGGAATGACAGTAGATCTGGAGAAATCTTCTGTTATGGAGGAAGAAACAGAAATTATTGACTTCAGTGACCTCGACTTATTAGGCTTGGAGCTAGCATGTAAAAGCCAAGAGTATAACACGATCCCATCTCAGCAGATTCAACATCTGGAGGAAGTCCTCACCAGAGCACAAAAAATCCATTATCTTCGTATCCAGGGAGGCACCCAACTGGACACAAAAAATATCATGAAGGATTCTAGAAAAAAAGGGCGACGTACAGATCTGCAGCGAATTATCTTGCTTGGAGGCCTACTTGTTGAATCAAAATGATATCCCAAGTTGGTCAAGTTCTATATGTCTGTGCCACATAGTTCCCAATGAAGCTCATATCATAGAACATTTGAGGGCTCAATAGCCCTTTAAAGCATCAAATGATTAAGAACATATTAGAGAAAGAAAAACCAACTATTTTCTTTATGCAAGAAACCAAATGTACGAGTACCACTTTGAAATCCATCATATCTAGACTTTGGCATGGTTGCAGTACCATTGCTGTTGACACCATTGGGGCCTTGGGCGATTTATAAATTGCTTGGAATCCCATCCTTATCACCCTGACCAACCTCCATGCCACTCATAACTTCATTCAAGCTTCCTTTCACCTGATCGGCACCAACATCCATGGAAATATCACCAATGTGTACTTTCCCCAACCCATAGCCCCAAAAATTGATATCTTGAACTCCATAGAGCTCCTCAAATCCCATCGTCCTAACCCCCTTTGGGTTCTTGGAGGCTATTTCAACATGATTACCAATCTAGAAGAGAAAAGAGGAGGTCGTCTCAAGCTCGAAGCAGATAGTCAAAACTTCGAAGATTTCATACAGAGAAACCAATTGATAGACCTCCATACTTCCGATGGCATCCACACATGGAATAATCGCAGAAGTGGGGGGGGGGCATCAAAATTTCTTCGAGGCTTGACATATTCCTCATCTCAGACAACTCCATCCATTTTGGAGGAGAAATCCTTGCCACCATTCTCCTAGCCTCAGGCTCTGATCATTGGCCCATTCAACTACATTGGTCCCGTCCCAGGGTAGCAAGAAACAAACCATTTTGATTTGAGCAGTTCTGGCTCACTCATCCCAGTTTCAAGGAAATGATCACAACCTTGTGGAGCACCATGACACCGCCGGATGGCTAAAAAATGTACCAATTGTAGCAGAAGTTAAAGACCCTCAAAAACCTTCTCAAGCGATGGAATAATCATCCTTTGGAAACATCTTCAAAAGACAGAAGGAGCTAAAAAACCAAATGGCTGATCTTAAAAAAAAAATCATCCCAGATGGGCGTACTGAGGATCTGGCGCTCCAGGAACAAGATCTAATGGGCTGCTTGGAAGACCAATGGTTACAGGAAGAAATACTCTAGAAACAAAAATCTAGAATTCGATGGCTTAAAGAAGGGGAGAAGAATGCAAAATTATTCCATCGCTCAACCATCCAACGTTGAATACTCAACCGTATTGCAATCCTCAAAACTGATCAGGGATAAAAGCTCAAGGCACACAGTAACATTGAGCAAGAATTATTAAATTATTTCAAGGATACGCTCAAAGAGCCCAACGTTGAGCGTCAACCTTCAATCAATAAAATCACTCAGCACATTCCTAGAATCATCACAGAGGATCATAACCAAATTCTCTTGAGATCAGTAACGATGCAAGAGGTTGATCAGGATATGTCATAACTCAAATATGGAAAGGCCCCGGGTCTGGATGGGTTCACCTCCAACTTTTTTCACTTCTTTTGGGAGAACATCAAGTTGGAAGTCTGGGATCTAGTTGAGGAATCTTGAAGTATGCACTTGATCCTTCCAGCCCTCAACGCTACCTTCCTCACTCTAATCCCAAAAGAGGAGCACAGAGCTACCCCCAGCAAGTATATACCGATAGTCCTCTGCAATGTCATCTACAAACTCATCTCCAAAGTGATCGCCAACAGAATCAAACCTCTCCTCCCACTGCTTATATCTCTAGAACAAACGGGATATGTGGAAGGATGTCAAATTCTAGATGACATAATCCTCATGCATGAATTCATCCAACCATTAAAAACAGAGCAAAAGCCAAGTATGCTCCTCAAAATAGATCTCTCCAAATAATTTGATAAGCTTAGTTGGAATTATATCAAACAAATTCTCTAGGCATTTGGGTTAGCCCCACCTCGATCAGATGGATCATGAGCCTTATCTCCTCCCCCTTCTTCTCCATTATGATCAATGGCTCCCCCTCCCCCCCGTTCTCTCCCTCAAGATGGATCCTCCAAGGAGACCCCCTCTTGCCCTTCCTGTTTGTTCTCATGGCGGAAGGATTGAGGTGTCTTTTCACCATGCAATCAGTTCCCAGTATCTCAAATTTCTAAACATTCATAAATACCCCCCCATATCACACCAACAATTCATGGATGAAAATATGTTGATTGGCCACCCTTCAGTTCAAGAAGCCCGCTCTTTGAAATCTCAGTTAGATTTCTTCTCTAAAGCACTTTGGAACCACCATTAACGCCGAAAAATCCTAGCTCTTTTTCTTCAATACCCTGTCCATCACTCAATGCAATATTTCCAAGATCCTTGGCTTCTCCATTGCCTCTCTACCCTCCAAATAATTTGGTGCTCCACTCATAGACTCTGCCATCAAACATTCCTCTTGGAAGGAACTTCTAGACAAGCTAGAAGCTATACTCTCTTCTTGGAATCACCAAGCTCTCAAAATTATTGGATGCCTTGTCTTGATCAAATCTATCCTCCAATCCATGCCGCTGTAACTTTTCTCTGTGCTAGCCACCCCCAAATGGGTTCTCAAGTCAATCTGAAACCTGCAACGAAATTTCCTTTGGGGCAGCAAGAAAGAAAATAAGAAATGGGCGCTTGTGAAATGGTCCGAGGTTTGTACTCCCAAACTCTCTGGAGGCTTGGGGCTCCGGGATCCTAGCCACAACAACACTATCATCGGAGCGCGCATTTGATGGAAATGGTTTTCCAAACCTAGTTCTCCATGGGCTCAGCTTTGGGCATCCAGTATGCTGGAAACTGGCCTCAGGAGGAACTTATCAGATACAATTCAGAAGACATGGGTTCCCAAATTTGGAAAGCAGTCAAGCAACATAAATCCATAATTTAAGATCATAGCTTCTAGGAAATCCATTCAAGCTATCATGCACTTCTATGGGAGTATTATTGGCAACAACAGTCCAAATTAGCCACGCTACTTCAAAAACCCACATGGCAGTCCATTCTAAAGATCAGGGAAAACAATCAAGTCAAATACTTTCGGGCTTTACCTCTCATCAATGGCTTCCTACTTGTCAGTGGCAGGACACCTGGAATGAGGAATATTATGAGGACATTGACATAGAGCTAAATAAATAGAAAATTAGATCTACGGAAGGAGAGGACATCCTCCAATTGGGGTATACCACCCAAGGTAGTTTCACCACCAAGGAATCCTACCACTTTCTGCACCCCAATGATCCGAATCAACTTGATGCAATTTGGACACAGATATGGAATCCCAACATATGGCCTAAAGTCTCCACCTTTCTATGGCTTCTTAGCAAACATCACATCTTAACCTTGGATAATCTTATAAAAAAAGGATTTATAGGCCCTTCACAGTATCCTAACTGCCAAAACCAAGAGGAATCTATAAATCATCTGTTGGATATGTGCACTCTTGCTAGCGCTCTTTGGTACAATCTAGCTATCCTCTGTCGAAGAATTGACAAGAAGCAGGGAGCCATCATCATCTCCATTCGACTCTGGAGGAAATCTCCCTTCAGCAGCAATCTTCTCAATTCTATCTGGACTCTCCTACCGAGGCTCCTCCTTTGGATGATCTGGAAAGAGAGAAACATATGCATGTTCAAAGATCAAGCAACTCTACAAGAGATTCTTTGTACTAATCTATGCAAAAATATAAAGGAAACCCTTGCCTTGCACCATTGGAAGGACATAGACTTCCCATATCAACCCTAGAGAGCATCATATGGGCCAACTGGAATCTCTCAATCCCCTATTGCTCTGTTCATTCTACTACTTCTAACCATCCACCTAAATCTCCTAGCTCCTGGAGCCCTCCTCCTCAGGCCATTTTCAAACTCAACTTTGATTGTGCCTCCAGAGGAAATCCATGAGAAGCATGATTTGGAGAAATTCTCATAAACAATGAAGGGAATCCCTTGCTAATATACTTTGGCTCCATTGGATGGGACACCAATAACTCAGCAAAGCTGGAGGGTCTCATGCAAGGCCTTTACCTTACTCATGAAAATAACTTCTTTCCTCTCGATTTTGAAGGAGATTCCCAAATCATCATCAACACTGCTCATCACCTTCTCCTCAGCTCCTCTTCTTGCAAACTTTCAAAGATTTGGAGATTAGCTCCCCGGTTTGAGCTCCATGAGCAATGGTTGCATTCTCACAAAGCCATATCTTTCAGGGATGTTTGCAGATCTACCAATGCAGTGGCGGACCTCCTAACCAATAAGGGAGTGGATCATGATGCTCCCCTTCTGTCCAGCAGACACCAAATCATTGATGATGAATCTCAACGCACATCATGCACTCGGTTGGTGCTAAAAGACACTCAACTCCCAGATACGGGTGCCTCTAAGAGATAAGGTGACACGCCACATGGGCTCCACTGCGTCGAGCAATTGTCCTTTCCACGAGGCAACACATGGCCCTAGCGTGGATTCCATTAAATTCACCTTGATGGTCTTGCAGCTCGACACCATAATTGACATTAAATTCCTTCGACGTGAACTCTCTCTAGTCCGTCCTCTTTGTAGAGCACCCTGTCCATTTATGGGGAATGGCGACGAATCTTCTCAACATTTCTCCCTCTATTTCTCTGTCAGGTTGGCTCTCAGATCTATTACTTCTTGTTGTGCCTCCACCCCTTTGTCAGCCCTTCATACACCCTCCGCCCACTCGCTCCATGCTGGCTACAGTCTCATTGCTTGCCCTTCACACTCTTTTCATTCAACTCACCTGCATTCTTAGAACTCTGTCGATTCCATGCCTCACTACCATTGAATGCATTGTTGCAGAGGCAAAGGCCGAGGTTCGCCCACCCTCCCCCCCATCCCTGCAATGGCGGAGCACTCTGTGGATTTTTCCTTGGCCATGGATGTGTCAGAAGTTCTTGACCCTGAGCACCTCTTGGCCCACATTTCTCTATGAATTCCTGAAGCCCAGTCTCGCCCTTCTAGTTCTGGGTCCAGGAAGAGGATGTGGAAATCAAACCTCTCTCCCTCTTCCCCTCAGTAGCCTAGGAATATGGTGGCTTTGCCCATCAAAACTATGGAGGATTCATCGAACAATGGAGGTAGCAACAATTCAGCAGATGGGTGAAAAGAAGAAGCAATGGGTGCTCATTCCATCTCCACACCTGAGCTGGAAACACAGCTCTCCAAGCCAGAGATAGACCCCTCTGATTTTGGTTGCTACATAGAGGAAGAGTGTCCTCCTCAAAAAATTCAGGATGAAAAGGACCAGAATGCCTAACGCCATCGTTCCTCCTTTTCTAGCTTTTTCCAACTTAATTATAGTTTATAAGCTTATCTACATTTTGCACAACAAACTTGGCTACTGGGTTCTACTGTTTAATTTTGGTTTCCCCTTAAGGTGAAGATCCTATTATGCTCTATGGACTGGTTTATGAGCTGGTTTCCCCCCAAGGGTTAGCCCAATTTTTGTTTTTTTGTATTTTCCCTTTCCCACCAAAATTGCCTAACTTAGCAATTCTGGTCTGGATGTTGCGATGTACCTCTATATTTTTTTGTATCATATAATAGAATCTAGAATTATTTAGAAAAAAAAATTATGTTGATAATGTGTCATTATTAAACATAATTGACTCTATTTCTATCATAATTACTATGGGAGATCAAGTGAGGTAAGCCTTGACAGGCACTTCTTATTAAAACTATCCAGGGGATTAAGAGCTTGAAGTAAGCAATATGTTGAGATCCCCTATGCTTGTATATGTTCATGCCTTTTGTATTTCTTCCTTTGAGTCATTTATTTTATTTTATTTTATATTTATATTTTTTTATTCACTTTTGCACTATGACCTACATTTTTGAGGTTCTATTGTGGTAAAACACAAACCCCCCATTTTGTACTTACGTACTTCAAATAATGGGGATCTTTTCTACAAATTTTTTGGCTAAACACTTTTTAGGATTTTCATTCAGTTAATCATCCTACATTTTTTGAAAATTTTTCATCTTTTTCAGAATTTTGTTTTGATTTCTTTATTGAATCCATTTTTTCACAAGCTTTCCAACGATACTTGTTTCGCTCCATTTGGTCAACCGGTTTGTAAATGGCACTCCTTTGAAGTTTTGATCATTTTCTCACTTGAGTTAAAAAATGTATAAAGTGTATGATATTTCAATTTTTGCAATTAAAATAGTCGTCATTGTAAATATTATTTTTTAGTTAATTTTTACTAATTCTTTAAATTTTTTATTAATGGTCCTACAAAATGACACAACTAAATTATACAATAAACGAAAAAACGTTTCAGGATCTTGGTAATTTACTCAAACTTGTTATTTTAAAACAAATTGCCAAACCAAAAACTCCAAATTGCAAAGTGGTTGTAGTCTAAATCGTCGGATGGTTAATCCACGTGGGCCCCACTTAACCTCCCATCTCATTTTCCTTGCCACACCCTTACATTTTCGCATCGCAAAATGTCTCATCGCAAAAATTGTAACCGTTCATATTTAAAAGAAATCACGATAAGTTTTAAATGCCGAAAATGCAATGTGATACATCGCACATTGGATATCACAATGTTTTCAAATCAAACAAAAAAAAATCTCAAAAAACTTGCAATGCGATATGCAATTTGAGATTTTATGCAGCAGGTTAAAATTTTTAATATAAGTTTTCATGGCGCTCTTTATCCCTGTATAACCTTCCCTCCGTTAAAACCTCACCTTCCATCACTTCGCATTTTCACATCGCACAAAATATAAGTTAACTTTTAAAAAACCACAATCATTCATAAAATGTGATATGCAATAAATGCATTAACTCTTTCATGCATTATCTCCTCCTTAAACGATGAATTTTGGTTTTGTAAAATAACTTTTGGAATTGGTTTGTAAAAAGTAAAATAGTTTGGTTTTTTAATAACATATATTATATTTAAATTATAATAATATTATATTATAATTATAATTTATAATATAATTTTTGGTTTTGTAAAATAACTTTTGGAATTGGTTTGTAAAAAGTAAAATAGTATGGTTTATTAATAACATATATTATATTTAAATTATAATAATATTATATTATAATTATAATTTATATTATAATTTTAATATAATTTGAATTATAATATTAATATAATATTTTAATATTTTGATTAATCAATAAATCATTTTTTTAATTAGTTTAATTATGTTTACGATTAATTTATTCTTAATTAAGATTAATAATATAATTACAATTAATTAGTATTAATTAATTAAAAAACTGTAATCTAATTTAGGATTAGAAATTAATTAAAATTATGATTTTTAGCCCAAGCAACACAAATTCCAGAATTCTAGCAATTTTAATATATCAACTTTGAAATCTCTTAAATTGAGTTTTACTTGGCCAAATGAGGTCGAAGACGGCTCATTGGATAGATAAAATCATGGAGAACATTATGAAGTGGTTTTCTTTCTAGATTTGATCATTTGTTGGGTCTAAAATTCAGCATAAGATCAAGCCCCAAATTTTAAAAACAAAATCAATTTTCTGAGTTTTATTTTCTGCATTTTAATTTTCTCGCAACTTCTTCTAAGAGCAGATCCCTTTGTCAATAGTATCGTTGACCAATTGGATCATCACAAGAATCAATAGAAAGATTATATTTAATTTTCAATTATTTATTTAATTATGTTTTGCTTGGATTTGTTTTAAATCCATATTTGGCATTTTTATTTTATTTTTACATTTTAAATTTTTTTTTTTTTTTTTTTTTTTTGTAGGAAAACAGTTTAAGAGATGAGAAAAAGAATATATCACTCAATGGGAAGGCTCTAGTAATTGAAGAATATGATTTCGAACCAATGTAAATTGATTGAGCAGAACCACTCTTCAACAAACTTTCTTATTAAGAATTCATTTGTAAATATTATAAATAGAAGATTGTAGAATGTAGAAAGAGGCTTCTCTCCTTTGCAATTCATGAATTCTAAACGCACTTCTGAAATAGGAATTTAGAGTTGTAGGTGGGAGGAGAGGAATCTTATATCTAGGGATTATTGATATTTTTAATTTACATTTCGAGTTATGTATAATGAACAGAGTTTGCACTATTGTAGCTCTGGTTTTGAAAGAGAAGTTCAGGCCTTGTAAAAGACTGTTAGAGACCGGAGTTGGAGAAATGGACTTAATGAATTGGTATTTATAATACTATTATTTTAAATGCTGGTTTCATTTTATGATAACAAGAATATGTCAATTTACTTCCATATTTGTGCACTATTGTCGGTATGAGTAATTTGCCTCAATTTTATGTTATTATTTATCTCTACTATTATGGGATGAATTCTGATTTTTGAGTAACTATTTACTCATAAATTTGTCTTATAAAACTGATTTATTGAATAGTGATATGTTTTGAACTTTTTCCGCATATTATTGTTTACTTATTCAAGTTACTGTTTAGATGATCAATATCATTTTGAGAACTTCTTCCTGAGTGTTGTTGATTGAATATTTCAATTAAGAGGTCTCTATATAGGATGTGTTTGGTATTCATAAATGTTAGTTAATTGAACTACTTCATTAGCTTAATATTCATTATAAGCCAAGCATATTTAAATCCCAATTATTTAAAATATCTTGCTCTCGGTTAGGATAGATCTATATCTTCCTAATTGAGATAGGATTAAGATAGTTCCTTTTGCTTGCATCTTAGAATAATTTTGCATCTAGATTAAATTCTACATCCATAAAAAGTCCTCTTCTCAAAGAGGCAAAAAATTAAATGTAGCTTATCTAAGCCCAAATTAGCTTAAAGATCACTTTCTTGCCAGACGTCAGCAAGAAACATGATCTGATGTCTCTTTCCCATTGGTAAAAAAAATTTATATTTTAAACCATCTGAGATTGAGAGAAGGTAATTGGATCTAGTTAAACCAATCGAAGCCACTATTCCAAATGAAAAAGGAATTGCTTTAAGGTCCAGACCGAGTGGTCATCCCCCATGTTGTTGCAACAAATTTTGAGGCCTCAATAGGTTCATTGACCTACTTTTTTTATCATTAGAGGATAAATTAAATGCATTTGATATTATCTGTACAACTCTGTCTCACAATTTTGTCACTGTTGTATCTTCAAAATTACTATCAAAGGTTTATTAGTTGTCATTTCCATGCCTCATAATTTTCCAAGCTTTCAATCTAAATGTGAATTGAGAAAGATTCAACAAATTTAATTTAAATTCTTGTGGGATATTATTAGCATTTGGCTCCCACTCTATACATAAATACACTCTAAATTTCAACTTGCTTAGCCATCCTACAAATTATACCCCCTATAAGTTCCAACAGATGTATATCATGTGACACATCCTCACTTAAAAAAATTACAAATGAATAAAGCATTCAACTTTACCATTAGAATATAGTCAGGAAATGACTGAAATGATATTTTATTAATTATGTACTATTAACTACGTAAATTCGAGTCTAAAAGTAATAGTAATATATAGATTATATAGAAACAGTTATTGTCAAGTACAAGGTACATAACTTGTTATTTTAATTTTAGTTGGAAAGAGAGTCGTGTAACTAGGATCAATTGTATGTATATGTAGTGCAACTAACAATGCTACATTCTTGTTGAATTGTCTTTGACAAGAAAATCAATTCTCATACTAATCAGTTTTGTACAGATTCAAGTCATGTTGAATTCAATAATCATTTCGAAGGTGTTTAGTGTTATCATTCTTTCTTATCAACAAAATCATGCAACGCCAACTCACCATCTACCACATACTTCAAGCCATAATTAACTATGAATTTCAAGTATCCATATGCTTAACGGGTTTATAATTAGTCTTCTTGAGTTCAACCATGAGTAGGGTCAAATTATTCACTAAGAAACATATGTTATGCCTGGTATTCACGAGATACATTAGGGAACCAATCAACTACATATACAAAAAATAAGCTACCAAATGTGAAGCTAAATTAACATAGAACTTCAGATTTGGAACCACACCAGCAACCAAGGGTTTGAATTCCAACATCAAAAATCTCTTCAAAATCTCTTCTATGTATTTCTCATCCAAGGAAGACCTCCCTTATTCCCTGAAAAATATCTAGACCTAGAAAGCAATTCATAAGGACTATGTTCTTCATATCAAATTCACCAACTAACTTGTTCTTGCATCATGCATGGGCTTCTCAAAATTTCCTATAAGGATCATATCATCTACATACATGACCAAGACAAGAAAAATAGATTTATCATATAAATCATAAAAGGTTATGATCTACAACAGTGTTGGTGAAATCCAAACTTAGTAAGTACTCATCAACCCATGAGTACTTTGCACGTGTTACTTGCTTCAACCCATAAAGGACCTTTTCAACCTCTCAATTGATTAAGGTACACTTCATCTTCAATCAAGTCATTTAGAAAAGAAGCCTTTGGAAGGTGCTTGTCCTGTCAAAAAGTGCTTGTGATATATGAAATCTAAGAGTAGAGATAACTTGCAACAAATATTGTTATGATGTTGGTATGGTGCTGTGACTAATGGTGTTGGGTCTCCAAAGGAAAGTGTCATTGTTTCAGATTTTTGTGTATGCTTTAGGATGAAAATAGCATGCTCTACTTTGATCTAGAATCTGCAGCAAAGGGGTATAATACACTTGTTCACAATGCTTTATTTATGGGCTTAGTTTCATCAAAACTTGCTGGAAATGAGAATTGGATACTTTTGGGTCCTTTCTCATAGTCTGGATTGTTGTTGACTAATTATTAAGCTTTCCTTTATTTCAACTAATCCTTTTTCATTAACAAGTCTGAAACAAACCCTTTGTTTTTCAAAGTTTGCATCTATCCTTCAAATCTAACACGTCAATATGTGTCATCATCATGCATGAGAGAATTATGAACAAAAATATCATCATCAATGAGCATAAATGGGCCTAGTTATAGAAGGTGGCATTTATCACTTCCCATCATGGAAACTTTGCATCGTCTCATGGGACAACTACTTTTTGACTTGAGTGATAAAAACTATCTATATCTCTTTGATATGGAGTCATTTTACACAAAAATAATTGAACATGTGCATAATAGGTATTATGAAGTCTATGCCCAGAAAAATGTTGTTTTAATATTTGGTCATCTATTTTGTTTTCTCTTGTCATAACTATTATTGTTGCAATCAAGTTCATACTTTTACTCATATGTATATTTTAACAACATGAGGACCAAAGTTTGAGCCTTTGTACCGAGATATGGAGAAGGGTGATGAAGAATGAAATTAATTCAATGATATTAATAAGCTTATTATCCGCTCTCCACTTTGGACAAAGTATAGAATTCCATTTCTTGATCTCTAAAACAGAAGATCTAGGAAAGTTAAGCTTTGTGTATATCACCGCCCCATAGTGATGTACATAAAAAATGAAGATCCAGATTTACTAGCATTGTACTTTGATCCTCTGTTTCATCCAATTTCTTTTCATAATACTAATTGTCGTGAGAGGAAAAATTCCAAGGAGGATGATGAAGATGATTTTTTTGTTCTAGAAGGTGTGGAACCTTTGTTTCACGATACACCACTTTACACAGATACAACAAACAACTGGTATTTCATTATTTTTTTCTTCACTCCCATTCAATATGCGATCAGGTCCTATGTGACGAGTAGAAAATATCCCTCTTGTTTTTTATTCGTACAAGGAACCCTGGTATGCATTTTTCTAATGCATGAAACATATTCATGTTATTTAGTTGTGTTTTTCATGTGCCATGGATTTGATTCCTTGAACGTTTCATGTCATGCAGTCCTCCCACATATCCAATGAAGGTTTATGGGAGTTATCAAAAGCTCCTAAAATGTTATGTGTTGAATGAAATTCATCACAAACCTCCAAAGGATCAAAAGAAGAGATAATTGGTTTGTTCCCTACAAGCTACCAATTTTTTTCATACAACAGAGTTAGATTGGGCAGAGGTTGGGCTTCAAGTTTGAAGAAAAGGTACTATATGTTGAATCTTCTTGTTCATCGAAAGAACTTGAATTTTTTTCATCATGATTACAATTTCAATCTGAAGACTGTGAAGAAACTCACAGCAAAGGAGCGTAAGAATTCATGTTTTGGAAATTATTTCCATTTATGTTATGAAAATTTTCAACTAACAAAACTAGTTGTTGATGCAAATACCCCATTTCGACTAGGAAATGTAGATTCTTTCTAGTTGGCAAACTAATTACAACATACATTTCACATGTAGGCTAGTTGACTTGTATGTATCGTTACAAGTATCAGCTTATGAAAAATATAAGAATGTGTAAAGATATGAAGCATTTGATTTATTATTGTTTTAACACTGGGCCCTTTGGGAAAGGACCTGAATGTGGATTTTGGGCTCCAATGTGGAGAGTATGGTTGTTTTTCCTATGTGGTATAGTACCACTACTAGAAAGGTGGCTTGGAAACTTGCTTTCACGACAGTTTGAAGGTCATCATTCAAAGGGAGTGGCAAACATTGTGACGAAAAAAGGGTTGAAAGTCATTTTGATTTGGAGCTTAGAGAAGTTGTCATGCATGGTGTTCTTGATGCAATGTCATGTGATTTTATTTTTTCCTTCTGTGATAATTGGCAGGAAAGGGATGCTTTTGATGGTTGGAATGTATCAATTAGATTGAAATCACTTAGATGTTGATATTAAATAGGCTTGTGTTAATCTATTCTATATATTTTCAACCCTTGATGGACATGAGATTTCTCCTCTTCCAAGCTCATTTTCTAATGATTAATTTGGTTTTTTTCTTTGAACTTTCTACATCATTTTTCCTCCCTCTGTTTTTTTTAGTGTTATGAAATTTTTGAGTCTTTTAGTGATTGTCTTACCTAATTTCTAACATACTCGATCATATTGTAATTGAGGGCATCAAGTAGAACAAAACTCTTACCATTTTGCAACATTTGGGTGAAGTTTGATGTTGTTCGAAGGTAAAAATCCCCTGGAAGGTACATGTGGTAATAGAGGTTTCAATTAAGCATGAAAAATATGACTATTTTCTTTATTTATGTTCTCTGTTATATCTCAAATTTATAAATAAGATAACTGCTTTGGTACTTCAGGTGCGTGGCCTTCCAGTGCCAATTGAGAATATGGTTCTTCAATATGTAAAATCAAAAGCAGATTGGTAGACTAATGTTGCTCATTATAATCGTGAACATATAAGGTGTGGTGCAACAATGGATAAGTTAGTATGTCAGAAAAATGTTGGAAGGTTCACATGCCTTTGGTTGAAGTCAGAGTAGGCATGCTTTTATTTCCCATACACTACATTGAATGGACAACTTTTATTGTTCAAGATTAAAGAGGTTTATAAATTACTAATCAATTATGGTGTATGTTGATTTCTTAACAAGAACAGAAACATAATTACTTGAAATATGGCCCCTATCTAACACTTGAGGAAGTTGTGGCCATCTATACCACTACCATGCATTTTCTAGAATTGAGAAAATTTTCTCCGATTCCTTTTCCACCATTGTCATATAAACATGATACCAAACTCCTAAAACTAGCACTCGAATGATTGAAATAATTTTATAGTGTTTCTATCTGATTAAATCAACAACAGAGGGAAGAGTTGGGTCTTATTGAGTAGGCATATGATAATACACATGAGACATTATCACATATCAAACGTCACCTTCTTACACAACATTCCTTCAAAGAAGTAAGTTGTATAATTAATCATTTCTAGATGCAAAATTAATGGAAGTGAGATGTTGTCTGCCTGGGTTTCTAATAATTGGTTGTGTTTCACACTGCATGTGGGAATTGAGTTTATGGACTTGTATGGCTATCTAATTTGTGTGTATGAAATTTAACCTCTAGAGAAAATTAAAGATGCATATCTTGATCAATATCTTTGGTATGAAGGTGACAAACACCATCTCTTTTCAAACTGGATCAAACTTGGAAATTTAGAGCCACCTCCACTTTTGGTATATAAGTAACAATCAAATGAAGGAATTTCATTTCCTCTTGATTCTTGACAAAGTATGATGAAATGAAATTGGGTGAGGACCAGATCCAGGTTTACCATGTCAAAACTTAGATTCATTAAGATGATGACCTTGGTTTGAAGATATCCACCATACAAACTAGGACCACCCATACTTATCATTGCCATCTCTATTTCATCATCAAGACTAACGTACTGAGGACTTGTAAACCGTGGAGGCCCATGGTAGTCATTGCAATGCAATTTCTTTGAATACATGCCATGTCCACAAGTTTTTTATATTTAATATTTGCATCCAATGTGGCCATTTCTTATTATGAGATTTACCACTTCTGAAAGTGGAATCATTCACACCATTTTGAAGAAGTCTAAAAAAGTCAACATAATTTTTTTCACATTTACAACTTCCCTGACATTTATTGGTTCCTGAAGCTCGAGCACTTTCATAAAAAAAATAGGCAAAATCAAACACAAAAAATGGTCCACTCTCTTTTCATTTGCTAATATTAGAATGAAGTTTTGTTAGAGGCATTATTTGTTTGTTTGTTTTTGTTATAAAAAGGGTTTTCTCTTCGTTTTATGTGACTTTAAATTTATCACATATAGCATGTTGAGAAATGGGAAAGAATAATGTGTGAAATTTATCTTTTAGAATTTGGTGATGAATGAAAGGATACATAGTTTAAATAAGGTACAATTCGCTTTGGTAAATGTGGAGGAACATCTTAAAAAGATGCCTAAGAATACACCATATACAGAGTTTGAACATAAGTAATATATGGATTTTTTTGTTGTTGCGGATATGTTATTTTTTCTATCCAAGATATCACAACAGGAAAAATATTGATATTTTTGAAATTGTTGGAGAACCTCATTGAGTTTGATTTTTCTGATGTCCTACTTGATTGATACCTTTTCATATGTCATGAAGGCTTTAAATATGAATTAATTTGGTCATGAAACAAATTAGATTCAAATTTTATAGATATAAAAGATAAAAACAAATATCAATTCCTTCGTTTGATTGTTACTTGACTCTGTTGTGGGTAGGTTATAGGAAATGTGATTGGAAAAAGGATGGGGAGACAATGCAGAGCATGACTTGGATATGATTCATTTTTTGTTAGAGATCGTTCAAGCACCTGAGCCATCGACTTTGGAAATGTTTATAGTAGGTGTTCCTATGGTTTTCAATGTTGTGATTCTTTCAACTCATCGTTATTTTGGACAAGAAAATGTTTTAGGAATGCCATACAAGACATCGGTTGACACGTAAACAATTTTTTATAATTTCAATGTCCATTCCATGATATCCTCTCTTATTTGTTTGATTGTATTTTGGACATTTCATTAGATTTTGTTGTCTTTTAACTATGAAATTGAAAATACTTGGTATCATGTCCATTTAAACAACAACCAAAGCTTGAAGATGAAATTAGTATTACATGATATTGATTGAAATCCTTATAGTTATTTGTGTTAAAATATTTTCATGACTATCAGAAGAGTTAACGTTCATGTTGTTATTTGAGAACATGTTGTTTATATACTTAACAAAGTTCATGTGTTAGAAAATGAAATGTTGTTGTGAATAAAATGACAATGATTAAACATCACAACTGAAATTATTTTTTTTCACAAGTTATCTATCGCTTGATCTTTTCAGCATATAACTTAGTTGGCATGGTTGTGCCTAAGATTTCCCTGAAGGTTGAATACTAAGTTACTAAGGTGTTATTTTATATGGTGAAATTTTATTTCCTTTGTTTATATAGGTCATCTGGCCACATTATAGTGGTCACTATCGCCCAACTGAAGAAAACTTGTTCGCGTTTCTTACTTATATGGAGAAAAATGGCTTTGACATTGTTGATGTTGAGGTATATGACATATAAACTCTCTATAGTTTACTTTATTTTATATTCTAGTGTTCATTGTCTTTATGTCTTACACTCTACATTGTATCTTCTTTTGTTTTCAGAAAAACAACTCAGTATTGATGGTAAGAAGCAGGAATTGAAGAAAGAGGAGAGCAATAACACTGGAGCGATAAATGAAAAAATAGATAGAGAAGATGACTAGTTTGGTGATACTCTTAGAGCCAATATCCTGAATAAGATACACATATATAGAGATTGATGGTCAAGTCTTCAGAGTTGGTGAATTCACCTGCAATGCCTTGGCAACACAATGATAATGTTTTGAAGTGATGAAACATCATTTCATGTGTAAATTGTACTCCAACTAATATTAAGTTGAAAACTCATATTGTATTACTTTAACATTTCATATAATATAATTTATATGGTTGAAATTATTTATAGCTGCACTTGATATTGTTTATTATTGTAATTAACATATGTAACTTTTTGTTTTCATATTAGATGAACATGCACATTGTGTGATCTTTTTTAAATCATACTAATTAATTTATGTTGATTAATAAGGAACACATAAAATCAATCTAAAACTACTAAATTAGTAGTTTATATTAATTAATGATGAGCACAAATAAAATGAATATACGACTAAAATAGTCATTTATAATGATTATTAGCGAAAATAAATGAAATGAATATAAACTACTAAATTAGTCATTTATATAATGAATTCGAAACTACCAGAAAAGATAAATGACTACTGCAAATGATAAATTTGTGATTACAAATGACGACTAAATTTTGCATATATATGACTATTAGTAGCTAATTAATTGTATCTTATAACACGACCAAATTTTAGTCATATTTATTTGGTCATTAATTGGTTTCAATGGATGGCTAAAATTTGCATATATATGACTATTAGTAGCTAATTTTCAGTATCTTATAACACGACCAACATTTTGGTCATATTTCTTTGGTCATTAATTGGTTTTCTTCGGTGATCATATAGTAATATATTTTGGTGTATATTTGGTCATTAATTGTGGAAATTAATGACTAAATTTAATACTAGATGATAAAATTGAGACAACCAATTAATGACTAAGCTAAAAATGACTAAAAAATGGTCGCGTTATAAGATACAGTAAATTAGCTACTACTCGTCACCGATTGAAAAATTGTCGTTTATATGAAAATTTTAGTCATTTTTTAGTAGTTAATAAGCCATTTTGTAATAGTGTATATATAAAATTATTCACATAATGTGGACATTGAAATATTTATTTATGATCTACCTTGAGATGTTTTTTTTTTTTTTATTGCCACGTGTAAATTCCATGTTGAGTTTGGAAAAAATTACACATTGTACTTATATTGGGTTGTAAAAAGTGTCTTTCCATGCAATTTTTTTTTAATATCACATGAATAGATGTTATTTAAATATGGAAAATGTGGTTATAAAAAATGTCTTTCTATGCATTTACTTTTTTAATATAACATGAATAAATGCTATTTAAATATGGAAAAATGTGAGAGGAAATTTTTTCTTAAAACCACTTAAACTACACCAAATTGATATAATTGTTGGACACCTAATACTGTAAGGGTTGGTGTGGAAGTTGAGCAATATTAGGGAGTGCAAGAGAACTTAGAATATGGAATCCAACGATCACTCCAATGTATTATAAATATGTATCATTGTGAATAATATAATCATCTCATGCTTATCTTTCTTATTCTGTCTATTCCATGTGTGTGTCTATCATGGTATCAGAGTGGGTGAATTCCTGCCCTGCCCATATTTGAGCCACTAGATTTGTGGCCTCTTTATGCATGTCAGCTCTGCCATATTGGCCCTAACAAATTTTTCCATAACTTGAGCATTCTAATTGTGCACCGTGCCTATTCATTAGGATTCTAATGCTCCAAAAAAATTTCCACCTGACTAAAACCTTTTTCTTTATTGTACCCTTGACAAAACACTCCTATAATTTGGTTTCTGTTATAGATTCACCTTCTCATTTTTGGGTGCTCTCTAAAAATGTTAGTGAGTCTCTCTCTCTCTAAAACGCTTTCTGTATCTTTGTTCTTGGGTACACTAGTTCATTTCCTCACTTCATTCAAGCCTTGCGTTAAAATTCCTATTTGGAACATTTATGAAGCGAGAATTGCATGTGTGTTATAGTATTAGAAAGCGAATCTCTCTGATAATCGTGGCCTCGTCAAAATTGTTTTAGTGTGCACTATAGTATCATAAATCACCCTATCATCATACTAGTTCACATGGTCTCTGACTAACTCATCATCATAACGAGCCATTTGTGCCTTTTTTTTCTTGTTGTTGAGCTAGATTTTTATGTTCATCATAAATCAAATGTTGTCTCTCATTTTCGTGCTGAGCTTGCATTTCTTGATACTCAACCTTTCGTGTTGACATCTCGGCATAGCAATTTTATTCGTGCTTGTGCATAATCCCAAAGACCTTTTTGGAATTTTTAGCGTTGTTGATTTCACAAATAGATTTGGCACCTCTCTCAAGGGCCTAAAGGCTGAAACCTACTACAGTAGTCCTTGGATTATCATTTCTCACTCTTGTCTCTTCCTTTGGGGTTACAGTAGCAGGAGTGGGCGTAAGAAGTGGAGACGGAGAGGAGCCTGCTAATGGGAACTAAAATGGGTTGTCACCATTTGATCATTCATAAACACAATAGTTGATGCCACTGCGGTTGCTAACACCACACTATATAATTTAGCGGCCATTGTCACAGGAAAATTGATGAGCTAGATGTATGTATTGGTAGTTCACTTAGATGAGCATCCTTTTAACTTAGTCATGAGAGTTTCATGAGGACTTGTAAAAAATCATGGTTTGTTCTATAGTTTTTAATGAATGCTGTGGTATTTGGTAGTTGATGATGTAGACAAGAATTTGAAATCCCATTGAGATGCACATAGATATTTTTATCCGCAGAAATTATACCAGTGTGATTCAATCTGATCTTGTAATGTGATAAAACAAGATATTGAATACTTCTACATTTTGTGGAAACAAAACACGATCACATAATCACATAATAAGTAAGAGAAAGAAGTAAATCAATCGCACAACACAAGATGTATTTGAGGAAAGCACACTGCTTAAAATCCTACTATCTATATATTTTATAAAGTCAAGACCATGAAAAAATACAATGCTTTCTCTCACCGAGAAACTCCTGCACTCTACCAACTGTCTCACTCTGATCTAGGAAAAATCAGTCAAATAATTAACCAATTCTCAGCCTCTCTGCAACTAGCCTTTCTCACACATTCTTGGAGGAATTTTCACCCTATTAAATAGGAAATTCCTTCTAATTTATTGTGCAATGCATCATAGGCTTCCACATGACTCTATAATTGGACTGTGAAATTTTCTAATTATACAACTGATAGTTATCATCCCTTTAACCTCATTCTCAACTAGGCCTTCCTTAGAACTGCCATGAAACAACTATTTATAGAGAATTATTAGTTAACTAATTGATCACTCATTTTGAATTAAATAATATTTAATTCATTGGACCTATCTCTAGCTTATCTCTCAGTTAGAACTAGTTAAAATGATTTTAACTCAATTGATTGATTTAACTAATTAGAACCCCCTAAAATCATGGGAGAAATCTACATGCATCCTCTTTGGCCTTCAACTCGAATTTCCTAAGATAACTCAGTCTTTCTGAATTAGTTAACTAAAAAATTTTGTCATGATATTAAATTACAATTTCTCTTCCAATTTAATTAAGGGAAAATTAAATCAGAATTCCCCTTTGGGTGCCATTTCATCACTCCCTCTTAACAAAAAAGGGATTATTTTATACCCCGATCTTGTCTCTGTGGAATTCGAATTTTCCTCTTGTCAGTGCCTTTGTCAGGATGTCTAAATCCTACTTGTCCATGGGAATGTATTATAATGACATAACCCTCCTCAGAACACGATATTTGATATGGTGATACCAGATACCAATATGCTTGGATCTGTCATGGAATATTGGATTAATCGAGAGTTTTATGCAACTCTAATTATCACAATGTATCACCGTCGGATCCATCTGTCTACCAAAAAAATCAACAAGTATCTTCCTCATCCAGATGGCCTCACATATTTCCTAACTGGTCACCATGTACTCTCCCTCTTTTGAGCTGAGTGCAACTGATCTTTGTTTCCTATTGTACCGGGAAACTATTTCCGATCCTATGATGAATATTCCCCCTAATGTGCTCTTCCTGTACGAGATTCCTTGCCCAATATGCATCAATGAATCCTTGAAGCTTCATTGAATTTGTCCATCTGTACCATTTTCCATACTTTGTGGTGCCCCTGAGGTACCTCAAAACATGCTTTCCCTCATTCCAAAAGAGCACATTAGGCTTAACCATAGCTTGGCTCATATGGTTAACTTCGTAGCATATTTCTGGTCATGTGTTCGCCAAATACATGAGTGAACCCACAAGCTGCCTGTAAATAGTAGCATCCACTACTTTTCCTGAAGTAGCATCCTCCTTCCTCTATTTTCCTGCTAGAGGAGTCTCCATGGGTTTTCTTCCCTCTATGTGGAACTTCCTCAGAATCTCCTTGACATACTTGTCCTGAGATACAAATAGCTCCCCATCTCTTTTACATATTTCCAATCCCAGGAAATAGTGTAAGAGCTCCATGTCCTTCATATCAAATTATGTTGCAATATCCTCTTTGCAAGACTTGATGAGCTACTCATCACTTGTCACTATCAGATCATCGACATAATGTACAATAATACAAATCTTACCATCAACCACATTATGATATAGGTTCACATCTACTTCACTCTTGGTGAAGCCCAACCCTATGAAATAGATGTCAATCTTGGTGTACCAAGCACGAGGTGCTTGCTTCAACCCATACAATGCTCTCTTGAGTCTTCACACATGCGACTCCCTATCTAAGGTCTCAAAACCTTCTAGTTTCTCAATGTACACTTCTTCATCAATAACTCCATTGATAAAGGTTGTATTTACATCCATTTGATGTATCTATCATCCCATCTGCGCTGAGAGTGCAAGGATGGATCTAATAGATGAGTACCTTGCGACTGGTGCAAAATTCTAATCATATTCAATCCCATGCACCTAAGAGAACCATATGGACACAGATCTGGCCTTGTGCTTCTCCACACTCCCATATGTTGCATGCTTCACCTTGTAGACCCACCTAGATCCTACAAGTGACTTCCCCACTAGTCTTGGGACAAATTCCCATGCAATTTTTATGATAATGGAGACATACTTCTCAACCATGGAATCAACCCACACTAGTTTTTGCACTGCTTCCTCAAAATAGGATGGTTCTATCTCAATACCTTCACTCATAAGAGACATATATCCAATGTACCACTCTAGGGACCTTCTCTACTCATGCTGTGATGTGGGTGCTCCCACATTATTTCTTGCATCCAGAAATAATCTGTGAGCCACTCAGGTGCGCTTCCTTCTAGCTCCGGTGGATGGAACTGCATGAGTGGTTTCTACGGCCCTCTATTCCACTGCTTTTGGGTGATCCACATCTTGACACTCATATTTTGGATACAAGAGCTCCTCAATTGCAAGCAACTCAAGCCTCACTATCAAGGGACAATTGCATGGATTTCTCTTCAACAAATTTCGCATCTCTTCTAACCACTGTCATACTATGTGCTGGCAAGTACACCCGATATTTGTGAGGTTTATCAATGTACCCCACCAATATCCTCAACTCTGTTGTTGGCTCTAGATTCTTCCTGGCATATTTGGTCACATGGAAATAAACAGATGAACCAAAAAATTTAAAATATGACACATCTGGTATTTTACTTGAAAACTCCTCCTCTGGTGTACTCATACCAAGTATCTGATGAGGACTTCAATTCTACACAAATATTGTTGTATTGCATGTTTCCACCCATAGATGCAATGGTAGGCCCTGATCATTCAACATAGCTCGTGCTTCTCCCACAATCATTATGTTCTTTCTTTCTGCAGCCCCATTCTGTTGTGGGTAATGAAGTGCAATCATTTCTCTTTGAATTCCTTCTGAGGCACAAAAGTTATTAAATTCATTAGAGATATATTATCCACCATTTTCACTCCTCAGAGCCTTCACCTTCTCCCTATATATTTCTCAACAAATTCTTTGAAATCACAAAACTTGGAGAAATATTGATCTTTCTTCTACATGAATAAAATCAAACACTTTCTTGAAAAATCATCAACAAAAATCACATAATACCTATTCTTTGTTGTGGAAGCTGTCGATAATGGTCCACACATGTCTAAGTGAAATCTATCAAGGATTTCTGCTGCTTGACTTTCCTTATTGTGAAAGGTGGCCTTGGTATACTTCCCCAATGTACACCCTTTTCATGCGTCTCTCTGCGCAAGTGCACCCTTTAGAAGTCTTGTAGAAATTTTTTGCATGATCTTCAAGGAACCATGGTGTAGATGGCCCAATCTCCTATACCATAACTCATTGATGTCTCAGCTCTCAACCTTCTCTGCTTGCATAGCCAATGCAACACAATTTTCTACATCTATTTTATAGAGATTCTTCACTCAAACCCTAATATTTTTCACCTGTCTTGTGGCTTTGTGACAAAATAATGCCTTTCTTTCACTGAAGATCACGTCATAGCCACAATCTTCCAACAGAGCAACAGAAACCAAATTCTTCTTTAAACTAGGAACATACATGCCATATTTTAATGTGATTGGATTGTCTGACTCTCTCTGGAAAGTAACTGTACCAACACCGATAGTGCTATACCTCCCGTCGTCACCCTTGATGTGAATATGGAGATCCTTATCCTCCGGGACACTGAATAATTATTTGTTGCCGGTCATATGGAATGAAGCTCCACTATCCAAGTACCACACATAACTCATCATTGATGATACCATGCATGTGATGAGAGTGAAGTCCAAATCGAACTGCGAAGCCAATGCTTCACCTGATGCTCCTCCTGAGGCCTTCTTGTTGTTATTCTTTTGTGGGAAATATGTGGCATAGTGTCCATGTTGATGACAATTGTAACATTTTACCTTTGACAAGTCACACTTCTTGCCTGCCTTATCAATCTTGGATTTGTAATGAGACACTTTCTCTTTTCCTTTTTCCTCATTCCAGCTAAGGAAAATTTATCCTCATCATTATTCTTTGAAGAGGATCCATCTGTGGTGCTTCGCCGAATTTATTATTGTACCAAGTCATACCACAATTGTTCCCAGTATGGTAGCTTTTTCCTCCCATTCACAAATTCCTCATAGTTATGCCACCTCTTTGGAAGGCTTAGAAGAGCTAGGCTCGCAAAATCATCATTAGCAACAATGATCCCAACACTTCCAAGCTCATCTCGAAATTGAGTGAACTTATTCAAGTATTTTTGGATCGTATCACCCTTCTCTATCTTGATCTTCCTGAGCTTGTCTTTCAGTGCCAAATCCCTATGGTCACTGCTATTTTGAAATAGATATGTCAAGGGCTTCCACATCACATATGGAGTTTCCTTTCCATGGAGACTCAGGACAATATGATCTTGAACTCCCTCTAACAAGATCATTGTCACCTTTTCCACATTCTTCTTCCATGCATCAAGTTGTTGAGCATATGAGGTAGCGGGCTAAGGAATATCACTATCAATGAATCCCTTCATTCCGTTGTCCTCCAAAATTGCCTCCATCTTGTACTTCCATGCTATGTAATTTGAATTTCCCTCGAGTGCATATTCGATCTCAAGTCATTGAAATACATCTTGATCTATTTTTGGTCTCGAAGAATGAATCTGCAAATACGATGTACCTTTTCAACACAAACCAATTTATTCTCTTCTAACATGATTCCTAGTGCTCTGATACCATGTAGAAATTATACCAATAGGATTCAATCTGATCTTTTAATGTACTAAAACAAGATACTGAATCCTTCTACAATTTGCGGAAACAAGCACATAAAAAGTAAGAGAATTTTGGATCGATATGGAAGATATGGATATAGATTCATGTCCAAAGGTAGAAGAAACATGGACCATATTGATAACCAAATATGGGGAGGCTAATTTGGTCGCTAAAGCTCTGAAGACCTTTGAAGAATGGAGAATTCTAGAAATACACTTGATAAAACTGTATACGATTCTATTATTTCTATTCTTTGCAAGGCAAGAAAGATTGATTGTGCTAATAAACTCCATGAGCAGATGTTTTCAGAAATCTAATCCCAGATTTTCCCACATATAGGTTTCTCATGAAATGTTGGTGTGAACAAGGAAACCTTTTGAGAGCTCAAGCACTTAGAGATGGAATGTTGATGTTAGCCAATATTTCTGAGAAGGAAGTTTATTCTTGTCTTTTGAAATGTTATTGTATAATAGGCAGGATTGAGGAAGCTCTTGAACTGATTCATGAGATTAAGGAGAGAAGCCTTTTGCCCAAGTCTGAGATTTTCCACATTCTAATTAAAATTTTGTGCAGAAATGGAAAAATGGATGATGCTATGTAGATAGTAAATGTAATGAAAATTCAAAATTGCACGCCTGGTGAAAATGTTTATGGCATCCTTGTCGATGGTTACTTGAAAACATACCAATTGGAGAAAGAATTTGAAACAATGCATATCATGAAAGAATTAGGTTTCATTCCTACTATTTCGAGCTACACTTCATTGGTTCAACATATTTTCAAGGAAAACATATACAAAGAGGCTATTAAGATCTTTGAGGAAATGCAAGAATGTGGTTGTCAACCTGATGTTGTAATGATCAAAGAAGTGGTTGCTGGGGAGGTAAGCTAGGGCCACATTTCTAGAGTGTGGGAGATTTTCAATTCCATGAAAAGAAAGGGACTAAACCACACTTGGAAATCCTATTCTATATTCATTAAAGAGCTTTGTAAATCTGGTAGGTCAGAGGAAGCTTCCAAATTTTTTTAGAGATGAAGGACAAAAGTGTAAATCTCAGTGCCAGGATCTTCCAACAAGTTGTTTACTCTCTAAAAAATGAAGGGAAGCAAGATACGGTTACTAAAGTGACGAGAGTTAAAAAATCATTTGATATTGTTTAGGGATAAAAGGATGTTAAAACAAGAATTAATCACAATCTCAACTATGCTACTAATGAATACAACCATAAGTTTTCAAACGATGGCCATGTTGTTCTGCTTAAGAATCATCCAAAACAAATGCAGTATGATTCTAATGTTGAGGCAAGATATATATTGGAAAGAGACTATCCAGATTCTAACTTTTAGAAAATACGCGGTATTTCTTTAAACATCAAGAATCAACACTCCCTAGAAGAAGATTTAGAAGAAAGTGAGGTGACCTTCACCTTGTCTCTTGTGATTGCAGTTTTTCACAACAGTAAAAAACATGGATATGTTGCGCTAATATTTTTCTCCTGGGTCGAGAAACAGTCTGGTTACTACCATACTACTGACATGTATAACATGGCCATCAAAATCACAGGAAGTGAAAACTATTTCAGGTATATGAGAGCCATGTTAGCATACACGAGGAGTGAAGGTTGTAGTATGACAACTAATACATGGACAATTATTACAACTTAGTATGGTAGAGAAGGCTTGAAAAATGAATCTTTTCTGAAATTCAAAGAGATGAAGGATGATAACTGCAAGCCTAATGTAAGTACATATAAATATTTAATCATGTTTATTTGTGGAAATAAAGGAAGAAATATACAGGCAACAATGTAAGTATTCCAGGAGATGTTACATGTTGGTTTTATGTCAGACAAATCCCTTTCTGGTGTCTTCCTTACTAGTTTGTGTGAAGAAGGGAATTTGATAGATACTTGAAAATGTGCTGATGATTTACAAAGAAGAGGGTGTTTTACAACTCAAATTATTTATTCAATACTTGTAGAAGGCTTCTCCAGGGTACAGAAAATGTCAGAGGCCCTAGAATTGGTGGAAAAAATGAAAAATTTGGGATGTGTCATTGATGAATACGTGTATGGTAGCCTTCTCCATGGTTTTTTAATGTAATATTCCCAAATGGAAAAAGAAGGAATATAGTGCATAAACATGGAAATAGCAGTGTAAATCAACACATCAACAATGGAGACCAATATGGAACCATTTTATTCAACAAATCAGTAACAAATACACATAATATATTGAGGCACAAATCATACAATAGGATAAAACAAGCCTCCCATGAATAATCACTCTAAATAGTGAGCTGCTGCTACTAAAAAAACATGTCGGAGAGCTGCTACAGTGCAGCCATAACATGCATAACTACAGCTGAAGATCATACTGTTAGGTCCCTATATTACTAGTTTAGTCCCTTATTGTTATTAGTGTAGCCCCCTTATTGTTATTGTTGTACCCCTGTAACCCCAATATTGTTATTATTGTGCCCTTACATTATTATTGTTAGGTTGGCTAGGATTATATTGTGGCCCCATGGACTCCTATATATAGAAGGAGGTTTTGGTCATTTGTAGCATCTAAGAATTGTTTATTTATGTAATGTATTGGAGGTTTCCCCCTCGAAGTGGCTGATTTCTAAGGCGTTTATCTCTCTTTTCTTCTATTTTTGGAGCTGGTTTCACAACATTTGGTATCAGAGCTTTGGATTCTAGGGTTTCGTTGCTCCAAACAAGTCTTCGTGGAATTTTAGCTATAACAATTTTTCTACGAGGGTTCAGAAGCTGAAATTGTTAGAGCACGAGAAATCCTGAGGAATTTCATTGAAGAATTTCAGATCTTGGTTCACAATATTTTTGGAGATATGATCGATGGAAGTTAGAGCTTTTTCCAGGCTCCTGAATTTAACCTAAATAGGTCATCATAGTATTTTCGCTATAAATGTTTTCCTACGAGGGTTCAGAAGCTGAAATTTTTACAGAGCAAAGAAAAAATCTTGTGGAATGTCGTGGAAAAATTTCAAAGCTTGATTCGTAACACTTTCAGACATATAATCTGTGGAAGTTACAGTTGTTTCTGGCTTCCAAATTTCATCTCAAATAGCTGATCATGGGAAAATCGTCATAACTCTCTCTCTGAGCATCAGATTGAAATTATGTAAAAAGTGGCCATAAGTAAACAGATTGAAGTTTCCTTTGTATCAATTTCAAAGCTAAAGGAGGAAACAGTGACACATGGCATGTCGTACAAGTTAGCGTTGCTGAACCAGACCATAATTAGGTCATTGTGGGAGATTGGGTATAAATTTTCTTTGAAGAATCCAAATCAGATCAGACCTGTGGAATTTTAAAGAAGCTTAAGAGGGTTACTACAGGGCTGAATTTCAGATAGTGAAGATTGGAAATCACAAAGATAATGCAGTTTCAATCTCGAGCTCCTCAAAAGTAAGTAAAAGGTGTGTATTTTTTTTTGAATTGCATAAGTCTTGTGTGAAAAATCAGTTTGAATTAATTCTAAGGGCATATTGTAGCATAGATATCAGTATTGGGTTCTAAAATTCCACCTAAAAATAATTCAACACCCATTAAGCCTTCAGAAGTCTCTACTATGACTCATGATGATGAAGAAATCTAACATGACATATCAAAATTACAAGAGCAAATGCACCAAATTTCGCTCTTGCAAAGAGAAACACAAAATAATATGGATGAAATGGAAGATGGCAAGGAAGCTAATATGGATGACATGGAAGCTAAGATCGATGAAAAAATGAAAGACAACATGGAAAACATGAAGAATGATCTAAAAACAGACATAGAAGGTTTGAAAAAGTTGATACAAGAAATGTTTCCTAATGGCGAAAAGATAGTAGAGGAAACTCATGATGAGAACAAAATAAATGTTAATAATGATTTCATAAACTATAATGTTGGATGGAAGAACCACCATATTCCAAAAATGGATATGAGGAAGTTTGATGGCAAGGATCCCATAACATGGATACTACAGAAGGAGCAATATTTTGATCTCAATAATGTGCAAAAAACACAAAAGGTACACATTGCAACTTTACATTTAGAACAAAATACATTTGTATGGTATCGATGGCTTTGCTCCCATAAAAAAATTGTCACTTGGTCAATTTTAATGGAGGAAATGATAGCACATTATGAGGATACAAAAAGCAACACCTTCTTTAGCCAATTGATAAATCTCAAACAAAAGGGTTTAGTGGTGGAGAAAATTTAGGACTTGCAAAAATTGAATATAAGGGTAACTGATATTCCAGAGGAACACATGATTGATGTCTTCATAGGGAATTTAAAGGATAACATACAATATGAAGTTCACATTTTGGAACCTGATTCATTGGAAAAGGCATCTAGGTTGGCAAGAAAAATTTAATGTAAAATTATGGAGACAAGGAAGCCTACCACTCACATATATAAATATGGAAGTGTTGCTACTCCTAGAATTCCACAACCTACAAGGTTGACACCACAAAAATTTGAAGAAAAAAGAGCAAAAGGGCTTTGCTACAGTTGTGATAGCAAATACACTAAAGTTCATACGTGTGCTGAGAAGAAATTATTTTACATAGATTGTGAAGAGGAAAAATAAAATGAACAAGAATCTTTAAAAGAAGAGGATATACACCAGGAACCAACCCTAGACGAGGAAGAAATGAGTTCACATGTTAGGTCTCTATATTAATAATTTAGTCCCTTATTGTTATTTTTGTACCCCTGTAACCCCAATATTGTTATTATTGTGCCCTTACATTATTATTGTTAGGTTGACTAGGATTATATTGTGGCCCCATGGACTCCTATAGATAGAAGGAGGTTTTGGTCATTTGTATCATCCAAGAATTGCTCATTTATGTAATGTATTCGAGGTTTCTCCCTCGAAGTGGCTAATTTCAAAGGCGTTTATCTCTCTTTTCTTCTATTTTTGGAGCTGGTTTCATAACATTTAGTATCGGAGCTTTGGATTCTAGGGTTTCGCTGCTCCAAATAATTTATCATGGAATTTTTGCTATAACATTTTTTCGACGAAGGTTCAGAAGCTAAAATTTTCACAAAGCAAATATGAAATCCTAAGGAACGCAATGGAAAAATTTCAGATCTTAGTTCACAATATTTTCAAAGATATGATATGTGCAAGTTAGGGATATTTGAAGGCTCCTGAATTTAACCTAAACAGGTCATCGTGGAATTTTCTCTATAACGTTTTTTCTACGAGGGTTCAAAAGCTGAAATTTTCATAGAGTGAAGCCACAATCTTGAGGAACGTCGTCGAAAATTTTCAGAGCTTGATTCAAAACATGTTTGGAGATAGGGTCTGTGGAATTTAGGGATTTTTCAGGCTTCCGAATTTCATCTCAAAGAGGTGACCGTAGGAAAATCATCATAACTCTCTCTCTGAGAATTGGATTGGAATTCTGTAAATAGTGTCCAAAATCAAATGGACTGTAGTTTCCTCTGTATCAATTTCAGAGCCAAAGGAGGAAATAGTGAAATGTGGCATGTCGTACAAGGTCGTGCTACTGAACTAGTCCATAATTAGGTCATTGTGGGAGATTTGGCATAACTTTGCCTTGAAGAATCCAAATCAGGTTAGACCTTTGGAATTTGAAAGAAGATTCATGGGAATACTACAGGAACCAATTTTAGATATTGAATATCCAAAATCACAGAGGTAATTCAGTTTCAATATCGAGCTCCTCAAAAGCAAGAAAAAGGTGTATTTTTTTTCGAATTACATAAGTCTCGTTTGAAAAAATTAGTTTGAATTTATTCCAAGGGCATATTGAAGAATAGATATCAATATTGGGATCTAAAATTCCCCATAAAAATAATTCAACACCCATACACCTTCATGAAGATGAATAAATGCAACATGAGATATCGAAATTACAAGAGCAAGTGCACCTATCGCAAAGTGCAACAAAAAATGAAATGGAAGTTTTGAAGAATGGTGTGGAAACTAAGATGGATGGTTTGAAGAAAGACATGGAAGATAATATGAATGGTTTGGAAGCTAAGATGGATGGCATGGAAGTTGGCAAGGAAGCTAAAATGGATGACATGGAAGCTAAGATCAATGAAAAAATGGAAAACATGAAGAATGATCTAAAATTAGACATCAAAGGTTTGGCAAAGTTGATACAAGAAATGTTTCCTAATGGTGAAAAGATAGTAGAGGAAACTCATGATGAGAACAAAATAAATGTTAATCGTGATTTCATAAACTCTAACGTTGGAGGGAAGAACCACCATATTCCAAAGATGGATATGAGGAAGTTTGATGGAAAGGATCCCATACCATGGATACTACAGATGGAGCAATATTTTGATCCCAATAATGTGCAAAACACACAAAATGTATGCATTGCAACTTTACATTTAGAACAAAATACATTTGTATGGTCTATGGCTTTTCTCCTATAAAAAGATTGTCACTTGGTCATTTTTTTATGGAGGAAATGATAACACATTATGAGGATACAAAAAGAAACACCTTCTTTAGCCAATTGATAAATTTCAAACAAAAGGGTTCAGTGGTGGAGCACATTGAGGAATTCCAAAAATTTAATATAAGGGTAACTGATATTCCATAGGAACACAAGATTGATGTCTTCATAGGGACTTTAAAGGATAACATCCAACATGAAGTTCGCGTTTGGGAACCTGATTCATTGGAAAAGGCATTCAGGTTGGAAAGAAAAATTGAATGTAAAATTATGGCAACAAGGAAGCTTGCCACTCACATATATAACTATGGAAGTGTTGCTACTCCTAGACTTCCAGAACCTTCAAGGTTGACACCAAAAAAATTGGAAGAAAAAAGAGTAAAAGGGCTTTGCTACAGTTGTGATTGAAAAAACACTAAAGGTCATAGGTGTGCTGAGAAGAAATTATTTTACATAGATTGTTAAGAGGAAGAATAAAATGAACAAGAATGTTCAAAATAAGAGGATACACACGAGGAACCAACCCTAGAAGAGGAACAAATGAATCTGAAAATATCGTGTAATGCATTGGTAGGAATTACCACTCCTCAAACTCTCAAGATAGAAGGACATATAAAGAAGAAAATGGTAATAGTATTGATTGATTCGGGTAGTACCAATAATTTTATTCATTGTAAGGTAGCCAAGGAATTGAATTGTTTCCTATACCCAGCACCAAAATGTCAAGTGATGGTTGCAAATGGAGGAAATATAAATTTCTCTGGAAAATGCCATGATATCAAGCTAACCATGGGGGAATACGTATTGAATAGTCCAATGCTTTCCATTCCAATGGGATGTGTTGATGTTGTATTAGGAGTACAATGGTTACAATCTTTGAGTACAGTAGCTTTTAATTTTCAAGAACTTTTCTTGAAAAAATTTTCATAATGAAAGGAAGTTGAATTATGGGGTATCGCAGGGAAGCCGGGAAATATAATAAGCTCTAATGTCATAACAAAGCTTCTTAAGAAAGAACAAGGAGGCATAATTGCACGATTATGCTCACTAGAAGTTCCAACTTCAAAATCATTAGAAGGACTCCCACCTATTCGTGATCATGATCATGCTATTCATTTGATTCGAGGAAGTGTTCCTCCAAACATCAGGCCTTATAGATGTACTTATGTCCAAAAGAGTGAAATTGAACGTATGATTGCAGAAATGTTAGAGGTTGGTATAATTCAACCTATTCAAAGTTCTTTCTCTGCTCTAGTAGTATTGGTGCACAAGAAGGATGGATCATGGCACATGTGTCCGGATTATAGGGAGCTCAATAAGCTTACCATTAAAGATAAATTTCCCATTCCTGTGATTGATGAATTATTGAATGAATTACATGGAGAAATTTATTTTACCAAGTTGGATCTTATTTTAGGATATCATCAAATTAGAATGAAGACTGAAGATATTCTGAAAACAACATTTCGAACTCATGAGGGTCATTATGAATTTTTGGTCATGCCTTTTGGCCTTACCAATGCACCTTCTACATTTCAAGGATTGTTGAATTCCATTTTCAAACCCTTCCTTCGAAAATTTGTGCTAGTACTTTTTGATGATATACTAATCTACAACAGGTCTTGGAAGGATCATGTTCAACATGTTGACAGGATGCTGAAACTATTGCAGGAGAAACAATTATATGCAAAAACATCCAAATGTTTCTTTGGAGTACAAGAGGTGGAATATCTGGGTCATATTGTATCTCACGAGGGTGTTAAGGTAAACCCTAACAAAATTAAATCCATTAAGGAATGGAAAGTCCCCACAACCATAAATCAGTTGCAAGGATTTCTCGGGTTAACGGGGTATTATCACAAGTTTGTTAATAATTATGGGAGAATAACAGCACCTCTAACAAAATTATTGAAGAAAGATGCATTTTCATGGACTCCTGAAGAAACTAACGCCTTTGAACATCTTAAAGAGGCAATGTGCCTAGCACCAGTCTTAACTACGCTAGACTTCACAAAAACCTTTATTGTGCAATGTGATGCCTCAGGAAATGGAATTGGTGCTATTTTAATGCAAGAAGGAAGACCCATTTCTTTTGAAATTCATCCAATCAAAGGAAATTATTTACAGAAATATATTTATGAGAAGGAAATGTTAGCAATACTACATGCACTTAAGAGATGTCGACCTTACCTATTGGGAAGACACTTCAAGGTAAAAACTGATCATGATAGTCTTAAACAATTTTTGGAACAAAGACTATCTTTAGAAGAGAAACAAAAAGGGTCACAAAGATGTTGGGTTATGAATTTGAAATAATCTACAAAAAAGGGAAGCTAAATTTTATTGCAGATGCACTCTCAAGAAAGAATGAAGAGGTGGAAGCATTGCTTTGTGCCATTTATATTATCCAACCAGATTGGATAACTGAAGCAAGGGATGAATGGAATAAGGATGAAGAAGTGTGGACACTCATTCAAAAGTTGAAGCAAGATCCTAGTACATATGATATATTTAGTTGGAAAAATGATTCCTTATGGTACAAAGATGTCTTATATCTTTGTAAGAATTCCCAACTAAAAAAAATGATTCTTTTGGAATTGCACACTTCTCCTTTAGGAGGACACTCATAATTTTTAAAAGCTTACCATAGGGTGAAGAAAGAATTTTTTTGGGATGGCCTCAAATATGATGTTCAAAAGTTAGTGGTGGAATGTTTGGTTTGCCAGCAAAATAAAGTTGAGACAATTAAGACCTCGGGTCTTCTACAACCTTTATCCATTCCAAGTCAACGTTGGGAGGAGATTTCAATGGATTTTATCACAGGTTTACCTAATTATGAAGGAAAGAGTGTCATCATGGTGGTAGTTAGTAGACTTACCAAGTATTCACACTTTTGTGCATTATCTCATCCATTTAAAGCAAGTACAGTTGGTACTACATTTATGGACACAATTCAAAAGCTACATGGAAACCCAAAGATTATTGTGAGCGCCAGAGATCCCATTTTTACTGGAAATTTTTGGACGAAGTTATTTTCTTGTTGGGTACTCAATTAGCTCGTAGCTCATCTTGTCATCGTCAATCCGATGGTCAAATTGAGATAGTGAATAAATGTTTGGAAGGATATCTTCGTTGTTTTGTATATGATAAACAAACACAATGGGTCAAATGGTTACCTCTCACTGAATGGTGGTATAACACTTCCTTCCATATTGCAGCAAAAATGACCTCATTTATGGCACTTTATGGATATCATCCACCGTCCATCACATCATCTTTAAGAGAAAATTCTCAGGTTAAAGCAGTGGAAGATCACATTGAGCATCAACAAGAAGTTCCCCAACTCTTAAAGGATAACCAAAATTGGGACAAAATCAAATGAAACAAAAAGCAGATCAACATCACAACAAGAGAAGTTTTGATGTATGAGACTGGGTATTTTTATGGTTACAACCATACAAACAAATGTCCCTCAAGCAAGCTAAGAATGATAATACATTATCTCCAAAGTACTATGGTCCTTACAAGGTGTTGCAAAATATTGGTACTATGGCATACAAATTGGAGCTTCCTGCTTCTTCGTGAGTGCATCGAGTTTTCCATGCTTCATGCTTAAAGAAGGTTATAGGTGAAAATATTCCATTTCAAACAATATTTCTAGAACTTGGTGAGGAAGGAAAAATCATATTAGAACCTAAAACGGTCACGGAAACAAGAACTCGACACCTACAAAATCGATCAATTTCAGAGTATCTCATCAACTGGAAGAACTTACCCATTGAAGATTCTACATGGGAGGATGAGAATTTTATATAGAACCACTCAGAGCTACTCAAGCATTGAGGACAACACTTTTTTGAAGGAGAGGGGCATGTTAGGTCCCTATATTACTAGTTTAGTCCCTTATTGTTATTAGCGCAGCCCCCTTATTATTATTGTTGTACCCCTGTAACTCCAATATTGTTATTATCATGCCCTTACATTATTATTGTTAGGTCATCTAGGATTATATTGTGGCCGCATGCACTCCTATATATAGAAGGAGGTTTTGGTCATTTTTATCATCCAATAATTGCTCATTTATGTAATGTATTGGAGGTTTCCCCCTTGAAGTGGCTGATTTATAAGGCATTTATCTCTCTTTTCTTCTATTTTTGGAGCTGGTTTCATTACATGACCTTCTATTTTCCAAAAATAGAATAGAAGAGAGATAAATGCCTTATAAATCAGCCACTTCAAGGGGGCAACCTCGAATTCTTGGATGATACAAATGAAAATACCTCCTTCTATATATAGGGACCCATGGGATCAAAATATTACCCTAGCCGACCTAATAATAATAATGTAAGGGAACACTAATAACAATATGGGGGTTACAAGGGCACAAAAATAACAATAAGGGGGCTACACCAATAAAAATAAGGAACTACACTAGTAATATGGGGACCTAACATACCCCTCTCCTTCAAAAAAGTGTTGTCCTCAACGCTTGAGTAGCTCTGGATGCTTCTGCATAAAATTTTCATCCTCCCATATAGAATCTTTAGTAGGTAAGTTCTTCCACTTGATGAGATACTCTGAAATTGATCGACTTCGTAGCTACCAAGTTCTTGTTTCCGTGACGGTTCCAGGTTCCAGTATGAATTTTAATTCCTCATCAAGTTCTGGCAATATTGTTTGAACTGGAAGTTTGTCACCTATAACCTTCTTTAAGCATGAAACATGGAAAACTGGATGCACTCGCGAAGAAGAAAGAAGCTCCAATTTGTATTTCATAGTACCAATCTTTTGCAACACCTTGTAAGGACCATAGTATTTTGGCGATAATTTATTATCCTTCTTAGCTTTCTTGAGGGACATTTTTTTGTATGGTTGTAGCCGTAAAAATACTCAGTCTCCTACATCAAAACTTCTCTCACTGTGATGCTTATCTCCCTGTTGTTTCATTCGATTTTGTGCCAAATTGAGGTTATCCTTTAAGAGTTGGAGAACTTGCTATTGATGCTCGATGTGATCTTCCACTGCTTGCACCTTAGAATTTTCTCTTAAATATGGTGTGATGGACAGTGGATGATATCCATAAAGTGCCATAAATGGAGTCATTTTCACTGCAGTATGGAAGGAAGTGTTATACCACCATCTCGCCAAAGGTAACCACTTGACCCATTGTGTTTTTTATCAGATACAAAACAACGAAGATATTTTTCCAAACAAATTTTCACTATCTCAGTTTGACCATCAGATTGGGGATGATAAGAAGAGCTATGAGCTAGTTGAGTACCCAAATAAGAAAATAATTCTGTGCAAAAAATTTCCAGTAAAAATGGGATCTCTGTTGCTTACCATAATCTTTGGGTCTCCATGTAGCTTTTGAATTGTTTCCATAAATGCAGTAGCAACTGTACTTGATTTAAATGGTTGAGATAATTCACAAAAGTTTTCATACTTGGTAAGTCTATCAACTACCACCATGATGACACTATTTCCTTCGGACTTAGGTAAACCTGTGATAAAATCCATTGAAATCTCCTCCCAACGTTGACTTGGAATGGATAAAGGCTGTAGAAGACTCGGGATCTTAATTGTCTCAAATTTATTTTGCCGGCAAACCAAACATTCTGCCACAAAATTTTTAATATTAGATTTAAGGCCATCCCAAAAAAAATATTTCTTCACCTTGTGGTAAGTTCTTAAAAATCCTGAGTGTCCTCCTAAAGGGGAAGTGTGCAATTCCAAAAGGATCTTTTGTTTTATTTTGGAATTCTTACAAAGATATAAGCGATATTTGTACCATAAGGAATCATTTTCCCAACTAAATGATGTACTAGAATCTTGCTTCAAATTTTGAATGAGTGTTGACACTTCTTTGTCCTTCTTCCATTCATCGCTTGCTTCGGTTATCCAATCTGGTTGGATAATAGAAATTGCACAAAACAATGCTTCCACCTCTTCATCCTTTCTTGAGAGTGCATCTGCAACAACATTTAGCTTCCCTTTTTTGTAGATGATTTCAAAGTCATAACCCAACATCTTTGTCACCCATTTTTGTTGCTCTTCTGAAGATAATCTTTGTTCCAAAAAGTGTTTAAGACTATCATGATCAATTTTTACCTTGAAGTGCCTTCCCATTAGATAAGGTCGCCATTTCTTTAGTGCATGTAGTATTGCTAACATTTCCTTGTCATAAATAGATTTCTATAAATACTTTCCTTTGATTGGACGACTTTCAAAAGCAATGGGTCTTCTTACATTGACACAACACCAATTCCATTTCCTGAGGCATCACATTCCACAATAAAGGATTTTGTGAAGTCCAGCGTAGCTAAGATCGGTGCTAGGCACATTGTCTCTTTAAGATGTTCAAAGGCCTTAGTTGCTTGAGGAGTCCATGAAAATGCATCTTTCTTCAATAATGTTGTTATAGGTGCTTCTATTCTCCCATAATTCTTAACAAACTTACGATAATACCCTGTTAACCCGAGAAATCCTCGCAACTGCTTTATGGTTGTGGGGACTTTCCATTCCTTAATGGATTTAATTTTGTTAGGGTCTACCTTAACACCCTCATGAGATACACTATGACCTAGATATTCCACCTCTTGTACTCCAAAGAAACATTTGGATTTTTTTTCATATAATTGTTTCTCCTCCAATAGTTTGAGCACGCTATCAACATGTTGAACATGATCCTTCCAAGACCTGCTGTAGATTATTATGTCATCAAAAAGTACTAGCATATATTTTCTAAGGAAGGGTTTGAAAATGGAATTCATCAACCATTGAAATGTAGAAGCTACATTGGTAAGGCCAAAAGGCATGAACAAAAATTCATAATGACCCTCATGAGTTTGAAATGTTGTTTTCGTAATATCTTCAGTCTTCATTCTAATTTGATGATATCCTGAACAAAGATCCAACTTGGTAAAATAAATAACGCCATGTAATTCATCCAATAATTCATCAATCACAAGAATGGGAAATATATATTTAATAGTGAGCTTATTGAGCTCCCTATAATCCAAACACATGCACCATGATCCATCTTTCTTGTGCACCAATACTACTGGAGCAGAGAAAAAACTTTCACTAGGTTGAATTATACCAACTTCTAACATTTCTGCAATCATATGTTTAATTTCACTCTTTTGGACATAAGGATATCTGTAAGGCCTGATGTTTGGAGGAAAACTTCCTGGAATCAAATTAATAGCATGATCATGATCATGAATAGGTGGGAGTCCTTTGGGAGTATCAAACACCTTGGAATGATTGTCCAAGACTTTTTGGAGATTTGGAGAAATAGATGATTTTGATGTTGGAACTTCTAGTGAGCATGCAATTACACCTCGTTTTTCTTTCTTCATAAGATTTGTCATGACATTAGAGCTTATTATCTTTCCCATCTTCCCTGTGATACCCCGTAATTCGATTTCATTTCCTTCCGAAAAAAATTTCAAGAAAATTTCTTGAAAATTAAAAGCTACCGTCCCCAAATATTGTAACCATTGTACTCCTAGTACAACATCAGCACCTCCCATTGGAATGGAAAGCATTGGACTATTCAATACATATTACCCCATGGGCCATGGTTAGCTTGATATTATGGCATTTTCCAGAGAAATTTATAGTTCCTCCATTAGCAACCATGACTTGAGATTCTGGTGCTGGGTATAGGAAACAATTCAATTCCTTGGATACCTTATAAAGAATAAAATTATGGGTGCTACCTGAATCAATCAACACTATTACCTTTTTCTTCTTCATATGTCCTTCTATCTTGAGAGTTTGAGGAGTGGTAATTCCTTCCAATGCATTACATGATGGCAGCCAAGCTGCCACTACCCAAAATATGCAAATAAAATTCTCTTCTCAATTCAAAACTTCATAAAAGCCTCAGCATGAGGTAACCTTAACCTCGACAATTTTTCCATCTCATAGTCTAAGGTCTACAACCCCACTCTAACATTTTATATTCCGACTTTATGAAATTTGATTCATTACCCAATCAATAAACTGTATGGGTGGAAGCATTATCATTTTCAAAACCTTATGGTTTAAAACCATAGTAAAAAACCACATAAATATTCAACTTTGGATTAAGGTCCAAAGTATCATACACATGGCTCTGACCAATCATCATGCGTTTATACATTCGATTTTGATAATATTTAACAAAGGTTAAACTTACCTTATGTTCAATCCCCTCGCTTCATATTTCATTTCAGAATTTCGCCTTTGGTTCAAACCTCGAAACATCAACACGATAACCATGTCGACCTTCGCCAGAATTACCAATCCACCATAATATTCAAACTCGTGTGAACTTCATATTTTGGTTAAAACCAAATATCAAAAAAAACATTGGATTGGGTCCCACAACATATTAAGCGTACCTGTTGTTAAAATTCACAAAGCTTGATGATGCTAACATACTTTGCCATCTAACGAAGGATGCTTCACCACACTCAATCCTTGACAATCTAACGGCTATTGCATGATCAACATGCATGCCTATTAATTCTCCAGAATGACGCGATAAAAATGGTTTTAATTTACCACTCTTTGCCATGCGTCTCTCAACAAGTGATATCGCGTTCCTTCAAAGAAAACCACTTACCATTTTTAATTTGTGCGATAATAGTAACCGGTTTCTCAAAAACTGCTTATCTGTAATTCCATTTCAGATTGCGTTCAAACACCGACTTTTCACTAGATTCTTGATCAAGAACCAATTTCTTCGATCTCTCTAAATCCTCAAGCCCCAACATAGATTTAAGTCCACCATTTGTGCAACAAATTACAATTCTGCTTCAGTTCTTTACTCAGAATCTCCAGCCTTAACCATTGAATCCATTCCTCCATCTCACAGTTTTATTTCTCACAAATGAAATTCATTTGTTTTACAATCATTTTCCTTGTAATTTCACTTTCACCATGTATTCATGGTTCCAATTTTCCATTGCCTCAATTTCTGTTTCAACTTGCTGATTTGGCTTCAACTCCATCATCTTTTGACCGTGCTTCATTTTTTCATTTCGTGCTTCAGATCCATGCTTCCAGATTCGTGCTAAAGATCCCTTCTTTTCGTGCTTCCAATCCTGGTATAACGCTCTGCTTTGATTTCCTGGAGTGCGTAACCAGCTTCAATTTTTTTTGTAAACTAAAGTTTCCAGATTACTCTTATATTCTCCATTGTCAATCTAAGATGAAGATCAAACACTATTGCAGAAAAAATTAATAACCTGTTCAGATCAACAAGACCCATAATGCCTTCATGAAATCAAGGGTCCAATGGATTCAATATCATGGTCTGGCACATGCAGATGCATCAATTCATGTAGAGGGAGCACAATTTGGGTCTACCTTCCTTACGAAGATTTCAACCACAGAAAAATGCGCGGATTATTCTAAACATTTCTCAGATTCATAGCAAATAAACTACAAAGTGATACAGATACCCAAATTGTATAATTCCACACTGTTTTTGTATTTTTCCATAAATATTTACAATGAAAATACATTCAAATTAACTACTATCCAAACTTCCTCTATGAGGCCCAGCTATTGGTTTTGAACCATTAGCTCTGTCTCCATCCAATCTCTCGTTCCTCTCTCTATGCTAATTTCCTGAATGCTTACAATTTATATAAGAAAGGATTTATGAACCAAATTAGTTCAAATCCCAAAATATCTCACTATCCCCTAGATTACCTATTCAACTCCTCTCTTCACTCAACAAAATCTAGATTAGATTTCTGTTCAATCTCTCAAATTCTATTATAGCCAAAAAATCTAAATCTATGGCTTGATCTCCACACAGGGAGGATCACTTGCCACATTTCCCTTTTCCAGCTCAGAATTTGACAACAAATAATTACACATATACATTTAATTAATTAAAATTCAACTTAAGCACTTGTCTTCTAATCCTTAGTCAGCCACAACATGTGATCAACCCATCACATTGATGGCTGGTCTAAATGCCCCTGCATCATTACACGATAGGGTCATACTCATTTCTTCTTCTTCTAGGGTTGGTTCTTGGTGTATATCCTCTTATTTTGAAGTTTCTTGTTCATTTTCTTCCTCCTCTTCACAATCTATTTAAAATAATTTCTTCTCAACACACTTATGACCTTTAGTGTATTTGCTATCACAACTGTAGCAAAGAAATTTTGATCTTTTTTCTTCAAATTGTTGTGGTGTGAACCTTGTAGGTTGTGGAAGTCTAGGAATAACAATACTTCCATTTTTATATATGTGAGTGGTAGGCTTCCTTGTCACCATAATTTTACATTCATTTTTTCTTGCCAACCGGAATGCCTTCTCCAACGAATCAGGTTCCCAAATGCAAACTTCATGTTGGATGTTATCCTTTAAAGTCCCTATGAAGAAATCAATCCTGTGTTCCTCTAGAATATCAATTACCCTTATATTCAATTTTTGGAAGTCCTCAATGTGCTCCACCACTGAATCGTTTTGTTTGAGATCTATCAATTGGCTAAAGAATGTGTTGATATTTTTATCCTCATAATGTGCTATCATTTCCTCTGTAAAAATTGACCAAGTGAAAAAATTTTTATGGGAGCAAAGCCATCGATACCATATAAATGTATTTGGTTCTAAATGTGAAGTTGCAATGCGTACCTTTTGTGCTTTTTTCACATTATTGAGATCAAAATATTGCTCCATCTATAGTATCCATGTTACGGGATCCTTGCCATCAAAATTCCTCATATCCATATTTGGAATATGGTGGTTCTTCCATCCAACATTAGAGTTTATGAAATAACAATTAACATTTATTTTGTTCTCATCATGAGTTTCCTCTACTATCTTTTTGACATTAAGAAACATTTATTGTATAAACTTTGTCAAACCTTGCATGTGTGCATTTAGATAATTCTTCATGTTTTCCATGTTTTCTTTCATGTCATCCATCTTAGCTTCCATGCCATCCATATTAGCTTCCACGCCTTTCTTCAAAGATTCCATTTCTTTTTTTGTTGCTCTTTGCGAGAGCGAAATTTGGTGCACTTTCTCTTGTAATTTTGATATGTCATGTTGCAATTTTTCGTCTTCATGAGTCATAGTAGAGCCTTATAAAGGCTTAATGGATGTTGAATTAGAAGGAATTTAATAACTAAATACTGATATCTATTCTACAATATTCCCTTGGAATCAATTCAAACTGATTTTTCACACAAGACTTATGCAATTCGAAAAATAAATTACACACCTTTTTATTGATTTTGAGGAGCTTGATATTCAAAACTAAATTATCTCTATGATTTCGGATCTTCAATATCTGAAAATAGGCCCTGTAGTATACCTCTGAAGCTTCTTTCAATTTCCACAGGTCTCACCTAATTTGGATTCTTCAAGGCAAAGTTATGCCCAATCTCCCACAATGACCTAATTATGGACTGGTTCAGTAGAGCGAACTTGTATGGTGTGCCATGTGTCACTGTTTCCTCCTTGGGCTGAGATTGATATAAAGAAAACTAAATTCCATTCACTTGTGGCTACTTTTTAGAGAATTGAAATCCGATGCTTAGAGTGATATTTATGACTCTTTTCTGAGGGTCACCTCTTTGAGATGAAATTGGGAAGCCTCAAACAACACTAACTTCCACAGATCATATCTCTCAAAATATTTCGAATAAAGCTTTGAAATTTTTCCACCATGTTCCTTAAGATTTTTTATTCGTTTTGTAAATATTTTAGCTTCTAAACCCTCGTAGAAAAAACGTTATCGGAAAAATTCCACGATGACTTGTTTAGGTTAAATTCAGGAGCCTGCAAAAAGCCGTAACTTCCATAGATCATATCTCCAAAATTATTGTGAACCAAAATCTAAAATTGTTCGACGAGGTTTCTCAGGATTTTGGCTTCATGATCTAAGAATTGCAGCTTCTGAACCTTCGTAGAAAAATAGTTATAGCGAAAATTCCACTGACCTATTTGGAGCAGCGAAACCCTAGAATCCAAAGCTCTGATACCAAATTTTATGAAAGAAACTCCAAAAATAGAAGAGAAGAGAGATCAATACCTTAGAAGTTAGCCAATTCGAGGGGGAAACCTCCAATACATTACATAAATGAAAAATTCTTGGATGATACAAAGGACAAAACCTCCTTCTATATATAGGGGTCCATGGGATCACAATATAATCCTAGCCAACCTAATAATAATAATGTAAGGGAACAATGATAACAATATGGGGGTTACAGTGGCACAAAAATAATAATAAGGAGGATACACTAATAAAAATAAGGGACTACACTAGTAATATGGGGACCTAACAATGATAAAAATACTGATATATGCCTCAAAAGATGTTATACCAACAGTTCTAGGCACTATATCACCTTTCCAAGACAACCCAAGAGGTTTCGGAAAATACACAAAATGTACAAATGTTAGCTACAACCCTAGGGCTGAAGATTGCTGCAACAACATAAATGAGAAGATATGGCTAAAGCTGATGTATAATTATGTAGCTCTTCTCCAATAGATCCTTCGGATGAAAGGATGCCCCCTTCACTGAAGAAATCACCTCCAAAATTAGACACTGCAACCACCCCTGCAACTCCTCCCTAAAATAACGCAGATCTGGACTGAAACTATGTTGTAGGGGATAAAATCACCTTGGGCTTTTGCCAAATATATCAATAAATCCCAAGGGTCTTCTTTATTGGCCTCCCAATGGAAGGAAACCTTCCTCCACTGCAAAATTAGCTCAGAAAACACCCAATACAATTCTCCACTGCTGCACCCTACAACACAACACAACTCTAAGCAGAAACTGCACTGTTGAAGAAAGTTGTAGCTTGGCCTTATGATCTTAAAAACAAACTTCTTAGATCTGTTCCAGAGATTGACTTTAGGGGCATTTACTGGATATGTCACCTTTGATAAAAGGATGAGATCCAGAGGCTACCTAGCCCTTTACAAACTCTGTCTTTAGAAATTGTAGAAGTTAACACTCATGATCTGAAAATGAAACTACTTGTATTTGCTATTCAAGGTATTCATTTCCATAAAATCATATGTGCAAACTGTTATTCATGTCTTGCAATTGAAACAAAGTGTTTTTGGTAAATTTCTGAGTCTTATGTGTGAAGGAGTGTTATTTCTTTTTACTTTTTAACATATTAAATCTGAACAACACAACAAGATAAATTCACATAATATAACACAACAGCTGATGAGGCAGTTCACCCCTCCCGGGCTACATCTGTCGGGTCCAAGGCCCCAAAATGGGCATGTCCTTGCTCTTATTAGATGCTAAAATTGGTTATACAGTGATAAGAAAGCCTAAACAGGAAAAATAAGCTGTGGAAATGAGTTCAGAACACAGAAAAAAGTAAAGACTGGCTTTTGTTTCACCTCCAATTGTTAACCATAGCCCAATACAGCTCCAACACTCCCTAGGCCCTGATAGCTATCCAAGCTTCTCTCCTGAAAAAGTACCTGAATATCAGCTCTGTTGACTTTGCAACCTATTCCATTGGCTCTGGAATGCTCAAAATACTCGAAATCAAAAAAAAATTCGCTCGAAAAGGTTTTTTCTAGTGAAAGTTATGCCCAACTGAAGTTTTGTCCAATTTGGCCTAAAGAAACTTTACTAAACTTGGGAGGACTACAGATAACCCCACTAAAAAGGCGGACTTCCTCTTCTAGTGGAACCATGTGTCCAAATTGGTAGAACATTAAGTTTAAATGGCAATGATATGGCATGTTCACATGCGTAGGCATCGGAGGGTTAACTATCGACGGTTAAAGTTTAAGCCCCTGCCATGGTCATGGGTCGGAGGTCCCGTGGTAGATGGGCTAACACCCGAGTGCTTAGCCATAATCTTCGCCCGACTATTTTGTGGTGACAGCGTTCAAACCTGACCGCACACACGTTCACGTTCAACACTAACCAGTTCACGTTTGGTCACAAACTCCACTCTGTTCATGGTCCTCCATGCAATGCTGACTCGGGGTTCCGTTCAGCTCCGATCCGCGGGTAGACACCACCCGGTGCTCCGTTCATGACCAACTGTCGCATGCACTATTGACCTGCTCATTCAGAGCTCAATCGTTTACTGCTGACTCGCGGGTAGACACCGCCCGCGGGTGACCCGTGCCCACCTGGGTCGGTTCGGGTTGGGTCGGCCTGAATGACCCAAAATTTTTTAATATCTAATTTTAAAAAAAATTGAACCTTCTTAGGCCTGGGGCCACGTGGCAGCCTCCAGGTAGGCCACGTGGAACCCACTGATAGGCCATCCCAATTTTTATAAAATAATTAAATTTTCTATTTTCACAAAAATTCTGAAGATGCCATAATTTTCTTTCCAAAGTGTTGTTTTGAAGGTTACTAGGCAAAATTAAAACTTGAATATCTTCCACATCTGGCATCAGATTTGAATTTCGTTCATGGTGTTAGGATCGTAATGACGAAAACTATCCGGTCGATCAATTTATTACCAGTTCTAAGCAGTTCCAAATTTGAGCATTTTTTCACTTAGGACATGATCGCCTGATCACACCTCCCAAATGGGAAGCTTTTGGACCCACATTATAGATAATGAAGATGAGGAGACTGATTCTCCACTCTTCCAACTTTGAACCAATGAAATATTCCTGACTTCATCAAATTGAGCTTCTCATAAAAAGATAAATTGTTCCTTGAATTCACTGACCGACCGTTGCTAACACTGACTAAGTCATGACACAAATTTTTGAAATTTGCTGAACAACAACTATATTTTGCAGAATACATATTGTTTCTACAATGGTCAAACTTCAAAGAATACTGAACATAATATTCACATTGCCAACTGTCCACATGGTGAATTTTTGATGAATGAGCCATGTACTTGTGTCGAATCCTGACCAAGTTTTCTCGCCATACAAATCTGCCATTCTGAAACCAGCAATGACCCTTGCTGAACTGTGTTCCCTCTTTGCTTGCATGCCTTTCCATCTCATGGACTCTTGCACCGCTTTGCACCGACACTTCATTCTCTGCACCGATCGACACCAAAGGTACTTTGTGCAACATATTGTCATCTTCTTTCAAAGACGAACTATTATCAGACTGAAACATACCATCATTTATATCATCAATATCATGAAAAGGAAAATGTAAAAAATCTTATTGTTTAACAATAAAAAAAGTCAGATTTTGACTTGCATTATGTAGCCTTTTCAATTGCCCTGCATGAACTAAAGAAGATTCTAGCTTCTTCTTATGTGCTCTCACAGTGTACTCTTTTCCATCCTTGAACAAGTGATACTTATTCTCATGGCGATGGAATATTGCCTTTCTGTCATATAAATATGGACTACCCAACAAAACACCTGTAATGTCAAGCGGTACTACATCTAGTTCAACCCAATCAACATACTGAGCTGTTACGGCGAAGCACAAGATGCACTTTCTTGAGACTTGTAATTTTTCATCCTTGCATATCCACCCAAGTGGATAAGGCTTTGGATGTGGAATTGTCTCAAGTTTTAGCTGTTTGACCAAGTCTTCTAAGATGAGATTAGCATGAGACCCACTATCAAAAATTGTGTCTATCTTTATGTGATTTGAGATTATCCTCATATGAAAAATCTCTATCCTCCTCTTTTCATTTTGAGTTTCTTTGTGACAGTTTAATGTGCTAGAACTGGGATTTGTTTCTTGTACATCCTCTTTCCCCTTTATGTTCTTTAATACCATGGCGATACTTTTAGTCTCATCACCTGATTCAGACCCTAAGTCTTGTTCAACAGTTGCAATAGTTTTTCCCTTTTCTTTGGTTTTGTCTTTGTTTTTATATTTCTCTGGTTTCAACTCCGGATGAAGCTTCCAACAGTGATCTTCATCGTGGCTTGTTTTTGAACATTTCTTGCAAAAGAATTCCCCTTTTTCCTTTCTAGAGTTTGAATCATTTTTATTTATTTGCCTTTAAAATCACTACCCTCATTCACATCAAAAGTGTTTTTCCCTCTAGCCTCTAAATGCGTAGCTTATACACAAACTTCATGTTAGGTCCCTATATCACTAGTATAGTCCCTTATTATTGTTAGTGTAAACCCCTTATTATTATTATTGTACCCTTGTAACCCCCATTTTGTTATTATTGTGCCCTTAAATTATTATTGTTAGGTCAGCTAGGATTACATTGTGGCCCACTAGGATTACATTATGGCCCCATGGACTCCTATATATATAGAAAGGAGGTTTTGTAAATTGTATCATCCAAGAATTGTTCATTTATGTAATGTATTGGAGGTTGCCCCCTCGAAGTGGCTTATTTCTAAGACGTTCATATCTCTTTTCTTCTATTTTTGGAGCTGGTTACACAACATTTGGTATCAGAGCTTTGGATTCTAGGGTTTCGCTGCTCCAAACAGGTCATCGTGGCATTTTCCTTTACTCTAAATTTTTTCTCGGGCCAAAAAAGGAAGCTAGAGAATTTTTAGATTAAAGCTAAAATCCTGAGGAAGATTGCCTAAAACTTTTAGAGTGTGGTTCGCAATATTTTCGGAGATATCATCTGTGGAAGTTAGGTATGTTTTCAAGCTCCTAAATAGGTCATCGTGGAATTTTCGCTATAAAACATTTTCTAAGAAGGGTCAAAATCTGAAATTCGTATGGTGCGAAGCTGAAATCCTGAGGAAATTTTTCAAAAAATTTCAGAGCTTGTTTCGCAATATTTTCTTAGATATGATCTGTGGAAGGTAGTGCTTTGTCAGGATCCAGAATTGCATCTCAAAGAGGTGATCGTGGGAAAAGTTCAATAACTCTCTCTCTGGGCAGTGGATTTGAGTGCCGTAAAAATTGGTCACAAGTACACAGAATGTAGTTTCTTGGCTATCAATTTCATAGACAAATGACAAAACAGTGACACGTGGCAAGTCGTACAAGTTCTCTCTACTGAACCAGTCCATAATTAGGTCATTGTGGGATCTTGGACACAACTTTGTCTTGGAGAATCCAAATTAGATCAGACCTGTAGCATTTGAAAGAAGCTTCAGAGGGCTACTACAGGGCTTAAATTCAGATATTTAAGTTTTGCAATCACATATATAATCAAATTTCAATATCTAGCTCCTCAAAAGCAAGTAAAAGGTGTTTATTTGTTTTTTCGAATTGCATAAATCTTGTTTGAAAAATTAGTTTGAAGTGATTCCAAGGGCCTATTGAGCATAAATTTCAGTATTAGGTTCTTATATGCCTCCTAAAAATAATTCCATACACATTAATCCCTCAAAAAGCTATACTATGACGCATGAAGAGGAAGAGTTGCAGTATGAGATATCAAAATTACGGTACCAAGTGCAACAAGTTTCGATCTTACGAAGAGCAATTGAAGATGAAATAGATGGTTTAAAAGTAGAAATGGAGGCTAATTTGGATGTTTTGAAGGATCAAATAATAGAAAATATGGATGATAAATTAGTGGAAGATCACATCGAGCATCAACAACAAGTTCTCCAACTCTCAAAGGATAACCCAACTTTGGTGCAGAATCTAATGAAACAACAAGAAGATCAAAATGACATCGAAAGAAGTTATGAAGCAGTCACAAAAACAAGAACTCGACAAGTACTATCAATTTCAGAGTATCTCAGCAAGTGGAAGAACTTTCCTGCAAAAGATTCCACATGGGAGGATGAGAATTTTATACAGAAGCATCAAGAAATAATCAAGCGTTGAGGACAACACTTGTTTGAAGGAGAGGGGCATGTTAGGTCCCTATATCACTAGTATAGTCCCTTATTATTGTTAGTGTAAACCCCTTATTGTTATTATTGTACCCTTGTAACCCCCATTCTATTATTATTGTGCCCTCAAATTATTATTGTTAGGTCGGCTAGGATTACATTGTGGCCCACTAGGATTACATTATGGCCCCATGGACTCCTATATATAGAAAGGAGGTTTTGTGAATTGTATCATCCAAGAATTGTTCATTTATGTAATGTATTGGAGGTTGCCCCCTCTAAGTGTCTTATTTCTAAGGCGTTCATATCTCTTTTCTTCTATTTTTGGAGCTGGTTACACAACACTTCATCTAGACTAGTAGGATTGAACATAAAGATAGTATGTATAAGGTAATTATGCAAAACACCTATATATTTTAGCAAATTATCTTGACTTTGTAAGTCTATTCCTAACAAGAGTGCTCTTCTCCTAAAATCTTGAGTGTATTCTTTAACACTTTTCCCTTTAAGCTGTCTAAAGTTTTGCCAATTCATTATAGCCTTTTGTAGATGAGCAAGAGGATAAAATTGCTTCTTAATTGCGGAAATAAATTCAACCCATGATAAACTAAGCTTACCATGTTTCTTGATTTCATCCTTGGTCTTGGCTTCCCACCATAACAATGCTGCTCCATCCATTCTTAGCGAGGCTAGTTGTATTTTGGTGTTGTCATCATGCAGGTTTTGAATCCTTAAATAGACTTCCAATTGTCTGATCCAATTGTCTAGTTTCTCTGCATTGACTTCACCGTTAAACATGGGCAATTACATCAAGCTTTAAAAAAGGATTTTTACCAGTGGTTTTAAACTTATGTGACTGATTTACTGAAGTAGAGGAAGATGATGACGAGGAAGAGGATGGCGATGGAGATGGTGGATCACCATTTCCTCCATTCCCTTTCTTTGACTGATCATTACCCTTCTTTCCTCCTGATGAATCCTCTCCTTCTTTTTGGTTTTTAGACCCTTCTCCAGCAATCTTATCATTTCTTTCTTGATAGAGGATCCTTACCATTTTAGTCATATCCAAGAAAGCTTTCCAAAATACCCTTTCTTCTTCCTTAGTATCCATATCTTCAGGAGCTTCTCCTTCTCTTGAAGACATGCTTGTAGCTGCTTCTAGGGATCTTGGAGGTGGTTCTCTGACCCTTCTTGGTTGTGGATTAGTTTGTGCACTAACCAAGTTTCCTTCACCTCTCTTGAGTTTTAACCTAGTCAACATCAAAAATTGCAAACAAATGACTTAATCTTTTCACAAAACAAATGCTGAGTAAAAACTCTAGCTTCTATGGCTCTAAAATTGAGCTCTGATACCAATTGATCTGAAAAAAAAACTTCTTAGATTTGTTCCAAAGATTGACTGTAGGGGCATTTATTGGATATGTCACCTTTGATAAGAGGATGAGATCCAGAGGCTACATGGCCCTTTATAGACTCTGCCTTTAGAACTTGTAGAAGTTAACACTCATGATCTGAAAATGAAACTAGTATTTTCTGTTCAAGGTATTCATTTTCATAAAATTATATGTGCAAACTGTTATTCATGTCTTGCAATTGAAACAAAGTGTTTTTGGTAAATTTCTGAGTCTTATGTGTGAAGGAGTGTTATTTATTTTTATTGTTTAACATATTAAATCTGAACAACAAAGCAAGATAAATTCACATAATATAACACAACAGCTGATGAGGTAGTTCACCCCTCCTGGGCTACATCTACCGGGTCCAAGGCCCCCAAATGGGCATGTCCTTGCTCTTATTAGATGCTAAAATTGGTTATACAGTGATAAGAAAGCCTAGAAAGGAAACAAAAGCTGTGGAAATGAGTTCAGAACATAGAAAATAGTAAATATTGGCTTTTGTTTCACCTCCAATGGTTAACCATAGCCCAATACAGCTCCAACACTCCCTAGGCCCTGATGGCTCTCCAAGCTTCTCTGTTGACTCTGCAACCTATGCCATTGGTTTTGGAATGCTCAGAATACCCGAAATTAAAAAAATATTGCTCGAAAAGGTTATGTCTAGTAAAATTTATGCCCAATTGAAGTTTTGTCCAATTTGGCCTAAAGAATCTCCACTAAACTTGGGAGGACTGCAGATAACCCCACTAAAAAGGCGGACTTCCTGTTCCGGCGGAACCGTGCATCCAAATTTGCAGAACATTAAGTTTAACTGGCAGTGAGATGGCATGTTCACATGCATAGGCATCGGAGGGTTAACTATCGACGGTTAAAGTTTAAGCCCCCACCCATGGTCATGGGTCGGAGGTCCTGTGGTAGATGGGCTAGCACCCGAGTGCTTAGCCATAATCTCCACTGGACCATTTTTTGGTGACCGCGTTCAAACCTGACCACACGTACATTCACGTTCAACACTGACTAGTTCACGTTTGGTCACAAACTCCGTGCCATTCACGGTCCTTCGTGCAGTGCTGACCCGGGGTTCTGTTTAGCTCTGACCCGTGGGTAGACACCACCCGGTGCTCCATTCATGACAAAACGTCGCGTGCATTGCTGACCTTCTCATTTAGAGCTCAACCATTTACCACTAACCCGTGGGTAGACACCACCCATGGGTGACCCGTGCCCACCCGGGTCGGGTCGGGTCGGGTCAGATCGAATGACCCAAAATTTTTTAATATCCAATTTTTAAACAAATTGAACCTTCTTAGGCCTGGGGCCACGTGGAAGCCTCCAGGCAGGCCATGTGGCACCCACTGATAGGCCTTCCCAATTTTTCTAAAATAATGAAATTTTCCATTTTCACAAAAATTCTGAAGATGCCATAATTTTCTTTCTAAAGTGTTGTTTTGAAGGTTACTGGGAAAAATTAAAACTTGAATATCTTCCACATCCGGCATCGGATTTGAGTGCCATTCATGACATTAGGATCGTAATGACGAACACTATCCGGTCAATCAATTTATTACCAGTTCTGAGTGGTTCCAAATTTGAGCATTTTTTCACTTAGGACATGATCACTTGATCACCTTATGTCAGAATGTGGAAATGTAGTGCAATTACTTCTCCTTAGTAGGCACTAGAAGTCCCTCAAGGATGAAGGTGGGATTCCCACTCGAGAACACCGTGTGCTAAACAACACTGCAATCTTATCTAAACAGCTGAAGATAACCTCAATTCTTAACAAACCGTAGAAAAAATAGTAATCCAATCATGATCACAATGGCTGTCATCCCCTTCCTTATATTCTTGGCAAGCTTCCTCACCTTGGGACCCACTCATTAAAACCACTAATTCCATGCATGGAGTCTCCCTCCAAAACTACGTTGTCCCTTAATGAATGCCACTCCTTCCATACCAACACTGTTTGATTTGGTCAAGGTTGACCCAATCTTCATGATCCAACCCCTTTTCACACATAAGGGTCTTTAATCTAGCTTTTAGATGACCTCTTTTCACATTAGGAGTGTCTTTTATTCCTACTAAGGAGATTTATGGGTCTCCATACCCTCTTATTCCTCTAACTAAGAGAAAATCAAAATTAATATTCCAATTAGCTGTGTGCTAATTTAGGAATATTACAGTTAAGAAAAATTCAAGTAAGTAAGGTTTTAGAAATATTGGACAATAAGAGGGATGTAGGTTATTTTCCTACTATTCATATCTATACTGCTTTGATTATTCATTTATTTAGGGAAAATAAATCGAAGCAAGCCTTATGGTTTCTTGAGGAAATGGAAAAGGTTGGTTGTAAGCTGACTGTTGTTACATATACAACATTAATTAGAGGGTATGTGAATGAAAAGCTTATGTATAATTCTTGAAATAATTTAAATCTCATGAAGGAGAAAGGGCATGCTCCTGATTTTGAAACTTACTCTACATTCAATCATTTTCTTTGTAGGGTTGGTAAATAAAAAATGGCACTAGAACTACTATATGAAATGATGGAAAATTATATTCACCCTAGTCTTTTGAACTTCAGGACTGTGTTTTTTGGTTTTAATAGAGAAGTCCAAATGGGCCTTTTCTAGAAGAAGTGAGGTTCTATGAGATGAAACTATAGATATTTGTAGGTCAGGATTGTAGAGATCTCCTCTATGTGGAATTTTTAAAATTAATGCTCCCACCCTCCATTTTAACTATGTCGCCCACCGTCCATTTAACGTCGTCAGCATTCCCTTTGCACCCTTCTGCAAATGCTAGTTATATTATGAGACAGTGGACAAGGGCCCAACACTAGTGTTATAAAAATTGGTCTGACTTGGCTCAATGGGCTAGTTTTGTACCAAATAAGCCATGCTCCGCCAAGTAGATGCATGATGAACCCATATAGAATCTAAGAAAAAAAATCAGTATTTAATTAAAAAACATAAAAATCCAAAGCATCAAACTGAGAAAATTGCTATAAAGAGATCTTCCACCCCTATAAGTGTCTCACACCTTTCTCATAGAGCATTTTTTAGAATTGGAGTTTTGGAGCAGAACTGAAATATTGAAGAGTAATATGACACTCGATATTGGTGCTGGTTTGAAATTTGTTTGAGGTTATTTCAAATGGATTTAGGTAGCTTAATCATGAGGCTATAGTCCATATTGAAGCTTGGAGGATTTGTGGACCAAATTCCTTTGTCCACTACCTATTATTCTCATTTCTAGGAATGTTTTCCCTCTATTTAAATTGTAAATGTAGATCCTCTGAAATTTGTCCTTGTTTTTAATTTTTTTCCCTTCAAAATTCAAATATGCGCCTCTTTAAATTAAAAATTAAAATCATCTGAAAACTGAACCTGTTTTGAATTTGACTCAAACATTTTAATTTGCACATGTCTAGAATTATACTACTTGGATTTCATAAATCTAATGTTCTCTTTCAAACTGCAGATTGGAATTTTACCATGGTTTCCACCCTTAGAGTCAACGACCTTGAATGGATCCATGATAATCTGGATGATGTGAAAATTTATTGCAAATACTGTAAGAAATTCCTTAAGAAGGGAAGGGGGAGTCAAAATTCATAGATTTAAAGAACACTTGGCTTGTATAAGAGGCCAAGCTTCCCCATGCATGGCCCCATTAGAGGAGATTGGAAATATTAGATTTGAATTGCAAAACCAATTTTCAAAATTTAAAGAATACAAGGCTAGGCACAAAGGAGATGGTTGTAGCATGTTTTTCAGACTCTAAAGCCTATGGAGGCCATTTAGAGCCTCGTTGTTGCTGATATATATTAGACTCAGTGCCATTTTGAAACATATTCAGCTTTACATGGTATATGTATGTGCCATGAGAAGAATTTTTCATATTCTATTTCAATGGTTTGGAGTCTTATATTTTTTGGTAAATCAAGTCACTAAAATAAGATTCATTAGAGTCTGAGTTTTGAAACATCGACCAACACATACACAAACTTTCCAAACTTCGTATATGACATTATTCAAGCCAGTGGACTTGATAGACTATATAGTAGTTTCAATGTGAGGGTTTCTCAACTGAATTCTCAAATAGAATTTAAACATTTTGAGAATTAGTATATATGAAAAAATGACTTACCATTTTCTTATTAATAAACTGGAAGAAACCAATGCATCATAATTACAAAAATTCTCAAGAGCATGATACACTCAAAATGAATATTTATGTTCTTTTGCTTGCTCTTGTGCCCCCTACACTATCTAGGTAAACAATTTAGGCCTCCTAACTAAACTAGAAGGAAAAATGGTTTGTGTACCTCCATTGTACTAGTATCTAACTGATTTAAATTTGATTTCACTAGAAGTTTTGGAACAACATTTGAGGAAACAAGATTCTCTTCCTCCCCAATATTTGGTGCATGACGCTAAGGCTTAAAGGACCATGCTTCCTCATCAAACTTGACATCTCAATTGAAAACCATCTTCCATTTAGAAAAAAATTAGACTTTGTAAGCCTTATATGTCTCATTGTATCCCACCAAAGTGCCCTTCAAACTAGATGGTTAAAAATTGGTTCTCTTCTCCCCAACGATATGAATATATACAAGACAACCAAAACACCAAAATGTGATACTTGTGGCTTCTCACCATTGAAATATGTTTCTATTATCTTATCCTTCAATATCTATTGAGGTCACATATTCAAAATGTATATTGTTGTATAACATGCTTATACCCAAAGATGAATGGGCAGATCTATGTCATGGATCATTGCCTTGGAAGTCTATATAATGGGCTTATTCTCCTTGTCTACAACCACATTTTGATGTGTTTTGTAAGGCACTATCAACTCCCTCTTGATTTCTACTTCCCGACAAAAAGTGTTAAACTCTTTGGAGGTATATACTCCTCCATTATCTGATCTCAACACTTTAATCTTCTCACCTGTTTGATTTTTCTAGAAAAAGCTTTAAACCCTCAAAACTTCCTAAACACCTCATCCCTAGTCTTCATGACATAAACAGAAAAATTGTAAGAGAAATAAATGAATTATTAATTACTGTTATCTAATAATTTTATTGAAGTCATAGTTTCACACACATCTAAAATTTGTCCTTATTTTCAATTTGAATAAGAATTTCTAATTTGCAAAAGTCTAGAGACATGCAGCTCAGATTTTAAAAAATATAACGTTGCAACCTCTTTTTTGATAGGATGCCAAGGTCTATGATCCTTCGAAAGAAATTGCAACCAAAACATACAAGAAACAAAATTGGAGGGGCCTTCAAATAAATTTTCATATTTGAGACTAAAGGTAGTTACACTATCACTCCTACAACATAGAGCTAAAAAAAACAAAGCATCAACTTTAAGTAAACTATCATAGTTCCAGAATGGATCCTGGACATACCATGCTTAAAAAATTCTAAAAAAATTTCCCTGTCCTAGGTAGTAGCCCCAATATCCATATACATTGAATCCTAGAATATTTTTGAATGTGCTCTCATACCATGTCAAATTTGTAGACCACGGTAAGCAAAGCTACAACATAGTGATCTACAAATACATATGATTCATGAAAAAAAAATACAACTCTCAAACTTACTATCATCGCATTAAATAAGAAAAAAATAAATACACAATGAAAGACCCAACACTAGAATACCTCACTCTAATCTCATATCGTGCCTTTATAACTGTAGAAAAGGGTCATGAGTTACAATCAAGTTTGGACTAAGTCTGTCCTACTTCCTGACCTGCATGGAAAATCATGCTAGAGAAGGAAATGCACCCCAAATGCATGCACCCTTCTACTCTAGGTTCATATGTTGGGATACCATGCCATGAAAATTGTGCTAAAAACACTTTCCAAATATATCAAATATGTTTTTAACTTCTTATAAAATAGTTTTTTTTTCTAGTTTAATAAAAGACACCTATTCTAGTTTTGGAAAAATCGTAAACACAATAAAAATTGCTCAGAGTAGATCAGCCATTGAAAGAATTTCAAATGTTTACACCAAGCAAATATATATGCCTCACTTGGAGGATTTTCTAGTGCACCCTCCACCATCTTGGATCTAATGTTACAAAAGTTTTGCTGCTAAATGTATGTTGTGAAGACACTTTCAAAGCAACCAAGTAGGTATTATAACAATTTGGAGTAGATTTATCACTTTTCTTCTCTTCTTCCTAGCTCTATTCACTCTATCCTATGTGCCATACCCTTCAAAATGCCAATTTTAAGAACTAAGTGAAATGAAGCCCAAGAAAATTGATGATGGAATTGAAGATTAGGGTATGTTTATGTGGTTCACAGTCCTTGGAGAACAGTAACTGTTACATCTAATCCAATGTAGAGTTTTCAAGAAACAAGAAGAACAACCCATCTTTGACCATAGATCTATAATAACATGCCAAAGAAATGATAGCATGTCATATGGATTCAAGCTCAAAGAATAAACCCCTATTGAATGGTAGCAAGGGAAATATACAATAATTAAATGATGAATATTACTTGTTAAAAGCCCTCCAAGGTTCAAATATTGCTCCAAAATCCAGGGATGAGAGACAAATGGAACACCACAAGGTTGGATAAGACCCCCACTGTCCCATTTCCTTGAAGTGAAATAATAACATGAAGAATATTAGGTCCCCCTATCTAGGAGAGTTTAGTTTATATATTTTATTTCTATTGTTCTAATAGCATAGGTTTTAGTGGCTAGAAGCCAACCTATATCCAACACTGGCATGTATTGCTACTATTATATTTAGTGGCCAACAACCCAAATATACTTAGTATTATTCTCGTTTTATTATATTATGACACAATGGACAAGGGCCCAACACTAGTGTTCTAAAATGTGGTCCAAATTGACTCGATGGGCTAGTTTGGTACCAAATAAGCCCTACTTTGCCAAGTAGATGCATGATAAACCCATTCAAAATCCAAGGAAAATTTTCAATTTTGAATTAAAAAGCACAAAATACCAAAGCATTAAACTGAGCAAATTTCTATAAAGAGATCTCCCACCCCTCTGTTTGTCTCACACCTTTCTCATAGAGCATTTATGAGCATTTGGAGTTTTGGAGTAGAGATGAAATATTGAATATCAATCTGACGCTTAAGATTAGTGTTGGTTTGGACTTTGTTTGAGGTTGTTTTCAATGTATTTAGGCAGCTTAATCATGAGGCTATAGTCCATCTTGAAGATTGTAGGAGTTGTGGACCAAATTCTCGTGTCCACTACCCATTATTCGCATTTCCAAGCATGCTTTCCCTCTCTTTAAATTTCAAATGTAGATCCTCTAAAATTTGTCCCTGTTTTTATTTTTTTCCCTTCAAAATTAAAATATGTGCCTATTTAAATTATAAATGAAAATCATCTGAAATCTAGCCCTGTCTTGAATTTGACTTAGACTTTTTAATTTTCACAGGTCTAGAATTATACTACTTGGAATTCAGAAATCTAATATTCTCTTTCAAACCACAGATTGGAATTTTACCATGGTTTCCACCCTTAGAGTCAATGACCTTGCATGGATCCATGCTAATCTATATGATGTAAAAATTTATTGCAAATACTACAAGAAATGCATTAAGAAGGGCAGGGGGAGTGGGAATTCATAGATTTAAAGAACACTTGGCTATTATAAGAGGCCAAGCTTCCCCATGCATGGCTCCATTAGAGGAGATTGGACATATTAAATTTGATTTGCAAAACCAACTTGAAAAATTTGAAGACAAGGCAAGGCCAAAAGGAGATGGTTGTAGCATGTTTTTTAGACTCTAAATCATATGGAGATCATTTAGAGCCTCATTTTTTATGATATATATTGGACTCAGTGCCATTTTTAAAATTTTTTGATATATTCAACTTTACATGGTATATGTATGTGCCATGAGCAGACTTTTGCATATTATATTTCGATGGTTTGGATTCTTATATATATTTTTGGTAAATCAAGTCACTGAAATAAAATTAGTGAGAGTCTAAGTTTTGAAACATTTACCAACACATACACAAACTTTCCAAACTTCGTATATGACATTATGCAAGCAAGTGGACTTGATAGACTATATAGTAGTTTCAATGTGAGGGTTTCTCAACTGAATTCTCAAATAACATTTAAAGATTTTGACAATTAGTATATATTAGCAAATGACTTACCACTTTCTTATTAAGAAACTAAAAGAAACCAATGCACCATAATTAGGAAACTTCTCAAGAGGATGACACACTCAAAACGAATATTTATGTGCTCCTACTTGGTATTGTGCCCCCTAAACTGTCTTGGTAAACCATTCGGGCCTCCTAACTAAACCATAAGGAAAAATGGTCTTTGTACATCCACTCTATTGGTATCTAACTAATTTAAATTTTATTTCACTGGAATTTGTGGAAGCAAGCTTCTCTTCCTCCCCAATCTTTGTTGCATGAAATTAAGGCTTAAAGGACCATGCATCCTCATAAAAATTGACATCTCAACTGAAAACCATCTTCCATTTAGACAAAGTGTAGACTTTTTAAGCCTTATATGTCTCATCGTATCCCACCAAAGTACCCTTCAAACTAGATGGTTCCAACTTGGTTCTCCTCTCCCCAACGATATGAATATATATAAGGCAACCAAAAACACCAAAATTTGATAATTGTGCTTTCTCACCATTGAAATATGTTCCTGGTGTCTTATCTTCAATATCTAGTAAGTTCACATGTTCAAAATGTAGATTTATGTACAACATGCTTATGTCGAAAGACAATTGGGCAGATCTATGTCATGGATCATTGCCTTGGACACTACATGGAAAATACCCTCTAGCGGAGGTTATAATAGAGGTTTTTAGTGTTATTAAATTGGCCAAAATTGTCAAAAAACCATTTGCTACAACATCCATTTTTAGTAATGGAGGTTTTGGCAAAGCTTCTAATGGAATTTCAACACAACTAAAAAAACTGGGCGACCAGAGGTTGTTATGGATTTTTTTCTCGTCGGTGTGCTAATAAGGTGTCAATGCATCGGTGTGCTTTACAGTGAATGCACTGGTACTGTAAGCCTACTAAGCACCGGGACAGAAAACAAATTTAGGATGCCCTGGGGCATTTATCAATGTCTTGGTGTGTGTCATCTAGATAGTCACCCCAGGGAGGTCAAAGATGCATGCACTGGGCCGTTAAGGTGTAAAACCGCACAGCGCGCACTGTAGGTGATACAACACACTGGGTCATTCTAATTGGTATTGGTATTTGTGTGGTTCCCATAGGTCGTATAAATGCCCCTCTGCGTAGTATTATACAAATGCATCGAGGTACAGTATCACACAAACACACCGAGCATTCTAATTGGTATTAGTATTTGTGCAGTGCCCATAGGTTGTAGAAACACACCGATGAGCAGTCTCACATAAATGCACTGGTGCGCAGTATCACACAAATGCACCGAGCATTCTAATTGGTATTGGTATTTTTGCGGTACCATAGGTCGTATAAATGCATCGGTGTGCATAAGCATACAAACACACTGGTGCACAGTAACTAACACACACCGGTGTTCATTTTGTATTTTTAGAAACATCGACCAGTGACAATGCAATTATTGTGATTTTAAAAAATTCATTATTCATCAAAAGTTGACATATATCTTATAAATATATTCATATCAATTAAATTTTTGTTAGTGAATTTGAATGTGATGTTTGGATTAATTCGTTATATCATATCATAAGATTTCGCATCTCTTCATTATAATATTTAATCAGTGGTGTTACATTTCACAGCGACAATGGAGAATACAATAGAATAAATTAATATATATATATATATATATATATATATATATATATATATATATATATATATATAAGACACTCTTTATCATACAAAATGGGACACTTATTGATATCCCTTTGTCTTTCACTTGGGAGACTATGTCCATTACATTAAACCAAATGTCTGATTTCACAGACAAATATTTCAACAAATACAACGCCTTGCTTTGATATCCAAACATATTGATCATGATTCTTCTCTTGAACTACTGTCACTGCTTGAGCTACTTACATGAGTTGGGTTATTTTGAGAAATGTTTTGTTCATGGTGTTGATTGCTTTCTTCTTCTTCACCTTCCATCCACAAACATAAATATAAATTGTAATGAGTGTATATACATTGGTGAGAATAATGAAAATTTCAATATTTAATAATATACTTCAATGTAAATAAAAAAGAAATGACGTACCATAGCAATAATTGACTCATGAACTATACACATTCTTTCAAAACCAATTTTCATGCCATCTTTCACCATTTTATTTGTTGGCGCAGTTCCATAGTTTTTTTCCTACAAGTTTTATACCCCATAACAAATCATATATTTAATATAAAAGTTTTTTTTGTTCTATTAATTATAGATGAAGCTAAGTAAAACAAGATCGATAGATGTTTACAAATTCCACAATTAATTTTTGATATGCCAACATATACTGACAACCCATATTTAACCCAATGTCAATCAATTCGTCTGATGGTTCTTCTTTTTATGTTAGCAGCTGTTTGAAGACATTCAATTATGATTGTTGTAAAACAACTTGAAATATACAAAAATTAAATCTAGTTAAGTTGTTATAAGGAAGTAACAATTAGTCACAAACATAGATATCAACCTTTTTCTTCCTTGTCTTCCTGTTTTATGTGCTAAATGGGTTCCATTTTATTTAATTTTCTATAAGAAAATACTTGAAAATTAATATTTAATACTAAATTATTTATTTATTGTACCTAATAGAACAAACCAATGATTACATATTACATTTGAAGCATGTTGTTGTTGAGATGGCTCCTCGTGCGATGCAATTATGTCCATTTATTTGACCATATTCTTGTACACCTTTTTGGACATTCCTACTAGCATATTTCTGATATCAGCTCGTTCATCCTCTGAGATTCTCATAATCTTCCTGAAAATGTAACATGACAATAAACTATTTAATTTTTATATTGATATATGAAAAGTAAATATAAAAAAGTGATATTTGCTTTCTAGTAATATATACATATAATTCTAGAAAAACATTTAAAGGAATATTACTTTTTCATTCCTTATTTTTTTTTGTTGTACGTTTTTCATATTAAAACTCTGACATGTCTCAATGACCAATTCTCTGGAAACTCATCATGTAGTTTAGATAAAATTTGGTTCTTGGAATCGTTAGATTACTTTTTGTATTGTAAGTGGAAATAATGTTTATATATTCGTTCCACTAGATCCCTCAAAGTTTTGTAAATTTTTTTCCCCCTTTTGTTAACCTCTAGCACCACTCCAAATGAGCTAAGGAGCAATTCATTTTCATTTGCATGTTCTATTTTTTTTTCTTTTCTTAGAAAAAAATTCCTTTTCTGAGTTGTTGGTCCTCATAGAACATTAAACATATGTGAATTAATAGATTTTTTGAAACATGTTATCTGATATTTTTAAGTATATTATTAATGAAAATTAAAAAAAGAAACTCATATTGGATCGATAGTATTTTTTCATTCACCTGATTCATCCTTCTGCAATTTTTCCATCAAGATTTTACGCTCTTCTGGTCCTAGATCAGAAATAATCTTATCAAGCTTCATCATTTTGTGGCTTTGCATGATACAAAGTAAACAATACATATTAGTTAAACTTACATATAGTTCAAAAATAATAATTTTTGTAAAGAATTTACAAATTTTTTTTATTTTTTACTTTTCTCGATGTGCTATCAGTATTTTTGTTACTTGATCTCTTGTCAGCCATTTCTTTATCAATATGAAACCTATACCATACCATTCATTAATATATTTTATAAATAAATCACAAAATTTTGAGGTAAAAAAGAAAAATAAGAAAACAGTGCGTCTTTCAAGAAGTACGCACCCACGTTGGGGCGAAGTATTCTTATAAACCACGGGGGAGTCACTGACAAACCAACATTATATCACGTGTGCTCATATTGGGGTAATTTTTTTTTTTAAACCCAAAACATTATATTGGCTATATAACTAAGGGTTAGTGGGGTTTTTTTATTATATGGGAAATATAAATAATTTAGGTATTGTTTTTTGATTTTTTGGGCCAAGCAGGCTTGTTTTGAGGATTTGGAAAGGGAGAGAGTATGCATGAGGGATCATTTTATGCATATTGCATTCACATAAGGGATTAGCATGAGGGATTCACATTGCAACAAGCTGGTGTTTGGAAAGGAAGAGCGAGATTCACATTGCTACAAGCTGGGGTTTGGCAAGGGAGAGTGGGATTCACATTGCAGCAAGTTGGTGTTTTGCTGAGCATTCGACTGACAATTCAAGAAAATAGGGCAAGAGGATTCGACTAAGAAACAACATGCATTCGACACATGCAGTGAGAGAGGGAAACAACATTCGTTTTCAGATATGAGAGGGATGATCTGGAGAGGGAATTCGACTGTGAGACAGATCTGAGAGCTCCATTGAAGGAGTTCACCATTTGAGCCAAGAGATGAGCTTGATTGAGTTCCATATATCGAGCATCTTGACAAAGGTAGAAATCTTTCTTTTTTTATCGATATTTAATTTTTTTGGGGGGGTTATTTATAAGTTATTTATTTATGGCCTACCAAATTCAGAGACTTTACATCAATATAGGCTCAAATCTGTGCTTATCTCTCTGCATTTTTACATAATTGTAAGTAAACCAATTTTAGTTAAATAGGTATGAATTTTATCCTCTTCAAGTTTGAGAATACTTAGGTCTCCACAAACAAAAAATCACCACAGAACACCTGAAAAGAAGAAAGCAAACAATGATTTTTCCAAGGCAATTATCTTCAAATTTTAGTCCTTTGTCTCCTTGTTTTGCAATTTCATGTTTGTCTCCTTGTTTTGTGTTATATCTCTGCTTGTCTCAAATGAAATTCACCCTTGATCTGACTTCCAGGAGTTGTATTTATATTTTTTTCAACATTTAGTGAAGGGAAATGACTTTTGAAAGGGCATGTCTGCTCATATGAGGCTACTTAATTCAGCCAGTAGTCTTTTATGTTTTGTCTTCAAAAATTATCTTTTCTTCAATGACAAGGAATTGGTAGGTGCACGAGCACTCATTTGAAATATCATAAAGTCTTCTATAAACTGGTTTAAATACTTTTTCAAGACATCACCTCTAATGCCAAGAATTAAGAATTAACTAGATGTGTGATCACTAATCATTAAGATCCCTTTGTAGAAATTATATAAATAATGCATTATACATCTGAGATTCTCCTGATCACAAACTATTTGAATTCATGCACAATACAGAATCTCTTCTACTATTGATCATTACTTGCGGAAATAAAATCAATTGCATGCACACATTAAAACCATAAAAATTCACACATATGAACACAGTAATTTATGGGAAAGCTTAAAGTTGAAAACCCCCAACTATCTGTATATTATATGTCATAGATATCATGTAACAATCATCATACAAAGCTCCTCACAAGCTCTCAGTAAAATCTCCAATTGCTACACACTAATCAAGTCTGATCTAGCAAATCCCATGCACCGATCTCTGCCACCTGCTAGCCTGCCTTTACTGCGCAATCACTGTTGAAGAATGGCTCTGAATGAACTCAAATTGGTCCAGCCTTGCTCACGCAATCCCCATTGGCATATCCAACCACTGTGTGTTGAAAATCATGCAACACTATAGTCACAACTGATAGGCACACTTCTCTTTCACCTACCTCTCCACTGGTCTCCACTGAAACTGTCCATGCACTGTAGTTAACTAATGTATTCTTCAATTGATTAATGAGTTAATAATTAGTGAATTAATTAATAATTAATTCACACCACTCTCTCTAGTGCATCAATCAGTTAGACTAGATACAACTAGCTCAACTGTGTTTAACTAAGTTAAACTAAACACAACTCCACCAACTACCTCAATAACTCCACCAAACTCTGTCACATGAGTTCTAACTGAAGTCTCCATGCAATAGCTCCACTTAGCCCTCAGGAATAGCATAATTCCTTTTTTCAGATCATGTGCCACATTTGTGCACTTAAGTGAAGTGCTCCAAGAGAATAAGATAATGTTTATAGTCCAAATATTATTAAGAGCTAATAATATTCGACATATCTATTTTTAGACTGGCAATATAAAAATAGATTCTGCCCAGTATGTCTAAAAATAGAAGTCCATATATTTTTCCAACTTGACCAACCATCCACAAATAGCATCCTAAAACTCATAGAATATGATCGACATGTCTAAAAATAGACATAGTCTAAAAATAGACTGTGCGCCAAAAATAGCCTGCGGGCCCACTTAGTGAAGGCAACTCTTTTCACTAAGCTCATCATCTTGTTGCAATCTCAACACTCCCTCTCAACAAGATAGGGATTATCTGCCACCCCAATCCTGCCCCTATGGTATTCGAATTAGCTCTTGGTGAGCACCTTCGTCAAGATATCAGCATCCTGATCCTCCGTAGGAATGTAAGAAAGTAACATGATCTTCCGCTGCACACAATCTCTGATATGATAGTATCGGTCCGTGAAGCCATGCCACCTCAAATCATCCTCCTATCTGTACCATGATCCATATCCCAATGTGCCTCTGAGATATCTCAATACATGCTTCCCTACCTTCCAAAAGAGCTTGGTAGGCTTAACCATAACTTGTGAAAGCTAGTTAACTGCGTAGCATATGTCAGGTCGTGTGTTGACTAGATACATAAGCGACCCCACCAACTGTCGGTAAATAGTGGCATCCACTACCTATGCCGATGTAGCATCCTCTTTCCTCCATCCACCAGGAAGAGGAGTGTTGATAGGCTTGCAGCCATGTATGTTGAACTTCTCCAGTATCTCCTAGGCATACTTGCCTTGAGACACAAACAATCCATCACTGCGCTGCCAAATTTCCAATCCCAAGAAATAATGAAGGAGGCCCAAGTCCTTCATCTCAAACTCTTTTGCAATATCAACCTTGCATGAGAGTATCAACTGTTCGTCACTGGTTAGTATCAAATCATCTACATAAAGTACAATGATCAGCAACTTACCCTCAACCACTCTCTGGTACAGGTTGGGATCTGCCTCACTCTTGGTAAAACCAAGTCTGGTGAAATAACTGTCAATCTATGTGTACCAAGCACGAGGTGCTTGTTTCAACCCATACAACGCTCTTTTGAGTCTGCACACGTGCGACTCGCTGCTGAAGATCTCGAAACCTTCGAGTTGGTCTATGCACACCTCCTCCTCAATCACTCCATTGAGGAACATAATATTCACATCCATCTGATGAATGTGCCACCCCATCTGCACAGAAAGAGCAAGAATCGTCTGTATGGAAGAATGCCTTGTGCAGGTGCAAAGGTTTCCTCATAGTTGATCCCCTCAATCTGTGAGAAGCCCCGGGAAACAAATCCTGCCTTGTACTTCTCGACGCTCCCATCAGCTGCTTGCTTCACTTTGTAGATCCATCTCAAACCTCCCATTGGTTTCCCTTCTGGCCTTGGGACAATATCCCATGCACTGTTTCTGAAAATCGAATCATACTCTTCCACCATGGCATCTACCCATGCAGGGTCCTCCACAGCTTCCTCGAAAGAGGATGGCTCTGTCACGATACACTTGCTCATCAGAGCCATGTATCCAGTATATTGGTCAAGTGACTATCTCTGTCTGCACTGTGATGTAGGTGCTCCTACAATCTTCTTTGCATCCTAATTCAGTTGCTCAACTTCTGTAGTGCGCTTCCGCCCTCTGATGGTTGGCACTGCATGAGTGGTTTCTTCCACTCCATGAACCTCCTCTTGTGGCTGATCCACATCCTGAGGCTCATCCTTAGGAACTAATAGCTCCTCATATGCATGCAAGTGTGGCTCCCTCTCAAGCGAACACTTCATGGCTTTCTCCTCATGAAATTTCATATCTCGTCGCACAACAGTCTTCCGACTATCTGGAAAATACACACGATAATTGTGGGGTGTATCAGTGTACCCCACAAATATCCCAACCTCTGCGGTCAGCTCCAGCTTCTTCCTGACATCCTTTGTCACATGAATGTAAATAGGTAAGCCAAAAATCTTCAAATGAGAAATATTAGGCTTCTTACCAGAAAATTCCTCTTCGGGTGTACTCATGCCAAGTACTCTGTGAGGACAACGGTTTTGCACATAAACCACAATATTGCATGCCTCAGCCCACAAGTGTATGGGAAGGCCCTGATCATGCAACATCATCCGTGCAGCACCCATGATCATTCTGTTCTTTCGCTCTGTGACCCCATTCTGCTGTGGGTTATGAGGCGCTATGACCTCTCTTCAAATTCCTTCTGTGCTACAAAAGTCTTTGAATTCACCACCATTGTCATTCCTAAGAGCCTTCACCTAATTCCTCGACTCTTTCTCCACCAATGCCTTAAACTCACAGAACTTAGAGAATGTCTCGCTCTTCTTCTACATGAAGAAGATCCAGCACTTACGAGAAAAGTCATCAACAAAGATCACATAATGCTTGTGCTTTGCTGTCGAAGCTACTGAGAAAGGTCCACACACATATGTGTGAATTCTCTCAAGGATCATTTTGGCACAACTATCCTTCTCATGCAAGGTGGCTTTCACAAATTTTCCCAAAGTACATCCCTTGCACATATCTAATTGCGCAAGTGTACCTTTGGGAAGCTCGGTAGAAATCTGCTGCAAAATTTTCAAAGAACCATGGTGAAGATGGCCCAATCTCCTGTGCCATAGCTCGCCCTCATCCCAACTCACCACTCCTTCTGCCTTACCTACCATTGCTGTGCAGCCATATACCTGCAACTGATAAAGGTTCTTAACTCGAACCCCTATCCTCCGGGTTTCACCAGTTGCCTTACTGCGCAGGAAAGCCTTTCCCTTGCTAAAGACAACATCATATCCCTTGTCTTCCAACATGGCCACCGAGATCAGATTATTCTTCAATCCTGGAACATGCATGACATCCTTCAGTATGAAAGGTTTACCAGAATCCCTCTCAAAGGAAATGGTCCTGATACCAGTCGCACTGTATCTACCATCATCGCCCATCTCGATGTGCACTCCAAGATCCTTCTCATCCAGATCACTGAAAAAATCTTTGTCTCCAGTCATATGAAAAGATGCACCAATGTCAAGAAACCACACTGAACCCAGCATACTTAAGACCAAGCATGCGATCAGTGAAAAATCCAGCTCAAAATACGAGGCTAAGGCCTCTCTAGCTGCAGATCCAGCAGCCTGCTTATTTTTCTTCTTCTGTGGACAATTAGTGGCGTAATGTCTGTGTTGGTGACAGTGAAAGCACTTCACCTTGGACATGTCCTGCTTCTTTCCTTTTGCACTGGATTGAGAAGTGTTATTCTTGCTCTTCCCCTTCCTTGCTTTGGCAGCCAAAGTGAAATTTTCTTCATCTTCATTCTTCGATGAAGATCCATCCCTGGTACTCCGCCTTATCTCCTCTTGCACAAGATCCGATCAAAGTCGCTCCCATCTTGGCAGTTTCTCCTGACCATTGACAGAGTCCTGATAGGAATGCCAACTCTTCGGAAGCCCAAGGAGAGCCAAGCTCACCAATTCCTTGTCATCTACAGTAATCCCCACACTTCCCAGCTCATCCCTGCACTGGAAAAACTTTGTGAGGTACTTGGGTATACTGTCGCCTTTCTCCATTTTTATATTCCTGAGCTTATCCTTGAGCGCCAACTTCCTCTGGTCGCTCTTGTTTTGGAACAAATCTGTCAAAGCTTTCCACATCAATAATGGAGAAGCTTTACCATGAAGGTTGGAAATTATGTGATCCTTCACACTTTCCAACAGAATCCTTCGACATTTTGCTGTCTTCTTTTGCCATGCATCAAGTGCGGCAGCATTGCTAGAAGCAGGTTTTGGAATTTCTGCATCTATGAACTCCTTCAACCCATTGTTCTCCAGCACCGCCTCCATCCTATCCTTCCATGCAATATAATTCAAGCTGCCCTCAACAAAATACTCCAATCACAATCTGTTGAAAGACATCTCAACTTCGACACCAAGAAAACACTGCTGCAAATTCGAATTCCACCAGCGCAAAACTCAACCACTTCAATGATTTGCAATTGCTCCAATGATCAATATCACTCTGATACCATGTAAAAATTATATAACTAATGAGTTATACATATAATATTCTCCTGATCACACACTATTTGACTTCATGCACAATACATAATCTCTTCTACTATTGATCATTACTTGTGGAAATAAAATCAATTGCATGCACACATTAAAACCATAAAAATTCACACATATGAACACAGTAATTTATGGGAAAGCTTAAAGCTGAAAACACCCAAATATCTCAGATATTATATGTCATAGATATCATGTAACAATCATCATACAAATCTCCTGCAAGCTCTCAACACAATCTCCAATTGCTACACACTGTGACCAAATCCACTTAGCAACTCTATGCACCTATCTCACACCGCTAGTCTGCCTTACCGCACAAACACTTCAAGAATGGCTCTGAACAACTTAATTGGTCTAGAAATTCTTCACGCAATCCCCTACTATCTTCTCCAACCACCTCAGCAAATCACAACACTATAGTCACAACCGATAGTCACACTCGCTCTTTCACCTACCTCTCCACTGGTCTCCACTGAAACTGCCATGCACTGTAGTTAACTGATGTATTCTTCAGTTGATTAATGAGTTATTATTTAGTGAATTAATTAACTAATTAATTCACACCACTCTCACTAGTGTATCAATCGGTTAGACTAGATACAACTAGCTCAACTGAGTCTAACTGAGTTAAACTAAATACAACTCCACCAACTACCTCAATAACTCCACCAAACTCGTCATATAGCCTTCAACTGTCTTGCGATTAGCTCCATCAACCTCTCAAGAATAGCGAATTCCCTTTCCGTCGCCCACACATCTGTGCACTTAACTGAAGTGCTCCAAGAGAATAAGATAATGTTTATAGTTCAAATATTATTAAGAGCTAATAATATTCGACATATCTATTTTTAGACTGGCAATCTAAAAATAGATTCCGCCCAATATGTCTAAAAATAGAAGTCCATCTATTTTTCCAACTTGACCAACCATCCACAAATAGCATCCTGCAACTCATAGAATATGATCGACATGTCTAAAAATAGACATAGTCTAAAAATAGATTGTGCGCCAAAAATAGCTTGCAGGCCCACTTGGTGAAGGCGACTCTTTTCACTAAGCTCATCATCTTGTTGCAATCTCAACACCCTTTCCTTCTTTTTGAGCTTCTTTGGCATGCTTGAGGCCATGATCTCTTCCTCATACTTGTCATAAGGTTTTTCATCTTATTTTTTCTAGTGAAATGTTCTTGAAGCTATTGGTATTCAGGTGTTTTATTTTGAATTTTAGGACTATTAAATTTTCTTCGAATACATACATACTTGTACATTTTCTTAAATCAGCCTTGGTCCACCAATTTTTCAAGAAGCCTTGGAAGTCTAGGTCTATGGGCTAATTTTTTACATATAATAGGGTGGCATTTCTTACCATAGACTGAGATTGTCAATGGAGTAGAATTGGCTAGTGATTCAAGCTATCTCTTTGGAAGATGCGGGATGAGAGAGGTCCACTCAATCCTTTCATTTATCAAGGAATTTGAACAAAGGCATTTGTACATACTCTAGAATTTTAGCCGCATAGTGTGATCCTCTTCGTTAATTATTTTCATTTCTAGGTTTTGTTTTTGGGAAAGGCATATATTAGTTATAGATAAAAAAATAAAAAATTATGAATCCTGTACACATGTTATCCAGCCTTATAATGGCTCTTTTATATTCCAAGAGGTTTCCTATCATATTAAAGTCTCGAACAATTATTTGGAGATTGTTGATGACCTTGGGAGGGATATCATACCTTTTTTTTTAGGAATTTTTCTTCTCTAGGGGATTGACATGTTGATATACATTGAATAAGGTGCCAAAGGATTTGGTACCAATCACATGAAAGTGGATTGAGATCCACCATATAGTGGCTATGAAATTTGTGAGTTTCACCTTGCTAGCATTCCAAGGTTTGGTTAGGCTACTAGAGAAGTCTCAGGATCTAATTCCCATCGCCTTGCAACTGTCTCAAATTCTTGGTGCCATATTGTGAAGATATACCTTTCTGCATCTTGTTTCTGGCATGAAGAGGATGTTAATCTTTTATTTTTTATATTTTCTAGTCATTTATTTATATTTTCTTTGAGAATTGAGGTCCCTATTACACAAGGAAATATTTGTGTTTTGACCCACTATTTAAACGTTGTCTCTAAGGGCCACATTCAAAAAAAGTTATAGATGATAACATGGTTTGTGATGTATTGTATTTTCCTCTAACATTTTTCTAGGATATCTCATGGCTAGGATTTTCCTCTAGGTTTTCTAGGAATCCATCCACATTTTTATTGAAGTTTTACCCCTTTTGCTATAAATTTTTAGTGCCCACTTCTTGGGTATACCCAAAACTCTTAGTTTGGACCTGTGCCAGAATTTAGATTCTTCTGTGAAACTATTGGGCAGTCTCGTTTTTATTTTTTGAGTTATGGCATCCTTGTAAGATCGATTGCAAGGAGTGTCCCTTCATTAAGTCCAAAAATGGTGCCTCCTCTCTAGGAAGGGGTGGCCTGAACATATAATATTAGCTATGTGCCATGTTTCCTGCATTGGTTTAATAGTCATGCATTTTAGTTGCTAGTATGTGCATCATTTTGTAATCCCCACGAGTCATGAAAAGGTATTTTCTCTCTTGCTGTGAGTTTATTAACACTTTTCCATATTAAAAAGTATCTGGTAATACTCTCAATAGTTTGGATGTATGCCACCCTATTGTATGGATAATTAATGAAAAGATAGAAACTTCGTAGGCAACCTTAGTGTGCAACCTACTGTCTAAAATTGGACCTATCATCCAACAATACAACACCATTGCATGACATAACATTGCAGTAAATAAATTGATTGTTTTCATCGTGGATGGTATAGGTGAGGTTATTGGTTCCCACACTACCTTGTTTTACCAGCGAATTATTTGACCGATGTAATTCTTCCTTTCTCCCATTCTCATTCTTCTACTTCAGTGTTAAGACCTTTAAGTTATATTCAATCTATCATATTGGTTGCTTCTCCCACATTACTTCTTTAGATAGCATCATCGAATGAAATCAGGAGATATGAATTCCAGTTCTTGATATTTGAATCCCCTCAAAATATTGAGAAAGTGTGTACTTGTTGCACATCTAATTAATGAATAGAGAATCACCATCTTTTTCCATCTAAATTGATCATGATGGTTGCGAGGATTCTATATTCTAATAGCTCTCTTTGTTTCAATATCTTGTTTTGAATGTTTTGACTATTAGTATTTGATTGTCTTGAAAGTTGCTAGTATTTCCCTCTTCCATACTTTGTGGCCATAAAATTATGGAACCAGTGTAAAAATCACATTGAAAGGAGTCATTTTTTTCTCCTTAAAGAAATTATTTTATGTTTCTTAGCACAAAAGTTGTAGATCTGTAAGTTTTATTGCATATTCATGAACAAATTAACATATTTTTTAATTTTTAAGCACATATTTGAGATATCTAATTGCATAGTTGAGTTTAGTTATTGGATTCTTGAGGGCATAACACCTAAAATACTGCAAAAAATCACTATTATGAGCCCAATGTTGAAATGGATCCAAAATTTTGAATCTTGCAGTTTGATTGTAATCAGCCACACTTGTGAAAAAATATGCACGTCACAATTTTTTGGTGGTCGAAGGGAGTAGATCTAGTGGAAGTTGAAAAGTAAAAACCGTCAAAGAGCCAAGGTATACAACCCTTTATTGTAAAAACCCACCATTTTTAGATCTAGTAGCGGTGTGAGATGGAAACCTTAAGAGGTGACTAGATCTACAGGCTGCAATCAGTGTATTACAACAACAAATAGTGCAACCCTCTCATATCATTTTTTAAATAACATAGTAGAGACCTATAGCTTGGAATTTGGAGGGATTGAGTGCTTTTTTCTATTTTTGAATTAGAGTGATGAAGGTAGCATTTATGGTTGGAAAGGCACCTTAGATTTGGTGTAACCTTTCTTTTAATTCCTAGACCTTATTTTTAATGGTGAACCAAATTTGTGGTGAAAATGTTAAGACTTGGAGATTTTCTATAAGGCATATCCATGACATTCAATTTAACATCTATTAAATTGATGGGTCTCATGGGACTGGTAGCAATCTAAGTACAAGACATTGTTCAGAAACAATGTAAATTACTAATTCCTTCCATTCACACACACACTGTCACTGTAATTAAATATCAGCAATCTAAGTACAAGACATAGTTGACAAACAATGGAAATCCTTCCATTCACACACACACTGTCATTTATATGAGATATTAAGCACTGTCCTTATCCATTGGTAGCTCCAAAAACATAAAAAATGTCTTTATCTCTCACAAGCCCTAGATACTAGCAAACAATATATTGAATACAATGAATTTCATACCAGTGAACAGTAAAAGCTACGAGGGTTTGGTTTTGACCTCTTTGTGACACAAAAAAATGATGTAAATAAGGCCAAAATTGAGGCAGATCTAGGGCCTAACATTTCTTATAAGTTTTCCAATGTTTGAATCAATAAATCAACTCTCAAATCCATTTTCGTACTCTGTTTTGTTTCTTATTTTAGTTCCATTTGAGGAATCCATCGATTGTACATTTTGGATCAAGCTGTTTCATTGCAATAGTAATAGTTATTCATGTTTTTTGGAACTTTGAGTTGAAAGTGCATACCTTGCTTCCTTGCTCTTTTTTTCATAATAAACCAATGTGTTTGTGGAATTTTACATACCTTTTCATTTATTTATGCGCAAAAAAAGATGTGGTTGTCTTATAAAATTGTTACCGATGAAGAGAAATCTGTCATTGGCATTGTCAGGTGTTAAGAACGTTGCACATTTGGTGAAATTTGTGATGAAATTGTGGATAATGAAATCTTTGAATACCCTTTTGATTTTATCTAGGATGGATTAGCTTTAAATCCAAAGCAAGAGAAGAAATGGAAAGTTTATACAACACTTTTAGGCATCAAGAGGAAACTAGGCACATTTGATGTGGAAACAAACAGTTCAAATGTAGTGGAAACAATACCAATCTTTGAAAAAATTGGAGAGAGTGTGGAGGAACCTATGCATACACAACCAAGAGTTGAAAATATGCCTTTGTCAGTGTAACAAGCCATAATTGTTGATCCTAGTGTATTAGCATCTTGGGAAAAAAGGTGAAAAGTTTAATGGAAGAGTTTGTCAATGAGAAACTTACTCTCAAAGTATATTTAGAAAAGGGAGAATATAAAATAAATATCCATTGTGAAAATTGTGGCATTGATTATGGAACAGGTGATGTGTACTTGGTAGCGTGAATAATGTGCAACTTCAAAAACAATCATATGAAAACAGGGTCCCATCAACAACGCCTTTCAAGGCCAAGTGGTAGTGAAATTCCTTCATGTAACAAAGTACAACAAACAATGGTGGTTGGAGATCGATTTCATATTGATCAAGAAATCAAACTTCTAGATTATTTCAACAAGACATAAGAGCCTAATTTGTTCAAGGTGGTGGAAGCAACACTTGCAGACTATAAGGACATGAAAAAAGTAAGAGTCGAATGTACACGATGAAATAAATGGTTTTTTTTAATGCCGACAAGTGGTAATATTGTCAGTTCTATAAATGAACACATGAAATCAATGAAGCACACTACTACTACTACAAATGAGGTTTCACATCAGGAGATTGGGTTGAGGAGTGGCACAGTTGGGAGACCTAAGAAGCCTACCAATGATAAGTCCCAAAAAAGTTTGACTAGGTTCTTAGTGCCATCATCACCATCAATATTACAAAGGGGTTATACAAGTGAAAATCCTTCTACTTTAGGTGTGTTAAATAGTGGTTAATTAATAGTTTAGTCTAAACTTTAATATGAATTTGTATATTATTTTATTTATCTTACTTCTAATTTTTTTGTTTTTTATTTTGTTGCATCTTATTATATCTCAATTGTCTCCCTTGTTACTACAATGTTGGGGGTATTGGTATCCTTATATTGATAGAAATGGGGAGATATTGGGAACAAAGGTCCTAATGGATGATCAAAGGGGTGGAAAATTATGGGCCACAGAGAAGCATACCAAGATCATGCTATGTTACGAGGGTATTGAATGTCGTATTGATGGTACCTATAGGCATATTCATTGCTAGAGGGGTTCTGAAGCCGAGAACCCATTTGATTCATTAACATGTAGATTTTGTAAGTTGGTTCTAGAATGAAATGACTTCATCATGTGATTATATCGTGAATCGAGGTGCACCAATAAAAGAAGTGAACGAGATACATGAAAAGGTAGAATATTGGACTATTTGACTCAAAATTAATTGAAGAATGTTGCCAGGGTTACAAATGCTAACCATAGAATAAAAATGTGAGATCTTTGGTGGGAGAGGAAAAAGGTTGCTACACTCTCTATTAGAATGAGATCTCTAAACGAAAAGTTGTTTGAATCAGAAAAAAGGAAGGATGTATTTAGGTTTTGTAAGGATGTGTGTTAGGCACATAAGCAAGGAAAATTACAAGGTAAAGATGTAGTTTGGGATTTTTTCAAGGATATATTTCATAATTTGATTCATGCAAAAGTAGGGAGAAGGTAAGTACATCCACAAAATCCCTTTATGAGATGATAAAGTTATGGGGAGGTCCTAGATTACATAACTTTATTATCTTGAATCTGGATCGTCCTTCAATATCTACAACTTTAAGGAAAGTTAGAAAGTCATTGACATATATCCCAATGGAGCACGATCACATTTTTGAGGCAATAAAAAACATTTATGCTTCTTATAAAGCCAAACAAGGTATATATGGACCAATTCCTGTATGTCTTGCTGAAGATGAAACAATTGTGAAAAAATATGTTAGGTGGGTAGAAAAAAGCGATACTCTGGTGGGGTTTTGTGGTTTGAAAGAAGAACATCAATGCCAATCACATTTCTTGGTGATATTTGGTGAGGGAGATGTAGGATATGAGATTATAACAAATTATTTTAAAAAAAATGTTATTGGGCATTATGCACGTGTTATTATTGCAAACCCTTACGTGAGAAATTTCCTCGATTGGTTGTGGTTGTTCATCCAACATGCAATAAATTCAATGCAAACTTTGTTTATCAACAATGGGAAAAGGTAGAATTTATGTGGAAGAAACACATAGAAAACAACTTGGGACCTATTGTTTGTCATTCCTTGGATGGGGATAGCAGAAGAAGACAGCTTATCTTGAAGGATTATTCTTTAAAATCAGGTCTTCAATATGAAATTCATTGGGAATGGTGGAGGCTAACTGGGTTGTACAATGGTTGCGATGTAACATGATTGCATGACCAAGATTGCATCCACATCGGAAAAAAAGCTAGTGAATCCTTTGTTTATCAGTTAATGAGAATTGGTTTTAGGAAATGAGTACACAAGTTTTGGCCATGCCATAATGGTTTATCACACTTTTAAAGTGGATGATCACAAGCTGAAGTGTGAAGATATAGAGAGGATGGATCGACAAAATTGGGGTTCTGCCCAATGCATTGCTTCAAGGCATGTTCAAAGGTATTTGAAAGAGTTGAGAAGTACACCAAGTGGAAAGTTAGAGAGGACACTAGCTAAATATACTTACCTGATGATTGTTGCTGACTACATTGACATGTTTATGTCTCATAGTTTGAGCCTTTGGGAAAGAGTGAAAAATGGTTCATGAGTTCATCAATTCTTCACATTATGGTTATGTTGGCTACAAAAACAATCTCATACTAATGTCAACATAAATTTCATCGGCAGAGAGGCGTATCAAGATGTGAGAATTTCTTGCTTTTTTTCTGTTTTGGTGATGAGATTGTTTCGAGATCAATACCCTAACTTTCTATGTTTTTTTCACTTTACTGGGTTAGAGCTATGTGAGAAATTCTTTAGAAAATTTGGTGGGATGGTTGGAGTGGAGAGGGCCTATTATTTCACTGAATTTCTTCATGCTATTGGAACCCTTAATAGAGTTGTTGAAGAAGAATAAATCCCTAAGGGCTTGATTTTAATAAATCCCATAAGAAGCAAGAAAACATTTGGAATAAACTACAACAAGAAACAATACAAAACATTGGCATATTGTCGCAATATGATTCAATATCCACAGACGCTAAAATTGTAGAAGCCCTTAAGATTGGATTGAAGGAGGCACAAGACATTTTTTCAACTCTTGGAACGAAACCAGAAAATTACACTCAATGTTCTTAGTGGATTAAACCATGGACAAAGGATAAAAATTATCCAACATTCCAAATTGTAGATGAAGTATTTGATGATTCTCCACCGAGATGTTCCAACTCTATATTTCAATCTTCATCTTCATTAGTACACAATGAAAGTGAATTGCAAATAATGGAAAGTGAGTGGAGACATGAGTTGGATGAAATTTTATATTCCATTGATGACAATGTAAGAAAAAATATAAAACTAGTAGTGAATATGGATGGTAAGGATATGTTCAAAGCATGTTTGGTTAGTTAGTTGAATGGAAATCAAAAATTATCCAAATATAGGTTGACGAAAGTGAGAAATGGGGTCTACTTTAGTTGAGATGGGAAGACTCTATAGAAGGGTGTTTCAATTGGCTTTGGAATTGAATCAGATTGTGGGGTGCTGTTTGAAAAAAACTCAATTCCCCCCAATGAACGCATTGTAAGAAAATGTGTTCCTCGAAGTACAAAACAAGGTGTTTCTTGTGGAATGTGGTACATTGGAAGGGTTCAAAGAATAATGAAGAAGGATGGTAATAGTGTGTTTTATTACCATAATGACTTCAACCTTTTGTATATATTAGGAGGCATCAAGCTTCAATTATGTTGGTATAGTAGAATAAAGGGGCAACACATGTATTAGTATGATTTGATTGATCATGCTTTTGTACAACTTGAATCTATTATAGCAATCACAAACTTATCGTACAATGCTAAGAATGATACATACAAAGTAGAAGAAAATGATTACAAAGTTTTTTTTAGATTTTGTGAAAAAATTGAACAAGGTTAATTTTCAAAACATTCTACTTTCACTTATGTATTTCCGTATGTTGGATTATTTATAAATAGTTTTTGGTTGTATTTTTGTTGATTTTTTTGTATGAATATGATGTTAATTTTGTACTTTTTGGCTTTTGGTCTAGGCAATACTTCAAATGGTGAATGTTTGAGATAAATCAACCTTTTTTTGCTACCTACTTTTTGGTGTAAGTTTCTTTCACTAGCCATTCATATTTTTGTAGTTGTGTTTCATTTAAAACATTAATTTGGTATTTCTTCCATAAAAAAAATATAATTACATACCTATATAACTATATGTACTCCTTACCTCAACACACATATATACAATTTGAAGATAAGGGCATCCCTTACCTCAACACTTATGTTGGATGCCTTCTATTGTGGTTCTTTTGAAGTTGGTCCATTTAATCACGAAAAGCAAGAAGAGTTGGTTCCTTTTTCATGAAAATGTTTTGCATAAAAGTATGTTGTTATTCTCACTAATGTTAATGTTTTCCTTGAATTTTTATATTAATATTTCAGTTGCTAGAAAGGATATCAAGGATCTAATGGCACGAGGTTCAATCAAGATGGTTTCTACTCACTCAAGTCAAAAAATTTACACCAGAGCAATGGCTAACACATGAAGTGCATTTTATTTTCAATGTTTGTGTGGTAGTTGGATTTCCTATTTTTTAAATTGGACATATAAATCAGATTTTGTAGCTCAAATGTGCCATCAGATTCTTTTTGGAAGTATTTATATTTTGGCCATATGCATGAGGTCTACAATAGTTAAATTACACTTGGTTTTTATTGACAATTGAGTCCTTAATCATATTTTTGGAATTTCTTTTCACTAAACGAAATTAACATTAATTACTATCTGTAAAGGTTTTTGGATAGGTGATGGTAGTTGGTTTTAAATTTGTTTGCAACCTTATTGAGATATATGCTTCTGGTAAATTGGAAGGGTGATGGCACTTTGCTTTCTTATTTTTGCCTATATTGATATATATGTGTTCGATGGGCCTTGAAATTTGTGCATCTGATCCAAGGGGTATTTTAAGGTGAATGGTATCTGATTTTTTGCAAATTTTGGATTCACAATAATTTGATAGGGTGAGTTTGAAATGGCACTTTTCTTTCTTATTTTTGCCTATATTAATATATATGTGTTTGATGGGCCTTGCAATTTGTGCATCTGATCCAAGGGGTATTTTAAAGTGAATGGTATTGAATTTTTTGCAACTTCTGGATTGACAATAATTTGATAGGGTGAAATTTGAATTGTATGCAAATTTGAATTGATTTTATTTTTCCAAAGAAAGAATGCATAAGTTTCTATTTCATGGTTTGGAAAAGGAAAATACATAGAAATTTTTTTTATTTCATGGCATATCACCTCCAAAAAGGAAAAGCAGGCAACTTGCTGGCCACGTTTCACAAACTTCCATACAAAATATAGCTACGATATCTCTCAGGAACACAGCTAGAAGAAAAAATTATGCTTTGATGAGTGAGGCAGGTTGTCAATGGGAGAAGAAGATGAGGAACAACCAAGGAACATAAATTACTTTTGATTTACTGTTGTCACATTTTCCTTGTAGCAGAATGCTTTATTATTGTGTGTGGATAGATTGTTGAGAGTGTTTGGAATGGGAGAAATATCTTTTACAACAAGCCAAATTTTGAAGCTTCATTACAAACTCTTTGTGGCCCTGGTTATGATATTTCAGTTGAAGAACATGAAATTAAGGTATAGGGCCTCTGGTATTTTATAATTGCAACACTTTTGTTTCTTTCTTTTCGTAATCTGACTATGTATTAATTCATATTTAATTGTGATTTGAAGCATTGACATCAGGATACATTCATACAATAATAGAACCTTATGAATATTTCTGACTAGGTGAATCTTTGTAGGAAATTTATGAAGGTCTGGAATTCTCTACGTATGAATAACAATGCTAATTTGGGAGTTTCAGTATTAAGTTTTCAACAGATGGACGAGAACTTTTTTCTAGAAGCAATGAAAAATCTATATATGTTTATGAACTAGAAATGAATAGGTTTTCTTTAAAGATAACAACTCATGAGGTGCTGTCTAATTTTTCTTGGTGATACATCCACAACCCGAGTAATTTTCTTGATGCACACTGGTAATTCATTCCTAATGGGTGATATTCAGATGGGTGGTATTCCAGAAAGCCACAACAGAGTACAAGAAGGTATGTTTGTTCAGTTTTCCGGACTAATTTTATATTTGACTAAACTGCCTATCTACAAGTTGTTGTAATATAATTTGAATATCTTACAAAGATTGGAACTTGAGGCCCTGGTTTGATCAGGGATGCAGTACAATAGGGTATGTTTGTTAAATATTTCAGATTAATTTTATACTTGATTGAATATTTTATTTGCAAGCTGTTGTAATATAATTTTACTGACCTTGAGAGATTGGAACTTTAGGCTGTGGCTTGATCAGGGATGCAGATCCAGGAAGAGGCCCCAATAGAAAGATATCTGCAAGAAGAAGGAAGACCCATTGGGCACTTAATATTTAGTTTTTTGTCACTTATTGTGGGTCAAGGTGCTGCTTCACTTCTTAACAGGTATTAATTTGATGATGGTGGTAACAGTAGATGGATATCAACTCTGGTGCAATTGGTAGGATGCCCTATTATTTTCATACCTCTAATATTTTATCAAGGAAAACAAGCCTCTAATATTACCCTGCTCACACCCAAATTGGTGCTAATCTATGTTGGTTTGGGCTTGCGTCTAGCTAGAGATAATATGATTTACTCATGGGGTATCTCTTGTATGCCTGTTTTGACCTATTCACTTATTTTTTCAAGCCAACTGGCTTTCAATGCTGTATTTGTATTGATATTGAACATGCAGAAAATTACTCCATATATCTTGAGTTCTATGGTTTTGCTGACATTGGGTGAAATTCTTCTTGCAGTTCATTTATATGGTGACAGGCCTAAGGGAGTGAATAGTGTCAAGTACATAGTAGGCTTCATTTTCACTTTTGCAGATTCTATAATCTATGGGTTTCTTCTTCCATTGATGCAGTTTGTATTCAATAGGGTTATAAAGAAGGAGACATTTTCAGTTGTTCTGTAGATGCAAATTTTCAGATACATAGTTGCTACTGGGGTATGCATAGTTGGATAGTTTGTTAGTGGGGAGTTTAGAGATATGAAAAAGGAGGTCGAGTGTTGTGTAGGTAAATCCTCTCTGCGGACAGAGACGATCCCTCTAGCCATAGAGTGGGTCTAGGAACAAGGGAACAAGCTAATGTGTAGGTTCCTATTTAACGAATGAAATAGGTTGGGATAGATTGTCCTACCTGTATTCCAATGCGATTGTCGCAACTGTAGCAGTGGTGACCTCTTGATCTCTGCCTTGATAGATCATGGTCCTTCAACAATGATACTTGGATACCTGCACAAAGATCAAAGGACAAAAGAAACATAAAAGACAACAATTGCACTCATAACTATCTAATCAGTCAAGGAACATTAAACATATTGCGTAAAATAAACCATATTAACACAATATGGGAACCAGACGTTAGTCATGTATATATAAATAGAAATAAAGAGATTACAACCAAAGCCTTGATGTCACAGCCTCCTTCAATGGGTTCAGTCGAAGTGTGTCTCGAAGGATCTTCAGGGAACTGGGACGAGGCGAAGTGTGTCTCTCTCGATAAAGGTATCTTTCTCTGCTCTATCTCACCAACAAAACGTTCAACAATTCCTCTTTATCTATTCAGTTGTTCAGCTAGTGTATCAATGGGAGATAGCTTTATTTATAGAGGGAGGGGAGGAGGTTGGGATCGCTACAATGGTGGAAGGGAGGCCTTATCCTTTGGGAGGTTTCCCCAAAAGTTGGAAACAAGAGGCAAAAGGAGGGTGTTCATGGTTATTCAGTCGAACCACCCAAGTTGACTCGCCCACGAAGTTGTTTGCATGAAAAATTCACCTTTATATTTAAAAAAAATTCAAAAAACAACTTGGTGAGGGTAACTCACTGGTATAGAGCACCAATGGGCGTAGGGCCCAGTGTTAATATTCTTCATTGGCACGGGGGCATAATGGTCTACCAGTGCCAACCCAAAAACATGTGTTTCTGATGGTCTGCTCAAGGAATTATCAACATAAGGAATGTTTTCCTCATGGCAAGGGATGTAATGACTATTTTTGCAAGGCATGACACTTCTTATTAGTCACATAAATAGTCCTCCAATGTGTGCGACGGGGATTTCAGGGACAGTGGAAAAATGTTGTGCAACAGATTCCCCCTAAAACATGAGGTCCGAGAGAGAGGGAGGGGTGAAATGATTTACGAGAACGCGTTGGAGCAAAACACCGCTGTTGGAAGACCTGCAAGTACAAATACAACTGATATCTCTGATACATGAACATGTGGCATGGGTGCATCCATCCATAATAAAGTACAGAAAAACTAAGTTCCGAGGTATGGACGCAGCCATCCAAGAGTAAGGATCAAAAAATATACTCAGGTATGGTCGCAACCATCCAATCAAAAGAGTCGTGCAATAAGTCATGATAAACCACAATATCCCGCAGCCTAGATCTTATTAGAAAAAACCCAGGGTCTTGTGCTCCATCTCAACCTGAACAAGTACAAATTCAAGCATGCAGATATGTGAACTGAAGTCGAACATGCAAGAAAGTCACCTGATTACCAACCAATGATGAAAGTTGTTAATAGGCATGAGAGAAACCACCAATAATGACAATTTCTCTCAAGGTACAACAGGTACAATCCATGGAATGTGAAGAGTGATATGGCGTTGAGTACCCGCAGAATCACTCGATTGAAGGCCAATTATGTGGACCTATCGTCGAATGCGAAGAACTTGCCATTGAGGCATGCAAGCTCCAAGGTACCAAAAGGGAGCCTCTAGGTCAACTTCCTGGATAATGAGCTGAAGTCGACAAGAAGTGACCTGGACAAAGGAGGGCCATAATGTTTCCCACATCACTGACACAAGACAGAGGAACATGATGATATTGAAGAAGGACCAAACATAGGATCAAAGTGAGGTTGAAAACTGCAAAGGCAAAATTCACTTGAACATATCAGTGACACAACTCTGGATTTGGTAGTATTTCACATCAAGGGATATGAGCTCATGATGATGTGGAAAAGAGTGAATGAGAGGTAAAAACATATTACCTAAACCCATGGAGGTAGAAATGACAAAATGAGATGTCCCCAACCCAACACGAATGAAAATGAGTGTCATGTTCAAGAGCGACATACTACTGACACAACTGAGAAATGGTTCCATTTTCCCCCACCATTTCTGGTGAGTACCCCAATTATTTTTGAAAAACAATATTGAAGGGGATAGCATATGCTTGTAATGTAAATTTGTACTTCGGACAAATTCATCCTAGTACATTTTACGAGCCCCAGGAAGGAGGAACTCGGTTAATGTCATGGTGATGATTTCCGATGTCATCAGGGTTTAACGAGTCTAACAAAGGAATAACTCGACATATTTTCATGTTTAGAGAGTTTGAAAAGAAGCAGAAAAGAAAAATCTAGCAAGTCCCTCTTCGTAAGTAGTCCCTCAGATCCGAGAAGGTAGAAAACAATATCCGAGAGAACTCTTAGTCGTGATAGGCTAAGGTATTCCTTTTTCGTAAATAATCTATCCTAGCCCAAAAAAGAGGTAAACATATACCAGGTAGATATCATTTCGTAGCCTATGTAACGAGTTCAAAATGACAAGAGTCTCAGCAATATTTTCTGTTTTAGAGCATCAGAAAAGAGCTGAAAGATGACTCCAACAGTGATAGTTTCATGTTTTTACTGAGTCTGAAAAAGTATAAAATACAACTCCCCAGCAGAGTCGCCAACTTGTTGTGTAGGTAAATCCTCTCCGTGGATAGAGACGATCCCTCTAGCCCTAGAGTGGGTCTAGCAACAATGGAACAATCTAATGTATAGGTTCATAGTTAACGAATGAAATAGGTTTGGATAGATTTTCCTACATTTATTCTAATGCAATTGTCACAGCTGTAGTAGTGGTGGCCTCTTGATCTTTGCCTCGACAGGTCGTGGTCCTTCAACAATGATACTCAGATACCTACACAAAGATAAAAGGACAAAATCAACATACAAGACAATAATTTCACTCATAACTAGCTAATCATTCAAGCAAAATTAAGCATATTGCGTAAATTAAACCATATTAACACAAGATGGGAACCAGACATTATTCATGTATATATAAATAGAAAGAAAGAGATTACAATTGGAGCCTTGACATCGTAGGCTCCTTCAGTGGGTTCAGTCAAAGTGCATCTCAAAGGATTGTCGGGTAATTGGGATGAGGTGAGGACACAAGCCTAAGCTCTCTCTCGACAAAGGTATCTTTCTCTGCTCTATATCACCAACAAAAAATTCAACAATTCCTCTTTATCTATTCAGCTGTTCAGCTAGTGTATCAATGGGAGATAACTTTATTTATAGAGGGGGAGGAGGAGGTTGGGATCCCTACAATGGTGGAAGGGAGGCCTTATTCTTTGGGAAGTTTCCCCAAAAGGTGGAAAAAAGAGGCCAAAGGAGGGTGTTTGTGGTTATTCAATCGAACCACCCAAGCTGAATTGCCCACGAAGTTGTTAGCATGGAAAATTCTCCTCTATATTTAAAAAACATTCCAAAAATAGCTTGGTGCAGGTAGCTCACTGGGACAGAGCACCAATGGGTGTGGGGCCTAGTGTTAATCATCCTCATTAGCACGAGGGCATAATGGTCTACCAGTGCCAACCCAAAAAGATGTGTTTCTGATGGTCTTCTCAAGGAATTGTCAATAGAAGGAATGTGTTCCTCATGGCAAGGGATGCAATGATGACTTTTTCAAGGCATGAAACTTCTTACTAGTCAAAAAAATAGTCCTCCAATGTGCAGGACGAGGATTTCAGGGACGGTGACAAAATGTTGTGTAACACCGAGAAGTGCACAATGGGGACATTTTCCTATTATATGACATTGATATGGTCTGCAATAGGTTGGCAGTTTTTTTCTGTTGGTGGAGTGGGTTTGATATTTTTTGTTTCTTCCTTGTTCTAAAATGTGATTATCACTCTGGCCCTCCCTAATGAATCTAACTTTGGGGCCAAATCTCTTTGTGGGAATTTCTCACAGGAAGAAAGTTATTTAATAGAAATACTTCGGCGGGTCCTCTTCATTCTCAAAATGGATCCCAGATATTGATATTACTCAAGACAAATCGATGCATTCTCCTTGAGAAGCTCACTTGGGTACCTAGAAATAGAAGACAAATCTCATTTGCCAGTGATATTATTTTGGGCATTGGGGCCAAATCTCTTGTGGGAACTGCTCATAGGAAGAAAATTATTCAACAGAAATACTTCAATGGGTCCTATTCATTCTCAAAATGGATCCCAGATATTGAGCTTACTCAAGACAACTCGACGTAGTCTCCTTGAGAAGCTCACTTTGGTACCTAGAAATAGGAGACAAATATCCTTTGCGAGTGATATTATTTTGGGCAATCTTGTTGAGAAAAATACTGAGAGGGGGGGGGGGGGGGGGTGAATCAGTATTTACTGTATACTCAAACTTTTTAATTTTTCATAACTTAAAACCCATACGCTACTTTCCTTTATGAAACTTGCGTATACACGCGGATACCCTTCATTAAACTCGCGTATACACAGATATCTAATTATGACATTAATTCTTCACTTATATCATTCCATCATTTATTCATAAGATGTTCAGTAAACAGCAAACATGTGCAGTAAGAACAGAATAAACTATCACACAAAGCATCACACATGAACACCAAGATTTTTAGGTGGAAACCCAAGTCGGGAGAAAACCACCGCTGTAGTTGCTCAGCCTTCAATATTTTATTATGGAGAAAACATCTTACAACATATGTGCTGGTGCAGACTCCTACCAGCACGCAGGCACCCACCTGCGTTCGTTTACCAGCCTCTCCTGGAAGGGAGCTCCAACCCCCTGACTGAAGGCTACCACCCTCAGCACCTTTATGGACCACGTTTCATCACTTTTCACACTGGATCCACTCCATACATTTAAGCACAGTCAACCATGAAACAGATACATATAACTCACTGACATATATTAGTAAACCAGCAGAACAGATCAGACATTTCTTACCACAGACTTCAGCAAACCCTAGTTTGCATACGCGCTTTCCTTTCACTGATGTCGCGTATATACGCGCTTCCATTCACATAAACAAGCGTATACTTCAGTACATAGTCCAACATGCTTTGTTGTGCTGTCCACTTTCCTTGATAAACAAAGCCTCGCTTCCTCTTGACAAACTAGCGTGTGGTCTCTGCATATTCTGTTTGCATACTTCTTCGAGATCGGATATTTTTGGTTCGGATGCTTCCCTTTTTCTTAGACGATTTCGCCATCACGGAATCCAATCATCCCAAAAACGAGATCTAGCAAATACGGATACATTTCGAGATCTAGATCCCCTTCTTCATCAATGGTGCATCATACATTGGATCTATCATTTCAGCTGTAGCCCTTTCCATTCGAGATATACTTCGGAGAAAGTATTCATTCAAGATGCAGTGATCTTACACCCCGTACTCATGATTTGTGAATTTCTTCTCCTTATATAGGTTTACCCTTTTTCAATACCATGAGCCAAAACCACATTACTTGGAGTGGTATTCTGGACGGGGTCATTTAGACGAATCATTACCCAATACAATGGGTCAATACCATGGTGGTTACCCCTGGTTTTTCACTTTTTGAGCGCTTTTTCCCATACGCGACTTATCACGTTCTTTCCCGCGTGCATACGCGACTTCACCTAGACATATCCGCATATGCCTTGAGACATACTCTTTTTACCATAGATTTAGCACATGCTGAATTCCTTTCTCCATTGCCTTCTGTACTCACTGTAGATACATCAGATTTACTTCAACAAGAACATATTCTATCAAGCACAACTTCATCAAATAAGTTGTCATCATCTTCATCAAGAGGGTTGCCATTCAAGAACAACACTCAGCATTAGATTGCTAACAAACATCATTTCATATCAGATTTACATCGTTTACCAAGTTCATCAAGTCAAGAATAACTTCATTAAGTGGTTTGCCATCAAGGACAACACAAGTCAACAGTCTCATGTCTTCATCTTCATTCAGTGGGTTGCCATCAAGGACAACACTCTGCATCATATTGCCAACAAATCCACCTCTGCAATTTGATCTAGTTGATTCATGAATTTTTTGATTGGCCATATCTACACTCTTTGATTACCCTATATAATATTTCTACATGGAATGGAGCAAGGCAATGGGTTGACTAGAACTTCAATCCGGTCCCAGACCATTCTTTTGTGATATTGACCCTTTCCGAATGTGCACCTATCTCCAGATCCAAGAGCAACTACAGGGGTAAGGAGAATATTATTACTCTATTAAGCAGGGGTATCTCCATCAAATATCCTCCCTTCCTTTCCACAGGCATAGTTACCTAAGGTAATTTCCTTCTGCTACCTATTACTGCATAACAAGCTCCTAAGTCCCTACTGCAAATAATTTAAGGAAGCATGGGTCAACTGGCCCCACTCATTGTGCGTTATGCCAGAAACTAGAAGAAACAAAGCAACATCTCTTTCTCTAATGTGACTTCACAAGGAAATTTTTGAAATTCCTTCTACAAGACATTAGTCATCAATACATTCAGGCCACATCACACATGTAGTTGTTTAATAAGTGGGTTTACCAATATGATGGATCCTTCCACCAAAATCCCGTATTCAAAGTTAATATACGATTAGGTATGCGTTATATAGATATGTAAAGTTCCACATCTAGAGCAGGTAGATTAGAAATTTTTCTTTGGTTACATATGTCTAGCATATGCAGCTTTTTAAATGTGCCATTTAGTGAATTTTTTGTTTGATCCATGTTTTCTCTATATTTCTTATTATATTCATTAATTTCAAACAGTTGTAGGTACATTTTACAAGGTGATGAACAAGAACAAATATAACTTATTGCTAAGGATGGGGACATCTATAACAAGCTTGTGTGTTCTTTAACTCCAGAAATATTTGGACACGAGGATGTCAAAAAAGCCCTGCTTCTTCTTCTTTTTGGTGCCCCAACTAGAAAATGCAAGGATGGAATGAAGGTATAATTCTTTTACTGAAGAGCTGTTACATTGAAAATTTATTATCCCATTGGTGACTATCTAAGAAAAATGTCTTGTTATTCTTCTTTATCTGGTCTCTGGAGTCTGTATACAAAGGAAAATTTATTTTTATTGCTCACATTTCTGTTTTACTTGCAAATAGGAGGTGATTTTCATGTTTTTTTGATGGGAGATCTTGGAGTTGCAAATAGTCAGTTGTTGAAACACATGATCAGTGTGGCACCTCAAGGAGTTTACACCACAGGTTGAGGAAGTTGTGGTGTTGGTCTGACAACTATTGTTCGAAGGGATCCAATCACTAACGAAATGATACTTGAAGGTAGCGCCCTCATATGTTTCTTAGATTTATTCTTTCCAATGTTTAAGTTGTTGGTTTCTTTGGAGTTGGAAATTGTTTTATTTATAGTGAATGCATCAAAGGTTTCACCAACATATATCTTTCAACACCTTTGGAGCAGTGACACAAGTAATGGATCTTGTATGTGATGTGTTATCACCAAAATGGGACCTAATAGGCTGTTGATCAGACTACCTCAGTGTAACTATTTCAAACCAATCTTTTAGCTGAGGCTTAGCCTCCTCAGCTTGAGAGGGCTCTCTCAAGGGTTAATGATTTTGAATAAAGATGTAAATATATGGCTAACTCTATGGTTTATGATATTGTAGTTTTTTTGTTTGAAAGATGGAGACTATCTACCATTGGGCTATGGAGTTAGTGACAGGGATAAAGATGACAAAATAGCTCTTCTTATAAAACTGAGGCTTGTATATACTTCAATGAAAGAGTGACACATTCATGAAATTCTCAATATATTAAGGTTCAAAGGAAGTCAGAGCATGATTGCATGAATTCTGAGTAATTATACCTCAAGATATTGAAAGGAAAGTATTTAACAGAGATTTATCAAAGCTTAACACTTAAAGGAAGTCAAAGCATGAATGACCATGAATTATGAGTAATAAGTATTAAACATTGAAAGAAACCATCCACAGATAGGACCTAAGAACTCAATTCACCATAATTTAACACTTAAAGGAAGTCAGAGCATGTTCCCATGAATTCTGAGTAATAAGCATTAAAACTATGGAAGTAAAACATATGATAGAATATAAATCTCATTGAAGAACACTGCGAATCTCAACCTTAGAAAAGTTAAACTGATTTTGTATATATCAGTGCATCCAAAGAATTTACAAAGTACACTGTTCTGATAACATTTTCCAACCCCTAATACATCGAATTTTAAACTATTTATAGGCACTTAGCCTTTACAACAAGTCTGCCAAGTGGCTAGACTATTTAACTTTCAAATGACACTTAAATCTAACCATAAACTAGATTCTAGAGACTAGGACTGACACCTTTTCGAAATAAGAGTAAGAGTCCTACTAGGACTTAAACTCCTAATTATTACATTCAACAAAATTAATCCAAATATTCCTCGAAAGGAATCTAATATTTTTACCATGTTGACCATTAACAAAATATTAATACCATGCCTGCATTCATGAAGTAAATTTTCTCATTATTTAGGAAAAGTTAGTTTGATGACCTGGCACATGTATGACTAGTGTCTTCAAACTCTTCCTTTAACTAAAGTCTCCACTTGGAAAATCTGATACTCTTTGTCACCTTGATACTTCTTTAACACCCTGATATTCTTTGAAACTCTGATGATGGACAGCTTTAAACATGCTTAACCTTCCTCCCCCTTTCCATCATGTATCATGAAAACTCAACTTGCTATCCAAAAACTCTGTTTTGAGCTAAGAAATTAGTTTGTTTTAGTAGCACACATAAAAGGATGATATGTGGTACTCTTATGCTGCTCTTTACCATTAGAGAATATTTCATGATAAAAAAAACTAGATATAACCTTCAAAACTTTTCATTGCCATTAGTTTAGGTCTCTCAAAACAAAAAAGAAATCTTCAGAAATTCCGCAGCAAAAACTGGGCTTCAAGCTTGACACTTGCTGCGAAATTACCTAATACTTTGGAGATTTTAAAAAACTTAGATTTGAGCTTTAGAAAAGTATATGAACATGTCTGCATGTAGTTTATTGATAATATAAAACAAAAATATGATGATCTAATTTTTACCTCCTTATCTATCAGCAGTTTCAAATATCTTTGCTCATGATTTCTCTTTCCAAGTCTCCTTTATTTGATTCTATTTTCATCAAATCCATCTCTTCTTTCAAATATTTCACTTGTCTTTGAAGGCTTCTCCTCTCTTCTTGTAAACATAAGTTCCTCTTTCTTGTATGTGATACTATGATGCGTAAAGGTTGTGTCCTCTTCAACAGATTTTTGGCTTTTGCAATGGAAGTCTCAAAATTAGTAACTTGTTCATTTAATTTCTTCTCTACCTCATCTATCATCTCTCTATATTTCTTATATCCTTCCAGCTCTTTCTTTGTCTTAGAAAATTCATCCTTAACAGCTTTCAATTGTTCTTCCAAAATCTTCTTTTCAGTTTTCTCAATGACCTTGTCTTTTCCTTTTCTCTGTTTGACTGTTTCTTCTTTGTCTTTGCTCTATCTTTTAGAAGAATCTCTCTGAGGTTTCCTTTGAAAATTTATTTTAGAATTATCTATCTTCTTATCCTTCATAACCTCTATCTCACTTGGTGATAATACAATAACTTCTTGTGCCATTTCTCCCTTTCCTTTATCTTCCTTCTGTTTACTATCACCTATAGTAATAGTTTCTGATATTTGTGACCTAGTGAGAGGTTTTTGAGGTTTGAAAAGAAAGGTTGAATCTTCTGAAGAGAATTCTAATTTCTTGTCTATGAGTCCCTTACCTTTGGCTATAGATGTTTTAACTTTAGCTGCTTTCACCACATGATTTTTTGCAATGTCTATAACCTATAGAATGTCTTTAAGTCTGCCTTTGCCTTTAACCTATTCTTCAGCATTTACTTTAGATCTCTTGGCTTCAGATTTTGTTGAATATTGCAACAAGAAACAGTGAAGGAGGCATCCTGAAACATCATTCCTGATCCTAGCTGGAAAATAAGCACCTAAACTAGGTGGGGCCCACACAGGTGATTTTTGTCGCAAAGTTTATTTTTAGACTATGTCTATTTTTAGACATGTCGATCATATTCTATGAGTTGTAGGATGCTATTTATGGATGGTTGGTCAAGTTGGAAAAATAGATGGATTTCTATTTTTAGACATATTGGGAAAAATCTATTTTTAGATTTGCAGTCTAAAAATAGATATGTCGAATATTATTAGCTCTTAATAATATTTGGACTCTAAACATTATCTTATTCTCTTGGAGCACTTTAGTTAAGTGCACAGATGTGGCACAGGAGCTGAAAAAAGGAATTATGCTATTCCTGAGGGTTTACTAGAGCTATTGCATGGAGGAATTCAGTTAGAACTCATTTGACAGAGTTTGGTGGAGTTGTAGAAGTAGTTGGTGGAGTTGTGTTCAGTTTAACTCAGTTAGACATAGTTGAGCTAGTTGTATCTAGTCTAACTGATTGATACACTAGTGAGAGTGGTGTGAATTAATTAATAATTAATTCACTAAATATTAACTCATTAATCAATTTAAGAATACATCAGTTAACTATAGTGCATGGACAGTTTCAGTGGAGACCAGTGGAGAGGTAGGTGAAAGAGCAAGTGTGACTATCAGTTGTGACTATAGTGTTGCATTGTTTGCACCACAAATTTAGTAGAGACACCTTTAAATATTACGTGAGAAAGGCTGGAGAAATTTGAGTTCATACAAAGCCATTCTTCAGTAGGGATTGCGCAGTAGAGGCAGGCTAAAGGCTGGAAAAGATCGGTGCATGGATTTTCAAGATCGAGCCTAATTATTGTGTAGCGATTGGATTGTATTGAGAGCTTGATATGATCAGCTTTGTATGAGGATTGTTACATGATATCTATGACATATATTATATACAGATAGTTGGGGTTTTCAACTTTAGGCTTTCCCATTAAAACAACTGTGTTAATGTGTGTGAATTTTTATGGTTTCATGTGTGCATTGCAATTGTGTTAATTTCCGCATGTGATGATCAATGGTGGAATAGATTCTGTATTGTGCATGAAGTTAAAATAGTGTGTGATCAGGAGAATCTTGGACATATGCATGCATAGTGTATATAATTTCTACATGGTATCGAAGCATTGTTCATTAGAGTAGATTGCAATTATTGAAGTGGTTGAGTTTTGTGCTGGTGGAATTCGAAATTGCTGATATGTTTTCTTGGTGTTGAAGTTGAGCATTCATTGAAATGTATTTCAATGGATTACGATTGGAGTATTCCCTTGATGGGAGCTAGAATTATATTGCATGGAAGGACAGGATGGAGGCAGTGCTGGAGGATATTGTGTTGAAGGAGTTCATAGGTGCTGAAATTCCTAAACCGGGTTCTAGCGATGTAGCCGCACTTGACGCATGGCAAAATAAGGTAGAAAGGTGTCGAAGGATTCTGTTGGAAGGGGTGAAAAATCACATTGTGTCTAGCCTTCACAGTAAAGCCACTCAATTCTTGATGTGGAAGGCTTTCACAGAATTGTTCCAAAGCAGAAGTGACCAGAGGAAGTTGGCGCTTAAAGACAAGCTCAGGAAAATAAAAATGGAGAAGAATGACACTATTTCGGTATACTTGACAAAGTTTGTCCACTGCAAGGATGAGCTTGGGAGTGTAGGAGTTAGTGTGGATGAAGAATACTTGGTGAGCTTGGATCTCCTTGGGCTTTCAAAGAGTTGGCATAGCTACGAGGACTTTGTCAATGGTCGGGAGAAACTGCCAGGATGGGAGCGACTTTGGTCGGATCTTGTGCAGGAGGAGATAAGGCGGGATACCAGGGATGGCTCTTCATCAAAGAATGATGATGAAGAGGATTGTGCTTTGGCTGCCAAAGCAAGGAAAGGGAAGGGGAAGAAAAATCCTTCTCAATCCGGTGTGGATGGCAAAGAGCGTGACATGTCCAAAGTGAAGTGTTTTCACTTTCACAAACATGGACATTTTGCCACACATTGTCCACAGAAGAAGAAGAACAAGTAAGTTGCTGGAGCTGCAGTTGGTGAGGCTCTTGCCTCGCAATTTGAGCTGGATTTCTCATTGATCACATGCATGGTGTCTAGTGCATTGGGATCGGGGTGGTATTTTGATAGTGGCGCTTCCTTTCACACGACGGGAGATGTGAATCTTTTCAGTGACTTGGTGGAGAAAGATCTCTAGTTGCATGTTGAGTTGGGCAAGAATGGACGATACAATGCGACCGGAATTGGTACCATTACTGTTAGTATGAATTCTTTGTCGAAGCGTACGAAAAAGAACCACTTTAGCTACGCATAACTAATAGCCCTAACAACAATAATGGCTGCAAAACATCTTCAGATCTACGATTAGTAGTTAAAGTGCTGCAACAAACAGATCTATAAATGGAAAGACATTAAGCAGTAAAGTAAAGAGTTTGCTCCATGCATCCAACAGACAAGACAAGAACACGATTTTTGAATGAATTTTTATATTACAGGGCACCTGGGAGGAAACAAGAAGGTGTATCCAAATCTCCTCAACGGGATGGGTTCTTTGTAGTCCTCAGCACTTCAGATCTAAGCTTTCTCTCTCTTGTAGATGTAGAAAACCCAATGTAGAAGGTAGAGCTCAATGGGAGCAACAATGGCGGAAAATGAGACCGAGTGTATAGATCCAGAGTGATCTAGTATGCAACAAAAGGTGAAGAATGATGGGGAAAACCCTCCTATTTATAACAAAATATTGGGTCCTTCTAGATCTTGGTGCATGATTAAAATAATGTTAATCACATCTAGATCCACCTCTATGGAATATTTTATTATTATTTGTTGGATGGAAAGGGTGTTTGACTTGGGTCAAATCCCTTGATTAGTGAAAAATAAATAAATAAATGATTTATTTATCTTTTTAAGGAAGTGGTTGGGATATAATCAAATAAATAATGATTTAGTTGATTAATGGTGGTTGATTTGGTCATATTTAACAAGGAATATTATTTAAATAATTATTTCTAGAAAATAATAAGATAACTATGGGTTTATCTCATTAATTTCTTTGTTTTTGGGTTAAACATGACTGGGAATAATAATTAAATTATGGTTTAATTAATTATTCCTTTTGGGGCTTCCTAATTAACATAGTGAAAGCGGTTTTACTTGGGGTAAAACTGGTCTTACATGGTGTACTTGGGTCCATCTAATGATGAAAGGTTAGATGACCAAAAAATGGTGTAACAATTACCTTTCAGAGGGAGTCAAGTAAACTCATTCTTTTACAAGATGTTGTGCATGTTCTAGGTTTAAAGAAGAATTTAATCTCAGTCGCAATGTTAGAGGATAAAGGCTATGGTGTTGTCTTTAGTGAAGGAAATTTTTTCCTTCAGCACAAAGCAACAGGACAAGTCAAGAAGGTTTTGATTTGAGCTAAAAATCTCTACAGACTTGAAGTAGATGGGATTTCTACGGAGCTTGCTACTGTTGGGAAGTGTGAGAAAGACATGCAATTGAAGCTTGAGAGGGAGCAGGATTTTCATGCAGGTAAGAGTGAACCTCGAGATGTGGAGCAACCACAAGATAAGGATCATGGAGTGGGAGAAACCACTCATGCAGAGAAATTTCATGCTAGATGGGCAGAGGGAGTGCATGCAGCTATACCACCAGGTAAGAGGTGGGGCGACATGCATGGATAATCCAAAAAGAAATTTCTGGGCAGGATTCATGGAGATGGTGTGGATATCATGAATTGAACCTGGCTATGAGGTGCCCATAGAGCAGCAGTAGCATGATTAGTTGGATTGATGCAGTGAGACCAAAGTGGCAGTGTCAGATACTGGAGCACGGTTTAGAGTTGACAACAAGTGCAGAGTGCATGGGTGCATAGTTCAACAACGCAGTGGTTCTCGAAGACATATGCAGTAGCTAAGCAGAAGTCAAAGACTTTGATGATAGATGCTTCAGATTGATTGAGTTGTTTGGAGCCTATTCAGTTTCAGAAGAGTTGCAGAGTAGATGCATGGAGTTGCATGGTGCTTGCAAAGGTTGCAGGGCGAATGCATGGAGTTGCATGTCGCATGCAAAGACAATCCTTTCTTGTTGAGAGGGAGTGTTGAAGATTGCAACAAGAAACAGTGAAGGAGGCATCTTGAAACATCATTCCTGATCCTAGTTGGAAAATAATCAACTAAACTAGGTGGGGCCCCTACAATTGATTTTTGGCGCAAAGTCTATTTTTAGACATATCGATCATGGTCTATGAGTTGCAGGATGCTATTTATGGATGATTGGTCGAGTTGGTAAAAATAGATGGACCTCTATTTTTAGACATTGGGCAGTTTCTATTTTTAGACTGTCGAGCTAAAAATAGAACAATCAAATATTATTAGCTCTTAATAATATTTGGACTATAAACATTATCTTATCCTCTTGGAGCACTTCGATTAAGTGCGAAGTGCACGAGAGATGCTTACAGGTCAAGAAACGGAGATAATTATTACATTCACGAGGGTTTGCGGAGTAACACATGGAGGACTTCGTTAGAACTCATGTAATGATTTGGTGGAGTTGTAGAAGTAGTTGGTGGAGTTGTGTTTAGTTTAACTCAGTTAGACACAGTTGAGCTAGTTGTATCTAGTCTAACTGATTGATACACTAGTGAGAGTGGTGTGAATTAATTAATAATTAATTAACTAAATATTAACTCATTAATCAACTGAAGAATACATCAGCTAACTACAGTGCATGGATAGTTCAGTGGAGACCAGTGGAGAGGTAGGTGAAAGAGCATGTGTGACTATCAGTTGTGACTATAGTGTTGCATTGTTTGTACCACAAATTTAGTAGAGATGCCTTTAAATATTTTCTGAGAAAGGTTGGAGCAATTCAAGTTCATCCAGAGCCATTCTTCAGCATGGATTGCGCAGTAGAGGCAAGCTAAAGGATGGCAAAGATTGGTGCATGGATTTTCAAGATCGGGCCTGATTAGTGTGTAGCGATTGGATTGTACTGAGAGCTTGATATGATCAGCTTTGTATGAGGATTGTTACATGATCTCTATGAAATATATTATATACAGATAGTTGGGGTTTTCTGCTTCAGGATTTTCTGTTAAAACAACTGTGTTAATGTGTGTGAATTTTTATGGTTTCATGTGTGCATTGCAATTGTGTTAATTTCCGCATATGATGATCAATGGTGGAATAGATTCTATATTGTGGATGAAGTTAAAATAGTGTGTGATTAGGAGAATCTTGGACATATGCATGTGTAGTGTATATAATTTCTACAGATTTAATCTTGCTATCTATCGCATGTTTGTTTTTTTTCTTTCTAGTTCTAGTTGCTGGAGGTGATGATGTATTTTGGACTAAATCAGTTTGCTCTACCAAGTCTTTATTTGTAACCTTTAAACCTTCATGCTGATTTCCCTCTAATTTTGCAGTAGCATTGACATCCATTTCTTGCTTGGAAGAATAAGTTTTAAGCTTGGAGGCTTTTCTTGGAGATAAGACATCTAGCTCATATCCATTCATGAACAGGAAAGATGCCCAATCTCTGTTTACTTTATTTAACTCCTCCAGAACTAGCAATTTCATCAACCCATGCTGAAAAATGGAAGTTTCACTTCTTTTAGGTTTTCCTTGCACCTTGTCTGCCATTTTTCCGAGACTTCTAAAGAGATAGAATGGAATATCTATCAACTTCTTCCCTGTGAAGTGAAGCAATAATTTGAAATGATACATATAAATTGGCTGAAAACGACCTTCACATGTAAAATATTTTTGTATGACTGTTAAAAACTTGGAAAATTCATCTTTAAGACAGGTTCTAGGAATTCCTTCAGTCATTTTAATCCCTACATGCTCCGACTTTAAGTAGTCATCACAAATTTTCAAATCAAACTTGGTAGCTTTAAACCATTCCTCTCCAGTTCTCGAGATCCCTGTTGCTTTAGAAATACTATCAGGTGAAATTGGGATATGAAGATAACCTACCTTTGTAAATGTACCTCTGAAATTAGCCACAAAGTCCCGTGATACCTATTGATTATGCCCTTGCAATTTCTGAAAGAATTCAATGCACCCTGCCTTTGTAAATAACTAGGTGAAATATTGATCCTCCAAGACTAAATCCAGAGATGTAGGTTCATATCTGAATGGAAAACCTCCTTTATAAACCTTTTTTGGTGTAGCCATTTCTTGTGTTATGCAGCGGTGGCCTTCCTCATAACTTAACACCTATTTGGGAGGATACCCTTGATGACAGAGAGCAGTTAAAATGGAAAGAAAATGATATAACAACAAGGGTTTCTACAGGGGAGCTTATTGATAGAGAGCTTATTTGGTAGCAAATGATGAGCATGGAAAAACAAAGCGAAAGAGATGAGAGATATGCTTTCAAAATCGGAATGAGAAGACATAAAACAAATGATGAGTGATATGAGAAAGTGTATAACTTTTAAATGATGGCTCTAGTATGGCAGCAGGTCCTTGAAATTCTCAAACACTAACCATTCATCATTACTCTTTAAACCGTTAAAGGTTGGCAGAGTTTTTGTAGCACGTTTCATTTGACAAGTGTCAGTTTCACTATGGAACTACTAGGTGTTTCCGTAGCGAATTCGTTAATTTGGTGCTGTATTTGTTGCAGACTCAGACAGTTTTCTGACAAATGGCCAGATTTCGGACTTATGATCATTTCAAAGTATCTACTCAGAACACACTCCTTCGATCTGACTTGGAATCATTTCTAACACCTTATCCAACGTTTTAAAAACTTAAATACACCATAAAATTTATCATTTTATGATATCTTGCAACCTAACCAATTTGAAAGAGAATTATGACTGATTTTCAAGTATGAGATTTTGAAAATTTTGAGTGTGATAACAGTGGCTCCATTAGGGATAGGATGCCCCCTGTGGTATACTAAGAACTAGTAGCTCCAGTGCTGCAATCCATTACTTTGAAATAAAAACTCTGAAATTCTGCCCAATCTGCTTCAAATTGTACCTACTAAAAATGCTCATTCAACCTTGAGCTTATTTGCATATTCCTACCTACCTACCCTATCAACTGCAAACTTCTTTCAGCTCAATCAATGTGAAATTTCCAATGTAGCTAATTATCTATTTTATTTGATATTTGAGTTTTTTGACTGTATTGGACTTCAAAGCAACTATGATATTGTGATGACCACTACCACTGAAATTGTAACTAATCTTCATAGTAAAAGTAAAACTGACACACTGGAGAGTAAAACTCTTCCATGTATTTAGCTATAGAACCTCAGAATACATGATCAGCTTGATGATCTTCATAACATCCTATAAATTCTAACAATTGATTTTTAGCCACACAAAATTTATTTTATAAGCTATCCAACTACCTTTTTGAATGATTCCCATAGAGAATGTAATTTTCCTCACTATTATGATCATTCTTTGAAGTAGGCTGCTGCAAGGAATTACATAAAAAATCAACCTTTTTCTCTACTTGAGGGTTATAAAAATTGTCTTCCAGTAATTTTTTCTTGGTATTTGCAATGATTTTCATCTTCATTATCATCCAAAGACTGACATGTTTGCTGCATCTTTACATCAATCTTGGAGGATGTAACATGGTTTTCATAAGTATACTCTTGTTGATTTGCATGATGCATTCTATGGGATGTTATCTTTTCTTCTAGGTGTTGAAATGCATTGTTATGAAGAGCCTCAAAAATTTCTTCATCCATAAATTCATCATCATCATAAAAATCCTCCAAATACTGAATAAAACACACAGAATGAATATAATGAACCATTTGCTAAACCTTTATACCAAGACCATGTTTTTCCTTCTAGAGTGGTCATAAACATCTTCATAAGACAGTCTTCAGGGATCTAAACCTTAAGACTATGTACATGCAGATGAAACCTAACCAAATGAAGAGCAACATTGTCTTTCTTTTCATCTTTGAATATTGGAAGATCATCTAACCAATCAAACTTTGGCATAAGATTTGGAAAACTAGGGATATGAGACCAATTCATAGGAGCATACCTAGAATTTTTTCTTGCAATGGAACTCATCTTGAAACTTCATTTAGCAACTGATCTTCTAGTAGTGGAGTCACCTTCCAATTTGATTATTTGATGTGTGGAGTCACCAAGGTAGTTTTGCAGCCTTGAACAGATTCTGAGTTCTTGCTGCCTTCAAGAGTTCAAATTCATAATTTTCGGGAGATGTATATCTTCAGACTCCCGGAAAACGCACCAAAATGTTATCACCAAAATGGGACCTCATAGGCTGCTGATCAGACTACCTCAGTGTAACTATTTCAAACCAATATTTTAGCTGAGGCTTAGCCTCCTCAGCCTGAGAGGGCTCTCTCAAGGGTTAATGATTTTGAATAAAGATGTAAATAGATGGCTAACTCTATGGTTTATGATTTTGTAGGTTTGTTGGTTGAAAGATGGATACTAGCTACCATTGGGCTATGGAGTCAATGACAAGGATAAAGATAACAAAATAGATCTTCTTATAAAACTGATGCTTGTATAAACTTCTATGCAAGAGTGACACATTCAGGAAAGTCTCGATATCTTAAGGTTCAAAGGAAGTCAGAGCATGAGTGCATGAATTATGAGTAATGATACCTCAAGATATTGAAAGGAAAGTATTTAACAAAGATTAACCAAAGCTTAACACTTAAAGGAAGTTAGAGCATGAATGACCATGAATTCTGAGTAATAAGTATTAAATATTGAAAGAAACCATCCACAAATAGGACCTAAGAACTCAATTCACCATAATTTAACACTTAAAGGAAGTCAGAGCATGTTCCCATGAATTATGAGTAATAAGCATTAAAACTATGGAAGTAAAACATATGATAGAAGATAAAGCTCACTGAAGTACACTAAGAATCTCAACCTTAGAAAAGTTAAACTGCTTCTGTATATATCAGTGCATCCAAAGCATTTCCAAATTACACTGTTCTGATAACATTTTCCAACCCTTAATACATCAAAGTTTACACTATTTATAGGAACTTAGCCTTTACAACAAGTCTGCCAAGTGGCTAGACTATTTAACTTTCAACCGACACTTAAATCTAACCATAAAATAGATTCTAGAGACTAGGACTGACACCTTTTCGAAATAAGAGTAAGAGTCCTATTAGGACTTAAACTCCTAATTATTACTTTCAACAAAATTAATCCAAATATTCCTCGAAAGGAATCTAATATTTTTACCATGCTGATCATTAATTAAAATATTAATACCACGACTGCATTTGTGAAGTAAATTTTCCCATTATTTAGGAAAAGTTAGTTTGATGACCTGGCACATGTATGACTAGTGTCTTCAAACTCTTCCTTTAACTAAAGTATCCACTTGGAAAATCTGATACTCTTTGTCACCCTGATACTTCTTTAACACCCTGATATTATCTGACACCTTGATGATGGACAACTTTAAACATGCTTAACCTTCCTCCCCCTTTCCATAATTTATCATGAAAATTCAACTTGTTGTCCGAAAACTCTGTTTTGAGCTACGAAATTAGCTTGTTTTAGTAGCGCACATAAAAGGATGATATGTGGTACTCTTCTACTTCTCTTTACCATTAGAGGATATTTAATGATAAAAAAAAACTAGATATAACCTTCAAAACTTTTCATTTCCATTAGTTTAGGTCTCTCAAAACCAGAAATAAATCTTCAGAAATTCCGCAGCAAAAACTGGGCTTCAAGCCTGACACTTGCTACGGAATTACCTAATACTTTGGAGATTTGAAAAAAATTAGATCTGAGCTTTAGGAAAGTATATGAACATGCCTGCATGTATTTTATTGATTAAAAAAAAATATGATGATCTAATTGTTACCTCCTTATCTATCAGCAGTTTCAAATATCTTTGCTCATGATTTCTCATTCCAAGTCTCCTTTCTTTGATTCTATTTTCATCAACTCCATATCTTCTTTCAAATCTTTCACTTGTCTTTGAAGGCTTCTCCTCTATTCTTGTAAACATAAGTTCCTCTTTCTTGTATGTGATACTATGATATGTAAACGCTGTGTCCTCTTCAACAGATTTTTGGCTTTTGCAATGAAAGTCTCAAAATGAGTAACTTGTTCATTCACTTTCTTCTCTACTTCATCTATCATCTCTCTATATTTCTTATATCCTTCCAGCTCTTTCTTTGTCTTAGAAAATTCATCCTTAAAAAATTTCCATTGTTCTTCCAAAATTTCCTTTTCAGTTTTCTCTATGACCTTGTCTTTTCCTTTTCTCTGTTTGATTGTTTCTCCTTTGTCTTTGCTCTGTCTTTTAGAAGAATCTGTCTCAGGTTTCCTTTGAAACTTTCTTTTGGATTTATTTGTCTTCTTATCCTTGATAACCTCTATCTCACTTGGTGATATGACAATAACTTCTTGTGCCATTTCTCCCTTTCCTTTATCTTCCTTCTGTTTTCTATCACCTATAGTAATAGTTTCTGATATTTGTGACCTAGTGAGAGGTTTTTGAGGTTTGAAAAGAAAGGTTGAATCTTCTAAAGAGAAGTCTAATTTCTTGCCTATGAGTCCCTTATCTTTGGCATTAGATGTTTTAACTTTAGTTGCTTTCACCACAGGAGTTTCTGCAATGTATATAGCCTGTAGAATGACTTCAAGTCCGCCTTTACCTTTAACATCTTCTTCAGCATTTCATTTAGATATCTTGGCTTTAGATTTGATCTTATTGTATGTCACATGTTTGTTTTTTTTCATTCTAGTTCTAGTTGCTGGAGGTGATGATGTATCTTGGACTAAATCAGTTTGCTCTACCAAGTCTTTATCTGTAACCTTTAAACCTTCATGCTGATTTCCCTCTAATTCTGCAGTAGCATTGACATCCATTTCTTGCTTAGAAGAAGAAGTTTTAAGCTTGGAGGCTTTTCTTGGAGATAAGAAATCTAGCTCATATCCATTCATGAATAGGAACTATGCCCAATCTCTGTTTAGTTTATTTAACTCCTCCAGAACTAGCAATTTCATCAACCCATGCTGAAAAATGGAAGTTTCATTTCTTTCAGGTTTTCCTTGCACCTTGTCTTCCATTTTCCTGAGACTTCTAAAGAGATAGAATGGAATATCTATCAAATTTTTCCCTGTGAAGTGAAGCAATAATATGAAATGATACATATAAATTGTCTGAAAACGACCTTCACATGTAAAATATTTTTGTATGAATGTTAACAACTTGGAAAATTCATCTTTAAGACAGGTTCTAGGAATTCCTTCGGTCTTTTTAATCCCTGCATGCTCCGACTTTAAGTAGTCATCACAAATTTTCAAATCAAACTTGGTAGCTTTAAACCATTCCTCTCCAGTTCTCAGGATCCCCGTTGCTTTAGAAATACTATCAGGTGAAATTGCGATATGAAGACAACCTACCTTTGTAAATGTACCTTTGAAATTAGCCACAAAGTCTCGTGATACCTGTTGATGATGCCCTTTCAATTTCTGAAAGAATTCAATGCACCCTGCCTTTGTAAATAAATCGGTGAAATATTGATCCTCCAAGACTGAATCCGGAGCTGTAGGTTCATATTTGAATGGCAAACCTCCTTTATAAACCTTCTTTGGTGTAGCCATTTCCTGTGTTATGTAGCGGTGGCCTTCCTTATAACTTAACCCCTGTTTGGGAGGATACCCTTGATGACAGAGAGAAGTTGAAATGGAAAGAAAATGATATAATAGCAAGGGTTTCTATTAGGGAGCTTATTGACAAAGAGCTTCTTTGGTAGCAAATGATGAGCGCGGGAAAACAAAGCGAAAGAGATGAGAGATAAGCTTTCAAAACCGGAATGAGAAGACATAAAACAAATGATGACTGATATGAGAAAGTGTATAACTTTTAAATGATGGCTTTAGTCTGGCAGTAGGTCCTTGAAATTCTCAAAGACTAACCATTCATCATTACCCTTTTAACCATTAAAGGCTACCAGAGTTTTTGTAGCACGTTTCATTTGACAAGTGTCAATTTCGCTACAGAACTGCTAGTGTTTTCGTAGCGAATTTGTTAATTTCGTGCTGTATTTCCTACGGACTCAGACGGTTTTCTGAAAAATGGCCAGATTTCGGACTTATGATCATTTCAAAGTATCTACTCAGAACACACTCCTTCGATGTGACTTGGAATCATTTCTAACACCTTATCCAAAGTTTTAAAAACTTAAATACACCATAAAATTTATCATTTTATGATATCTTGCAACCTAACCAATTTGAAAGAGAATTATGACTGATTTTCTAGTATGAGATTTTGAAAATTTGGAGTGTGATAACAGTGGCTCCATTAGGGATAGGATGCCCCCTGTGGTATACTAAGAACTAGTAGCTCTAGTGCTGCAATCCATTCCTTTATAATAAAAACTCTGAAATTCTGCCCAATCCGCTTCAAACTGTACCTACCAAAAATGCTCATTCAACCTTGAGCTTATTTGCATATTCCTACCTACCTACCCTATCAACTGCAAACTTCTTTCAGCTCAATCAATGTGAAATTTCCAATGTATCCAATTATATGTTTTATTTGATATTTGAGTTTTTTTATTGATTGGACTTCAAAGCAACTATGATATTGTGATGACCACTGCCACTGAAATTGTAATTGATCTTCATAGTAAAAATAAAACTGAAACACTGGAGAGTAAAACTCTTCCATGTATTTAGCTATAGGATCCCAGAATACATGATCATCTTGATGATCTTCATAACATCCTGTAACTTATAATAATTGATTTTTATCCACACAAAATTTATTTGATAAGCTATCCAACTGCCTTTTCGAATGATTCCCACAGACAATGTAATTTTCCTCACTATTATGATCATTCTTTGAAGTAGGTTGCTACAAGTAATTACATAAAAAATCAACCTTTTTCTCTGCCCGAGGGTTATAAAAACTGTCTTCCAGTATTTTTTCTTGGTATTTGCAATGAATTTCATCTTCATTATGATCCAAAGACTGACAAGTTTGTTGCATTTTTACATCAATATCGGAGGATGTAACATGGTTTTCATAAGTATACTCTTGCTGATTTCCATGATGCATTTTATGGGATGCTATCTTTTCTTCTAGGTGTTGAGATGCCTTGTTATGAAGAGCCTCAAAAATTTCTTCATCCATAAATTCATCATCATCATAACAATCCTCCAAATACTGAATAAAACTCACAGAATGTTTACAACAATCTTTGACCAGCAATACGAAGGGATGGCACTCTTTATACATCTCATAGAATTCATCATGAAAATTAGCAAGAGAATATAATGAGCCATTTGCTAAACCTTTATACCAAGACCATGCTTTTCCTTCTAGAGTGGTCATAAACATCTTCATAAGATAGTCTTCAGGGATCTGAACCTTAAGAATATGTACATGCAGATGAAACCTAACCAAATGAAGAGCAGCATTGTCTTTCTTTTCATCTTTGAATATTGGAAGATCATCTAACCAATCAACCTTTGGCATAACATTTGGAAAACCAGGAATATGAGACCAATTCATAGGAGCATACTTGGCATTTTTTCTTGCAATGGAACTCATCTTGAAACTTCATTTAGCAACTAATCTTCTAGTAGTGGAGTCACCTTCCAATTTGATTATTTGATGTGTGGGGTCGGCAAAGTAGTTTTGCAGCCTCGAACAGATTCTGAGTTCTTGCTACCTTCAAGAGTTAAACTTCATAATTTTTGGGAGCTGTATATCTTTAGACTCTCGGCAGACGCACCAAAATGTTATCACCAAAATGGGACCTGATAGGATGCTGATCAGACTACCTCAGTGTAACTATTTCAAACCAATCTTTTAGCTGAGGCTTAACCTCCTAAGCCTGAGAGGCCTCTCTCAAGGGTTAATGATTTTGAATAAAGATGTACATATATGGCTAACTCTATGGTTTATGATTTTGTAGGTTTGTTGGTTGAAAGATGGAGACTAGCTACCATTGGGCTATGGATATAGTGACAGGGATAAAGATAAAAAGATAGCTCTTCTTATAAAACTGAGGCTTGTAATACTTCAATGAAAGAGTGACACATTCAGGAAAGTCTCAATATCTTAAGGCTCAAAGGAAGTCAGAGCATTCGTGCATGAATTATGAGTAATGATACCTCAAGATATTGAAAGGAAAGTATTTAACAGAGATTTACCAAAGCTTAACACTTAAAGGAAGTTAGATCATGAATGACCATGAATTTTGAGTAATAAGTATTAAACATTGAAAGAAACCATCCACAGACAGGACCTAAGAACTCAATTCACCATAATTTAACACTTAAAGGAAGTCAGAGCATGTTCCCATGAATTTTGAGTAATAAGAATTAAAACTATGGAAGTAAAACATATGATAGAAGATAAATCTCACAGAAGTACACTAAGAATCTCAACCTTAGAAAAGTTAAACTGCTTCTGTATATATCAGTGTATCCAAAGCATTTACAAAGTACATTGTTCTGATAACATTTTCCAACCCTTAATACATTGAATTTTACACTATTTATAGGCACTTAGCCTTTACAACAAGTCTGCCAAGTGGCTATACTATTTAACTTTCAACTGAAACTTAAATCTAACCATAAACTAGATTCTAGAGACTAGGACTGACACCTTTTTGAAATAAGAGTAAGAGTCCTACTAGGACTTAAACTCCTAATTATTACATTCAACAAAATTAATCCAAATCTTCCTCGAAAGGAATCTAATCTTTTTACCATGCTGACCATTAACAAAATATTAATACCATGACTTCATTCCTAAAGTAACTTTTCCCATTATTTAGGAAAAGTTAGTTTGATGACCTGGCACATGTATGACTAGTGTCTTGAAGCTCTTCCTTTAACTAAAGTCTCCACTTGGAAAATCTGATACTCTTTGTCACCCTGATACTTCTTTAATACCCTAATATTATTTGACACTCGGATGATGGGCAGCTTTAAACATGCTTAACCTTCCTCCCCCTTTCCATCATTTATCATGAAAATTCAACTTGATGTCCAAAAACTCTGTTTTGAGCTACGAAATTAGCTTGTTTTAGTAGCGCACATAAAAGGATGATATGTGGTACTCTTCTGCTACTCTTTACCATTAGAGGATATTTAATGATAAAAAACAACTAAATATAACCTTCAAAACTCTTCATTTCCATTAGTTTAGGTCTCTCAAAACCAAAAATAAATCTTTAGAAATTTCGCAGCAAAAACTGGGCTTCAAGCCTGACACTTGCTGCGGAATTACCTAATAATTTGGAGATTTGACAAAAATTAGATCTGAGCTTCAGAAAAGTATATGAACATGCCTGCATGTAGTTTATTGATAATATAAAACACAAAGATGATGATCTAATTGTTACCTCCCTATCTTTCAGCAGTTTCAAATATCTTTGCTCGTGATTTCTCTTTCCAAGTCTCCTTTCTTTGATTCTATTTTCATCAACTCCATCTCTTCTTTCAAATCTTTCACTTGTCTTTGAAGGCTTCTCCTCTATGCTTGTAAACATAAGTTCCTCTTTCTTGTATGTGATACTATGACGTGTAAAGGCTGTGTCCTCTTCAACAAATTTTTGGCTTTTGCAATGGAAGTCTCAAAATGAGTAACTTGTTCATTTACTTTCTTCTCTACCTCATCTGTCATCTCTCTATCTTTCTTATATCCTTCCAGCTCTTTCTTTGTCTCAGAAAATTCATCCTTAACAACTTTCAATTTTTCTTCCAAAATCTCCTTTTCAATTTTCTCTATGACCTTGTCTTTTCCTTTTCTTTGTTTGACTGTTTCTTCTTTGTCTTTGCTCTGTCTTTTAGAAGAATTTGTCTCAGGTTTCTTTGAAAATTTCTTTTAGATTTATCTGTCTTCTTATCCTTGATCACCTCTGTCTCACTTGGTGATATGACAATAACTTCTTGTGCCATTTCTCTCTTTCCATTATCTTCCTTCTGTTTACTATCACCTATAGTAATAATTTCTGATATTTGTGACCTAGTGAGAGGTTTTCGAGGTTTGAAAAGAAAGGCTCAATCTTTTGAAGAGAAGTCTAATTTCTTGACTATGAGTCCCTTACCTTTGGCTTTAGATGTTTTAACTTTATCTGCTTTCACCACAGGAGTTTCTACAATGTCTATAGCCTATAGAATGTCTTCAAGTCTGCCTTTACCTTTAACATCTTCTTCAACATTTCCTTTAGATCTCTTGGCTTCATATTTGATCTTGTTGTCTGTCACATGTTTGTTTGTTTTCTTTCTAGTTCTAGTTGCTAGAGGTGATGATGTATCTTGGACTAAATCATTTTTCTCTATTAATTCTTTATCTGTAACCTTTAAACCTTCATGCTAATTTCCCTCTAATCCTGCAGTAGCATTGACATCCATTTCTTGCTTTGAAGAGTTTTTAATCTTGGAGGCTTTTATTGGAGATAAGACATCTAGCTCATATCCATTCATGAACAGGAATGATGCCTAGTCTCTATTTCGTTTATTTAACTCCTCCAAAACTAGCAATTTAATCAACCCATGGTGAAAAATGGAAGTTTCATTTCTTTCAGGTTTTCCTTGCACCTTGTCTGCCATTTTACCGAGACTTCTAAAGAGATAGAATGGAATATCTATCAACTTCTTCCCTATGAAGTGAAGCAATAATTTGAAATGATACATATAGATTGTCTGAAAATGACCTTCACATGTAAAATATTTCTGTATGACTGTTAACAACTTAGAAAATTCATCTTTAATTCAGGTTCTACGAATTCCTTTAGTCGTTTTAATCCCTGCATGCTTTGGCTTTAAGTAGTCATCACAAATTTTCAAATCAAATTTGGTAGCTTTAAACCATTCCTCTTCAGTTCTCAGGATCCCCGTTGCTTTAGAAATACTATCAGATGAAATTGGGATATGAAGACAACCTACCTTTGTAAATGTACATCTGAAATTAGCCACAAAGTCTCGTGATACCTGTTGATGATGCCCTTGCAATTTCTGAAAGAATTCATTGCACCCTGCCTTTGTAAATAACTCGGTGAAATATTGATTCTCCAAGACTAAATCCGGCACTGTAGGTTCATATCTGAATGGAAAACCTCCTTTATAAACCTTCTTTGGTGTAGCCATTTCCTGTGTTATGCAGGGGTGGCCTTCCTTATAACTTAACACTTGTTTGGGAGGATACCCTTGATGACAAAGAGCAGTTAAAATGGAAAGAAAATGATATAACAACAAGGGTTTCTACTAGGGAGATTGTTGACAGAGAGCTGCTTTGGTAGCAAATGATGAGCATGGAAAAACAAAGCGAAATAGATGAGAGATAAGCTTTCAAAAGCGGAATGAGAAGACATAAAACAAATGATGACTGATATGAGAAAGTGCTTAAGTTTTAAATGATGGCTTTAGTCTGGCAGCAGGTCCTTGAAATTCTCAAACACTAACCATTCATCATTACTCTTTAAACCATTAAAGGCTGCCAGAGTTTTCGTAGCACGTTTCATTTTGACAAGTGTCAGTTTTGCTACAGAACTACTAGGTGTTTCCATAGCGAATTCGTTAATTTCGTGCTATGTTTGCTGCGGACTCAGACATTTTTTTGACAAATGGCCAGATTTCGGACTTATGATCATTTCAAAGTATCTACTCAGAACACACTCCTTCGATGTGACTTGGAATCATTTCTAACACCTTATCCGAAGTTTTAAAAACTTAAATACACCATAAAATTTATCATTTTATGATATCTTGCAACCTAACCAATTTGAAAGAGAATTATGACTGATTTTCAAGTATGATATTTTGAAAATTTGGAGTGTGATAACATGATGAATCAAGTGTGATGCTATGGACGAGATAGATTGTATTGTTATTCATGAAGTGATGGAGAAACAAAGTGTCAGCATTGTAAAGGTGGGCATAACAACCTCTCTAAATGCACAGACTATTGTATTGGATACCGCTACTACTATTATTATTCAGTTCGAAGGTAGCTTCATATGAGGTCCTACCATGAATATGATTTTTTAAATGTCATGAATTCTAGAGATATATCTCATGGAGTTGCATCAACCTAGTGGGACACACAGAAGGTGTCTTGTATAGAAGCAAAGGCTTTTGTTTTATCAATTTTTTATAGAAGGAGACATATGTAATTGGAATGTTGTTCTTATTGGGGGATTCATTCATCTCCTTTTTTTTAAACAAAAGATTTTGTGTGTCTTTTCTTCCAACTTTTCCTTGTTAAATTTTTTATGTGCTCTTCAGTTCTAGATCTTGGATAGAAAGCATGAGGTATATTTTTATTTTTGGAGTTGTAAACCATCAGGATACATTAGAGGATGGATAAATTTGAAACCTTTTTAAACTCCTATATTGACTTGTACAAAGATCCTAGTGTCCTTAATTTTTCTCCTATTGAGGAACTCGAATTGGTGCTTAAGTTAGCTTTGCAACATATGTATTCTACAAAATATTCATACTAATTTTTTTCAATTAAACCACTCAGGAAGATAATAAGGTCTTCAAGACATGGATTTTATTATATCTTGAATGACTCCGAATTTCAAAATTATAGTTTTTCCTATGATTCAAACTATGAATCCCTTGGAGTATCTTAAACTGTCTCTATCCATATCTCTTAACTGAGATATTTTCTCGTTGATGCCGATATATCTTCCTCAAGATGATAAGGATATGTACTTCCAGGAATTAATACAAAAGCACTATATTATCATGACATAGATACCAAGACTCTAATTGTCATCCCCAATATACTCCAACATTGATATATATAAAATTGGTTAGTCATGCAGTGTTATTACTCTGTTTACTGGTACTAAATATGTTCATACACATATCACCATGCATACATGCCAACAACAATATAACGATCAATCCCAAGTCTTTATTATAGAGAAAATCTCTACAGACATAATCCTAAGCACATAAAAGGGATGTTGTACTTCAATTAGTTTGTTGCCATCATCATGTACAATTGTTCAGGTTGTGTTGTGGAAAAATCAAGGCCCATACATATGATCAAAATATCACATGGGTCTTATCAAAATTAGTATGAAAATCATACTAAGAGTATACTCTAGGTCATATTCTTAGTCACTGGATCGATGGATGAATACGGAGATGAATGTAGAACACATATAAAATTGTTCAGAATATCTTCAATAAGGTTAAGACTTCACTGGATCAAATATAGATATCCTCCATAGGCTTCTCAAGTTATTCCAAATTTCTAATGAATAGAGATTCTTACACAATGCTTGTCACCGAGTTCAGAATGTTATATAGGTCGACTTGTAGGAAAATGTTGTAATTGTTGTATGTATATGACAAGCACCATCAATGTCACTTTTACACCTTGAATTTGCACATAGTGATATGCTAGATATCAGACTTCCATACTTCAAGCTTCAAGGCTAATACTTCTTAAAAAGGTAATAAATTGTTGACTACAGTAGCTGCTTTAGGCTTAGTCTAGAACTGAGATTAGGCTTCCCTTTAAATGGAGATGCACAAGATTGCATAGGAAGAGAAGGTACCCGATGTAATGAAGGAACCGAGGTTCTAATCAACTTCAATGTCCTCTTATTACCTGAACCTTTCGATATTCTTGTACCACTTTAGTCACAGAAAAATTGCAGAGAATTGTTTGGAGTGGTTCCCTAAGAGGGACACAAGAATGAAGGTCTTAAAAACAAGATCTGAGTCTGACCTTTCATTGACATGAGGTGTCTTGAAGCTAGGACAATTTTACCAAAATATTTCTCTATTATGGGATGAATATCACAAAATATGGTGAATCTTGGAGCTCGGCCTAGTAGAGATCAATGACATTATAATGTTCAAATGGAGCTTCACAAAACTGGACTTGATAGATATAAGGCTTTTGATTTCATTGCCCTCCATACATCAAAAGTTTTGTTGAATAATTGTAGCAATAATTCTCAAGTCAGTCAATCTTCCACAATACTGATAGTAAATTATGGGTTGACTTCTTTAGATGCAAATCATTAAATTTATTTGAATTATACTATCAAGGAATCCTGTAACAAAGGAACACGACATCTTTTTCTACCCCTTCTACTACAATATTTGAGGATGGCTCCATTATCTCTTTAAAGTGACACATTCCCTGTCCAATTTCTTCAGGTACCGTAAATAAAAATGTATAGCCTTATATATGCATGAGGCTCTCAAGCTTCATTGCCATATTCTTCAACCAACTTCCAACCAAAGGATCACTTCCTTTTTCACAATGCTCCAGGCCATATATTTTATCTTATAGTGGCACTTTAGAGTCAATGCAAGTATCTTGCAAGGAAATATCCCCTTCTGAAGTTATACTACCAAATGTACCTCTAAAAATATCTTGAAACTACTTGAAATTATACCTCATAAATTCTGAGGTATATTTTCATTTTTCGAGTTGTAAACCATTAGGATACATTAGAGGATGGATAAATTTGAAACCTTTTTAAACTCATATATTTACTTGTACAAATATCCTAGTGCCCTTTATTTTTCTCCTATTTAGGAACTCGAATTGGTGCTTAAGTTAGCTTTGAAACATATTTATTCTACAAAATATTCATACTGATGTTTTTCAATTAAATCACTGAGGAACATACTAAGGTATTCAAGACATGGATTTTATTGTATCTGGAACGACTCCGAATTTCAAAACTATAGTTTTGCCTATGATTCAAACTAGGAATCCTTTGGAGTATCTTAAACTATCTCTGTCCATATCTCTTAACTAAGACATTTTCTCGTTGATGTCGATAGATACTCCTTAAGATGATAAGGATATTTCCTTCCAGGCATTAATACAAAAGTACTACATTATCATGACATAGATACAAATACTCTGATTGTCATCCCCAATATACTCCAACATTGATATATATAAACTTGGTTAGTCATGCAGTGTTATTATGCTATTTACTAGTCCTAAATATGTTCATACATAGATCACCATGTAGACATTCCAACAACAATATAATGATAAATCCCAAGTCTTTCTTATAGAGAAAATATTTATAGACATAATCCTAAGCACATAGAAGGGATTTTGTACTTCAAATATTTTGCTACCATCATCATGTACAACTGTTCAGACTGCATTGTGGAAAATTCAAGGCCCAGACATATGATCAACATATTACATGGATCATATCATAATTAGTATGCAAATCATACTAAGAGTATACTCCAGGTCAGATTCTTGGTCACTCGATTGATGGATGATTACGGTGATGAATGTAGTAACACATATAAAATTGTTCAGAATATCTTCAATAAGGTTTAAAATTCATTGGATCGAATATATATATCCTCCATAGGCTTCTCAAGTTATTCCAGATTTCTAATGAATAGAGATTCTTGCACAGTGCTTGTCACCGAGTTCAGAATGTTATATAGGTCGGCTTGTAGGAAAATGTTGTAATTGATGTATGTATATGACAAGGGATATCACGGTCACTTTTACACCTTGAATTTGCATACAGTGATCTGCTAGATATTAGACTTCCATACTTCAAGATTCTAGGCTAAACTTCTTAAAAAGGTAATAAATTGTTGATTTCGGTAGCTGCTTTAGGCTTAGTCTAAAACTGAGATCAAGCTTCCCTTTAATTGAAGATGCACAAGATTGGATAGTAAGAGAAGGCCTTCGATGTAATGAAGGAATCGAGGTTCTAATAAACTTCAATGTCGTCTTATTTCCTTAACCTTTCGATATTCTTGTACCACTTTAGTCACCGAAAAATTACACATAATTGTTTAGAGTGGTTCCTTAAGAGGGCCACAAGAATGAAGGTCTTAAAAACAAGATCTGAGTTTGACCTTTCATTGACATGAGGTGTCTTGAAGCTATGACAATTTTACCAAAATATTTCTCTATACTGGGATGAAGATCACAGAATATGGTGAATCTTGGAGCTCGGCCTAGCAAAGATCAACGAACTTATAATGTTAAAATGGAGCTTCACAAAACTAGACTTTCTAGATATAAGGCTTTTGATTTCAATTCCCTCCATACATCAAAATTTTTGTTGAAGAATAATTGCAGCAATAGTTCTCAAGTCGGCCAATCTTCCACAATACTGATAGTAAATCCTGGGTTGACTTCTTTAGATTAAAATCATTAAATTTATTTGAATTTTTCTCTCAAGCAAGCCTCTAAAAAAGGAACACGACATATTTTTCTACCTCTTCTACTATAATATTTGAGGATGGCTCCATTATCTCTTTAGAGCGACACATTCCCTGCCCAATTTCTTCAAGTACCGTAAACAAATATGTATAGCCTTATATATGCACGAAGCTCTCAAGATTCATTGCCATATTCTTCAACCAACTTCCACCCAAAGGATCCTTTTTCACAATGCTCCAGGTCATATATTTTATGTTACAGTGGCACTTTAGAGTCAATGCAAGGATCTTGAAAATAAATATCCCTTCTGAAGTTATACTACTAAATGTACCTGGATGAGGCTTCATGAATGAATACTATGGATGTATTCTATGCTAATTCTCTGAACTATATTTCTTGAAATTTACCCTCCACAGACTCTATAGAGCATGAGAAATATCATTAGTTCAAATTTACTAATCAAGGTTGGTTTAAATTCATCTAATTGGGTCTCTTGCATGCAGGATTACATTGAAGCTCAACTAAATGAGTGTTGGGAAGAGTATGCATCATTGAATGTGTGGAAAATTGTTCCCAATACATTTGATATTCATTTTATTGATGCCTAAAATGTCAAAGAAGCGAATAATGTATCATATAGTTGAAAAGTAAGTTGTATCATATAGTTTTAATGTATCATATAGTTGTAAAGAAAATAATGTATCTTGCTACTGGAAGTTGCTACTGAATTTCCTTAATGGAGAAAAGTAACCTGTTATGCCACATATTCTTCTTTGCTTTCAATGTGACTCCTCATGTGCTTTGTTGCTACTAAACACCTGCTAAATAAGTGTATGCAATTGTGGAGTAGAATGTCTTTGCATGGACTCTTGTCTTTGAATCTAATACATCAGACATGATATTTTTCTGAACAACTTGTTGTTGTAAAGCATCCTCTTGTTTTAAATCCATCCTAGGCTTCATCATTGGAGATTGTTGCAGAAATTTATCATTATTTTCAAGTTTTGGAGTTATAACCTTTCTACTTAGATACCTTATGACCTTGTCATTATTAACCCTGACAGTTGTGTGTAAATATAGTGCCAAACATATATTTCATGAGATCTATTGATATGCAATATATTTCTTTTTAAATAAGAGCATTTCTCTTAGAATTTCACCAGATATGTAACCTAGGTTTCAAATGTCAATTACGAGAGTATTCTTCAAGAAGAATGAACCACATAACTCAAGGGCTCTATGATTTCAAAGAAGTGTGAATCCTATATTATTTTTGCGCTCAAACATGAACATTTATATTGAGATATGTTGCAGGGGAGTTTGTTTTATTGACTGCATATAAAGAGGAAAACGTTGGTATTCAAGCCAATCCTGCTTCCAATGTTTGTGACGATTTCATCCTTAGTTTGTTGTGATCTAACTTATAACACTTTTCCCTGATTCATGTCTGCACATAAGGTTTGTGTAGTAGAACATGACCAATTTAATCAGTAGGCCAAGATAACACAATAAATGAGCGATTTACATGTTCAACACCAAGTGATCAGTAGCATCTATGAGAGATTTCACACCATCGACAACACCCATCAATAATTCTAGTTCCCTCATATATTTTTTCAACCATAGGATTGTAAGAGAACTCCATCTCTTTCATTTTGTCATCAAATTCATCAACCTCAGCTAGTGGGTTATTATCCAACCACTAGATTGCATGCTCAAATGAATCTCTAATCCTTTGTTTTTTGGATGAATCCAACTTGACCGCAATTTTCTCAGCCTTGATTGTGTTCCTCATGTTTTAGGCATAGTTCTCTAACAATTTTTTTGGATTCTAAATTCAAATTCAGCTCCTCATCCTCAGCACTTGTGGTGAATTCCTAACATCAGTACAATCCTTAGGCTATGGCAAACGATTGACACCTGCACAACCTTTCTCTAGCTCGGCGCATGACATATTACACCTAAAAAATCGGTCTCTCTTATTGGTTTGAATCTCCATTAATCAATTTTTCATTTGTGAGCTTGATATTCGGAGGCCCTTCAACTCAATCGATGTTTGCACATGCTAAGGCATCATGTCATTATGTTAGGGATATAAATATAAAGGGGTATAAAAAATGTTAATGAAAAAATGAATACCTACAATATCTAGTGGAAGTTGGGGTTTCTTAAATTATGAAAATGTATTGGGTTAGTATTGGTAGGGGGTTAAATAAAGTGATTTTTAGAGGTATTTTCCAATATGTAGTCAAATTAAGGGTATTGTTTAGTATGCCATGAACACATGTGCTATGTCATAGCTTAATTGAGTGACGCCCCTGTGTTACAAATGCACCGCAAAAATAGTATAAACACCGTATGGTGCTCTCTGTCAACAAGGAGAACCAGTGCGTTATATGTTAACCAACGCACCGATTAACACATACAAATTAATAAAAATCCTTAGTGCTAGTTTTTGTAGCATATGATGTCCTGGAGGGGGCAGTGAGACATGTTCTTATAAATGCACTGAGAAAATCGGAGACCACCGTACAGTGCTCTCTGTCAACAAGGAGACCCGGTGCGTTATATGTTAGCAAGTGCATTGATTAACACAGACATAAAATAAAAAATGGTTTGTGTCAAACAGTACCTCCGCGGTGCGCTATAATGAAATAGTACACTGGTAAATTATTTTACACAAGGCGCACGGATTTAAAAAAATATATGTTTTTAATTTTTTTTTATCAAACAGTACGTGCACAGTGTGTTGTGATAAAATAGCGCACCAATGCGCTATTTTACACATGGTGCACTAATTAAAAAAATTATGTTTTTTAAAAAAAATTTCAAGGGCCGACATGGATTGGGATCCCACTCTGCAAGTTGTCCCGTGGGTTAGATGTCATAGGCCTATATATATAGCAATACAAACCCTATAAATCTAGAATGAAAAGGCCTAATTCTGAAGTCACTGAAATAGGAAGAAGCAAGGGAAGAAACAAAAAGAATCAAGGGTTTAGCCTAAGAATGGATTTATTTATTTTATTATTATTATTATTTTTTAATTTTTTAATTTTTATTTATTTTTATTTTCTATTTTTTCTGAAAATGAACAGTAAAATTTAAATTTTTTACTTACCATGTATTAAATAAAACAGAAAATGTAAAAAAAACAATTATTATAGTAAAATTTAATCACCATATGGTTTGAAATTCTATGCTACAGGGTTTGAATCACTAGAGGTTTGGAATTCTGATTGTCTGAATATTTTTGCTCGAAAGTATTTCCCTGCTCCATAGTGCTCTCTTACTCTCTTGCTCCAGGTATGTCTCTTGTGCAAATTTCTCCCTGAATTTTTTTGCAAAAATAATGAAATAATGAAAAACTTTTACTATTTAAACAATTGTTTTATGAAATTAGATTTTCGAAAATAATTTTCCACCCATTTTTCAATTTACTGCTTTTTTTCACTTGAAAAAATAAAGTTGCACTTTCTTCTTCTTCTTCTTCTTCTTCTTTTTTTTTTTTCCAACTATTCAGCACCGGTGCGTCAATTAATAACACAACACCGATGCACAGTAACTAAAAAAAACAAGTGCGGTTAACTATACATTAGCACTGATAAAAATAAGTACATTTTTAAGGCACTGAAATTACTTTTAGGTGTGTACACAAAAATTTATTGTTGATTTTTCTCAAATGGAGGGAGAAAATATCATAATTATATTGAATGAACGATTCTTCAAAATCCAACTCGTTCCACAATATTTCTCAAAGTCCATCGTGGATTTCTCCCTATCCATCTCAAGACGTAATATTTACTTCAGATTTTATTTATATTTTCATTATCTAATTGAATTTATTTATTTTATCCATGTAAATCAACTTAATAAAATTATTGTATACAAATTTTCATGTTCGTGCAGATTCATAATCGGGTTCATATGCACAAAATATTCAAACAGCTCCAAAACGTCAGAAGATATTATCAAGAGCAGCCTACCGCAAGGTGCATTTGGTAGATGAAAATGGACAACCGCTTCACCCTACTAATTGTAACATTGCATCTTCTAGCCACAATCTTGGGACAATGATGGTAAAAATATTTTTTTGGTATATTAATGTAATTATTTCAACGCCAAGCCAAATAATCATGCATTGTCGACATGCTTACTAATTGATATCATAGATTTTGTACGAATCATGTTCAAATATATTTTTTTTAATTATTAGGATTCTATTAATGATGAGCGACCAACCTACGATATTCTGTTGCACCCCACAAGAATTTCAAATCGAGACAAAACTGAATTAAGAGGAAAAATTAGAGAGGAACGATACCAAGAATGGTTGAATCAACCATCTATTCAACTCCCACTATGTCCAGATTCACCAATTAGGAATGACTACAGTAATAGTATTTATTCACAAGCTGGAAATGGAGGAAATAAAATAGAGGTTGGTATGGATAATTATTTAAGGGATACGACTACCCTTGAGACAATTTTGTTAGATGTATTCTAGAACGATGATCAGCTAGGGGATGATGCTCATATCATTGATACCTTTTTCGAAAGCCTTAAATTTTCTTCCACCACCCCTCTCTTTGGACCTGGCAGTTAGTTAAAGTCTACCTAGTAGGGGACAATGATGTTACTATAAAACTTGAAAGAAAATTTCGGCTTGTCGAATGCATGTTTCTCGGAAATTTTGAGGTAATTGACCATCAAGTCCTCCCTTATACTTTGAGAAATATAATCACACAATGAACATTAAAAATGGTCAATTTTATGAATGTTAATAATTATATCGACATTAATGTACATTTAACATTTCCCATGATCACCAAATATAGGTTCTTTTGAGTGATAATGTCTTGACCAGTAGCTGTGAAGAGGCAAATAAATTGTTGAAAATGTTGGGTGTTGAGTACATATTATATCATGCATGTCCAAATGATTGTATTCTATATAGAGGAGAATATGAAGACAAAGAGATATGTCGAAAATGTGGGCATAAAAGGTATGATAAATAAAAAAAGAAGGGTAAATCACACGGTATTCCTTTTAAAATATTGAGGCACATGCCTATAATCCCAAGGATTCAAAGGATCTTTCGTTGTAAAGAATTAGCTATGTTGTAGGGATGGCATGCCTCACACAGAAGTGAGTTTGGATTTATGTGAATCCCAACAAACTCAATAGCCATGAAGCATATAGAGGATATATGGCCCAAAAAATTCAAGGATGAAGTACGAAGTCTACGACTCAGCATAACCATGGATGGCATCAACCCATATTCCCTCCAGAACACCAACTATTATGTTTGGCCTATAGTAGTGATCAATAACAATATCCCCCCATGGTTTTCTGTGAAGAATGAACATCTTATGTTGGCTCTCATAAACCTTGGTAGAAGACAAGTGAAGAATATGGATGTATACTTACAACCACTAGTAGATGAATTGAAGGAATTATGGGATGGGATAAATGTATACGATGTATCAAGACCCATCACAACAGAGACGAGTTTTACATTATATGGCATACATGCTTACACGACACATGATTGTCCAGGCTTAAGAGTTTTCTCTAGTAAATTACATGTTTATTAATTTGTTTATATACATAACAATATTGTTTCACATATTAGTTATTTAATTCGTTGTAATTGTTATGATCTTCATGATATTCTTTAACGTGCCATGCATATACATTATATACAATAATCTCGTAGGTCTTGTAACAAAAGGGTATTTTTTTGGATGTAAATGTTGTGGACCTTCTATGAAAGCTAGATGGTCCAATGACCTACAAAATCCAGTGTATGACTGCTCCAGGGTATTCCTCCCAGAAGAACACCTTTACAGAAGAGCAACATTTGCTTTCAATGGTATATGAGATAGAACCCAAAGGCCTCTAATAGCGACACCAGCTGAATGGCTTAGAGCATATGAGAGAGATAAGGAGAAGGAGTTCATAGAAATGTTCAATTCAAATGGGGAGTCTATGTTCGATGATCCAGAATTCTTTGGCACCTATGTTGAGAAATTTCTCATTGGGATGAAAAGGAAATCTATCTTTTATAACCTCCCATATTGGGAGCATCTTAAGATTACCCACTTATTAGATCCCATGCATATATTTAAAAATGTTTCATATTATTTATGGAGGCACATATCGTTGAAACAAAGTGACACATTGGATGTTAGGAAAGATCTTATTACTTCAAAAACTAAAAAGAAAAATTGGCCAAGATGATTAGAAAGTACAGGATCAGAGGTAGACGCTGGTCCCTCTAATTCATGGTATTTCAAAGAAGGTGATGTCCCATGGATTTAAAAAAAGATGATCTTTCTTTGGCAAAGGAAGTTATAATGGTGTGAGGGTTACATCTTCATACGGGTCTTCACTACGATGCTACTTCACCATGGATGACCATTTTTCGAGGTTCGCATGACCATTTTAATATTCTAAGAGTACGTATAATGTCAAAAGCATGATTTTATTATTTGTTATATTACTACATTTTATCCCATGCAGGGATCATAAAACATAACTGATTTTGTATATTATTGCATGTGTTTATAACTTTGCAGTGTCATTATCCTTTGTTCGTGAGTGGGTGTCTGAAACATGAATTCACCCAAGACCTTGGACATGCCGTATCTAAATTATCTGCATTTGTGCATTGGATCACGTAAAAGGATATTCATGTATCTAGCATTCCACGACGACGTTAAGAGATAGTTGAGATTGTTTGTATGTTTGAGAAGGAAATGCCGACAAGTTTCATGGACTTGTAGGCTCATCTTCTAATCCACCTAGTAGATGAGGTTGACTTAGTTGGGGTGGTTTCTTGTCAGTGGACGTTCTTCTTAGAGAGGTACATGAAGAAAATGAAAGGTTTTTGTTCGACAAAGAGAAAAACACGAGGGGTATATGGCAGAGGGGTACATATCATATGAGTCTTTCTATTATGCGAGTGAGTACATCAAGCAGATTAACAACAGACCAAGGGTGGCAATTTGGGATGATGGAAGGGATGAAGACAAAAGAGAAGGGGAGATGCTCCAAGCGAATGGAAAAAGGCACTTGATAAAGAGTAAGCGACTTATAATTTTTCAAATTTACACAAAGTAAATATTCATGTTGAACTTTGATATAATGTATATTTTGATCTCATATGTACTATATGTCGGTTTGATTTCATCAACGAATGCAAAAATTTAGGAAATCAATAAATTCGTTCTTTACCATTCCGAAGCGACACAACCGTGGGTCGCATTGTACAAAAAAGAGAGGATGAAATGGGATATTGACAAGAAAGAATTCAAACAATTGAATGGTAGAAGTGTGCCTTATCCCAATCATTTAAAAGAAAATATGCCAAAAATATGCCCCAACAGTTGGGTTGATGACCAAGACAGAGAGAAATACAGTGCAACCGGTCATTACCCACGTGCTGAAGAGGATGCACTAAACGTAGGGATTGGGTGCACCCACTCGATAATAATTTATTTATGTACATTTTAAACTTAATAATTCACCTTTGAAATTTAATTACATCTATATTTCATATTTTAATTGTTGGGTTATTATAAGACACATGACACTGATTTTTTAACTTTTTATAGGTGCATTTGTTTCCATGTATGTGGGCATATGGAAACCATTTTCACATAGAAAATTCTGATGATGGACACATGCCACAAGGCTATGGAATGGAAGTTGATTTCAATCAATCTAGTCGATCTAGCCACCGTGATCAAAATGTAGTACAAGGGACATTAGGTTACGTCAGAAAGATACAAGAGATCATTGAAGTGGATTTCTCTTCTTTCCAATGTGTTATTTTTAGGTGCAAGTGGTGGGACACCTTTGATCGAAATAATCTAAAGGAAGATCGTGATAGTAAGCTGATATGTATCAACTCTAGAAAGAAGTGTGATGAAGCTAAGGAGCCCTATGTTTTCCCCAAACACTGCAACCAGGTGTTTTTTTACCCAGATGTGTTGGATAGGGATTGGTGGTTCGTATTGAGACATGACCCTAGATCAAAACATATTTTTGAGAACAATAGTGTTATCGTGCCAAGTGAGCTAGAATGTAATGAGAGTGATCATGAGAACCAAGAGTGATATCATACATGTGTTATTTCATCATTTATACTTTTTAAGATGGGTTTTTATAGAGAAGAGGACTTAATTACCTTATAACTAAGACTCTTTTTTTTGAAACATTATAATATGTATTTTGAATTAATTGGTAATTTGCATTGTGTTAATGTTAAAAGCATTTCACTTGATAATTTGCAATTATGTTGATCTCGAAAAAAATGGCGTATTGTATAAAGTCATTTTTTTTAAAATTTCAATTCCTAAAATAATACAACTGCTTGATTGCTTTAAATGTGTGTGAATGGTATCTTCAAAATGTACACTGTTATTTTTGGTATGAAAGATCATAATAAAATAATGATAATTCTAAAGTACATGAATTTATTTGCATTATTTTCTAAACTTCATTATGTTACAAAAATTCATATTATTCTAGATTTATTATTTTACAATTATTTATATTCATACAATTTTACAATTATGGTAATTTAATAATATTTACAACATACATTTTACTTATGGTTGTTATGGTTCAAAATTGACAATTAATTTACAATTTTACAAATTTTAATAAAATTGAATGATGACAATAAATACAATTACAGTTACAATTTTACAATTTCACAATACAATTACAATTACAATTTTAGAATTTTACATACAATTACAATTACAATCATTTCACATTAATACAATTAAAATTTTACAAATATATTACATAGAATTAGAATTAGAATTTTACAATTTCACATATATACAATTACAGTGAAAATTACAATTACAATAATTTCACTTTAATACAATTAAAATTTGACAGATATTTTATATACAATTAGAATTAGAATTAGAATTACAATTTTACAATTTCACATACTATTACAATTAAAATTTTAGAATTTTACATACAATTACAATTAAAATTACAACTACAATTTTAGAATTTTACATACAATTACAATTACAATTTTACAATTAAAATTACAATTACAATCATTTCACATTAATACAATTAAAATTTTACAAATATTTTACATACAATTACAATTAAAATTATAATTATAATTACAATTACAATTTTAGAGTTTTACATACAATTACAATTACAATTACAATTTTAGAATTTTACATACAATTACAGTTTTACAATTTTACATATATACAATTATAATTATAATTACAATTACAATAATTTCACAATAAATTAATCGTAAAATTAAAATTAAAATTTCAATTACAATCACGACATAATATTTAATAAATATTATGATTTAATATTAAAAATAAACATCACGAATATGATAACCATCGTACAAACATCATATTCGACTAAAAAACACATTCAAATTCGCTAACATCATCTAATCATCGTGATCATGATCATCGAACAAAACACAAGCATTGTATAACATCATCCCAACACAAACATCAAATATATATCTCATGTCAAATAACTGCTATCACATACAAATCTATCTACAAGCTGCACATGAAACAAACATATCTAACGTAATCTAACAATATAAATATCATGATGAACACCAACATGTAAATTGAGTACATCTGCAACATGAACATAAAATACATGGACCATATATATATATATATATATATATAACGAGAGAGAGAGAGAGAGAGAGAGAGAGAGAGAGAGAGAGAGAGAGAGAGAGATAACTGTATAATGTCAAAAATATAAAACTGTAATATAACTGCATATAAATGTCAAATATCATTTGGTGGTACATTAATAGTAGTACTAGTCGAGGCCTGCTCAGTTGATGGTGTAGCCTCAACATGCTTAGATAGATGTCGATCACGTGCTTGCTGATTTGGAGGTGCCTCATGTTGATCAGGATAAAATTCATGCTCATGATGACTCGTGGATGGTCCAGCCTGCTAATCAATGGATGGTGCAGCGGCCTGCTCAATCAATGGACCTGTCTCCTCAGATAGACCTGCGCCTTCCTTAGGATCAGGTGCCTGCTCATGATCATGACTACTGGATGTTGCAGGCTTCTCATCATGATCATCTCCGGCACAAGGTGGAGTAGGAGGTGTAGTACTAGAACGATGATCACTCCCCTCATGATCATCAGATGATGCAATACTTGACTGTTGACGTACTACATCTCCACCACGCCTATGTCGACTGACCCTCCTTGCCCGTGCTAGTAATCTGGTAGCTCCAACGATATGCCGCATCAAGGTCAACATATCACGAGGCATGACTCTCCATATATCTGCCAGCTTATCATCAACCTTTATCTCTCTGATAGTGACCGACCTGACTCCCTTCTCAACTAGGAGTCGACAGAGTTGGTCACCCAACTCCATCCTAAATCAAGTGTCAAGCCTATGCCTCACACCCACCAGTATATGTGCGTGTTCATGAGGACTAGGTCTGTCACCAACCTGATCCTCTTCATCTGCCATCTCCTCGTCAGTAGGATCTACACCTAGATCATTCGGTGGTAATGGAATCTCATCACCAAAAAATGACCCAATATCTACAAAATATATATAAGTACATAACAATAATTAGACAATTTTATTAAACAAATTAACAAAAGAAGTTAAAGAACGTTTTAGAATAAATTTAAAGAAAACACTAATATTACCTCTCTCATTCGGTAGCTCGTCATCTATGAAGAGGATGTTGGCACACCCTCTCCAATCCAAACCAACATATGGACATGGCACCAGAATGAAGGCATGATCATCAGCACTAGATAGCAACTCTAGTGCATCATGAGATATCCTGGCGAAAAAGTCAGAATCGCCCCTCTTGGGCATCATCTGGCCCCACATATCCATTCGTACATGCAACATCGGCCTATGAGGTTTCCAAACAAAAGTAAGCCTTGTCTATGGAAACCTCTAAAAAAATAAACAAAATAACTTTGAAGCAAAAGGGAAGTTCATCCTCCCATGTGCCTGAGAACGACATCTATCTAATGTTGTACAAAAATACCACAAAAAAATTGCATACCACCTCACAAGTTGTGGCGCCCGCAATAAAGAATCAACATAATATAAAAGCGGGCAACTAATGCGTTGCTCGTCACTGGTATGGTGTGAAATTATTGACAATAGTATTGAGAGGCACCTCACCTCCTCTACACCAAACGAAGCAATACGTAACTTGTTAGGATATTCCAACACATAGGAAACAGTTAAGAATAACTTAGTCTAGTGTAGAGTTAGGTAAAGTGTGTTTCTTCACCATGTACATTTGTAACTTATAATCTGATGGTCACGATTTGTAGTGATCCAACAGTTATCTCTCACCTCGGTATTAACAACATTTGATCCGTGGCTTAACACCCGATTGGTCCGTGATCTCTATTTAAAGAGCATGGAGGGTCATTTGTCCGGTAACCGTTTATGAGAGAAACATAAGTAACTTTTATTTTTATATTAATAAATTACCTGAAGTGGTCGCGTTGGCTCAACCCATGGATTGTTTCCCTCTTTGAGGGTTTTAACCACATGATTATAATGGTGTACTAATTTTTTATCTGTTTGTGAGAGGTGACCTTTGGTTCTTCATCTAAGGAACTTACCCTATAAATTCCTACATGGTATCAGAGCTATTTTTAGGGTCGCATCCATTGTTGATCAAAATCCGAAGCCGGTTTGACTGCATGTGAATGTAGTTTTGTAGATCTACTATTTTTGAACTTTTTTGGGCTTGGAGAGCTGCTCTGTTGTGTCTGGGGCATCTGTTACAGTGAGGAACACCTTTCGTTTCATGCGAAAAGGTTTCCAGCTGGCCAAATTATGATAGTTTATATCTGGAGGTATAAAGCATCTTTTTAGAGCAGTTATATTTGTTAATAATTCTGCGTATTTCAGTTTATTCTGCTTATTTTCAGTTTATAGGTTTTATTTATTTGTTGGGTCTGTACCCTCTTCTCTGTGTATGCTCTTTGTTGTGCGCTGCGTGCGATCTCGGCAAATCAAAAATAGGAAAAGGGATTTTTTTTGCTATGTATGCTCTGTCCCTACGCGATCTCGGGAAATCAGAAATAGTGGAAAAATTGATATTTGTCGGTAAGGTTAATTGAAAATCTAACATTCTGTCGTAAGGCTTTGCATTTCATTTTTTTTGGCTCGGTTTTTTGTGTTTTTTTCGTGTAGGAAAAGGCACGCACAAAAAAAAAACCCTTCCTCCTTTTAAACAATAACGTGATCCTTTTACTATCTTACTTGGTGAGGGGTTAGTTTATGAGAATAGAGGTCTTGGGTTCAAGTCTCCTTCTCAAGCTTCTTTTGTAAAAAAATTTTGGTTCAAAGGGGCAGAATTTTTTCTTTTAAAAACCTGCACTTCATCATGTTCCCGAAACTATTTGGCATCTACAACTTAGATTTTTCAAAAGGCATAACTTATTCATTCAAAATCCATTTTTCAAGCCATTTTTTTTTAAACAGCCTAATTTTTCAAAATCTTTCCATTGGAGTAGTTGTTTTCAGCTTTTCTCAGCTTCAGTCTTTTTAAAAAATGGAAAGTGCATGCCCGATGATTCTTAACAACACCAATTATTTCCAATGGCTACCTCACATGGTAGATATATTTATAATTAAAGGGCTTTATAGAATAGCCATAGGACAAGAAACTAAACCTTCTAATGATGATAAAGTTGCTATATGGGAAAATAAACAAGATCAAGCACGAGGGTTGATAGAAATGTCCATTGCTCAAGATCTTTGATTTCATATCCTTGACATTGACAGCCCTGATGAAGCCCCAGAAAAGCTAAAAATTGTTTTTGGTATTCAAAATCAAATCAGGGCCCACCAGCTTGAAAATGAGTTGCTTACTTTGGACCACAATAATTTCTCCTCCATTGAAGATTTTTTGTCTAAATTCAAGACCATTCGAATTATTTTAGAAGGTTGTAAGATCAAAAAGGAAGATGGGAGCCTCATTTATTACATTCTTGCTAAGCTTGGCCCTGCATACTCTGTATTTGTTTCTGCCTTCCATTCCACTAGAGAAGCCATCATTTCTTCAGGAACCACCTACAATAACCCCTCTTTTGATTCCTTTTGTGATTCTTTGATAAGAGAACAAGAAAAAATATTACACCTTGGTCTTATCACTTCTGGAAATGCTTCTAAGAAAGCCTTAGTAGCCCAACAACAATCATATCAAAAGAATCCCAAGAAGCAGTATCCTAAAAAGTATGGTCTGAAACCAAACAATGGTCCTAAGCAATTTTAGCCACAAACTGAAAAAGCAACTCACCAAAATGATAAGGCATATAAAAACAAAGGAAAGAAGACAGATAGACATTGAAAATTTTGCAATCATGATGGCCATTTAGCATCCAAATGTTTTAAGAAGATGGAAGCCTTAGAAGCAGCAATGAATAAGCACAACATCAATTTGGAGCACTCTTCACCTTCATCTTCAGGAATGGCACTTTCTACTTGTGGTTGTCAAGCATCAAGATCTGGTTATGCATTAAATGTATCTTCCTCTTCTCATTCTCATGAGTGGCTCATTGATTCTAGAGCTTCTTATCACATGGCCAAAAATAAAGCCATGTTTTCTTCTTTAAATGATTGTAGCACCAAACATATTTATGTTGGTGATGATAGATCTCTTAGTGTTGTAGGATCTAGAACCATTCATCTTGATAATGGTCAGTTTAATGATGTACTATGTGTTCCTACCTTGTCATGCAACCTTCTCTCTTTTTATCAGATAAGTCATTCAGGTGAAGGGAAAATAGTAGAATTCTCACCGCATGATGTTGTAATCAAGGACCTCAAAGATCCAAAACATATTTTAGCTACTGGTATTGCTGATGATTCCACAAGGTTGTATAATTTTGACAACTTTGGGTCATCATGTCTTCCCTCCGTTTTTGTTGCTCATAATGATGAAATGAGAAAACTTTGGCATGAGCAATTTGGTCACTTAAACTATCGCTCTCTTCAAACTCTATGTAAGGAAAATGTGGTGACGAGTCTTGCTATGGTATCTTGCCAAGATGGTGTTTTCTTTGGACGTGTACTCAGAAAATATCATCGAGATAGTTTTGACTAACGTGCCTTTCGGCATGCTTTAGCCCCTTTGCAGCTTGTGCACAGTGATTTATGTGGTCCTCTTCTTGTTGTTTCTCTCTCTGGTTGCAAGTACTTCTTAACTTTCATTGATGATTTTTCTAGATGCACTTGGGTATACTTCTTAAAACTCAAGAGTGAAGTTTTTAACATGTTCTTGGCCTTTAAGCCCTTTGTTGAGAAACAATCTGGACACCAAATTCTTAAGTTAAGATCAGAAAATGGAGGAGAATATGTTAACAATAAATTTATCAACTTCTGCACTAAGCATGGCATTCAATTGCAACATACTGTTCCATATACTCCACAAAAAAATGGTGTAGCTGAACGGAAGAATCGCACCTTAAAAGAAATGGCTAATTGTATGCTTCAATCTAAAGGACTTGGTCTCAATTTTTGGGTAGAAGCCATTAACTGTGAAAATTACATAGTAAATCACACTCCTACTAAGGTTTTAAAGAATATAACTCCATAAGAAGCTTGGAGCTCAATCAAACCAGATGTAAGTCACTTTCGTGTTTTTGGAAGTGATGCTTGGGCCCATATTATAGATGCAAAACATAAAGCCTTAGAACCTAAGAGTGAAAAATGCATTTTTGTTGGATATTCTGAAGATGTCAAAGGATATAGACTTCTTCAACCAAAATCCGAAAATATAATAATTAGAAGAGATGTAAAATTTGATGAAAATATATCAGCCTGCGAGCCTAGTTTGGCAGGTGTGCCACCTTTGGCCTGCGAGCCTGATTCGGCATATGTGCCACCTCTCTCTCTCTCTCTTCTATTTTTAATAGCATTCCTTCTAGTTCAGATGATGAAAACAAGGATGACAATCCTTCTCCACCTCTTGAAATTTTTCCTTATTCTCCACTGCTTCCAAGATGGGTCCACTCTACTCGGGACGCAGCAGGTTCTCTTGCAAGTGATCCTGTTGATCGACGATGTACACATTCTCAGTTCGAAAGAGATTCTTCCTATTGGCTCAAGTTATAGAAAAAATTGATCCAGAAACCTTTGAAGAAGCCTCTAATCATCTAGACTGGGATGAAGCTATGAATGAAGAGTATCGTTCCTTATTGGAAAATGATACTTGGAATCTTGTTCCTCTTCCAAAAGAAAGAAAACTTGTCAGATGAAGATGGGTTTACAAAACCAATTTTGGACCAAATGGAAAAGTTGATAGACATAAAGCTTGTCTTTTTGCTAAAGGATTTTCACAATTTGAAGGCATTGACTATACTGAAACCTTCTCCCTTGTTGCCAAAATGAATTCTATCCACCTTGTTCTTTCCCTTGCTGCCTCATTTAAATGGGAAGTCCATTAGATGGATGTTAAATCCGCCTTCTTACATGGATATTTGCATGAAGAAATCTACATGGAACAACCCCCTAGCTTTATCCAAAAAGACTCCAGCCTTGTTTGTCCCCTTAAGACGTCTCTCTATGGTCTCAAACAAACTCCTCGGGCTTGGTATGCAAAAATGGATATATTTCTATTAGATAATGGCTTTTATAGGTGTCATTATGACAACACTGTCTACACCAAGAAAGTGGGTAAGTCCTTCACCATCCTTGTTCTTTATGTTTATGATCTTATCCTTACTAGTAGTGATCCAAACCATATAAACCATGTGAAGTCTAGCCTCAAAAATAAGTTTGAAATGACAGACTTAGGACACTTGCATTATTTCCTTGGTCTTCAAGTCTTGCATTCCAAAGAAGGGATTACCCTCTCTTAGTCCAAGTATGCCTGTGATATTCTACACCACTTTCACATGGAAGATTGTAAGCTAGCCCCTTCTCCCTTTCAGTCTGGAGTCAAGCTTTTAGTCACTTGTACTACCCCTGAAGTTGATACTACGTTATATCGTCAACTTTTTGGTAAACTTCTATATCTAACCTATATTCGTCCTGACCTTTCCTTCGTCGTTGGTCTTGTCACTTGGTTTATGCACCAACCTCATGAAAGTCACTGGAAAGTAGCTAAAAGAATACTTCGATATATTCAAGGTACAGTTCAATTCAGGATTCATTACAGTGCAGAAGCATCTCCATTGTTGATTGGTTTCACTAATTCTGATTGGGCTGGTGACCCTGATGATCGCAAGTCTAGTATAAGATATGTATTCACTCTTGGTTCAGGACCTATTACTTGGTCTTGTAAGAAACAAAGTGCCATCTCTCTTTTTTCAACAGAAGCAGAGTATCATGGTGCAATTGAAGCCAGCAAGGAAGCCATGTGGCTTCGTCAGATTCTGTCTAAATTTGGTCTTCATCAGCAACATCCAACTACACTTTGGTTTGATAATCAGAGTGCCATTCAGCTATGTAAATATCCAATTCAACATCAGCGTATGAAACACATTGAAATCCACATACACTTCATTAGAAAGCTTATTCATGATCATGTTCTTGAAGTGCAGTATTTTTCAACCAATGATCAAGTAGTCGATATCTTTACAAAGGCTCTCACAGAAGCGAAGTTTACGAAACTTCGATCCATGCTTGGAGTTCAGGAAATTTTTCATTAAGGGGGGATATGCTCTAATGCCTCCTTCCTTCTCCTATTGTGTCACTTTTGTAAATCCTTCAATCCTATCTCAATTTGTTCTTAAGGGGGGATGTTAGGATATTTCGATACATAGGAAATAGGCTCCTTTTGTGTCACCTTTGTAAATCCTTCAATCCTATCCCAAGTTGTTCTTAAGGGGGGATGTTAGGATATTTTGACACATAGGAAATAGTTAAGAATAACTTAGTCTAGTGTAGATTTAGGTAAAGTGTGTTTCTTTACCATGTACATTTGTAACTTATAATCTGACGGTCACGATTTGTAGTGATTCGACGGTTATCTCTCACCTCGGTATTAACGACACTTGATCCGTGGCTTAACACCTGATTGGTCCATGATCTCTATTTAAAGAGCATGGAGGGTCATTTGTCTGGTAACCGTTTATGAGAGAAAAATATGTAACTTTTCTTTTTATATTAATAAATTGCCTAAAGTGGCCGTGTTGGCTCAGGCCATGGACTGTTTCCCTCTTTGAGGCTTTTAACCATGTGATTATACTGGTGTACTAATTTTTGATCTGTTTGTGAGCGGTGACCTTTGGTTCTTGATCTAAGGAACTTACCCTGTAAATTCCTACATAACTCACCACCGGAGACCTAAAAATCTGCAAGAGAACGTATATCGGTGCTAATGTGTCTCTGGGAGTACACAAACTGACTCCCTGTTGCATAGCCGATGGGGACCTATAGGAATGAGGGAAAATCCTGCCCTCTACTAGATAGTCCAGTAATAAAATATATGTCTTCCTCAATAGGCATGTACCACTGGTTAGGACCAACTCGGAAAGCCTATTGGTGGGCATCCCACCTAAAGATGAGTTGTCCCAATAACCCATTATGGCCCTTCAATGATGTAGCCTCCTCATAGAACTGGAGGAGGCCTACCACCCTTAGGAGCAACTGGGTGGTTGTCATAATAGGGAGAGGTTACATAAGTCTCTCCCTCTCTTGTGCCTCCCACAGGAGAACCATGTTATACTGGTCTGCCATATGTTCTTGATGTTCCCTTTCTTCTCTCCTTTGACGTCGCTGAATGATTCACATATTAAATACATTTTTTTATTAAATGAGACATGTATTTACAAATATATATATATATATATATATATATATATATATATATATATATATATATATATATATATATATTTTAATAAATACATGTCTCATTTAATAAAGAATGTGACTATATGTGGATGTATTAATCAAAGAATAAAAGGGAACATCAAGAATAGTTAGTGCACTTAAAAAAACAGTCATGCACCAATACCGATGTGTCTGTTTTTATCGCCCAGTTCTCAATGCACATGGAAATTTGCAGTGCACCACAAAACATGAAATGTACTTTCTCCTATGGTGCATTAACGAAACTATCCACCCCGGGGCAGATAGTTAGGTCAACATACTGCCCAACATTAATTCATGGTCAATGGTGTGGTCTTGTAAACGACCACACCATTGACTATATACCAGTGTCGGGAGGGCGGTGCACTGTACAAACTATTTTCCTCAGGGAGGATAGTTTCGTGAGTGCGCTGCCCTCCTACCATTAATACACAGTCAATAGTGTAGTCGTTTAAACGACCTCACTGTTGAATATGTACCAGTGTCGAGAAGGCGGTGCACTGACCAAACTATGCGCCCTAGGGCAGATAGTTTATTCAGTGCACCTACCTCCTGACATCAGTACATGGTTAATGGTGTGGTCATTTAAATGAACGCACCATTGACTATGTACTAGTTTCCGAAGGGCAGTGCGCTAACCGAACTATCTGCCCTGGGACAAATAGTTTAGTCAACCCCTGCCCTCCCGACACTAGAACATAGTCAACGGTGAAATAATTTAAACTACCATACTGCCATATTAGTTTTAAAAAAACATGATGCACATTTTTGATACCGCACCAGACCCAGTCTAGTTTTTGTTAGCATCGTTCACAGTGCGGCCTATAAATTTACAGGTAGCATAGCGAACAGTGCAAGCTGAACGGCTCGAGTGCACCCGCAGGAAATTTAAAAAAAAATTGGTAATGTTTTTTAATGAATCTAATCCACAAAAATGTTTAATTATTGAGAAACAAGTAAAATACATGTACATTTGGGCATCGAGGAGGAATATTTGCTGAATAATTTGCAAAACTAAATTTTCCCACCGTTTTGCAAAATTTGAACTCGAGAAGGTGGGAAATGGGTGATAGCAGTGCGTGCAATGGGAGCACCGATGGCAGGGTGCCTCACACAAGGTAAATTTGCACTAGTTCTTGAGAGCTCTGGAGTACTAAAGAAGTGAAAATGCAGATTTTTTGGTTGGTAATTTTTTTTATTTAACCCTGTTTCGGTGCGCAGGGTTTTCAGGTGCACCGGGCGGTTTATGCCTAGCACACCAGAACTATTTCTATTTGGGTGTGGGTTTTTGAGACACACCAGGCGTGTTTTTATGGAGATCATGGTGTCTCAGTGTGCCAATTTGTAGTACGCACCGGTGCTTTGTGAGTTAAACGCGCCAGTGCAATTTATGATTAGAAATGCACTAGACAAAAAACATCCGCAAAAACCTCCACCCACCAACCTCCACTACAAAGGGATATCTGGGCTATTTTTATAAGGGGTTCCTCGAAAAGATCCGTTATAGGGTATTTTCCTTGTAGTGGGAAGTCTCTATGATTGTCCTATTCTTCCTCTCTACAAACAAATTTTGATGTGTTTTGTACAACACTGTCAACTCCCTCTTCATCTATACTTTCCTGCAAAAAGAGTCAAACTCTTTAGAGTTATATACTCCTCCATTATCTGATCTCAACACTTTAATATTCTCACTTGTTTGATTATACTACAAAAGATTTAAACTGTCAAAAATTCCCAAAGACATCATCCCTGATATTCATGACATAGACACATATCTTCTAAGGGAAATAAATAAATAATCAATTAATGTTACCTAATAATGATATTGAAGTCATGGTTTCACATACATTTGAAATTTTTCCTCCTTTTCAATTTGACTCAGACTTTCTAATTTGCAAAAGTCTAGAGACATGCAACTCAGATTCTAGAAATCTAATGTTGCAACCTCTTTTTTGATAGGATGCCAAGGCCCATGCTCCTTAAAAATAAATTGCAACCGACACATACAAATAGCAAAATTGGAGGGGCCTTCCAATCAGTTTTCATATTTGAGACTAAAGGTAGTTACACTATCTCTCATACAACACTAATCTAAACAAAACAAAGCAAAAAACTTCAGTAAACTATCATAGGTCCAGAATGGATCTTGGAAATCCCATGCTTAAAACCTTCTAACAAAATTTCCCTATCCTAGGTATTAGCCCTACTATCCATATGCATGGAATCTTAGAAGATTTCAGAACGTGCTCTCATACCATGTTAAATTTGCTGACCTAAGCAGACCTACAACACATTGATCTACAAATACATATGATTCATGAATAACAATTATAACTCTCAAACTTAAACACTCAAAATTACAACTATAATCACATTTAATTAGAAAAAAACTAAAAACACAAAGAAATTCCTAAAACTACAATACCTCACTCTACTCTCAAGCCCTAGTTTTATAATCATAGAAAATAGTCATGAATTATAATAAAGTTTGGAATAAATCTGTCCTAGTTCCCAACCTGCATGGAAAATCATGATAGAGAATAAATGCACCCCAAATGCATGCACCCTCCTCTAGACTCATGTTGGGCTACCATGCCAAGAAAGTTGTGCTAAAAACATTGTGCAAATATATGAAATAGGTTTTTAACTTCTTATAAAATAATTTTTTTTCCAGTTTAAGAAAAGAAACCTATTCTAGTTCTGGAAAAACCATAAACAGAATAAAACTTTCTCAGAGTTGATCAGCTATCAAAAGACTTTCAACTGCCTACATCAAGAAAATATGGCTCACTTAGAGGTTTTTATAGTGCACCCTACACCATCTGGGATCTAAATTTACAAGATGTTTGTTGTTAAATGCATGTTGTGAAGACATTTTTAGAGCAACCAAGTATATATTCTAACAATTTGCAGGATATTTATCACTTTTATTCTCTTCTTCCTACCTCTATTCACTCTAGCTTATGTGCCATAACCTTCAGAATCCCAATTTCAAGAATTAAGTGAAATGAATCCCAAGAAATTTGATGATGAACTTGAAGTTTAGGGTATGTTTGTACCATGTAGATTCGCCCAAAGGAGACACCCCCTGTTGGATGGAAAAAATGTTTCTAACAACAAAAATCATATAGAAAAGTAATTGGCTCACATCATCCCCAGTGTAGAGTTTTCAAGAAACAACAAGAACAATTCCTATGTGACCATAGATCTATAATAGCATGCCAAAGAAATGATAGCCTGTCACATGGATTCAACCTCAAAGAAGAACCCCCTATTGAATGGTATCAATGGAAAGCTACAAAAATTCAATAATGAATATGACGTGTTGAAATCCCTCCAAGGATCAAAGCTTTCTCCAAAATCAAGGGATGAGAGACAAATGGAATACCACGAAGCCAGAGAAGACCCCCACCATCCCATTTCCTTGAAGTGAAAGAATAACATGAAGAATCTTAGGTCTTCCTCTCTATGAGGGTTTAGTTTATATATTTTATTTCTATTTTTCTAATAGCATAGGATTTAGTGGCTAGGAGCCAAGCTATATCCAACACTCGCATGTATTTCTTCTATTATATTTAGTGTCCAGTGAACCAACTATACTTAGTATTAATTTCTTTTGATTATATTACGATATAATAGACAAGGGCCCCACACTAGCGTTCTAAAAATTGGTTCGACTTGGCTCGATGGGCTAGTTTGATACCAAATAAGCCCTACTCAACCAAGTATATGTATGATGACCCCATACAAAATCCATGAAAAAAATTTATTATTTAATTAAAAAACTCAAAAAACCAAAGCATTAAATTGGGAAAACTTCTATAAAGAAATCTCCCACCCCTCTATTTGTCTCACACCTCTCTCATAGAGCATTTGTGAGCATTTGGAATTTTGGAGCAGAGCTGAAATCGTGAAGAGAAATGTGACACTTGAGCTTGGTGCTAGTTTGGAATTTGTTTGAGGTTGTTTGCAATGGATTTAGGTAGCTTAATCAAGAGGTTATATTGCATCTTGAATCTTGGAGGATTTTTGGACCAAATTCTTTTCCCACTACCCATTATTCTCATTTACAGGCATGTTTTCCCTCTCTTTAAATTGAAAATGTAGATCCTATGAAATATGTCCCTCTTTTTTATTTTTTTCTCTTCAAAATTTAAATATGTTCCTTTTTAAATTACAAATGAAAATAAATTGAAATCTGTCCTTGTTTTGAATTTGAATAATACTTTTTAATTTGCACAGATCTAGAATTATACTACTCGGATTTCAGAAATCTAATGTTCTTTTTCAAACCATAGATTCGAATTTTACCATGCATTAGGGGAATTTTGAGGTCTAAAATTGGCCTCCTACGAAAAATTTACAACCAAAATAAACTTTATAAGAACCAATAAGATTCAAGATGATGATGTCAACCATGGGGGATGATTCACCCTTTTTTGAGTAAAAATGTAAAAAGATTAAAAATAATAAAATAATAAAGTTATTTTTTGAACTCGTATATTCAACTTATCTCCCTAAGGTTTTACTCAAATTTTGAGCAGGAGTACTGGTTGGATGCAAATTTAATTCCTCGTCCAAGGAGTACCCATGTTGCATACTTTCGATGGACCCTACTACATGAAAAATCAGAAATACATGAAAAAACGTGATTGCAATCACGTTTTTCATGTATTTCTCATTTTTCTTGTATAAGGGTCCATCGAAAGTATGGAACATGGGTACTCCTTGGATGAGGAATCAAATTTTGCATCCAATGAGTGTTTCCACTCGAAATTTTAGTAAAACCATAGGGAGATAAGTTGAAAATATGAGTTAAAAAAAATAGTTTTTCCTTTTTTCCCTCTAAATTTTGATGATGTAAAATATTATTTAATTGTTTCCACTATTATTTTATAATTTCCTTAGGAGGCCCATTGTAGACCTCAAAATTCCCCTAATGGTTGCCACCCTTAGAGTCAAAGATCGTGCATGTATCCATGCTAATCTAGATGTGAAAATTTATTGCAAATACTACAAGAAATGCATAAATAAGGGTAAGGGGAGTGGGAATTCATAGATTTAAAGAACACTTGTTTAGTATAAGATGCCAAGTTTCCCCATGCATGGCCCCATTAGAGGAGATTGGACATATTAGATTTGAATTGCAAAACGAGCTTGCAAAATTTGAAGAAGACAAGGCTAGGCCAAAAGGAGATGGTTGTAGCATTTTTTTTCAGACTCTAAAGCCTATGGAGGCCAGTTAGAGTCTGATTGTTGCTGATGTATATTGGACTCAGTGTCATTTTGAAATTTTTTTGATATATTTAGATTTCCATGGTATATGTATGCGTCATGAGCAAATTTTTGCATATTTTGTTCCAATGGTTTGGAGTGTTATATTTTTTTGGTAAGTTGAGTCATTGAAATAAGATCAATCTGAGTCTAAATTTTCAAAAATTGACCAACACATACAAAAACTTTCCAAACTTCTTATATGACATTATTCAAGCCAATGGACTCGACAAACTATATAGTTGTTTCAATGTGAGGGTTCCTCAACTGAATTCTCAAATACCATTAAAACATTTTGTCAATTAGTATATATGAAAAAATGACTTACCATTTCCTTATCAAGAAATTGGAATAAACCAATGCACCGTAATTAGAAAACCTCTCAAGAGGATGACACACTAAAAACTAATATTTATGTTCTCCTACTTTCTCTTGTCCCCCTACATTATCTAGGTAAACCATTCGGGCCTCCTAACTAGACTAGAAGGAAAAATGGTATTTGTACCTCCACTGTACTAATATCTAACTAATTTCAATTTGATTTCACTAGAATTTGTGGAACAACCTTTGCTGAATAAATATTATATTCTTCCCCAATATTTGTTGCATGACACTAAGGCTTAAAAGATCATGCATCCTCATCAATATTGACATCTTCCATTTAGAAAAAATGTGGACTCTGTAAGCCTTATATGTCTCATTGTATCCCACCTAAGTACCCTTCAAACTAGATGGTTCCAATTTGGTTCTTTTCTCCTTAACGACATGAATATATATAAGACAACCAAAAATACCAAAATTTGATACTTGCGGTTTCTCACTAATGAAATATGTTTATGGTGTCTTATCCTTGAATATCTAGTGAGGTCACATATTCGAAATGTAGATTATTTTACAACATGCTTATGACCAAAGAAAAATGGGCATATATATGTCATGATCATTTCCTTGGAAGTCTATAAGATGGGCCTATTATTCCTCTCTACAACCACATTTTGATGTGTTTTGTAAGGCACTGTCAACTCACTCTTGATCTCTACTTCCCTGTAAAAAGTGCCAAACTCTTTGGAGGTATATACTCCTCCATTATTTGATCTCAACACTTCGATCTTCTCACCTGTTTAATTTTTCTACAAAATATTTAAACTCTCGAAACTTCCCAAAGACCTCATCCTTAGTCTTCATGACACAAATACATACATCTGAAATTTGTCCTCCTTCTCAATTAGACTCAGACTTTCTAATTTTCAAAGTCTAGAGACATGCAACTCGGATTTTAGAAATCTAGTGTTGCAACCTCTTATTTGAAAGGATATCAAGGCCCATTCTCCTTCAAAAGAAAATTCAATGGACACATATAAGAAAAAAAATTGGATGGGCCTTCCAATCAGTCTTCATATTTGAGACTAAAGGTAGTTACACTATCACTCCTACAATACAGAACTATACAAAAAAAATAAGAAACCTTCGATAAAGTATCATAGGTCCATAATGGATCTTAGACATCCCATGCTTAATTTTTTTTAACAAAACTTCCATATCCTAGGTAGTAGCCCTACCATCCATATACATGGAATACTAGATGATTTCAGAACATGCTCTCATACTAGGTTAAATTTGTAGACCATGGTAAGCATAGATACAAAATATTGGTCTGCAAATAAATATGATTCATGAACAACAAATAAAAATCTCAAACTCTCAAACTTACAACTATCATCACATTAAATAAAAAGGAAAACTAAATACAAAATGAAATGCCCAAAACTAGAATAGAGTCACTCTACTCTCATGCCCTGCCTTTATGACCGTAGCTAAGGGTCATGAGTTACAATCAAGGTTGGAATAAATTTGTCCTAGTTCCAAACTTGCATGGAAAATCATGCTAGAGAAGGAAGTGCACCCGAAATACATGCACCCTCCTAATCTAGACTCATATGTTGGGATACCTTGCCAATAAAATTGTGCTAAAAACACTTTCCTTTGTGGGTATCTAAGTTGAGATCAGATCTTACCTTTCTAAAAAGATGTAGAGATGCTTTTATTGTTCCTTCTTTTGCTAAGATTAATCACCCGCTCAATTTTTCTATGAACCATAATGTATTTTTAAAGGCCAACCTTGCTCTCATTTGTTATGAGATTTGCAGGGTTAGAAGAAGTCTTGATATTTTATCGACAAAGTTTCTATCTTGGCATTTGAAAATGTCCAATTTGATTTCATCAGGCTTATGGACTTTAATCGATGCCAGATTGGCTCTCAAGTCCATTCGATGGGAAGCTCTTTGGAAAGAGAAGCATATGTTGAAATTTCAAAAGCTTTTGATGAGGTCTTCTCGCTCGAATGAGCCTTCGGTTCCGTCAGGGAGCAGGATTAATGCCAACCAAGTCTCAACACTCCGATCGTGGATTGTCAATTTCTCTTCTCCTTCGAATTCAAAAATAAGTGTTCCTTTGTCTCCTTCCCGGTCCAAACCTTCTGTTGCTAATGCACTCACTGTTGATTTTCCATCTTCAACCAAAAGGACTGACCGCGATCCCCGAAGTTCATCTAGCTCTGTGCTTCATTCCATGGCAGCCATTGATGTCGATGTCTCCAAAGATGTAGCGTGGGAAGGGTAGCCTACATCTCTTTCATCTGAATCCTTAAATGGTTGCAATGATATAGATGGGTCGGTTGATAGGTTAGGATATCCCCATTCAGGTCCGCAACAATATTCTATAGCTATCAGGTTAGATGAGATCCGAGTTATCAAACGATGATTCAACGCCTGTTGTCGTCGAGTCTTCATCTTTGCAAGAGAGTCGGTTGAGTTCCGGTGACTGTGGTAGAAAAGCGGTTTCTGGTGTGTCTGTTGAATCTGCTGCCCTCCAACCCAAACTTCTTATTGCAGGTACCTTTCTTCCTGTAGAGTTCGAGTCGCCTTTTGACAGGAACTTTAATTATTCTAAGAACCTACGTAGCCATAACATATTTTCTTATAATAAAATTAAATGTAATTTGAATAGTGATAGCTCAGGTAGTGGGATTTTAGTTAATAAGACTAATAGTAATAATCATAACCTTGGTAATATTAATAAAAAATGTTTAATTAATGAAAAATATTATGACAAAACAAGAGATAAAGGTCTTAATAAGAAGTTATATAGCGATAATTACAATAACATTATTAGGAATGATAATATTGAGAATAATAAAAATAGTGATATTACTGAACATAATTATAACAACAAAAATAACTATTCTATTAAGATCAATGTTAGTAATAATTTTGAATATGAAAATAAACTTAATAATAAAAATGGTAATACCATTAATAAAATTAATAATATTAATAGCAGCTCTAGTAATAAAGTTGTCAATGTCTCCAGCTTCTCTTTTGACCCCTCCATTTATAGCCTTTTAGAGAAAGGCTTTAATTTTGCCTTAGCCCCTAGGAAAATCCCCGTTCATGATATTATTTGTGACATAGAATTTGGTATTAGAGATTTGCTGGATTTCTCCAAGGACATCATTAGGCAAGACTGTGCGGTCATCTTGAGGAAAGCCAAGCCCCCCAAGAGAAACCTAAGTAAACCCTAATTTGAGGCTTTAAAATCCTTAAATAATAATAAGGATATTGGTGTTCTTAAGGTTGACAAAGGTGGTGTAGCTATCATCCTTAATAAGGAGGATTACAGGAAGAAATTGTTAGATCATTTAGAGAATAGTGGGAGCTACAAGAAACTTGCTAAAAATCCCTTAAAAAAGGTCTCAAGAGCGGTTGTTGATGCCATTAAATCAAGAAGCTTGGTGAGCATCCTAAGTAATAAGTTGATTGAAAACAAACCCCTTACTCCAATAATCTATGGTCTTCCAAAAATCCATAAGGATGGTGCTCCCCTCCAGCCCATTGTTAATACCATTGGTGGTCCGACTTATCTTCTCGCCAAGTATTTAGCCCATAAGCTTAAGCCCCTCATTGGTCGTACAGAATCCTTTGTTAAAGATTCCTCCTCTTTCATTAAGGAATTGAAGGATGTTAAAATGGATCTTGATGACAGACTTGTCAGTTTTGATGTTGTTTCGCTTTACACCAATATCCCCATCAATGAGGCTATTGATGTCATTAATTGCATTACTGGTCTAGATACAGCCCATTTAGTGGGACTCTTCTTAACCTCCACTTTCTTCAGTTTTGAAGGTGAATTATATGAGCAAACATGTGGTGTTGCCATGGGTTCTCCCCTTTCCCGATAGTTGTGAATCTGTTTATGGAGGACTTTGAATCCAAGGCTCTTTCCTCGGCTCTTTTCCAGCCAAAGTTGTGGAAAAGGTTTGTAGATGATACTTACATCATTTGGCCTCATGGAAAAGAAAAGTTAGATCTATTTTTCCTTCATATTAATAATCAATCTCGCTCCATAAAATTCACCATGGAACATGAGGTGGAGGGTAACCTTCCTTTCCTCGATGTTCTTATCTCTAGAAAGGATGATGGTTATTTCTCCCATCAAGTTTTTCAAAAGAAAACTCATACTGAGCAATATCTTCACACTAGTTCCCACCATTTCCCTGCTAAAAAATTAGGCGTCCTAAGCACCTTAGCCACTAGGGCGTTGAGAATCTCTGATGAGTCTCACCTTGAGGGGGAAAAGACTCATCTGTTGAATGTCTTTTGTAAAATGGTTATAGTATGTCGCAAGGCCTTAAAGCTTTCCTTAAAGTGGAAAAAGGTCCTTTAGTTAAAAATAAAAAAGAGCCTAGTGAATGGTCCGGCAGTGTTAACCTTTTGTTCATTCATGGTACCACTGATAAGATTGCTAGGATCCTTAAGAAGCATAAGGTTTCTTCGTATTTCAAGCCGCTTAATACAATTTGCAGTTATCTCAATTCAGTTAAAGATCTGATTGATCCCAGAGATGGAAAAGGTGTCTACATCATTCCTTGTTCTTGTGGGACTCCTTAGATAGATCAAAATGTATCAACTGCTAGACATCAGATGTATTTGTGATACTTGAGGAAAAAAAGGTCCTCCTTTTTATGCTTTCCTGTGGCACAATTCTGATATATGCCTTCATGACAGATGCTTTCTCCTACAATGACAAATTTTTTATACTTTCCTTTGGTTGCATGTAACTGCTACACTGTTATATGACTATTGCAATCCAGAATTTAGCCTCTCTTGTTGGGGAATAATTTATGATACATCATTCTAGCAATGTAATTCCAAGGATAACATTAGTAACACAATATCCAGGATAATAAAAGACCCAACCAGCGTCAACAATGACAAACTGGTCACCTTTGCCTCTTAGTACTTGGTTCTGGAAACTCAACTTCAGTAATCAGTAAATCAAGTCTTCTTGTAGTCTCTTTCAAGCTTTCACAACCGAGGTTTTTTACAAGTGTAACTTGCCCATAGATCCGAGGTCTTCAAGTTTATTCATTGACCACAGCAAAGGTAAGCTACAAGACTATAGGTTTGAAGTTACGACCACAAAACCCAACCAATTTTCTGTCCATTGTCCAAGATGTGACTGATCACAGTTCACCCACAAATCCAAGCACCGTGCCCTATCCACAAATCTCAGATCAGGTTTGTAGACTACAGCAAGTCCGAGGCCTATAATCGACAGTCCATTGGGTATGTCAAAGGTTCTGAGCTCCTACAAGTCTGTTGTTCACACACTAGTCCACAGTTCGAGCTTCAATGTGAGACTGAACAAGCTTGCATTTCAAGCTACAACTGAGCTACAAGTCTAGGATTCACTATTCCAAGGTGACTGTCCTATGTTTCGAGTCCTCCTTCAAGCTTGAGCACAAATCCTTTGCATTATTTTGCTAATTTCCGAACGAGCAGAGAAGAAATACGTGCCCATTTATTTTTCCCATATTTCATAACAACTGCTTTCAGAATTTCATCTTCGGTGTTTTTCCAAACACCTCCCTTTATCATAATCCTCATATTTCCACAATTTTATTCGTAATTGTAACTACTAATAATTCGATATTGGATATTCGAACAACCTTAGGCCATTGCTGCTCCAAACATATTTACATGTGAAGGGATTTTTTTTCTTGCCGTGTGCTCGTCCCTCAAATAAATCACAATGATCCTCTGCTGTCACTGTGGATCGGCCCTTGAGTTAAGGAATCTCAACTGCGAATACTGGATTTTATCCAAGAGCCTGAATTCTCTGCAACTAGGGCACTCTCCACGATTTGTGTGGCCAATCCATACAAGTATTCAACCACAACGATGCCTGTTTGAGATACTACTTGCAACAAAAATATGTTGTGTGTGTTCTCAACTGCCACAACGACACATTAAATGTCCCACGTCGGTCAACATAAAATTTAGTTCTCAATTCTTCCTAGACTTGTGTATAACCAAAGTATTACAAATGCCAAAGATTGAATCACCACTATTTGACTGGGTGCCATGAATTATTAATATATATTTTATGTGAAATTTTTCCACTGTAGACATTTTCGATCAACCTTCATACTGGTGCCCATATGCACCATCCATAGGCACGTGTGGGTAGAACATGGTTTTCGAATTCAACCGCATGAATCCAGCAACTCCGGTGAGATTGACGTCCAAGACTATCCCACGCTCATGATCTCGTGGATTTCCCCCGACAATTTCCTAGGCTCAACCTCTCAGATTTTGGTCAACATATTTGACTCCACTTTATTCTACTGATAATCACTATAATACTACCGACTTGTCACGAGATCTCCTTGTTGTCGAGACTTCAATACATTCATGGCACCGAGAACTCACTTCCGCAATAATACTAAAAAATTGTGATATTTTGATGTAACATCTTTGAAGTGCATAATATTGAGCTTGCATATCTATAATTATCCTGGAATTTTTTTTTTTTTGCAGTGGCACCGAAACTATGATATGATTTAGACAGTCATCAATACAAGCTTCCACTGTCTCCTACAATATTCGGCCTCCGCTAAAAAACAATTTACCCAAGCTGTATTCTAGGCTCCACTAAAAAAAATGGCCACGCTGTCTTTTAGCCTCCACTACAAAAAAAAAAATGCCCACGCTGTCTTCTAGCCTCTGCTACCAAAAAAAAATTCCTATACTGTCTTCTAGTTGTGAGTAGGCTCTACTTCCACATTGAAGGTTAGGGCTTCTTCCACGCTGAAGATTAGGGCTTCTTCCATGTTAAATATTAGGGCTTCTTCCACGTTGAATATTAGGGCTTCTTCCATGCCCACGCTGTCTTCTAGCCTCCGCTACAAAAAAAAATGCCCACATTGTCTTCTAGTTGTGACTAGGCTCTACTTCTAGGTTGAAGGTTAGGGCTTCTTCCACGTTGAAGATTAGGGCTTCTTCCATGCCTCAACAAACCTGAAACAATAGTCTCTAACTCGGCCTTCTTTCAGCAGCTTTGTTACTTGAAAACAATCCTTATCTCGCAGCCCTAGATTCTCAACTAGATGGGCTTTGTCTTCTCCTAGCTCTGATACCATGTTAAATTCTGAAGATGTTCTATGCTTAGATGCAAATATAATTTGACCTTCTAGGGCACAATGAAAGTAAGATGCAGATAGAACATACCAATAGATCGATGGAAGACAAGCAAGCCAAAAACAGAGATAAAGAATGGTGGCATTACAATGATCAGCAGGATGCTTCAACCAGAAAAGTCTTCATAAGGTTAGCCACCCACATGTCACACAACCCCAAGATGATTCATCAAGAATACTCCACCAAGATGCTGCACCAAGAAGCCCTAAAAGCAGAACCAAGAACAATGCTCCATCATCATCCAAGAGAGAATAAAATGCCTCCACCAAAATGTGTGTGTGTAATGAAATCCAAGTCTCTCCAATATATAGGCATTTGTGGGGGTGTGTGACACATCTCTTATGCATGTGGGATAAATCAGGTCGACCTTGCACATGTGGAATAAATTCAAAATACATGTTCTACTCATATGATCAAGATGATCTTTAGATTGATCTTGCACTTCTCCGAAAGAGGAATCTAATAAAAATATTGGCATCGTCATATAAGCATGACAACATGGAATTTGGACCTAATTGCCCAAAATTAACAGGATATTATTCCACTAAGTTGGTTAAAGGCCAAGGGTTGGCTCATATTTTAAGGGAGTAAAATGAGAAGGCTTTAGGATTGATTTATCAAAATGATTCACTGGAAGTATAAAATTCATCTAAACTTCAAATATTAGTCCAACTTGAGTGGTATAGTGACATTATTGATTACTTTCAAAATCTAGCATGTCCTAGACACTTACTTGGGCATAAAATAAGAGCTTTGAGATTAAAATCCACTAAGTATTTCATTGTGTAAGATGGTCTTAGATGGAGAAATCTAGAGGGGGTAATACTTAGATGTGGGGATGAAGTTAAAGCAAAGAGACTTCTTTTTTAGTTTCATTCAAGATTTTTTGGAGGGAATTATGACGCAAATTCTACTACCCACAAAGCCCTGATAGCTGGTTAGTTATTATTGGCCTACGATATTTCCATATGTGAACAAATTTGTTAGAGGGTGCCAAGCATGCCAATTCTTCACTCGGACGCAGAAGTTAGTTGCTTTTCCCTTACAACCTGTGGTCGTGGAGGCTCCTTTCCAACACTGGGGCCTTGATTTCATAGGAGATACCAATTAAAATTCTAGTAATGGTTATTCCTTGATTATAACAACGACTGATTATTTTACCAAGTGGGTAGAATCCATTCCTAAGAAACATGCCACTAACAAGGTAGTGATGGATTTTATAGAGAATAAAATTATTACTCGATCTAGAGTCCCATCCAATATTACCATTGATAATGTCAAAGCTTTTAGCTCTTCATAATTTCATCCCTTTACTTTCAGTATGGCATTGTATTGTCCCATTATTCAAAGTACTATCCTCAAGGTAATGGTCTTACGGATTCTAGTAATAAGAATTTGACAACCATTATTGCAAATATAGTAGGGGACCACAAGCGAGCTTGGGATAATAAAATCAAGTATGTGTTGTGGGCACAAAGAATAACAAAGAATAGGTCATCGGAAAAGAGTCATTTTGAAGTATTATAGGGCTTGGATGCTACCTTACCTTTGCACATTAGACTTCCAGCTTACCAACTCCTCCAAATTTTTACATCTAAGAAAGATGTTGTTCAACATAGAATTGATAAAATTGTGGAGTTGGATGAAACCATAAGAAGGGCCTTTGAACATAGTTTTAGGAATTAGGTGAAGGTTAAGAAGAAATTTGATAAATCATCTAGATTTAGGCCTTTTTCACAAGGAGATAAGGTTTTGTTGTGGAATCGAAAGAAAGAGAAGCCAGGAAACCATGGTAAGTTTGACAGCTTGTGGCTTGGAGCATACATCATCAGAGTAGCAATGAGGTAGAATTCCCATCACTTGAGCACTTTGGATGGAGGACCACTTAAGTTAACAGCGAATATCCAAATGCTCAAATTTTTCTATAAAGGACACATTTATAGTTTTTGTAGCATCAGACAAATTTTCTAGTCTTGATTTGTGTCAGAGAGGCTAAGAACATGAGATCTTCAAAACCCAGAAAAGGTTTCGCAAGATAAGCTTGTGAAACTCCTCAATTAAATTAATCAGCCATCATTAATTTTTTCCTAATTCTAACTTAGGAAAAATGGTTAATTAATAGTAATTAATTAAGGAAAGGTGAGAATGCTCTAGAAACTCACACGGATTGAGTTTGAGATGATCTTGTTTTTTGATGGAGATCTAATCATGGTCCTTGATTAACCAACAAGAGATTATAAGAGCAATATGATGGTAATGGAGAAAGACAAATCAAATGAAAGTGATTTCCTTGGAATATCTAGCATCTAGCTATAGAGGTCGAGTAGGGAAAAATACCTCGAGCTAAAAGGAAAGAAAAAGTGAGAGGGAGAAGCAGAAGTGATTTCTGGTGAATTTCCAATTCTGGAGTGTCAGTAAAAAGAGGGTCACGTTATTCCTCTTTGAGGCTAAGGAGAGCCTGCCCAACTAGCTTTAGAGACAGTTCGATTTAGCTGGAGTGGAGGTTGATTCAAGTGCTATTTGCTAGAAGAGGTTCCAGGAGGCCAAGCGATTCATCTCCAGTGGCTAAGTTGGGCATAAATACAGGATCAAAGAAATTCCACAAGCAGTGCGTGTATATCCTATGCAGAGGGAGCAAAGAGGTTGACACATGGGTTTCAACTAGCCAAGACGAAGTCAATTTCAGAGTAGCGGTCAGTTTTTAGGTGAGATAATTTGTCTCACTACTATTTTGGCAAGATTGTTTTCTTGAGCATTGCTAGTTTGGGAATCTAGATATTATACTCAGATTGTGTTGTTGCATATAATAAAATAAACCCTCATTTGTTGCATCGGTTTTCCCATTTGGGTTTTTCCAAGGAATTTTTTCCAAAAATATTGGTGTTATTTTGATTATGTGTGAAACTATTTTTTCAATTTCTAGTTAATTTTCTGCAACATTTTTATTGTGAAGAAATTGTAGTGTGATTTATTCATTATTTGTTGTAACAAATAAACTGCACAATTAATCAATTGGAAGAATAAATTCTAGTTGCTACTTTTCAAGGAATTTTCATGTGGTATTATAGCCATTTCGATCACTTCAAGAGCTCAGTAATGAGAAGGAGAAATTTTCACATTTCAGAGAGAGATCTGAGAAAATTTCTCCCAAACTTGCACAGGAAACAAAGGAGTATGAATTGCAGAGGAAGGGGTTTGATTTTCAGTTTGCAGCCAATAGAAAAGTAGATCATCCTCAGTAACATATATTTGTAGGTACGGATTTTCCGGATAGAGGGATCTGGTGAGAAAATCAATGATTTTGTTGAGTAGATATGGGTGCAATTGACTTGCAACAGTTGATCAACGCTGGGTGGAAGAGAAAATCACACACAAGAGGAAACTTCTAGTTTTTAAGAGTAGATCTTAGAGTTCTAGTTGCAGCAGACCATGTGGTTTTTCCAGAGTATCTAGTTTGAGTTGTAAAGATTATAGATCATGTGATAGTTCCTCGAAAAGGATACCTGGAAGGTTTAGTGAGTAGTCTTAGTGAGAATTTGAAGGAAGTATATTAACTAGAAAAGGATTTCCAGAGGCAAGCAGAAGAATATTTGCGCATTATTGAAGGAGTGTGAGTAGCCACAACAGGGTCACAAGGAAGAAAGAGACCTTTCGAGTTTATTTTCCTAGTTTTGAGTTTCGTAGAGATAGCCACAACAAGACTCCATAATAAGGATAGGCTGGATGGAGCCTCTAAATATGGCATCTGGAAGGATAGCATGACCTTCTTGCTAGATGAGCAAGGTTTGAAGACGTATGCAGAGAACATTGTAGATGTAAGTACAAATCAGTAGCGGCCAGTGAACTAATAAGGATATGGCCAAAACTAAGAGGATGATTCTTGATGGGGTTTGAGATCATATCATTCCACATGTTAAAGCCAATAATACATCAAAGGAAATATGGGATGCCATCACAAAGCTTTATCAGGATACTTCAAGAATCAGAAGATTTTTATGAAGGATAATTTGAGGGCTACAAAATTGACAAGGGTGAAGCCATTACATCCTATCTCTACATGATTCTAAATGTCAAATATTATTTGGTTACGGCTGAGGAGAAACCAACAAATAAAAATATAGTCAGAACGACTTTGAACGGTTTCACTGAGTCGCATACCTTTATCCAAGTTATTTCTAGGTGAGATACGCTACCTAGTTGGGATCATCTATGGAGTGACATCACTCGGGAGGATATGAGACACTGTCTCATGAATGGTACCAGTAGAAGCAACAATAAAAAATCGAAAGAGGAGAATTATAATGAAAATTTGGCCCTTGCCACTAAGGGGAAGGTGAAGAAAGTTCCCAGTCAAGTACAAGGCACAAAGGGAGGAGAAAAGAAGAAGAAGTATCAGTCGAATTTTAAATGCTTCAAGTGTGATGAGTTTGGTTACTACAGTACTTAGTGTCCTAAGAAGAAGAAGGACAAGAAGGGGAAGCAGAAGACAACAACTTGGACAAATTCACCTTGTATGTAATTATACCTCCAGGAGAGAGGTGGGGAGACCTTGAACTCTAGTCCCCAAAGTTGAAAATATTTGGGCGGGGTCCAAGGAGGATAACATCGAACAAGTATCTTCTCATGGATCATTACCCTTGCTACAGGGGCCCACAATTCTCAGTAGCAAAAGAACCAGTGTTAGGAGGCGCAATCAAATCTTGAGAGACCATTATAGAGCCTAGTTGCAGTCAATTATTGAGGGTTGAATTTTGAAGAATGTAACAATCATCGGTCATCATAATTTTATTTCTCAAAAGAAAGAAAAGGGAATTTTTATTGTAAAATAAATTGACTTGTTAAAGCATGGGTTTCATTCTTGGGTCAATATTCAATAGGTTAAAGCACACATTGAGTGCTCTAGGATTTTTTTATTGTATCAAAGTCAAAAGTCATAAATTAAAAGACCCTTCATGGGAACCTAAAGTCAAAGAAAAAGAATTATTTTATGTCAAAGAGACCCATCCACTAAGTCATCTCCCTCTCTTATATGTCGGCCTACCTCTCCTGGAATTCAGACTCAAAAGAGCCACAACATATATATATATATATATTGTAGGTTTTAACCCTGAACAGAAATTATCTACTCACGAATCTTATAACAGAAGATAAACAATAGCGAGAGCATAAAACATAAAATAGACAAACACAGAGATTTTCCCCTGGATCCCAAAATTGGGACGACCAGCTTGATTTTTCATTATATTCCTTTTAGTGTTACAACACATATATATACATGCCGAAGCATACATAAACCCCAATCCATTAACCCTGGATTAGAACATAACCGTAGTTCCCTTGACCGGATCTACAAACTACCAGGGGCCGAAAACCATTGTACCCCAAAACCATGTGCAAAATCATGCACAAAACATGGGTGGGTCCGCATATAAGTGGGACCGCATACCAAACAAATTTTTGCCGGGGCGCTGCCCCAGACCCCAACAGTGGGGGCTGCCTTGCCCCTCATGACCCCCCTGCTACGCCCAGCGCAACGTATAGCACGTGGGGCTAGTCGTGGAAAGAATATAACACATACCCAACATTCTCCCACTTGTTGTTTTCTTTCCATAGGGGGCCACAGGAGAGCTTAGTCATTGGGCCAATTCTTCAACACCCATTATTTCTCTACACCAAGAGAACTTCTGAGTGCTCACAGACTTCGTCAATGCATCTGCAACATTCTTCAAAGTGTCCACCTTTACCAACAACACCCTTTTAGCCTCAACCATATCTCTAAAAAAGTGATATTGAACATCAATGTGCTTTTTCTTTGAATGATAAGCAGGGTTCTTAGCCAAGAAAATTGCACTTTGGCTATCACAGTCTATCCTTATAGCTTTTTGTACCAACCCCATACTTGAACACAATCTTTGCAACCAAACTGCTTCCTTGCTTGCATGAGTGGCTGCTATGTATTCTGCCTCTGTAGTTGAAAGTGCCACTACAGACTGTCTTTTACTCATCCAACTGACTGCACCCCCAAATAGGCTAAACACATACCCACTTGTAGATCTTCTTTGGTCCAGATCTCCAGCCCAGTCTGCATCAACAAAACCACGAATGTCCAACATTCTTTCCAATCCTGGTCTTCCCTGGTAGCACAAGCCATAGTCACTAGTGCCACGTAAATATCTGAAAACCCGCTTCACTGCTGTCCAATGCTCCTTCCCTGGGTTTGACATAAACCTGCTCAATACTCCCACTGCATGTGCAATGTCTGGTCTAGTACAGACCATTGCATACATCAGGCTACCCACTGCACTTGCATATGGAACACGGGATATATACTCCTCTTCTTCTTGTGTCTTGGGACACTGTTCATCAGACAACTTTACACCTACAGGAATAGGAACATTCACCGGTTTACTATCCTGCATATTGAACCTCTGCAATATAGTCTCGACATACTTCCTCTGGTTTAACCAGAGCTTCCTCTTTGCCCGATCTCTCTTAATTTCCATGCCCAAAATATAGTTTGCGACACCAAGATCCTTCATGTCGAATTTGGAGAACAGTTGGGTCTTCAAATCTTGGATAATTTCTTTGTCATTTCCAATCAACAACATATCATCCACATACAAGACCAAATAAATAACATGGTCACCAATTAATTTAAAATAAACGCAGTGATCCTCCTTGCTTCTGGTGAAGCCAAGTCCCCATATATAGGTATCAAATTTCTGATACCACATCCTTGGTGACTGTTTTAACCCATATAGAGACTTCTTCAACCTGCATACCAGTTCTTTCTTACCTTTCACCATAAAGCCTTCAAGTTGCTTCATGTAGATATCCTCTTCTAGATCCTCGTGAAGAAATGTTGTCTTCACATCCATCTGTTCTATCTCAAAATCAAATGCAGTAGCAACAAATAAAAGTAATCTAATAGAAGTAACCTTGGCAACAGGAGAAAAAATATCACCAAAATCAATTCCCGACACCTGGGAATAACCTTTGGCTACCAATCGAGCTTTGTATTTCTCCACCTTGCCTTCTACATCCATTTTCTTCTTAAACACCCATTTGCTTCCAATGGGCTTCCTTCCAGCTAGCAACTCCACCAGATCCCATGCATCGTTTTTGTGCAAGGATGCCGTTTCATCAACCATGGCCTCCTTCCAGAGTTTTCCATCCTCTGAATCTACTGCCTCCCTGACAGTTCTGGGTTCATCATCAGTTATAGTTAAGGCAAAACCTGAATAGAAAGAATATGGACTATACCTTTCTGGTTGCCTTCTTTCCCAAACTGATCTTCTAAAAGCTGGAGTTTGTGGCTCTTCCTCTTCTAAGTCTTCTTCTGTTGTAGAGTCTGATTCATCCTCCTTTAGCTCAAACTCTATCTTCTCAGGTTCCTTTGGTAGGACTTCATGTTTAATAACATCTTTCACTTCTCTAAACACCACATCTCGGATGTACACAACCTTCGTTGTTTCTGGGTTCCAAAGCTTGTAACCCTTTAAACCATCCTTATACCCAATAAAGATGCACCTTTCAGATTTATTATCCAACTTGGTCCTTTTCTCCTTTGGAACATGTACATATGCATCACATCCAAATACCATTATATGTGAAAGAGAGGGTTTCTTACCAGTCCATACCTCATATGGAGTCTTATCCTCTAACACTGATGAAGGTGATATGTTAACCAGATAGCATGCAGTCTCCACCGCCTCTGCCCAGAATTCTTGTCCTAACCCGATACCACTGAGCATGCTTCTTGCCTTTTCCATCAGTGTTCTATTCATTCTTTCTGCAACTCCATTTTTCTGAGGTGTGTATGGAGTAGTCTTCTGTCATGCTATACCACACTTCTTATAGAACTCTTCAAATTCCTTCTTGCAAAACTCCCCACCATTATCTGTCCTCAACGCCTTTATCTTCTTCTCTGTCTAGTTTTCCACCAGAGCCTTAAATTCTTTAAATTTGTTAAAGACTTCATATTTCTTCCTCAAGAAATATATGCATGTATTCCTTGAGAAGTCATCTATGAATGAAACATAGTACACAGACTTTCCCAGTGATGGAACTGAAACAGGTCCAAACACATCACTGTGCACAAGTTCTAATATCTTGTTTGCCCTCTTAGCACCAGAAGGAAAACTCACCCGATTCTGCTTCCCATATACACAATGTTCAAAAAAATCGAAATCCAGAGAGCAATTAGACATACCTTCTACCATACCATTTCTATGCAGTATCCGAAGGCCCTTCTCTCCAATATGTCCAAGCCTTTGATGCCGTAGCATGGTCTTTTCTCCAGAGACAGCTAGGCTTTCTGCTCCACTTTCAGGAACCATAGAACTATTACACCCATCAATAACAGTGCTACCTTGTAGCTTTTACAGAGTTCCAGTCCGAACTCCCCGCATTAATACCAGTGGTCCCCGAACCATCTTGCAGGCATCTTTCTCAAACACTGTTTTTACACCTGCATCATCCATCTTGCTTATAGAAATCAGATTTCTAGCCAATGAAAGAATATGCAGAACACCAAGAAGTGTTCTAATCCTTCCACCTTGCAGCTTCAGTTTGACCTTTCTATGTCCGATGATTCTGGCCTTCCTATCATCCCCTAGGAAGACATCACCATCATATTTCTCATACTCACAGAACCACTCCCTATGGGGAGTGAAGTGAAAGGATGCACCTGAGTCAATCAACCATGACTCATGATATACATGTGTATTTGAAGAAGAAGCCAAATACACATCCCCACCTTCATCCGAGGTGGTTTTTTCCTCTGCAGAAGGAGCTTCATCAGATCCCTTTCCTTTCTGAGGAGCTTTAGATCTGCATTCCTTTTTGTAGTGCCCTTCCTTTCCGCATTTCCAGCACACCTTTACAAACTTTCCAGGAGATTTAGATCTCCCTCTAGATTTAGATCTCCCACTCGAAACCTTATTCTTGTTTATGTTCTGGGACCTTCCTCGTACAGATAAGGCATCTCCATTCCGACCCTCCATTTTTCTCTATCTCATTTCCTCCGACAGCAAAGCTGAGACAATGTCATCAAAATTCAAGGTAATTGTATTGCTACCTATTGTAATAACCAGACTGTCCCACGAATCTGGTAGAGAACACAACAAAATGATGCACTTATCTTCATCTGATATTTTAATATCAACAGATGACAGCTGACTTACCACAGTATTGAAGGCGTTCAGATGCTCTGTCACCGAGTCTCCATCCTTCATCCTCAGGTTATACAGCTTCTTCCGCAGGAACAACTTATTCACCAGAGACTTAGATTGATACAAAGTCCCAAGTTTTTCCCACAAATTCTTTGTCGTAGCTTCCCCAGATACATTCAACAATACTAAATCTGAGACACACAATCGTATTGTGCTCTTAGCCTTCCGATCCAGTTTCTTCCAGTATTCATCTGACATTGCCGTTGGTTTAGTACCTGGATCTACCACGATCCACTGATCTTTATCCACTAGCATATCCTCCATCTTGAGCTTCCACAACTCAAAACTCTGACCATTAAATTTCTCGATCTCTATCTTTCCGCCGCTTGCCATCTTTTTTCACCGCAAGAATCGATCCCGCAGATCTCCCACTAAACAGGGTCTACCTCAGGCCCGAACAAAAAACCCTCAGCAGCAAAGGCGTCCCCTTGAAGCCGAAACAGCTCTGATACCAAATGTAGGTTTTAACCCTGAACAGAAATTATCTACTCACGAATCTTATAACAGAAGATAAACAATAGCGAGAGCATAAAACATAAAACAGACAAACACAGAGATTTTCCCCTGGATCCCAAAATTGGGATGACCAGCTTGATTTTTCATTATATTCCTTTTAGTGTTACAACACATATATATACATGCTAAAGCATACATAAACCCCAATCCATTAACCCTGGATTAGAACATAACTGTAGTTCCCTTGACCGGACCTACAAAATACCAGGGACCGAAAACCATCGTACCCCAAAACCATGTGCAAAATCATGCACAAAACATGGGTGGGTCCGCATATAAGTGGGACAGCATACCAAACAAATTTTCACCGGGGCGCTACCCCGAACCCCCAACGATGAAATTTTGCCTCGCCCCTTGTAAACCCTTTGACTGACTACCCTGCTTGTCTGTATGGGGCTAGTCGTGGAAAGAATATAACACATACCCAACATATATATATATATATATATATATATATATATATATATATATATATATATATATATATATATATATATATATATATATATATATATATCTGTGTGTGTGTGTGTGTGCACTCGAAAGTTTGAAGATAGATAACAACAAGTGATTCAATGATGAAGAAAAAGGTTCCTTCTGCAATTAAAAGGGATGTGAAGTTCAAGAAAGGAAACATGTCAAGTAAAGAATCAAGAACCAAAGATTTTTTCACACATGCAAAGGAATCTAAGCTAATTTTAGGGGATGAAGGTACAAGAAAAGTTTCAGAAAATGCAATGAAGGAGCCGAAATACAAGAAGAATTTATGTGAATAAATTTGTGCTAATAGTTGACTTGTTGGAAGGAGGAACTCTATGTTTCAATCAAAGGTCTAGGTTGTCTCAACTTGATTTTATTATACTAGAGGAAGAGTTTGACTAGGTTTTCCCCTTCATAGGAGTTTTTCCCTAGTTGTGTGCCTATCCCTAGTGTCCTATTTGTGGTCTTCTTGTTTGGCATTTATCTTGATGATGAATCATAACATAATAATGATAATGAAGAATCAGTATAATCATAAGAACTTGTCAAAGTTTGAGAAAAATTTAATAAAACCATAATCAAGCACTAACGGTAGATTTCTCAACCTGGTATCAGAGCTAAGGACAGTGATTTGAGGCAGTTAAAAATATCATTCTTGCACAAAAATACTAAAGTTTCAAGCCTTGACATGAAGGACGAGAAACTTTAAAGGAGGATCGAACTTAAATAAGTCAATTTTGGAACATAACTCTAGACTGCAATCCTGAAAAATACAAGCAAAGGAATTTAAGGAGTCTAAAAGCATCATTCTTAAGGATAGAGAGGCTAGATTAGTAGCCTATTCAAGACCAGACTCTTTGTGAAGAAGACCAATCTCCCATGCATGGTTATCAAGGTCGGATATCTCCTCTGAAAATCTGAAGTCGAGATGTATTAAGTGAACATATTACAATAGCCAACTAAGAAATGGAATTGATTCCATCTTTCTTGAAGGAATCATAGGCATGTTACAAGTCACAATTACTATTGTAGAAGTCAAAATACTTGTGAAGGAAGATGCAGACTTGTGGATATATTTATAAGAAATCTAAGCCCTAACAGTGATATAAAATCTGACTCGGTTAATCACAATACCTGACATAATAAATTCTATTTTGAAATATAGTTCAGAAGAACATAATCTCAGTAAAATTTTCCTTTGCTCAAGTTCAAAGAACATATATATCTCTATATACAATAGAAAAAGTAGAACCTTGTATTAGTAGCTTCTATATTTTTCTCCAACTAAAATTCAAGAATGAGCATAGAGTTGTCTTTTGAAAAAAAAGAGCAAATAAAGAATTAGGTACATAATCTATCATTGAATAACGGAAGGTCTCGTTGAGCAAGTACCTTTTCCCCAAAGAAGGAAGCAGTCTGCAATAAGAATTGACTTAGCATCTTAAAAGGCTTCCACTATAGTTAGAAGAAGCATCTAGTATCTTGCACCAATAAGTTGAAGGAGACCTTGAAACTCAAGTAAGTATTGATATTATTCTTTATGATTTTGTAATCTAATAATGTGTTTTCAGATTTCTAGAAAGAGCAACAGGTTCAATGGAACATCAAAGTCAAAGTTATGTAATCTTGAGGTATGTATGGCATGTTTATTAATAAAATAATATAAAATATTTAGTTGTTTAGGCTATAAACATCTTACTATGTTAAAGTTTTGAATATCTAGGATTATCAAACCTAGATAATATATAAGCCTTATTTATTTGTTTAGAAACCCCATGCCCAGGGCTTGTAAGCAATGCAATGTTTATGGAAATTCCTTGCAAAACAAGAATTGAATAATTAAGTTTTCTTAACATATTTCTAGCAAGTGTTTGTACTTAAGATCCCTTGGAACCCATTCTCGAATAAGATGATGAAAAACCAAATAATCATCACACCAATGTAATTGTACATTTTTGTGCTTGTCAATAAATATTGTAGAAAGGTGTCCTAGTAAATTGAGTTAGATTATTGAGCATGAGTTGACTCATGAGGCAATGAACCATGAAGATGTTGTCATAATTCATAGGGAGCTCTTCAATAAGGAACCCCTACAAGTTTGTCAAAGAATAAACTTAAGGTATGCTTAAGACCACAATATTTGTAGCTAATCCTCTTCGTTATAAGGCACATTCATTTTGAATTTTTTTCTATATTACTAACTCTTTCATGTCTAGGATTTTGAATCATAAAGATTCTTGTTAGGGTGATTAATCACTAGATTAATCTACCCTTTTCATATTATCTCTTACCATTTTTTCATAATGTTATCAAAATACGAAACATCAAGAGAGTATGATATCAATATATGTTCTAGAATTTACCAAAAAAGCCTAAGTAGACTAGTGTTTCATCATTACTGTCAACATACCCTAAGCACTAAAATTCTAGGTTTTTACAGTGAACCCTAAAGGTTAGAATTTCACCAAAATGAACAAATGGTAAGAGATAATATGTGTTTGTGTGTGGTCAAGTATCTAATCTGTAGCACTGCATGTGCTATGACTCTTCCTAGAACAAATAATTTTTAGATCATCATTTTACCTATGTATATATGTAACTATGAATACCTCCCTAGTTAAGAGGGAGTGTTGAAAAATGTAGCTAGTGCCGGTCTTCAAAATTGTATTTGTCAAAAGAAAGATAAAGGAGTTTTTATTGTAAAATAAATTGGCTTATTAAAGCATGGGTTTCATGCTTGGGTCAATAGTCAATAGGTAAAAGAACCCATTGAGTGCTATAGGATTATTGTATTGTGTCAAATTCAAATTCATAATGTAAAATACCCTTCATGGGCACTTAAATTCAAAGAAAAAGAATTATTTTGTGTCAAAGGGACTCCACCAAATCAGCTCCCTCTCTTATATGTCGGCATGCCTCTCCTACAAGTTGACCTCAAAAGAGACATAATCTCCTATATGTACTCGACCTATTAGATAGATAAAAACAAGTGATTTGATGATGGGGAGACACAATCTACTGTGTGTGTGTGTTTGCACTTGAACAATTGAAGATAGATAACAACAAGTGATTCGATGAAGAAGAAAAGGATTTGTTTTGCAATTAAAAAGGATGTGAAGTTAAAGCAAGGAAACATGTCGAGTTAAGAATTAATAACCAAAGTTTTTTTCACACGTGCAAGGGAATATAATCTAATTGCAAGGTGTGACAATACAAGGATAGCTTCAAAAGAAGCAGTGGAGTAGCTGAAAACAGGAAGACTTGATGTGAAGAAATTGTGCTTACAATTGACTTAGTGGAAGGAGGAAATTTATGTTTATAAGGCACATTCATTTTGAAATTTTTTCTATATTACTAACTCTCTCATGTCTAGGATTTTGAATCAAAAAGATTCTTGTTAGGGTGATTAATCACTAGATTAATCTACCCTTTTCATAGTATCTCTTACCATTTGTTCATTTTGGTGAAACCCTAACCTTTAGGATTCACTGTAAAAACCTAAACATTTGGTGCTTAGGGTATGTTGACAATAATGATGAAACCCTAGTCGACTTAGGGTTTTTTGGTAAATTATAGAACATATATTGATATCATACTCTCTTGATGTTTCGTATTTTGATAACATTATGAAGAAACCCTAACCTTTTAGGATTTTTTGATGATATATATGATGAAACCCTAAATTTTAGTGTTTGATAATTTAAGGTTTATGACAAAACCAATATTCTATCCTAGGAATGAAACACTAGGTGTATGAGCTTTCGCATAATTGAAACCCTAGCCTAGTCAAAATTGTTGGAGCTTGATGTGTGTATCTAGGGTTTATGATAGAAAAACCCTAGTAAGAGATTTATATAAGGAAATAAGAATGAAAACCTAGATATGAAATTCTACGATGCTAACTTTGTTGTTGATATCCATGATTTAATTTTATTGATAAAATCTAGGATTTGTGACAAAACCCTAGTAAAGTTTAACATGAAATTCGAAGAGCACAATATCGAAACCCCTGATGTAAAATTTTATGATTGGATAGCTAATTGATTTAGTTTATAATATCTAAGGCTTTAAATCTCGATGATGGAATCTAAAGTTTTTGACAAAACCCTAGAAAATTTGTTGAAGTCTAGATTGTGAAAAGATGTAACTCTTGTTAATTATAAATCTAGTTAATTTTAGGTTTTATATGTCTAAAGCTTGATTGTTTTAATGCTTCCATTACAATGATATGCTAACCCTATTTGATAAAGTTAACTTCATGCTCTTTTATATTTTTACTTGTTGAAATATTTGCAGGTACATGATCTTCAAGATGTTGTAGATGTTCATGATTTGATAAAATTTATGAGCATGATGGAAAGAGGGAGTTATAAGAATAATGATGATGTTCCTCAAGGAATGAATCTTTGAAAGGTTGAAGTTATTCAGATGATATAGTACAAATATAAGAGCTTGTTTGGCTTGAAGAAAGATGTTTCTGATAAAATAAGCAGATTGGATAAAATGAAATGGTATATATCCCCTAGTTAAGATGGGGGCATATTATGACAGCTATAGTGAATATATTGAAGAAAGAATGAAACAAAGCACTATAGATGGATGTTATTGATTCATGAGGCTGCAAACAAAGACTTGGTTGTGTTGAAGTGTTGAGGTTGAGTTTGGCATTGCTAAATAAGTTAAAAAAGAAAGTTTCCAACAAGATGTGATTGGATAATATGATGATGATTTAAGAAACATCAAAATTATTAAGGACCTCGAAGGTTTTTGTTAAACATATGTGTGTGTGTTTGTGTGTTGAAAGTTTATTATTAATTGGGGTTGTGATTGTGTAGGATCCATCCATAAGAAGGTTAAACATTTTGAAGCATGCTTGGACTGGTGGATATATCTTATTTAGTTCATACGATAGATGAATCATCTTGGGGTGACAAGATGTTTGGTAGGACATTTGGCCAGCCTGTGATGATGTCTAGATCCTGAAGTAGGGTGGGTATCATTGGTCTTGTGGAGATCCAAACTTGGTGTTGTGTAGATTAATCCGTCTTGCGGACAAGACCGATCTCTCTAGTACAAAAGGTAACTAGCAACAAACAGCCAATTATACTAATCTCTCTCTAAGCATATAAGATTTATAAAAACACTATACGGGTGTAAGAGCCTACCTCTTGTCCAATGCTTGCTTGCTTACTTGATTTTGTTGAAGTCCTTCCCGTGCACTGAAAGAACGTCCTAGCCGTACTCGCAATCTGAAAACAAGGAAAAGTTAGCGACTTTGTACGGGCATTATCTTTCAATCATACTTATCATAATGATCAAAATTTATGAAATAAACCACAAATTGACGAGTTTAATGAGTAAGTATGTTGTATTGTGCTTTAAGAAGATAGCTTCTTTATTTTTGCCACATAAATTGTTGTGAGATACTCTCAGTGAGTCTTATATCCTTTACTCGACAAGCATTGCACTCTTTGAGCGGATAGAAATGGAGATAGTGATTTAACCTCCTGAAAATCTTAGTTCAAGATCTAAATCTCAAGCTGTTTAACTTCAAACCTCATAAGCTTGAATACATACAGACTGCCAGGCCTCTTTTTATAGTGGAAGAGAGGAGGTTTCTAGTTCCAAATATGAAGGGATAGAATCCTCCTTCAAAGGGATAAGCTCCTTACATCAAGGGGTTAGCTCCATTAAGTGAGGGATGCATGAACCAGCTTCAAAGCGTATCCATTCCCGAAAATTCCCGTCGAGAATCTTCTAGAATTCATCTGGAATTCACTTTTTATCTTCATTTTCTCGCCTTTTTATGTTTTACAGAGGTCCGCACCCATTACACAAAGAACGTGCGGTATGGTTCCGCAGGCAGGCTGAGATTTAGGTGCGGGACCGCAGGGAATACATAGAGAAAGTGCGATACCAATTCTTAGGGGATTTTAGGGATTTTCTTCTGATTTTGAAGCTTGATATGAGGAGCTGGTATATTGGACTTGCAAAAGGAGGAAGTATGAGTAATAATGAGCTCATACAGTCAGCAGAATGTCAAGGTGACAGTTTTCAGTGTAACAAATTGCCCCCTAAAGTGCAAAGTCTGGAATATATGAAGCTGTAATCTGTCATATATGAAGAGTGCAGTACTTTATCATTTCAAAGATCATCCTGTGGACACCCCAGTCGGTACCTGTAAAAACATTCAATGCAAAATATATACATGTGTATGTCATCACTGAGGTAGGCATTCCCATACTCAGATAAAAACTAACTATGAACTAACTGAAATCGTTCTGATACAGGAATGATTTTGAATACATCATAGTACAGATATATGTAGACACAGTATGGATGCAGCCATCTGTTTATCAATAGTCTACTGTATAGATGACAACAAAATTCCTCGCAGCCTGGATGGTGGAAACTAAATCCAGGGTCTTGATTTCCGCATCTCGAACTAGTACGATTCTATCCATGTGAATAAATGTGTTGAAGTCGAACATGGTAGAAACCACTTGATTACCAGTCAATGATGTAAACTGTTAAAAAGTGTGAGAGAAACCACCAGTAATGTCAATGGATCTCAAAGTACTCAGTACAATCCATGAAATGTGAATGAATGAGCTGAAGTCGAACATGTCACGGAGTCATTCGATCGAAGGTCATTGATGCAACCTGTCGTCGAAAGCGAGAAACCTGCCATTGAGGCATGCAGATTTCAAGGTACTGACGATTTCTGGATCTACTTCCTAGATAGTGTGCTGATGTCGATAGAAAGTGATCTGTCGTAGGTAAACCCACAACACGAAATCATAGATCAAGTTTTGAAAATATGTTGGCAAGGACTGACTCAGGGATGGTCAATGATGGATGACAGATATTTTGCAGATGAATGGTTTTATTTGAACTGTTCTCTTGGACGCATAACGACACCGCAGATGGCTCGGTAACAATTGACCCAAAGCTAATACCCAGAAACCGGCTGAAAATTTTTAATGTGGTTTGATTAACTGTTAGGCAAAGGATTTCCCAACCCAGGTGAATATAAGTGTCGTGTCCAAGAGTGGTCGACTGAGTTTTCGGACAATTTTAAAATACAACAAACATGCTCATTTTTCTCTCTTTTCCCCCACCATTTCTAGCAAGTACCTCTTTATTTTTGACAAGCTTGAGGAGGATAACATTTGCTTGGTTATAAGCTCATCCTTCGGATGAGTCCAACTTAGTTTAAAATTCGAACCCTAAGAAGGAGTGGTTCGTTCCTGTTGAAAATTAAACAGGTCCTTTACTGTTAAATTTTAACGAGTCCAGTATAGGAGAAACTCGGTGTTTTTCAGTTTTAGGGAGTCAGAAGAAAAACTTAAGAAAAATCTGTGGGTGTTCTTTTTCGTAAATTTAGTCTCTCGAGCCCGAAAAAGGATAAAATAATGCGGGAGAGAACTCTATTGACCATATTTAGTCAACGTATACCTTTTTCGTAAATAGTCCATTTCAGTCCGTAAAAGGGGTAAACTTATACTGAAGGGACGACTGTTCATTTATTTTAACGAGTTCGAATAGTCAAGTGCTCGGCAATCTTTTCATATTTAGAGAGTCTGAAAAGGGCTTAAAGAGGACTCCAAGGTTTCGCTTTTTCGTAAATTTTTTAGAAGAGTCTGAAAAAGTGATAAAAGTATGCTCGTTTGTTGAAAAACGACCATTTCTCCTAAAAAATCCTGTTTCTGCACAAAAACTCAAAACATTACACATACCTGTTTAAAATAAATAAAAATGCTTTCAAAAATATCCCTTTTAAAGTGAAAAATAAACAAATTAAAAATTCATTCATTCGAAAAAACTTATAAAAAGGACTTTTTCTATTTCATTTTTACCGTTCAGTTGCAGAGTGAAAAGTAAAAAGCTTTTGGTTAAAAAGTTCCCGTGAAGATTCTGGAAAATTCAACCGTTGGAATCGAAAATCGTCAGCTCCAGGTAATCCACGACCTCCTTATCTTGTTTTTCATCCGTTTGAAATTCATTTTTAGGCTTTAGTTTGATTTTTTAGGGCAAAAATTGATTAAAAAATGCGCCCGCGGGGTCCGCAGGCGGGACACAGGTTACCTGCGGACCCCGATTTTTTCTGAACGGGAAAAAATCGAGGGTACCGCGCCCGACACACATCTCGCGTGCGGAGCTACGCTCTGTTTACAAAGAGCGGGTGCGGTACCCACGCGGTTAAATTTCAAGCACGGTTTTCTCAAATTTCAGCCAAAATTTCTCAAATGAAATCATTCTAACTTGCCTTATTTTGTGTTGCAGGATTAACAAGATGCTTATTTGGCGAGAAAGGGAGCATGAGGAAGTGGATGAAGCTGCATTACTCCATTTGCCCACACAAAGGGCATTAAAAGCATGTTGCTTATACAAATTCTGGGCCATTGCTGGCATGAGGGCACAAGTGGAACTCTTAACATGGTTGGTAGACAGATGGCATGTGGAGGACCAGTGTTTCTTCATTGGTGGCCACCGGCTCGAAATTGAGCTGGAGGATATATACTTTTTGACTAGTTTGTCCAAGAGGGGCGAACATGTATCTTTGTTTGGGACTAGGCCAGGTGGCCAGACTGTCGCTAGTCTTCAACTCGAATTTTGCAATGATCAGGCAAATCCTCGGGACAAACGGATTGACATAAAACATATCATCCATCCTGAACTGAAAGTTATAGCATTCACTGTTACCAAACTGTGTGGGAGCGCCGCGCTTCATGTAGCTACTGGTTCCCAAATGCGTGTTGCAGTGGACTGTTTTCGCGGCACCATCTTCAACTGGTGCGAAGCTGTGTTGGCCAACATAAAAGGCCAACTTACCAGAGCAAAAACCGGGAAACTAAAAAACTTTGGATACGGATCCATTGTCGTTTCTTTTGCTTTGGAGAGGATTCCTCAGTTAGCTCCACAGAGTATTTCAGTTGATGCCGGTCGACCTCGAGAACCAAGAATGGTTCGCTGGTCCGCGCTGATGGCCCGTCATGCTATTGAGGGCACTGAGATTGTACGATTCCCTGCTTCATATTTTCATTGGCTGGATCGCCAAGTCTTCATGATAGAGGATTTTCCATATGCAGGGATAGATTTCCGCGGAGATAGAGAGATGTCTCTCCCTGCAGGGGAACAATGGGATGATTCAGGTAAAACATTTTTCAACGTTTGCTAAGTTAAATTTTTTTTTTAATTTTTTATCGTCTTAGAAAACTAATAACCAAAAGTTTCTTAAATACAGATGTGGGCCCACAACGACCAGCTCATCTCCAACCTTTCGAGAGGAGACAACCAGTTGCGCCCGCACCAGCCCCAGCAGGCCAATCAGTAGAGATTTTGACTGATTTGGAGCATCATCTAGAGCGCCTGACTCTAGACATACCAGAGACCAGCATAGATGACATTCCTCTCAGGCTACAAAGATATGTGATTGGAGTCCCAGGACCTTTCAGGAGGTTCCTGTGCAGGGTGGCCCGAGTAGTTGTTTCCTATCGAGATCATCATCAGTGATGAGATGATTGTGTAGACTCATTTTTGTACTTTTGTATTACCATTTTTGCCGATCATAAGGTGTTTCCAACCTATGATCGAAGATGATGTATATTTTCTGAACACACTCCTATGATATATATATCACTATTTTGACGGCTATCTGTGTACATGCATGAATGTTAATTGTTTTAATGCTTTTAATTATTGCAAATGTCTATTTATCATACTAGAAGCAATCGAATATGCTAATGTATTCAAACGTCTTGGAATATGTTGATATTCAATATAATCAAACTCACGTTCCAAGAGACGAACTCTCAAAAATAACCGTAATAACACTGGATTTCTAATGGTATAAACCCTGTTAAGCTGTAATACAACAAGTTCAGAATCCAACCTTACAATCAAACTCCGAATTCCAAATGATATGGACTCAGACAATAACTCAATCACTGCACTATACTCGGCAATGTTATTTGTTGTTTGACCAAGGCTTACCCTATGCATGGATACTAACTCGTCAGAGGGTGAATAGATAACCCAAGCTGCGGAAGAAATGTTCCGTGTACTACGACAAGCACCATCAGCAAAACCAATGTAGGTTTGAAGAGACGTCGACATCTGCAATATCAAGAGTCAAACTCAGATAAGCAGTCATAGTGACAAAAACACACTTCTAAACTAGGCACACTTTTCTAATCTAAAACACACCAGCAGTAAAGAAAATCTAAACTAACAAAAATATCCACACCTCTTTTAAGCATAATATCTCTTTAGATAAAGCCCATTTCTGGGTTTATCCAAAGGGACACCGTCAAAATATATTAACTCATAGGCCCCTTTTGCTAACTTTCGTTTCACAATGTAAGGACCATGCCACATAGGCACGAACTTTCCAGCTCCTAGCTTGTCGTTAGCTTGATCATAAAGTAAAACTAGGTCTCCTTCTGAAAAATTTCGAGGGGTCACATTTCTATCATGCTGAGCTTTTATCCTTTTAACATGAGCCTCGTTTGCAATTGCAGCACTTCGTCGATTCTCATCTAATTGGGCCAAGTACAAGAAACGTTTTTCCTCTTCAGACGTAGCTGGAAGTAATTCTACGGCTAATTTTAGTGACGGTATTTCGCATTCAATCGGCAGCACAGCTTCTAAACCGTAGACCAGTTGAAAAGGAGTGAAACCTGTTGATGTTTTGACCGAGGTTCGATATGCCCAAAGCGCTGAAAATAACATGGAATGCCAATTCGTCTTGTGAATACCAATGATTCGTTTAATCATGGTGACTAAAACTTTATTAATGGCTTCAACCAGACCATTTTCTTGTGGATAGTATGGAGTGGAACTATCGTGGCGTAGGCCAAGTTGTTCTGTTAGTTTAGTCATCATGATGTTCCAAAAATGACTTCCATGATCCGTAATAATAGCCTGAGGAACACCAAACCTAGCAATTATATGATTGAATACGAATGTTGCAGCAGTCTTGCCGTCAGCTGAATATGTAGGCATCGCCTCGGCCCATTTCGTAAAATAATCTACTACGAGAATAATATAGGCATGCCCCCCGGCCGAGTGAGGGTTACATGTGATAAAATCGATACCCCATTTTGCGAAAGGACCAACAGCAATTATAGGGTGAAGAGGAGCGGGTGGCGCGCGCATCTTTCTATCAAAAATTTGACAGTTGTGGCATTTCCGAACCGCATAAATGCAATCTTTAAATAACGTTGGCCAGAAATAACCTACACGCAATATCTTTTGGGCAGTGGCATACCCAGACATATGACCGCCACATGCTCCAGAATGACAGTCATTTAGAACCTTCTCAGCCTCCTCATGAGTTAGACAACGTCGGAAAACTGAATCCGCTCCACGTCGATAAAGAGTATCACCAATGATATTATATTGTTGGGATTGGAAACGTATTTTCCGTCGTTGAGTTCGTGAAATTTCGGGCCGAAAAGATTGGGTTTGGAGATACATAATAATATCTCCATACCATGGATCAAGTGTACTGATAAGAAACAAAGATTCGTCCACAATGGACTCTTCTGCCACTGTTTCAATATCAGTAGAGGGGAAATCACACATCAGTTCCGCAAAAACCAAAGACTTCTTTGCCTTGGATTTCTCAAATTCCAAGTCAAATTCTTGCAGGATAACTATCCATTTAGAATACTTGCCCCCTAGCAATTGTCTTGTCAAAATATACATCATAGGGTTGCAATCAGAAATTACTGTGGTTTTACGTAACAATATGTAATGTCGAAAACGTTGGACAGCTTGAACAGCTGCCAAGGCCAATTTCTCCACATGTGTATATTTGATTTCAGTCGGATTCAAATTTCGACTAAGATAGTAAATCACATGTTCGCTGTTAGATTCATCTTCTTGAACTAGTACCATTCCAATAGTGGAATGAGAAGCAGCGAGATACAAGATGTAATCTTGGTTGTAGTTGGGAGGATGCAATAACGGCGCATGGGTCAACGCGTGTTTAAGTGCATTAAAAGATCGATCAGCGACCTCATCCCAAAAGAACGGAATGTCCTGTTTCAACAACCGGGTAAAACCCTTTGCAAGCTCAGCATAGTTCGGAATGAATCTACGTAAAAAGTTTGCTTTCCCCTGCAAACTTTGGAGTTGGCGCAATGTCGAAGGAGGAGTCAATTTAACAATAGCTTCGACCTTCGAAGGATCAACACGAATGCCTGACTTCGAAACAACAAAACCCAGTAAACGACCCGATTCTACGCAGAAAACACATTTATGCGGATTCAACCTTATCCGATAATGCCGACACCTCATAAAAATTGCTCGTAAGTGAGTGGGATGATCGGACCTACGTAATGAATGAGCAGGTAAATCATCGAGATATGGCTGAACAATGTGCTTAATGTCATGAAACGCATAAGACATAGCCCGTTGAAAAGTTGCTCCAGCATTCTTTAGTCCAAAAGATAGTTTGCAATAGGCAAATGTTCCCCACGGACAAATGAAAGCTGTTTTAGGTTGATCTGCAGGGAGTATGTTTATTTGATTGTAGCCAGAAAAACCATCCATAAAGGAAAATAGTTCACTTCCAGCACAATCGTCGATTATCTGATCGATATAGGGAGTTGGATAATTGTCTTTTGGACACGCTCGATTAATATCCCTATAATCGATACATACTCTTATTGTTCCTTGTTTTTTAGTAACAGGAACAATATTCGATACCCAATCCGTCAAAGGAATTGGATAAATGAATCCTGCTCGAAGTAAATTTTCAACTTCAGTTTTTATAGCAGCAGCTTTTCTAGGATGTATTTGACGTAATCGTTGACGAACAGGTTTAGCATCCGGGTAAGTCTTAATCTCATGAACCACGATCAATGGATCAATTCCTGGCATTTCTTCATAAGACCAGGCAAACACGTCACGGAATTCTTGAAATAGGGCTTTATAAATCTGAATTTCTTCGTCTGAACAAGAAGTGCCTATATGAATGTTTTCAATTATTCCTGGTTTTACTGAAATGTCAATTGGAACCGTTTTAGATATATTTTCCAAATTTAACTCAGAATCAGGATTTTGCAATGGATTCTGAGGTTCCTTGGCATATTCAGCAGTAAAAATTGAAGCGAAATCATTTTCGAAATGATCTAATTCAGGTAAGAATGAAGACCGGTGATGGAGATCTTCCCATGGTAAATCATCAACAGACAAAAACTCACGAATTTGCTCATCTGTATGAACAATTTCAGGAAATGTCGTTGCATCTGAACTAGAAATAGAAAGCGATTCCTCTTGGATCCCATTCATTGGATCGGTTTTGGTTGAAGAGGAGTTGGAAAAAGACTGTACAGTCTGGTACGCAATTTCAAATGGACTCAAAGGCATCGCGCCATCAAATGAATCTATCTCGGATTCTGAAGGAATAATCCAAGGATCATCAAACATAACTATGTCTGATGAAATCATATGAATAGTTGCAATAGAAGACGATACGTTAGGAGGAGGAAAGGAAAAAGTTCCTAGAAAACCAGAATCTTTAACCAAACCTACTCCGACATCCTTATAAGGGATAGCCGTTTTACCAACATGCTGGATTGTTTCTGTAGAGGCTGGGTCTGACGAAAAATAAGTTAACTGATCTATTGTCACGATCTTTCCTTGATATGGAAATTTTATAAGTCGAAAGATCGAAGAGACAACAGCAGTCATAGCATAAGACCAACTACAACCCAGTAGAAGGTTGTAATCTAGAGGGGCATCAACCACCTCCACATCTAGATTAACAATTTTGCCTTCAACCCCTATGGGTAAATCCTGCAAAATACCATAAGGTTGAAAACCTCGACCATCAAAAGCTTTTAGAATCGTCGGAGATTGGTTAAGTGTTGGAGAACCAAGATATTTCCAACACTGAAGTGACATAATACACGTTGAAGCTCCCTCATCAATCATAGTCCGAAAAATAGGTCTGTTTTTTACTAACACTGGAATCTGGAAAGCCATTTGGTGAGGAAGACGCGGTGTACTAGTTTCTAAATCGAAGATTATAAGGTTAGAATCCTGAACATCAACAGCTCCTATGGCAGACAATAACAATTTACGCTGTGCTGGACACGACTGCAGCACTTCCAAAGCCGACATTGCTGAAGGAGAAATAGCTAAATCTTCAACAATGTTGTAATTCTGAGCAGCCCTCGCATGTGGATTGAAAGCTGATTTACGAAGAACACCTTTAGCAGGCGGCTTGATTATCAAGTCTGGATTTTGTTTCTCGATCTGTAGCGGACCGGAAACAGGAGGAGTTGTATTTGATGCGTTGGCATTAGAAGACTCTCCTTCTTTGCCATCAACAGGATTCTTAAAACCGTAATCTTGCGATCGCGTCGCAATCCTTACATGAGACATCATCATAATAGGCTCTTCTAAAGTGGTCGAGGAAGAACCAATCATCTTACTATCTTGAACTGGAAAAGGATCCTTCAAGACAGCAGGTTGTTGCGATCCTTTAATGAGTTTCGTAACCTCCTCTCGATATGGACATTCTTTTGTGAAGTGATCTTGTTCACAAATGAAACAAGGATAACGAGGTTTACATTTCTCATCATTGGATTCTTCTCTATCTGTTTTCTCTTTCGAATTTTTCTTGTTTTTGTTCCTCCCCTTCTTTTTACCACCGGATTTTGATTTTGCCGTAGATGTTTCAACGACATGAATATCGGTAGAAACTTCTTGAGAGGATTCTCCTTTCGGGGAATCAGGTAAAGTTATAATTGGAGAAGAATTCTTTGAGGATTTCTTCTTACTTTTAGAACTAACTGTACCAATCATACCATCAGCGGCATGAGACCCTGAAGGAGCAGCAGCTATTTGACCTTGTTTGGGTAAATCGGGAATTTTTTCATGTAAAGTACCTGACTGCGTATAAACGAGGTCAAGGTACTGAGCCTGAGCAATTACTTGCTCTTCAGTAACAACACCAGCCTTAGCTACATCTTCAGTGATCTTTGGCAGTAATGATTTCACAAACCATTCTGCCAAAATTTGATCCGGAATGTAAACCTTCACCAAACATCGTCTACGTCGCCACTCATGAATATGATCAGAAATATACGTGGACGTAGATTGTTTTAGTGAAGTTAATAATTCTGTGCCATTGTCATATCTGACAGGCAACTGGAAATGAGTTAAGAAAGACATTGCTAACTGACTGAAATTATGGAACGAGCCTCGTGGTAACTCAATGTACCATTTGGCTGCTAGACCTATGAGTGTCCTCTGGAAAAGACGTAAGCAAATCGAATCATCAATAATCGAATTAGATGCACACCAAAGGTGATAAGTCATCACATGATTTGATGGATCCTCTCCCGACTTACCTTCAAATTTGGGTATGTCACTGGGCAACTTATGAGGCATTGACGGCCAGTTCTGATAATAGAAAATAGGATCATTTGTAAGGCGCGTCAAATCTGGTAAGTCCAAAGTTGCTATGAACGGTAACTGACGGTTAGGGTCACGAAAACCTTGAGAAGCCAAAGCAAATCCAGGAGGCGGATACCCAGGATAACTAGGAATCGGATTAGCATTGGGTATTGTATAACCTCCTGGATAACCAGGATGAATCGGACCATACTGAGGTTGTTGATAAGTATAACCAGGGTATGGTTGATAGCTTGGATTCTGAACATAGGGACCGTATTGCGGCTGTCCTTGGTACGGTTGATAAGTAAACTGAGGTTGACTCGTAACAACTGTACTTGTACCGGCTTGTCCTGCAGGCATCTGAACTGTAGTCTGAGCTGAAGGTCCTGACTGAGGTACAGAGACTTGAGGGATTTGCACGGATACCTGGATAGTCGAACTCGGGGCTACAGATACTCCAGAAATAGGTGTAACAGGTTGAACAGACGTTGCAGCAGTTGCAGCAGTTTGGGGCGGAGTCTGAGGTGTACTAGGCCCAGCCTGCTGAACTGAACTAGGTGCAGGAGTTTGAATAGCTGGCTGAACAGATTGCTGAGTTGAACCAGAAACCAATGGCTGACCAGATTGATAAGGTAACTGCACAGTAGGCTGCAAAGGCTGTTGATATTGGGACGGATCCCACACCATCATTCCTGGGTATTGTCCCGTAGAAGGTTGAACGTAAGGACCAAAACCTGGTTGAACGTAGGGTTGATAATAAGGTAAAGTTCCGGCTCCTTGAACAGATGGTTGACCAGAAGGCTGTTGGTAACCTTGCATTGGGTACTGCCCTTGAGGTTGATAACCTTGAGGCATGTACTGAAATTGGGGTTGTTGAGGACCCTGAGGAGCATATTGAGTTTGGGGTTGACCTTGAGGAATGTACTGTCCTTGAGGTTGATAACCCTGAGGTATGTACTGTCCTTGGGGTTACCCCCCAAAATAATATGGATCCACAGTTTGTCCTGGGAAAAAGCTACCTTGAGGTTGTGCCCCGGGTGGTAACTGACTACCTTGAGGTTGCCCCCCAGGCGGTAATTGACTACCCTGAGGTTGCCCCCCAGGTGGTAACTGAGTTCCCTGAGGTTGACCCCCAGAAGGAAACTGACTGCCTTGAGCTTGAGGATTAGGAATATTACCAGACATCATATAAACTTGCTCTGCGTTCGACGTTTCAATTTTAAGTTCACCAAGACCAGATGATAACACATTTTCGATAGGTTGAGGAGTTGCTCCCGAGAAAGTACCAGACAAAGACTGATATCCCGCAGGAACAGAAGGACCACCATGTAAAAAAGATTCAGGCGTTTGTGAAAACATGGATGACTCTCCAGCCATAATAGATGACGGATAATAACCTCTGGGTGTAGGATGAAATGGAACTCGAGGTGGATAGAAAGCAAGACCCGGATTCTCTAAAAAATCAGTTAAAGAAAGATACCAGGGATTAGTTCGAATAGGGCTATAGAAAATAGATTCACGCTCCCTAAGATTTATCGATTGAGGGGAGTTGGGAAGAGATATCTCTTCGTCTGGATTAGTAAGTTCTTCAATAGAAATTAGTCCAGAGGGAAGATTTTCAGTAATGATATTTCTAACCCTGGGTGAACCTGGATCATTAGAAGTTGGTGAGACAAATCCTGAGGATGTTTCTAACACAGAAGATTCAGTTTCAGGCTCAGAGATTTCAGGTTCGTCAGATAATTCTCCAGTAGGAGAAATATTTTCAGTGACTTCAGAAACTGAAATCGGTTCTTGAATATATTCTGTTGTAGGAATTTGATGATCAGGATGTATCACAATAGCAGAGCTTTCAGCTTCTGTTCATCTAAGTCTACGGCTACTGTGTGGTACCAGAGCTCGAAGCCCTTCAAGATGACCTGGTGTAAATTTAGGGGGTTTCCCTTGTATCCTCCGGGATTGTCTCGGCAATTCCGCCACGATGAAAAATTATCTAATCACACGCAAACAAAGAAAAATTTCAATGAAAACACCTAAAGTCTCTAAGAAACAAACAATTGAATCACTCGCTTAAAAAATCTAAGAGTTCAAACCACACACAAACAAGTAAATTTCCATACTAAAATCACTAGTTGGTGATGAAATCCAACTTAGTAGAGTTTTAACACGAAAAGGACGGTTGGAACAGTTACCCCGACAACCTGCTTAATGAAACAGACTGGCACAAGTTTCTTCACATAACCATCTCGAGTGAAGAGAACCCCCCAGAGAGTCCAAGTGAGTCTAGTCGACGTCTGTTCCAGGTACAGTGGGATCTTCCCTCCACCGTCACCCTAGGAAAGAATCCTAAAGATTATGGCCTCTAAGGTTACCAACTGAAACACATATACCTGGGGGAACAGTCTACGATCCGACACACACGCAAGGGCAGAGTAACAAAGCTCAATCCCCTTGAAGGCTCCTTGAATAGAATCCAAGGTTTACCGACAAGTGACCCCTGGCTCCTCGACAATGGTCTATCCGAGGTTTACCGTTTTTAATACGTGTATGTCTTCTATCGTTCCCAATGAGGAAGGATTGATTACCCCACTGGTTCAGATATGATCTCGTGCTTAACTCCTTTAAGAGGAGCTTCCCAGAGCATACATGCAACAACTGGAATTCTTCCTACCGCAAGATAAATCTACTTGTTTGTTTTATCTATCTTGGAGAGTTAATTACTCCCTACTCCAAGATACTAGCCTAAGCTATGTTGGTGAAGAGAGCCCTAGAAATAAAAAGATTACTAGATGAATTTTATTTAAGCGTTACTTTTAAAGAGCTGTTTCTTAAGTCAAAGGGCGCGGAAATGAAACTTTGTATGATGTGAAGACTCAACTTCCAAAAACACTAAAATGCACCTATGATGATATTCAATTCTTTTTTCTTTCAATGAATTTTCTATATAAAGAAGAGTTAGAGAATGCAACCTTCCAATTCCTTCTTTAAACATGAAAACTAATTAAAAGAAACATTTTGTCTTTTCAATAAACTATCAAAGCTCACAAGAAAAACTCTTTTCTCTTTTCTTTTCCAAACAAGAAGCTACAAAACAATTCTCTTTCGAAAGAAATCTACAAAATTAAAATTATTCAAAACTATGAAAACTAATCTTGAAAACTAATCTAAATTGAGTAGAAGCTTTTTAGAGTTTTTTTTTTATGAATGTTTCTCTTAGTTGTTCAGCAAACTAAGAATCTATCAAACAGATCAAAAAACACTCAAAATATGTTTTTTCAAAACACTCAAAGAATAAATGAAATTCACAACTTTGAAGCAAGTTCTTTCGAAGATTTGCAAAGAAATCAAAAAGGCTTAATTTCTCAATCTAGGATGTTTTCACAATGAGGTCGGATTCAAGAAACAAAAAGAGATCTTATGTGATCTAAGACACTGTAAAATCTCAAAAGTTTGAATCACTTCAAAGACCAAACAGGAAAAATAATCCAATCGGCAAAATCTCCTAGAAAATCATTCAAAATACTAACACTGTTGGAGTTCATAAACAATGAATTTTTGATAGACACAATAACCAGTCTGGGCAGAAACCAAAGATCTAAAAATAAACCAGAAACAGAAACCTAGAAATTTTCAAAAATTTTTACAGGGTCTGCATGTAAGCAGTGTTGACAGGTGCGGTCCCGCACTGTATTCTATAAAGAATGTGCGAAACTGCCCGCACTATCACAGTTATGCAGAGTGCGGTCCTAGCAAAAATGATAGAAAAATTCAAAACACTTCTAAATTTTGAAAAACAGAAAAAATTTAAAACACCCAGACAGATGTGAATCAATCAAAAACCAGAAAAACGTTTTCTCAAGTCAAAAATCAAAGATAACCAAGAACAAACAAGTTCTTCCCCAGTGGAGTCGCCATTTTTTTGACAGATTAATCCATCTTGCGGACAAGACCGATCTCTCTAGTACAAAAGGTAACTAGCAACAAACAGCCAATTATACTAATCTCTCTCTAAGCATATAAGATTTATAAAAACACTATACGGGTGTAAAAACCTACCTCTTGTCCAACGCTTGCTTGCTTACTTGATTTTGTTGAAGTCCTTCCCGTGCACTGAAAGAACGTCCTTCGTATATCTGCAATCACAAACAAGGAAAAGGATTAAGCAGCACCTGTATAGACATTATCATAAATCATACTTATCATAATGATCAAGGAATTTATGAAATAAACCACAAATTGACAGTTTAATGAGAGAAATGAGTATATTTTTATTAACTTTAAAGATAGAAAACCTTTACAACCTGTGCCTTGATGTTGTGCAGGTCCTCCCGGGGTCCGAAGCAGGAATATCCTTTACTCTGACAAGCATTGCACTCTTTGAACTAGGATAAATGGAGATGAGTGATTTAACCTCACAGAAAATCTTAGTTCAAAGTCTAAATCTCAACAGCATTTAACTTCAAATCTCATAAGCTTGAACTCCCCTTGAGACTACCCAAGGCCTCTTTTTATAGTGGAAGAGAGGAGGTTTCTAGTTCCAAATATGAAGGGATAGAATCCTCCTTCAAAGGGATAAGCTCCTTACATCAAGGGGTTAGCTCCATTAAGTGAGGGATGCATGAACCAGCTTCAAAGCGTATCCATTCCCGAAAATTCCCGTCTAGAATCTTCTAGAATTCACCTGGAATTCACTTTTTATCTTCATTTTCTCGCCTTTTTATGTTTTACAGAGGTTCTCACCCATTACACAAAGAACGTGCGGTATGGTTCCGCATGAAGGCTGAGATTTAGGTGCGGGACCGCAGGGAATGCATAGAGAAAGTGCGATACCAATTCTTAGGGGATTTTAGGGATTTTCTTCTGATTTTGAAGCTTGATATGAGGAGCTGGTATATTAGACTTGCAAAAGGAGGAAGTATGAGTAATAATAAGCTCATACAGTTAGCAGAATGTCAAGGTGACAGTTTTCAGTGTAACACTTGGATACGATATTTAGATCCTTGGGTTGGTGTTAGAGTTGAAGCCTAATGGTACCTATAGTGGCTAAATCTTGGAATGCACCTTAGTCCCACCTGGTTAGATACCTTGGTCAAGTATCTAATCTGTAGCACTGTGTGTGCTATGACTCTTCCTAGAAGATATAATTTTTAGATCATCATTTTACCAATGTATATTTGTAACTATGAATACCTCCCTAGTTAAGAGGGAGTATTGAAAAATGTAGCTAGTGTCGGTCTTCAAAATTGTATTTGTCAAAAGAAATATAAAGGAGTTTTTATTGTAAAATAAATTGGCTTATTAAAGCATGGGTTTCATGCTTGGGTCAATAGTCAATAGGTAAAAGAACCCATTCAGTGTTATAGGATTTTTGTATTGCGTCAAATTCAAAGTCATAATGTAAAATACCCTTCAATATGGGCACTTAAATTCAAAGAAAAATAATTATTTTGTGTCAAAGAGACTCCTCCACCAAATCAGCTCCCTCTCCTATATGTCGGAATGCCTCTCCTACAATTTGACCTCAAAAGAGACATAATATCCTATATGCACTTGACCTATTGAAGATAGATAAAAAGAAGTGATTTAATGATGGAGAGACACAATCCACTATGTGTGTGTGTGTGCACTTGAACAATAGAAGATAAATAACAATAAGTGATTCAATGATGAAGAAAAGGATTTGTTTTTCAATTAAAAAGGATGTGAAGTTAAAGCAAGGAAACATGTCGAGTTAAGAATCAAGAACCAAAGTTTCTTTCACACGTTCAAGGGAATCTAATCTAATTGCAGGGTCTGACGATACAAGGATAGTTTCAAAAAATGTAGTGGAGGAGCTGAAAAAAAGAAGACATGATGTGAAGAAATTTGTGCTAACAATTGACTTGGTGTAAGGAGGAAATTTATGTTTTAGTCAAAGGTCTAGGTTGTCTCAACTTTATTTGATTCTACTAGCGGAAGAGTTTGATTTGGTTTTCCCCTTCACAAGGATTTTTTCCTAGTTATGTGCATATCTCTAGTGTCCTATTTTTTATCTTCTTGTTTTCCATTTATCTTGATGATAAAATAGAACATAATAATGATAATGAAGAACCAATATAATCACAAGAACTTGTCAAAGTTTTATAAATCATTAATATATTTCTAATCAAGAACTTCCCTATATTTCTCAACATGAAGAACTAGTTAGGGCATAGACAGTTACTCAAGAGACAATGCAGAGACTAGTTGCAATCGTATACTCAATAGACAGTTGCAAAGCCAGTGTGGGGACATAGCGGATTAATAGATTAATTCTCAATTACAGTAGTTGTAGCATCATGAGATCAGATGCATCGTAGGAGAGTGTTGACAACAGTGCAGGGTGGCACAGTGCAGTGCCAGCAACAACGCAGATGTAGTATGGTTCAGCTACAAGATTAGCAGACGAATCAGAGTATGCTCAATGGCTTGGTGGGCAGTGACATGCTGTCACAGATGTCAGACATCAGCAACGTGAGGGAAGATATTACGGGATAAGACATTAGAACACCTTTCTTGCTAAGGAGTGTTAGTGTTTGTAGCATCGGACAAGTGTTCTAGTCTCGATTTGTGTCAAAGAGGCTAAGAACATAAGATCTTCAAAACCCAAAAAAGGTTTCACAAGATAAACTTGTGACACTCTTTAAATAAATTAATTGACCATCATTTAAATGTTTCCTAGGTCTAATTTAGGAAAACTAGTTTATTAATAGAAATTAATTAAGGAAATGCGAGAAATCTCTATAAACTCACACGGATTGAGTTTGAGATTATCTTATTCGTTGATGGATATATATTTATTTTCATTGATTCACCAACGAGAGATTATAAGAGGAGGAAAATGCAAATGGAGAAATACACATCAAAAGAAAGTAATTTCCTTGGCAGATCAAGTTATCTAGCTATAAAGGTCGAGCACAGAAAAATATTTTGATCCAGAAGAAAAGCAGAAGTGAGTGGGAGCAGAAACAGTGATTTCTAGTGGATTTCCAATTTCATAAGGTCAGCAACAAGAGGACCGCATTATTACTTAGTAAGGTTGTGCAAATCTTGCACAGGCAGCTTCAGAAGGCAGTTCAATTTAGCTAGAATGGAGGTCAATTTAGGAGCTAGTAGTCGAAAGAGGTTCCAGGAGGCCAAGCAACTCATATCCAGTGGCTGATTTGGGAAGAACGAGAGGATCATAACAGCTCCACAGGTAGTGTGAATAGATTTTGTGCAGAGGCAGCACAAAGGCTGATGCAAGGGTTTATAGTAGCCCAGACATATCCAATTTCAGAGCGAAGATCAATTGTCGAGTGAGACAAATTATCTGTTGATATTTCTGATGTGTTGGGGTAGCATCGGATGTGCTCTAGCTCTCAAACTTTGTGGAGGGACTAAAATACATGAGATCTCCAAGACCCAGAAAGGGATTTGAGAAATTCCATCTTGTTTAAGAGATATTTAATTAATTAATATTTTTAATTAAGGACAATAAGTCTAACTTAGGAGAATTAGAAGATTAAAGTTAATTAAATTAAACATGTGATGAAAATGACTTAAGTCACACGAAACAAGATTTATCTTAATCTTAGCCATCAATTCAAGATTAGCTCACAGTCATTGGTTTCCCAACAAGAAAGGTATAAAGGAAAGGCTTAGGGTCAGTTAGAGGACACACACAGTGGTAGATCACTGAGACTAAGCTGAAATTCTAGGGCGTGGTTTGCTAATAATTTCATAATTGTTTCAACTACATCGAGGAGTAGTACTGGTGGAAGGGATGATTTGATCCGAGGCCAAGAGTGCAACAAGAGGAAGAGAAGTAGCAGTCTGAGTAGCGCAGAGAAGGTAGCAAATATGCAGTAGCTACACAACATAGCCACAGCCCAGCAGCGGTAGAACATAGGCTTTAGGGCCTATGGAGGCCCAAAAAGGGCAATGCATGGGCAGCAGGAGGCCAGCAGAGCATACGCAGGCCCATCCATGGCAGCGAGGGAAACATAACCCAGTCTAGGGTGACGCAGGCCCTTCCTGAGCATGTAGAAATTTCTGTTCCCAACCTCAGTTTTGAGTTTCTCCTTATTTCTCCCATAAAGTTAAATGCCCATTCCCATAGCCATACATTCAACAAGTTGGAAAAATAAATATTTTCTGAAAACACAAATTCTGGAAATTTCACAGCGCAGAAATGCAGAAATAAAACTCAGAAAAATAAATCAGCCACACACAAAAAATATACATGCTAAATTTTGGTCAATATGACCCCAGAAAAACCCCCCTACAACTCTTAAGGAAAACTAGTTCGACAGTTCTTCTTATTTATGATAAATAGCTTTTACAGTGAGAGAGAAATACTCAAAAAATTTCAGCAAGTAAACAAATACAAATTATCTCGTTTTTCGTGCTTAACCACTGTTATCCCCCTAATTTTCTCTCTTTTTACCATTTTCCCCTTCTTAAATCATAACCATTTACCTCTGTTTCACCTCCTTTATGCACCCTCATCTTGCACCAGTCCAAGCACAGTGACATATTTCGTATAAACCTTTATTCTTCATGTTTTAATTCAATTTAGCATTAATTAAATATTTATTACATGATTTCTTACTTTTAAATCACTTTTGTAATTTATCGATATCTCCAATGGTTATTTGAAAGTTAGAGTGCTTACTGTGACCGCTGATCTTAGTGCAAGATCAGATCTTGCACCATTGCCAACACAACAAATCTTCGCGGCAGATCTGAACCTCCTCGATAACCACCTCGTCTTGAGCCATTTCAGCCACGACAGCGAATGACTCAAAGGCAGCCGAGACTAATCCGTGAAGGGCGAAAGCTGGTTAGCTACAACTAGTTTTGCAAAACCGTCCTATCTTGAAGGTCGAAACTAAATTCTGCATTTTGTTATGAATCAGTTGAACGATCTGTTTTGGCCTTCGGCCAATAGATCTATATAATTTAAACTGTAAATAGCACCTGGGGGAGGAGAATTTTGGAGCAGAGTTTTTAGAGCGAAGTTGATAGGTGGTAACCGGTCGTTTTTTTATCATCCGAATCTGGGCTGGACATTGTATCAACGCATGTATTCGCTTCAATGAGTTAATAAAAGGTTTTTCCACCTCATGTTTCAGAAATTGTGTTTCTATTTTTAAGCTGATGAATTGACTAGTTTATTGAGTAGAATTTTAACTTAAAAGGGAAATGCGCTGGTTGGCTAGGGCCCAGCCAACCCAGCACATTTACCCTATTTTCGGTTTCCTGTAATGTGTGTTTATATTATCAAAGTGTGATATAACTTTCAGCACATGTATTCCTATCTGAGTGAAAACAGATCCGTCGTGTGAAGTAGATACATTTTCTTTCCCTGCAATTTACTTTCCTGCACTTGATTTCATATTGGCTTTCATCCGTATGGTACAAGCAGGAGAAACAAACCTGCACCAATGCATGTTGGTGTGATATTTCCTATTCCTGCAAATTTTTGTAATTGGTTTTTCCGCCTAGTCCAAGAAAAAGAAACAAACCTGCACCAGTGCACGTTGGTGTGATATTTCCTTTTCCTGCAATTATGTTTAATTGGTTTTTCCGCCTAGTCCAAGCAGGAGAAATGAACCTGCACTAGTGCACGTTGGTGTGATGTGGCAAGTTTCTTAGTCTACTTTCCGCAATTTTCTTTCTTTCTTTAATTGCTTATGACAAGATAAATGATTGTTTCTTTATTTCTACATTTTGTTAAGATCAGAAACATTCACTTTTATGTGTGCAATTTGATTCGATAGAAAACTAGCACTTGCAATAATTGAACACTTATTTTAAGGATTAAATGCTAAGTGCAGGAAGCTCTGATCCGATGCAAGAACTAATTTCTTGCCACAAGATCTGAGTGTTCTGAACCTTGAAAAGTTCGAGCCCTTGCATGAAGTAAAAAGCCTTTATTAAAGACACTATTTATACCTTCTACATAAATCTCTGATCCTGAACTAGTGCAGGACAGATTATTGCAAGAAGGAAATCTCTAAGGAAACAGGTCTAAGGGCCCATCTAACGAGACTGCTAAAGTGTCTCTACTAAGGGAAAACACACACTCAGTAGATTAAACAACCATTAGTGGGAGTGATTTCCTTTTATCTTTAATTCTCTCTTGCAAATGCATACTTCCTCGTTCCAGTCTTAGATTATTTCTGATGGTTCAAGTTGTCTTCTTCTCTTTTGATTTAATTCTGCAATCTTTCCTTTAAAGAAAGTAGGGATTTACATTAGAAAGATTCATACCATATCTGGCATTTCCTGTGCTTCGTCTCTAAGTTTACGAATCCCACAGGTTGACAAATTAAGTGTTGAGGAGTTTGCTTAAGTGTAATTCCTGCACCCAACATTTTGGTGCCGTTGTCGGGGAGGCAATTTGATTTGGTAAGAATTTTCTGATTACACAATAGAGGTAATTTTTATTTATTTTTTCAGCATTGCTTCTTTGAAGGAATTTTATTGGTGTTAATTGGTTTCTGACAGCTTTTTCTTAGAAGTTGTCTGTTATTTTTTCTTCCTTTTTTCCTTTTGAAATGAATGCCTAGGAAAGGTAAGGGTTCGAAGCCCACTAAGGGCCGAAAGAATTCTGAAAAAAAATTCATATTAGGTCTCCTTCTGTAAGCAGGAAGCCCAATCCAATTCAAACCCATCACGCAGGAACAATCCACCTGGATTTTGGTGATAATAGCTCAGGTGTGGATCAACGCATTAAGAGCGGTACAAGTAAAAGGGGAACAATGGTGGACCAAGAAGATCATTTGGAAGGGATTGGTGACAACCAGGTAAGTGAAGAACAATCCACTTTTGTGTTTCCAATTGTGGATCCTAATACTGTGGCGCAAATGAAGAATATTCCACCATCAGCTCTCCCTCATTTCCATGGTAAAGTTCATGAAGATCCTGACTCTTTTCTATTTGAGTTTGATATTCTGTGTAGAAGTTATGATTATGCAACTGATGCTCAGAGGTTAAGATTATTTCCTGTTACCCTCAAAGACTCAGCTCTACGCTGGTTTATGGGGTTAAGAAGAAACACTATAACCTCTTGGGATCAGATGAAGAGAGTGTTTTAATCTAAATATCAAGAATATTGCAAAACTCGGGACATGCAGGATGAAATTTTTACAATCATACAAGATGATGATGAAATTCTTGAAGATTATCTGGAAAGATTTTTGTATATTTTACAAAGGTCAAAACTTAATCTTGATCCCAACACTATTAGAACCATGTTCTTAAGAGGACTTACTAATAATGCTAGAAATAATTTGAATCTGTTAGGACAAGGTGATATTTCTCAACAATCTTTTGATCAAATTTGTGAATTATGCAGGAAATTTTCAAGAAACCAGTATAGATCTGGTAGAGGAACTCAAAATAGAAATAGAAAAACTAAATCTACTGATGCTATGATTATTGGACTAGAAAATAAAATGGAAAAAATGAAAATTGATATAATGAACAATGTTACCAAATAGTTAGACTCCTTAAAATTTCAGCAGAAACTCATGAAGGAACAAGAGTCAGTATGTATTTTCTGTCCTAAATGTAGAGACAAGCATCCTCCTAAAGAGTGTCCTCTTAATTTGAAAGAAAATAATAAGTGTGCTATTTGTGCAGAAGACCATATCATGGAAAAATGTCCCTCTATACCGGGACTTAAAGCTATATTTACAGGGGGACACCCTGAAGCTGAATACTTGAATGTTATGGAAGCAAGAAGGAATTGGCCTCAGGTAGGTACAGGCATGGCTTCTGAATTTTCTCCACACTATTTTGGTTATAATTCACATACATATTCTTATCCTAACTCTCATCAACAGTGGCAGTATGGGAATCAATATCAGCATGGACAACCTTCTCAACCATGGCAACAAGGTTGGAGAGGGCCAACTCATTCTCCATATTCCTACCAGCCACCTATGCAATCATATCCATCTACACATGCACCTTATGCAATGCCACAATTTCTGAGTCAGTCCACTCCACCATTGCCTTTACCTCCACCCTTTCGACCTCCTCAGTTGCCTGCTCAACCTATGCCAAATCCTAATAATAATAAATCATTTGAGATGATCTATGTAACAAACCCACCTTTATCATTCGAATAGAAATCTATTCCAGTTGGGGTTCATGATATTCAATTAAGATCGAGAAGGAATGTAACATCAGAAAATTAGAAGCAACCTATGGTGATCATTGAAGAGAAAGGAGAAGAGGAAACTCTTACCATTCTCTGAAAGTTGTCACTAAGCAGCGCTTACTATCTGAATCCTTTCCATCTTCTTCCAACCAGCCTCCCTTCCCAAAGAGGCTAGTAATGGAAAGGAGTGACCCTATTTCTGAGACTAGTTTGGCATCTGAGCTTCGGAATCTTTTCTTTAAGATACCTTTGCTTCAAGCCATTAAAGATATCCCCATTTGTACCAATATTATTAAGGAAATTTGTCTCAAGAAACACGGGAGGAAGAGATTGGAACCCAAAACCATTCAATTTGTTGGTAGGGCAGTAGAGTTGATGACGAGATGTGTGTCTATGGAAAAATATACTAATCCCGGAAACCTTGTTGTCTCAGTTCAGATTGGTAATGTCCTTGTCTCTAATGTTCTTATAGACCTGGGGGCAGCCATTAATGTCATGACTAAGCAAACCATGGATCAACTTCGGTTATCTCATCTTCGCCCTACTCCCACTGTGCTTGAATTAGCAGATAGATCTAAAATTAAGCCAGAGGAGTATTGGATGATGTAATCATCTCATTAGATTCTTGGGAATATCCTTCTGATTTCATTGTGCTTAAGCCAAAGAACCGAGTAGGAGGACATCCCTTGATCTTGGGTCGACCATGGCTTGCTACAGCTGATGCATATATTGGATGTCGTTTCGGTGATATGTATATTTCACATGGAGATTCTAGGAAGAAAGTTACCTTATACCCCCTTGCCAGATCCATTCAGGACCTTCAAGATACTTTATGGTTGGATCAAAGCAGTGATGAGGAGACTTGGTCTATTTCCCTTATCCATCATTATATTGGCTCTTCACAAGAAGATGAGATTCAAGATTTTCTGAATAATCTAGACACTATGCCTAATTATGAGCCTTTGAGCCAAATTTTCAGCCTAGATTTTCAAGAAAATCATGATTCTCATTCTTCTGCACCACTGCATTTGACCACTCCCGTGAGTACTCCTGAGCCTGATACCACTCTTGTTGAGATTAGCCTTGGTAAATCCTTGCATATTAGTTCAGATTTGGACTCATCTCAGCAGGAGCAACTTGTGAATTTGTTGCAAAACCATCTTAGTGCCTTTGCTTGGGGCTATGAAGATATGAAGAGTATCCCTCCTGAAAATTGTACACATCATATCTATATTCAGGAAGGAACTCGCCTGTCTGACAACCCTGAAGGCGAATGAATCCAGCTTTAAGAGATATTATGAAGGAAGAAGTACATAAACTCTTAGATGTCGGTTTTATCTATCCTATTTCAAACAGTCAGTGGGTCTCTCCATTAGTGCTTGTACCTAAGAAATATGGAAGATGGTGTATTTGTATTGATTATCGAGAATTGAATAAAGCCACTCTTACATATTACTTCCCTCTCCCTTTCATTGACAAGGTGCTTGATACCCTTGCAGGAAAGAAATATTTCTCCTTTTTGGATGACTTCAGTGGTTATAACCAGATACAGATTGCACCAAAGATTAGGATAAAACTACTTTTACATGTCCATGGGAGACATTTGATTATAAAGTTCTTCCCTTTGGTTTATGTAATGCCCTGGCTACCTTTCAAAGGGAAGTCCTAGCCATTTTTGTTGATCTAGAATTTGTATAAATTTATATGGATGACTTTTCTGTGTTTGGTGATTCTTTTCAGGAAGCTCACAGAAATATGGAGAAATTACTTCTTCGTTGTCAAGAAGCCCATATCTCTTTGACTGACAATAAATGTAGATTAATGTGCAAAGCGGGAGTGGTGCTTGGCCATTTTATTTTTGACTGAGGTATCTAGGTGTTGATGCCCCGAAAATCGTTACATCAACATCGGGGGATAACCACCCGGTCCGGACCTTAATACAGCTCCTTTTCCGTTTGTAATGGTGGCTCCAACTGGATATAATGGGACCAATTTCCCAGTAATGAATAAAAGGGGTGGATGAATGATTGGTTTTCTAATAAGTGATAATGAATGAAGGACTTAATCTATAAGCGAAAACGTAAATGACTATTTTTTCCCGGGAAGTTTCTATTCTTAAGTGCAACGTTTGGTGATCTGTGTTCGTCGATAGGCATATAGATGACACTATTCAATAAACAAAGACATTCATTTAAATAATAATTGCTTCGTTCAAATAGTTGAACGAAGTAATTGATATAACATTATTACACTTATCTTTTTATATTACTGATACATGAATGATTAGAAGAATAGAAAACTGTAAACATCCAGTAGTGGAAAGTATAAAGACTGCTGTTAAAACACATTCATATATTCAATAATAGCAATAATAATCAAACAAAAATTTACATAAAAAGAATAAATTCAGACATAGATAATAGTACCATATGAGCTGCAAATCTTTCCCAACGTCAATCGCAATTTGAATTCCTTCTTCCGACTCAGAAATACTCTTAAATAAAGGCAGTAGTGCACATCCACATAAAAGCTTCGTTATCAAAATTTGGAATAATTGGTCCAGTTTTCATAAAAAAATATGCCTGAAGTACAGTAGTGCAACTTCAGGTTTTAGTCATATACAAAAACTTACGACCCTTTCTAAATACATGAAAGGGTCTATAAATACTAAACTAAACTAACAAACTACAAAATTAAAATGCTACTAAATTGGTATAACTCGATTTTGAATATCTCCCCCACAGCAATCTGGTAATCAACAGCATGATTCATTACTATGACTGTTTGCCTTTTGTCCTGAGTTGGCATATTGCCAGCATGGGTTCCACTTCTTGAGGGCGGCTGAGACGAGAATTGATTTGAGCAGCATAGGTGGCATCGTGTATATCGGAAATGATACACCCGATTGCATCCGTTAAGCATTTGAGGGCGGCTTTCTGGCTGTATGGTTTTACGAGGAACAACCAATAGGTGTCCCAAGTTAAACTTTTAATTCCTGTGATCAATCTCCCATTCTTTTCTAGCTCTTGACAACATGATTGTTCCAATGTTTTGGCTGATAATAATTTACTCGGTGTACATTGAGAGATCATGTTAGATAAATAGAGAGTATTGTTGATCAAGTCAATCAAATTGTTCGTAGATAATCTGCATCTAGAAACCTCTCTCTCTGCTTTCATCAATTGGGACTGCCACTCCATGAATAGAATTTCTTTATGGGATTCTAAGATTTTAGGAAAATTTGCTGCCTGTCCCTCATTAGTGTTCTGCCAAGTAAGAAAATCCGTTAAAGTTTCATCGGCTTGCTCTAAGTCCTGCCTGGCATCAACTGATTTGTTTATTAAAGATGTTGTTATGTCGCACAGAGGTTCAACTTGGGCAATTTCATGACACAACAATCTTATTTGTATTATTAGTGCTTTATTAATCTGTATTGCCTCTTCTCTGAAATTGGCAGGCTGGGGAAGACTCTTGAACTTCTCTACTTGAGCTGTTAATTGAGCAATTTGCTCATCTTTTGTTTTTACCATCTGTTCATTCATTGCTTTCAATTTTTCTAATGCCTCCGATAATTCTTTCCGTTTCTGAATCGCTTCCGAATCTGCTTTCTGTTGTGCTTCCAATAGCTGTGTTTGTAGTGAAGCGATCACCTGATCCTTTTCTTTCAACAAATTGCTCACCTCTGATGCCTTATCTATGGTGGCTGCCAAATAGGCACCAGCATATTGGGACAACTTTGTCAGGTCGTCGGAGGGGTTGCATTCTTCCTTCCATACTACATTGGTTGTTACTGTTTGTTCAGGGAACAGGGAAGGTTGATCAATCCTTCTCCTTTTCCGTTGTCGCTTTATTACAACCCTGTGTTTTGGGCTATAGAAAACATCCCATGGAGGAATATCCTCCACCTGCAAAATAATTTGATCGGAAGGATCCTTGGGAATTATTTCTAATTCTGTAGTCGGGGGTAGACAGCTGGTTCCTTTACTTGGAACCTCTTTTGATGCTGTATCCTGTGTATTGGCCGCTTTGGATGTATCGGCATCCCTTGAGCTCTCAAGATTGCTTATAATTGAATCAAATTGCTGCCATTCCTGGAGAAATCTTGGGTCAATCTGAGTGTCGACATTCACCTCCTTGCTACTTTGCTCCTGCTGCCTTTTCTGTTCCTGATCACGTATTCTCTCCCGTTCTTTCTTTTGTGCTTCCTCTCTGTCTTTCCTCTGTGTTTCCTCTTGTTCTTTCCTCTTTGCCTCTTCTTGTTCTAACCTCCGGAGTTCCTCCTGATCTCTTCTTTGGATTTCTTCAGAGATTTCAGATGTAGCAGGAGGTTTGCTGGTAAGCCGCTACTCAGGCTCGCTTGATTGTATCATTGGGGCAGTGGCTAACAAATCTAGAGGCAGAGTTTGCAACCTCTGCTCTCTAAGTTTGTTAAATTCAACTAACCCGTCATCATGGTATCTTATTTAGCCTATCTCTTGAACCTAAAATATCGACTCGGCCGAGGAGAACAGGTCATCAAACTCGTCTTCCTTATGTTCAAATTTAGTGAGTTTGGCCTGATCTAGAACATTATAGATGACCTTTTTCGGATCAAAGTGTCTGTTAGGCAGAGTGGCAAGTTTTAACATATTAATCTTTTCTACTTCTTTCTCTGCGTGTTTATAATCACGCAGAGTATAGACGCCGCACCTTAAAGGGAAGGGAGGCCAGACTTGCTTCTTTGAATTCCTGAGAGTCTTTGTAGCCGATGCGGATGTAAGCTGATATGCTATCTCTCGAGCTAAAAGTTTGTCTGGTATATACAAGGGGAGGACATGAGGTCTAGCTTGGCTGCCGAAAACTCTTACATAATGAATTTTTGCTCTCCGAACCAGGTTCCTAGGGCTGTCAAGTCAATCTCTGCTTGAGAGGAGATCTTAGGAGTAGGTCTAGCAAAAATTGCATAGTAAATAGGTAGCATGAGTCCATTGCAGAGTTGATATAGGTGGTGTTTATAATGGGCTTTCCATAATTTCTGGTGATATATATGAATGGGCATGGGGTCTTGTGGAGTCCACCTCCACCCTCACACAGGAAACTCAGAATTAAAACAGAGGGTATCTAAAATGTAGGCACTAAAGTAAAATGGAGGGATGATTCTATCAGTAACACGGGATTTGTTTCTGAAGTCAAGAATAGCATTTTCTAACTTATCCGATAATATATTCCCCCAATCCACGATTTCACTATTACATGTTGCTTCTATCAAAGGTACCATCTCTATGGAAAATTTTGAAGAATCATGCAATCCCCACATTCGACACATCATAGCTCCAACCTAACAATAAGGAGAACATAAGGAACTGACGGAGTACTTACCTGAAGACTCATGTTTGTGTTTTGCCGGGTTTTGTCTCCATTCTCGTATAGGTTCTGAATCAGTTTCATTTTCTTCTTTAAACTTCTCCAGGAATGCTTTATTATACTTCTTCTCTGGTTCGGGAAAATGGTACATTTGTCTCAAATCATTAGGCTGAAACGAACCGAAAAATCTCCCATCAATAGTGCAGAATATTTTGTTCGTAATTGGAATTTCTTCAATGGCCCATCTCACTACATCTGTGTATGGAAGAATTTGCTCTCGAGCCGCTACCCTGTGCAGGTAGGAATCAGCCAAATCTTTCAGAGTAGCATCAGATTTCTAGCTCGAGTCTGCTATAGCTTGTACCGATGTTTGCTGAGGTTCCTCGGCTTCAACCAGGTTGTAAATGCTCTACCAAGTGGTATTACCAAGACCAAGACATGTGGTATCTGAGATTAATCCTTTTTTGTTTGGTCCTGGATCGGCAGCATGTTGTTCTGTTACCATAGAAGCTGAAGCTGTTCCAGGTTTCTTAGATTTTTTCCCCATTTGGTCTGAACTTGCTACTGCAGAGAAGCTCTGCACAAGAGATAAAATGAACGTAATGCAGAGAATAGATGGTGAAAACTAAGTACAGAAGAATTATGTCAATCAATGAATAATGGAAGATAATCATAAGACTCCCGGGATATAATCTCTGAAGGGATTTAGGCATAACTGCTCCATTAATTAACCGTTTAAACCTGTCAATCAATTAAATGCTCATTATATCCTTCATTTGCCGAATAGTCTGTTTAAGCGTGGATTTGATTTTATTTGGCGGTTGAGCGCAAGTGAATCACTATTGGGAAGCGGAAAGGCTTTTTAATAATATGCCAAAGCCATATCAATCCTTTTTGAGAGTCGCGCTTTGGCTTTATCGCATTCGGCGATCAGAGGAAGACTTGGGCAATTTTATTTAAGTTATTGTAGAATCCCCGATCGCCGATAGCGATATCGCTTAACTCGCATCGGGAGCTTTTAAGGAAAAGAGTTTCGCTTGTTTTCATATCGCATTCCCCGATTGCCGATAGTGATATCGCATCGGAGCCAGGAGAGGGGCCTTTTGATGTGATTGTTTTATTTTCTCGATTGCCGATGATTTATTAACTCAAAAGGTTTTATAATGTTTCGTTTGTTTTCGGATCTTTTAGAGGAATGATGAGTTAATATGAATTTAATCTAAAAAGGGACCCATTTCATATTATATTTTTCTAAAGCAAAATTTTATGAAATGGGGGGTTGTTGTATAGCACAACACCAGGTTGATCCAACAAAAATTGAAATCATTCTGCATCTTCCTGCACCCAAAACTCAAAGGGAAGTAAGAGCTTTTTTAGGACATGCTGGTTACTATAGAAGATTCATTGAAATTTTATTGAAGATAGCTGCTCCTATTTTCTGACTTCTAGCTAAGGATAGTGAATTTTCTTGGTCCACGGCTTGCCAACAGTCTTTTGAAACATTGAAGGAAAATTTGGTACAGGCACCATTTTTGCGAGGTCCAAACTGGTCCCTGCCTTTTCACATTTCCTCTTATGCTTCAGATTTGGCTATTGGCATAGCTTTAGGACAAGAGGAAAATAAGAAATCCTATGCTATTTATTATATTAGTAAGAATTTGTCTTCCGCTGAATTGAATTATACAGTTACAGAGAAAGAGTTTTTAGCTGTGATTTTTGCAATTAATAAGTTTAGGCACTATATTAGAGGATATGAAGTATTTGTACATACTGATCATTCTGCGATTAAATATTTGATGAACAAACTATTGACAAGTAGTAGAGTGACTAGGTGGTTGCTATTGTTGCAGGATTTTAATGTTACTATTGTTGATAGACCAGGGAAATCTTATGTTGTAGCATATTTTCTTTCTAGATTAGACAATCCTGGTGAAGCAACTCCTGTTAATGATGATTTTCCATATGAACATATTTTTTCTATGTCTATAGATTCTCTGTGGTTTTCTGAAATTTATAATTACTTTGTTGCTAGGAAAATACCACCCCACTTGTCCGCTCGTGAAAAGCGAAATATTATTCAGAAAAGTGCTGCATATTCCTGGATTCAAGGAGATCTCTTTTACACTGGTCCAGATCTGATTATTCATAGATGTGTAGGAGAGGAGGCAGTGTTTGACATATTGAAATATTCTCATGATGAACCTTATGGAGGCCACTTCGCTGATAAGCGGACTGCATATAAAGTATTATGTGTTGGTTACTTTTGGCCTTCCTTGTTTAAGGATGCCAAACAGTATGTCAGGCGATGTGATAGTTGTCAACAAATGGGCCAGCCTAATCAAACCAATGAAATGCCTTTATGCCCCCAATTTATGATTGAACCATTTGAAAAATGGGCTATTGATTTTATAGGGCCAATAAATCCAACATCCTTAAGTAAAAAGCATATTTTGGTTTGTACAGATTTCGTTACAAAATGGGTAGAAGCTAAAGTTGTTTCTTTTGCTACATAAAAAGTTGTTGTTGATTTTCTTTTTTTCTGAAATCTTTACTAGATTTGGTGTGCCTAGAGAAATTGTTTCTGACAATGGTCCATAGTTTATTTCTAATCTAGTACAGGGTGTGATGGATCAATACAATATCCTGCACAGGAAATCCACGCCGTATCACCCGCAAGCAAATGGCCAGGTGGAATCTACAAACAAAGTGATCGAGTCCATTCTTACAAAGACAGTCAATATGCATCAAAAATATTGGGCTAAAATATTACCAAAATCTTTGTGGGCATATAGAACCACTTGGAGAAATAGCACGGGACATACACCATATGAGCTGGTATATGGCAAACAGGCTCTGTTACCAATTGAATTTCGAATCAAAACCTTCAGAACTGTAGTTCAGTTAGGACTAGATCTCTCTGAGGCACAACAATAGCATCTTCTCCAATTAAATGAGTTAGATGAAGTTTGTAGAAATGTTGTTCAGCAGAACATCCTAATTCAACAGCAACGAAAAAGGTGGCATGACAAATCTATTCAAAAAAAGCAGTTCCAACCAGGTGATTGGGTACTCCTTTATGATTCTAGATTTAAAATTTTTAAAGGGAAGTTCCATACACGTTGGATGGGACCTTATGAAGTGATCCAAGTATTCGAGAATGGAGCAGTAGAAGTCAAAACTATTGAAGGAAAAAGTTTAGCATTCTTGGTAAATGGACATAGATTAAAGAAGTATTTTCAGCCACTTTCCAAGAATTATTTTACACAGCAAGTCCAACAGCAATTCGGGACGGTAGTGGTAAATGGTAATACCAACTTTTTGAAAACATGAATTCTTCTTATTCTCAAAGAAAAAAATAAATTTAATAAAAAAGTAAAGAAAACATATTTTCCTGTAATTGTGAAAATCAGTTCGCTGACATGATTGCAGAAGGGTCAACCTGAAAACTAACTTGCTGGCAGGAAGATCAAAAATTTCTACTAAAAAGAGAATGTTGCTTAATATTTAGGTATGCTAGCAACCACCGAGTAAAAGCAGGTTCAGCAAACCTTTATACATTGGGGTAGTTAGCATGGATATTTTTATTCAAGTAACACTTAATTCTCGCTGCAATTATTTTTCTTGCACCAGTGCAGGCAGACCTTCCAAAAACTTTTCTGCCTTTCTTCATATCCCATTTCGTAATATTCCCTCAGTTTTCTTCTTCAAATCCCAGAATGATTAACCTTCCCACGTTCTTCTGAATTTACACTACCCGCTTCGTAAAAATCCCACTTTACCCTTGAATTCTTTTCCCTATCCCACTTCTGTTTATCCCCTCTTGTGGTACTATTCCTGGAATCCCTGTAACAAAATTCCTTCCCATTCTGAAATTTTCCCCTTTCCCACTTCTTTGTTCCCTCATGAATTCATTGTAGGATCTCATACACAGAGAAAAAAGATGCCTTGAAGCATCAAGAAAGGGCGAAGCAAATTTCCAGTATCAGTTGAGGAAGCTATGTTAGAAGTACAACCTATATTTTACTTAAATTCTTTTTTAGACAATATGCTTGCACTAGTGCAAGCATATCGTCCTATATAATAATATAAGCAGAATGGTACCAGCAGAACAGTATAGTAAGCGATGTAAACAGATCAGTGCAAGCATGCACCTTGACAGAAGCAGAGTACAATTTGTTATTTTCATGAGCATATGTCATAGGAAGTGGTCATCATAAAAGTTTACAAGAAGCCTTTTCACTTATTTAGGGAGTACTTGTATATCATATTAACTAGGAGAAAATTATTTAAAGTACAAAGTGTTTTTAGTTAAGAATCATGATCATTTTTTAATAAATGCCAAAGTTTTTTTTGAATTATGAAGAAGTGAGGAAATGTTTAACCGTTCTTTGGAAATAATTACCCTTTATGCCATGATCCAAAATGTCCTTCACTTATAATGATTACCTCACTTAGCCGTTAAAAACGTTGCCGCAAGTACCAATCTCGCACGATTCTAAAGATGCCGCACATCCACAACTATTTTGGTGGGATGGATCGGTGATAAGACAAAAAGGATGGTGGACGGTTGGATCCCTATCTATAAAGAGCCAAATTTTCCGGTATTGCATGCAATTTTTGAACTGTTCATAACTGTTAAGCAGGGATGCCACCTGTTCGATGTGAATCCTCATCTCTCAGTGAGGTAGATCAGACCACTGAGTTTCGCCATAGCCTTGCACTATTGTGAGACTCGGGCTTTCTTCAATTTTTGCAGAAATTTGACAGGCACAACAGTGAAGTGGCCCTACAGTTTGCAAAGAGTTTTAAAAATGGTCATGTAAAGATTGGGCCCCTGAAATTTAAAGTCACGGAAAAATCGATAGTAACAATGATGGGCTTGCAAAACACTGGTGTGCAATACTTTAAAAATCAAAAGCTCGAGAGGAAGTGCTGGCAGTGTTTTGTCATTGATAAGGACATGAAGTTAAACTAGAAGAAAGGAGTTTCGCGCAGCGCCCTGCTGGGACAGTGGCGGGACCTCCTTTTTATCCTCCAGAAATTCGTGACTTGTGAGGGAAGGTACTCCCGCATGTTTGTGTATCATTTCAATATGCTACAACACTTCGAACCCATCTGGCACATCTGGTGGAGGATGGATTTCACTTATGTTTTTCTTAAGAGTTTAGAAAAGATGGCCAAGAGTGTGCAGGGCACACGAGCGAATCAGGCCGACAAGAAATTGTATCATCACGGCCTGATCAAAATCTTAGTCCAGAAACAATTGGAAATTAAGGGCATGACCTGGAAGGAGTTGTTGAAGCAGCTAGATAAAAAGCCCTCTACAGGAAAGAAGACAGCTGTTGAAAAGCAAACAGAGACCCCCACCAGCACAAGCAAGGTTCCAAGTGTAAAGAGAAGTCCTTGCACCAGTGCAAGAAGGAAATGACCTGGGAAATCAGCAGAAGAAAAGGACCCATCTCCAAAGAAACAGAAGACAACGGGTACACCTATAGAAGAAACTCCTCCAACACCACCAGTGCATGAACAGACCCCTGAAGAAGACGATTTGCTATCAGTCCTTGAGGACGTAGAAAAATATGTGGAAGTTGAAGATGACACTCTGTTGGCTGATTTTATTAAGGCCTAGAAAAATAATGAAGAACCTGGTGCAGAACCACAGTCCCCACAAAACGTTGAATCTCCATCTGCACCAATGCAAGAAGAACCAGTACAAGAAGAAGAAGAACCGGAAGAGCAAGAAGAAGAAGAAGAACCAGAAGAAGTAGAAAAATAAGAAGAACTGGAAGAAGTGCAAGAAGAAGAAGAGCTGGAAGAGCAAGAAGAGGAAGAAGAATTGGAAGAAGTGGAAGAAGAAGAAGAACCAGAAGAGCAAGAAGAAGAAGAAGAACCAGAAGAGGAAGAAGTATTTACTGAAGTCATGAGGGATACTAAGGTACCTGAAGAAAATACAGCCCCTGTCAGGACAGAAAAGGAAGAAGACTCGGTAGCTCTTGCTGCTCGGATAGTCGAGCTAGAGCTTCAAGTGCAGAACTTAGAGCAGCTCATAGCTAAAGCACAGGAGGAAAAAGAAAAGAATAAATAAGAATTCAGGGCGAAGAACCAGAAAAAGAAAGGAGAAGTCAAGTTATGGAAGTACCGTGCTTCCCAATGTTTCAGACGACTTAAAAAGGTGACGAAGAAATTGAAAAATAGCAAAAAGAAGAAGTCTGAAACATTGTAGACTGATGATAGTATGCCAGAGCAGGAGCGAGCTGGAACGCTCGAAGTTTTGAAGGTTTGTTTTGCAAAGGTAAATATTTGTGTGAGGACACACAACAACTTAGGGATGGGAGGATGTTAGCCCCTAATTTGCTCTCTTTTTACCACTTTCCCCTTCCTAAATCATAACCATTAACCTCTTTTCACCTCCTTTATGCACCCTCATCTTGCACCAGTCCAAGCACAGTGACATATTTCATATAAACCTTTATTCTTCATGTTTTAATTAAATTTAGCATTAATTAAATATTTATTACATGATTTCTTACTTTTAAATCACTTTTTTGACTTATCGATATCTCCAATGGTTATTTGATAGTTAGAGTGCTTACCGTGACCGCTGATCTTAGTGCAGGATCGGATCTTGCACCATTGCTAGCACAACAGATCTTCGCGACAGATCCGAACCTCCTCGATCACCACTTTGTCTTGAGCCATTTCAGCCACGACAGTGAATGATTCAAAGGCAGCCAAGACTAATCCGTGAAGGGTGAAAGCTGGTTAGCTATGGCCAGTTTTGAAAAACCGTATTATCTTGAAGGCTAAAACTAAATTCTTCATTTTGTTATGAATCAGTTGAACGATATTTTTTGGCCTTTGGCTAATAGATCTATATAATGTAAACTGTAAATAGGACCTGGGGTAGGAGAATTTTGGAGCAGAGTTTTTAGAGTGAAGTTGATAGGCGGTAATCGGTCATTTTGTTATCGCCCGAATCTGGGCTGGACATTGTATCAACGCATGTATTCGCCTCAATGAGTTAATAAAAGGTTTTTCTGACTCATGTTTCAGAAATTATGTTTCTATTTTTAAGCTGATGAATTGTCTAGTTTACTTAACAACGTTTTAACTTAAAAGGGAAACACATTGGTTGGCTAGGGCCCAGCTAACCCAGCACGTTTACCCTATTTTCAGTTTCCTGTAATGTGTGTTTGTATTATCAAAGTGTGATTTTACTTTCAACACATGTATTCCTGTTTGAGTGAAAATGGATCTGTCGTGTGAAGTAGATACATTTTCTTTCCCTTCAATTTACTTTCCTGCACTTGATTTCAGATTGGCCTTCATCTTCCTAGTGCAAGTAGGGTAAACAAACCTGCACCAGTGCACGTTGGTGTGATATTTCCTTTTCCTGCAATTCTATTTAATTAGTTTTTTCACCTGGTCCAAGCAGGAGAAACAAACCTGCACCAATGCACGTTGATGTGATATTTCCTTTTCCTTCAATTCTATTTAATTGGTTTTTCCACCTAGTCCAAGCAAAAGAAATGAACCTACACCAGTGCATGTTGGCGTGATGTAGCAATTTTCTTATTCTACTTTCCGCAATTTTCTTTCTTTATTTAATTTCTTATGATAGGATAAATTATTGTTTCTTTATTTCTACAATTTTTTAAGATCATAAACATTCACTTTTATGTGTACAATTTGATTCGATAGAAAACTAGCACTTACAATAATTGAACACTTATTTTAAGGATTAAATGCTAAGTGCAGGAAGCTCTGATCCGATGCAAGAACTAGTTTCTTGCCACAAGATTTGAGTGTTCTAAACCTTGAAAAGTTAGATCCCTTGCATGAAGTAAGAAGCCTTCAGTAAAGACACTGTTTATACCTTCTACATAAATCTCTGATCCTGCACTAGTGCAAGCACTAGTGCAGGACAGATTAATGCAAGAAGGAAATCTATAAGGAAGCAGGTTTAAGGGCCCATCTAACGAGACTGCTAAAGTGTCTCTGCTAAGGGAAAACACACATTCATTAGATTGAACAACCATTAGTGGGAGTGATTGCCTTTTATCTTTAATTCTCTCTTGCAAATGCATGCTTACTCATTCTAGTCTTAGATTATTTCTGATGGTTCAAGTTGCCTTCTTTTCTTTTGATTTGATTCTGCAATCTTTCCTTTAAAGAAAGTAGGGATTTACATTAGAAAGATTCATACCATATCTGGCATTTCTTGTGCTTCATCTCTAAGTTTACGAATCCCCGGGTTGACAAATTAAGTGTTAAGGAGTTTTCTTAAGTGTAATTACTGCACCCAACAACCACTGCCTTGGAAAATGTGCAAACAGCAAAACATGAACAAAAATAAATGTTGTACGGCCTTCCTTGTATTTCGCACCTAGAAATTACATCATTAAATGCTGATGTACAGCCTCCTTGGAAAGCATTCAGAACAACAATAAATGTTGTTGTACGACCTCCTCAAAATGTGTGCAGAGAGGCAACAATAAATGTTGTTCGATTTTCTACCTTTGTTTTCGTGCACAAGGACAACAACTCACTATACAGACTGCCTCGAAAATTGTGCCTCAAAACCAGCAAACTACTCCTTGAAATCTATGCCAAAACTGTTGTATGGCCTCCTAGGAATACGTGCCTAAGCTGCTATAGGATTTTTCCTTGAAACTCTTGCCCAAACTACATTGAACTGTGTACCTCTCCTTGTTGTACAGATTTTCTAAAGTGATGCCTCAGTATGCATGCCAAGGTTCTGTTCTCCTTCTCCTCACTGCTCAAAAATCTCCTTTGCTCTCTTCTTCTCCTTCTCTCAATCTACTCATGAAAGAATTAATGATCTTTTCTCTCCTTTTCCTCATTTAACCTAACCCTAAATGACTTTTGGGGAATCCCTAAATCTAATGGCTGAGATAGCTTTAGATTTAGGGCTGAGATTAAATGATCATCTAAATCTCACTTTCTATTTTTTAACTCACCCCACTTTAATAAAGACCCACTTAGTCATTTATTTCCAAAGTCACTTTTCACTTTCTAATTTCACATTGAATTTATTAAAGTCACTTTAAAATTAGACTTAGTAACTTTATCACTTAAAGTCACTTTTAAATTAGATTTCACTTTATAACTTTCTAAAGTCACTTTAGCAGAAAAATTAAATTATTTTGGACAGTTTTCCCTAGGCCAAAGATCAAAGTCTTAGGGAACCATCTGTCCTCTGGTAACCAAATTTCAACACTCCCTGTTACCGAGGAAGGCATTCCTCACCACACCCATCTTGTCTCTGAAGTAGACATGCTTGCCCCATGGTAAGGCTTTGGTAAGAATATCTACAACCTACTCATCAGTGGGAATATACTCAAGCTTTACAGCTCCCTTCCAAACATAGTCACTGATGAAGTGATATTTGATGTCGATATGCTTTGACCTGTCATGAAATACTGGATTCTCTGTGAGTTTAATGCAACTCTGATTATCACAGTATATTACTGAAGGTCTCAACAGCTGACCAAATAAGCCAAACAACATCTTGTGAAGCCATATGGCCTCACAAATATCTAGACTGGCTGCCATGTACTCTGCTTCCGCTGAACTCAATGCTACTAACTACTGCTTTTGGCTGAACCATGACACCACTACCAAACCCAACCCAAAAGAGCACCCTAAAGTGCTCTTCCTATCAGAAGCACAACCTACCAATCTCACTGCATCTCCCTGTCTATAATCTAGACCATACTCCACTGTCCCTTGCAAGTACCACAAAATTATTTTTGCAACAACCCAGTGCATCCTCTTGGGCTCACACATGCATTGTCTCATTGTGTTGACTGCAAAACATATATCTAGTCTAGTGTTGACCAAATACATCAAGGAACCAATGAGCTATCTATACAATGTGGGATCCATCAACTTAGAATCCGAAGCATGAAGCTTCTTCCAGTTGGTGATCATCGGTGTCGACATGGGTCTACAATCCTCCATGTGGAATCTACCAAGGATGTCCACAATATACTTCCCCTACCCCAGGAAGAAATGCCCCTCCTCCTGCCACACCTCCAAACCCAAAAAGTAATGCATCAAGCCAATTTCATTCATCTCAAACTCTGACACAAGATCTCTCTTGCAGCTCTCTATGAGTCTCTCTACACCCGTAATGACCAAGTCATCCACATACAACACCAGAATGAGAGGCTCCTCACCTATCACAATAAAGTATAGGTTCAGATCTGCATCACTCTTTGTGAAACCCATCTCTTGCAAGTAAGTATCAATCCTGGAGTACCAAGGTCTGGGATATTGCTTCATGCCATAAATGGTCTTCTTCAGTCTACACACATGGGACTCCTTCCCATGCACCTCAAAGCCCTGTGGCTGCTCAATGTACACCTCCTCCTGTATGAAGCCATTGAGAGATGTGGTCTTCACATCCATCTGGAGGATCTTCTAACCCATATCTACTGCTATAGATATGATGGAGCGAATCGAAGCATATCGAGCCACGGGAGTGAAGGTATCCTCATAATCTACTCCCTCTACATGGGAGAACCCTATAGCCACAAACCTTGCCTTGAATTTCTCAATGCTACCATCTGCAGCATTCTTTACCTTGTAAAGCCATCTGGAAGTAACCACGAATTTTCCCTCGGGCCTTGGCACCACCTCCTAAACATCATTCTTCATGATAGAAGAATACTCCTCCTGTATGGCCTCTCTCTAGACTCGCTGGCTAACTTCCTCCTCATAGATAGAAGGCTCAAAGTCAATGATGTTGGCAACCATTTCCATATAGCTACGTAACCTCTCAAGTGGTCTACTCTCCCTGACCAGCCTCTTCGGCCTAGCAACATATATGGCCTCTCTCAAGGTATCCTAAAGCCACTTGGGCTTCCTCTTCCCTGAGCACACTTCTCCCACTGGAGAATGAAGCTCCTCCTCCACATCAGGAGCCTGAAATCCTAGCTATTTGTCTGTTGTCCTCCTACGTAAACCTGAGCCTATAGATGCTGAAGTACCATGTGAACTGTCCATCAGTGGACTCCCTAGTGAACTACTCAGCGGACTACTTTGCATGCTGCTCGAAGCACCACCCCTCTGACTCTACGAGCCACTGCTCACTGATGGACCTAACACCATCATCGATGTACCTCCTGATCCTCCTGATCCCTGCCCACTGGATCCCTGTGCCTGACTCAGCTGCTCCTGAGGGTCAGGTTGATCTAAATACTCTAACTCCCGTGACCTCCTGAAAGCCCTGTCCTCCTCGAACTTCACATCCCGCCTGACAACAACTCTCCTCTATGTGGGAATATAAATCCGAAAGGCTTTCTAGGTCTCACTGTAGCCCACAAAGATACCCTTCTCTACGGTGGGTTCTAGCTTGGTCCTCTTCTCCTTGGGTATGTACGAGTATGCAATACACCCAAAGATATGGAAGTGACCAACATCAGGATTCTTCCCAGAAAAATCCTCCTTTGAAGTCACATGCCCCAAGGCACGATGCAGACTCCTGTTCTACAAATATATAGTAGTGTTTTAGGCCCCTGCCCACAAAAACAATGGTAATCCTTGATCATGTAACATGGCTTTGGCAGCCTCAATGATGGATCTTTTCTTCCTCTCTACAACTCCGTTCTGTTGGGGGTTGTAAGGAACTGTGAACTCCCTTCTAATGCCTGCCTCTGCACAATACTCATCAAACTCACCAAGGGTGAACTCCCCTCCATTGTTCAACCTCAGGGACTTGATCTTCCAACCTGTCTGAGTCTCCACAAAAGCTCTAAACTCCCGAAACCGCTTGAAAACCTCACTCTTGGTCTTCAAGAAATAAATCCAGGTCTTCCTGGAGTGATCATCAATGAATAAAACATAATACTCATATCGACTCAAGGAAACATGAGACATCCGACCACTCACATTGAAATGAATCAAATCAAGTATCCCAGTCAATATGTTGTCACTATTGGGAAAAGGGGATTTGGCAAACTTTCCCATAGCACATCCTCGGCATGTGTCAATGTGATCAATACTAAAATCTGGCACACCTGTAGTGATCTCCTGCAATGTCCTCAAGGATCCATGATACATGTGCCCCATCCTGTTGTGCCAAATCTCACACAGCTCTAAACTTCTAGCTCTATTGCCTACCACTGCTCAATGCCAAAAGGGGCTGAAATGCAAACTTGTACACCTTTGCATGGTGTACACCAATCACTCGAGCTGAATCAGTTGGAGCAACCCTGGGATATATAAACACCTGTCCTCTACTGAACAATATCTCATATCCTCTGTCCTCCAATGTTGAGATAGATATGAGGTTCTTCCTCATCGTTGGCACATATAGAACATCTAACACCTTCAAGGGAGGTTTGGGTTCCCTATAAAATGTCAACGTCCCCACATCGACTGCAATAACAACGTTGTCATCTCTGAGTACTACCTCTATTTCAGTGCCACTCTCTTAAAGCTTTGAGAAGTACTCACGGACTCCTGTCATATGACATGAAGCCCAACTATCAACATGCCAGATATTTGAAGATGCTCCACTAGTGGAAGGAAATGCACACTCCCTCTCAACCTCTGTGGCAGGTAATCCTGCACTAGTGGACTCAGAATCAATAAACCCAAACTCTTGGTCAAAGTTATCCATAAAGTCCTCTATCTCTGCTGATGTTGCCATGTTTTGGTTCTTCCCCTCCTTCTTCTTTTCCAGACACACAACTGCATAGTGTCCCATCCTCTGACAATTCCAACACTTCACCTTGGAATAGTCCTTCTACGTGTTTCATTGTTTAGCTTTACCTTTGCCTTTGCAACCCCCACCAACACTTATGGAAGCTTGCTTCTATCCCTTGCCTTTCTTGCCTCCTACTAACAGTGCTACATCCTCATCCTACTCAACAAGTTTGGCTACCCCAAGCTAGCTCTTTCTGATTTCAGTCTGTATGCAATCATTCGAGAACCTCTCCCAAGTGGGAAGGGTCTCACATGCACAAACCCCATCAGAAAAGTTCAGCCATGAACTGGGAAGGCCATTCACTGCAATCTGCACCAACTCAGTGAGTGGATTGACCTCTCCAACTGCTACCAACTCATCTCTCACATTAGTGATCTTTGTGAGATATCCAGTAGCACTATCAATCTTAGCCATCTTAATGGTCTTTAGCTTCTCCCTTAGGACCATTTTTCTATTCTCATTGGTACTCTGGTAGAGATTGGTCAAGACCGTCCACATCTCATGAGAAAATATCTTTCCTCTCACATGAAGAATGACATGCTCTTTAATACCATATAGAATCAATCTCTTACCCTTGTTATTCTTCTTGTTAAAGTATGCCAACTGAACAACATCAGTAGACACATTCACAGGGTGTTGTTGGGTATGCACCATTATACCCAGACTTCTGCCTCCTCAAAGATGCTCTGCATTCTTTCCTTCCATACACTGTAGTTACTATGCACATCCAACCTATCCTCCACCCTCAAGCCCAAAGACATGCTTGCTATCCTAATAAACTGAAAAAGACACTATTTTAGTAAAGGTACTATTTTCTGCGTGAAAAATCAGCTTGATGTAATTTTTCTTCTTGTTGTCCCAAACTACACTTTTCAGCAAAATAGCTCTGATACCATGTAGAAATTTCTATTCCCAACCTTGGATTTCAGTTTCTCCTTATTTCTCCCATAAAGTTAAATGCCCATTCCCATAGCCATACATTCAATAAGCTGGAAAAATAAATATTTTCTAAAAACACAAATTCTGGAAATTTCACAGTGCTAAAATGCAAAAATAAAACTCCGAAAAATAAATTAGCCACACACAGAAAATAGACACACTAATTTTTGTTCAATATGATCCTAGAAAAAACCCCCTAAAACTCTTGGGGAAAACCAGTTTGAAAGCTCTTCTTATTTCTAATAAATAGCTTTTACAGTGGGAGAAAAATACTTAGAAAATTTCAACAAGTAAACAAATACAAATTATCTCGTTTTCTGTGCTTAACCACCACCTCGAAAAATGTGCAAGCAAAAAAACAGGAATGAGGAATGACATGGTCTTTAATACCATCCAGAATCAGTCTCTTACCCTTGTTATTCCTCTTGTTAAAGTATGCCAACTGAACAGCATCAGTAGGCACATTCACAGGGTGTTGTTGGGTATGCACCATTATACCCCAGACTTCTGCCTCCTCAAAGATTCTCTGCATTCTTTCCTTCCATACACTGTAGTTACTATGCCCATCCAACCTATCCTCCACCCTCAAGCCCAAAGACATGCTTGTTGTCCTAATAAACTTAAAAAGACATTGTTGTAGTAAAGGTATTATTTTCTGTGTGAAAAATTAGCTTGTTGTAATTTTTCTTCTTGCTGTCCCAAACTACACTTTTTAGCAAAATAGCTCTGATACCATGTAGAAATTTCTGTTCCCAACCTCAAATTTCAGTTTCTCCTTATTTCTCCCATAAATTTAAATGCCCATTCCCATAGCCATACATTCAACATGCTGGAAAAATAAATATTTTCTGAAAACACAAATTCTGGAAATTTCATAGTGTTGAAATGCAGAAATAAAACTCAGAAAAATAAATCAGCCACTCACAGAAAATAGACATGCTGATTTTTTGTCAATATGACCCTGGAAAAAACCCTCTACAACTCTTGGGAAAAACTAGTTTTAAATCTCTTCTTATTTATGATAAATAACTTTTATAGTGAGAGAGAAATACTCAGAAAATTTCAGCAAGTAAACAAATACAAATTATCTCATTTTCTGTGCTTAACCACTACCTCGAAAAATTTGCAAGCAACAAAATCGGAATGAGGAATGACATGGTCGTTAATACCATCTAGAATCGGTCTCTTACCCTTGTTATTCTTCTTGTTAAAGTATGCCAACTAAACAGCATCAGTAAGCACATTCACAGGGTGTTGTTGGGTATGCACCATTATACCCCAGACTTCTGCCTCCTCAAAGATGCTTTGCATTCTTTCCTTCCATACACTGTAGTTACTATGCCCATCCAACCTATCCTCCATCCTCAAGCCCAAAGACATGCTTGTTGTCCTAATAAACTGAAAAAGACATTGTTGTAGCAAAGGTACTGTTTTCTGTGTGAAAAATCAACTTGCTGTAATTTTTCTTCTTGTTGTCCCAAACTGCACTTTTCAGCAAAATAGCTCTAATACCATGTAGAAATTTATGTTCCCAACCTCGGATTTCAATTTATCCTTATTTCTCCCATAAATTTAAGTGCCCATTGCCATAGCCATACATTCAACAAGCTGAAAAAATAAATATTTTCTGAAAACACAAATTCTGGTAATTTCACAGTGCCGAAATGCAGAAATAAAACTCAGAAAAATAAATTAGCCACACACAGAAAATAGACACGCTGATTTTTGGTCAATATGACCCTAGAAAAAACTCCCTACAACTCTTGGGGAAAACTAGTTTGAAAGCTCTTCTTATTTCTAATAAATAGCTTTTACAGTGAGAGAGAAATACTCAGAAAATTTCAGCAAGTAAACAAATAGAAATTATCTCGTTTTCCGTGCTTAACCGTCACCTCGAAAAATGTGCAAGCAACAAAACAGGAACATCAATAAATGTTGTATGGTCTTCCTTTAATTTTGTGCCCAGAAATTACAACATTAAATGCTGATGTACAACCTCCTTGAAAAGCATGTAGAACGACAATAAATGATGTTGTATGGCCTCCTCAAAATGCGTTTAGAGAGGCAGCAATAAATGCTATACATTTTTATGCCTCAATTTCCATGCACAGGGGCATAAACTCAGTGTATGAAGTACCTCGAAAACTATTCCTCAAAACTAGCAAACTGATCCTTGAAATCTGTGCCAAAACTGTTGTACGGCTTCCTAGGAATACGTGCCCAAGTTGTTGTATGGTTTTTCCTTGAAACTCATGCCCAAACTTCCTTGAACTGTGTGCCTCTCCTTGCTATACGGATTTTCTGAAGTGTTGCCTCGATATGCGTGCCAAGGTTCCTTTCTCCTTCTCCTCACTGCTTTGAAATCTTCTTTGCTCTCTTCTTCTCCTTCTCTCAATCTGGTCATGAAAAAATTAATGATCTTTTCTCTCCTTTTAATCCTTTAACCTAACCCTAAGTGACTTTTGGGGAATCCCTAAATCTAATGGCTGAGATAGCTTTAGATCTAGGGCTGAGATTAAATGCTCATTTAAATCTTACTTTCTATTTTTTAATTCACCCCACTTTAATAAAGACCCACTTAGTCATTTATTTCCAAAGTCAAATTTCACTTTCTAATTTCACATTGACTTTATTAAAGTCACTTTAAAATTAGTCTAGTAACTTTATCACTTAAAGTCACTTTTAAATTAGATTTGAATTTATAACTTTATAAAGTCACTTTAGGAGAAAAATTAAATTCTTTTGAACACTTTTCCCTAGGCCAAAGATCAAACCCTTAGGGAACCACCTGTCCTCCGGTAACCAAATTTCAACAAAGCAGTGAGGGTGCTTACACATGCTCGCAGAGCTGACGTAGAGGGCTTCAGAGCAACGTTGGGGTTTCTAAAGACCGAAAAGGGTTTATATATGTAAATTCCGTTTGAGGGTGTGAATCAGTCAAACTTTTGTCTCGATAACAGAGGTATAGCTGCAGTATATTTCTCTATCAGGTTAACCAGTTTATGCCCAGATTTGTTGTACTTAGATTCTACTTAATAATAGAACCCTCCAACAGCCAAAAGATCAGTTTTCCTACATTGGGTTTTTCTGGGGCCAGTTGTCCAGAAAATCCTTGTGTGTCACTTTGTCATTGTGTGTGTTATTCAGTTTAGATCTATATGTGTAGGTTGTTATATACATTTACTTCGATGTTATTTATGAATATTCATAATAGTAACTTGTAATATAATCAAGTAGGAGAAGTAAATCCAGAATCAACAATAATATTTCTTAGGTTAATAAATTTTCACATGGAATCAGAGCGATTTCATATCTAGCCTAGATTTCTGGCAATAAGACTAAAAAATATTTGCTGCAGAAAGCACTAGTAGCCACAAAAATCTGAACCAGAGAGGGCAGCGTAGAAACAGAAGGAAGCAAAGCCACGCAGAGGCCAGGGTGACATAGTCTCCATGCAGATCCACATAGGTCCACGCACTTACTACGCAGAGGTAGCACAGAAGCTGCGTTGAGACTTTCTGCTCACACAGAAGCCAGCTAGAGTGACGCAGTGCTGAAGCTGTTTGTTGATACAAAGTGTTGGAAGTCATTCTACAAACCTTCAATAGTTGCTAGTGGGGTTAAAAAAAATTCGGTGCAGAATTTAGCCTAAGCTAAGTTGACGAAGAGCGGGAGGAGAACAGCTTCTCAAAATATTTACAACCAAAGCAGTTTGGAGATCAATCAATGGATCGAAGAGAGGTGATTATTTTTGTTTGGCAGACTTCCTAGAGAGGGGGTCCATTGTCAGAGGGAGCATAGGGTGCCTTTCTCGCCAAGGACCCTAGATCCAAGAATCTAGCATAGAGAGGAGGATTCGTTCTGACATATTTTCTGAGTATATGGTACCCCATGGACTACGTGATAATGAGAGGTTGGACGGCTTGTAAAACTTTGCAATCTGGAAGGCTAGAATCCTTGTAGTCATGGAGGCATATGGCTTGAGGGAGGATGCAAAGAAAGTCCTGGCCACACCAACCGATGATCTTCTCCTAGCGAAGCATGATGAAGCAGTGGCACATGCTAAGCGCTTCATAATGGATGGGGTCAAAGATCATGTGGTTTCACACATAGAAGAGAAGAAAATGGCTCATGAGATGTGGATGGCTCAAACCACATTGTATGAAGGAAGATCTATCCAGAGGAAGATGCTTTTGGAGAACCAGCTGAGGTTATTCATGATGGCCAAGGGAGAGGAGATTGACCCTTTTCTTTCCAAACTGCAATCGATTGGGGATTAACTGACTGGTATGGGGGTGAATATGGACAACGATGTCATGGTGAGTACTGATCTCAATGCAGTCATAGAGGACTATGAAACTTTTGTCCAAAGTCTCTTGGGCAGAGCAGATCTTCCCAACTGGGAAAATATGTGGGCGATCCTCCGACAAGAAGAAATTCGCTGGATCACCAAGAGACAATACAACACTAGGTCGAGTAAAGTAAAGAAGGAAGAAGAGGAAGATGTGGCCTTGGCATCAAAGAGGCAGCAAGGGAGAAAGAAGCGGGATCTGTCGAATATCGAGTGTTCCCAGTGCGGCGAACTAGGAAATTTTTCCAGCAATTGTCCTCAGAATAAAAAGGACAATGAAGCATCTAGCTCAAAGGATGTTATGGTGAACAGTGGCTCCAAAGATGATGTAGCCATGAGCGCTCATGAAACACAAAATTGGGGTGACACGAATCTTCAAAGAAGCTACAGAATGGTGGTAGGATCCTTGAGTAGCCCAACTCTTGGATCACATACGAGCTATGAGAGCCTTAAGATGGTAGCGAGACAAGTGGAGAAGTGGGTGCATAGAATCACAGATAGAGTAGAGGTAGATTTGGATGCTGTGAAGGAGTATCACAGTGCATATGTAGCAGTAGTGTAGCAGCAGCAGTGCAGAGGGGTCGATGTGACTTCAGCAGCACAGATCAGGCCTGCTTACGCAGTGCATAGTTGCAACAGTGGAGAGGCTTCAGGAGGACAGCACAGCACAGCAATAGTGTAGGGGAATTCAGTGCAGAAGCAGTGTAGAGGAGGTATGCTTACATAGTTCAGAGCTGCAGCAGCGTAGCAGCCTCCAGATGACAACACAGAGTAGTAGCCTATGGAGATTTAGTGATGACTTGTCTATCAAATATTGGGCAGGAGTACTTTAGTTTCTTACTCTCAACAACTAATTTGCAATGCAACAGTTGGCAGCACGATGCAGCGGATTGAAAGGGAGTTGTAGTACGGATGTAGCAGTAGCAGTGGCAGCATCATGGGAAGTAGTACGAAGAGAAGCAACAGCGTAGTGATGAAGGGAAGCAGGCTAAGCATCAGTGCAGACACCCACACTAGAGCTCAATGCAGAACATCAAGGTGAAGTATTGTTGCTAGAGCACACTCCTCGCTAAAAGAGAGTGTTGAGAATTTGGATGTGTTGGGTTAGCATCGAATGTGCTCTAGCTCCCAAAATTTGTGGGAGGACTAGACTACATGATATCTCCAAGACCCAGAAAGGGATTTGGGAAATTCCATCATGTTTAAGAGAGATTTAATTAATTAATCTTTTTAATTAAGGACCATATTTATAACTTAGGAAAATTAAAAGATTAAAGTTAATTAAATTAAGCATGTGATGAAAATGACTTAAGTCACACGTATCAAGCTTTCTTTTAATCTTAGCCTTTGATTCAAGATTAGATCATGGTCGTTGGTTTCCCAATGAGAAATGTATAAACGAAAGGCTTGGGCTCAGTTGGAGGACACACATAGTGGCATAGCACTAAGACTAAGCTGAAATTATAGGGAGTAGTTTGCTAAGAATTTTAGAAGTGTTTCAGTTGCAGCGAGGAGTAGTATTGGCGAAAGGGATGATCTGATCCTAGGCCAAGAGTGCAATAAGAGGCATAGAAGCAGCAAACTGAGTAGCGTAGAGAGGGAAGTAGCTATGCAGTGCAGCCATAGCCCATCAAAGGTAGTGCAGAGGCTTCATGGGCTACGCAGGCCCAGAAATGGCAGCGTAAGGGCAGCAGGGCTGACGCAGGCCCAGCCAGTGTGGCGTAGGTGCAATGTGACCAAGTTTGGGGTGACGAAGACTTTTACTCAGAAACTCATGGGCTGACGCAGGCTAGAAAAGCTAACATATAGGGCTTCAGAGCAGCGATGCGGTTTCTGAAGACTGAAAATGGATGATTTCTATAAATCCCGTTTGATGGTGTGAATCAGTCATTTTTCTGTCTCCGAAATAGAGGTATAGCTATAGTTTATTTCTCTGTCGAGTTAACCAGTTGGTGCCCATATTTTTTGTACTTAGATTCTACTTAATAATAAATCCCTCCATCAGCCAGAAGACCAGTTTTCCCGCATTGGGTTTTTCCGGGGACAATTGTACAGAAAATCCTTGTGGTGTCACTTTGTCATTTTGCATGTTATTCAGTTTAGATTTGTATGTGTAGGATGTTAAATGTATTTACTTCGATGTTGTTTTTTAATATTCAGAATAATAACTTGTAACCCCTTATTGTTATTGTTATTTTTGTACCCCTGTAGTCCCCATATTTTTATTATTGTGCCACATGATAGTCCACTATTGTCATTGTTGTGCCCTTACATTATTATTGTTAGGTCGACTAGGATTATATTGTGACCCCATGGACTTCTATATATAGAAAGGAGTTTTTGTCATTTGAATCATCCAAGAATTGTGGACTTGTTAGAATTCCCGAATCAATCAACACTATCACATTTTTCTTCTTCATATGTCCTTCTATCTTGAGAGTTTGAGGAGTGGTAATTCCTGCCAATGCATTACAAGATATGGTCGGACTCATTTATTCTTTCTCTAGGGTCAAAACCCTAGAGAAAGAATAAATGAGTCCGACCATATCTTGTAATGCATTGGCAGGAATTACCACTCCTCAAACTCTCAAGATAGAAGGACATATGAAGAAGAAAAATGTGATAGTGTTGATTGATTCGGGAATTCTAACAAGTCCACAATTCTTGGATGATTCAAATGACAAAACCTCCTTTCTATATATAAAATTCCATGGGGTAGCAATATAATCCTAGCCGACCTAACAATAATAATGTAAGGTCACAACAATAACAGTAGTGGGCTATTATGGGGCACAATAATAACAATACGGGGACTACACGGGTACAACAATAATAATAGGTAGGCTACACTAACAAAAATAAGGGAGTACCCTAGTAATAAAGGGCCCTAACATAGCCTCCCCCTTTGCTTATCCACACCTTGGGTCGGGCCTGGAACGATACCTTGAAGGTTGACGCAGCTAATGAAAAAGAGGAAAAAAGCATAATATGGCCACATATGATGAAATTGTACCACAAAATGCAAAATATGGTCAAGACAATGAAATTTAGCACATGGTAAAAAGCCAAACATGAGCTCTACCCCCTATCATTATGGCCATCACCCTAATTCCTAGGGTCCCTTTCATCATTAAGGAGCCCATGGATGTCCCTGTTATCATTCTAATAATTCCCCAAGTTGTGAGATTTTTATTTATAGTTTAAAGAACATTAGATGTAACCACAAACCTACTTTTAAACTCTAGGATATAGCCTTCCTAAGGTTTAGAGAGAGTTCCTTCAATGTTAACTCTACTTCAACTTTCTTCAACTATTCAATAGCCCTTTTGGCTTTCTGCTCCTCATTTTTAGCATTGAGTTGGGCTGATTTCTTGGCATCTTCCAAGTTTTTGATTTGTTCTTTCAGCCTGTTGATCTCATTACTCTGTATGGACATCTCTTCCATAGCTTTGATAATCTCTCTAGCTTCATATGTTTGTTGCACTGTTGATGTAGATGATTCTGTAGCTAAAGTAGTGAAGATGTCACTGGCACAGCTGTAGCCAATGGTACTTTTGGTGCCAATTAATCTGCTAAGGTTGAAGGAACTGTTGTAGTTACCATTGGGTTAACTGTAGGAGCAACACTCTGAGTTTTAGCTGTTTCTTTCTCTTGGACAAGCTTGTCCATTTATATCTCTATGTCTTTAATATGGGTTGTCATTTGAAGTATGAGACTCATGATCTCATCTTTCTATTTTTCTTCTTGCATAATCTCTTTTGTCGGTGGATGCTCTGTTGGAGGAAGCTTCAATTGTTTTCTAAGTGCTGCTATGTCAACATTTTTCTTCTTTATCAACTCTTCTGCAGCCTTTGCATTTGTTGGTTCATACCCTACTTCAATTACCAATTCTTCAAAGGACTTCATTCTAATGTCCTTAATAAGAGAAGAAGATTTTTCAATCCTGATTTGATCTCTCAAATTGGCTATAATGTTATGAAGCTTCTGGGCACTCATTGCCTTGTTATTCATAGTAGAATAAATCATTTCAGAGCTTTGCTTATGAAATTCAATTTGATCTAAAGGATGGATGCTATCAAATAGCACTTCCAAGTCGACTTTCTTATAGTATGCTACTATTGTAGGCTTAGGCACTATTGGCTATAGTATTTTCATAAGAAATTTCTTGTTGGTGTAATAAAAAGCTGATAATAATCTGTTTTGACTTCCTAGAGTTTGCTTTAGATACTGTGAATAAATCTGATTCTTTAACTCTTCATTCTTAGCCTTGATCTCCTTGTATTTTTCTTTGATATCCAAATCTATATTTTCGGTTTGTTGTGATGAGGATGCCTCCATGTTTTGTTGCTTTTCAATCATTTGAGTATCTAGAGTATCCTTTTCCTGCTCATTTACAATAGTTGTAGCAGCATCTATGTTTTTCTCTATGTTTTCTTCATCTAGTACCTCAATTGTTTCTTTTTCCTTGTTCATTGGATTAAGCTTAGGATTTTTGTTATATCTGAGCTTAAACCTTGTTTGTTGTTTCAGCAGTGTAGGTACCTTCTTCCCTAATTCTCTTAGTAACTTTATCTTCTTGATTTACAGTTTTCAAGGTGTGACTAGTATCACCCTGTTTAACAGCTTATATCAAGGTATTTTCTAGCCACTCTATTTGATTAGAAAATTGTTCAATATCATGCCTTTTATCATGGATATAAGGGGTCAATTTTCATTTTACTCTCATTATACTAAGTATTCCCTGAGGATCATAATTCCATAAGAAACTTTCTTCAAATTTGTATTCCAGCAACTCTTTTGCTGCCTCTATACATGCATCCCTATGATTGCAAATAAAAGGTCCTACCTGGTTCTTCAGCTTGAATTGAGTCTTCTTTTTGGCTGTCAAGAAGTTGATAGAATCTAAATTTAGAATTTTCCTTATGCACTCAAAGGAAAAAACTCTCATTCGCAAGTATTTTGGTAGTTTATAGGGTAAAAGATTTGACCCAAAAAATCTAATCTCTGTATGAATTTGGTAAAGGTACCAATCTCCAGTTTTACTTTGTTCTGACAGCTGTAACACTTTCTTTATTTCATCACTGATTCTTGGATGTACACTATTTGTCAACATGTTTATCAATGGATGAACAAAACAATATATAAAATCCACATAAGTGAATTCTATTGATTCTTTTCTAATTAGTGAGGTCCAAAAAATGACTGATAATGGATTCCCTTCTGCATCCAATTTCTGAATTTTTATTGGGAATTTGTCTACTTGGAAATAAAGGAACATGTGAAAGAGGAAGGATGAATATCTAAAAACTCCTTCAGTGGGAAATTTCACAAGTTGGTCATGGATATTATCAGCTATGTATTTAGCATAATTGTAAATGACAAAAGGAGGTTGACCAAGTACAAAGGTAGATAGAAAACCAAGAATTGACTCATCTATATGCTCATCAGTAAAATAACCTAGGATGAAGGATAACATAGAAATGACATGCCTTGATCCTTCAAGAAACTTTGAAGTAGAATAGGGAGGGTTTATCTTTTGGATTTAAGAATATGCAAGCATGAAATTTTGGAAAATTTGAAATCTCTTAGGAAAGTCTAGATTAATGTAAAGCTTTTTGAGTGCTTCTATGGATAATGAAACTGCATTGGGATCTAGTTTCAGCTGAAGCATTAGGTTTATAGATTCTGTAGTAATAGTGAACAATTCTTCTTTATTAGCATCAATCATAGCTCTTTGTTTAGGTGAATAATAGGTTTGAAACAACCTAATGATTTATGGACACTGATGAGTATGTGGAACTACAAACTTGGGTAGATTCGACTCCCAAATCTGCACTTCATCTCCCTGATCTAATGATTTTTCTAGACTCCAGCAGTGGAGATCTAGAAAATTGAATTCTATCACTAGATCAGTTATCTTGTAATCTACACCAGCCAAAGGTGTATGCTCCACATCTACAACGGGAGGTTGTAATGGATTTATAAAAATAGTAGTTTTGGAAGCCATTGCTGGGTTTGTTTTTGACATTTTAGACCTTCTGGATGTTTAAAACTCTGTATTTAGGCTTTTTTGTACTCTTCTGTAAGCTTAAACTATTTACAGAAGGTATTTTTGGCTTTAACAGAGGTTTCTTGAACAGTAAAAGGTATAATCAGACTTTCTTTTGGTTAAAACTTTCAAATTCGTTTCAAACTTGATCTTCAAACTATTTATAGACTCAGAAAATGAAATAACAAGGGTTTCTCTACTTCTTTTTTGGATAAACTGGACTTAAAAAGTAGTTTGACTCATGTACAGAGTGTTCTGATTATTTGCAAATCATTTGAATTAGTCAAGGGTTCCTAAGATCTGCAACAAGGCTTAAAATATCTTCAATTTCGATTAAAACAGTTTATAGTATTCGAAAATGGGTTTTTATCAGGGTTTTACATCAAATCCATTCTTTTGGGGGAAAATACAGGTCTTTGTGTGGGCAAAATAGGCTTCACAAAGCTCAATTTCTCATAAAATTGATTCTTTCAAATGAAGGGAAGGTTATTTTCTTCAAAGAATATCTGTTTTTTCACGTATTTGATCTTTGAAAAAGGTTTCTGAGGCATCGGGGAGCGATCTGAGAATGTTGAAGTTCTTTGGAAGTAGATTTTAGTCTTTTGGCGGTCTCAGCAACAGTTGAAGTGAGTTTCTGGTTCTTTAAGTGTGAAAACAGTAGCAATGCTAGCTTTTCTTTAGTTGAAGAGGGTTTAAAACGTAGAAAAAGGGTTTAAGTTCATGCATATGAAGTTTTATAACAAATTTAAGTTTAAACAATATTAGAATTGATGGTGGTCAAATCAGAGGTAAGGTGGTTTAGCATTGGGAAGAGAAAACCAGCAGTGGTTATAGCATGGGCTATAAGTGGTAAATGGTTTATTTGGATCGAATGCAATTTAGTAATTTGGCGCCGCGTGGAGGAGAGAGAAGAGGGGAATACAAATTATTTCGCAAATCTCAAATGCATTACTAACCACGCTAGTGAAAATGCGATATCACATCTGGTTCATTGGATCTGGAGGAAGGTATGCGAACGAAGGAGATTGATTGATAGAGTTTCTTAGAGTGTGGGGCATGGGGCCCGGGAAATCTTATGTGTCGGGGTTTAAATAATACGTTTAAAACATATGTTTTTAACGTAAAATCCAATGTATTAATATGATAGGCACGGTATATGAATTCACACTGTAAATAGATGATTTACATGTGTTTTACAACAGTTGGGTGGGTTATATAATATATAACATATTTTAACCTATGGGGATAGTGGGGTATATATCATGTGGGTTTTTTAGAACCATCGGTTAACATTTATAAAGTGGGTTTGGGATATTTAAGTAAATGAGTTAATATGTCTACGGGAAAGGGTAGTTATAAATAATTTAATACATTATATTAGATTTAATATGAAATGAAAGAGCAGAACGCACAAAAATAAACTAAGTAAAGTGTAATATAAAATTTTGAGCACAATGATTGTCCCATTTAAATATTTACACTTAAACTTAGGATAAATATCATTTGGTGGGGTTTTGAATGTTTTTGCATGAAATGAGATTAATTAAGAGGTTTTTTTTACTTTTCTAAGCAAAAAAGTATTTTAACTTAGGAAAAGAGATTATATTTTTGGATAAGGGTGAATATGTTTAGGAAAAAAGTTTTTTTGAAGGAAATATAGTATTTATTACCAATCAGTCATTAAGCCTTGGGTCTGGTCCCAACAAAAGTCAGAGAAATTCTCTTAGCCTCTTTAACTGAAGGTTTTGAATGCTGGAACATTGTGGGGGAGGGGAAATTAGTAATTTTCCAGATGATGTTCTATTACATGCCTTGCACAACTGATTTCTACCTACCCATCATTACTCTAACATTTTTTTATTATTTGCATGGGTGCATTTAAGCTTGCAACCCTAAATCCATTTTTCTTTTTAAGCATAAAACTATCTAATTCTAACCTTATTTCATCCGAGAGCTCAGATTAAACTGTTGAGCTCCTTATTTATTCTCTAACTATCTACTGATTTTTCAAGTTTAAACTATTTGACATATCTTTATTCTCTATCTATAAACATGAAATTTAAAGCATGAAAAAATTAAGATTAAACTATTTAACTCATTATGGATTATGGCATTTTGAATAAGCTGCACATAATCATTATTCTTGCAGTAAAAGTAAAAAGTAGTGGCATTTTGACTTGCATCACTTTCATGTCTTATTCTTATCTATTTTTTGCTTTGGGGTCCATTTTTATTCTTTTTTATCTTTTCTTTTCAAGTCCTTTGATTTTTCTTTTAGGAATTTTACCCTCTTTTCATTTTTTATTATTTTCAAAATATGGGAAAACAACTTGCAGAAAGAAAGGTATGTACATATTTACAAGACTAATCATAGTCATTTTAAAAATCATGAATCCTATTATTATAGGACCCTAACAGTGGCTCCACATGGGGATGGCAGTTCCTGGTGAAATGTCAAGAACTTTGAGACTAGTAGCCTTTGAATTTTGACTAAGCTGACCTTGTATGTGTTATTCTGATCTCTGTAATTGTTCATGCTTATGATATTTTACCTTTCAAAGCTTAGAGCCTTCTCTTTGGGCTTCAACTTTGTTAGGAAAACATCCAATCCAATCTAAAATCTGGAATGTTATTTACAATGGACAAAGTAAACAAAACTAATTATTGGTTATTTATGAGGAGTAGTAGTGCTTCAACATTCTGCCATTGACAGGTCCACCTAGCAGATCTGATCCATCCATTTCTTTCAAAAAGAAAACATTTTTACCTCTGTAACCATAAATAATATAAGGTCATTTCCATAGGAAATCAAATTTCCCATGTTTCCCTTTTTCTTCTCTCCTTGAATCCCATTTTAATACTTTTTCACCAATGTAGAAATTATCTTCTTTACTGTTTCTGTCAAAAAATTTCTTTATCTTGTCTTGGATAACTTGAGACTTAAGATAAACCTCTTCTCTTGTTTGCTGCAAGTGAATGGTTTATTTAATCCTTCTTTGAATGTCATTAGTCTCAACTTGTAATTGTTGGATTAACTTCATTACTAGTACTCCTAGGGAAGATGGAAAAAAAACATCCATTCCATAAACAAGTTGGTAAGGGGATGTACCAATATATTTTTTGGTGGTAAGTCTATTTGCCCATAAGGCATTAACTAACCTCTTGTTCCAAGTATTTTTGTTATCTTCTAGTAATTTCTTGATAATGTTCACAAGGCTCTTATTGGAAGATTAAGCAAGTCCATTACCTAGAGGGTAATATGCAGTAGAATGGCCAAGGGTAATGTGGTATTTATGGCAAAATTCAATAATCATTTTAGATTTGAATGCAACTGCATTGTCAGTGATAATGTTTTAAGGACATCAAAATCTTGAAAGTATGTTGCTTTCTAAAAAGGAGATAATGATACTGTCAATGGCTTGCCTAGAGGGTATGGCTTCTATCCATTTAGTAAAATAATCAGTGGCTGTCAGAATCCACTTATGTTGGGCTGATGATGGAGGGTGAATTTCACCAATGAAGTCAATACCCCATTGTTGAAAAGGCATTTCCGTTGAGATGGGTTTTAAGGGAAAGGGTAACAGCTTTTTCTTTCCCTCAAATATTTGACACTTGTGACAGGAGGTCACATACCTTTTTACATCTACAAACAAAGTAGGCTAGTCAAAACCAACTTTCAGGATTTTGTCTGTAGTAGTCTTCCAATAGAGATTTCCTCCACAGTAACCTACATGAAATTCTTCTAAAACTTTGTTAGCTTCTTCTTTTAGAAAACAATTCAATAAAATTCCACTATGATCTTTCCAAAAAAGTACATTGTCTAAGATACAAAATCTTACTGCCTTTAGCTTTAAGAATCTAGCTTTTGTTCTTGATAATCCAAGAGGAGCTTGTAAAATTAGTAATACAAATATGATATCTGCATACCATGGTGAGTCTAAAAAGGCTTCACTGATCTCTGGAGTCGCCATCTCTTCCTGATCATCTACTTGGGCAATAAAATTAATGTCTAAAGCATGACAATTTGATTCAGCCATGAGTTTGGCTAAACCTTGACTTTTTATGAGTTTAGTGGGTTTTATTTCTTTGTCATATTCCAAAATTGTGGCAATTCACTTACCTCTTCTACCATCAAGACCATTCTGAGTTAGAATGTTCTTTACAATTACATTTGGAACATAGGCAATGATGTGTGAATAAAGAATGTACACTTTAAAGTCTTTAATGGCCTTTATACCAAAGCTAGGGCCTATTTCTCCATGATATTATATTTCAAAGTGGAATCTCTAAGTGATTTCTAAAGAAATATATAGACTACTCATAGCCCTGGTCATTTTTCTACAGTAAAACTGCAGCAATGGTCTGTTCTGAAGCAAAGGAGAAAATGATGAAATCCTTTTTAAAGTTAGGACTTATAAGGACTAGGGTTTTTGTTAAAGCTTGTTTAATGGATTCAAAATATTGCTTGGCTTCAATAGTGCATTTAAGAACTGAATCTTTTTTCAGCATATTATTGAGTTCTCTAATTATTTCAACTAAATTTGAGATGAATCTTCTAAGAAAGTTAATTTTACCTAGAAAATCTTGTAACTCTTTAATATTCCTAGCAGGACTAATGTTAAGGATGGCCTCTATTCTGGCAGGGTCTATTCTAATTCCTTCTTTAGATATTATGTGTCCAAGTAACTTACCTTCTTCTAATCCAAACAAAGTTTTCTTAGGGTTTAGAGAAATGCCAAATTTCCTGTATTTAAGAAATACTTGCCTGAGATGATCCAAGTGTTCATAATCAGTATTTGAAAATACAGTAATATCATCTAAATAAATCACTAAGAATTCATGAATTTCCTTTGCAAAGACTGTATCCATAGCTCTTTGAAAAGTGGCTCCTACATTCATTAACCCAAAAGGCGTTTTTACATACATAAAAGTGTCCCATGGAGTAGTGAAAGCAGTTTTGGCTTGATCCTCTGGTTGGACTAAAATTTGGTTGTACCATGAAAATCCATCTAAAAGTGAAATCCTAGAAGAACCAACTACTCTCTGTAAAATGTGATCCATTTTGGTAAAGGTTAATTGTCTTTTAAGGATAATTTATTCAAATCTCTAAAATCAACACATAATCTAATTTCTCATGTCTTTTTCCTAGTGGGAACTAGATTAGAAACCCAATCAGAATATCTGATTGGTGCAATTATTTGGGCCTCATACATTCTTTTTACTTTTTTTCAATTAAACGCATCAAAACATGATTGATCTTTCTTAACTTTTGTTTAAAAGTTTTTTGGTCTTATTTTATAGGGATTTTATGTTGTATTATACTGGTGTCATAGGATTTTAAGTCCTCATAACTCCAAGCAAAAACATCTTGAAATTCCTTGAAAAGAGCAATATATTTTTCTTTTTCTTGCTGAGGTAAGGCTTTGGAAAGCTTGATCATCTTAGGTTTTGACTCTGTACCTATGTTACACTCCTCAATATCAGATCTAAGTGGCTCCATTTTGGGTTTTCTTGCAACAACATTTGAGTCAAATAAATCTTCTAAAGGGGTTAAGCCTTTTGGTAAAAAATTATCTTTAAGATTTAAAATATCTAATTCATCATCAATTATCTCATCAATTTCTACTTTCTCTAAGTTATCTATGTTTGATTGACTAAATTTAGTAGGTTTAGCAAAACTTACATTATTTACATCTATGTTATTCAAATCAATTTAACTATCTAAATTCTGATCTAATGTACAATCTGTGTCTATTTTACAATTCTGAAATTCACCTTCATTGTTCATAAAATGGTAAATCTGTTGATCTTGTGAGAAAATTTGCTAATATTTAAGATTATCTAGAATTATTGGTCTGTGTTTGACTTCTGCAGTATACTTGTGATTTGGCTGAAATGGAAAATTACAGGTATTAGAAAAAGTTGCTAAGAAGTGAGCCTGTATGTTTTGTTTTCTTGGTATTGCAGAAAAATTACATTCCAACAATTCATCTATCAAATATAACATTGTTTCTCTATATCGGCTTAATATTGGATTATAAAAAGAATATTCACCATTTATTTGTTTTATAATCAACTCTGAATCTCCCATAATTGATATTCTTTTACCTCCTAAGTTTCTGATAATCTGCAGTCCTAAAATGAGGGTTTCATACTGAGCCATATTGTTGGTACATTTAAAATTCAGTCTGAAAACATGGCCTTCTACATGATTATTTTCCATATTAGTTATCCAAACTCCTGCTTCTGCTCCTAGTTTATTAACTGATCCATCAAAATCTAATTGCCATAATGATTCATGAAAGATATTTTCATTGTCTGGTGTTTTATTTTTATCTTTTAGTTCAATTTTGATTTCATTATCACTTTTAGAGTTACATAAGATGAATGAATCTAGGTCAATAGGTGTAGTGTAAATTGGGTAATTTCCTTGTCTTTCTACACTACTCACCATATATTTCATCAATGTTTCCCTATAGAGTTTCTTTGGTTGGCCAAAAATTGATATAGTTGCATATGACATATCCAATTGTAGAAATCCCTGTAATTTTTCTCCCCATGAGCGAGATAAGAGCATTCCATACTTGTGTGGGATATCAGCTACTAAAATGTCCATGAGTATGATTTTACCAGGATATTGAACTAATATGACACACAAATTTTTAATTAAACCTAAACATTTCACTTTACTTGAATCAAATGAAAAGATAACTTTGTAAGGCCTAGTGATATATAAATTCAGGGTTTCCATTATTGCTTTTGGCATTAGATTATGTGAAGATCCTGAATCTAACATTGCATTATGTAATATTTGGTCATGAACAGTTAAGATAATGTAAAATGATGGAATTACTCCATCTTGGTGTTTTCCATTAACATCCGGACCAAAAATTAACTCTGGTTTATCATCATTTAAGTTTACCGAGTCTTCTCCATCATTCATGTTTAAGGTTTGCATGATAGTTGTTTTGTACAAATCATGTTTTACCAATTCTATCAAAGGAATTGGTATTTTTAATTATGCAATTTTGGCTTGTATATTGAATGAGGGTTGTGATTTACTAAGCTGAATTAAATCTTCTTTAGTAACTGTAGTTTGAGTATGTTTATCTTCTTTTCCTATAGCTATTTTCTCATTTTCAGTTTATGTTTCTTGTGTCTTACTGCTCTTAGTTTTCTTTTCAGGAATGGCTTGAGAAGTAGTAGATGTTTTTTCAGATTTTGAATTATCAGAAGTTGTTTTGGCAGTGGTAGCTTTTGGATCTACTAATTTTGGATCAGCAGTGGATGTTTTTGCATCTAAAATTGATGTTTTAGCATAATTAGTTGTTTTAACAGCAATAGAGATTTGTGAATCTGTTGATGTTTGAATAGCATTATCTATTATATCAACAATCTTGGGACTAGGTGAAATTTTGGGGCTGGAAAGTTTCTAGGATGAATTAGAGTTTTGCTTGTTTTCCCTAGGGAGAATTTGCAGAACTTTTATAGTGGGAGCTTCTACTATTTTCTTATTTTGTGTTTGTATAGTTTTCTTAGTAGAAGGCTCAGTGTTTTTCTTGTTTCTAAGGATATATTGCTTATGTACTTCATTTATAGAAAAATCATAACCTTGTTTGTAGTCAAATGATTCACCTGAATCTAATTGAAGTTGTTACATTTAAAATAACTCTTTATCTTCCTGTGTGAGAAAGATAGTGTTATCATCATTTATACCCATTAGATTTATGGTGTCTTCGTCATCGTCATTCTTTTGGGAACTTTCAACATAGTTCTCTTGAAATGGAGGTCTTATTGTCTGATCAGGTGTTGATTCTTTGGATTTTCCTATATTTGTATTTATCCTGAAGTTGAGATTTCTGATTTTCTGTTGGTTATCCCATTGTGGTCTTCTTTCTATATTGTCTAATCTATCCATCATTCACTCTAAAGTTTTAGCTATTTGATTTATTTTTCCATCTGAACTAGATGTCTCTTCTTTTATGGTTACTCTCCTCTCATTCCTTAATCTAGCTTTTCTAGCCAAAATATTTACTTCTACACTAACAACATCTGTTTGCATTTGTTCTAAAGTATCGACATTTCTCTCTCTTAATTGATAGGCCATGTCTGTATCAAATCCATCAGGGAATTTGAGTAGGACAGAGCCTAGAGTGGGTTTTAGATTAGCAGAGATTGAATTATAAATTTTATTGTATCTAGTGCAATAGTCTTGGACTGTTTCATTAGGAGCTCTTTTCATAGCATCAAATTCAGATAAAATTTGGGTTGTATTTTTCTTCTTTTCCCATTTATTCAAAAATAATCTATGAAAAACTAATAAATCAGCTATAATACTAGGATTAAGACCTTTAAACCATTTTTTAACTTCCCCTGTTAAGATTTGAGCAAAGAGTCTCATTTGTACATTAAAATCATCTATTTCATGAAGCTCAAAATAATCTATCATCTTATTAATATGCTATTGGGCAGTGTAATGAGTGGTAGCATCAAATTGAGGTATTTTACTCTAGTAATCCTGAGGCATATCATGTAACTATCCTGTAAGGACCAAGGGAGCATAACTAGCAGCCAAAGCTTGAATTCTAGCTTGGCTAGGAGGTAAGTTGGAAGTGCTTGGGGAAAAACTAGAAGTACTAGATGATGCAGTTAGAGAAGTGGCTGATGAGATTGGAATGTAAGATGATGTGCTAGAAAATGTGGTTGAAGAACTAAAAGGTGAAGTTGGGATGGAAGAATATGAAATTGGCATATATGAAGAACTACTTGGAAATGAGAATAATGAATTTGAAAATGCAGAAGATAAACTAGTGGATGGAGCTGAGGTGGTGGAAGATGGAAATAATACTCTAGGTTGGAATGGTTGTTTAAGGATAAATGGATCTGTTGATTGAAGTGTAGTGGATATTATAGATGATGTAGTGGTATAAAGAGATGACCCTACAGATTCTAAAAGATAGGTATCTAACTGAGAAGTAGAGCGCTTAGGTGTATATGCTAATAAGGCAGCTAATTCAACTAAATGTTGAAGAAGAGCTTCATGTATTTCCTTAAGAATAGTAGCATTTATTTCATCTCGTTTATCATAAACTTCAAATATATTTGATTCAGAATCTACTGAGACAGTTCCTGCTTTTTTTCAAGAAATGAAATAAATTCAGGATCTATAACAACACTATTTAAGTCACTTTCTGATTTATTTCTGAATAAGGAATGTTCAAAATTTAAGTCAAACTCTATGTCTTGTATACTTGTTAACTGTTTTGGAAGAGAATTTGCTCTAAGGAAACTTTAGTACCTAAATCTTCTACTTGTTTATTCTTGTTTCCAATTCTGTCCATATTTTCTACTATAGCAGCAGGTTGAGGATCTGGGTTTGACCTGGTATAGTAGATTCTTCTAGAAGCCAGAATTACATTTTTTTATGAAATGATACTCACAACTTATAAAACGGTCTTAAGGTAAAAGGATAATGAAAAATATTTCCTTTAAGACCTATTTAAAACTGAGGATTGGTTAGTTCCCCAGCGGAGTCGCCAGTATGTTATCACTCTAATAATTCCCCAGCGGAGATTTTGATTTATAGTTTAAAGAACATTAGAGGTAACCACAAACCTACTTTTAAACTCTAGGATCTAGCCTTCCTAAGGTTCAGAGAAGGCTCTCTCTATAAGATTTGACTTTGTTTTAATGTTTAATTTTAGGCTAGTTATAAAGACAATTTGGTTTTAAGATTTGGTTTGATTAGTGGGAAAAAATCACTTAATGAGATGGCTAGTAATAGATCTAGTTTTGCATTGGGAAAAAGGACTCAATATGTCAAGCAAACAGCTCTAGATCAAGATCAAAAGTCAAATATTTTCAGGGCAAGATATACAAGTCACTAAAGATCTTTGAAGGTTGATTGGTGAAGTGGATTAATTGGGATAAAGAGCAATCAAGGATTCTTTGATCCGGATAAGGAATCAAGAAGGCAAAGGTCATTCGAAAGAGGGAGCAATTAAGGGTTCTCTACTATGGAAATCAACAGAAAACATAGAGATGATAAATAGTTAAAGACATAGTGCTTTTAACAAATTTGGTAGTAATATTCCTGATTTATCATTCAAATTTAGAACACATTTATGAAAGAATGTAAAACATAAGAAGATAAACAATGACAGTAGAAAGTACTTCACTTCAATGGCTTATTACATGAATCTTGAAATAAGATGCTTTATGATTTTCATCCAATCTACTACTTGAACTTGCTACAAGAAATCCTTCAGGTACAACAAAAATGACTATAGAAATCTTCAGCAATTTATTCCACTCTAATACTTCAAAGGATGAAGTATTTATACAAAAATGTTTACAAAATATCCTAGAATACTCATAGGAATTTTCTAAGGAAAATAAAATATCTTTTACAACAATATAATGACAGCTGCTTAACAACTTAGCAAGCTATCCTATTTATCCAAATAAAATAGAAATGATATTTTGGATTGGGTGCAACTAGCTGTTTTGTTGTCTTCTTCGCTGGAAAAAGATATTTTAATCTATTTTGAAAATCTATCTTCTTATCTGATACTCTTTCATCTGATACTCTTTACCTCTGATACTCTTTCATCCGCTTGAGGACTACTTTACTGCTGTAAATGATGTTTTTACTATGTAAAATAGCAAACTATTTTTCTTCTCCTTTTACTGTAAAACTGTATTTTACAACAAATCAGTAAGTTTATGCCAAAATTATTCATTAGGAAATTTGATCTTGACAAGTTTTATGTAGTTTTCATAAGCCTTTTTGTATCTGATAAATGTTGGTTTAACCACAAAGAGTTGTTTTATTTCATGCTGCAAATAAAACAAATCTTCAATTCTTTTGTGCAAGACTTTTCCTGTAGGCACTCCTTGCCAATCTGCCTTGTTTACATGTTCCTTAGCAAAATCTCTGATCTTTTTGTTTTACTCCTCTTGCTTCATTAATTTGTCATTCAAAACAAAAATATTTGGCATGTATCAAATTTTACCATAAATCTAGTTATGGCCAAATCCATGTTTTGGCACTTCTCTTCAAGCTGCTTCATTAAATTCTTATTGGTAATCACCTTTCTCACTTCAAGAATTGTTTCGGTTCTATTAGTGATGTCTATTTCATCCAATTCTTGTTTGTTCTTGGTGTTGAGAATTTTGATTATTTCTAGGGCCTCTTCAGGTTTGGCACCTAGTTCTTCCTTTGTTTTCACAATTTCTTCTTTTGCTACTTTAAGCAAGTCCTTTTGTTCATAAATTAATTGAATAGAAGGAAAATATCATTGATGGACTCAATGATCTTGGACCACAATTGATTCTTTATGAAAGTCATTGGTTCCTTCAATGTCAACTCTGCTTCAACTTTTCACTAGCACTTTTGGCTTTCTGCTCCTCATTTTTAGCATTGAGTTGGGCTAATTTCTTGGCATCTTCCAGGTTTTTGATTTGTTCTTTCAACATGTTGATCTCATTACTCTGTATGGACATCTCTTCCATAGCTTTGATAATCTTGCTAGCTTCATCTGTTTTCTGCACTGCTGATGTAGATGATTCTGTAGCTAAAGTAGTAGAAGATGTCACTGGCACAGCTATAGCTAGTGGTACTTTTGGTGCCAATTCTTATTCTAAGGTTGAAGGAACTACTATAGTTACCATTGGGATAACTGTAGGAGGGACACTCTGAGTTTTAACTGTTTCTTTCTCTTGGACAAGCTTGTCCATTTCTATCTCCATGCCTTAATCTAGGCTGTCATTTGAAGTATGAGACTCATCATCTCATCTTTCTGTTTTGCTTCTTGCAGAATCTCTTTTTTCTGTGGATGCTCTGTTGGAGGAAGCTTCAATTGTTTTATAAGTGCTACTATGTCAGCATTTTTATTCTTTATCATCTCTTCTGTAGCCTTTACATTTGCTGGGTCACACCCTACTTCAATTACCAATTCTTCTAAGGACCTTATTCTAGTGTCCTTAATAAGAGAAGAAGATTTTTCAATCCTGTTTTGATCTCTCAAATTGGCTATAGTGTTATGAAGCTTCTAGGCACTCATTGCCTTGTTATTCATAGTAGAATAAATCATTTCAGAGCTTTGCTTATGAAATTCAATTTGATCTAAAGGATGGATGGCATCAACTGGCACTTCCAAGTCGACTTTCTTATAGTATGCTACTGTTGTAGGCGTAGGCATTGTTGGATGTAGTATTGTCATAAGAAATTTCTTGTTGGTGTAATCAAAAGCTGATAATAATCTGTCTTGACTTCCTGGAGTTTGCTTTAGATACTGTGAATAAATATCATTCTTTAACCCTTCATTCTTAGCCTTGATTTCCTTGTATTTTTTTTTTTATATCCAAATCTGTATTTTCTTGTTGCTGTGATGAGGATGCCTCCAATGTTCACTACTTTTCAATCATTTGAGTATCTAGAGTATCCTTTTCCTGCTCGTTCACAATAATTGTAGCAGCATCTGTGTTTTTCTCTTTGTTTTCTTCATCTAGTACCTCAATTGTTTCTTTTTCCTTGTTCACTGGATTGAGCTTAGGCTTCTTGTTATATCTAAGATTAAACCTTGGCTCTGTTGTTGTTTCAGCAATGTAGGTACCTTCTTCCCTGATTCTCTTAGTAAACTTATCTTCTTGATTTACAATTTTTGATGTGTGACTAGTATCACTCTGTTTAGCTGCTTATATCAAGGTATTTTCTAGCCACTTTGTTTGATTAGAAAATTGTTCAATCTCAGGCCTTTTATAATGGATATAAGGGGTCAATTAGCATTTTACCCTCATTTTACTAATTATTCCCTGAGGATCGTAATTCCATAAGAAACTTTCTTCAAATTTGTATTCCAGCAATTGTTTTGCTGCCTCTGTACCTGCATCCCTGTGATTGCAAATAAAAGGTCCTACCTGGTTCTTCATCTTGAATTGAGTCTTCTTTTTGGCTGTCAAGAAGTTGATAGAATCTGAATTTAGAATTTGCCTTATGTACTCTAAGGCAAAAACTCTCATTGGCAAGTATTTTGGTAGTTTATGGGGTAAAATATTTGACCCAAAAACTCCGATCTTTGTATGATTTTGGTAAAGGTACCAATCTCCAGTTCTACTTTGTTCTGACAGCTGTAACACTTTCTTTATCTCATCACTGATTCTTGGTTGTACACTATTTTTCAACATGTTTATCAATGGATGAAAAAAACAATCTATAAAATCCACATAAGTGAATTCTGTTGATTATTTTCTAATTAGAGAGGTCCATAAAATGACTGATAATGGATTCCATTCTACATCCAATTTCTAAATATTTATTTGGAATTTGTCTGCTTGGAAATAAAGGAACATGTGAAAGAGGAAGGATGAATATATAGAAACTCCTTCAGTGGGCAATTTCACTAGATGATCATGGATATTATCAGCTATGTATTTAGCATAATTATAAATGAAAAAAGGAGGTTGAATAGGTACAAAGGTAGATAGAAAACCAAGAATTGACTCATTTGTATGCTCATCAGTAAAATAACCTAGGATGAAGGATAACATAGAAATGACATGCCTTTATCCTTCAGGAAAATTTGAAGTAGAATAGGGAGGGTTTATCTTTGGGATTTCAATATATGCAAGCATGAAATTTTGGAAAATCTAAAATCTCTTAGGAAAGTACAGATTAATGTAAATCTTTGTGAGTGCTTCTATGGATAAGGGAACTGCATTGGGATTTGGTTTTAGCTGAAGCATTAGGTTTATAGACTCTGTAGTAATAGTGAACAATACTTCTTTATTAGCATCAATCATAGCTCTTTGTTCAGGTGAATAACAGGTTTGACATAGCCTAATGATTTGTGGACACTGATGAGTATGTGAAACTACATACTTGGGTAGATTTTACTCCCAAATCTACACTTCATCTCCTTGATATAATGCTTTTTCTAGACTCCAGCAGTGGAGATCTAGCAAATTGAATTCTATCACTAGATCAGTTATCTTGTAATCTACATCAGCTAGAGGTGTATGCTCCACATCTACAATAGGAGGTTGTAGTGGATTTATAACAATAATGGTTTTGGAAGCCATTTATGGGTTTGATTTTGACATTTTAGACCTTTTGGATGTTTAAAACTCTGTATTTGGGCTTTTTTGTACTCTTCTTTAAGCTTAAATTGTTTACAGAAGGTATTTTTGGCTTTAACAGAGGTTTCTTGAACAACAAAGGGTATAATCAGACTTTCTTTTGGTTAAAACTTTCAATTTGGTGTCAAAGTTGATCTTCAAACTATTTACAGACTCAGAAAATGAAATAATAAGGGTTTCTCTGCTTTTTTTTTGGATAAACTGGACTTAAAAAGTAGTTTGATTCATGTATAGAGTGTTCTGATTATTTGCAAAGAATTTGAATTAGTTAGGGGTTCCTAAGATCTACAACAAGGCTTAAAATATCTTCAATTTCAATTAAAACATTTTACAATATTCGAAACTAGGGTTTAATCAGGGTTTTGCATCAAATCCGTTCTTTTTGGGGCAAATACAGGTCTTTGTGTGGGCAAAATAGGCTTCACAAAGATCAATTTCTTAGAAAATTGGTTCTTTCAAATGAAGGGAAGGTTATTTTCTTCGAAGAATACCTATTTTTGCAGGTATTTGATCTTTGAAAAAGGTTTCTGAGGCATCGAGGAGCTTTCTGAGGATGTTGAAGTTCTTTGGAAGTATATTTGAGTCTTTTGGTGGTCTCAACAACAGTTGAAGTGAGTTTTTGGTTCTTTGAGTGTGAAAACAGGAGCAATGCTAGCTTTTCTTCAGTTGAAGATGGTTTAAAATGCAGAAAAAGGGATTAGTTCATGCATATGAAGTTTTATAATGAATTTAAGTTTAAACAGTATCAGCATTTAATGGCGGTCAAATCATAGGTTAGGTGGTTTAGCTCTGGGAGGAGAAAATCATCAGTGGTTATCACATGGGCTATAAGTGGTAAATGGTTTATTTGGATCGAATGTGATATAGTAATTTGGCGCCACGTGGAGGAGAGAGAAGAGGGGAATACAACTTATTTCGCAAATCTCAAATGCATTACTGACCGTGCTAGTGAAAATGCGATATCACATCTAGTTCGTTGGATCTAAAGGAAGGTATGCGAACAGTGGAGATTGATTGATATATTTTCTTGGAGTGTGGGGCATGGGGCCCGGGAAATCTTATGTGTCGAGGCTTAAATAATATGCTTAAAAAATATGTTTTTAACATAAAATCCAATGTATTAATATGATAGGCGTGGTATATGAATTCACACAGTAAATAGATTATTTACATGTGTTTTACAACCGTTGGGTGGGTTATATAATATATAACATATTTTAACCTATGGGGATAGTGGGGTATATATCATGTGGGTTTTTTAGAACCATATGTTAACGCTTATAAAGTGGGTTTGGGATATTTAAATAAATGAGTTAATATATCTACGGGAAAGGGTAGTTATAAAGGATTTAATACATTATATTAGAGTTAATATGAAATGAAAGAGCGGAATGCACAAAAATAAACTAAGTGTAATATAAAATTTTGAGCACAATGATTGTCCCATTTAAATATTTACACTTAAACTTAGGATAAATATAATTTGGTGGGTTTTTAACTATTTTTGCATGAAATGAGATTAATTAAGTGAGTTTTTTACTTTTTATAAGCAAAAAGCTATTTTAACTTAGGAAAATGGATTATATTTTTGGATAAGGGTGAATATGTTGAGGAAAAAGGGTTCTGTGAAGGAAATATAGTATTTATTACCAATCAGTCATTAAGCCTTGCATCCGGTCCCAACAAAAGTCAGAGAAATTCTTTTAGCCTCTTTAACTGAAGGTTTTGAATACTGGAACATTGTGGGGGAGGGGAAATTAGTAATTTTCCAGATGATGTTTTATTACATGCCTTACACAACTGATTTCTACCTACCCATCATTATTCTAACATTTTTTTATTATTTGTATGGGTGCATTTAAGCTTGCAACCCTAAATCCATTTTTCTTTTTAAGCATAAAACTATCTAATTATAACCTTATTTTATCTGAGGGCTCAGATTAAACTGTTGAGCTCCTTATTTATTCTCTAACTATCTACTGATTTGTCAAGTTTAAATTGTTTGACATATCTTTATTCTCTATCTATAAACATGAAATTTAAAGCATGAAAAAGTTAAGATTAAACTATTTAACTCATCATGGATTATGGCATTTTGAACAAGCTGCACACAATCATTAGTCTTGCAATAAAAGTAAAAAGTAGTGGCATTTTTACTTGCATCACTTTCATGTCTTATTCTTATCTCTTTTTTGCTTTGGGGTCCATTTTTATTCTTTTTGATCTTTTCTTTTCAAGTTCTTTGATCTTTCTTTTAGGACTTTTACCCTCTTTTCATTTTTTATTATTTTCAAAATATGGGAAAACAACTTGCAGAAAGCAAGGTATGTACATATTTACAAGACTAATCATAGTCAATTCAAAAATTATGAATCTTATTATTATAGGACCCTAACAGTCCCAACGCCTGTTGGCTAATGAACTTCCCCACCTTAAGGGGGGAATGAATACTACATATTACACATCATGCTCTCATCCCCTTGAGCTGCAAGCAGTACAGTGAATAAAAATAAATAAAAGGAAAAAGAAAAATGAAGAAGGGTGGAAAAACAAAGGTCGGGGTAACACGTGTACCATGAACACTCCCTCCTGACATTAATACACCCAAGGTGTGGGCGTCCATCATAGCTACCTTGTACCATGGAATGTGGTTTGGAGCCTTCCCTTTGTCTCCACTTTGTTCCATCATCATTTCATATGACACCTTCCACTTGATTGTGTTGGAAATATGATGCAGAGTGTTGTCCTTGATGGCAACCCACTGAATGAAGATGAAGACATGAGATTGTTGGCATGTGTTGTCCTTGATGGCAATACACCTGATGAAGTTATTCTTGACTTGATGGACTTGGTAAATGATGTAAATCTGATGTAAAATGATGTTTGTTAGCATTATGGTGTTGAGTGTTGTCCCTGAAAGGCAACCCACTTGATGAAGATAATGGCAACTTACTTGATGAAGTTGTGCTTGATAGAACATGTTCTTGATGAAGTAAATCTGATGTATCTACAGTGTGTACAGAAGGCAATGAAGAAAGGAATTCAGCATGTGCTAAATCTTGATGAAAAGAGTATGTCTCTAGGAATACGCGGATTTTCCTAAGGTAAGTCGCGTATGCACGCGGGAATAAACGTTCCAAGTCGCGTATGGGCAAAAGTGCTCATAAAGTGCAAAAACAGGGGCCCGTGGTATTGAAGGCTCATGGTATTGTTATGACTCATGGTATTGCTTTGGCCCGTGGTATTGAAGACTCATGGTATTGCTTTAGCCCGTGGTATTGAAGGCTCATGGTATTGCTTTGGCCCGTGGTATTGAAAAAGGATAAACCTATATAAGGAGAAGAAATTCATTGTGCAAATCATGAGTGTGGGGGCAAGATGTCTGAGCTTGAATGAATACTTCTCTCTGAAGTAGATCTGAATGGAAAGGGTTACACTTGAAGATAAATCTGAATGTATGATGCACCAATGATGAAGAAGGGGATCTAGATCTGAAATGCACTTGTATTTGCTAGATCTGTTTATGGAAGGTTTAGATATGTGATGAGGCGAACACTGTGCGAACATCCGTCCGCTATGGTTGATCTGATCTGAATATCTGATCTGAAGAAGTATGCTGCTCTATAATGATTGAAGATCTATACGCTACTTCGCCGCAGAGGAAGCGCGTATATACGCGGCTTCGTTGAGGAGAAAGCGCGTATGCGCAATGAAATACATACAGAGGTATACGCTGGTTTGTGTGGACGGAAGCGCGTATATACGCGACATCAGTGAAGGGAAAGCACGTATGCAAACTAGGGTTTGCTGAAGCAAGGGGTATGAAATATCTGATCTGTTCTGCTGTGTTTCTGCTATCTGATCTGTGTTGATAAGTATCTGTTGGTGATGTATGTTTGTGCTTAAAAGTATGGAAAGGGTTCAGTCTGGAAATATGATGAAACGGGGCCTACAAGTATTGTTCTATTGAAGTTGTTGGATCCAGTGTGAAAATTGATGAAACGTGGTCCAAGGTGGTGCTGAGGGTTGTAGCCTTCAGTCAGGGGGTTGTAGCTCCCTTCCAGGTGAGGCTGGTAAACGAGATCGGGGGGTCGTAGCTCCCTTCCAGGTGAGGCTGGTAAACGAGATCGGGGGTCGTAGCTCCCTTCCAGGAGAGGCTGGTAAACGAGTCAGGGGGTCGGAGCTCCCTTCCAGGAGAGGCTGGTAAACGAGCGCAGGTGGGTGCCTGCGTGCTGGTCAAGTCTGCGCCAGGACATATGTTGTAAGATGTTTTCTCTATAATAAAATATTGAAGGCTGAGCAACTGCAGCGGTGGTTTTCTCCCGACTTGGGTTTCCACCTAAAAATCCTGGTGTTCATGTGTGATGCTTTGTGTGATGGTTTATTCTGTTCTTGCTGCACATGTTTATTGTTCATTGAATATCTGATGAATAAATAAGGGAATGATTTAAGTGAAGAATTAATGACATAATTAGTTCTCTGAGTATACGCGTTTTTAATAAAGGGTATCCGCGTATATACGCTAGTATGCTTCAGTAAAGTAGCGTATGGGTTTTGAAGTAAAGAAAAGTAAAAAGTTTTGAATATACTGTAAATACTGATTCACCCCCCCCTCTCAGTATTTTTCCCAACAATTGGTATCAGAGGTGGTCCTTGTGCAGAAGCTTGATCGCTTGAAGGAGATCCGTCGCAATGGGAAGTCAAGAAGGAGTAATGTCTATAAAGCCACCTCTATTCAATGGAAGCAATCTGATATTCTGGAAGGTACGTACAAAAGCATATCTGCAAAGTCTTGGTGCAGATGTGTGGGCAATCGTGGAAGAAGGTTATCAATACCCAGCAAGTATTCCTACTGATGCAGCAGAAAGAAAGAAGTATGAAATTAATGCCAAAGCTATGAATGTCTTATTGGGAAGCATGTCTGAATCAGAATTTGCTAAAGTGATGCAGCTACATTCAGCAAAAGATATATGGGACAAAATCATTCTAAGCTATGAAGGAGACACAAAGGTAAAAAGTGCAAAACTCCAAACCCTTAGAATTGAATATGAAAATTTGAAGATGCATAGTGATGAGAGTGTTGCCAGTTTCTTTCTTCGTCTGGATGATATTGTAAATCGAATGAGAAATTTGGGTGAAACAATAACTGATACTACTCTGGTGGAAAAGGTCTTAAGATCCTTGACTTCAAAATTTGACTCTAAAGTTTCAGCTATTGAAGAAAGGCAAGATCTGCAATCGCTTAATATTGTTCAATTACATGGTACTCTGACTGCTTTTGAAATGAGACAAGGAGGTCCTTCTCAAATAAGAGAAGCTGCTTTTAAGGCATCTACAAAAGGAAAGGAAAAGGAAGTTGTCAAAGAATCTAGCTATATATCCGATGAAGAAGAAGCGAATTTCGTGAGAAAGCTCCAACTAGGTACTGGAAGATTCAAAGGTAAGCTTCCCTTCAAATGTTTTGAGTGTGGAAAAGTTGGTCATTATGCTGCTAAATGTCCTTATAAAGAAAATCGTGGTAAAGGGAAACAATTTGAGAAGAGAAAGAGTTATTATGCAAAAGAAGATGATGATGAAGTGTCCAGTGAAGATGAAGAAGACTCTGACCAAGATCTGAAAGTGCTCATGGCTAAGAAGCAAAAGAAGAAGGTTACTCGAGGAAAGGAGATACCTCAGAAATCATGTATAGCAAAAATTGAAGAAGATGAAACAGATTCTGACGAAGATCTACAAGCACTCATGGCAAAGAAGAAAAGGGAGAAGGCCACTTGTAATACTCTTCTTTGTGCAAACAATAGTAAAGATAGTGAAAGTAAAGTTGTGGATCTAGAAGAAGCTCTCAAGATTAAAGAAGAAGAACTACAAAGTTCATACAATAAGCAAGAAACTATCTATAAAGAGATGATCTCACAAATGAAAGATAAAATAGAAATGCTGAATGAACAGGTGGACAAGTATCAAAGGTTTCATACTTATGCATCCAATCGAATTAAAGATCTAGAAGCAGATCTTGAAAAAACAAGCAAGAAGAATGAAGGACTTGAAGCTGCTATCATCTTTCTGCAAGCAGAGCTAGAAGCATCAAGTAAGAAAAATGAGGAACCTCTACAATCATTTGAAAAGGAAGGCCTTGAAGCAGAAATCATATCTCTCAAAGAAGATCTAAAAAAATCAAATAAGAAGTATGAAGAGCTAGAACAAACATGTGAAGGAAACGAAAATTGGTTGAAAGAAGAGATTCTAAATCTGAAGGATCAAGTAGAAGATGGAAGAAGAAAAGAAGAAAGCATGACAAAGCAATGTCAAGCCTTGGAGGTTGAGGTAAACATTCTCAAAGGTAAATTAGAAGAAAAGGTTAAACTTTTGAGGTTTCAAGATAGTACTAACACCTTGAACAATATTCTAAGTAATCAAAGGTCTCCTGCTATCAAACTTGGTCTTGGTTTCCATGAAACTGTTAAAGGTGAATCTAGCTCACAAGGAAGTGCTAAAAATTTAGAGGATGTCAATGCAAAACCTGAAGTGTTGAAAGAAATAAAAGATCAACCAAAAATCATGAATTCTCAAAGGAATTCATTCAAGAACGTTGAATGTTTTAAATGTCATAATTATGGGCATGTTGCAGCAATTTGTAGGAGCAGATCATTTCAGCCACAAACAAACAGGTTCTACTCAGAAAGGTACTCTAGTTTCTTCAGGGGATATTGTTTCTCATGTAACATGTATGGACATAAAGCAGCTGATTGTAAAAGGAGGAAGATTAGAAATACTCATTATGATTCTTATGCTTATTTCTCTGGTCACATGAGATGTTATTCTTGTAACAAGTATGGACATGTAGAAAAGGAATGCAGGTTGAATAGACATGAGAATTTGGATAATTTCCAGCACACAATTAAGAACTTCAAACAAATCTGGAAAAAGATGGAGGACCGATCAGAAACGTAGGGAATTCTGACCCTACTGCAGTCATCCGCTTCTGAAGCTGACTTTTCTTATTGACTGTAGGAATGATGTGGGATACATTATGAGATTTAGTAATGTATCGTCACAGGGGGAGCAATGCATGATGTCTCTCAGGGATGATTTGATTATTATGGTTATGTTTACTTCTGATAGCGCATCTGATGTAGAAAGAACAGGTATAGGAGGTACAATCTCAGGAGGAAATGAAGGAAGATGAAAATTTTCTATGCTTCACTTCCCATACGCGGGTTCTATTAACAAAAGTCGCGTATACACGCGATTTTCTTCAGACACAGTCGCGTATGCTTTGATGATAAGAGAATTTATATGCTAGCTGAAGATCTGGAGCAGAGATTCAGGGGGAGCATCAGTCTGATTGCTAATAACTGTATTATTGACTCTGTATCAGCTTAGTTCCTCAATAATGAGGATACGATACATGGTTTCTTGTGTTGAAGATTGTGGATGAGTCCTGTTTGCTTGTTGATGAAAAGTATTCTTTGTTGAGATGAAAGTCTTATAATTCAGAGATGAGGACAAATCCTGCAGAGATTGTTGCTAATAACTTACTGTTGAAGGTGTTTCAGATTGCACAAGTTAAGGAAGAGCACTGGTTTAGGGGGAGCAGCAGGTTGAATACTAATGATTGCATTGTTGGCAATATGAATGCTTATTCTTTGGTTTTTGTGATACTCATGCTCAAATGATAATGGATTGGTACATGGTTTATGATGATGAGATGTTGAATGAGCTGCGCTTACTGCTTGCTGAAGTTTATCTATTGGATGAAATTGGAAGTCGTATGATTCAGAGATAAGAATAGTTCATGCATAGTTTGTTACTATGGTTGAGATATTTTCCTACATATGTTACTTCATGATCATGGTGATGTTGGACCACATGGACGATTACTTGACACTTATGTGAAGATGTTGTTCTGATATGGTAATCTCTCTTGGAAAGAATGTTTTGATGCTGCAAAGAAGCTGAAGACTTGGTTACTAATGTGCTTATGACACAAACATTGGATGACGCTTGAAGACACAACTACATTGTCCTATCTGTCTGCCCTCACATGTTCCAGGGAAGCATTTGAATTTCACAAACTGAAGTTGGAGTTGTTTCTGTCTGTCAAAAGAACAAATCTGCATAAATTTAGAAGATGGAATTGGATACGCGGGTTTCATGAAACACAGTCGCGTATATACGCAAGTTCCTTCACAAAAAATCGCGTACGTCTGATTGCTGACAAATTTTTGCTTGGAGTCAGCTCTCTTCAGCACAGCTGCAGTGCTGCTTGGTATCTCTGATATTGTTTGGTATCTCTGGTGGTGTTCCAGTTCTCATAATTCTATTTCTCATGTTTGATAAAGATGCCTTGATGATCTGTTGGTGAAAGTGTTCAGGATGCACAAACTAAGGGGGAGCCTTAGTCATATGAAAAGGATGCATGGATGCACAGATTCAGGGGGAGCATTAGCGTTGCTGATTATGATGCAGTATTGGCTTTATGGTGGTTCTGATATATGATCTCTCTTGAGGTCTTTCTGGTGTTGGTCTTAAAGTCATATTTGTAATTTGATGAAAAGGTCTTGTTTAGACTCATGTTGTAAAATTGTAATTTTCAGTCATGTAAGGACTTGTCAATTTTGTAAACCCACTTGGTTGGGTAGTTGAGTCAAATTTTGTAAACCCACTTGGTTGGGTAGCTGAGTCAAATTTGTAAACCCACTTGGTTGGGTAGTTGAGTCTCATATGTAAATCCACTTTGATGGATAATTGATGTAAGTATGAGTCTTTGGTGATAGGAAGTTCATAGAGTCATGTACTTCTTTGACAAATATGTTTGAAGATTCAGCATGAACTCAGGGGGAGTTTTGGCCACTTCAGCACATATCAGATCTGCAGAATGTTTCTTCCACATGAGGAGAAAAGGGGGAGAATGTTGGTTTTTGATCCGCCCTTTGCCCTTGATGTCAAAGGGGGAGAGTGACATGGTGTTTGAATGAAGAGAAGATAATGATGTCAAATATTTGGGAGAGTGACATATTTGGGAGAGTGACATGGTACCTATCTGTTGTGGTAACCAAACACCATCATGGTTGCCATCAAGTCCAAAGGGGGAGATTGTTGGAAATATGATGCAGAGTGTTGTCCTTGATGGCAACCCACCGAATGAAGATGAAGACATGCGACTGTTGACATGTGTTGTCCTTGATGGCAATCCACCTGATGAAGTTATGCTTGACTTGATGGACTTGGTAAATGATGTAAATCTGATGTGATATGATGTTTGTTAACAATATGATGCTAAGTGTTGTCCTTGAATGACAACCTACTTGATGAAGATGATGGCAACTTACTCGATGAAGTTGTGCTTGATAGAATATGTTCTTGATGAAGTAAATCTGATGTATCTACAGTGTATACAGAAGGCAATGAAGAAAGGAATTCAGAATGTGCTCAAAGTATGATGAAAAGAGTATGTCTCTAGGAATACGTGGATTTGCCTAAGGGAAGTCGCGTATGCACGCGGAAAAGAGCATGCCAAGTCGCGTATGGGCTAAAGCGCTCAAAAAGTGCAAAACCAAGGGTAACCACCATGGTATTGATCCATGGTATTGGGTAATGATCCGCGTAATTGACCCCGTCCAGGTAGTTTTGGGCTCATGGTATTGTTTTGGCCCATGGTATTGAAAAAAGGGGCTCATGGTATTGAAAAAGGATAAACCTATATAAGGAGAAAAAATTCATTGTGCATAACATGAGTGTGGGTGAAAGATGTCTGAGCTTGAATGAATACTTCTCTCTGAAGTATATCTGAATGGAAAGGGTTACACTTGAATGATAAATCTGAATGTATGATGCACCAATGATGAAGAAGGGGATCTAGATCTGAATTGCTCTTGTATTTGCTAGATCTGATTATGGAAGGCTTAGATCCGTGATGAGGCGAGCATCTAGGCGAACATCTGTCTGAAGCAAAAGGGTAGATCTGAACTGAATATCTGATCTGATGAAGTATGCTGCTCTGTAATGATTGAAGATCTATACGCTACTTCGCCGCGGAGGAAGCGCGTATATACGCGCTTCAGCGAAGAGAAAGCGCGTATGCGCAATAAAATATACACTGAGTTATACGCTGGTTTGTATGGACGGAAGCGCGTATACACGCGACATCAGTGAATGGAAAGCGCGTATGCAAACTAGGGCTTGCTGAAGCAAGGGGTATGAAATATCTGATCTGTTCTGCTGTGTTTCTGCTATCTGATCTGTGTTGATATGTATCTGTTGATGATGTATGTTCGTGCTTAAAAATATGGAAAGGGTTCCGTCCGGAAATATGATGAATTGCGGTCTGCAAGTTGTGTTCTATTGAAGTGGTTGGATCCAGTGTGAAAATTGATGAAACGTGGTCCAAGGTGGTGCTGAAGGTTGCAGCCTTCTGCATTGGGGTTGTAGCCTTCCTGTGAGCTGGGGAACGAGACTGGGGTTGTGGGCTCTCCGTGGAGAGGCCGGTAAACGAGTCAGGGGGTTGGAGCTCCCTTCCAGGAGAGGCTGGTAAACGAGCGCAGGTGGGTGCCTGCGTGCTGGTCAAGTCTGCGCCAGCACATATGTTGTAAGATGTTTTCTCTATAATAAAATATTGAAGGCTGAGCAACTGCAGCGGTGGTTTTCTCCCGACTTGGGTTTCCACCTAAAAATCCTGGTGTTCATGTGTGATGTTTTGTGTGATGGTTTATTCTGTTCTTACTGCACATGTTTACTGTTTATAGAACATCTAATGAATGAATGATGGAATGATATAAGTGAATAACTAATGGCATAATTAGATCTCTGTGTATACGCGAGTTTTATGAAGGATATCCGCGTGTATACGCTACTTGGCTTCAGCAAAGTAGCGTATGGGTTTTAAGCAATGAAAAGGTAAAAAGTTTTGATTATGCAGTAAATACTGATTCACCCCCCCCCCCCCCCCCTCTCAGTATTTTTCCCAACAACAAATAGGAGGAGTATAACACATCTGACAGTGTTTTGAAATTTGGTGGATGCACAATAAATGTGAGCACGTTTAAACAACGGCTATGGATTTATGCGGCTGTAAGAGTCCGTGGTCAAATCAACTATGTCTCATTGTCACTAGTGGAATATTGGAGTATGAGTGAAGATCGGGGGTTTAATTATGGAACCATTTGAGAATGAATGCGGGAGGATCATATGGAGATCGTGAAAGGGTTACGGAATTTTTCAATATAATCATTGCACATAATGGATGGAGCTTATGGTTTAGAACTATATAAAAATGTGTTTTCAATGCTATTTGAAATGAATTTTACTCATACCTTGGAATCTTTGCCTTTTTCCTTGGTCTTCAATTTGTTGCTCTTCATTAATATCTTAAATGCTCCATGTCTTTATTTTTGGTCCTTTCACCTGCATTTAATTTCATGATTATGGAAATAACATCTGGCTGGACATTCTTTTGAAAACAGAGTGGTAGCTGCGGAATCTGCTTCTGGCTGCGGAAACTGGAGTCAGTTGCGGAAACTGACACAGCTATTATTTGGATGAATGGAGATGAATAGATGACAAATGACCAGATGGAAACGGTCATGAAAAAGAATTTTATTGATGAAATGGAATAAAACAGATAAAATGAAGTGGAATGGAGTGAAATGAAGTGGAATGGAATGGAGTGGGTGGTCACAAGACTTGTGAAATGAAAGAGAGAGATTTTTTTTGGAAAATATAGGGTGTCAGGTGTTCCTGATTTTCACCCAATATTTTCTGTATAAGACTGCCAATCAGTGATTGGTTTTCAGGCTTATACATTTTTTTTTTTTTTTAACTGAAAAGAACAAAAGCTAGGCTGGTGGAGAAGAAGAATTCTTCTGTACCAGCCTGATTGCAGAATTCTCTTGAAACACTTTGACAAAATCCTCTTTTGAGAGTGGCTTATGATAAACTTTCAATCTGTGGCCATTCACAATAAGAGGAGTTTGAAACTCATCAATGGTCTTGATTCTTACCGCTCCATTGTTAAAGATCTTGTCAATCTCATATGGCCCAAGCCAATGAGTCTAAAGTTTTCCTTGGAAATCTTTAAACTTGGAATCAAATAACATCAA